>CM066033.1:51707449-54107449 GCA_033557465.1 Ichthyophis bannanicus | reverse complement strand
TGCACTAGACATGTGAAAGTGGTGGAATAGGGTTTGACTTTGGAAACTGGGTTAATACGTGAGGATGTGGGTATATTTGTGTGATTTGAGCTAAAATCTTGGCAAAGATTCTGGACTTCTGAACTGAAAAAAGCTGCCACTGAGTCAGTGGAAAGCCCCAACCAGATGAAATGAAGGCTGGAAGTAGTTGAAAGCTGATGGATGATTGAAAACAATTTCTTAGGGTGATTCAGAGATTTATTAATGAGGTTACTGAAATGATGTTTTTTTACAGCTGTTACCCGGGTGTGGTAATAGGAATGACACTCCCTAAATTGAGCTAGGTCAGATGGAAACTTTGAAACGCCAATGCCCTTCAGTTGTATGGACTTCCTTTCTGGGAAGACGAAGACAAGCATGGAACCAAGGCTGGCTTTGGCTTTTTGTTATTACATCTGTTTACTGCAAGCACGAGTTCCACGTGAGCTCCTGATCTTGGAAAGAGAGCAACTGGAAGTTTTCTGGGAAATAGGAGTCCAGAGATGCTAAAGCAGCGGTCCTTCTGAGGCAAGGTTTTTAACTGAGAAAGAGAGGTCTTTTATGCTAGTGGAATTAAGGACTTTAAAGGTTATAGAAGAAAGTGATTGGTTCAAGGTGGAGGTATACTGAAAGCTAAGTCTCAGAACTGGGGTCAGAAGGGATGAGATCCAAAGTGTGACCAACTGGGTGGGTTGGAGCCTTCCACGGACTGAGAAAGTCCGAGATCAGAAATGAAGGTAATAAAAAGATGTGCATGGGTGTTGGAAGGACAGTCATAATGGATATTAAAGTCGCCCAATACTATGAGGTCAGGGTGGGCGATCACAGTCTCGGAGAGGGTCTTACAGGATTGTTCCCAGAGGAGGAGGACAGTAGGCAACCAGCAGAGAGATTAGGGTCAGCCAGGATCCGGGTTGTAACTGCTTCCCCCTGTATCTTTATTTAGGATTGTAACTGGTCGCAGTGGTGGCGTTGGTCTCCTACTCTCCCCCTCCTGCCAATTCCAACCCCTCCTGCCACCCCAATCACATTCCCCCCTCTCCTTTGTCCACTCCATTCGCCTCCTCACACCACTTCCCCTCCGTGTAGCTGTTATTTATCGCCCACCCGACAACTCCAAATCAACCTTCCTCACTGACTTTGACTCCTGGCTTTCTGCCTTTATGGATCCCTCCTCCCCCACTCTTATTCTTGGCGATTTCAACATGCACATCGACAACCCTTCCAACTCCCATGCCTCAAAGTTCCTCGCTCTTACCTCCTCGTTCGACCTCCAACTTTGCTCCACTGCCCCCACACACCTACACGGCCACTGCCTTGATCTAATACTCTTCTCCAATTCCTCTCCTTCAAACTTCCACAAATCAATCCTTCCCTCATCTGACCATCACCTACTAACATTTACTCTTCAGCTCCCGCCGTCCCAACCTCGTCCTGTCTCCTCCGACCTATTTAGAAACCTTCATAATATTAATCCCCTGACTCTCTCCTCCACCATTTCTCCATCTCTTTCCTCCATTTTATACTCCGAGTCAGTCGACGAAGCATTATCCTCATACAATGCTACACTATCCTCAGCCCTTGACACTCTTGCCCCTCTCACCTCACGTCCTGTAAAACAATCTACTCCCCAACCCTGGCTTTCATCCGCAATCCGTTACCTATGCATCTGTGCCCATTCGGCCGAATGAGCCTGGTCCAAATCCCACTCCCCGGAAGACCTTCTACACTTCAAATTCATGCTTGGCTTCTTCCAATCAGCCTTAGCACTTGCCAAACAAGATTACTACATCCATCTGACTAATTCCCTTGCCTCTGATCCTCGCTGTCTCTTTAACACCCTCAATTCTCTCCTCAAGGTCCCCCCATCCCCGATCTCCCTCTCTGCCCAAACCCTAGCTGACTACTTCCATGACAAAATCCTCAAAATTACCCTCCAATTCCCTACCCCCTCATCTACCTCCCCTCCCCCCATTTCTCCTCCCCCATCCATACTCCCCCTGCCACCCTCTCCTCCTTCCCCCGATCTCTGAAGAGGAAACCACACTTTTCCTTTCCTCCTCCAAACCCATCACCTGTCCATCAGACCCTATCCCTACCCATCTCCTACGTTCCATCTCCCTCACCATTGTCCCCTCCATCACTCATATCCTCAACCTTTCACTCTCCATTACAACTGTCCCTGCTGACTTCAAACATGCTGTTGTCACACCCCTCCTCAAGAAACCCTCACTTGATCCCACATGCCCTTCTAACTATCGACCCATCTCCCTCCTTCCCTTCATATCCAAACTATTAGAACGAGCAGTCCACCGTCGCTGCCTCGACTTCCTCACCTCTCAGGCCCTCCTGTACCCACTACAATCAGGCTTCCGTCCCCTACACTCCACTGAAATGGCACTCACAAAAGTCACCAATGACCTGTTCCTGGCTAAATCTAAGGGCCTCTATTCTATCTTCATCCTTCTTGACCTTTCTGCTGCCTTTGACACCATTGACCATGACCTTCTCCTCACCACCCTCTCCTCGCTTGGCTTCAAGGACTCTGTACTATCCTGGTTCTCCTCCTACCTCTCCCATCGCTCATTCAGTGTATGCTTTGGCGGCTTCTCCTCCTCCCCTACCCCGCTCCATGTAGGTGTACCCCAGGGATCTGTCTTGGGCCCCCTCCTTTTCTCTCTCTATACCCAAGGCCTTGGCATGCTTATCTCTTCCCATGGCTTTCAGTACCATCTCTATGCCGATGACTCCCAAATCTACCTCTCTACACCTAATATTTCTCCAGCAACGCAGTCCAAGATCTCTGCTTGTCTTTCGGACATCGCTGCCTGGATGTCTCTTCGCCGATTGAAACTGAACATGGCCAAGACTGAACTCCTTGTCTTTGCACCCAATTCCTCCCCACCACTTTCCCCTCTCTCAGTCCATGTGGATGGATCTACTATCCTTCCTGTTTCCTCGGCCCGCAATCTAGGGGTTAGCTTTGACACCTCTCTCTCCTTCTCCGCTCATATCCAGCTTGTAGCTAAGACCTGCCACTTTTTCCTCTACAACATCAGCAAGATCCGCCCTTCCTCTCTGAACATACTACCAAAACGCTTATCCACTCCTTAATCTCCTCTCGCCTTGATTACTGCAACCTACTCCTCGCTAGTCTCCCCGTGAGCCACCTCCTTCCCCTTTAGTCTATACAAAATCACGCTGCTCGACTAATCTTCTGCCAGCCTCGCCATGCCCACATTACTCCTCTTCTCAAGTCGCTTCACTGGCTCCCTGTCCAATTCCACATCCACTTCAAGCTTCTCCTACTGACCTATAAATGCATTCACTCTATGGCCCCTCAATACCTCATATCTCTTATCTCTCCCTATGTCCCCTCTCGAAATTTGCGCTCCGCTAACAAATCACTTCTTTCAATGCCTTTCACCCGCACCGCAAACTCACGACTGCGCTCCTTTCACCTTGCTGCACCACACGCCTGGAACAGCCTTCCTGTGTCTGTGCGCTAGGCACCCTCCCTGGCCCTCTTCAAATCCAGGTTGAAGACCCACCTCTTTACTGTTGCATTCAGATCCTGACTTCCATCCTCATCCTACCCTAACCCCCATTAACATTTATGACCAAACTTTAGACCAAGCTGTACCAAACTGTACCACACCGTACCTTCCGCTGAACTGACTGATGCTCTGTACTGCTCTAACTAGATTGTAAGCTCCGATGAGCATGACTCTGACGAGCAGGGACTGTCTCTTGTATGTGGGCTGCCTCTTGTAGGCTAGCTGTGCAGCGCTGCGTGCGTGGCGCTCTATAAGTGCTAAATAGTAGTAGTAGTAGTAGTAGTAACATCCCCTCTATGCACGTTACCCTCCTGGTGGCACACGTGCACACTGGCATATGTGTGCCACCCAGCTTGGAAGAGCATCTCCCTCCCCCCTTTCAGTGTTCTTAGAGACTTTGTGAAGGCGCTGCCAGAATAAATCTAGTTTCAGGGTTTGTGTTTTAAGAAGCATGCAGCGGAGAGTGCACACATCAGCAGCAAAAATGCCCAAATCCTGCAAGTCACTACAGTCTTACACTGTTCCGGTATAATTCAATGAGAAAACTGCCCTGCACAAGCCAAAGACTCTGCAACTGTTCCTGTCGTCTGATAAAGAGAATCTACAGTGCTATATCTTTTATTGAACTAACTGAAGGCATTGTTTGACTAGCTTTCTACAGTTCAAACCCCCTTCCCACTGGTTCGGACAAGGAAGCGGTCTTTTCTCCCTGCCTTCCTGTATTTTTATCCGTACCCTCCATCATTTAACATCAGGCATTTCTTGCAGGGCACAGTTTAAGCTTTGGGCTCTCCAGCCCTCGTGGAGCTGATCACTGCTGAATTTCAGTCTGGAGATTGAAACTCTTGGCTTCCCGCACCTCAGTATATTTCACACTATTTGTGCGACTGCAGCTTCTGAATGTTACCCAGTGCGGACACCACTTTTCCAGCTTTCTGGCCAGAGCGTGTTTCTTTTCCTGTTTCTATCAGTTCTTGCAGACAGCTTTATACTGCCCCAGGCTTTGCTTTTTCTTTACGGATGTTTCACTTTCTTTTATTCTTTCACACACTTTTCCATGTCTTTGTTCCTTTTCTGCAACCAGTAACCACACAGACTTCACGCATGTACAGACATCCCTGGAGGACTTTTGGTAGCTATTTAAGGACAGCTCTTTCCATGGAGTCCTTATATGTTTAGAAGTCTTTCCACAGGAATTGTTTCACTTTTATAGGAATATTTCATTCACTCCTTTCGGCAGCAGCTCAAGGTGAGTTATATTCAGATACACTAGGTATTTCGCTGACCCCCAGAGAGTTTATAATCTAAGGGGGGGGGGGGATATCCAGCGGTGGAGGTTTCAGCAACTAGTTGTCGCTGCTGAAACTTGAACCCAGATATTCAACACTGGGATCATATCTGGCCACCAACATGGCAAAGAAGTAAGCTGGCAACGGTGAGATTCAGCTACTGCCTGGTTAGTTTCTACAGTGAAAGTTAGGCCAGCTTTTACTGCGCCTGACTTTTGTCACTTTGCGATAAGTGGACAGAGGCTCAATATTATCACTGTCCGGTTATTACCGGGCGCTGCCCCACTGCGAGCCAGCTAGACTCGGGGCATGCAGCGGCGACACCCACAGATATTCAGCCACTGAATATCCCAGTGAACGCGATGAACACAGTTGCAGATGTGCTAACCTCATTAATCGCTTTGAACATCCCTCTCGCCTAAGACTGTACCTAAAGCAGAGGAGGGTTAAGTGACTTACCCAAGGTCACAAGGAACAGTGGTGGGATTTGAACCCTGGCATCAGCCTGCTGTTCTGAGCATTAGGCGACCCCCCCCCCACCCCAATTCAAAATGCCTGAATCTTTTAATGCAATCTGGACAAAGATATGACAAACTGTAAGTGGATAAAACACTTTCTTATCTAGGTTCAAATAAAAAACTCTGTTTCAGTTTGTGACAGCACTTTTTCTAGTTCCTGTCTAATTTCCCACGGTTCTATATACTTTTAAATTGTATCTAGTTGCGAACCCCTGTTACTGTTGCATGGCTGTATATAATTATCCTAATGCTGTTTCACTGTATCACCACACTCGTTTTTTGTAAACCGCCTTGACCCGGCGATACAGCTAAATAAATAGTTCCTGCTTGTTAAGTGGTGTCTTATGGAGCCATTTTTGTTCATTAAGAAACGGATTTCTTTCTTATAAATAAATGAGGACATAAGATGTGCCATCCTGGGTTGGATCAGAGGTCCATCAAGCCCAGTACTCTACTTCCAACAGTATCCCAAGGAGCAGATAAACCCAGAGATAAACACCGGCTTGCCCAAGAGGATGCGACTAACAATACTTTATGGATTTTCCGGACTTGTCTAAACTCTTTTTAAACGCAGCTACGCTAATTGCTCTCACTTCTTCTTTTGGCAACTAATTCCAAAGTTTCATTGTGCAATGACTAATATTCTTTCATCAATTTGCTTTAAATATGCTATGTGTTGGTTTCACAGAATATTCCCTTGGCTTTGTATTTTTGGAAAGAACAAACCGTTGATCTGCATCTACCTGTTCCACCGCACTCAGGATTTTATAGACCTCTGTCATGTCTCCCCTCAGCCGTCTCTTCTCCAAGCTGAAGAGCCCCAACCTCTTCAGACTTTCCTCATAGGAGAGTTATCATTTTGGTCGCCCTTCTCGGCACCGTTTCTAATGCCGCTCTTTATTTTTTGAGATGCAGGGACCAAAATTGCACCCAGTCCTCAAGGTGTATGGTAGCATCATGAATTGATACAGAGGCATTAGGAGTGTCTCGACTTTATTCTCCAAATCATTTAAAACTTTCTATTTGCTCTCTTGTCGATGCCGCCCATGAGCTGAGAATTTCATCATATTGTCCACGGTGACTCCTGGGTGGCGACTGCTAATGTGTCATCCTGCATTGTGTGCACCCACAGTCCGGGTTATTCTTCTCCATGTGCATTTTTTCTTCTTCTTCACCTTAAATTTCATCTGCCATTTGACCTCCCAGTCTCAGAAGGTCCTCCTGCAGCTCCTCACAATGGGCTTATGATTTAAGAACTTTGAATAATTTTGTCTCATCTGCAAATTTGAGCATCTTACTCTCTGTTGCCATTTCCAGGCCATTTATGAATATGTTAAAAAGCAGCGAGCCCAGCACAGATCCCTGGGGTGCTCCACTATTCACCTTTCTCCATTGAGAAAATTGGCCATTTTACTCTACTCTGTTTTTTATCTTTTAACCAATTCCTAATCCACAATAAGACGCTGCCTCGTATCCCGTGACCTTTTAATTTCCTCAAGAGCCTCTCAAGAAACACTTTGTCAAACACTTTCTGAAAACCCAGATACATGGATGTCAAGCAGCTCACCCTTAGCCATGTTTATTAACCCTCTTCCATAAAATGCAACAGATCGGTGGAGCAACATTTCCCTCTGCCAAATCCTTGTTGGTTCAGCCTCATTAAGTCATGTCTATTCAGTAATTCTGTCTTTCAGACACCTTCGGGCATTTTGCCTAGTCAGGTTCACCAGTCTCTAGTTTCCCAGACGACTCCCATGAGTCTTTTCTAAAGGCTGCGGCTCCACTGGCCACCCTCCAGTCCTTGGGAACACACTATGAACTCGCACTAGGGACAGAGGGAATCCTTGGACTACATTCTGTCACCAACGGTGAAGTTTCATTGAGTCTCTCTTAGAATAATAACACATAAATTACAAAGAGGAGAAAGAGAAAGGATCACTGTACTTCAGGATCTACGGTATGTCGGTAGCACATGCAGAATTTGTTACGCCAAGAAAAGTTGCTGAATAAATTCTGCTCACCTTGTGATGTGGGGCAGAGCACAGCTGCCTGTCCTCCTCTATCACGAGTCCCTGGGGCCGCTTTCCAAAGTCCCTGGATCTTCTCTGTGACTTCAGATGAGTTTGTTTGCGGGCTCTGTAGTGTTTCTGGTGCTGCTTTGCAGCTATATGACTTTGTTTTCCACTCCCCCATCACCTCCTCCTCTCTCTCCCCACCCTCTTTTTGCTACTTGTAATTCAAAGTTGCTTCTAGGAAAAATTAAAGCAGCCAGTGAGTTTCAAAAGTCTATCCTGTGAGAACAAGGCTGTCTGAGAAAGGACTCTGCCCAAGACAGTGACTAAATCAGCCCATGACATGACACTCCCCTGTGTCACTGCTCGAGTGTCTGTGGACAGCGACAGATTCTCCCTTGAGACACAGCCCGAGTGCCTGGGGACAGCGACAGATTCTCCCTTGAGACACAGCCCGAGTGCCTGGGGACAGCGACAGATTCTCCCCTGAGATACAGCCCGAGTGTCTGGGGACAGCGACAGATTCTCCCCTGAGACACAGCCCAAGTGCCTGGGGACAGCGACAGATTCTCCCTTGAGACACAGCCCGAGTGCCTGGGGACAGCGACAGATTCTCCCTTGAGACACAGCCCGAGTGCCTGGGGACAGTGACAGATTCTCCCCTGAGACACAGCTCGAGTGCCCAGGGACAGCGACAGATTCTCCCTTGACACACAGCCCGAGTGTCTGGGGACAGCGACAGATTCTCCCCTGAGACACAGCCCAAATGCCTGGGAACAGCGACAGATTCTCCCCTGAGACACAGCCCAAGTGCCTGAGGACAGCGACAGATTCTCCCCTGAGACACAGCCTGAGTGCCTGGGGACAGCGACAGATTCTTTCTTGAGACACAGCCTGAGTGCCTGGTGACAGCAACAGATTCTCCCCTGAGGCACAGCTCGAGTGCCTGGGGACAGCGACAGATTCTCCCTTGAGACACAGCCCAAGTGCCTGGTGACAGCGACAGATTCTCCCCTGAGACACAGCTCAAGTGCCTGGGGACAGCGGCAGATTCTCTCCTGTGACACTACCTGAGTGCCTGGGGACAATGACAGATTCGCCCCTGAGATGCAGCCCAAATGCTTGGGTACAGCGACTGATACAGGAAGCTGAAAGGAGGTACAGACTGGGTCGTTCCACCAGATCAGGGATAACTCTCCTACTTACCCGAGACAGGGCAAGGAGAGGGGCACTTTGCAAATAGAGCTCAGATTACCAGATTTTGACCGGGGAATGAAATTCCAGAGGGATGGACCAAAGTTAGAGAAGGCTGAGGCAGGGGAACGATGAAGGCAAAGCCTGGAGGTGGGCGGGAGAGAAAAAAGGGAAACATGGGTTGAGCAAAGGGAGCAGGAAGATGAGATCTGAAATGCCAGGTAGGAGGGAGAGGTAGTATGCAGAGCTTGGTCATCCAAAAGCAGAATTTCTGTTTGATGTGTGCAGTGATGGGTCACCAATGTAGAGCCTGGGCAGCTAATAGACACTGCCAGGCAGTCACCTAGAGTGGCAACTTCTGAGGCGCAGCAAAGAGCAGCAACAGCCAAATCCACAAGAGGAACAACAGAGCAAACACATCATCAACATTACAAAGCCTCAGATCTGCCCCTGCCGCTCTGCAAGCCTTCATACTAATCTCCACAGCACATCTAGCGAACATCATTGCCAGTCTCAACACCACCACCTTCCCTCTTGAGCCATGCCCAATAAGCTGGATGAAAATAGCTTGAGCTGACCGGGTCCACATGATACTTAAGATGACCCAGCTCTCTCGCACAAGGCTACATGTCCCCTGACCTCAAAAATGCTTTTGTCCATCCAGTAATCAAAAGCACCTCATCAGACCCAAATCTCCCCAATTTCTACAGGCCCATCTCCAGCCTGCCTTTCCTTGCAAGGATAATTGAAAAGGTCGTACAACTACAACTACAGCTACAGGACCATGTCAACTCTCACACACCGCTTGACCCACAGGAATACGGTTTCAGACCAAACAATGGAGACCCTATTGGCAACACTCATGGATAGACTCAAAGGCATAGAAAAATGGAAACAAGGATTCATCCTTATATTTCTAGACATCACCTCAGCCTTTGACTCTGTTCTTCATAACATACTTTTACTATGCCTACAATCACTAGGATTATATGACACAACATTAAAATGGTTCCACTCTTATCTATTGGGATGATAACAAGAAGTGAAAATAGTCCAATAAAAGTCTGCTCCTTATGCTCAACAAGGTGTCCTGTAAGACCCTGCCTTATCCTCATTACTATTCAATCTTTACCTACAAGCCCTGTGCGAAATTATACTCTATGTGTACTATCACTTATATGCAGATGACATCCTCTTCTCTACCAAAAAAACAATACACACTCCTTTAATAAAACATTTTGATGCAATCATACACTGGCTATCCAAGCACACCTCTTCGTGAATTACAAAAAGAGTGAAGTTCTCCACATCAGAGAGACAAACGTCAAACCACCAACATCTTTAAGAGTACCACAAGCAGAACTAAAAGTCATTCCTGAAGTACGTTATCTAGGGATGACCCTAGACCAGCATCTAACCTTACAACCACACATTATCAATACTATAAGGTTTATTTACCAAAAAATAAAAAATAGTACAACACCTATGACCATTATTAGACTTCCTTGATTTTCCGAACTGTCTTTCAAGCCCTAGTAGACCTACACTTCGACAATTGTAATATAATCTTCTAAGGTATGCCGAAGTGCACACTTGCCTGCTACAGATGGCACAGAATACTGCGGCTCGCATCCTATATTGTGAACCCAGAACTGAGCATATAACATATACCGAAGCAGTTATATTGGCTTTCTATACTAGAGCGAGTAAGATATAAGATCTTGATGACAATCTTCAAAGCTTCTGACAACTTATCCTCGGCCTACCTTCAATCCTTATTACACAGAACACCAAACAGAACAAGGAGAAGCAATGTTCAAAACACATTCACCATCTCTACTCAAAAGCTGAAAAGCACCCGAACGGCTTCACACCGAGCCTTCTCACCCTACGTAGAATTCACTCCCTGATGACGTATGAGCTATCACTGACCTGACAGAATTTCACAAGAAACTGAAGACCCATATCTTCTTGGACAGTTGGTAGTGAGAGTTTAATCAGACTACTCCATGACCCACACACATCATTACACAACAAATTTTCTCACTACTGTTGAACTGTTTCCTCAACCTTACTCCTATTACCAGCACTATGTAAGAACTTAGAAATCTACTGTGTTTTCCCAGCTCCTGATACTATGTAAGAATTTAGAAGTTCGCTCTAATTTGGGTTCTATGTAAAAGTACAGTTAAATTACCCTATATTCTAAGGAAAAGCATATAGTTAAGTTGCGCTGTAAACTGCTTTGACTTTCAGATAAAGTGCTATATAAAAAAGTTAAGAAAGAAATAGATAAAAAAAGAAAAGCAATAGATCTTGCCAGCCAGACAAACTCAAAGAGCCAACAGCACCATATTTTACATGGAGGAATAGCGGACACACACATACAAAGCAAAGTTTAATATTAAAAGTAATGGAGTGGGGGGGGGGGGGATATTCAGAGACATTTAGGTGGTTTACAGACCTGCAAACCTCCTAACTGGTCCTCAGCAGGATATTCAGTGGTATTAACATGGTTAGCATCAGAGCATCCCTGGGGAGGAGCGGGGCTGGCATCGCGGGTTAACTGGACAGCAGGAATAATCAGCCGCTAGTGCACTTAACTCTAACTGGCTAAAGTTAGTAGAGGTGAATGGCTGCCCTAAGTTCAGTCGCTTTTGCAATCCGTCCAGCGGCTGAATATCACTGCTGAGTAACCTGCAAAAGCACAATCCGACCAACCCAGATATTCAACACCAGTTGCCACTAAATATCCCCCCTCCCCCCATGATGTCCAGTCATGCCTTTTTACAGGATTGTTATGAGAGGGGTGGTGTTGGGATGACCGTGAGCTTAATGATCAAAAACTTGTGGGAGGGGGGAGTAAGGCTAACGGCTTGCCTAGAGAGCCTAATATCCTTGCACCAGCCCTGAACCAATGTTGCAATTTGTGGGGAAGCGTGACATGGTCAAAGTGACAAGAAATAAGGAGACGTTTAATGGCAGTGGACTGACTGAGTTGTAAGCGCGTGAGGGATGAGAGAGAGGTAAAATTAAAAGTTCTACGTCGGTTGAAGGACAAGTATGATTTTACGGATCCCAGTTTGAGGAAAAGGCAGGTCTCCTTTACACTCTGAACTCAGCCAAGGAAAGGACAGTTCTACCTAGGCAGTTTAATACTCGTGGATGTGGTCTGGATGCCCTCTAGTGGGGGAGCTGCATCATTGCTCCTCAGCCATGCACATGACCAGACATCCAGGGACAGGTTTGCTAGGACGGTCAATGTGTGGGCCAGATTGTTTGTTTCTATGTAAAATTGGGATCTGGCGTTGCTGAAAAGGAACTCCATTTGTGATGAAGCTGTGAAAGCAGATGTCATGTGGCGTGCACTCTGTGCACGACACTAAAAACACAACACAGCTGTGTGTACCCATGCACATATGTGTGGTAATACACACAGAGAAACAGACACCAAAATATACATTCCACCCCCACCTCCCAGGAAGGGAACATTTCATCTGTGTTCTGATCTGAAACTTTTCCTCCATATGACTCCCCCCCCCCACCTCCTTCTATAGTTCAAATTGTGCAGTAAGAGTCCTTTGGCTGTTTACGACATCCCCAATTTTAGAGCTGTGTCCCTGATTCCCATCTGTTTAGCAGCCTCCTGTCCCCGATTTCAGCAATGGAGATACCAAGGATAGAAAAATAATTATTTTCAATTTAGTGATTGGAATATGTCACTTTTTAGAATTTACATCCATTGGGGGGATAATCTTGGTGCATGTACAGTAGCTATTGTTGCTGAACCCTGAACCTGGATATTCAATGCCGGGGTCATAGCCTGCCACTGGTATTGAATACCACCTTACCACTCTACCCATGTCCAGTCTCCTGGATCAAGGTCACTAAACACGATCTCATCCCAACCATACTACCCATCATATAGACTTCACTATCACTGGGCTAGATGCCAAAGGCTCACAGGCAGGCCTCCATCAGAATCCTACAGCGGACCCAAGGTCACCGTCCTCTTACAGACCCATCTCTAGTTTTCCCTCCCTTGCCAAAATCATCACAAAAGCGGTGCAGCTGCAGACACAGGACTGCGTTGACTCCTACGCCCCTTCGATCAACACCAGCACGGCTTCAAACCAATTCATAGTACAGTACATAGTACTAAGCTCCTTCCTGGATACTCTAATCAAAGGTACCAAAGAAATCATGCAAGGCTTCACTCTCATTTTCCTCAACATCTCCACAGCCTTTGATTCGGTAGTCCATGAACCTTTCCTTTCACATCTTTGAAAATCCCCAATTAAGGCATTTACACGGTTAACACAGGGTGTTAACCGTTTAAATACCTTCGAAAATCAGGCCCACGGTCTTTAACAGACATTGGGGAATTCCATCGCAAACTGAAAACCCACCTCTTCTTGCATACTTTGGACCAGACACTTAATTTCTCATAAATCCTCCCACCACCATTCAGTTGTCACCCGATGCCTCTCCGTTCTCCCTGCCATTGCCCCTCCGCAGAATCTAACCATGTATTATAGAACATGTTCATTAGTTTCCCTACTGTGCGCCATGCCGGAAACAGCGCTGTTCTTCACTCACATTGAAATTCCTTTTACGCCGTTTGGCTCAAGTGTTAATGTTACTGCCTAGACCTACTACGTTAAACTACTGTTTACACACTTTGCGGTTACATGCAATATTGTTCACTTAAACATTAATGTTAACTATACCTACCACGCTGTGTGTAAAGTTATACTTGCTGGACTCGTTACCTGTACACCGCTGCGACTGGTAGATACAGCGGCAAAGAAAAGATGCTAAATAAATAAATATCTGGGTTGGCTGAATAGCGCATTAGCTACCTGGCTAGCAGCTGAATATTGACACTTGGCAGTCATCCCTGGGTGCCGGCTCCACGCTACCCCTGGAATGTCTGACACTAGTTGACTAGAGTCAGGGGGCTGAGGGGCTAACCAACTACTCAGTGCCGCTGAATATCTGACTGAGCGCCAGGCCTGCAAACCACCTACATGGTTCGTTTTGGGGCAGTTTCTCCAAATGGGTTCGTTTTGCACATCTCCGAACCAACGCCGTACCTTAGGGACCAAACAGCCACACAATAATTCCTTATATGTTACAGAAGGCTCTCCCAAGGACACTCTATAACGTCAACGACATCCTGCATTCATAAGGAGAAAGAGACCTCGGTATTACCTGTCCTTGGGTTATGCGCACGACGTTGCCGCAGGGGATATGGCGTTTACACAAACATCACTGGTCTAACAAAACTCCTCATAGACTGCATGCAAATAACACATATTCTCCATGTACACCAATATCTTTTCTTTTTTTTCAAAAATAATAAAGCTTAGTCTCTTATTGCGTGGAGAGTCTCCTTATAAATGCACGATTTGGTTAGTTTTGCGCATACCATGACAGTCGTAAACTTCCTTTTAAGCCGGGGTAAGTGGAGTCTCATCTCAGTCTCTCACGGTTACTGCTAAGGTGCAGCGTAGTACTTGCATTGTGCCAAAGAGCTTCCTCCTGGAGTTCGGAAGATGCAACATGTACGGGTCGTTCGTCAAGAGGTGCTTGCATCAAGCCTGTGGCTCCCAATATGATGAGAAATATCTCCTTATCTTTCTGCCACATTCTCTTGGTCTCCAACTACATTATAATTTGCAGTACAGGGAAAATGTGTCACTGTTTTCTGTTTCGCTGTCAATTTGTCTGCTTGGAAATGATCTTGTTGCTGTCATGGATGGATGGGGGCAGGGCTGGGAAACGACTCCTCTTTCCTCTTCCACGCCTTGTGCTCAAACCTGCAACTAAAGTGTCTCTTTCACTGCCTTGGTTAACAAGTGTCCCAGATTTGCCTGGAAAGAGCAGCTTTTAAACTAGATAATAGGGGAAAGTGGACAGTTGCCCAAGAGCGCATGGTTCGGAGCAATGTATCCTTGAAGGATACTAGCAAAAGACTGAAGTTAGGGCACATCAGCAGAGAGATTCCAATAAAGACAAAAGTAGCCCAAATGCCCTTAAGTAGAAATCAGGCAGATTTTAAAGATTCCAAATTACCCTGCCTACCGATAACCAGATTAATATGAATAAAATACAACCTCTAAAATGCCTGTATGCAAATGCTAGAAGTCTGAAGAATAAGATGGGAGAGTTAGAATATATAGCACTAAGTGAGAGGTTAGATATGATTGGCATCTCAGACACATGGTGGAAGAAAGACAACCAGTTTGGACACGGATACCTGGGTACAAACTATCATGATGATAGAGCGGATCAAATCGGTGGAGGGGTTGCGCTGTATGTTAGAGAAGGTATTGAGTCACAAAGGATTAAAGTTTTGCAGGAAACAAAATTCACTGTAGAATCTCTATGGGTTGAAATTCCATGTAAAAAGGGGAAGGCGATGACAGTGGGGGTGTACTATTGACCGCCTGGCAAGAATGAACAAATGGATGATGAAATGCTCAAAGAAATCAGGGAAGCTAACAAAAGTTACAGCACAGTAATAATAATGGGTGATTTCAATTACTCTGGTATTGACTGGGTCATTGTCATGGCAGGACATACTAGGGAGATAAAGTTTTTGGATGAAATAAATGGCTGCTTCTTGGAGTAGCTGGTTCATGAACCAACCAGAGGGGAAGCCATTTTGGACCTAGTCCTTAGTGGAACACCAGATCTGGTGCAAGAGATAAGGCTTTTGGCCCACGTGACAATAATGATCATAGCATGATCGCGTTCGATTTAATAAATGGAGGAAGTACGGCAAGGAATTCCACAGTACTATCTTTTAACTTTCAAAAGGGATACTATGATAAAATAAGGAAAATAGTTAAGAAAAAACTAAAAGGAGCAGTTGCAAATGTTAAAAATTTACATCAAGCATTGGTGTTGTGTAAAAATACTATCTTGGAAGCCCAGACCAGCTGTATTCCACGCTTTAAGAAAAGTGAAAGGAAGTCCAAAAATCTGCCAGCATGGTTTAAAAGTGAAGTGAGAGAGGCTGTTGTTGCCAAAAAAAACATCATTCAGGAAATGGAAAAAAAAGCTAAATGACGAAAAATGGAAACATAAGTACTGGCAAGTTAGATGCAAGACATTGATAAGGCAGGCAGAGAATTTGAGAAGAAGCTTGCTGTGGAAGCAAAAACTCATAATAAAGACTTTTTCAAGTACATTTGTAGCAAAAAAACCTGTGAGAGTATCAGTTGGTCCATTAGATGATAGAGGTGTAAAAGGGCACTAAGAGGCGACAAGGCGATAGCAGAGAGACTAAGGGGTATGTTTACTAAAGTGCGGTAAACGTGAATAAAGCGCGTTGTACGACGTTAACAATCGTAAGTGCAGTATAACGCGCGTAATCACGCGCCAACGACCGTTAACGTCATACTACGCGCGTTAACCGTAGTTAACGATCGTAAAGCCCCGCGGCGCGTTAAAACAGCGCAGAAGGTGGAGAGTGGGCGGAGAGAAGGGGTCAATGGGCGGAGAGTGGGCGGGGAGAGGCTCCCCTCACACTAACGCGCTGAAGTGCAGAGCTCAATTCCAACGCGAATGAAAACCTGTCGTTAAAGGCATATTAAAGGGAAGAGAAACCATTTCCGTCAGCAATGTACAGCAAAACCGGGGAAACCTACAAAACGTGAGCAGTGTGATACATGTGCACAGAACAAAATTGCAAATAAAACTTTAGAATGACCACAAGAAACAGTGTAAAAATTATAATTCAGCTGGGCAACAGTAATAGCAATGGGTAACAATAAAAAACACTCCAGTAAAGCTCCAAAAAAAAGAAATGATGTGTGGAAGGGTCTACACTCCGTAGACCCTTTCAAAAATCATTTCATTTTATTGGAGCTTTCCTGGGAGTGTTTGTTAATGTTGCCCAATGATATCATTGTTGCCCAGCTTGGTTATGGGTGTGTGCCCCTTTTTCCGAGGTCTTTTTTGAGGTTTATGTGCATGTTTGTCTTCATACAAGGTAAATGAGCCCACAGTAAAAATGTGCAGAGAAGGGTTTCCGACTCGTCAGGCCAGTTTTCCTACCTCCAGGGACTGCACTGTCTCTGTGGCCACAGTGTGGTGCAACAGACACAGCCAGTGTCTGTAAGACCAGAGGGTCACAGGTTCAAATCCCAGCTGGGGCTCCTGCCAACCCAGTCCCCATAGTTTTACCCACCACTAAACAGTGATAGTATAGACACTCCTTTATTGCAGAGAACATACGCATGGTTAATACGCTTATATTTTACCACACCAAACACAGACACCATAAACAGGCGCATTACCTAGAGCAGAGTCTCGCAAATGCAGTCCTGGAGGGCCCCACACCATTCAGGTTCCATGCTGCCTCTAATAAAGATGCCTGTGCTGCATATCTATGCACCACCCCCATGGCATGCAGATGTAGCTCATGCATATTTATGAGGGACAGCATGAAAACCCGAACAGTGTTTGGAACACCAGGACTGGAGTTGGGAAACTCTGCCGTAAAGCAGCAGCCAACAGGGCCGGACACACCCCCACACACACCCACAGGCCCCATTGGCCAATGCCTCCTGGAGAGGCAGGGCATTGGGCCCTGCCTGTATCTCCCAATACTAGCAGTTGCATACCTTAGCAATGCCACCCTACACCTGGGTATATGGTACACAGCCATCAAAGGTTCCCTATGATAACTGGCAGATATCAATTCCTACGTTAAGCACATTTTGCTCATTGAGCTCCACCATAACAATCATTCTGATGTCTGCAGTGTGTGCTGTAGGTCTGGTCTCTGACAGTGTTTACCACCCTGGGGAGTGACCCCCAACAGTATTGCGTACAATATCCATGCCTGTACTGTGCCCAGGACTGGTGTGGTGGGCAGGGCTGCTGAACCCCTCTATAGTAGCACAATGCTGGCATAGGTGTGGGGGTGGCTGTCTGTCTATCCAGTGTGTGGTGGCTGCAAACACCTTCCACAGCCCACACTGCCAGCAATGTTGCCAGTATTGGGCTGCCAATGTGCATAATGAGGAGCAAGGTACCATGGGTATAGGCCGGACAGGGTGGCCTGGCCAGGGTGCATCTGCACAGGGCACAGGGCATAGGGCACTGACTGGGACACTTTAGTGCCTGGCCACCACCTACACAGACAGGGTGACCTCAGTATGTCCTGCTGAGAGATCACTCTCACCCTGACTGTGCAGTGACCATAGCATAGCTAGGCACCCCCATAGTGCTATATAGTATTTCTCTCATGTGATAGATATGGGTTTCCTTTTGGGGCCCAGTCACTGATTTATCTGCTTGCTGTGTATGCTGACATCCCAGTTCTGGGTGCATGCATCTCCACTGGGCACATGCACTATTGACTAACTAGCAGGCTGTTTGCAGCTGGTATGTGTCTTGATGGAGTGGCTTGCAGGGTGCAGCGGCTGATGGCTTGCAGCAGGAGAATATCAGATAGGGGTGGGGTGCAGCTTAGCATATGCAGGCCTGATGTCTGTCTGCTATTGTGTTATGGATGTGTACAGAGCTGCATTGACTGCCCTGTGGGGTGTCTGTTCCTCAGCAGGTCCGGGGTTGATGTTCCCCTCTACTGCCACCTTTGCAGGGAGGTAGAATGTGGATCTATTGTTAGGAGACCCTGTTTGCCACCCTTGGGCCTGGGGGAGGGGGGTGGTGGTCCATGGGGGCTACACCTGACTGAAACAGACAGAGATATCCAAGGTGTTTCTGCAGAAACTACCTATCTCACACATTAACACTGCTTTGGACCTGCGCCATGGCCTCTTTCAGCCATGGACGGTGCTGTGGACCTGGTGCTGGGCGCCTCACTGCACCCTCAGGGTGAGCACAGTACCCGCACAATGTGACGGTGTGTAGCTACTCTGTGCCAGTACAACACACGGTCAGTACCCCCGTACCAGGCCGAGGTGCTGTGGGGGTGCATTCCCCATGGTGTGTATCTGTGGACAGCTGATTTGCATGTGCAGTGCATCATGGGTGTGACTGGCACAATCCAACCCTGTGAAAATCCAGCACCTGCTCACAGGCTCTGATAAACCATAGGCCATCACACGTACATCTGTTAGCATAATGCATAGGTGCAAGACACCCTAAGGAGTCTGTAATATAAGGTGCCCACGCTGGTAAAAACACACGTACCCACGTACGATTGTACGCACGTACCCACGCACGATTGTACGCACACAGCTACGCACGGGGCTACGCACGTACCAATGCACGCAGCCATGCACGCAGCCTCGCATGCACCAACGTACGTGGCTAGGCACACTCCGAGGGTGTGTTTCTGACACCACTACTCAATGTAAAGAAAAACATGCCTCCTCATTCCCTATGTAATGTACAGGGTGATGCCTGGGCCAGCCTTCTGCGTTAGGCACACTGGGGACTCGAACCCATGCTGCCTGTAACAGCGGTCAGTACCGTAACCATTGTGCTACAGCTCTGTTTCAGTGCTTTGTGTCTGTACGCCTTCTTACGATTAACGCGCAGTAACGCGCCACGGCGCACTGTAACGCTCGTTAGTTTTTGGAACGCGCGTTAGTGGTAACGATGTACCGCCCATGTCCTTATTTGGGGTTTCTGTCACTATCGCGGCTCCTAACGCGAATTGCACTAACGCAGTTTAGTAAACATACCCCTAAATGAATTCTTTGCTTCGGTCTTTACTGAGAAAGATGTAAGGATGTTACCCATGATTGAAATGATATTTCAAGGTGATGTAAGAGAAGAATTGAAAGAAATATCAATACACCGGGAAGATGTATTAGAACTATTTGATAAACTGAAGAGTAGCAAATCACCTTGACTGGATGGTATACATCAAAGGGTGTTGAAAGGACTTGAAGGTCTTGAAGGACTAGAAAAAGGGGTCTTGAAGGACTAGAAAAAGGGACTGTTACTTCTGGAGAGAGATCTGCAACTGTGAGTATATACTTCTGGTAATTTTCTAAAAGGAATTCTTTGTATTAAAGCTGATTAATCTGTGAACCCACTATTTTTTGTTAAATCAGTCAGGGCCTAGTAGCAGCAGTTTAAGTTTAAATTTAAAACACAGAGGAGAACTTTCTGGTTACATTTCATACCCAGCAAAGAGCTTGTAGTTTAAATTTAATAGTCACTCAGGGCCTAGTAACAGCAAAGTACTTTTAGTTTAAATTTAAAACAGAGAAGAGAGCATTCTGGTTACATTTGGAACCCAGCAGAGAGCTTGTAGTTTACATTTAATAGTCACTCAGCGCCTAGCATCAGAAAAGTACTTTTAGTTTTAAAACACAGAGGAGAACTTTCTGGTTACATTTCATACCCAGCAGAGAGCTTGTAGTTTAAATTTAATAGTCACTCAGGACCTAGCATCAGCAAAGTACTTTTAGCATAAATTTAAAACACAGAAGAGAGCTTTCTGGTTATATTTAGAACCCAGCAGAGAGCTTGTAGTTTAAATTTCATAAGAAGTTAGAGCCTAGCAGCAGCTAAGAGCTATAATTTAAATCAAATCAGAATATAGCTTACCTCAGCAGCACAAGACAGGGTACTGTGTAGCAGCCCTCTTTTAATAAGTGTTATTTCCCTCCCTCCCTCCCCACACCCACCTACCCCTGGGATAATCGTAGCTTTATAGGTACTTACACATCTTAAAAGGCAGGAGGTACTCTCAGGTGAAGCTCGTTACCCAAATCAATCATACACTAAGGACCTGAGATTAGTTAAGCTTCAGGTGAACAAGGTATATTACACGTATTAGGTACAGTTTCATTAGTATAAATATCCATAGCAACCCTTAGTAAGTAAAGAACTTAGATCTAAACACAAACTTAAAACTAAGATGCAGACAGCAGTCCAGCAGCGGGATGGGGGCTTTCCAGTCTTTTGCATTGAGTGTCACATATACGATTTTCTCCCAGTTGGCGAGAGGTCTTACGTGTGCACTAGGTGCAAGGAGCTCTTTGCTCTCAGGGAAAGAGTCCGTTCTCTAGAGGCTAAAGTGGCAGACTTGGAAAGCATAAGACAGACAGAGAGGTACATAGACGAGACCTACAGAGATATAGTCCTGAGGTCCTACCTCCAGTCTGGCAGCATCCCTGTTGCCATGGAGGAGAGAGGTCACGTGACAGGAGAGCATCACCCTGGTGTGGCAGGAAGTGATCCTGTAACTAGGACCTGTCCTCCAGGTGATGTAAAACCCTCTCGCACCGAGGAAGTTTCTCCAGGGCCATGTGCCCATGAGGATAGGGTTAGGACAGCCGTTATAGTTGGTGATTCGATCATTAGGCATGTAGATAGCTGGGTGGCTGGTGGAAGTGAGGATCGCCGAATAACATGCCTGCCTGGTGCGAAGGTAGCGTACCTCACGCGCCACCTAGATAAGGTCTTAGATAGTGCTGGGGAGGAGTCTGCTGTCTTGGTACATGTCGGTACCAATGACATAGGAAAATGTGGTAGGGAGGTTCTGGAGGCTAAATTTAGGCTTTTAGGTAGGAAGTTGAAATCCAGAACTTCCAGGGTAGCGTTCTCCGAAATGCTTCCTGTTCCACGTGCAGGACACAAAAGGCAGGCAGAACTCCGGAGTCTCAATGCGTGGATGAGACAATGGTGCAGAGATGAGGGTTTTGGATTTGTTAGGAACTGGGGTACATTCTGGGGAAAGGAGGGGCTCTTCCGAAGGGATGGGCTTCACCTTAACCGGGATGGAACCAGGCTGCTGGCATTAACCTTTAAAAAGGAGATAGAGCAGCTTTTAAACTAGATATTAGGGGAAAGCCGACAGTCACCCAAGAGCGGATGGTTCGGAAGAATGTATCTTTGAAGGATACTACCAAAAGCAGAGAGGTTCCACAAAACAGTAAACTAGCCCAAATGCCCTCAAGTATGGAGCAGACAGAGCTTAAAGATCCCAAATTACCCATGTCTAACAATAGCCAAATTAATATGAATAAAATACATTCTATAAAATGCTTGTATGCAAATGCTAGAAGTCTAAAAAATAAGATGGGAGAGTTAGAATATATAGCACTAAATGAAAGGTTAGATATGATTGGAATATCAGAGACATGGTGGAAGGAGGACAACCAGTGGGACACTGTGATACCTGGGTACAAACTATATCGTAATGATAGAGCTGATCAAATTGGTGGAGGGGTTGCTCTCTATGTTAGAGAGGGCATTGAGTCAGAAAGGATTAAAGTTTTGCAGGAAACAAAATCTGCTGTAGAATCTATATGGATTGAAATTCCATGTAAAAGGGGGAAGGCGATGGCAGTGGGGGTGTACTATTGACCGCCTGGCCAGAATGACCAAATGGATGATGAAATGTTCAAAGAAATCAAGGAAGCTAACAAAAGTTACAGCGCAGTAATAATAATGGGTGATTTCAACTACCCCGGTATCGACTGGGTCAGTGTCACGTCAGGACATGCTAGGGAGATAAAGTTCCTAGATGAAATAAATGACTGCTTCTTGGAGCAACTGTTTCATGAACTGACCAGAGGGGAAGCCATATTAGACCTAGTCCTTAGTGGAACACCAGATCTAGTGCAAGAGATAAGGTTGTTGGGGCCACTTGGCAATAGTGATCATAGCATGATTGCCTTTGATTTAATTAGTGGAGGAGGGATAGTAAGGAAATCCACAGTACTACCTTTTAACTTTCGAAAGGGAGACTATGATAAAATGAGGAAAACAGTTAAGAAAAAAATAAAAGGAGCAGTTGCAAAGGTTAAAGACGTGCATCAGGCTTGGCTGTTGTTGAAAAATACTATCTTGGAAGCCCAGACCAGCTGTATTCCACGCTTTAAGAAAAGTGGAAGGAAGTCCAAAAAACTGCCAGCATGGTTTAAAGGTGAGGTCAGAGAGGCTTTTGTTGCCAAAAAAGCATCTTTCAGGAAATGGAAAAAAGAGCCAAACAACGAAACCTTGAAACAGCACAAGCACTGGCAAGTCAAATGTAAGGCATTGATAAGGCAGGCAAAGGGAGAATTTGAGAAGAAGCTTGCTGTGGAAGCAAAAACGCGAAGTAAAGACCTTTTCAAGTACATTCGTAGCAAAAAAACTGTGAGAGAGTCAGTTGGTCCATTAGATGATAAAGGGGTTAAAGGAGCACTAAGAGGCGACAAGGCGATAGCGGAGAGACTGAATGAATTCTTTGCTTTGGTCTTTACTGAGGAAGATGTAGGGATGTTACCCATGACTGAAGTGGTATTTAAAGGTGCGGAAGAATTGAAGGAAATATCAATACATCGGGAAGATGTATTGCAACTATTAGATAAACTGAAGAGTAGCAAATCACCTGGGCCGGATGGTATACATCCAAGTGTGTTGAAAGAACTGAAATATGAGATTGCAGACCTGCTATTAGTAATCTGTGAACTATCATTAAAATCATCTCTAATACCTGAAGATTGGAGGATCGCCAATGTAACACCAATTTTTAAAAAGGGTTCCAGGGGTTATCCGGGAAACTACAGACCGGTGAGCCTGACGTCAGTACCGGGAAAAATGGTAGAAACCATCATAAAGAATAAAATTACTCAGCATGTAGATAGTCATGACCTAATGGGAGACAGCCAACATGGCTTTAGACAAGGAAGATCTTGTCTTACTAATCTGTTATGTTTTTTTGAAGGACTGAATAATCAGGTGGACAAAGGTGAGTCGGTTGATATTGTGTATCTGGACTTTCAGAAAGCCTTTGACAAGGTCCCTCATCAGAGACTTTTGGCAAAACTAAAGAGTCATGGGATAGGAGGCAGTGTACTATTGTGGATCAGGAAGTGGTTAAAAGAGAGAAAGCAGAGGGTAGGGCTAAATGGCCAATTTTCCCAATGGAGAAAGGTGAATAGTGGTGTACCCCAGGGATCTGTGCTGGGTCCGCTGCTTTTTGACATATTCATAAATGACCTGGAAAGTGGAATAACGAGTGAGGTTATCAAATTTGCAGATGACACAAAACTATTTAAAGTTGTTAAAACCCAAGAGGATTGTGGAAAATTGCAAGAGGATCTTGATAAATTGGAAGACTGGGCATCAAAATGGCAGATGAAATTTAATGTGGACAAGTGCAAAGTTATGCACCTAGGGAAGAACAACCCAAACTATGGTTACACGATGCAAGGTTCCACATTAGGAACCACCACCCAGGAAAAAGATTTAGGTGTCATTGTGGATAACATGTTAAAACCCTCGGCCCAGTGTGCAGCGGCAGCCAAGAGAGCAAATAGAATGCTAGGTATGATAAGGAAAGGAATGGAAAATAAAACAAAAGATATTATAATGCCTCTATACCATTCCATGGTGAGACCACACCTTGAATATTGTGTGCAATTCTGGTCGCCGTATCTTAAAAAGGATATAGCGTTATTAGAAAAGGTTCAGAGAAGAGCCACCAAAATGGTAAAGGGGATGGAAGGATACTCCTATGAAGAAAGGCTAAAAAGGTTAGGGCTCTTTAACCTGGAAAAGAGATGGCTGAGGGGAGATATGATAGAAGTCTATAAATTAATGAACGGAGTGGAACGGGTAAACGTAGATTGATTGTTTACCTTATCAGAATATAGAAAGACTAGGGACATGCAATGAAGCTACAGGGTAAACTATTTAAGACTAATAAAAGAAAATATTTTTTCACTCAACGTGTAATCAAACTCTGGAATTTGTTACCAGAGGATGTAGTAAAGGCTGTTAGTGTAGCTGGGTTTAAAAAAGGTTTGGACAAGTTCCTGGAGGAAAGGTCTATAAACCATTATTAAGAAGGGACCCAGGATATCAATGCTTGACCTAGTACAAGCATTGCAGAACCTGTGTCATTTGGGGAAACTGCTAGGTACGTATGACCTAGATTGGCCACTTTGGAAACAGGATACTGGGCCTGATCGACCTTGGTCTGACCCAGTATGGCATATCTTATGTACTTATTACACTCTCTCTCCTCTCCCCTCAGCCCTCCCTCCAGACACTCTTCTCCCATTCTCCTCTCCTCCCCCCTAAAAGGAGACCTGCTCAATGGACAATCAGCAGACTTAAAGATGCCCTCTCCAATGACATGGCCGGCCTGCCACTAAGTGCGGCTACCTATATGGCTGCATGACAGCCCTTCCGCCCAATTCCCCAGGTAGGTGCCTGTCTTACCCACCCTCTTACATCTCAGTGCATTCCGATTAGACCTCTAATGAATTCTATACCCCTCAGGAGGGCTGGGCTCTGAGATAACCCTATTCGTATCTCTTTGTGATTTTTTGCAAGAATCTTATTGACTGCTTTTTTACTCTATTAATTTATATTGTGATAAATATGAACATGGCATAATAACGAATTCAGTTGAATAGATTTAGCAAACATCACTCACAGCACCTCGCCACAATACACAGAAAAATATTCTAACAAACAATTTCCCAACCACCTTCCCTTAAAACCAAGAGCAGTTAAAACTGACAGACGGACAATCTTCAGCACAAATACCACTAACCCCAGGACTGGCTTAACCATTACGAAAATTGGGCAGAGTGGCAGCTTCTTGGGCTGGCACAGAGAAGCTACAGTCAAAGCAAAACAATATGTCCTAATAGCCACATCAACCACTGCGCACAGAGCCATCAGTTTACTGGGAGAAATACCAAGATCGGTCTCTTGCCACTACATCCCACCACTGTTACCTCTCCCAGTAACTCATGAGGGTGGTGGTGGTGAAGTGTCCCTGTTCACAGGCTGACGCAGACAGAGCCAGGTGCTAACGCTCTCTCGTAAGGGTTTCCTGATGCAAGTCGAACGCAGAGGATTTGGTCTCCGATGCTGTAACCAAGCAGCATGCAAATAAGCTGTACGTAAAAAGTCTGCACTAAACAAGCAGAGCAAGCCAGGCAATGCACTCACAGGTCTGTGCTAGCAGCATCTATTATCTTGCACACAGAAGAATTGTTTGGTACTTGTGCACATGTGCCAGGATTCCTCCTGGCACATAAATCGTGACATTACTCCGTGCAGACGTTCTGCTCTGAATATTGTCAATATAATTCTGCACAGAAATTCTGCGCAGAATAGAAGAATCTCAGCACAGAACGTTGTTCCAGCACACCTCCCTGACATTTTTTTCACCACTCCTTTAAGCAAAGCCAGAAAGGAAATTGCAGATGCTGTCCACCCAAGATAGAGAAGAAACAGGCATAAATTCCTCACCAGTGCAGACTGAAGACCTATGAGCTAACCTTTTAGCTATCCCCCAGATTTTGCGCTAAAATCCCAGCATTGAGCTTGGCCTTCTGCACACTTCGCTGCATTTGGGCTGAATACTAATTATTTCATTACCAAGGATTTAAATGCGCTGTGAGCTGCTGTCTTGCTCAAGGCTTTGTGCAGTTAGCTTGTGCACAAAACTCCTTCCAGCATTGGTAGTGCATAACAGTGAGCTAACCTGTGTGCAAAGCCTGGTGCACTTTATTACATCGGTCCCTCAGTCTTCTAGAGGATCTGTGGAGTTGCCCCCCACCGCCACCGCCTGGACCATTAGGAAGACTGTGCCTGCCTGCAGAGAGCTGGCTCTGTGCAAAATTTGCCCCAGGTAGGGATTCTGTGTCAGCTTCATCAGTTATTGTATTCGTGAAAAATGAGGGCTTTTAAAATACTTTATACAAGCTGGCTGAACATTGTTTGTGATGTGGAGTTGGCTGGGGCTATTTTACTTTAGCATTCAGCAAAAATCTCTCATCTTTGACCCTGAATGCGTGTTGCTTGCGAAAGGAAAGGTTCCCTTACTCCACTGTGTTATCTGCTCCTACCATGACAGCTGCTTTTTTCTGTTTCAAGGAAGACCTGTAGTACTTTAAAAACCTATTATTTTTTGGGGGGGAGGGGGAGAGAAAAACATTTATAGCTGAAATGTTTTAATAGAAGCCATGAGTCTTGGTGCAAGATTTCTGGCTATACAGAGAAGAAGCTTCTGTACTGTTGTGCAAAAGCAAACAGCTTGTTTGCATCAGATTGCTCCTTGCACAGGCTCTAACTTATTTTGCAAATCTTTTCAGGACATTTTTTCAAGTAGCAGAAGGGCAAGATGCTGTTAGGAACATACTAGAACATTGTCTTGATCGTTGCATAGCTACGCTCTCACACTCGAGGTTGCTAAAAAAGAGCGTTTAGAAATGGAAAGGACATTATCAGTGGTTTTGTGGTGGCTTGTGCATATGATATGATGGCGCCCAAGCTTTGGCAATAAAAATTGCTAAAGATGTGCTCTTAGTAACATTCTCGTGAATTATTATGCAGGAAGCAGCTTTTCCCACACTTCTCAGGGGCTTCCTAGAGCTGCTAGATCAGATTGCTATCATATAGAAGGCTTAAGGTGCAGTTGGGAAGTAATTTAGGAACCATTTCTGACATTTAAAAGAACAAGTGGGGAAAGCATGTGGAGCATGTCTCATGAATTCCTTCCAATCCATCTGCAGGGTTTGTGTTTGTGTGGTGCATCTTTGAATGTTTGTGTGCATATGCTTGTGTGTTTTTATATTTTGTGGGTGTACCTGTGGGTGTAACCCTGTGCGTGTGCTGATGTGTTTGTGACCAGGAGAGTAGAGAACAGGGAAGACACAATTTGAAAGGAGCAATTACCTGTTAAGTTTCAGTGTATCAATTTAGTGGCGTTCCCAGCCCCCTCGGCCCCCCACCAGGCCCATAGAGGCAGTGCAGCAAACTTACCATAGAGCTGGCTTGGCACACTGCCTCCAGGCTTGACCACTCTTCTCTCCTGATCCAAAGTCTTGCAATTCAGGAGACTTTGGCCGACGCCAGAGACAGCAGGGCGAGCCAACTTTATAATAAGTTTGCCAGTTCACATACCATGACGCAATGGTTCTCACTCCTCAGCCAGGGTATGTGGAGATGTGGAGTATGATCTCAATCTTTCAAATTTATTGCTAATGCTCAGTGTAGTATTTTTATCCTGCCAAAGAGAGCTTCCTTCTAGAGGTCCTAAGATGTAACCGGTACAGGCAAACTATCAAAATGTGCTTGAAATGTCTTTTAAAGGAGCTTGCAGGGGTGGCCCAAGGCAATCTGCTGCCTGAGGCAAGGAATGAGATGGCGCCCCCTCCCCCCAAGCGGGGTGGGAGGGGGGCTTTCTTAAAACTCCAGTCAGGGACTGAACCAAACCAAAAAGCCGATTAAATCATGTGGAAGAAATGCAAGATGTTTACACACCAAGGAGCCAAATGAAATAACTAGAACCACAGCACACTTTATAATACCAAATTATAACTCATTTTTACTTTGTTATAAACTGCGTTATGGTTCTTGCATTTTTTTTGAACATATATTTTACATCCACAATGATGCAGAGCAGAACTAGGACATTCGCCCACAGATTTCAATATCTAAAAAAAAACCCCTATCTGATTCTAACAAACAACAAACATTCTCCAGTACCATGCATATTGTGAACTAACACAAAACCCTACATCAAAGTCACTGAGGATCTATAGAGCAAATCTACCATACTATACCAGCACCAAATTCCATAATTCACATAAGGAGCCTACCCAGAAAAAAGCAGCACTGTAAATACTGCAGGCCCTGGAACACCTGTTTGAAAAACCGAACAAGTCAGATTACTACAGTATAGATCCCTACGTACAAACTCCATGTTAACAGAACACATGGCCTCAGTAATACACTCAGAACACAGATCCTCACCAAGTACAGAATAAGTGACCATAACCTAAAGTAAAAATAAAAATATGTAGACAAAAATTAAACTAAAACCCCAAGAAGCCAGGGTCCACATGTGGAGCAACACCAGAGAAATAAGAGATGCAGACCCCTACACTGTGTAAAATATAAAAATAGTGCAAAGTTCAATCACAAAATTGAAAATAAAATTATTTTTTCTACCTTTGTTGTCTGATCATTTTATTCTCTGATCATGATGGTCCCGATCTGAGGCTTCTGCTTTCCTCTCTTCTCTTAGCTCTCTTTCTACAGTCTCTAATCCATCTGCCATTTCTTGTTTTTTTCACTTCCTTCCATCTTGGATATTGATTTTTTTTTCTTTCAGCTTTCTTCCATTTATTTCTCTCTCTCTGTCCACCCAGATTTCAGTACTCCTTACTATCCTGTTCTCAGTCTCCCTCTTTTGTACACCATCTACCTACCACTTTTCAGACTTCACCCTAGTCCTTCTATTCCCCAGCTCTTCTTCCCTGATCCATTATTCCCCAGTCTTTTGCTAACTCTCTCTTCCCCTCCATGTCTAACATCTCTCACCCTCCATCCAGTGTGTGTGTTTCTCTCTGTCTTTCTTTCACTCCATCTATTACCTCCGCTCTCTTTCCTTCCATGTCTGCCATGTGCCTTCCTATCCCCCTGCAATCAGCATCTACCCCTTCCTCCATACCATCCACTCCCTATTACTCCCATGTTCAGCATCTCTCCATCCCTTCCTCAGCCTATTTACCCTATGTCCATCTTCTCCCATCTCTCTCCCTATTACCCCCATGTCTTGCATTTCCTTCTTCCTTTATTACCCTGTGTCCAGCATCTCCCCTCTGCTCCACCCCCAGAAGCCCAGCATTTTCCCATAGTTTCACTATAACCCCTTGGCCAACATCACCACTCCACCTCCCCTCCTTGCTTCTCCCTATGCCCCTTTCCATGTCCAGTATCTTTCTCCCTAGCCCCCACCTCCATTTTCTCCCCACTGCCTCCCTATTCCCCCCCCTTGTACCTAGCATCTCCCTTCTGAATCCCTGTGCCCATCCACTTCCATCTCCCAATGCCCCCTCATGTCCACTTCCCCCTTCAGTGCCCCCCCCATGTATATACAAGGGGAAGAGCCTGTCCACGGAGCAGCATGTCCCACGGGCAGGGGCTGTGCAAGCAGTGATCCTAGCCCAGAGAGGCAGGACATGCAGCTCCCGTGAGCAGGCTCTGCTTCTCTGGGCCATGATCACTGCCTCCCCCACCCTTCTGCCTGTGGGAGCAGCATGTCCTGCAGGCAGGGGGACTGTGCAAGCCATGACTGCAGCCCAGCCATGACATCTGAAGAAGCAGATGTCAGTAGGGCACCGTCGCTGATCTCCCACCCACATTCCCCATTCAGGATGACCTGCAGAGCGCCGGTGGCCTAGTGGACAGCCTGCCCGTGGGACACAAGACTGAGTAGCGATTGCGGTCTCTTATAGCCTTCTGCCCATGGGAGCAGCATGTCCTGTGGGCAGGTTCTGCACTGGGCTGATGCTGCTCCGCAGGCCATCCTGAATGGGTAGTGAGGGGCAGGTGGCTAGTGACAGAACCCTCCTGACATCCAGGTCCCCCTGCCATGCTTATCCAGCTTATTGGGTAGTGCTGGCACTGGTCCAACATTTGTTTTCATGCTTCCTCACCCTCCCCTTGTTGTCCAGCATTTGCCTTCTTGCTTCCCCCTGTTGTTCAGCATCACCTCCTGTTCCCCCCCTGTTGTCCAGCATTTGTCTTCCCCCTTCCCCAGTGTCCAGCATTTCTCTTCCTGCTTCTGCCCAGTGTCCAGCATTAGCCCTCCTATTGCTCCCCCCTGTTATCCAACATTTGCTCTCCAGCATTTACCCTCATGTCACTGCCCCCCCATTGTCCAGCTTTTTCCCTCCTGTCCCTTCCCTGTGTTGTCCAGCAGTTGTTCTCCTGTCCCCCCATTTTCCAGCATTTGCCCTCCTGTCCCTGCCCCCATTGATCAGCTTTTTCCCTCCTGTCCCTTCCCTGTGTTGTCCAGCATTTGTTCTCCTGTCCCCCCATTTTCCAGCATTTGCCCTCCTGTCCCTGCCCCCCATTGTTCAGCTTTTTCCCTCCTGTCCCTTCCCTGTGTTGTCCCGCATTTGTTGTCCTGTTCCCCGCTCCCCCACCCCTCCATTATCCAGCATTTGCCCTCCTGCCCTCCTGTCCCCTGTTGCCCAGCATCTGCTATCCAGAAAAAGCATGGGGTTCTGGAGACTCTGAGGCTTCAAAGTCCTTCTTGGTCCTGCCCCCCTCTGACACAAAAAGCATCATCAGAGGGGGGGGGGGGGAGACCCATCGGAGCCTTAGAAGCCTGCCGGAGCTCGAAGAGCCCGCGATTTTGCTTGCAGGTATTTTTTTTGATATCCCTTTAGCTATCCCTTTTTTTGATAGCTATCAACTTTGAAAAAAATCCCTAAAAGTGAAATCGTGGGCTCTTCTAACTCCGGCAGGCTTCTAAGGCTCCAATGGGTCTTCCCCCCCCTCTCATGATGCTTTTTGTGTCAAAGGGGGGCGGAACAAGGAAGGACTATGAAGCCTCGGAGTATCAAGAACGCCACATTTTTAAGGATTTTTTGAGAATATCTAGTTTGCCGCCGCTGCCCCAGTGTTTTCAGATGTGGGGCAGCAGCGGAGGGGGGGGGGGGAGGGGTTGATTCTGCTGCTGCCGACCTAGGAGATGTGGAGGTGGCAGTAGCTGGTCCACTAGGTTTTTTTGTTGTTGTTGTTTTTTTTTACTTTGAAGGCAGAGTGAGGCGACAGCCACTTGGCTGTTTTGGGAGCATTTTTTGCAGCCCCCAAAACTCTGCCACCTGAGGAAGCCGCCTCACTCTGCCTCATTATAGAGCCACCCCTGGGAACATGCCTTCTCCAAATTAGGGGGACATGACCAATAGAAATCAACAAGGTGATGATGTTACTTTTAGGAAAAGTCTGCTGGAAGGTGTATTTTTAAGAGAATATGGGCTGAGGAACCAGATGGCAGTTAATTAGAAAATTTGAAAGAAATATGAAAAACAAAACAAAACAGAGAGCTGGCAAAGAAGCCATCAGGAAAGGAGACCTGGATTTGCCATTGTTGGACTGCCCTAGTATGCCAGTTCTTATATTAAAGAGCTGGGACAACAGACCAGACAAACCAAGAATCTAAGACTGGTAGAAGCCTGGGCAGTCAGCTGTTGGGGTTCTTTTTAGTAGATTACTAGAGTATAGAAGCAGGAATTTGCTATATAATTATTTATAGCGCACCTAAACAGCATTCTAGACAAGGAACAGATTAAACAGACCACAATCATAATTAAACACAACAAGGATTTATGATGGCTTGCACTTAATCCCTCAAATGTATATATACCTGAAATGTCTTGATTTTGGCTATAGAAACAAGTTGTGATCATATTTAAAATATGACTTAAAAGAAACTGCACCACTGATTCACTCTTCGTCTCTAAGAAGGGGAGACAAGTCATTTCTGCACCCGATAAAAGGTATTGAGGGGAGACCTACCACACACTTGTTCATCTCAATGACAAACATACCACCTAGGCAGCCTACTGCCAACTTCGTAGACTCTAGGCTGTATGCTAGTGGCTAGGTCTATCCTCAGAAGGCTTGTCTCCAGGCTGCAAAGGCATTTTTAAAGAGAACCTTGATCCTTGGAACTTGAGATTCCTTGAGTGCAGGGATGGACATGTGCTTTGTCACTCCAGGGAGCCCAAAGGGCTGATCCTGCTTCTCTGGGGCCAAGGGTATGGCTGAGACAGAAGAGTATGGCCATCTTTCTCCGTAAATCCCTATGCATTGCTGCATTAGATCAGGTAAAGGAATGAATGTAGCAGGATATCAGAAACCCTACAGGAAAAAGGGGGAACCACCTGCAAACCTCACTGGAGAGCAGGCTCCACTACACGCAGAACCTTCATAGTGTATAGGAGGATCACGAAGATCGTCACCTTTACCAGGGGAATTATGCATCCTCTTCAGATTTACCATCTAGAGAAGGATTTTCTCTTGAATCCCTTAACCAACCCCTACAGGGGATAAGGGTAGACTCCTAGAGGAACAGAGGAGCGCAAAGGCAAAGTGGGGCCTTGACCCCTCCAACTGCCCATGACGGAAGCTCTTGTAGGCCCAGGTCCCCATAGGGGACCTCAGACCCCCATGAAGGGGGCTGTTAAGCAGCTAGCAGAGACTGAAGACTGCCTGAGAGCTGTTTCAGGAGCTGCAGTGCAAGCTAACAGAAAAGGAGATCCCCTGGTGCCAACGGGCCTGCTGCTGGGGCCACCCCACCAGGCTTCTGCCAGACTCAAGCCACCATCTCAAAAGGCTGTGGTGCCCATCAGTGGAAAAACAAAGTAAAGGGGCAGCAGGAGGTAAAGAAATGGCATTGAGTCCATGTAGGGGCCCCAAAATACTGATACAAGGGTGCCCCAGGCATTGCAGCCACCATCAGGGCAAAAAGAAGCAGCCATGGAAAAAGAAACGCTAAGGGCTACAGACTGCATCAGGCTGCGTGGCTGAACATGGCAGCTGCAAAGTTTAAAAAAAGACCACGAAGAAAGATGCCAAAAAAAGAAGTAGGGCATGGTGAAAAGGGAGTCCAAAAAGGGAATCCCAGCCCCTGTCGAGCTGACCAGGGAAACCCAAGGAGGGAAGGCTCAGATGTCCATGCAAGCCTGGGAGGCTCAGCTGCAAGCAAAAGGATTTTTTTTCTTTTTGAAATCTGGAACTGCTTTATTTACAATCAGCAAGAAAGCAAAATACACCCCACTGAAAACAATGGGAGGAAAAAAAGGGCAAAGATTCAAACAAGCATGCAGATCAAGGGCAGCAAGAAGGAAGGGATTTACCAATCCCCTTCGGGACTCTGGGGGGCTCCTCCTGTCTGCTCTCCAGCCCACCAAGCTCTAGGAACCCATGTGTAGCAACACTAGACACAGGGCAAGCTGTCAGCTCTAGAAGACACGGGCAAAGCTGTGCTCCGAGCAAACGTTAGGTCTATTGCTCTCAGTCACATGGGCCACAGCCTGGTAGTGTGGGCCAGGGGAGACAGATCTAACTGCACAGCTGCACCAGTCCACACTCCTTACCCCATGCTGGAAGCAGGCAATACTGGCTTCTCTCAGAACTGCACCAAAGTATATACAAGGGATGACATCACTAAAGGTTGCTCTGGTCTGCCGCCACCTGCTGACTGGGGAGCATAACCCACTCGTCTGGACTGGTCTACAAGGATGATAAAGAAACAGGAGTGTAGTGTGTCACATCTCGAGACTTTTCAGAGGAATACCAGCCTGCAGTGTGCCACATCGGGTGTTACCAAAAGAAGATCATACTGCTGTAGTTGATATCCAGAGCCTTAGCACAAGAAATACCAGACTGCAGTGAACCACATCCCGAGAGTTATCACAGGAATACAGAAGGTAACAAAAAATGAAGAAGATTTGATACATTTGTGGGAAAACCTGAAGTTAAAGGAGATAATGTAATGCTATATAAATAGTACAGCTTCAGCGGGCCAGAAAAACACTGGGGAACCGTGGAGAAGGCAGATGTTATGACCCCCGGGGACACACCCACTCCAAGCGTCCAAAGCTCGATGCACAATAACTGGTAATGGAGAATATTGCAAGAAGCGCCAGTAATAGACGCGCCAGTGGCAAGTACTTATTTTGCACAATGCATAGAGAGAAGAAACGCAATGAAAGACTAGGAAAATGTTGCAGAACCACACAGAAAGATTTCCATTTGCATTGTGTGCCAGTAACCTGATTTCCCAGTGTACCTCGATATGTTCTTCCTATGAACTCAAGGAGGCGGCTTTGTTTGTATCAATGCAAGTATGAAGATCACCAGCAGTAAACTTCAGAAACAGACATCTGCAGCCTATCCTGACTCTGTGCTTCCCAGCTCAGGCCCCGAGGCAGAAAGCGCTGCGCTAGAACCCTTTGCTAAGCTCCAGTGCACGGTGCGCAGACACATGTGCTAAACAAACTTTTACTCCTGATACAGTAAACTAGCGGCATCCAAATTATGCGCTGTCAGAAAAAGTAGCGCCCAATTCTGAAGTAACATCATGAGTAAATATCTCCCTGCCTGTCAGAGGAAGAGCAGGGACTGATTCATGCACTGACAGGAAGGGAGATAAAAGAAACACAAGAGGGGCTCCTGACTCCTTTCTCTCTCCTCCCCCAACATTCTTGATCCTCTCTCCCACAACTCTCCAGACCTCTCACTCTCATGGTCCATACATTGGCTCCCCCAGACCCTTCTCCCCCTTCCCAACAAATGTCCCTGTTGTCCCAAGTGAGAACCCCACACCCCCCAACCCCACAAATGGCCACAATGGCCCAAGTGGGTCCCCTTCCCATACCCTGTGATGTCCACTTGCTTCTGCCTGTTTGCTGCCATCTTGAAACATGATAACACCCAGGGGCGGCCCAGGAAGGGTGCGGGGCCATGTGCGGAGACTCGGTGCGTGACCTCATTTGCATAAGTGGCCTTATTTGAATAAATATTTGCATAATGTTACCATACACTAACTTTTAGTAAACACGTCTCTTAATGAATGTATGGATAAAGTAAGACTAAAAGATTTCTACATTACTATAATCCAGTGCCAACCGCCAGGCACATTAGGAACTACTACAAACACTGTCCATTTAGAACCCATAGCAAACCTGCCGTATCCTAACAACATTACCAGGACTCACAAAGCACCATACCCTACCTATCAAAAGGCAACACTGCAAATATTAAACAAATGTATTTTAGAGAACAACAATACATGACCTACTGGGGAAAGAGAACAAGTGGTAATGTCAAATAGGAATTGCATAAGCAGAATACCTCAGCTCAGTTACACATGCAGAACATAGACCATCACCAAACAAGGAATCACAATTTAGAAACAGGAAGGCAATAATTAAACTGGGAACCCCAAAAGCCAAACTTGGAATGTACAACAACACTGTAGAAATAAAACTATAAATTAATTTCCTCTTGTACTAAACAAAGCGCAGACGTTAATGATGCATATTTCCTAGAGCTGACATATTCCAGTTAATAAATTCAAAATAAAGAGATATTTTTCTACCTCTTGTGCATTTTTTTTTAGTTGCAATTGCTCCAGCCACTTTCTTCTGGTTTCTTCGTGTCTTCTGCTAACTCTCCATCGTCTGCTGTCCATTTGTCCTTTCTTCTCTCTTCTAGTTTTTTTCCATTCTCTCTCTCTACATCTGCTTTAACATACTAATCTTTCTCCTTTTGCTCTTTCCTCATTCCTATTTCATCCACTCAAATTTTACCCCTCCATCCTCAATCCCCACTTACTCTCCCAATACCCGGCCAATTGTAGATTTTTCATCCCTCCCACACAAAATATTTTCCCCTCTCCATTTCACTCTCCCAGCCCCATCCCATTCTAATCCTCCCCCAACATCAGCTCCCTTCTAGTTCCAGCCTCACCCAGCATCCGCTCCCTTCTAGTCCCTGCATCAGCCCATTTCCAGTCCTAGCTCCCCATCCATTTCCAGTCCTATCCGAGTCCCTACATCAGCTCATTTCCAATCCCAGCCCCCCATCAGCCCATTTCTAGTCCTTTCCTAGCCCCACCATCAGCCCATGTCAAATCTTAGCTCCCCTCCACTCAGCCCAATTCCAATCCAAGCCCCCCATGAGTCTACTTCCAGTTCTAGCCCCTACATAAGTCCATTTCCATCCAAGCTCCCACCACAGCCCATTTCCAATCTTAGCTCCCCCAATAACCCATTTCCAGTCCTATCCTAGCTGCTCCATCAGCCCATTTCCTGTCCTAGCTCCCTCCCCTCACAGCCCATTTCCATTCCAAGCCCCCCTCCCCATCAGCTATTTGCAGTTCAAGCCCCCTTCCACTCAGCCCATTTCCATTCCAAGTCCCCGTCCCCATCAGCTATTTGCAGTTCAAGCCTCCCCTTCCACTCAGCCCATTTCCAGTCCTAGCAACCCCCCATCCCATTACCAGTCCTAGCCCCCCATCAACCCACTTCCAGTCCTAACCCCCATCACCCCATTTTCAGTTTAAGACCCCCCCATAGCCCATTATCGGTCCTAAGCCCCCCAACAGCCCACTTCCAGGCCTAACCCCCCATCAGCCCATTTCCAGTCCTAGCCCCCCCCATAGCCCATTTCCAGTCCTAACCCCCCATCAGCCCACAGCCCATTACCAGTCCTAACCCCCCTCCCCCCATCGGCCCAGGGAAAATTAAAAAAAAAAGCTGGCTGCTGCTGCTGCCACTGCAGCAGCAGCAGAATCGACTGTCCCGCGGGGCCCCCACTGCCCGGCTGAGCCCTCCCTGCCCGGCTGAGCCTCTCCGCAACAGCTTTCAGATCCACGAAGGGAGAGTGTCTCCTCGCGGCTCTGTTAAGCCCGCAGGGGCTGATGAGACACTCTCCCTTCGCGGATCTGAAAGCTGTTGGGGAGAGGCTCAGCCAGGCAGGGAGGGCTCAGCCAGGCAGCGGGGGGGGGGGGGGGCCCGTGGGACAGTCGATTCTGCCGCTGCTGCGGCGGCAATGGCGGCAGCCAGCTTTTTTTGTTTTTAATTTAATTTATTTTTAAAGCAGAATGTTCTTTGTGCGGGGCCCCCTGAAACGTGGGGCCCTGTGCAAAAAACATTCTTGCTCAATGGACGGGCCGGCCCTGATGACACCTGACCTGTGCGGTGTCAGTTTGCTAAAGAAGGCAGTAGTGTGAGCTGTGGGGTTTCTCACAGCCCCTCTTTTCCATCTAAGAGTGCGTGCTTTCTATTTAAAAGAAAAATCCTGCAGGGACAGTCGTCAGTGCACCTGTTAGAGACCCCTCCTCAGCCATGCTGCTGCCTCTGATCAGGAAAGGACGGGGAGAAAGGGATGAAGGAATGATTGCCTTACTTGACCGACTGACTCCGCATGGCGCATCCCAATGAGTTTCTTTTATGGCTCAAAGGATGTGGTGTGGGGGATCTGAGGGCCCACTTGGGCCACAGATGAGCTTTTGTGTGGCTTGGGATCCAGGATCCAGAGGATCTACTTGGGCTATCCAGGATCTTTGGTGATCTAAGATGAAATGCCACACTGCAGCTCAGATCACCCTCCAGTGCATCTTCCCATCAGCCTCAGCTGGTGCAGACGTTAAGCACTACAGAAACAATAGGAAATGGTGCAGGTTTTAGCATAATGTTTTTACATCAGGAACATTTTTTAATGCAGCAATTTGCATGCCTGCATTAGCCTTTACGTGGATTTAGTACTCCTTGTCCCTGCATCGGAAGTAAGACTAACACTGCTTACTGTATGAGTCCTACGTGCTGGAGGTACAGTTAACCCTCTCTCAAAAATCAGACTAGCTAGGATATCACTGGGAAACCCTGAGGTCATTCCTGCCATGCTGTGTAGAAAACAATCCCGTTTGGAGACCCTATCAAGGGAAACGACTCTGAAACTACTTAACATTTCTATAGTGCTCTTAGGCCTATACAATGCTGGAACGGAGACATAAAAGATATTCTATTTAAGGCGCATAGACTGAGCCTGATATTCAAAGGATTTATGCTTTCTAACTTTTAGAGTTATGCTCCTAAACTAGCCTCTTTCAAAACTGACTTAAGGCTTAGTGCCTCAATTTATACTCAAAATTTCAACTCAATTTATACTCAAAATTAAACTCCTAAATTTAGCAGCTTACAAACTTGGCAAGATAGAAGGTCAATGCAAAAGAGGAAGGCCAGCAATGAGATGGATTGTTACAGTAACAGCAGCTACGGGTACCAGTCAACAATGAGCCGCCTGACTGAAGACCGAACACAATTCAGGACATCTATCCAGAGGGTCGCCATGAGTCGAAACTGACTCGACAGCACTTAACAACAACAAAAACAAACTCAGTGGCAGCAGGGGTGGATTTAGGGCAGGAAAAAAAAGTTAGGAGCTTAGCACTGATTTTCAGCACTAGGCTCATAAATTAGGCAAATGAATGACAAGACTAAGGGGCTGATATTCAGAACCCAAAGGGAAACCAGCCGCCTGGATAAGGGCACTGTCTGAGATATCCAGTGGCATAATTCAGAGGCCACCACTAATTATTCCCTCACTACTACTACTACTACAGCTGTTTATCTTTATATAACGCTAGAAGGTGTACACAGCACTGTACAGAGACATGTAAGAGACCGTCCCCGCTCATAAGAAGTTACAGTCTAGTCAAGACTGACAACACAGTAGTCAAGACAACATCAACACAACAGTCAAGGCAGACAAAACAACTGCTCTGGACTAGGGTATATTGAGAGGAAAGGTAAGGAAACACATAGGAGGTGAGCAGGAGACTAGGGGGATCAGGACCCAAAAGCAGTCTCAAAGAGCTGAGTTTTTAGCCTGAATTTGAACAGGGCCACAGATGGAGCCTGATGTACTGACCCATACATCATCCCAGTACTATCTGATTAGTACAGGGGTGGTCTGTGGGCAGAACAAGGGCACTATTGGTACTATGTAGTTATGTGTGAATTTATCCAACTAATGTGATTTTCATTTGGCACATATCCATACAATTTAGACCACATAAAAAGCAGGCCTACATTGCAATCCGGAGACGTGACAACTGAAAATTGTGCTAACTCAGATAAGTGCTGGCCTCCTTGAAAATTGGGCCCCAAACGTATAAACATAGGGGATGACATAGGACTGGACGAGTAACCTAGTGATTCGAGCATTGGCTTAGTAACCAAGAGATCAGGGTTTGATTTCCACTGCTGCTCCTTGTGGCTTGCGGCGAGTCATGTAACCCTCCATTGCCTCAGAAAAAAGACCTGGCAATTTACTTCCGGTCACACTGCCAAGTTGTTGGGTCTCCTGGGGTCAGTGTTGACTCAAAGGCTTGCATTGCAGGGGTTGATATTCAGTAGCAGTTGTCAAAACTTTTAAAGGTCCTGGCTGCTGCTACTGAACTCAAACAAAATACTCAGCGCCAGAGTCTACGCGGCGTCCAGCACTGAATATCCACATTCTGGGCTCTGACTTTATGCGGTTTGCCTACCTGGTTAGTGGCTGGATATGACCGCTAACTAGATAGTCACTGAGACTACCCTAGCTCCGGTCACAGACCTCCCCAACCCCCCCCCCCCCCACACACACACACACGTTTCTAAGGCAATCTATGATTCCATTCAGTAGCACTAACCAGTTCATGCTATATTGGGTAAAGCAGGGTTTATCTGGTTAACAGGTCCTGCTAACTGGCTAAAAATTTTGGAATGCTAACCCATTAACTTTTAAGCCCCTAAATTAAGACTTAAGCGCCTAGGTTTCCCTGAAAATAGGGTCCAAATGTAGGAGCCTAATTTGGGATCCTAAATTTAGGAGTTCAGCTTTTTTTGAATATCAAGCCTATTATTTCTAATAATCATTTACATATTACAGTACAATATGTTTAATGTGAAAGGGCCAAGATCAGAAGGAGTCGAGGGGGGGGGGGGGGTGAATTTAAAACAATCTCAAAGGGATGGGTCTTTAAGCAGAACCTGAAACAATCTGCACAACTCAAAAAGACCATTCCAGGTGCACAGTGCTGGAGTCTAGTGTTCACAATGGAGGTAAAGGCACCAATAAAAACAGCTCAACTGATGAACAGACATTACGAGGCGGGACATAGGGAAAAATAGGACTGGAGAGGGATCTGGAGCTGCACAGCCAAAGCACTAATAGGTGAAAAAAGTAGTTGAACTGAATGTGGAAGTAGACAGAAAGGTGATAGAGAGCTGAGAAAAGAGGGGCAACATGGCCAGCATAACATTAGTGAAAGATAAGCTGTACAGCTGTATATGGACAGGACTGGCTTAAGAGGTGAGCCAGTGAGGCACTAGCTGAGGGCGCACCACAATAGGAGTGGAGGAAGCCTACCTCACTGGCTCACTTCCAGCCTGCACTCTGCCTCCTCAGTTGCAGTTGTGTTAAGCATTAACACAGCCACAGGAACATTTGCTTTTGCTCCCGTGGTTGTATAAATCTTCAGCACAGCCATAGAATCAAAAGCAACGGCTCCTGTGGCTGTGTTGCTGAAGGGAGGGGAGCAGGAACTGGGTTGAGGGGCTGGAAATGGGCTGATACTGGAACTGGGGGAGCAGGCTGGGACTGGAAATGGGCTGATACTGGGCCTGGAGGGATGGGCAATAGTCTGATATTGGGTCTGGGGAGACTGGAAATGGGCTGATAATTGGTCTGGGGAGATGGGACTGGAAAAGGTTTGAGACTGGAAGGGAGCTAATTCTAGGGCTGGGTCTTGAGATTGAAAGGGACTGATGCTGGCAAATGCTAGGGTCAGAGTAGGAAAAAGGGGGAGATGCTGGGGGAGTGAAAAGGGAGAGGAGAACAGATATTGTGGGGAGTGGAAAAGAAGCAAATTCAAGCAAGGGAAAGTTGAGAGGGCGGAGTATAAGAACGCATGCTGGGGTAAGGAGGAAGAAAGACAAGGTTAATGAATATTGGAGAAGGAAGTAAATGGGTGGGTGCTGGGGAAGGGAAGGAGGCGGCAGGAGGGCAGGTACTAGGGAGATGGGATGTGGGAAAGCAGGGCCTCTGACAGGTTGAGACTCTACGTTTGGGTGAGAAAACAGAAGAGAGACTCTGATAGTCTGAATATTGGGAGTTTAAGGGGCAGGGGCTCAAGACTTGGGTGGAATTGTGAGTGGGAACTTGAAGTTTCTTGGGGGGAGAGTGGGGACTAAGAAATTGACCAGAGATTGAGGACAGTGGGGACAAGATGATTGGGTGAGGGGTACAAGTAGAGCTGTGAGACCAAGGGCAGAAATATGAGGAGGGGAGAAGGTTTGAAGGACTTGGAGGGGTTGGAGGGCAGTTGAAAAAGACAGACTGCTATGGAGTGGATAAGAGCCACAGGAAGGGAAAGGTCTACCCTGGAGCAGGTGAAAGAGGGTAGAAATGGGGGAAATGGCAGCCTGGATGAGGATAAGACACACAGACCTGGAGGTGAAGCGAGGATGATCTGGGGCTGACGAAAGGATGATAAGCGGAAGGTGGTAAATGAGACAGGGAAGGAGATGAGCCCAGAGGGAGGAAATGGCAAACTAGAAAGTGAGTGAAAGACTGGGTGGTGGATAGGATCCAGGTAAAGGAATGAGACAGATGCGGAATGGAAGGACTAGGGAAATAAGATTAGGGAGTGGAAAGCTGGTACGTAAGTAGGTGCATGGTGAAAAGAGGAAGACTGAAGACTGTAGGAAGGAGAAAGAGGAATGGAGTGAAGCTATAGTTGGGTAAAAAGTGTTTGAAACAGAAGGATCAGTGTCAGAGAGAGACGTAGCAAAGGAAAGGACGAGAAAACAGGGAGAGTAAAGAAACAGAAAATGGAAATGGAATCTTGGAAAAGGACTTGGAAGAAAGCCAACCAGAGGAAGTAGAAAAGAGCCTGGGACCAACTAACTGGGAAAATAAGATAGGTACAAAAGAGTGTCAGTTTTCAGAGAATGAATATCTCAGCTTTGAAAATACACATGTCATAGCTCATTGCAGGAGGAAATGCATGTCTGTTTCTCTTTTTTCTGTGTTTCACAGCTTGGTGTCTGATTTTGGAGTTTTCCCATTTCATTTTTTGTCTGTTGTAGTTTCTTAATCTTTCATTGGTGGTGGTCTGTGTTTTCCATGTGCAGCCAAGATAAGGGATTCTGTTGACATGTAGTTCTCCCTAGGAATCTATAGTAGCTCAGCTTGTTCTTCTTTCCAGCTGGAGATTACTGGTGTTCCAGAATATTTTGCAGTGCTGATTTTTCATGGGTAGGGTTGGTGCAATTTGAGTTCTTGATGTTGGTATCGAGTGTCCATTTGTAGGGTTTTGTGTTATGACACTCATTGTCTAGCTGCGGAGGGAGTTAGTGATATTGTCACTGATGTGAGACTAGAATTTGAATATAATTTTTTTGTATGTTGAGATGTAAAGTGAAACACCCTAGTTCTGCTCTGCATCTGTTGTTTTGGGAAAGTTTTATTGGTGAGTCTGGGAGTGTTCCTTATGAATGAATAATTATGCCCTATTAGACTGATTTTCAAAGGCAATTAAGCATTCGCTGACAAATGTATAATTAGCCAGCCATGCATTTTCAAAACATATACAGATAGTATCAGGCTTTTAAATTGCAGAATGACCAGATAATATCTGTATACCATGGGGGCATGTTAGGGGAAGAGCAGGGGTCAGTCAGAAAATTATCCAGATGGTGACAATATCCAGCCACTATTCAGGTAATTACACATTTAGTTTAGGTCTGCGGAATATCAGGCCTAACCTAAACAGATAGTACAAAGACCAGCCATCAGTCTCTGTATATTCAGCACGCTATCTATATGGATAGTGACACAGAATACACAGATTAAGTTAAACGGGAGGGTGGCATTTAGCAAGCCTGTGGGCTGAAAATGTACCCCCATTTGCGCAGCTTGCACTGCAAAATCGGACCAAAGGGGGGGGGGGGAGCACAAAAACAAAAGTTGGCCCAGGGTTCTACAACCCCTTGAGCGGCTCCGTATGTGGAGTAGACAGTAGTAGTGGAGAAAAGCAGTTAAGCAGGAGACTCATAAGGAAGAGATTGCGGTCGTCCAAGTGTGAGGTGATAAAAGTGTGGCTAATGGTTGTGGTAGTGTGTTCAGGAGGGAAATTGCAGATTCTCGTGAAATTATACAGAAAATGGCTACACCTTTTAGCAATACTTTCAATGGAAGCAGAGAAGAGAGGAAACAGTCAGATAGCCCAAGGTTGTTTCTCCGAGGGTATAGGCAAAAGGGGGGGGGGCACAGCCCAAGAATTAGCTCCCTTCTATTCCCCGTGGGCAGAAGATGAATAGAAGCCGCGATCATGGAAAAGACCCTTCCTATTCTGCCCACAGGGATCCGATCTCCCGCGGGCAGAAAAGGAAGAGTCTCGGCCCACGGGGTGGAGCTTGGGCAGTGCTTGGACCCCCCTCAAAATTAAAGGCCTTCTGCTGTCCCTGACTGAGGGGAAAGGGAGGATAACAATGTTTTCTACCAAAACAGAAAAATATGGAAGAGGGGGAAGTGAATTTGGGACTAAATGTAATAACTTCAGTCTTAGCCACATAAAATTTAATGTGGTGCCATGGTGGTGGTGGCATCCATGCAGCTTTGCCACATAAAGTTGTCATGATCTAAGACTAGACTGCAGGTGAGAGAGATCAGAGAAAAGAGTACAAAGACAATATTGAAAACCATGGGAGGAGATCAAATCACCAAGGAATGAGTGCAAAGGGAGAAGAGAAGAGGACCTGCAGTAGGATCCTGGGGCCATGTCCACCATAATGGGACAGTGATGGAAGAAGATCCACCAAGTGATGATTAGAGATAAGAGGAGAACGAAGATGGAATGGAGTCACAGTATCCAAGCAAGGACAGAGTATCGAGGACTGTTTAAAGCAAAGGATACAGTGAGGAGAATGAGGATTGAGTGGTCAGGTCTTAGCCATGAAGCGATTACTAGAAGCTCTGGTAAGCGCTGTCTCAGTGGAATGGAAAGGATGGAAGCCAGATTAAGCTGGACTTCTAGAGAGTAATTTTATAAATTCCGGGGTTAACACGTTGAATGTGCACATGATGCTCACAGAATGGTGACATCTAAAATACACGTGTAAGTGCCTATTGACACATGAAACATGATTTATGTGCATAAATGATGCGTAATTTTCTGCAGCGCCATATAAGATTGCCCCCTGAATGGTTTGAGATTCAAGAAGGCTAAGGTAGATGGCACACTCAAGTAGTTTGGATGTAAATGGCAGGAGAGAGATGGGACGATAGTTAGTAAAACAAGGTTCATTGGTGTGATAACAGCATAATGCAGATAATATACTAGTGTTCAAGTGCTTATATTTATTTTATGGCGGGGGGTCAACATGTCTATTTACTTAGGTTAATCCTGCCCTTAGGTTAATCCTTACCCTCCCATCTCCTGCCCCCTCTCTATCTACCCTTCTCTCCCCTCCCTTCCTCGTATCTTACTTTCTCGCCCCCCCCCCCTTTTTCCTGTCCTATAAGTTAATGGTGTTCCTTTTCCTCTTTCATTTTGTTTGCGATTCTTTGTATTGTTCACCACTTTTATACTCCGGCCTAAGCAGTCTATCAAGAAATCAAATAAAGATAGATGAAGACGACAGCTCTGTTGGTTAGTGGAAGCAGTAAAGCATAGCTGGAGCATGAACAAGTGGAGGAACTTGGTGAGAAAGCAATCAGATAGTTTAATCGCCATGTTGATTAGCCATCAAAGAATAATGAAAAGGCTCAAAGAAAAAAGACAGCAAGAGGTAAAGCGAATGATTTAAGAGGGGGACGTGTCAGAGGGATGAAAGACAATGGATACCGGTAGGATTTGGAGAGGGTGGATTAGGTGGATAGTGTGAAACTCACTCCCTTTCTTCCTTTGAGACTGAGGAGAAGGAAGGGGCTGAAACTTGTAGGAGGGAAAGAGGTAGAGGCATCACCATCACAGCCAAAAGAGCGAGCTGTGTGAGGAAAAAAAAAAGGTATTAAGGTATTCTCCATGAGATGGAGCAACAACAGAGGCTGAATCCTCAAGAGAAAGCCAGATCAAAGAGCAAGAAGGTGGAGGGAATGAAAGATTAAAGAGGTTATGAGTGTAAGCGAGAGGATTTTCCATAAAATGCATGAGGGGGAGTGAGAAAGAGATGGAAGCAGATACATATCAGCAAGGGTGGAGGCTCATGGGTCAATTTATGCACACAACGTTGCCATGGATTTGGGTTGAAGACAACAGCAATGTTGACAATGTAATTTCAGAGAGAGTCCTGAAAATCAGATGAGAGAGAAGGTGCTGTAGGAAATGAGCTGTAGGAAAGACAGACAAGAAATGGATGGAAAAATGTATAATATCCAGAAAGAGGGCAGTGGGTCCCAGGTGTGGAGACAAATGCAATGGGGAATAAGAGAGGGAAGAATACAGATCAGGAAGAATAAGAGGAGTAGAGGCAGAAGGAAAAGATAAGAAAAATGTCTAAAGAAAAACACTTTTGATTGAAGGGCCTAGAAATTACTGACTAAATGGGAATATTTACATGATGGGCAACAAGTTAGGAGAAATGCCAAAAGAACACTACAAGAAGAACAGGAGATGAGGGGAATGAGTAGGTGGGATTAAAGTCCAAAGAGCAGAAAAATCAGAAAACAAACCCCGAGTTCACATGAGATTACTGAGTCTGAAGTATTTACATTCAAAAACTGTAGTAGGTCACACCCAGAGCATGACCACAAGAAGATCACGTCAATGCCAGACGGTTTGGGCTGTGCCGTCAGTCAGAGACTGGAAGACGCTTTTCCAGCACGGTTCCCCATCTATGCTGTCATATTTTCCAGTGTCCCTCTGTCTGGATGCTTCAAGGTAATTTTATAAAGGGTTTTACACATGAAAATAGCCTTTCCTAAAATTGCATGACCCTATATGCTCATAAGAGTCTGTGTGTAAGCGTTCCCGGGCAGAGCAGAGGCGACAGTGTCATGAATTTACATAGGGCCCCGTTCCATACAGGATGTTCATGCCCCTGTGTGCCCAATCAGAATCGGACGCACAGGGGCAGAGGCAATTCAGATCCCATGGGGCACATCTAGCCCTGCAGAATCAGAATCATGAATAGACCTGTAAGTGCAAGCCTGGGACTTGATCCCAGTCGGCCTGCACATACAGGCCTCTACCTGGCTAACCCAGTCAAGGCTCCTGAATGGAGCTGCGGCACCATGGCGTCCGGTTGCCATGGGACTGCGGCTCCAGTCAGGAGCTTCGAACCCAGGCCGCAGATGACTTAATGCATTCCCCGCAGCCGGGCCCCCGATCTGGCCTCCCAAGGCCAGGGTTAGGCTGTGGGAAATCTCCTGCATCCCCTCTGACCCCTTCCGCCGCCTGGGTCTACTGTCCCCCACCAACTAGGGGAACTTAATTTCACCTCAGAGGTGGAATAAGTTCCCCGTTCAGTCTGCCGGCCCCGGACATACAGGGCTGACATCGGAATTGGTCCTGTACATCTGGGACTGCAGACCGCCCACTGCCTGCCCTAACTCCGCCCTCTTCCCGCCCCCATCTAGCCTCCTTGTACAAAAATCTTGTTCGTAAGGGGAGGTTAGCCGGGGATGCAGAGGGGGCTGAATAGCGGGGATGGACATCCCAAAGAGACATCCATCCCCTCTATTCACGGCTGGGAATGACCCCGATATTGTATAAGATGAACACAGCACATTTGCACGTTTCCAGCTTCTACAGAGCAGGTGTACATTTGTGTATCCAAATTTGTGCACTACTGGGGCTATGACGGCCTTCTGTGCTCCTCGACGGTATAGCAAATACTGACAATAACTCAATAATTCAGGGAGCCTACTTTATAAAGGGACATAGGCATAAGATATGCTCTCTCTTGGACTTTCAACCTAGGTTCCCAGTTATAATATGTACAGAGGAATCTTATAACAGCAGAGGGGCACAGAGCTGTGGGTGTAAAAGGAACACATGCATCTTCTTGCCTTTATTAAACTCTCTCCTGATAGCTGAGGGTAAATGTGCTGGAAAGACAAGACACTTAGACGTGTCTTTCACAAGATGTGCACTTATTCGCATAAGCTCTGATTCTGTCCTCACTCGACCATAGGAACTCCTTCACATACATATTATAAAAGTAGGCATAATGGCTTGATTTTTCTAGGGACAGTTAAATATCAGTGGCTTCTTCAACAGCAGTGTTCGGATAGGAGCTTCCACTGAAGATATGGACTGAGCATCAACAAAATTTGCCCATTCCTTTCTGAACACACTAAGACACTTGTCCACTCCTTAGTCACCTCCTGTCTAAACTATTGTAACCTACTCCTTGCTGGTCTCCCTTTGAATCATCTCTCTCTCCTTAAATCTGTTCAACACTCTGCTGGGCGGCTAATCTTCCGCCAGCCTCATCCTGCCCATATTACTCCTCTTCTCAAGTCACTTCATTGGCTCCCTATCCGTTTCCACATCCAGTTCAAACCTCTCCTGCTGGCCTATAAATGCATTCACTCTGCAGCTCCTCACTACCTTTCCTCTCTTATCTATCCCTTGGGAACTCCGCTCTTCTGGCAAACTGCTTCTATCTGTGCCCTTCTCTTCTATTGCTAACTCCAGACTTCACTCCTTTCAGCTTGCTGCACCTAACGCCTGGAACAAACTATCTGAGTCTGTACGTCAGGCGCCTTCTCTGACCCTTTTCAAATCCAGGCTGAAAACTCACCTCGTCGCTGCCGCTTTTGGATCTTGACTCACCTGATGTCCTTTGTGTTTCCCTACCATTCCCCCTAGATGTATCCCATGTCTACAGCTACTGTGTTGTCTGTCTTGACTAGATTGTAAGCTCTGGTGAGTAGTGACCGTATTTACATGTGTCTGTGCAGCGCTGCATACATCTTGTCATGCTAACAAATGTTCAGTAGTAGTAGTAGTACTAAGCAGAGCTATCCGGATAAGTGCTGAACTTATTTGCTTAGTGGGATCTTCAACCAGCACATATCAAGATTGCGGCTTAGAACTGCTTTTCATGCAGTCTGAGTTACCTGGATAAGTGCCCCTAACCAGCGAAACTCAACACTTACCCGGATAGAACCAACACCGCCCTCGTTCTGATATTGTCTGGATAGTGTCGTCAATTATCACAGTCAGCCTCCCATTGGCTGACCGGCTAAAGGTTGCATGTCTCATCCTCGATTTTTCCATGTGCATACACATCGACAATTTTATAAGCATTTCTTTATATGTTGTAAAATTAGCCCTTAGGTGTCGGGTTATTGATTTTTGGAAGGATGTAGGCTTGCTCTGCTGAGGTCGAGAGACCCACCCCAACACTATCCACAGAAACTGTTACCTTATTGCCTCAGTGCGCTTGAAAATGTTCCTCACACCTTTGCATCTGGCTTTCATCAGGGAATCAGCATAAGTGTCTCCTTACTCTATTATGCAAAGAATCTCTCCTTTTCCCTTCCTATCTGGCTCTCATCTGGGAGCCATCCTAATACATACAGTTTCATAATTAAAGCATTTGTCAGGCTGGAGTTAGCCAGATGACTCTGATAGCTCAAAAGCCTTCCTCTCTGGCGAGCTTTATTCACTGTCTGCTTGTTCAGCGTGAGCCTCAGAAATACTGTCAGATACTGTGTGTGTCTGTGAAGAACACATGCCTTGTACTGTAGGGTTAAACACGCTGCTGTACTGCATTCTGGAGAGGCAGCTTGTGGCGCTTTCCTGCCGTGGCTGTGCGTGCTAATTCAGCACCATTCCCAGTCCTGGCCTGACTAAGGGGCAAGAGATAGAGCTAGGCTTGGCAGCTGAGAGTACTGAACGCTGGCTTCCTCCTCTCCAACCCTATTACACAAAACGTGGTTTACCAGACTGAAACGCTCCTCGGTCTGCACTGTGGTTCCCGGGAGTCTGCAGCCGGCAGCCGTGTCCTTCTGGAGACAGGAAAAGCTGAAGCGATCGCAAGTGCTGCCCCTTAGCACTGGGCTGCGTGCTGAAGAGGGCTGCTTACCTTGCGGAATCTTATCAGCCCCTTCCACTCCTGCAGCGTACGTGCATGTTGACAGGTCAACCCTGCCCTGGGCCTCTCTCAGGCTTTTCACTCAGCTGGTCTGCAATGGAGGAGATGGGCACAACGAGACACTGCCATCCCCCTGGGCCAGCTCCCACTGCCTCTCTCCATAGCCATGCCCCTCTGTGCCCTCCAGCTCTGCAGATACATGAGCCCAGCCAGGCTGTACTGCTCGTACACAGCTTCCTGGAAGACTGTCACTCTGTAAAATCCCCGAATCACTTTACTGGTGTGACAATGTCACATGTGCTGCCAGTTAAGGTGAAAAAAACCAAACAAACAAGGAGATAATTTACAAAATCATCATCATAAAATGACTGAGTAGGAGGGGAGAATAAAAAGCGGAATGCCTGGGATCTGCTGCTGGACAGTATTGTCCCTGGTCAGGTTATGTTTCTGGCCTGATGGCAGGATCCGACCTATGTTGCTGCTGATTTTCTCAGTCAGTTTTGGGAAACGTACATCTCTGATCTCTGTATTTTGCACGGTGCAGGAGGAAATGCATATCTCCTTCTGTTTCTCCAGTGTTGTATTGCAGGTGGAGTCTGGCTTTTTCAGTTCAGTTTTTGTCCATCTCTTTCTATTTCTAGTCTGTGGTCACTTATTCTGTATTTGGTGAGGGTCTGTCTCTGTTTTGAATCTGTGATCAAGGTCCTATGTTCTGCTAGGGTGTAGTTTCTGTGCAAGAATCTGTTGCAGTCCAGTCTGTTGTGTTTTTGGTTCTGTGCCTCCCAGCAGGGGGCGCACTGGTGTTCCAGAGCATGTTCTACTATGAAGCACGGGGATACTACAGTGCATGTGGGGATGGGGGCTACAGGTCTGGATCTGGTGTTTTTTTGCTTCTTGCAGGCGCTTCCTGCCATTGGGTCACAGGTATGGGATGAATTAACCTGTAGTATGAAAAACGACTGAAATACTGGACAATCACAAAACAGAAGCGCTGACACATTCCCCATGTACCTCTGTATTTATGAGCAACTTTCATTTCACTTATCAGTGATTCATACTACAAGTTATTTCAACTGTTCCACAACACTCAGGGGCGGTGGCTTGTTGCAAGAAACAAAATACAGCAGATGAAAACCTCCAGGATCTTATCATGCTCCCTGCCATAGAAAGAAACCTAGTTCTTATCCTAGTGTCCATCTCTCAGCCCACACCTCCCACCTCCCCTGCTAAGAATCCTCTACACTCAGGGCCGGATTTACGTATACGCCATGTACGCCATGGCGTAGGGCCCACAACCGGCAGGGGCCCACCAAAAATAGAACCAGTTTTTTTTTTTAACTCGATTAAAAAAAAAACCTGGTGGCTACCGCCGCGGGGCCCCCTCTGCTGCCGCGGGGGCCCCGTCTACAAGATGGTCTGGTCTGGTCCGGTCGGGTCGGGTCGGGTCGGGTCTCGTCTCCCTCCCTCCCTCCCGGCTGCGAGAGACGCGAAGATAGAGCGTCTCCTCGCGTCTGTGTTAAGCCCGCCGCGGCCCCGTCTACAAGATGGTCGGGTCGGGTCCGGTCGGGTCTCTCTCCCTCCCTCCCTCGCTGCAGGCTGCGAGAGACATGCGTCTCTCGCAGCCTGCAGCGAGGGAGGGAGAGAGACCCGACCGGACCCGACCCAACCGGACCTGACCAGCTTGTAGACGGGGCCCCCGCGGCAGCAGAGGGGGCCCCGCGGTGGCAGCCACCAGGTTTTTTTTTTTAATTAAATTTTACTTTAGGCCGGGGGGGGTAGGACTGGTAATGGGCTATGGGGGGGGTTAAGACTGGTAATGGGCTATGGGGGGGGCTGGGCTGGAAATGGACTGGGGGGGGTAGGGCTGGTAATGGGCTATTGGGGGGCTGGGGCTGGAAATGGACTGGGGGGGGGGTAGGGCTGGTAATGGGCTATTGGGGGGCTGGGGCTGGAAATGGGCTGGGCTGGGGGGGTTAAGGCTAGAGGTGGGCTGATGGGGTTAGGACTGGTAATGGACTGTGGGCTGTTGTGGGGGGCTTAGAACATGCAAAGGCCTTTGGGGGGGGTTAAGACTGGTAATGGGCTGTGGGCTGATGGGGGCTGTCTGGTAATGGGCTATGGGGGGGCTAGGACTGGAAATGGGCTGGGGGGTTAAGACTGGAGGTGGGCTGATGGGGTTAGGACTGGTAATGGGCTGTTGGGGGGGGTTAGGACTGGTAATGGGCTTTGGGGGGGTTAAGACTGGTAATGGGCTGTGGGCTGATGGGGGTTGTCTGGTAATGGGCTATGGGGGGCTAGGACTGGAAATGGGCTGGGGGGTTAAAACTGGAGGTGGGATGATGGGGTTAGGACTGGTAATGGGCTGTGGGCTGATGGGGGGGGGTAGGACTGGCAATGGGCTATGGGGGGCTGACTGGAAATGGGTTGATGGGGTTAGGACTGGAAGTGGGCTGATGGGGGGTTAGGACTGGTAATGGGTTATAGGGGGGGCTTAAACTGAAAATGGGGTGATGGGGGGTTAAGGACTGAAAATGGGGTGATGGGGGGTTAAGGACTGTAAGTGGGGTGATGGGGGGGCTAGGACTGGAAATGGGCTGATGGATGGCTAGGACTGGAAATGGGCTGATGCAGGGACTAGAAGGGAATGGATGCTGGGTGAGGCTGGAACTAGAAGGGAGCTGATGTTGGGGGAGGATTAGAATGGGATGGGGCTGGAAGAGTAAAATGGAGAAGGGAAAAATATTTTGTGTGGGAGGGATAAAAAATCTACAATTGGCCGGGTATTGGGAGAGTAAGTGGGGATTGAGGATGGAGGGGTAATATTTGAGTGGATGAAATAGGAATGAGGAAAGAGCAAAAGGAGAAAGATTAGTATGTTAAAGCAGATGTAGAGAGAGAATGGAAAAAAATCTAGAAGAGAGAAGAAAGGACAAATGGACAGCAGACGATGGACAGTTAGCAGAAGACACGAAGAAACCAGAAGAAAGTGGCTGGAGCAATTGCAGCTGAAAAAAATGCACAAAAGGTAGAAAAATATCTCTTTATTTTGAATTTATTAATTGGAATATGTCAGCTCTGGTAAATGTGCATCATTAACATCTGTGCTTTGTTTAGTACAAGAGCAAATTAATGTATAGTTTTATTTCTACAGTGTTGTACATTCCAAGTTTGGCTTTTGGGATTCCCAGTTTAATTATTGTCTTCCTATTTCTAAATTGTGATTACTTGTTTGGTGATGGTCTATGTTCTGCATGTGTAACTGAGCTGAGGTGTTCTGTTTATATAATTCCTGTTTGACATTGCCACTTGTTCTCTTTCCCCAGTAGGTCATGTATTGTTGTTCTCTGAAATGTATTGGTTTAATATTTGCAGTGTTGCCTTTTGATTGGTAGAGTATGGTGCTTTGTGAGTCCTGGTAGTGCTGTTAGGATACGGCGGGTTTACTATGGGCAGTGTTTGTAGTAGTTCCTAATGTGTCTGGCAGTTGGCACTGGATTATAGTAATGTAGAAATCTTTTAGTCTTTCTTTATCCATACACTCATTAAGAGGCACGTTTACTAAAAGTTAGTATATGGTAACATTATGCAAATATTTATGCAAATGAGGCCCCTTATGCAAATGAGGTCCGCACCCCCCTTGGGCCGCCCCTGCTGGGGGCCCACAATTTCTGTTGGCGTAGGGCCTCACTCAAGGTAAATCCGGCCCTGTCTACACTAGTCCCAGACTTTGCCCTTCCCCCTCCCCCCTCCCCCCACTCCCAGCTAAAGATCCTCTGGGCTTATCCCAGGCTTTACCCCTCATTCCCCTCCAGCTAAGGATTCTCTGTGGTTATCCCAAGTGTTACCTTTACTCCACCCCCCCCCCCCCCCGCACACACACAGCTAAGGAACCTCTGGGCTTATCCCAGGCTTTACCTCTCATCCCGCACATTTCCCCTCACTCCCCTATGGCTAGGGAACCTCTGTGTTTATTACAGGCTTTACCCCTTATTCTCCACAAAGCTATAATGACCGAGACAAGATTCTCAAATGCAGAAATGCATATCTGCATACAAGGATTCGACTTGCCCAAGCCATGGTATTTTCAAGAACATCATATGGATATGAAAGTTGGACAATGAAGAAGAAAGACAGGAAGAAAATCAATGTCTTTGAACTATGATGCTGGCGAAGAACACTGTGTATACCAAGGACTGCCCAAAGAACAAATGGAGGAGTGGCCTAGTGGTTGGGACAAGGTACTTCGGGCTGGAAGGTCAGGGGTTCAAATCCCACTAGAGGACAGCAACCTTGGGCCGGAAGGACTGGGGTTTCTAGTCCCACAGGTGCTCCTTGTGGTCTTGGGCAAGCCACTTAACCCTCCATAGCCCATGTTCCCTGTAAAATAGTTCTCTGTGTGCTGTGCTTTCCTGTCTAATCAATGTGTTTATACCTCAAAACAATTTCCTGTCATGATTTGACAATTTCCAATCTGTAATCAAACCACTGCTGATTGCTGGAAGTAGCGGTATACAAATGTATACTAAATAAATAATAAATTAGTCATTACTAGAGGAAATCAAATCTAAGCTTTCTTTTGAAGCTCAGATGACATGACTTTGACTTTCATACTTTGGACACATCATGCAAAGAGAAAGATCATTAGATAAAGATATCGTGTGTGGCAAGGTTGAAGGTCAACGCCAAAGAGGAAGGCCAGCAATGCAATGGAGAGATACAATAACAGCAGCTATGGATGCCACTCTATCAACAATGCCATAAAGACCGAACATAGTTTAGGACATTTGTCCAGAGGGTCACCATGAATCAGTATTGACTCAACTGCACTGTGGTAGTGTGGCATGCAGTGGGAAGGGGTTATCTCCAGGAACAAGCAGGAATAAGTCCTCACATATGGGTACATCGGTACCGACGGAGCCTGCGCGGGAATGCTCCCCAGCTTCCCAGAATGAAAGCTTTTGGGGCATCCCACAGCGCATGCGCGCTGCCTTCCCGCCTTTCCTACCAACTCTCCTCAGTTCTTCTTTTCCGCGGAGCCAGCAGGTCGTGTTCCTGTCACCGCTGAAGAAGTTCTTTATTTTAATCTATTTCTTTGGTCGCGTGTCTGCCTTCCCCGACGCCGGACCGGTACCGCCGGTCTTTTCTTTTCTTCTAAAAAAAAAAATAATAATAATACTTTTTCCTCACTTGGTGTATTTTTCTTCTTAGGCCTCCAGGCCCACAAGAATCTTTCCCTCATGGAAAAACCAGCCTCTGGCTTCAAAAAATGCACTAAGTGTAGCGGTACAATTTCTGTGACAGACACCCATGAATGATGTCTTAAATGTTTGGGGCCTGAACACTCCGTCCCGGATTGCCAGTCCTGTTCTCTAATGTCTAAACGAGGGTTACAGAACCGAGCAGCCAAGCTCCATGTGCTGTTTCCCACGGATGCACCGGCGGTGGCATCGACATCTTCCAGGTCTTCCTCTCCTGATGGATCTCAGGTAACCAAACATACTTTTAGCAGGTCCTCAAAGGGCAAATCTCCCTCTAAGTATCGAGATGCCTCCGGGCTTGCCCTTGAGGATCCTGCCCCAGCCAAACAACCCCAGCGGGAAGCTCCGGCTTCCAAAGCTCCTCCTATGGGGTTACAGGTTGACATCAATGGCATGGCCTCGACCGAACCTGTTAGACTGCTCTGGGGTACCGGCACAATCTCCCGGTACCGACATCCAGGCAGTCGTGGCGTCCATGGATCACACTGTGTAATCCATGCAGCAGGCCATACTGGCTTTCATTAAGGCTGCGACGCCGTCGGTACCGCAACAAGCCATGTTGTCGGTACTGGCGCCGGTACCGGTACCAACCTCGATACCGGTACCGGCTGCATCGACATCGGCCAGGATGCCGATTCCGGCTCCCTGTCCTGGGCTTTTTCTAGGTACCGACCCGGTACCGGGAACACCCGATGTCGGTACCGATCGATACGCCTATCGATCTTTGGAATCGGGCAGACGATACTTCGATTCTTCTGATGATTCTGAGTCATCGGATGAGTCTCCTGCAGTATCTGTCACCCTTCCTGAGGAGCCTTCTCCAAAAAGGAGAATGTCTCCTCCAGAGGATTTGTCCTTTCAAGACTTCATAATAGAAGTAGCTAAAGGACTCTCTATTTCAGTAACCTCTGAAAAAGAACCTAGAGCAAAAAAATTAGATATTTTGGGATACTCTTAAGGTTCCCAGAGAGGCAGTCACCTTGCAAATTCATGAAATTCTTCAAGAACATTTGATTAACTTGTGGGAGACTCCTCTCACCCTTTCTCCTCATTCTCGTAGATTGGACACTATGTACCGTGTCCCTCCTTCTCCTGGATTTCAAAAAACTCAGCTTCCTCACCACTCCATTGTGGTGCAGTCAGCTATGAAGAGGATAAAGAGTACCAAAAGACACTCTTCTACTCCTCCAGGAAGAGAATGCAGGACCTTGGATGCTTTTAGTAGGAAGATCTTCCAAGCTAGCATGCTTATTGCCAGAATCAATTCATACAGCCTTTATATGGGTTTGTTTCTGAAGGAGGTTGCAGAAAAGCTGCACAACTTTCTCCCTTTTATTCCAGAAGATAAAAGGGATGAATTCCTTCTTTGGCTTAAGCATACTCAAGACATTTCAAAGTTTTCCAACAGGGCAGCCTTTGATTCTTTTGAAGGTGCCAGCAGAGCCTCAGGCATTGCTATAGCTGCTCGTAGAATTGCTTGGCTCCAGGCTTCTGATCTAGAACCCTGGGTTCAAGATGGTTTAGGAAATCTGCCCTGTACAGGTGAAAACCTATTTGGCAAGGAGTGGCAAATTAAAGCCACTCAAATGGATGCAGAAAATGCTGCTCTGGATAGACTTTCTAAGTCTACCTCCACTCCGGCCAAGAAAAAATCTTTTAAAAAGTCTTTTTACAAGAAGGGCAGATTTCCTTCCACTTCTGGTCAACAGTCTTCTACAGGTCGCTTTGCTACTAAGCGTCAGCAACCTAAACAGGCCAGGCCTAAACCTGCAGGGGCTTCTGCAACCCAGCAGTCCCAAGCCCCTCAGGGGTTTTGACTTGATACTAGAGAACTTAACCTTTCTGGCTCTTCAACAGCCAGAACCTCTCACCATTCCAGGAAGGTTAGCTCATTTTGCTCCCAGATGGGAGCAAATCACATCAGAGCAGTGGACCCTCTCCATCATCAGAGAGGGCTACAAACTTCATTTCTCAGACCTTCCTCCCTACACCATGGTGAGACATTTCAATTCTCCCACATCTCTCCTCGACCTTCTGGATCAGGAGGTAACCTCCCTTCTGGCCCAGAGGGCCATAGAAGAAGTTCCTCTTCTTCAACAGGGGTCAGGGTTTTACTCCCCCCACTTTCTCATTCCAAAGAAAACAGGGGGATACAGACCCATTCTAGATCTCCGAGAATTGAACAAATTTCTATACAAGGAGAAGTTCAAGATGCTCTCTTTAGGCACTCTCCTTCCATACCTACAGAGTCAGGATTGGCTTTGTTCTCTAGATCTCAAGGATGCGTACACTCATATACTCATCCATCCATCCCACAGAAAATTCCTACGTTTTCTGTTCCAGGGAAAACATTACCAATACAGAGTCCTTCCTTTCGGTCTGGCCTCTGCTCCAAGAGTGTTCACCAAATGCATGGCAATAGTTGCTGCATTTCTGCGCACTCTGGGAATCTTTGTCTTCCCATATATGGACGACTGGCTCATCCGAGCTACATCCCAGTCAGAAGCCCAAATTTCCCTGGACAGCACCAGGAGCATTCTGCAGTATCTGGGACTTGTGGTAAACCTCCCAAAGTCTCAGCTCACCCCTACTCAGTCCCTAGAATTGATAGGGGCCTGGTTGGACACCACTACTGCAAGAGCCTATCTTCCCCAGGCTCGTTGCCAACGTCTAGTGCAGTTAGCCTCCCAGATTCAGTCAAAGGACCACTCAACTGCCCGGGAGATGCTACCACTACTAGGCCACATGGCTTCCACAGTACATGTGGTGCCCTATGCTCGCCTACACATGAGAGCAGCTCAGTGAACTTTGTCCACCCAGTGGACTCAAGCTTCAGGAGCTCTCTCAGACCAAATAGCAAACTCCAAACGTCTCTTTTGGTCTCTCCAATGGTGGATGTCCACTCAAAATCTGTTGCTGGGGTCCCCCTTCCAACTTTTGTTGCCCCAAACAATCCTCACAACAGATGCCTCCCAAACAGGTTGGGGAGCTCATCTACAGGACCTATCCACCCAAGGCACTTGGTCCCCACAGGAGACCTCCCTTCATATCAACCTCTTGGAACTTCGAGCAGTGTACCTAGCTCTCAAGGTCTTTCATACCCTCCTCAGCTACCAGACAGTCCTCATTCAAATAGACAATCAGGTAGCCATGTTTTACATAAACAAACAAGGAGGAACTGGCTCTCTGTCGCTTTGCAACGAAGCTCTAAGATTATGGGCCTTCGCCAGAGAGCATCAAATCCATCTCTTGGCAGTATACCTCCCAGGAATTCAAAACTCTTGGGCAGACAGACTCAGTGGAGTTCTGCTTCCGCACGAATGGTCCCTGCACATGGATCAGGTACTCAGAATCTTCCAGGAATGGGGTACCCCGGACATAGACCTATTTGCAAGTCCGTGGAATGCCAAACTTCCCCGGTTCTGTTCCAGAATTCCGTGTCAGGGAGTTCAGGCCAAGGATGCCTTCCTCCTTCATTGGGGTCAGGACTTCCTGTATGCCTTTCCACCCATTCCTTTGATTCCCAAGACTCTGTTCAAACTTCAGAGGGATCAAGGATCTATGATCCTCATAGCTCCACGCTGGCCACGCCAAGTGTGGTACCCTCTACTTCTGCATCTCTCCCAAGCCCCCTCCCTGGACTTAGGAGCTGCTCCAGACCTTCTGTCTCAGGAGGAGGGGACTTTGTGGCATCCAAACCCCAAGTCCCTTCACCTCAGAGCTTGGTTGCTGAAGGCCGACCTTCAAGACTTCAATCTTTCGCAGCAAGTGAAGGATATCCTTCATGCTTCCAGGAAACCTTCCACTAGGCGTTCCTATGCCTTTAAATGGAAAAGATTTTCCATTTGGTGTGCTCAAAAGGGTCTTGACCCTCTGGCACTTCCTCTGAATTCTCTATTAGAATATCTCCTGCATCTTTCCAATGCAGGCCTTAAGACGAATTCAGTAAGGGTCAATTTAAGTGCTATTGCAGCATCCCTTAAGCCTATCAATGGACAACCTGTTTCCTCTCATCCTCTTATTGCAAGATTTATGAGAGGCCTAACTTTAACTAAACCTCCCATTCGACCTCCTCCGGTGGCATGGGATTTAAATTTGGTTCTTGGTCAGCTTATGAAGCCACCTTTTGAACCCTTAGCCACTACCTCCTTGAAATTTCTTTCCTGGAAGTTTATTTTCCTTATTGCAATCACTTCTGCTCGCCGCATCAGTGAACTGCAGGCCTTAGTGGCTAATCCACCTTATACAAGGTTCCATCATGATAAGGTAGTCCTTAGGACAAATCCTCACTTTATGCCTAAAGTGGTCTCACCTTTTCATCTTAATCAAGAGGTATATTTACCTGTCTTTTTTCCAGCTCCTCATGCATCAACTGCAGAGAGGAACCTTCATACTCTAGATTGTAAAAGAGCTCTAGCTTTTTACTTACACAGGACACAGCAACATAGAAAGTCTTCCCAGCTTTTTGTTGCTTTTGATCCTTCTCATTTAGGACTTCCAGTCTCCAAAAGAACACTGTCCAATTGGATTGCTCAGTGTATTTCTTTTGCTTACCAGAGTAAGAACCTTTCTCTGGAGGGCCATGTCACAGCTCACAATGTGAGGGCCATGGCCACCTCTATGGCTCATCTTCATTCTGTGTCCATCGATCAGATCTGTCGAGCAGCCACCTGGGCCTCGGTTCATACCTTCACAGCCCACTACTGTTTGGACAAGGACTCCCGCCGGGATGCCTTGTTTTGTCAGGCTGTCCTCAGACACCTGTTCCATTCTTGAACAACTCCTGCCCTCCTTCCCTGAATGGATGCCTGAGATCCATAGGAAGACGAGGAACCCTTCAGGGTCTCATACCCTTGGGGATCTCCCAGGCATCTTAGCTAGGGAGTCCCCATATGTGAGGACTTATTCCTGCTTGTTCCTGGAGATAGCACAGTTACTTACCTGTAACAGGTGATCTCTGGGAACAGCAGGAATTAGTCCTCACAACCCACCCACCTCCCCTAGGAGTTGTATCTCTCTCTTTGTCTTTCCTTTACTCTCTCTCTCTATTGTCTCAGCTTTAAACTTGAACTGAGGAGAGTTGGTAGGAAAGGCGGGAAGGCAGCGCGCATGCGCTGTGGGATGCCCCAAAAGCTTTCATTCTGGGAAGCTGGGGAGCATTCCCGCGCAGGCTCCGTCGGTACCGACGTACCCATATGTGAGGACTAATTCCTGCTGTTCCCAGAGATCACCTGTTACAGGTAAGTAACTGTGCTTTCTTTACAACACAGGCCAGACAGCAGTTCAGGGTAAACAAAAGCAGCTTTACTTCTGTCCCAGCTTGTTAAATCTCCATGCTGGTTCTCCTGGCCCTTCCTTCAGCCTCCAAATGGCTCCTAGGTCCAACTCTGAGGCATCAGTTTGCACAATAAATGGTAGAGAGAAATCAGAGCTAATCAGGATGGGTTCAGAGCACATGGCTTTCTTGAGACACTGGAAGGCCAGGTCCAAGTCCCGTGACAACTGGATCCATTAGGGAACTCTCTTCCGGAGGAGACTGGTTAACAGTTCTGTCACCTCTGCAAAATTAGGGATGAACCGACGGTAATAGCCAAATCAGTCCAAGGAAGGCACGAACCTCTTTCTTCGATTTTGGGGTGGGGACCTGGCCAATGGCATCCACCTTCCATAGTTGAAGTCGTATCTGTCCATTCCCTAGGTGTCATCCTGGACCATAAACTTAGTCTCCAACCACACATATCTTCAAAACAACTAAAACAGCATATCATAAATTGAGTGATTTAGAAACTCAAATCTCTTCTCAGCGACAATGACTTCAGAACAGTATGTCATGCAATGATAACACCTATCCTGAACTACTGCAATATAATTTTCCAAGGCCTCCCAAAACATGCAACACTGTCCCTTCAGATGGTATAGGACACTGCAGCACACATAATCTCAGGGACCAGATGGCATGATCACATAACACCTACTCTAATGCAACTACACTGGCTCCCAGTACATGTATGCACCAAATTCAAAATATTACTTATGACATTCAAGATCCTACACAATTTATCCCCAGACATCCTTCAACCATTAATTGACCTGGAATATAGAATTAAAAAAACAAACAAAAAACATGCTAACCATCCCATCCACAAAGAGAAAATCAAACCAGTCGACTTGTATGAGAGCATTCTCTATATAAGGGCAGCACTGAAATGAACAGCCTTTGCAGGGTCTCTAAGTAGTCTTCTCCTTGGCAGCCAGAGTGAAAGGCACCTGTCAGTATCCCTTGGTCAAATCCAAGGTTGATATAAAGTGTGCTCCACCGAATCACTCGATTAGCTCATCCACTCTGGGCATGGGATACATTTCCAGTTTAGAAGCTGCATTGATCTTCCGGATATCAATGCAGAATCTGATGCTTCCATCAGTTATAGGAACCAAGATGATGGGTGATGACCAGTCACTCATAGACTCTTCTATAACTCCCAGGTTAAACATCTCTTCCAGCTCCTTGGTGATGGCCTGTCACTAGGCCTCCAGAATCTGAGAGGGTCATTGATGGATAACCATCCCAGGATCAGTAATGATATCATGACAAATGAGGTGGGTTTGTCCTGGGCAGGTGGAGAACACCTTTAGGTTCCAGTGGCTCAAACCTTCTAGATCTCTTCTCTGGGCAGCAGAGAGCTGATCTCCAATTGGGAGTTGAGCTGGATCTGACAGGGCTGAAATTTCTGATCCAAAATCATCTCCCTTTTCCATCATAGCCATCACTGGAATCTACTTTTTCAATAGGTTAATATGGTAAATTTTGGCTTTCTGTTTATCTTCCAAGTCATAGGGTCTTTGCCATTTATAGTAGCTGGAAACACGCTACTGTCCGTCCCATCCTAAAGTCCCGTTCTTCTGATCCATCTGTTCCCTCTAGTTGGCGCCCTGTCTCTAACCTTTCTTTTCTCTCTAAATTTCTTGAAAAGCTGGTCTTTACTCAACTCTCTTCTCACCTTGAGGCCTCTCTCACTCTCCACCCTCGTCAATCTGGTTTTCGTCCTACTCACAGCACTGAAACTGTCCTTCTTTCCCTTCTAAATGAACTTCACACTGCTCACGATCGTGGTCTCTATACTTTGGCTGTTTCTCTTGACCTTTCCGCTGCTTTCGATCTAGTGGATCACCGCACCCTTCTCACTCGTCTTAGGGAAGCAGGTCTCTCTGGTGTAGTTCTTCAGTGGTTTCATTCTTTCCTTTCCTGTCGTTCCTTCTCTGTTGTTTCTGGGTCTTCTTCTTCTGCCTCTACTCCTCTCACCTGTGGGGTTCCCCAAGGGTCCGTCCTTGCACCACTTCTTTTCAATGTCTTCTTAGCTCCTCTTGCCCTTCAAATTCAACAGTTTAGCATCTCCGCGTATTACTACACGGACGACATCTTTCTTCTCCTTCATACCGATTCCCTCTCTCTCCGGATATTACCCCCCTTAATCACTGTCTTGCTGCTATTGCTTCCTGGTTTTCCTCTAACTTCCTTCACGTGAACCCTTCTAAATCCCATGCCATCTGGTTTACGTTTGGAGATCCTTCCCCCACTTGTGCCCCCTCCTTCTCTTCACAGTCTATTCCTCTTGTCTCTTCTCTTCGTTACCTGGGTGTTACTCTTGATTCCTCTCTTTCCTTTAAGGACCATATCTCTTCTCTTGTTCAGCGCTCTTTTTTCTCCCTCAGGCAACTTCGTGCGGTTCGCCCTTTCCTCTCCCCTCCTGCCCTGGCCACTCTTCTTTGTTCTCTCGTGATGTCTCATCTCGACTATTGTAATGTCTCCCTTGCTGGTCTGCCCCTTTCCCAACTGTCTCGTCTTCAACGTGTCCAGAACTCTGGTATTCGTCTTCTAGCTCACGCCTCTCGTTTTGATCATGTTATCCCACTTCTTCTTCATCACCATTGGCTGCCTATCTCCTTTCGTATCCAGTATAAAATTCTTATTCTTACTCACAAGGCTGTTCGCACTGGCTCCCCCTCCTATCTTGCTGATCTGATTTACTTTCGCCCTCCCCACCGTTTGCTCCGTGCTATTCACACGAATCGTCTGTTTCTTCCCTCCCCCTCTCAGGCCCATCTTGTCTCCACCCGTTCTTCTGCTTTCTATTTCCTAGCCCCAAGCCTTTGGAACTCCCTCCCCCCCCCCCCGCTTCATGCGGAAGAGTCATACCAATCCTTCAAATCTCAACTCAAGACCCACCTCTTCAGACTAGCGTTTGACCTTCCAACCATGGTTTCTCCCTCCCCCTCCGCTACTCCCTCTCCCCCTGTCTTATGATGTTGTAACCTTTTAATGTTGTACTGTAGTTATTGTTCTTTCAATGTCTCTCTTTTCTTCTCTGTCCTATCAATTTTATGGCGTTCTTTTCTGTTTCATGCAGCCTGTTTTTAATTTGTTTTAAACTTTTTTATTGTAAACCGCTCAGGTGCCTCTGGTGTTGGGCGGTATATCAAATTTTAAAATAAACATAAACATAAACATAGAATAATTTGCTCTTGGATGAGGGCAGCAAGACAAACTTTGTCTCCTGGTTAGAAGGTGCGGTTCATGCTGCCCAATTGCAGCCCCTGGCCTGCTTGGCTTGTGCTTTTTCCAGAATGAGTTTGACCACCTCTCCAGCTGTCCTCTGCCGGTCTTGTATTTGTATAATGTACTCCACCAAATTACACCCAGGGTTCTTCTTCCCAGGTTTCCCTTACCACTTCTAATATGCCTCTTGGCCATCTTCCAAAGAGCAACTCAAAAGGTGAAAATCCCAAGGAACTCTGAGGTACCTCACAGATGGAAAACAAATAGGGTAGGAGAATGTCCCAATTCTTCCTACATAAACTTTTTTAACATCAGTTTCAGAGCTTATTGAATTGCTTGACGAGGCCATCCATCTGTGGATGATATATTGATGTTCGCAGAATCTTGACCTTCACCAAGGCACACACTTGCTTCATTCACCTTGGATACAGAGGGTGTTCCTTAATCAATAAGCATCTCATTGGATATTTTCACCCTCTCCACGCGATCACATCACCCCCCTTCTACAACACCTTCACTGGCTGCCACTACAATACCGGATCCCTTACAAGGTTCTTACTCTGGTCCATCGAGCCATTTACCTTCATAGACCCCATACCTTTCCGATTTGCTCTCCTTCCATGTCCCTTCCCGAAGCCTCCGGTCCATTCATATTAATCGCCTTCACCTTCCAGCCCCTTCCCGTGCATATCTCCAATCCACCCGTAAATCAGCATTTTTCTTCCTTGGTCCCTCCCTCTGGAACTCACTACCCACTGCCCTCCGTCTCGAAGAATCATATTCTAAATTTCGCTCCCTTCTCAAAACTCATCTGTTCTCCTGTGCCTTTCCTGGATCTAGCTGACTCCTCTGACTCTATCTTTCTACCTTCTCCTGTTCTCTGCTTCCCTTTCTTCCTTCTTCGAGTAATTGTAACTTTTTCTTTCTGTCTCTGATTTGATGTTTTTTTATTTATATTGTAAACCGCCCCGATGTAACGGGGGGGCGGTATATCAAATGTTATATAAACAATAAACAAGAATACTTCCCAGAGGGCATTTGCATCCCATTGGAGGAAGAGCCAGGAGAATCGCAATGTATGCCCTTGAGTCATTTAATTTAATTTTCATTTCATTTATTATAACTTGATATACCGCCCTAAGTGGGGACAGCAGAGCTGTTAACAATAAAAACAACAATAAATGAGAAAACTCAGAAAAGAACGCCAATTGGTAGACAGAAAAGCTCACAGAAAATGATAGCAAGGACAGCAAAGGAACATAGAGGAAAATCAGTAGCCAGGTGGATCAGAATCTTATAGTGAATTTGAAATGATATGGGAAGCCAATGAAGATGTATGAGTAGAGGAGTTATATGATCGTAATGAGAAGCATGAAAGATGAGTCTGGCTGCAGTAATCTGTATAAGTTGAAGCCACTTCAGGGAATATTGAGGGAGACTGACAAGTGCTGAATTACAGTAATCAATGCGAGTTAAGATAAGGGTGACAACAAGGGTGATAAGAGCCAGGACAGATCCTATGAGTCAAATATCAGTTGTCTTTGAAGGACTGAGAACAAGACAGTTCGAGGATAACCAGATGGCCACATGAGAAGGCAGGAGCTCAAAGGTGAAAGGTCCGGAGTGTAAGCATTGGTATGGTGAAGTAAAAGAATATCATGAGCATATAGGTAAAATGAGATGCCGGATTCTCGGATAAGAAAAGCCAGAGGTGTAATAAAGATGTTGAAGAGAAGGAGGGCTAAAACAGAACCCCGAGGGACACCACAGAGCAGAGGGTAAGAGGGGGAGACAGAATTATCCTTGGTAACCCTGAATGAGTGTTGTGAAAGAAAAGACCTGAACCAATCGAGAACTCATTCCCGGAGACAAATGAAATGTAGACGTGAGAGAAGAAAATCGTGATTGACGAGATCAAAAGCTGCAGATAGATCAAGAGAGACAGCAATTGTGACATCACTATGGTCGAGAGACTGGTGAACCTCACTGAACAAAGAAGGATAGTGTCAGTGGAATGACCAGAACGGAACCCTGATTGGTGGAGATGAAGTGTATTAGTGGACTTGAGGTGAGCATTCAGTTGTTGGAAACCAGCTTTCAAGTAATTTGGGTAAGAATGGTGAATTAGAAACTGGCCTGTAATTCTAGGGGACTGCTTTATCTGAGTCAACGCTGACTTCTGGCGACCCAGCAGCTCCTGTGTTTTCTTGGCAATGTGACCAGAAGCAGATTGCCAGGCCTTTCTTCCGAGGCCACAAGGAGTGCTAGTAGGAAATGAATCCTGGTCTCTTGGTTATCAAGTCAGTGTTCGAACCATTAGGTTACTCCTCCACTCCCACATTCTATATACCCCATTACAGGCACTTAACAACCCCCCACTCCACCATCGCTCTGGATCATCTGCACTTTACCTTTTCTCACACAGGTTTCTCAGTGCTTAGACTATGACCTTTTGTAGTATCCAGTATTAATACTGTGGCCCTGACTCTAGAGACAGTTTGAGTCTCCCCATATATATTAACAGGGCCGTACCAATGGTGAAATGCGCCCTGTGCGAGCTGCACATCGGGCACGTGCCCCCCCTCCCGCTCCTCCATCTAGCCACTTTAGGGCGCACACCCGATGTGCAAGTTGCCGGCACACTAAGCAGGTCTGGTCCCTCAGAGAGACCAGACCTGCTTAGTGTGCCGGCGAGAAGACTTAAGGGGCACATTTTGGCTCTCTGCCGCTGCCTGCCACCGCTAAAGTGGCGGTGGCAGGCAACGGCAGAGAGCTGAAATGCACCCCTTAAGTCATTGCGCCCTGTGCGGCCGCACCGCTCGCACAGGGCTCAGTACGGTACTGCATATTAATGCTATACTAACTTAGAATGGGGAAGAGTGTAGTGTCAACCACAGAAATAGAGAAGGGAGGAAGAGGGGGAGGAGGGTTTAGAGGGAAATAAGGAGCTCAGTTTTGGTCATGTTCAATTTCAGACGGTGGTGAGACATTCAGGCAGCAATGTTGGATATGCGGCAAAGATCAAGAATCTAGTCCTGGATCTCTGCCTGCTTATCAGACATTGCTACCTCGATGTCTCACTGGCATTTGAAATTGACAATGGCGAAAACTGAGCTCCTTATCTTTCCCCCTAAACCCTAAATCCTCCTCCCCCCTCCCTCTCTTCTCTTTTTTGTGGATGACACTACACTTCTCCCTGTTTCCTCAGCTCTCAACCTTGGGATCATCTGATCCTACTCTCTCTTTCTCTGGGCACATCCAATAGACAGCTAAAACCTGCCGCTTCTCTCTCTAAAACATCAGCAATCTTCCTCTCTATTCACTTATCCGCTCACTAGTCACCTCTCCTCTTGACTATTGTAACTTGTTCCTCGCTGGTCTCCCTCGGAATCATTTCTCTCTCCGTCAATCTGTTCAAAACTCAGCTGTGCGGCTTACCTTCCGTCAGTGTTGCTGTGCTCATGTAACCCCTCTTCTCCAGTCACTTCACTGGCTTCTTATCAATTTCCGCATCCAGTTCAAACTTCCTACTGACCTATAAGTGCACTCGTTCTGCAGCTCCTCACTACCTTTCCTCTCTTACCTCACTCTACACCCCTCCTTGGGAGCTCCGCTCTTCTGACAGATCCCTTTTATCTGTGCCCTTCTCTGCCACTGCCAACTCCAGACTTCGTTCATTCCACCTTGTTGCTCCATATGCCTGGAACAAACTACCCAAGTCCGTGCATAAGGCCCCTTCTCTAGCCCTATTCAAATCCAAGCTAAAAACCCACCTCTTTGAAGCTGCTTTTGGGTCATGATGCTCCTCACTCTTGTCCACAACTTCTGTATCTTACCATACTCTAGTCCCCAGTTTCACTATATGTTTTGTCTTGATTAGATTGTAAGCTCTGATGAGCAGGAACTGTGTCCTACATCTATATGAAGAGTGCTGCGTACGCCTTGTAGCACTATACAAATGATAAGTATTAGTCGTCCAGCGCCTATGATGTTCAGTATATTTTCTTCAGTCTCGGTCTCTGCCTCTTCTGATGCTGTTATTGCTAAAGCAGTTCGAGGGAGCCTGGTTTTCAGGACTCCCCGCTGAAGCAGTAGAGTACGCACAGTGTTGATTACCTGGACTGCAAATTCCAAAGTACACTTGGAGATAAAGCCAGGAAAGGTGCAAGGCCTCCCAAAAGACGCTTTGTGGTTAGACATACGTATGTGAAGGAAATGGAAGGTCTTTTGTGCCCACTATCTAAGGTGACACTTCACAGAGGATGGAAACTTTAAATGCAGGATAAGGAGGGAGATCTTAGCTCTGTTCGCACTCTGTAGCTAACACCTGAGCTATATCCTTGCACGGAGGGGAGAAAGAACAGGCCAGACTGTAGGACCCAGTTGGCCTTTGTATTTTGTTGTGTTACTTTGACCTGGGTTGCTGGGTAGCTCCATTGTGTGTTTCCTTGTTTGCTCAAAATATCTACTTCATGATAATTACATTCAAGAGTCAAATTACCTCCCATACCCTGGATGTTACTGAATTATATTTGCTGAAGTTTGATTAATTACATTAGCACAGACTTGCCTTTTCAAAAGCTCTTTTTAAAAGCAATCAGAGTTAAAAAGAAGTCTCGCCATTAACCTGCCCCTGATATTCACTTGTTGCAAAGATGAATGCTTTAAAGGTGAAATGCTCAAAGCTTGGGTAGTGGAATCCTAGATTTGCAAGTCCCAAGTTTAGCTACTACTGACTACTGATCATTTGTATAGTGCTACAAGGTGTACACAGTATTGTACAGACACATGTAAGAGAAGGTCTCTGCTCATCAGAGCTTACAATCTAGTCAAGACAGACAACTTAACAGCCGAGGACAAGAGTATATCTAAGCGAATGCTAAGGAAACACATGGGAGACTAAGCAAATCAGGCCGCTTTTGGATCCTGATCGCTTAGTCTCATGTCTAGGGTGCCAGATGTCCTGATTTTTATCATGATCATACTCATTTTAGGAAGCTTGTCCTGATTTGAAAAACGTCCTAAATTTTGTCCTGAATTTTGGAATTTTTTCCTGACTTGTCCTGAATTGATGTAACATTTCGACAGATGATTAAGATGCATATTATAATACAAATTAAGTTATTTGTATTTGCTTATAGTACATACAGTGGAGAAAGGAAACATTAATTAAAACTGTAAAATGCTTGCTTCAAGTTAAAATAAACTATTCATTATCTTGTGGTGATATGTACAAAAAGATTTTGGCTGACGAAAATCTGCTAAATCAAATATTGAATAGTAAATACATTTAATTAATGTTTTATTGTGTTTGATGCCTAATAAAATGTTTTTTTTGAAAAGTGTTATTTTTTGAAAAAATGTCCTGATTTTGGACTAAAGGTAATCGGCAACCCTACTTATGTGTTTCCTTACCATTCCCCTAAATATATCCTTGTCCTCAGCTGTTGTCCATCTTGTCTAGATTGTAAGCTCTGATGAGCAGGGACTTTCTTTTACATGTGTCTGTACAAAACGAGGTTACTTACCTGTAACGGGAGTTCTCCGTGGACAGCAGGATAAGTCAGCCACACTTGGTGACGTCCTCCGGGCGGAGCCGAGTATACGGAAGTGCTCTCTCTAGAGCTCCGAAAGGTGAGCCCCTCTGGGCCCACCTCAGGTAGCCCATCCCACCGGTCCGCCCCCTGGTCCGGCCAGTGAGTTCCTAGCTAGCCAATTCCCGGACAGGGAGCGGATTCGGATGTTGACCTCCTCCAGGGGAGGTGGGTGGGATTGTGTGGCTGACTTATCCTGCTGTCCACGGAGAACTCCCGTTACAGGTAAGTAACCTCGTTTTCTCCATGGACCAGCAGGATTGCGTCAGCCACACTTGGTGCCTCCCAAGCTTCAGGTAAGCTGAGGTGGAGGAGGGTAGCCTAGTAGTACATAGAGGATTAGGCGTGGAGCTTAGTGCAGAACTTTATTGCATTAACACACGTGAACTGTGCAATAACATAAGAACAACAACAACAATGTGCAATTAGTGCAAGATATGTGCAACGATGCATAAGAACAGTAACAACAATAATGTGCTATTAGTGCAGATATGTGCAACAAAGCAAAATATCGCAATAACTAGTGCATGACAGCGGCTGTGCAATCGGCAATAACAACTGGTAGGGCCTAAGCCGCTCCTCTTGTGTCCATTGCCGTGGAGAGGACGGCTGTTCCTAGGGCGCAGTCCTCCTGAGCCTTGAGGTCGAGGCAGTAGTGTTTTTGGAACGTGTGCGGAGAGGTCCAAGTGGCCGCTCTGCAGACGTCCAGCAGAGGAACAGAGCGGAGGTTGGCTATTGTGGTGGCCATAGCCCTGAGCTTGTGAGGACCCACTCTTGGCAGGTTCTGTGTGCCCGTGGGATCAAGGCAATGAGAGACACATGAGGCGATCCAGTGCGAAAGGGTTCTCTTGTTGACAGGCCTTCCTGTCCTGCTGGGGTCGAAGGATACGAACAATTGCTCGCCTTTGCGAACGGGTTCCGTGCGGAGTAAGTATACCCTGAGGGCCCGCAGGCAATCAAGCGTGTGCAGGCGGCTTTCTTCTTCGGAGGCGTGAGGTTCTGGGAAGAAAGTCGGAAGCTCAATGGATTGATTCACGTGAAAGGCAGAGGCCACCTTGGGCACGAACTTGGGATTAGTCCTTAGGGATGCTCTATCCTGGTGCAATTGTGTATAGGGCGGATGGGACATCAATGCTTGTAGCTCGCTGATTCTTCGGGCAGATGTAATGGCCACGAGAAACAGCGTTTTCCATGAGACATACTTCATGTCGGCTGACTGCAGTGGCTCGAAGGGTTCCTTGGTCAGGCTAAGGAGTACAGTGTTGAGGTCCCAAGCTGGAACGGGACGCCTGAGCGGGGGTTTTAGATTTGCCAGTCCCTTCATAAAGCGATTCGTCAAAGGTAGTGCTGCAATGGAGGTAGTAGCCCCCATGGGCTGAGCATGGAAAGCTGCGATCGCAGAGAGATGAACTCTTACTGATTGAGTCTGCAGGCCAAGGATGGATAGTGAAGTCAGGTATCGGAGGACTTCGGGAAGCGGGCAAGTGGTGGGCTGCAGGCCTTGTGATGCGCACCAGATGCTGAATCTCTTCCACTTGAGGCCATAGGACTTCCTAGTGGAGGGCCTCCTGGCCGCTAGAACCACATCTTGCACCTCTGACGGGAGCATGAGTGAAGAGAGGCTCATCCGCTCAACTTCCAGGCAGTGAGCGCTAGGGCTTTGAGGTTTGGGTGCATCGTTTTGCCTCCGTCCTGCGTGAGTAGGTCTGACTTGAGTGGCAGGCGTATGGGTTCCACTTGTGATAGGCGTTGTAGGAGAGCAAACCACATCTGTCGTGGCCAGTAGGGTGCCACTAGGATTGCTCGAGCCTTGTCGTGAGCCAGCCGCTGGAGTGTCGCTGGAATGAGAGGAGTCGGGGGAAAGGCATACACCAGAGACCACTCCCCCCAATACACGTCGAATGCATCCGCTGCCAATCGTTTGCTGGACGGGTGCCTGGAGCAAAAGAGTGGGCATTTCGTGTTCTGCTCCGTGGCAAATAGGTCGATGCTCGGGCGGCCCCAACGGCGGAAGAGACTGTCGGTGACTTCCGGGAGGAGTGTCCACTCGTGCGGCTGCAGCTGTCTGCTGAGCTTGTCGGCTAAGGTATTCTGATTGCCGGGTAGATAAGAGGCCCGGAGATAGCACCCGTGTGTTAGGGCCAGGGACCAAATCTGTAGAGCTTCCTTGCAGAGGGAGCGAGAAGCTGTGCCCCCCTGCTTGTTGATGTAGAACATAGCCACTTGGTTGTCCGTCTGGATGAGGACGGACTTGTTCTGTATGTGATTTAAGAACGCTTTGAGGGCATATTTGATGGCTCTCAGCTCCAAGAGATTGATGTGCAGGAGTGTCTCCTGCGGGGACCAGGCCCCTTGTGTGCTGAACTGTAGAGTGTGAGCACCCCAGCCCAAGTTGGATGCGTCCGTGGTTAGGGTCAGTTGGTGCTCGGGTGGATGCATGTCCTTTCCCCGCGAGAGATTCTCCGGAACAGTCCACCAGTGCAGCTGCGTCTTGATACTGGCGGTCATGGGTATGCGGGTGGAGAGGGGTTGCAAGTGTTGGTTCCAGTGAGAACGTAGGTGACACTGTAGAGGCCGCATCCGCAACCTGGCGATGTGAATAACAGACGTCGTGGCGGACATGTGGCCCAGGAGGCGGAGGATGGACTTCGCCGAGGAGGTCTCCACAGAAGCCAGGCTGGCCGCGAGTGATGTCAGAGCCGTAAGCCTGCGTTGGGGAAGGAATGCCTTCGAGAGCCGGGTGTCGATCTCCGCTCCGATGAACTCCAACCTCTGTGAGGGGATGCGCTGCGACTTGCTGTAGTTGATCACGAACCCCAGGGAAGATATCAGGGATTCGGTTATACTCAGGGCTTCTTGAAGCTGCTGTGATGATGGGGCAGTGAGTAGCCAGTCGTCCAGGTATGGAAAGATGGAGATATTCTGTTTGCGGAGGTGTGCTGCGGGGACCGCCACACACTTCGTGAATACTCGTGGAGCTGGCGAGAGGCCGAAGGGAAGGACTTTGTACTGGTAATGTTGTCCCAGTACATTGAAGCGAAGGTATTGCCTGTGTGACTTGTGAATGCGGATGTGGGTGTAGGCATCCTGCAGGTCCAGGGACACCATCCAGTCTCCGGGTTGGATCAGGGACAGGATGGAGTTGAGGGAGTACATCCTGAACTTTTCCTTGACAATGAACTTGTTGAGGTTGCGGAGGTCGAGGATGGGACGTACGCCGCCTTTCCGTTTGGGGATGAGGAAGTACCTGGAGTAAAATCCAGAGTTTATCTGGTCCGACGGTACCTGCTCTATGGCACCGGAGGACAGCAGGTGCATCAGTTCGGAGGCCATGGCTAGGCGTAGATGCGGTGGTGTAGCGCTGATGGGATGGGTACTTTGGTGAGGTGTTGAGCTGAACCGTATCCGGTAGCCTTCTCGAATGATTTCGAGAACCCAGGAGTCGGAGGAGATGCTTTGCCACTCGTTTAGGAAGTGAGTCAGGCGACCCCCGATCCGGGTGACCGCCGTATAGTAGGCGTCAAAAGGATGGCCCACTCTTCGCAGGGGGCGGGTTATTCTTCTTTTGTTTGCGATCCCGCTGTGAGTTGCGTTGGTGAGCGGGTGCGCTGTAGGAGTTGCTTCTGTATTTGTTGGGCTGCCATTTCCTGTTGGTGGGGTACTTTTTGTTGGAAGAGTAGTACGAGCGTCTGTGGAAGTTGCCCTTATGCGCTCCATTGTGGCGCTCAAAGCCATCTTCTGCAAGGGTTTGCAGGGTGGTGCAGTGCTCTTTCATATCGTTGACGGTGTCTTTAACCTTGTCTCCAAAGAGCGATTCCCCTGAGCAGGGTGCATTGGCTATACCGTCATGCGTGTCCTCACGGAGGCCAGAGGCTCTGAGCCATGCCCAGCGCCTCGCAGATATAGCCGTAGCGGCAGTGCGCGAGGCCGTATCGAATGAGTCAAAGGTTGCGCTTGCAAGGTGCTTACTGCATTCCGACATATCGAGAAGGGCTGAGGAGAGTAGAGTCTGGGATTCCTTGGGAAGGGATGCGGCAGATGTTCGCAGGGTCGCCATGCAGGTATCCAGGAACAAGACCTGCTGGAATTGGTGGGATGCGATTTTTGCGCTAAGCATCGCCCCTTGGAACACCTTCTTCCCAATGTCATCCAGGAGCTTGTTGTCTCGGCCTGGGGGGCTATTGGCGTGAGTGCGCGTGGACTTGATGCGTTTGAGCGCTGAAGACACGACAATGGAGTTGTGAGGAAGCTGGGGTTGAGAGAATCCAGGAGCAGGCTTCACTTGGTACTTGTAGTCGAGCCGCCTGGGAAACGGTCGACCAGATGCTGGTGTCTGCCAGAGTTTGGAGTGAGTGTCTAGTAGCCTCTGGTGCACTGGCAGTGCGAATGCAGGTTTTGGTGTTGCGAGGTATTTCAGAACCTCCGGAACCGTCTCCGCTGAGGCCTCGGAGACATTCAAAGCGAGGGTAGAGGCTACTTTTGTCAAAAACTTGGGATAGGTGAGATCCTCCGGAGGCGGGGGGTCCTCTGTCTCGGCGGACTGCGTCTTTTCGGAGTTCGTGGAAGCCGAACCCACGACTGCTGCTTCGATGTCGCGGTCCTCAGTGGTGCAGTCAGGCGAATGATTTTCGTAGACTGGATTTGGTGAGGGTTCACGGGCGGGTTCGCTGATCCTCTCCTCCGGGGTGGAGGTGAGTGCTGCTGCCGGAGATTTTTGTGCACGGTCTGTGCTGGGTGAGAGCGAGGCGCGTGCCGTGGGTGTCGTTGAGGCAGACTGTCTCACCAGCTGGGTTAACAAGTTGAGGATAGCGGAGGATGTGCTGTGGCTGGATCTGCTGCGTCTGGAAGTGCTCCGATGGCCGCTGCTGTCACTGTGGGAATCGTCCCGCTGATTCCTGTGGCGTTGGGAGCGTTGGCGGTGGTGCTTGTTGTGCCTGCGGCGCTTTGATGGCCTGTCTCCATGTCCAGAGTCAGTGCTACTGCTACGCCCCCTTTGACTGGTCCGCTTCCTGCAGTGGGGGGATCTGTGTCCAGCGGTGCTATTGGGAATGCTGGCACCAGCAGACTTAGCATTGGCGTTTAAGGGGTTAACAGGCTCAGCCTGTCCCCCGAGGGCATTACTGTGCAGAGGGGGGTTGGCGCTGCTGCAGGGCTCCACTGCCTCGATTCCCCCAGCGATCCGTTTGGCCGGGCTGTGGTTTTGAAGCAGAGTCAGAGCTTCTCCGAGGTACGGGGGGAGAGAGAGCTGTGCACATTATTTCCCTGCGTCGAGGCCCCGCCCCCTCCGTGGGCGGAGTTGGAGGACCCAGGCTGTGGCTGGGAGGACCGAAGGAGGGCGCCATCTTGGGCAGCATGGACCAGGTGATCGGAGGGCTGCCACGTGTAGAAAACAGTGCCGGCAAGCCCCAAAGCATTCAGCAGATCAGCGGGAGACAGATTAGCGGCAGAGCTGAACTCCGGGGGACCGCGGATAGTGGCGCTTGGTCCAGGAGCAGCGGCAGAGTCAAACACAGCAGCCGGAGACAAAACAGTAGCAGAGCCTACCTCCGTGGGAGCGCGGGTGGCAGCGTTTGATCCGGGAGCAGTAGCGGAGTCATTTCTGTGCACCGGGCTAGGAACGGAGGCCCCATATGGCGCGTCCCGCCGGGAGGGAGTCCAGACGTCAGCAGTGGAGGCTCGGCTGAGGATGGAGGCCCGTTCAGGCACATCCTGGGCCGGCGGAGGGTCCGCATGAGGCGTTGAGGCAGAGCACACCTCATGGTAGCCTTTCTTCATTTCCCCACAGAGGGAACATCCATGGGAGGTGAGTTTCTTATTGCCACATTGAGGGCATTTTCTTGCATGGTGTTTTGGCATGTCTAGCCAGAAAAAGTAAACCAAAGAAAAAAACAAATGAGAGCAGAGCAGGGTCCGTCTTGCTGGCAAGGCGGAAGAACGAGAACTGGCCGGACCAGGGGGCGGACCGGTGGGATGGGCTACCTGAGGTGGGCCCAGAGGGGCTCACCTTTCGGAGCTCTAGAGAGAGCACTTCCGTATACTCGGCTCCGCCCGGAGGACGTCACCAAGTGTGGCTGACGCAATCCTGCTGGTCCATGGAGAATACTGTGTACACCTTGTAGCGCTATACAAATGATCAGTAGTCAGTGGTAGCTAAACTTGGGACTTTCAAATCTAGGATTCCATTGCCTAAACTCTGAGCATTTCACCTTTAAAGCATTCATCTTTGGAACAAGTGAATTCAAGTCACTATCAGGTGACAAGTTAATGGAGAGACCTTTTTTTAAAATTCTGATTATTTTTCAAAAAGAGCTTTTGAAAAGACAAGTCTCAGGACCTGCAATATGGCCATATTGAGCCATAATCTGTTCAGGAAGGAGAGGGTATGTAGAAAAGGGGAGGGGGAGCTGTGTATGCAAAAAATAATATCAAAGTAATCAAAATGTACAGGGCATGGTGGAAAGAGGCACTGCTATAATCTTGAAAAGGGGAGATGATGCTTCCATCTGAACTAACATAAGAAATGCCATACTGGGTCAGACCAAGGTCAATCAAGCCCAGTATCTTGTTTCCAACAGTGGCCAATCCAGGTCACAAGAACCTAGCAGTTTCCTGAGAAGACACACAGGTTCCACAATACTTGTACTGGGGCAAGAAGTAGATTTCCCGGATCCTCTTTAATAAGGGTTTATGGACCTTTCCTCCAGAAAATTGTCCGAAACTTTTTTAAACCCAGCTACACTAACAGCTTTTACTACTGTCTCTGGTAGCAAATTCCAGATTTTGATTATGTGTTGTGTGGAAAAAATATTTTCTCTTATTAGTCTTAAATGGGTTACACTGTACCTTCATTTCATGTCCCCTCGTCTTTCTACTTTTTGATGGTGTAAAGAATTGATCTACGTTTACCCGTTCCACTCCATTCATTAATTTATAGACCTCTATCATATCTCCCCTCAGCTGTCTCTTTTCCAGGTTAAAGAGCCCTAACCGTTTTATCCTTCCATCCCCTTTACCATTTTGGTAGCTCTTCTCTGTTTCTTTTCTAATTCCGCTATATCCTTTTTAAGATACTGCAACCAAAATTGCACACAAAATTCAAGGTGCGGTTGCACCATGGAACGATACAGATGCATTACAATAGCCAATGTTTTATTTTCCATTCCTTTCCTTATGATTCCTAGCATTCTATTTGCCTTCTTGACCACCGCTGCACACTGGGTAGAGGGTTTCAAAGTGTTATCCATGATGACGCCTACATTTTTTTCCTGGGTGGTGGTTCCTAATGTGGGTTTTCATCATGTAACCATAGTTTGAGTTGTTCTTTCGTGTATAACTTTGCACTTGTCCACATTAAATTTCATCTGCCATTAGAATGCCCATTCTTCCAATTTATCAAGATCCTCTTGCAATTTTTCACAATCCTCTTGGGTTTTAACAGTTTTAAATAATTTTGTGTCATCTGCTAATTTAATTAGCTCAGTGGTTATTCCCAATTCCAGGTCATTTACAAATAAGTTAAAAAGCAGTAGACCCAGCACAGTTCCCTGAGATACTCCACTATTCACCGTTCTGCATTGGGAAAATTGGCCATTTAGCCTACCCTCTACTTTCTATCTTTTAACCAGTTCCTGATCCACAATAGTACACTGCCTCCTATCCCATGACTTTTTAATTTTGCCAAAAGTCTCGCATGAGGAACCTTGTCAAAGGCTCTCGGAAAATCCAGACCTTTAACACAGATGGAAATATTGGACAGAAACATGAACAAAGGCATATAAAAGAAGGAGGCGCAGTTGGTGGGAAATTTTAACCTGCTACACATGGATTGGAGAATCCTACTGTAGAACTGATTAGAAGTAGAGAGATCTTGAGCTCCCTCAACAGGGTTCTCTTCAGACAAATGGCAATGGGACCTAAGAAAAGGAGCCGTAAACTGGCTATTCTATAAAATGCCTCTGTCATACTTGGGGAGCAGAAATCCCAAGTTGCTGTATGCGATAGGGGATGAGAGATCAATGTTCACAGATCAGGAGAGGGGCCTTGTGGTGATAGTTTCTGAGGATCTCAAGATGGCAAAAAAATGTGACGGCAATGGCCACAACCATAAGGATACTAGGCTGCACAGAGAGGTGCATAATTAGCAGAAAGGAGGAGGTGATAATTTCCCTGTACAGGTGATTGATGAAGCCTTGCTTGGACTATAAGAACATAAGAACGTAAGATATGCTATACTGGGTCAGACCAAGGTCCATCAAGCCCACTATTCTGTTTCCAACAGTGGCCAATCTAGGTCATAAGTACCTAACAGTTTCTCCAAAAGACACAGGTTACAAAATGCTTGTATTGGGTCCAGGGGTCCCCTTTAATAATGGTTTACAGGCCTTTCCTCCAGGAACTTGTCCAAACCTTTTTTAAACCTGGCTACACTAACACTTTTACTACATCCTCCGGTAACAAATTCCAGAGTTCGGTTATGCATTGAGTGAAAAAATAGCTCTTATAGTCTTAAATAGTTTACCCTGTAACTTCATTGCATGTCCCCTATATTTTGATGGCGTAAAAAATCGATCTACATTTACCCATATAGAGTTCAGTTTTAGAGGCAGTTATCTCACTAAGGAAATAAAAAGACTAGAAGCAGCCCAGAGGAAACTGACCAAAATGGTATGGGGTCTGTGCCAGAAAACATATGAGAACAGAATTGAAGGCCTGAAGAAGTTTACCTGAAAGGAGAGGAGGGACAGGGAGATATAGATGTTTAAATATTTGAAAAGTATTAATGAGCAAACAGGGAAGTTATAGAATTAGTGGACATGAAATGAAGCTGCAAGGAGGTCAATTCATCCTCTGCCTCAAATACAGAGCACTGCATCACAACGCTGATCAACTGGACACCCTGCTCAAGACAGTCTGCTCCTCCCAGTGGAGGAGTGGCCTAGTGGTTGGGGCAAGGTACTTCAGGCCGGAAGGTCGGGGGTTCAAATCCCACTAGAGGACAGCAACCTTGGGCCGGAAGGACTGGGGTTTCTAGTCCCACAGGTGCTCCTTGTGGTCTTGGGCAAGCCACTTAACCCTTCATAGCCCATGTTCCCTGTAAAATAGTAATCTCCAAGTTATAATGCCCTGTTCAATGTAATTTCAGTTTGTTCATTGTAAACCGCACTGATGCAGAATAGCGCGGTATATAAGAGAATGTAAACAAACAAACAAAATAACTCACAACACCTCATTCTTCTTAGGGACCTCAATCTCCCTTCAGTGAACACCAGCCAATGCAACACCTTCCTCTAAGCAATGAGCGACCTACAATACACGCAGCTCATCACCATCTCAATGCACTCAAAAGGAGGGGCTCTTGATCTACTCTTCCTCCCTACCGACCTACTCACCGCATTTCTCCCATGTCCACCCCTGTACCCTGGTCGGATCACCATCTAATAACCTTCACATTACCCCACCTCCATCTCAGCTACCCTCCTCACACTGAAACTTCAACAAGAAGATTCCTAGCCTCCAATGAACCCTCCTTCATCAAAAAGACCCTCCCAGCCCTAGAGGGCACATCACAAGATACAGACCTCAACTCAATGGTAGCTGCCTGGAACTCCATCATCTCTAATGCCTCCAAGGTGCCACCTGATCTCTTTCCAAAGCATGTTGACCCCGCGCACCCTGGTATTCCACCTACCTCAGAGAACAGAAGCATGCACTTTGAAGAATCAAACACAGATGGAGAAAGTCCAAGGAACCTCAGCTACAGACCAGCTACTTGGACATGCTCACAGCCTACTGCAATAATACCCTCAACGCCAAACGTGAACACCATAACATCCTCCTCCGTACCCTCAACAAGCCGAGGGAATGCTTCAATCTGGTCAGAACCCTCACAATAGACCCTGCCCTCCTCATCAAAACCACACCCTCGACCCCCAGTAGATGGCCGACTTCCTCAAAGCCAAACACAACCAGCATAGCAGCACTGCCCTTTTCATACCGACACCATGTAGTTCAACCTCAACCATCCAACCTTGGATCATATTCAGAGCCATCCCTCCTGATGAACTCCTGGACATCATTTCACATATCAACATTACCACCTCTCCACTAGACCCCTGTCCAGTATCCTGCATTAAATCAACAAGACTGCAGCTCCCACCATTCATCTCCACTATCCTCCAAACTTCCCTTTCACAAGCCTACCTACCACCCTCTCTAAAACAAGCCTCCGTTAGACCCCTCCTAAAGAAACCCAACCTAGACCCAAGATCACCCATCTCATACAGGCCTATAGCCAATGTTCCATTCCTTGCTAAAATCAGCTAAAAGGCAGTTCAGGTTACGTGCTGTTCTTCCTAGACATCTCAGCACTGTTTGACACAGTGTCCCACCAGACTCAGTTCAACAAGCTCAACAACATTGGGATTCAAGGCAAACCACTTGAATGGTTCCACTCCCACCTCGCCCAATGGACTCAACAGATAAGAATTGGAAATTGCTCCTCAGCACCTTACTCTCTATCCCAAGGAGTTCCTCAGGATTCTGCACTCTCTTCTTTACTCTTTAAGATCTACATCAGGCCTCTCTGCTATACAATCTGGAAGTTCAATGTTGGCAGATGATATGATATGATATTTACTCCATTTCAAACTACTGCTCCTGAGTACTCCAATCTAACTGCCTGCTTCAAAGAAATTGTCTGTTGGCTGTAACTCCACAACCTGGCAGTTAATTTGAGCAAGACTGAGATCCTTCATGTTACCATGGACTCCAATTTCATATCACCCCCTTCCATCAAAATTGAAGACACCGAACTACAGGTCAAGTCACAAGTTAAATACCTCAGTGTCATTCTGGATCACCAACATAACTTCCTACCACATTTAAAGAACACCACTGAGAATATCTATTTCAAGCTCTGAACCCTCTGCAACCTATGCCTCCTCCTCTCCCCTGAGAACTTTCACACAGTTTGCCAGCTTCCATTACACCCTTGCTCGATTACTGCAACTCCATCCTTCAAGGACTTCCCAAAACTACCACCACCCCACTACAGCTAGCCCAAAACACAGCAGCATGCACCATTGCCAGAGCCTCCAGACACACCCACATCACTTCCATATTGAAATCCCTCCATTGGCTTCCCATAGCATTAAGAATCAAACATAAAGTTCTCACTATTATCCATAAGGCACTTATTAACACCACATCTGAGCACCTCCAAATGCTCAGACACCCAAACTCCAACAGAGCATGCTGAACCTTCTTCATCTCCCCCACCTCAAATACCTAAGAGCACACAATGTGCCTGTACAAGAGCCTTCAAAATGTATGCTCCCATCCTCTGGAACTCTTTACCTCCTACACTATGGAGCATCACACAAAGTTTTCAAAATACACCTCAAGACACACCTCTTTGAAGAGCACTACAGAACATCCCCTCCAATTGATTCCAAACAGGAACATCTGTCACTCTCGCTGATCATCCCCCTTTCCCCTCCCTCCCCAATCAGATACCTGACTTCTAGCCCTACACCAAGTATTGAGGTAGAAATCCAGGCAGGGCTGAGAGCTGGAAGGGTTAAGTGAAAAGGATACACCCCTCTTGGTGAAGTCATACCCTGGTACATGCTTGTCCCTCCCCTATTCCTTTGTCCTGCTGCTCTCTCTGCTTGCTAGAGATAACTACTCTCCCTCTGCTTCACTAGAGATAAGAGTACAGTAGACTTTCTCCAATCGGGACTATACTGTAATAAAGTGACCAATCATGAAGAAATGCTGTAATAATCTGATAAGAAGTCTATATAATCTCTCTGAGCCCTCTGGTGGGGACCCAGAATTTGGAAAAACTATTTTCTCTGGGTCTGTGCACATTAAACCGTTGTTTCCTTCTAAGACTCCTTGGGTGTTGCTTTCTTCACTCGTTTATCTGCTACAGTATAATGAGTTCTTGTTCATTGTATCATAAGTTATAATGTTATAAGGATCCTGCATGCTCCCTCAATCCCCTTGTTATATGCTGTTCTACATTTAAAAAGTTTGATGTAACCTGCATGCCCCAGTGTTCAATGTAAACCGTTTTGACTGGTAGAAAAACGGTATATTAAAACCAATTAAATAAATAATCTTACAGGCAACATCAGGAATGAATCTTTTTCATGGAAAGGAGTGTGAATGCGTGGCAGGGCCAGCCCAAGGGTTTCTGCTGCCCCAGGCAGAAGTCCTGGCTGCACCCCCACCCTTCTACCCCCGCCACGCCACTGCTTCCTGCTACCACCGCCACTATTTCCATCTTTGGAGGGAGGCGGCCAGTGGCAGCAATGGCTTTGTGCCTGCAGCAGGCCATGTGCTTCGGCACACATGGCTTGCCGCTTCTGACTCCCCCCCCTCAACACAATTTTCCTGGGGGTCAGAAATGGCAGGCCATGGGTGCCTCAAATGCTGCTAAGGTCTGCCGTCCTAGACAGCTGCCTAGTGGACGAGACAGCCCTGATGCCTGGTGTTCTGCCTCCACCGCTGTGTGAACATGTTTACATCTAGTGTATATTATACTGACAGCCTGTAAGCTAATGCAAGCAGCTTCCTGCCTTGGTGCTATAATTTTTGCAGTTATAAGTTAAATGTTGCATATGACCCAGGTCTCCAGGAGACTGGAGAGAATGTCCGGCTCATAACACAGCCTTAGGAACAAGCTTTGACCCTATTGATCAGCTGCAAAGCCCCCTAGCTTTTGGGTATGCTTCTGCATCCGTCTCTCTTGGGAAAAAATCTCCATCTTGGGCACAACAAACAGGGTTCCTCAAAGCCTCTCTCTCTATCTCCATCTCTGCAATCACATTATCTTTTCACTGATTCAGCATTTAGCTTTCAGACTCTCACAGTTATTCAGTTAATTCAACAATCCGTCTTGTCAGCAATTGTTCAACTTGTGCAGTTACAGACAGACTCATCTTGTATGTACTGAACCAGAATCAATGCTGCCCTCTTGGCTTCAACTTTCACAGGAAGTTTTTTGTTTTGGAAATTAAGAGAGCGAGTCTTCTCCTTGGATGTTGAACTGGTTTAGTTAACTGTTGAATATTACACTGAAAAATAGCAGTATGGGAATGATATAGAAACATAGAAAAATGACGACAGAAAAAGACCACATGGACTGTCTAGTCTGTCCTTTCATATCAACAACTACAACAGTCCCCTTTTTTCCTTTAGAGATCCTCTGTGTTTGTCCCATGTTTTTTTTAATTCAGATACTGTCCTCATCTCTACAACCTCCACTGGGAGGCTATTCCACAGATCCACTACTCTTTCTGTAAAGAAATATTTCCTCCAGTGAAGCTGGTGGGGGCAAACACATTGATGGCTTTCTCTGCATATACTAACAAGATGAATTTGATCACAATGGTCCATGTCATGATAAAGTCACAGGTAGGGGATTATAATGCCCTGTATAGTGGTCAGACCACAAAGAGTTGCACCTGCTCCAGCTGAATCAAAATGCTTCAGTGCAAGTGATAGAGGGCCGTAAGTGGCATGACAACATCTCACTCTTCTGCAAAAACTGCACCCTACAGCGCTAAATTTAAAACTAGTTCTGATTTTCAGGGCCCGCAGACAAAATGGCTGGAATATCTAAAAAATAAGTTAGCTCTTCACACCCCTTTGAGGCCACTAAGGTCCTCCCAAGGGACACCACTAACTGTACCCTTGCAAGAGAAGATCATGTGATAGGACACCCACCACTGAGCTTTCTCAGGGGTAGCCCCCACTCTCTGGAACTCGCTTCTAGTTGGACTATGTCTAGTTCAAGACCACCTCTACTGCTTGCTGACCAGTTCCACATCCCCTATTCAACTGTAAATCATTTACCCTCAATCTAGTTACCCATTTTTAGTTATCCCTATGCCTTTATCTTGTCTGCATGATTGGGGGGCTGAGTAACTTGCACAGAGTGGTGGGTACAGTCCTAAACAGGCATGGGTGAGGGGCATAACCAGCATGGCAGGCACTACCTTTTGTAGTCTTGAAAGACTACAAAAAGGGACTGCTACTTCTGGAGAGAAATCTGCAATTGTAAGTATTTACTTCTGGGAATTTTTCAAATTTGGGGAAAAAGGAATTCTGTGTAAATTAGAATCCAGTGTATTTGTTAAATCAGTCAGGGCCTAGTATCAACAAAGAGCTTTTAGTTAAATTAAAAACTCAACAGGTAACTTTCAGTTTAAGTTTAAAACCCAGCAGAGAGCTTTCAATTTAAATTCAGAACCCAGCAGAGAGCTTCTAGTATAAATTTAATATTTAGTCAGGGCCTAGTATCAGCAAAGAGCTTTAATTTAAATCAAATCAGAGTATAACTTAGCAGAAAAGGAATAATAGGGTCAGTATTCTTTGCGCAATAAATTGTTTCTAGAGATCTTTACAAAGAGCCTTCTAGATAGGGGGCAAGAGACCTGTGAAATTGTTTTAAATAGATGTTAAAGCCAAGTGACAGATCAAAGGGGCATTTTGAAAGACTTCCTCTATCAAAGAAAGGGCTGTGTGAATCACCCAGGAAATTGGCTACAGATTACCTTAGAAGCACAGGACAGGGTACTGTGTAGCAGCCAGCATTTAATAAGTCTTCTTTCTCTCCCTCCCTGACTCCCACCCACCCCTGGGATAATAGTAGCTTTATAGGTGCTTAAACCTCTTAAAAGGGAAGGAGGTGCCACATTCACTCTCAGGTGCAACTGTTTATCCTCATTAGGCATACATTAAGGACCTGAGATTAATTAATCTTGTGATGAACAAAGTTCATTAAAAGTATTAGGTATAGTTTTATTAGTATAAGTATCCCAGCAAACCTAAGTAAAGAACTTAAATACCTAAACACAACCTTAAAACTAAGATGCAGACAGCAGTCCAGCAGCGAAATGGGGACTATCCAGTCTTTTGCATTGAGTCTCATATGTATGATTTTCTCCCAGTTGGTGATGGGTCTTATGTGTGCACTAGGTGCAAGGAGCTCTTTGCTCTCAGAGAAGGAGTCCAATCTCTGGAGGCTAGAGGAGCAGACTTGGAGGACAGAAGGAAGACAGAGAGGTACATAGATGAGACCTACAGGGATGTAGTACTGAAGTCCCACATACAGTCTGGCAGCATCCCTGTTGCCATGGAGGAGAGAGGTCACGTGACAGGAGAGCATCACTCTGGTGTTGCAGGAAGTGATCCTGTAGGTAGGATTTGTCCTCCAGGTGATGTAAAACCCTCTCGCTCCAAGAAGATTTCTCCAGGGCCATGTGCCCATGATGGAAGGGTTATGACAGCCATTATGTTGGTGATTCAATCATTGGGTATGTAAATAGCTGGGTGGCTGGTGGACGTGAGGATCGCCTGTTAACATGCCTGCCTGATGTGAAGGTAGCAGACCTCACGCGCCACATGGACAAGGTCTTAGATAGTGCTGGGGAGGAGTCTGCTGTCTTAGTACATGTCGGTACCAATGACATAGGAAAGTGTGTAGGGAGGTTCTAGAGACCAAATCTAGGCTTTTAGGTAGGAAGTTGAAATCCAGAATTTCCAGGGTAGCATTCTCCAAAATGCTTCCTGTTCTACACGCAGGACCCAAAGGCAGGCAGAGCTCCGGAGTCTCAATGCGTGGAAGGTTTGGATTTGTTAGAAACCGGGGAATATTCTGGGGAAAGGAGGGGCATTTCTGAAGGGATGGGCTCCACTTTAACCAGGATGGAACCAGGTTGCTGGCATTAACCTTTAAAAAGGAGATAGAGCAGCTTTTAAACTAGATAATAGGGGAAAGCCAACAGTCACCCAAAAGTGCATGGTTCGGAACAATATCCTAGCAAAAAGATTGAAGTTAGGGCATATCAACAGCGAGGTTCCAAGAAAGACAAAAGTAACCCAAATGCCCTTGAGTACAGAGCAAGCAGAGTTTAAAGATTCCAAATTACCCTGCCTACTGATAACCAGATTAATATGAATAAAATACAGCCTCTAAAATGCTTGTATACAAATGCTAGTAGTTTAAAAATAAGATGGGAGAGTTAGAATATATAGCACTACATGAGAGGTTAGATTTGATTGGTATCTCGGAGACTTGTTGGAAGGAGGGCAACCAGTGGGACACTGTCATACCTTTCCCCATGGACACATGGCCCTGGAGAAATCTTCTCAGTGCGAGAGGGTTTTACATCACCTGGATATAGTACAAAATATATCATAATGATAGAACAGATCAAATTGGTGGAGGGATTGCACTCTATTAGAGAGGGCATTAAGTCACCAAGGAGTAAAGTTTTGTAGGAAACAATTCACTGTAGAATCTCTATGGATTGAAATTCCATGTAAAAAGAAGGGGAAGGTGATGGCAGTGGGGGGTGTACTATCAATGGCAGGGAAATCCACAGTACTACCTTTTAACTTTCAAAAGGGAGACTATGATAAAATGAAGAAAATAGTTAAGAAAAATTTAAAAGGAGCTGTTGCAAAGATTAAAGATTTACATCAAGCATGGGTGTTTAAAAATACTATCTTGGAAGCCCAGACCAGCTGTATTCCACGCTTTAAGAAAAGTGAAAGGAAGTCCAAAAACCTACCAGCATGGTTTAAAGGTGAGGTCAGAGAGGCTGTTGTTGCCAAAAAGCATATTTCAGGAAATGGAAAAAGGAGCCAAATGAAGAAAACTGGAAACATAAGCACTGGCAAGTTAGATGCAAGGCATTGATAAAAGCATTGATAAAGCCGGCAAAGACAGAATTTGGGAAGAAGCTTGCTGTGGAAGCAAAAACACATAATAAGGACTTTTTCAAGTACATTTGTAGCAAAAAAACCTGTGAGAAAGTTAGTTGGACAATTAGAGGATAGAGAGGTAAAAGGGCACTAAAGAGGGGACAAGGCCATAGTGGAGAGATTAAATGAATGAATTCTTTGCTTCGGTCTTTACTGAGGAAGATGTAGAGATGTTACCCATGACTGAAATAGTATTTAAAGGTGATGCTGCAGAAGAACTGAAAGGAATAAATTCTGATACACTGGGAAAATGTAAGAGTAGCAAATCACCTGGACTGGATGGTATACATCCAAGGGTGCTGAAAGAACTGAAATATGAGATTGTAGACCTACTATTACTAATCTGTGAACTATCATTAAAATCATCTGTAATACCAGAAGATTGGAGGATGACCAATCTAATGCCAATTTTTAAAAAGGGTTCCAGGGGTGATCCGGGAAACTACAGACTGGTGAGCCTGGCATAAGTACTGGGAAAAATGGTAGAAACCATTATAAAGAACAAAATGACTGAACATGTAGATAGTCATGGCTTAATGGGAGACAGTCAACATTGCTTTAGCCAAGAAAGGTTTTGTCTTGCTAATCTGTTATGTTTTTTTGAAGGTGTTTATAAACAGGTAGACAAAGGTGAGCAGGTTGATATAGTGTATCTGGATTTTCAGAAAGTCTTTGACAAGGTCCCTCATGAGAGACTTGTCAAAATTAAAAAGTCATGGGATAGGAGACAGTGTACTATTGTGGATCAGGAACTGGTTAAAGATAGAAAGCAGAGGGTAGGGCTAAATGGTCAATTTTCCCAATGGAGAAAGGTGAATAGTGGAGTACCCCAGGAATTTGTGCTGGGTCTTCTGCTTTTTAACATATTCGTAAATGACCTGAAAATGGGAATAACGAGTGAGGTAATCAAATTTGTTATTCAAAGTTGTTAAAACCCATGAGGATTGTGAAAAATTGCAAGAGGACCTTGATAAATTGGAAGACTGGGCATCCAAATGGCAGATCAAATTTAATGTGGACAAGTGCAAAGTTATGCACCTAGGAAAAAGCAGCCCAAACTATGGTTACACGATGCAAGGTTCCACATTAGGAACCACCACCCAGGAAAAAGATATAGGTGTCATTGTGGATAACATGTTGAACCCTTCGCCCTGTGTGCAGCGGCAGCCAAGAAAGCAAATAGAATGCTAGGAATCTTAAGGAAAGGAATGGAGAATAAACAAAGGATATTAAAATGCCTCTGTATCATTCCATGGTGCTACAGCACCTTGAATCTTGCGTGCAAATCTGGTTGCTGTATCTTAAAAAGGATACAGCGTTATTAGAAAATGTACAGCCACCAAAATGGGGGTTTTTCAACCTGGAAAAGGGATGGCTGAGGGGAGATTTGATAGAGGTCTATAAATTAATGAATGGAGTGGAAGAGGTAAACATAGATCAATTGTTTACGCCAACAAAATATAGAAAGACTAGGAGACATGCAATGAAGCTACAGGGTAACCTATTTAAGACTAATAGGAGAAAATATTTTTTCACTCAACGTGTAATAAAACTCTGGAATTTGTTACTGGAGGATGTAATAAAAGCTGTTAGTGTAGCTGGGTTTAAAAAAGGTTTGGACAAGTTCCTGGAGGAAAGGTCCATAAACCATTATTAAAGGGAACCCAGGAAATCCACTGCTTGCCCCAATACAAGCATTGTGGAACCTGTGTCTTTTGGGAAACTTCTAGATACTTGTGACCTAGATTGGCCACTGTTGGAAAAACGATACTAGGCTTGATGGACGTTGGTCTGACCCAGTATTGCATATCTTATGTTCTTAACCCTAAGCAAAGCCATAGAGGGAAGTGACTTGCACGGGCGATAGCTATGACCCTGACCCCTTTACTGGCCAGGCTAGATGGATCATGCTGGCTTTTATTTGCCATCATTTACTATGTTATTATATAAGTAGCTCTCACTTGGGCAGCAGTGATCATTAGACGTATGTTTGAGATACTGGCTAAGGCAGGGAGAAAATGTATGCAGTACCTAGCTTCAAAATCCTAAAAATTACAAGACAACTGTAAAAAGCAAAAAATATGAAAATATGAAGACAAAAACCTTTCTAAAATTTATTTGGCCATAAACAACAATTCCTTCTGGAATACACAGAAGAGACTTAATCCTAAAAAAAAAAAAAAAAAAAAAAAATCAGATTTCGCAATCCAAAATAGAAAACTTTGGACTGAGCTCTTCCAGCAACCTCTATAAAGAGATCAAACTTGAAAATCTCACATCTAAAAACACATCCAAGAGAAACTGAATTTTCTGTAAAGAATTATCAAAGATTGTCAGACATCACTAGACACCTCCATAACAATACAGGAAATCAAAGAATGCTTCCGGACACTTAAACCCAGAAACCTATGTGACCTTGATAGACATATGGAGGGTAATTTTTATAAAGTCAGCTAACACACATTTTTCTGTGCATATTTCACTCCTATTTTATAGAGTCAAATACTTTATTTTATAAAATAGAGGGTGTAAATGGACAAAAACGTGCTTTAAATCCAGACAAGTATTTACATCAGCTCTCTGGCTGGCGTAAATGCCCAGGCCTAGATTTCTAAAGAACATGTAAATTACAATATTTATAACTTAACTCATGTCAATTTGTGCTCCCCCAAAGATAACTACAATTGAAATTTGATAGCTGCACTTAGCTCATCTTGTTGTATGGGACTGGGATCTATCAGGAACCTCAGATTACACGGCATGGGAAAGAACACCAATAGAAATTTAGCTCACACCTGCTCAGTATGCTGCATTTCAGGGACAGCACGTCTCCCATCCCCCCAGCACTTTGGTTGAGTTATTGTGGGTGCTTTTGGTTGAAATGATAATGGCATGATTTCTTGAGTCTTATCGGGTTCCATCAAGGAGTCCACATAGCGTAGTTACTCACCTGTAACAGGTGATCTCCGGGAACAGCAGGAATTAAGTCTTCACATATGGGTATCGTTGGTACCGACGGAGCTTGCACGGGAACGCTCCCCAGCATCCAATAGGAAAGCTTTTGGGAGTATCCCACTGTGCCTGCGTGCTGCTTTCCCACCTTTCCAACTCTCCCTCTTCAGTTTAGTTTATAGCTGAGACCAAAGGAGAGAAATAGATAAAGAGAGAGATATATAGAGATTCCTAGGGGAGGTGGGTGGGTTCTGAAGACTTAATTCCTGCTGTTCCTGGAGATCACCTGTTACAGGTGAGTAACTATGCTATCTCTAGGTACAAGCAGGAATGTAGTCTTCACATATGGGGACTCCCCAGCTGAGAGATGCCAGGGGGATGACCCCAGCAACCTGCGAACCCCAGGAGAGTTGGGTCATGCTTCCTCCCTTGGATCTAGTTGCCGTATCTTAAAGAGGATATAGCGGAATTAGAAAAGGTACAGAGAAGAGCCACCAAAATGGTAAAGGGGATGAAAGGATACCCCTATGAGGAGAGGCTTAAAAGTTTAGGGCTCTTCAACTTGGAAAAGAGACTACTGAGGGGGGATATGATAGAGGTCTATAAATTAATGAAAGGAGTGGAAGGGGTAAATGTAGATCGATTGTCTATGCCATCAAAAAGTAGAAAGACTAGGGGACATGCAATGAAGGTACAGTGTAAACCATTTAAGACTAATAAGAGAAAACATTTTTTTCACTCAATGCGTAATCAAACTCTGGAATTCGTTACTGCAGGGTGTAATAAAAGCTGTTAGTGTAGCTGGGTTTAAAAAAGGTTTGGAGAAGTTCTCGGAGGAAGGGTCCATAAACCATTATCAAAGAGGACTCGGGAAATCCACTTCTTGCCCCAATACAAGCATTGTGGAACCTGTGTGTCTTTTTGGGAAACTGCTGAAGTACTAGTGATCTGGATTGGTCACTGTTGGAAACATGATACTGGGCTTGATGGATCTTGGTCTGACCCAGTATGGCAAATCTTATGTTTTTATGTACAATATATCTCCTCTGCTTTACAGCATTATTCTCCAAGTCGTATGCTGCAGTTGGCAGATCAATGTTATTTAGAAGTCCCTTCTTTTTTATGCTGCTCAGCTACGTTGTCACACCTTTTTGGTTGCTGCCCCTTAGCTGTGGAACTCTTCTTACCAAGTTCACAACAGTGATTCACGTATTGGCGTTTAGGGAGAAGTTGAAAGCTCACTTTTTTTGCTTTGGCTTTTGAAGAGTGTTTCTGGTGATTTTGTTTATTTTATAGATTTTTAGAGAGATGATTAGGGAAGTATTTAAGAGGGTAAGGGGATCTTTAGTTTGTGTAATGTATTGTTATATTTGAACAATTTTTGTAACCTGCTTAGACAGTGTGGGCTATTAATGTTTTAAAAAAATACCTCTTTCTGTTTTATCATCTTAACCACTTAGAGGGTAATTGTATAAGGGTCTTTAGTGTAGAAAGCACAGTTACTTACCTATAACAGGTGATCTCTGGGAACAGCAGGAATAAGTCTTCACATATGGGTATCGTCGGTACCGACGGAGCCTGCGCGGGAACGCTCCCCAGCGTCCAGAAAGAAAGCTTTTGGGAGCATCCCACAGTGCCTGCGCACTGCCTTCCCGCCTTTCCTAACCGCCTCTCTCCAGTTCGAGTTTTAAGCTGAGACAAAGAGAGAGAGAGGAAAGGAAAGATAGATAGAGAGATACAACTCCTAGGGGAGGTGGGTGGGTTGTGAAGACTTATTCCTGCTGTTCCCAGAGATCACCTGTTACAGGTAAGTAACTGTGCTATCTCCAGGAACAAGCAGGAATGAGTCTTCACATATGGGGACTCCCCAGCTAGAGATGCCAGGGAGATCTGCAAGGTTGTGAGTCCCTGAGAAGGGCTCTACCTCCCCCCATGGATCTCAGGCATCCAACCAGGGATGGGGGGTAGGAGTTGATTAGGTATGGAACAGGTGTTTGAGAACAGCCTGACCAAACAAGGCATCCTGGCGGGAGTCCTTGTCCAAGCAGTAATGGGCTGTAAAGGTATGAACCGAGGCCCAGGTGGCCACTCGACAGATTTGGTTGATGGACACAGAGTTTAGATGAGCCATAGAGGCTGCCATGGCCCTCACATTGTGAGCTGTGACATGGCCCTCCAGAGAAAGGTTCTTACTCTGGTAGGCGAAGGAAATACACTGAGCAATCCAATTGGACAGAGTTCTCTTAGAGACTGGAAGTCCTAAATGAGAGGGATCAAAAGCAACAAATAGTTGAGAGGACTTCCTATGTTGCTGTGTCCTTTGTAAGTAAAAAGCAAGTGCTCTCTTACAATCCAGGGTATGAAGATTCCTCTCTGCACTTGATGCATGAGGTCCTGGAAAAAAGACAGGTAAATATACCTCCTGGTTCAGATGAAAAGTTGAGACCACTTTAGGCATAAAGTGTGGATTAGTCCTGAGGACTACCTTGTCATGATGGAACCTTGTATAAGGAGGATTAGCCACCAAGGCTTGCAGCTCACTGATACGGTGAGCTGAGGTGACTGCAATGAGAAAAATAACTTTCCAGGAAAGGAATTTCAAGGAGGTAGTGGCTAAGGGTTCAAAGGATGGCTTTATAAGCTGGCCAAGAACCAAATTTAAATCCCATGCCACTGGAGGTGGTCTAATGGGAGGTTTAGTTAAAAGAAGGCCTCTCATGAATCTTGCAATAAGAGGATGAGAGGAAATAGGATGTCCATTGAGAGGCTTAAGGGATGCTGCAATAGCACTCAAATGGACTCTTACTGAATTCGTTTTAAGGCCTGCATGGGATAAATGCAGCAAATACTCTAGTAAAGAATTCAGAGGAATTGCAAGAGGGTTAAGACCCTTCTCTGCACACCAAATGGTAAACCTTTTCCATTTAAAAGCATAGGAACGTCTAGTGGAAGGCTTTCTGGAAGCATGAAGGATATCCTTCACCTGCTGAGAAAGATGCAAATCTTGAAGGTCTAGGCCTTCAGCAACCAGGCTCTGAGATGAAGAGACTGGGGATTTGGGTGCCACAATGTTCCCTCCTCCTGGGACAGGAGGTCTGGAGCAGATCCCAAGTCCAGGGAGGGAGCTTGAGAGAGATGAAGAAGTAGAGGGTACCACACTTGGCGTGGCCAACGTGGAGCTATGAGGATCATAGACCCCTTGTCTCTCTGACGCTTGAACAGTGTCTTGGAAATTAGGGGAATGGGTGGAAAGGCATAGAGGAAGTCTTGCCCCCAGTGGAGGAGGAAGGCATCTCTGGCCTGAACTCCCTGACACGGAATCCTGGAACAGAACCGGGGAAGTTTGGCATTCCACGGACTTGCAAACAGGTCTATGTCCGGGGTTCCCCAAATTTGAAAGATCCTGGCTATCTAGTCCCCATGGAGGGACCATTCGTGTGGAAGCAGAACTCGACTGAGTCTGTCTGCCCAAGAGTTTTGAACCCCTGGAAGATACACTGCCATGAGATGAATTTGATGCTCTCTGGCGAAGGCCCACAATCTCAAAGCTTCGTTGCAAAGCGACAGAGAGACAGTCCCGCCCTGCTTGTTCACGTAGAACATGGCTACTTGGTTGTCCGTATGGATGAGGACTGTCTTGTAGCTGAGCAGGGTGTGGAAGACTCTAAGAGCTAGAAGAATTGCTCTGAGCTCTAAGAGGTTGATATGTAGAGATGTCTCCTGTGGAGACCAGATGCCTTGGGTGGAGAGATCTTGTAGATGAGCTCCCCAACCCCTTGGGGAGGCATCTGTTGTAAGGGTTGCTTGGGGTAGCAACTGTTGAAAGGGGGACCCCAGCAACAGATTTTGAGTGGACTTCCACCACTGGAGGGACCAAAAGAGGCGACTGGAGGTTGCTATTTTGTCTGACAGGTAACCTGATGCCTGGGTCCATTGGGTGGATAGAGTCCACTGAGCTGCCCTCATGTGAAGGCGAGCGTAAGGAACCACATGCACGGTGGATGCCATGTGGCCTAACAGTTGTAACATCTCTCGAGCAGTTAAATGGGACTTTAACTGAATTTGAGAGGCTAACTGCACCAAGCGTAGGCAACGGGCCTGGGAAGATAGGCCCTTGCAGTTGTGGTATCTAGCAAGGCCCCTATGAACTCCAATGACTGAGTAGGGGTGAGTTGTGATTTTGGGATGTTTATTACAAGTCCCAGATACCGAAGAACACGCCTTGTGCAAGCTAGGGAAGTCTGGGCCTCTGACTGGGATGGAGCTCGGATGAGCCAGTCGTCCAGATATGGGAATACAAATATTCCTAGAGTGCGTAGAAATGCAGCTACTACTGCCATGCATTTTGTGAACACTCTTGGAGCAGAGGCCAGACCGAAAGGAAGCATTCTGTATTGGTAGTGCTTTCCCTGATAAAGGAACCGAAGGAACCTTCTGTGTGTTGGATGGATGAGGACATGGGTGTACGCATCCTTGAGATCTAGAGAACAAAGCCAATCCTGACTCTGAAGGTATGGAAGGAGAGCACCGAGAGAAATCATCTTGAATCTCTCCTTGCATAGAAACTTGTTCAATTCTCTGAGATCTAATATGGGTCTGTAGCCCCCTGTTTTCTTTGGGATAAGAAAATAGGGGGAGTAGAACCCTGAACCCTGTTGAAGAAGGGGTACTTCTTCTATTGCCCTTTGGGCAAGAAGGGTAGCAATCTCCTGACCCAGAAGGTCGAGGAGAGATGTTGGAGAATTGAACTGTCTCACCATGGTGTGAGGAGGAAGGTTTAAGAAATGAAGCTTGTACCCCTCCCTTATGATGGAGAGGGTCCATTGCTCTGCTGTGATTTGTTCCCATCTGGGAGCAAAGTAAGCTAACCTTCCTGGAATGGTGAGAGGCTCTGGTTCTTCTAGAGCCAGAAAGGCTAAGTTCTCTAGTTGTAAGTCAAAGGCCCTGAGGAGGCTGAGGCTGTTGGGCCGTAGCAGTCCTTGCAGCCTTAGGCTTGGCTTGTTTAGGTTGTTGCTGACGCTTTGCAGCAAAACAACCTGCAGAAGATGCCTGGTGACCATAACTAGGATAATATTTTCCTTTTTTGGGAAAGAAAGCCTTTTTGAATAACCTTTTCCTAGCAGGAGCAGAAGTAGACTTTGAAAGTCTATCTAAGGCAGAATTTTCAGCATCCATCTGAGTGGCCTTTGCTTGCCAATCCTTGCCAAAAAGGTTTTCACCTGTACAAGGAAGATTTCCTAATCCATCCTGAACCCAGGGTTCCAAATCAGAAGCTTGTAACCAAGCAAGTCTGGTGCACCTATGGCAATAGCCGAGGCTCTGCTGGCACACTCAAAAGTGTCAAAGGCTGCACGGTTGGAAAATTTGGAAACATCCTGGGCATGTATAAGCCAGGTGAGAAACTCCTCCCTTTTATCTTCTGAGATAAAAGGAGATAAAGTTAGCAGATGATCTGTAACTTCCTTTAGAAATATCCCCATATAGAGACTATAGGAGTTGATTCTGGCAGTAAGCATATTGGCCTGGAAAATTCTCCTGCCAAAAGCATCCAAGGTTCTGCATTCTCTTCCTGGAGGATTAGATGAGTGTCTTTTTGCACTCTTTATCTTTTTCATAGCAGACTCCACCACAATAGAGTGGTGAGGAAGCTGAGTCTTATGAAAGCCAGGACAAGGAGGAACACGGTACATGGTGTCCAACCTGCGAGTATGAGGGGAAGTAGTAAGAGGTGTTTCCCATATGCCCAACATGTGATCATAAAGGATCTCATGAATTGGTAAAGTAGCTGCCTCTTTAGGAGCCTTAGGATATTGTAAAATATCTAATTTCTTGGCTCTAGGCTCTGGTTCAGGGGCCACTGAGATAGAGAGGCCCATGGCCACTTCCCTAATGAAGTCTTGAAAAGACAAGTCTTCTGGAGGAGACATTCTTCTTTTTGGAGAAGAAGGCTCCTGAGGAAGGAGTACCGATGCTTCTACAGAAGCCTCTGATTCATCAGAGTCTTTGGAGGAATCGAAGTATCGCCTATCTGGATGCTCTTGCAGAGCCCGATATGCGTACCGAGTGGTATCGACATCGGGAGTGATCGGTACCGATTCGGTACCGATGGGCATCACAGGACAGGGTACCCGCTGCAGTCGACACCGAAGCCGATGTCGATGCAATTGGTACCGGCACCGGAACAGATATCGGTGCCGGAACCGGTACCGAAAACGGAGTTTGTTGCGGTACCGGAGGCGTCGTAGCTTGTATGAATGCCGTGATGGCACGCTGCATGGTCAGAATATTCTGATCCATCGACGCAACCAATGTCTGGATGTCGGTACCAGTGGAAACCACCGGTACCCCAGAACATGACAACAGGTGATCGGTCGAGGCTACGCCATCGATGTCAACCTGCGACCCCATAGATGAAGCTTTGGAAGCCGGAGCTTCCCGCCGGGGTAATTTTGCCGGTGCAGGATCCTCGAGAGCAAGCCCGGAGGCATCTTGATACTTAGAGGGAGATCTACCCTTCGAGGACCAGCTGGACTTATGTTTGGTTACCTGAGATCCATGGGAGGAAGAAGAAGCCCTGGAAGATGTTGATGCCACCGAAGCTGCATCAGAGGGAAACAGGGTACTGAGCTTTGCCGCTCGATTCTGTCGACCTCTTTTAGACATCATGGAACAGGACTCATAATCGGTGATGGAGTGGTCAGGACCCAAACATTTTAGACACCAGTCATGGGTGTCGGTGATAGAAAGAGTACCGCTGCACTTCGTGCACTTTTTAAACCCGGAAGCGGGCTTTTCCATGAGGAAAATTCTTCTAGGCCTAAGGCCCAAAAGGAAAAATTGCACAGAAGTGGGAAACGGTAGTTTTTTTTTTTTTTTTAAAGAAGAAAGAAGAAAGAAGAAAAGACCGGCGGTACCGGTCCGATGTCGAAGAAGGCAGACGCGCGACCAAAGAAATAAAGAAAAATAAAGAACTTCTTCAGCGGTGACAGGAACACGACCTGCTGACTCCGCGGAAAAGAAGAACCGGAGAGAGGCAGTTAGGAAAGGCGGGAAGGCAGCGCGCAGGCGCTGTGGGATGCTCCCAAAAGCTTTCTTTCTGGACGCAGGGGAGCGTTCCCGCGCAGGCTCCGTCGGTACCGATGATACCCATATGTGAAGACTCATTCCTGCTTGTTCCTGGAGATTAGCATTTTACACACTCAAGCCTGTTACATCAGATCATACCACACTGGTGGCTTAATTATTCTCTATACTGTGTTCAGATAAATTTTCCCCTGATGCAGGCACTGTTTGCCAAAACATGGCTATGCCAGGCATAACAAAAGGGTTGTTTTCCACCTTTCTACACCTGCTCTTTTTTCTGTTGATATATGCATGCAGGAAAACGTTCAGCGAAAAGACATGCTATGAGTATGCATTTTCAGGGGCATAATTGGGACACAGCAGAGGTGAAATTGTATGCAATGTGCACATTTTATAATGTACACAAGTATGCACACACATTCATTCTCGCTTCGGTGCAGATATAAATGGTTGTGTTGGCTGGTTCTAGGAGCCTCTGTTATAAAGGCCCACAAGCCTCTGTTTCCTTTAGAAATTAGTCTTAAGGTAGCCACTTTTTTGGACTTCTCCTGCAGGCACCTTGTCGTAAAGTGAGGCTTATAGGGAAGCAAGCATTTTATAAGGAGTTGCAGAATGTTATGCGCCATCGATGCGCATCAGTCGTGCATTTTCAATGATGCATGCACGTTGATGCACCTTCCTGGTGACTATTCTAAAAATACGATGGTGCATGCTTTCACTGTTCACATAGGCAGAGCATAGGCAGAGCACGAACTTATGCATGTTTATTTTATTTTATTTTTTATTTTTATTTTTTATTTGATGTTTGCAAATTATGCAAGTCAAATAAATACAAAAGTCATGCAAAGTAACAATATCCCAAAAAAGAAAAGAAACAAAGGCATACAATCACAGCGTTAGTCCACATCATGAGAAGACTAAGAATGCAATATTACAAAGAAAATGATACCATCAAACAATAATCATTGGAGATGAATGGGGAGAAACCTCCTATCAAACCAGTGCAGTCCAAAAATCAAAAGGCTCCCACCTCCTACAACTTCTTATCCAATATAAACTTCTCTAACCGTGAAAACTTAAATAAAGTATACGTAATCCCCTGCAATGTGATAATACATTTGCATGGGTAATGTAGAAAAAAAGCTGCTCCCAATTCAACAATCTTAGATTTCAATGCCTAGAAATCCCTTCTACGCAATTGGGTATTCTTTGAAACATCTAGGAATATATTCAATCTCTGGCCACAAAAATGTTTCTTCTTATTTTTAAAGAAGGATTTCAAAACTCTGACATCTGCAACAGTACCCGCTTTGCTATAGTGTCAGTAAAGTCCTCCAGGAAATTAGTTAATCCTGATTAACATCAGGTGATAATACATCTACCCCCTCCCCTATCCATCAGCCGCTTACCAGATAGCAAATAAAAACATTTCTGAATTGTAGTCTTCTCAGGAAGTAATACTTCCTTAAAATACTTATTCACAGGAATTTCAGCAGATAAAGCACAGTTACTTACCTGTAACAGGTGATCTCTGGGAACAGCAGGAATAAGTCTTCACATATGGGTACGTCGGTACCGACGGAGTCTGCGCGGGAACGCTTCCCAACGTCCAATCAAAGAACTTTTGGAAGCATCCCACCACGCCTGCGTGCTGCCTTCCCGCCTTTCCCAACTGCCTCTCCTCAGTTAAGTTTTAAAGCTGAGACAAAGAGAGAGAGAGAGGAAAGGAAAGATAGATAGAGATACAACTCCTGGGGAGGTGGGTGGGTTGTGAAGACTTATTCCTGCTGTTCCCAGAGATCACCTGTTACAGGTAAGTAACTGTGCTATCTCCAGGAACAAGCAGGAATGAGTCTTCACATATGGGGACTCCCAAGCTAAGATGCCTGGAGTCCCAGCATGTTATTGGTGGGAACATGCTATCCCGCACAACACCAGGCATCCTGAGGATGGAGGGTAGGAGTTGAAGAAAGAAAGATGCTATGGAAGAGCTAACCTAGCATAGGATTGCAGAGAAGGAGTCCATGTGTGGATGATAATTATCATCAATGATATTGAAGAAATATTGCAATATGGATCTCCCCTAACAGGATTACACAGCAGTAAGGAGGTTCATGGAATCTACTGGGGAACCCAGTTGAGGAACCTCAAGGATGACCTCACTGTGAAGTGGAGGTAATAAACCTGTAGGAAAAAGAGTGGAGGTCAGATTCCTGAAAGGTAAGAGGGGACCCCGGTGAGAACTGGGGTAGTACCAAAAACGGTGGGCCTTCAGCGGAAGGCTTTATGATAAAAGCCGAACTCTTTTGGTGACAGATTGGCTCACCCTTGGGAGCAAAAAGAGAAGGCCGACTGAATTGTACAAACAGGCACAGTCCTTGTGGGAGGAAAAGGTATGGAAACCCCTTGTATCCCACAAGAAAGGACAAACGCCTGAGGCGTTAGAGCCTGTGATTAGCTGAAGATCCGCAATGTCTCTCCTAACTGGGGTCAGCTAGGAGAGATACTGGAACATGGAGAGCTTCAGAGGTACCTAAACCTTAAGGTTATGGTGGAAGTTGTTAACTACCACAAAAATGGTTGTGAGTGTGGAACCCCAAACATGCTGGATAGCATAGGTATGGGTAAAACCCATCTGTCAGAATCATATAGCTATATGAGCCTGGACAGTCAGGTAGGTAAATGCAGGCTACCTATCTACCGATAGTAAATATCTCGACAGATACATATATATAGATATATATACATATATATATCATATAGATAGATAGATATATGAGAATATATCTATAGAGAGATATGAAGGGCATAAAATACATACAAATGATAGACATAGACATCTGTAAGATGTATGCTAAAGATATGAATATATATATATATATATATATATATATATATATATAGGCCTCTATATGGGAGTCTGCAATGAAGCAGACAGAGATATGCCTACAAAAATGGTATTCACATAGGAAAATGTGGAGAGGAAAGATTCATCTAATAACAAGAAAGTGGAACCTACTTGAGAAGATATATAGAGAATCAATTCCCACTGGTTATGAGCTACAGGGATGCTAGGTAGTGGAATAACCAGGATGGTTACGTGAAAAGCAGAGGATAATATCAGTCTGCAGCCAGCAAGTCCCGAGTATTCTAGAACTCTAGCATGGTAAGTGAACAGAAGACGCATAAAAATGAGATACCATGCTGACCTGCTTAAGGGCAAAAAGGTATCATGCGTTCTTACCATGAGGACAAGCTGGAAGGAGAAAAGCATATTCCCGATTGGAAATACTATGGACCAAGCAGGGAATTGGCAACTCCTTAAGCTTTCATGTAAGAGAAGGCCTATGTCCTTTATATTAAAAAGGAGAACCTTTCTAGTCATGGGAGACATGACTGAAAAAGCCTTTTTCAACCATCTAGGATAGCTGTTGGAGAAAAAAAAACCATGCTCTCTAGCAAGGGCCCATAGTGGAGAGCTTCTCTGTAGAATTGCAGAGAGCATGATGCAGGAGAATGAGGAGATGGAACTGGCTGCTGAAGAGCCAGCACCTATGTCAACTATGCTGCCAAACCCAGGGGAATGGAGATGGCAGAAAGAGAAGACAATCCAACAAGCTTGTAGTGAAAAAATTTCCAAGACAGATGATAGCACTGACTTGGAGCCACCACTAAGACCAGACAGAATGTTAGTGGAGGAGAAATCTGGTTGCTGGTGGACAAGGACCAGTGGTCCAAACTTTAAGGCTCCTGCATAGGCAGCTGCTTGCCAGACAGCAGAAAGAATGTTACTGTTTAAAAACAGAAAGAACAGACAGAACAAGAGTAGAAAACTCTGGACATGTCTGATGAACTGCTTCAAGGCAAGATTGAAAAAGAGGAGTCAACTCAGAGAAGAGAACTCCGCACTGGAAAAGTAACAAAACTAGAGAGGCTGAAGAAAAAGCCCTCCAGTGAAGCAATACCGCTCTTACAGAGGGAAAACCTGGTAAGAGGGTAAAGAGAATGGAGCTGAAGAAGACTTACAAAGTAGTAAGGCTATAGAAAGGAAAAAAGACATGCTGGCACAGGAAACTATCGTTTGATAGTGGTTAGACCTCTTTCCCTAGCAGGAAGAAGAGGAGAACCCTGTGACCTAGAAGCATGAACATCCTGACAGCTCATAGAACATAGAAAGAATGGATGTCTTTGGGATTTAGAATGACAGCAGTGGATTGCCTCTATTGAGAAGAAGCAACTGCAGATTCTAACCCCCAGAGTCACAAGCATCTGATGGAGATTGATCAGAAACCCTGTGGTTGCTAGGTTTGCTGAGCCTGGTGAGAGGTTGAATTCTGTAGACCAGGACGATGCTTCCCCTGTTTGGGAACATCTGTATGATGGGCAGATGATGCAAAAAACCTTCTTCTCCTAGGGGAAGAAAGTTTGGCAGGACATTTCCTACCTACTGGGACAGAAGAAGGTGCAGAACAGCCCCTAGGAACAGGTAAGTCAGTGGACAACTGAGTAACCTGACGTAAAGACTCCTTGTTGAAAAGATTGTCTCCAGTGCAAGGAGTATGTCCCACTCTTTGCTGTGCCCATTTGTCCAAGTCTGAAGCTTGGAGCCAGGCTCTACGTCGTGTCCCTATAGTTATAGCAGAAGTCCTGCTAACAGACTCAAAAGAGTCTAGGGAAGCACGAGTAAGAAACCAAGAGATATTCTGAAGATGCTTGAGCAGTGAAGAATAGTCTGCACTCTTGGACTCTGGAAGGGAAGGAGTCAAAAGATGTAATTGCTTTGTGACCTCCTCAAGAGATAGACTCATATAAAAAAAAAATATATATGTACTGGTTTACGATATAAAGAGGTCTGAAAATGATCCACCTCTTTGATTATTGTGACATCCATGGGGGCATCAGTGGCGCCGTCAATAGCAACTTTGTACATGGCTGCTTTTGAAGAACAACATCTATATGTTTCTGGATATTTTCAACATATTCCATTTTGGAAACGTTTTTTGGATGATGTGTTTTTTCTATGGACGGGTACCTCTACAGTTTTACAAGAATTTTTACATTGGCTGAATCATCTTAAGCCTAATATAACTTTTACAGCACATATGGCAGATGACCGTATCGATTTTTTGGATGTCACGATAATCAAAGAGGTGGATCATTTTCAGACCTCTTTATATCGTAAACCAGTACAGCGAAACAGTCTGCTTAGTTTTCAGAGTTTTCATCCGAGCCCATTGAAGAGAGGGCTTCCTTTTGGACAGTTTTTGATGTTGCGCCGTATTTGTTCATCTTTGGCAGATTTCAAACTACAAGCAGCTGAATTGCGGAGAAGACTCCTTAATCGCAGTTACCCGCCTCATGTTGTTGAGATGGCATATTGTCGTGCTTTACATGTACATAGAGAATGGATTTTGGGAGATCAGCGTTCAAATACTCCTGACACGTCTTCACAATTTTTTGTCGGGATTTTGCTGTACATGACTTCAAGCACCACTGTTGTGTCTATTTTTAAAAAACACTGGCCCATTCTGGCATTACATTCTTGTTTCCAAAAACCTCTTATGTTGGCCTTTACTCGTGGTGCTAATTTGGGAGATCTGCTAGCCCGATCAGCGACTGTGGAGGATAGGTCCCCTGTTCCATCCTTGTCACATAATGGTCACACTATTTGTGGTAGTTGTTTGCACTGTGCCTCTTCACTAACAGGTTGCACTTGGTTGCATCCATTGACTGGCCAGTCGATTAAACGGAGATGGGAAACGGATTGTACTTCAGCATTTGTGGTTTATGTTATACAGTGCCCGTGCCCTCTCGTGTATGTGGGCAGAACAACACGGATGGTCAAGACACGGTTGAGTGAACATGCGTCACGACTTCAATGCAAAATTGAATCGGCTCCGATAGTAGAACATTGTTTGCAACATAACCATGATTTCCCGGATCTTCGGTGGTCCATTATTGAATACATTCCCCCTGATCCCAGGGGAGGGGATCAGACTGGTAAGCTTCAGCATTGTGAACAGAGGTGGATCTACCGTTTAAAATCAGTACACCCTCTGGGTCTCAATAAAGAGATTGATTGGTCCAGCCTCATGTGACGTCATTCAAGAGACGAAGGGATTCCCTTAGATAGTGGGATACCCCTTTGTACTCATTGGCTGACATCTTGATAGAAAGCTACAAAGTAGCCAATTATGAGTTTTCTGCCCTTTTAAAGAATTGGCTGTTGGTTGAACCACAGCGTTATGTGGCAGTTGAAGAAAAGTTTAGAAGACAGCACTTGAAAAAATTGAGCTAATCTCTGCTGGCACTTGAAACAGGGCATCAGTCCCGAAACGTGCACGTCGTGCGTGGAGGTCTGCATTCACATTTTGATGCTGAGTCAAGTTGCTGACAAATTTTTCCTGGATTTGAAGCGAGTGTTGAAAGAAATTGCACCGTGATCAGCTAAGTAACTTTGAACTTTTTAACGTTTGATTAAAAGGGATACAAATGAAGTGAGGGCACTAAATGAAAAGTGTGTACCTTTTTCAGAGGTATCCGACAAAAAGTAAAATTATCACTTTATAGGGGTTATTTTGCTGACTTTCTCAGGTAGCGGCAGGATCGGTGCTACCATTAGACTAATTAGACGGTTGCCTAGAGCAGTAATGGTCAGAAGCCAGTCCATTGCTGCCACACTGCTCCTTTCCAGAACCTGAAGCAGCAGCAAGTACTTTTAACTTCTGTGTTGCATGGGGGCATGTGTACGGTCCACTCACAAGGGCCACACCCTTTGGCATGGGTCCTGAGGCATGGGTACGCTGATTAGCACTGCAGTTTAAATTTATGTATACATCACCACACACACATCCCTGCCTGCGAGTTTGCAAATGCAGATGTGCAGTGGTGCGGCGACCCAAGAAAAGGCCTCTGTCTTTACCTGTATGCTTTTAGGAGGGGGCTCAATTTAGTGTGGGAATCAGAGAGCATTCCTCTCTTCTCCTTGCAGTTGGTTGCTAGTTGAAATGGGCACTTTTCAAATACTCATTTGTGTCCAGGGCGGTTAGCCATGCTCTGCTTCGGGCCTACGCGGTGCACTCTTTCTAAGATGACTTTCCCGCCATCCTCTTCCCAAAGATAGATTAGTTGCAATCCATGTCTCCATATAGACTTGCAGCTCCCCCTCCACAACCAATACGGACACACCAACGAATCTAAAATTTTTCTGTCAACCTCTATTTCTAAATCATCACGTTTTTCGCTGTGGGCCTTAAGAAGCGCTTCCAGTCTTTGGATGTTGTACATCTTCTGCATTGGATATCCGTTGTTCCGCCTGTGTTATTCGACCTCCAATGTCTGATACAGTTTGTGCTACTTGTGCTATTTGGTCTGATAGCCCCTGCAGCCTATTTTCCAAGGCTGCCACTACCACCTGAGAAACCTCCTCCACCAGGCTCGCTGTTTCTGTTCCACCTTCCTTCAGGGAAGCAGGATCCATCATTTTACTTTCTGGACCCCGGCTTTTTTCTTTGCGGGTTATTTTTGTTGCCATCTGCACGCAGCCGCCTTGCTTCCACTTATTCCACTGGTATCCTCCAGGTCACCACCTAGAAGGATGATAAGCTGCACGGACTACTAAAAATTAAAGATTCTCCAGGGTTTTACGGAGAAGTGCCCCAGAGCCGAGGAAACCAGCAGCCTCTCGGCTCACCGCATCACGTGATCCAGCCAACACCTTAACTTTAAGATATCTTCAACCATAACAAATACTACCTTGAATGCATTATGATAAAAAATGAGCACCTCTATTTGCTTAGCATATAGATCTCCCAGCTCAACGACTGATGATCTATCAATGCTCATAGAGCTCTCATGTTTTCAATCAGCGAGCAACAAACCATTTATCCTGCTAGGGGATTTCAACCTAAACTTGGCAACCACAAGACAAGTCACATCTTTCCTTGATACCATAGATGCATTGGAGCTTTCCCAGATTATAAACTCCTCCACACACAATGCAGGAAACACATTAGATCTTATATTCATACCTAAAAAGATACTTGTTGAAAACATACACATCACTACAGTTTCCTGGTCCGATCACCATATAATCACTTTAGAACTATCACTAATCTGTAACAGCACAAGACAAACCCAGCACCAAGGAATATGCAGATTCTGGCAATTTAACAAAGAAGCTCTACTCAGACATGTCATACCAATTTTAGATTCATCAACTGATATCACAGACCTAGTAGACTACTGGACCACCACAATATAATCATTTGCAATAGCACCACAGAAAAGGATCTCCACGTGAACCACCAAAGCACCCTGGTATTCCAAGGATATAAAACATATCCTGAGACAGCTTGAATGATGATGGCGAAGATCTAGGAATCCATTACACCAGAAGGAATATATGACTAAACAAGATGAGTACAACAAACCAATCAATATGAGGACAAGAATATTATAACAACCTCATCCTTAAATCCCTAAATCATACCAGAGAGTTATTTGATATAGCTAAATCATTCATACTGGCCTCACCAATACAATTGGATTCAACACTCCACCCACAGGATTTTGCATCATATCTGCAAAATTTCCCCTCGCTGAAGACCCAATAACGGTAGATCAAATGACCTTCAACATAAAGAGTAACTCAAAGTGGACAACCTTCAATGCAATCTCAGCTGAATGACTCGATCAAATACTAATCAATGATAAACACTATACTTCTCCTCCTGAACCTTGTCCAACCTCATGGATCAAAACGTCCAGAAAAGAGCTATCCTCGCCACTTCTCAAAATAAATTTCTCTCACGCAAGGCTATATGCCAGGTAACCTGAAAAGCTCCTCCAACCAGTTTTAAAAAAATCCCTCAGCAGACATCAACCTTCCTACATCCTACAGACCAATCTCCAGCATCCCCTTTCTAGTCAAACTAATAGAAAAAATTGTTCAGCTTCAAGATTTCGTAGACTCAAATTCATCTCTCAACACCCAACAACATGGGTTCAGACAGAATTAGGGTTGAGACACTCCTCACATCTCTAATTGACAACCTACTCAAAGGAATGGAAAGGTCAAAACATGGATTCATACTCTTATTCTTTGACATTTCAGCAACCTTCGACTCCATAAGCCATAAGAAACTCATTGAGCGTTTCTTAGATATTGGAATAGGCAGAAGCCCCCTAAAATGGTTCTGTTCCTACTTATCTGAATGCACCCAGTAAGTCGAAATAAGGAACAAGGTATCAAACCCCTACAGACTACACCAAGGAGTACCTCAAGGATCAGCAATCTCATCCCTTCTCTTTAATCTATATATCCAACCCATTTGTACCATTATCCAAAAATATATGATAAAATATCACATTTATGTAGACGATCTTATGTTATACGTGCCTTTTATGAACAATAATCCAGACTTCTCCTCCATACACTCATGCATCAATGAAACAACACACTGGCTATAAGATCACAGCCTCACGATCAACTACAATAAGACTGAAGTCCTAATCATCAATAGAGATCCCTCCTATGCACCCCCAACAATAATAATGATCAACAACTTTAATATCCCCATAAAATCTGAAGTCAAATACCTTGGTGTGATGCTAGTTCAAAATCTGAACTTACAAACACATGCTCTCTTAACATCAGCCTCAGCATATCATAAAATAAAAATATTACATAACCTCCGACCGCTTTTGGATGCAAACCTCTCCTGCACAGTTTGTCAAGCAATCATCACTCCTCACCTGGACTACTGTAATTCCTTCCCCTACAGCTAGCTCAAAACATTGCAGTTCATATGATCTCAAAAACACCAATACAAGATCACATCACTCCAGTTCTTAAAAACTTACGCTGGCTATCCATTCAAGCACATATAAAATACAAGACAGTCATGAATACATACAAGACTATACACAACATGACATACAGGCCATACCAAACAGCCTGAGAAAGCATCAAAATGAAAATCTATTTAAAAATACATTATACAAAGCAAGCAGCACACAAACATGTCACTGAGCATTCTCCATCTGTGGTCCAACCTTATGGAATTCTCTTCCAAACACCATAAGAGCTATAAAGGACATAAGAGACTTCAGAAAAAAAACTTAAAATGTATATTTTCAAGGAATTCTTTGGGACTGATACATAAGCGTCCCTGATACATCTCCCAATTAATTGCTAACAATTACCCAAGATAATTTCCCCAATCAAAACGTCCTTTGTACTTAAGTTTCATCTTTGCTCCTATATACAAAAGAACAATTGGTTCCCAACCCTATTGATTGCATGCCTTTAAATAACTACTGGTCTCATGTAGTACCAAGTTATTTATTTATTTATTTAACCAGATTTGTATACCACTTTATCCTTCAATCAAAGTGGTCAACAATACAACTAATGGTTACAATACAATTGAAGGTTTACATGGAACGTAAGGGAAGGGGAGACAAGACATACATATGTTATGTATATATGTATAAGTTATGTTAACTATAACTTACATAGAACAAGAATTAGTGTATGTTTGATGTAGACCTCTTTGATAAACCTTGAAAGGCTAAATAAATAAATAAAATAAATGTGCGCATTCTGGATTACCACTGCGGGCACATCTATATTGCCGATTTTGTAAACCGAGGGTTTTGCATATGCACATTTCTGAAATGACTTGTCGAACTGCAGCTACCTCAAATAAAACCTATGGCCAACCAACAAAGAGGAAAAATGCCCCTTGGTTCCAACTAGAAATAAAACGCATAAGAGCAGACCTATGTAGAGCAGAGTGCAAATGGCGTCACACAAAATCCAAAACCCACCAGGAGACTTACTTAAATGCCCTTAAACTATACAGAGATTCCATTGATAATGCAAGGAAAAACTACTACTCTAGTTTATTATCTAAATCACTAAACTGCCCCAGGGAACTCTTCAGTATTGTCCAATCATTAACTAATAACTCCGCAAACCAATGCTCAGATGATCATAAAATTTCTTCACAGATCCTGGCAAACCACTACATGCAGAAACTAAAACACCAAACATCCCCCATGACATTCACTAAAAAAGACCATTCCTCACACCCTAACCCCTGGTCCAACTTTCACCCTACCTCAAAAAAGATACTCAAAAACATTATAGCCAAAATAAATACCACCACTTCTTACCTTGACCCATGTCTATTAATCTGGATAAAAGCAACAATACTTGAACTCTCCTTTCATCCTCCCTATAATCAACCTCTCCCTCCAAAGTGGGTATCTACCTGCCTCTCTGAAACACGCTCAAATCCACCCAATCCTAAAAAATAAAACAAGTGATAACAAATCCCCGACATCCTACAGGCCCATTTCAAGCCTACCTTTTATGGCCAAAATAATTGAAAAAAATGTACAATTACAACTCCAGGACCACATTGACACCTTTGCTCCACTAGACAAACATCAATATGGCTTTCGTCCCTACCATGGTGTCGAAACACTCTTCACAGTCCTATTTGATACACTTACACGTGGTATCGATAATGCCAAACAAGTCTTCCTCCTCATTTTTCTGGACATTACTGCAGCCTTGGACAGTGTAACATAAAGCTCACAAGACTCCAGCAGATTGGAATAAGTCCTTAAATGGTTCTCTTCATATCTGACAGAACACAAGTAGTAAGAATTGACCAGCAAATCTCAGCACCATACAAACAAGAACAGAGTCTCCCCCAAGGATCCGCCTTATCGGCTCTGCTCTTTAATATTTACCTCCTACCTATCTGCTCCATTTTTAAAAGATTCCGGGTAAACTTTCATATTTATGTGGATGATATTATGATATATCTCCCTTTTAACATCACGAACCCCCCCTTCCCCCGTACAATTACTCTCTGATTGCTTCTCTGAAATCCTGACCTGGCTCAAAGATCATAACCTAATGATCAAAACTACAAAAACTGAAGCCATGTACGTAACCAGGAACCAGCAATTCTCACCCCAACAACAATCAGACACCTTGATATCAACATCTCAATCAACAGAGAAGTAAAATACTTGGGAGTAATTATAGACCACACCCTTAGCATGACACCCCACTTAAAACAAACAACCAAAAAGATACTGTACAAACTAAAACTGCTAAAGCAACTCCATCCTCTTCTCCACCATGATGACTTCAGATCGGTTATTCAAGCTATCATTACGTCCCATTTTGACCTTACCAACACTATGCTATAGGGTATCACAAAACAGGCATTAAGACGGATCCAAACAGTCCAAAATATAACTGCTAGAATAATTCAATGGAGCACATTACCCCAACTCTTTATGCTCTCCATTGGTTATCCATCCTAAGCCGCATTAATTACAAAATTTTGGTTTCCACCTTCAAAGTAATAAATGACATTGCCCCATCATACCTATCCACACTCATATCTAAGGAATCCACCAATAGAAATCAATGCAACCAGAACAAAAACAAACTGGTTATTCCGACAGACTTCAGGAAATACAAAAAGCTAACAAACAATAAAGCTTTCTCTCATGTAGCCCCAAACCTTTGGAACTCCCTACCAGACAACCTCAGAGAATTAAATGAACTACAAACATTTTGCAAAAACCTTAAAACCCACCTATTCTCCATCCACTATGGCATACTAGCAGAACAGAATACATCTGTAACTACCACCCCTGCACCCTAAATCCTCTTAAATGTTATACCACACTTCAATCAGCCCAGAGATGTAAGTAACTCCCGCTGCTTAGAATTCCTAAGTGCATTTATGTACATAGTTTAAAATTGTATCAGCTTCTATGTATATAGTTCTAATATCGTTCTCTGTAACAGAATATATATTTGTTTCCATACAATTCACAATGTTGTTATTTGTAAACTGCGCTTGATCACTTGGAAAACGCGGTATAAAAATTTTACTAAAATAAATAAATGTTGTCAGTGTTTGTCCTACAAATCCCCATCCCCTTTTGTTCTGGTGGAGGAGATCAATTTTAGAAAGCAATTACATGTGCTCACCAACTCTGCTGCCCTTCCCATGAAATTTCAGACATTTGCATTTGGACATCCCAGATGGCTCCTAATCGACCTTTCTAAAATGCCTCTTCACATGTATAATTACTGCTGTTTGTGTGTGCTTGATGCCATTGCTGACCACACAAATGCTTTTGAATATCGACCTATCTGGCTTTTGCTGCAATTTCTTGCACTATTTTCAGCTCTTGTGCTTTCTACCTATTGCTGCTATCTCCTCTGATTTTTTCAGCCCCTGTACTTTGCCAAGCCATTGTCCTGGAATCCTTGCCATTTCCCTCAACTGAAGTTCCGTAAAGATGCCTGGGTCCTCTAGAAACTTGACAGTTCTCTAGCACAGATGAGAAAACCCTGAAGTAATTGTGCTAAAACTGATGGAGAAAGATGTGAAGATGAAGGGTCGGGAAAATGCTAAAAGAAATCAGAGAAGCTAACAGTAATAATGGGTGATTTCAATTATCCCGGTATAGACTGGGTCAGTGTCACAGCAGGACATGCTAAGAAGATAAAGTTTCTAGATGAAAGAAATGACTGCTTCTTGGAGCAGCTGGTTCATGAACCAACAAGAGAGGAAGCCATTTTGGACCTAGTCCTTAGTGGAATACAGGATTTGGTGCAAGAGATAAGAGTGTTGGGGCCACTTGGGCAATAGTGATCATAGCATGATCACATTTCATTTAATAAATGAAGGGAGGATAGTAAGGAAATCCACAGTACTACCTTTTAACTTTCAAAAGGGAGACAATGATAAAATGAGGAAAATAGTTAAGAAAGAACTAAAAGGAGGAATTGCAAAGGCTAAAGATTTACATCAAACATGAGTGTTGTTTAAAAATACTATCTTGGAAGACCAGACCAAGTGTATTTCATGCTTTAAGAAAGGTAGAAGGGAGGCCAAAAAACTGCCAGCATAGTTTAAAGGTGAGGTCAGAGAGACTGTTGTTGCCAAAAGAGCATCTTTCAGGTAATGGACAAAGGAGACAAATGACGAAAACAGCAAACATCATAAGCACTGGCAAGTTAAATGCAAGACATTGATAAGGCAAAGAGAGAATTTGAAAAAACGCTTGCCGTGGAAGCAAAAACACACAATAAAAACTTTTTCAAGTACATCTTTACAAAAACTCTGTGAGAGCCAGTTGTACTATTAGATGATAGATGGGTAAAAGGGGCGCTAAGGGAGGTCAAGTCCATAGTGGAGATACTGAATGAATTCTTTGCTTTGGTCTTTAATCAGAGAAAATATATTTTCACTCAACACATGATCAAACTCTGGAATTCATTACCGGAGGATGTAGTAAAAGCTGTTAGTGTAGCTGGGTTTAAAATAGGTGTGTACAAGTTCCTGGAGGAAAAGTCCTAAAGAGGACCAGGGAAATCCACTTCTTACCCTGGGATAAGCAACGTGTAGAATCTGTGGACTTTTTTGTGAACCTGACAGGTACTTGTGACCTGGATTGGCCACTGTTGAAAACAGGATACTGGGCTTGATGGACCTTGGTCTGATCCAATATGATATTTCTTATGTTCTTAGGCTGAAGGATTCTATTGCTTATTTTGATCTCCTGTTATTTGAAAACCCAAGGAATGATTTTTTTCACATGATATTCCTAATGATGGTAAGTGGCTATATTGTATGAAACTTGATGGAGATCTGGATATGTTACATGCTTTTTTTGTGTTTCTCAATAAAATGGTTAATTATGAGAGTTGTCAGAATAATGAGGATTCCTGTGATATGTAGGACACTGGGTCCAAATGAGGGAGATTCTCATAAGATGCAGGGAGCTTCTGGGGAAAAGCACAAAGCAGGAGACAGGATCTCAGCGAGTCCCACAAGATTCAAGAGTGCAGAAGATGGGTCGTACAAAGCTTTCAGTGAGATGCAGGAGAACGTGATCTGAGGCGGAACATCCCACAGAATGGGAAAAAGCGCCTCATCCCAATGAGAGTAATCCTTGGGGAAAGAGGGGGAACAGAAGATGGTGTGACAATGAGAAAAAGACTCCCACGAGATGCAGGAAAATGGAAGACTGTGGTCAGTGCAGAAGATCCTGAGAGAGACAGTATTTGGAGAACTGTGGTCTCTGTGGCCTACCCCCTTCCGCTGCCTATGAGACACTAGAGAAGTCTTGTGCAATACCTCATTATGAAATAACACCGGCATCTGTGGAGAAATATCTGCAGGGGGCTGGTAAGAGCATGTATAAGAGCTAGGTATGATCCCTCCCTCTGCAGTACTGACCACTTCTTTCCCTATCATCCTGACGACAAGGCTCGTCCCAGCTCACAAGCCCGTCTGCAGCACAGACAGGAAATGCTGCTTTATTCCTATAGCATCTTCTGGAGTTAATGAAGTCTCTTCTTAATATATTTTCTTGAAAAGAAATGATTTGTTTAGACAATCATTATGAGCTCAGTGGCCCTTCTTTGTACCTTTTCTAATATCCAGTACCCAGCATTGGCATTAGAAGAAAGATCTAGAAAAGAATGTGAGTGCAGAGATTGTTGATGGAGACTATCATAGAAACCCTTCCAGGTTAGGTACCTTAGCCCAGAGGAATGAGAAGCACTACAGTAATATACCAGAGCAGTATATCAAAAGACATATATGACAAATAAAAATTAAAAAACCACTTGTTACTATAGCATCATAGTCCCAACACTACAGAAAGAAATGGCGCTTTAAGCTCTTTCCTAAATGACAAACATAATAACATAGTATAGGACAGCACATAAAGACCAGCATGGTCCATCTAGTCTGCCCAGTAAGGTGGCAGGAGTAGCTGCGCCTCACAACGTATGTCTACTAGTAAAGCACTGCGCAGTCAGAGACCCACAAGGCTCAGTCTAATCACTGACAACTGGTACATCTTAAGATGGTACTATTAAAGATCTTGTCCAGTAGACTGTATTGATCAACTAGTCATATAACCTGCAACATGTCTACTAATGGATGCAATCAGCCTTCAGTGCTTTGAAAACTAGGCTTAAGGTCTTAAATCTATTCCTCCAGTTTACCGACTAGCAATGTCAATGATATAGAACAGAAGTAACAGGATCATGTCATGATCCCCCCTGTTATTAAGCGGGTTGCAGAAGTGGTTCCAGATAGCTTCCTGGCAACCCCGTATGCAGAGCTTTGCAATAATCAGTGCAACCAGTAAAAGACATTGGACCAGTGTCTTAAACTTTTCAGACCACAATTATCCAGACTCCCTGAACTCTTACCCCACTCACAACAGCGATGACATCATCATCTATTTGTGCTGCTTGGGCACTACTGGCAAGGGGGGCAGCAAAGCGGTCTAAACATCTACCTCTTTGAGGTTGCTTTTGGATCCCGACCTCCTTATTTCCTGCTTAACACTCAATGATCTGCCCCGGTCCCATGTTTGTCTGTCTTGTATGGATTGTAAGCTCTGTGGGGCAGGGACGGTCTCTACCAGCTTCAGAACTGTGCATTAGCATCAGTACCTTGCCAGGCTGGTTTGCAGAAAATGTGTTGTAAAGGCGCCGATGTTGTCCTTATAAAGCAGGCTTAGAACAGGCACCTTTTTGGACTCTACTCCTAGGTGTCCTGCCATAAAATCAAATCCTATATGGCCGTGCCTTAGCTGTGAGGAAAATTCACACCCAGATTAACAAAGTGGCGTCTGCCATAACAAACAGAATTTGGGAAACCAGAAATGCAGAAAAAGAAATTACGCCAGAGGTCTGGAGAGCAACTTGGGAAAACCAGACAGTGACACAGAGACAGTAAAATATTAGTTCTATGATGGCAATGATTTCTGTCCTGTCAAACTACTGTAAATAATAGAAATACCTTTATTTTATTTTTTTTAAAGTGCCATCAAGTCAGTGCTGACTCCTGGCGACCCAGCTGCCTCTGGGTTTTCTTGGCAATGTACCTCTGGAAGTAGATTGCCAAGCCTTGTCTTCCGAGGCAATGGAGGGTAGAGTGACTTGCCTAAGGCCACAAGGAGTGTCAGGGCAGTTTATGAACTAGAATGAACCTGTTATGTCATCAGCAAAACATGGAGAAGCCTAAGCCAGAAGGAGAAACCCAGAGTGTCCCTCAGAGAAGCTTCGTGCAGCACCTACCAGCAACCGTGAGATAAAAAGCAACAGAAAGTAAGAACTATGAACTGTCTGAAATCAAGAAGACCCTACATGATGCCTTCTGGGACTTAAACCCAAAAGCAAACCTGATCTTGCGATCCAGAAAATCTGCAGCGAGCACTTTCAATGCCTCTTCAAACAGACGCAAGAAGCTTATCGAATCTCACCCCTACAACAATGCAGGAAATTCAGGAAAGCCTGCAGACGCTTAAGCCCAGAGAAGCATGTGCAGCAGCTAGTGAACCAAACAAAATGCTGAATCACAGTACAGTACACAACCTGATTAAATACAGGAGAGGAGCTTCCCTCTGGGCACTAACATGCACATCCTGAGATGTCAAGTCTAGCCTGTTCTTCCATACGGAAGTGAAAGTTGCAAAATTAGCAACCATACCAAGCAGCTGAAGAGCAGCGTAGATGTGGGTTTCCCTTTGAACATGAGGCAGGCTGGTGGAATGGGACACTTACAAAGCATATGCACCAGTTTCTGAATGAAAACCTTACACATACTCTGCCCCCTCCCTTCTTTCCTTCACCCTGACTCCGTCTTACCTGCCGAGAGGGGGAGCAATTGTCCCGTTACCTAAGGAAATCCCTTTTGAAACTTGCTCTCTCGGAGATCAGATGGAAGTCTTTCCTGCCGCATGCTCCCTCTGAAAGCCTGGGTCAGATTTCGGTTGTTACTCCTAGTTTTTCAGCGTTATGAGGGACATGACAGAAGGTGCAAGCACACGGCCTTCTGCATGTTCCATTATTTCACAAGGTACAGAGAGCTTGACAGAGCCAGGACGTTTTCCACACCTGCCCCTTTGTGGGGGAATAGTCTCCCTATTGAGATTCCACTGGCTTTTCAACCCTTTAAATAGCACTTCCTAAGGGACATTGATAACTGGGATTCTTCTGAGGCAATGACTTGCCCAAGGAGTGCTAGTGGGAATCGACCCCTGGTCTCTTGGTTCTTAAGTCAGTGTTTAAACCACTACGTTACTCCTCTGCAGTATGGACTCAGTGTACTGGGTTGGATTGAGTTCTGTTTCTAGTATCCCATAACATCTGTGGAGGAGTAGCCTAGTGGTTAGAGTAACTGCCTAGTACTTAGAAGATTAAGGGTTTGATTCCCACTGGCACTCCTTGTGACCTTGGGCAAGTCACTTTACCCTTCATTGCCTTGGAAGAAAAGGCCTGGCAATCTACTTCTGTGATACATTGCCAAGAAAACCCAGAGGCAGCTGGGTTGCCATGAGTCAGTACTGACTTGATGGCACTAAAAAAAAAATCTGCTTGCTTAGTCTGGAGCAATTGATGGGTAGATTTAAAAAGTTGGGTGTAGGAGAATCTTAGATGGATGTCTTGATTTGGGGAAATCCTGGATTAGTACATCTGTGCTCTTTGTTGAATCCATGGATTTGAAAGACCAGATTAGCTCTTCTCAGATCACACCTAGTGAAGCATGGGGTTTGATTTTGTTTCCTGCTTTGAATTTTTAAATTTGTGTTTTATATATAACTGATATTTATGGGATTCACCTTGGTGTGACATCTGTGTGGAATAGCCTCTGGGTGGAGGTGGTAGAGATCATAAGCTTACCAAATTTTGTTGCAAACATATCTGGGATACTTATCTAAAGTGTGATGTGGAGCGAGGAAGGGGTACCTTCGTTTCAGGTTTGAGCAACAAGGCATGGAGGAGAGAAGTGCAGCCGGCATTGCGCCTTTTAAATGGAGCTGCAGTGCCATGACAACATGTAAAAGACGACCGAGTTAGCCGGGGGACAGTCCTGCACATGCAGAACTGTTCACGATTCTGATCCTGTGAGGCTAGACGTGCCCCACGGGATCAGAATCGTGATCCCCTCTGTGCGTCCGGGTCAGACCGGACGCACGGAGGGGATCTACATCTGGGATGGAATCAGGCCCAATTAGAACAGCGAAGTAAACTGGGAAATAGACAAATTAAATCATGATACTAATAAGAATACTGTGTATACCATGGACTGCCCAAGAACAAACCAGTCAGTGCTAGAAGAGAGCAAATCAAAGCTTTCTTTAGAAGTCTGTGGGCCTGGTGGGGGGGGGGGGGAGGGTGCGCCATGAGGGGGGGGCTTCCGTTCCAGGTATCCAAGAGGCTTGGAATGGCACTGGTTACATAGATATTTGTTTTGGAGATTGTAGATGTTCGAGAATTGTGAGGTCGAGGAAGGAGGGACCTGGCAACAGATGTTTTATGTCAACTTCATTGGCTCCCCATCCAAGGGAGAAGGGTATTTAAAATGTTGTCCATGACTCTGAAAGTACTGAGAGAGAAATTCAAGTTACCTGAAGAGTTAATTGCAGTGGCAACAGCTTGGTAGGGTTTTAAGATCAAGTTAAGATCATTTACTAAAAATAAGATATGCCATACTGGGTCAGACCAAGGTCCATCAAGCCAATTATCCTGTTTTCAACAGTGGCCAATCTAGGTCATAAGTACCTAGCAGTTTCCCCAAAAGACACAGATTCCACAATGCTTGTATTGGGACAAGCAGTGGATATTCTGGGTCCCCTTTAATAATGGTTTATGGACTGTTCCTCCAGGAACTTGTCCAAAGCTTTTTAAAACCGGCCACAGTAACAGCTTTTACTACATCCTCCAGTAGCAAATTCCAGAGTTTCATTATTACACGTTGAGTGAAAAAATATTTTCTCTCATAAGTCTTAAATAGGTTACCCTGTAGCTTCATTGCATGCCCCCTAGTCTTTCTATATTTTGATGACGTAAACAATCGATCTACGTTTACCCATTCCACTCCATTCATTAATTTATAGACCTCTATCATATCTTCCCTCAGCTGTCTCATTTCCAGGTTGAAGAGCCCAAACCTTTTTAGCCTCTCTTCATAGGGGTATCCTTCCATCCCCTTTACCATTTTGATGGCTGTTCTCTGTACCTTTTCGAATTCCACCATATCCTTTTTAACATATGGCGACCAGAATTGCACAAATAATTTCAAGGTGCAGTCACACCATGGAATGATACAGAGGCATTATAATATACTTTGTTTTATTTTCTATTCCTTTCTTTATGATACCTAGCATTCTATTTGCTCTCTTGGCTGCCGCTGCACACTGGGTGGAGGGTTTTAACATGTTTTCCACAATGATGCCTAAATCTTTTTCCTGGGTGGCGGTTCCTAACGTGGAACCTTGCATTGTGTAACCATAGTTTGGGCTTTTCTTTCCTAGGTGCATAACTTTGCACTTGTCCACATAAAATTTCATCTGCCATTTGGATGCCCAGTCTTCCAATTTATCAAGATTCTCTTGCAATTTTACACAATCCTCGTGGGTTTTAACAACTTTGAATAGTTTTGTGTTATCTGCAAATTTGATAACCTCAGTCGTTATTCGCATGTCAAGGTCATTTATGAATATGTTAAAAAGCAGCGGACCCAGCACAGATCCCTGGGGTATTCCACTATTCACCTTTCTCCATTGGGAAAATTGGCCATTTAGCCCTATCCTCTGCTTTCTGCCTTTTAACCAGTTCCTGATCCACAACAGTACACTGCCTCATATCCCACAACTTTTTATTCACACCTTCAGTAAAACATAACAGATTAGTAAGACAAGACCTTCCTTGGCTAAAGCCATGTTGACTGTCTCCCATTAAGCCACGACTATCTACATGTTCAATAATTTTGTTCTTTATGATGGTTTCTATCATTTATTCCGGTACTGATGTCAGGCTCACCGGTCTGTAGTTTCCCAGATCACCCCTGGAACCCTTTTTAAAAATTGGCGTTATATTGGCCATCCTCCAATCTTCAGGTACTACAGATGATTTTAATGATAATTCACAGATTACTAATAGTAGGTCTGTAATCTCATAGTTCAGTTCTTTCAATACCCTTGGATGTATACTATCAGATCTAGGTAATTTGCTAGTCTTCAGTTTATCAAATAGTTGTAATACATCTTCCCGGTTTATCGATATTTCTTTTGATTCTTCCACAGCATCTCCTTTAAATACCATTTAAGTCATGGGTAAAATTCCTACATCTTCCTCAGTAAAGACCAAAGCAAAGAATTCATTCAGTCTCTCCCCTCTTAGTGCCCCTTTTACCCCTCTGTCATCTATGGTCCAACTGACTCTCTCACAGGTTTTTTGCTACAAATGTACTTGAAAAAGTCTTTATTACACACAGCAAGCTTCTTCTCAAATTCTCTTTGCCTGCCTTATCAATGCCTTGCATCTATCTTGCCAGTGCTTGTGTTGACTCCTTTTTCCATTTCCTCAAAGATGCTTTTTTAGCAACAGCCTGTCTGACCTCACTTTTAAACCATGCTGGCAGTTTTTTGAAGCCCATCCCTTCGGAAGAGCCCCTCCTTTCCCCAGAAAGTTCCCCAGTTCCTAACAAATCCAAACCCCTCATCCTTGCACCATCGTCTCATCCATGCATTGAGGCTCCAGAGCTCTGCCTGCCTTTAGGGTTCTGCGCATGGAACAGGAAGCATTTTGGAGAATACTACCCTAGAAGTTCTGGATTTCAACTTCCTACCTAAAAACCTAAATTTAGCCTCCAGAACCTCCCTACCACACTTTCCTGTCATTGGAACTGACATGTACCAAGACAGCAGACTCCTCCCCAGCACTATCTAAGACCTTGTCTAGGTGGCGCGTGAGGTCTGCTACCTTTGTACGAGGCAGGCATGTTACCAGGCGATCCTCATGTCCACCAGGCACCCAGCTATCTACATGCCTAATGATCAAATCACCAACTATAACGGCTGTCCTAACCCTTCCGTCATGAGCACATGGCCCTGGAGAAACCTCCTCAGTGTGAGAGGGTTTTACATCATCTGGCAGGTCCTAGCTACAGGATCACTTCCTGCTGCACACCAGGGTGATGCTCTCCTGTCACGTGACCTCTCTCCTCCATGGCAACAGGGATGCTGCCAGACTGGAGGTGGGACTCAAGTACTATATCCCTGTAGGTCTCGTCTATGTACCTCTCTGTCTTCCTTATGTCCCCCAAGTCTGCTATTCTAGCCTTCAGAGATCTGCCTCATTCCCTGAGAGCAAAGAGCTCCTTGCACCTAGTGCACACGTGAGACCCCTCACCAACTGGGAGAAAATCATATATGTGACACTCAATGCAAAAGACTGGAAAACCTCCATCTCGCTGCTGGACTTCTGTCTGCATCTTAGTTTTAAGGTTGTGTTTAGGTATTTAAGATCTCAAGGAACAAGTAGGAATGTAGTCTTCACATATGGGTATCGTCGGTACCGACGGAGCCCGCGCAGGAATGCTCCCCAGCATCCAATAGGAAAGCTTTTGGGAGCATCCCACTGCACCTGCACTGCTGCCTTCCCGCCTTTCCAACTCTCCCTCTTCAGTTTTTCATTTTCTGTGGAGCCGACATACATGCAAACCCTGTCACCGCAGAAGATCTTCTTTTTTGTGGTCTTGTCTGCCTTCCTGTCGATGCCTATAGCAGTACCACCAGTGTTTTCTTTATTTTCTAATTTCTTTTCCTTAAAAAGAAAAAAAAAACCCTTATTTTTTGAGGGTCCATCCCTTCTTAGTGCGAGGCGCCATTTTGGGCACTAGGCCCTCTTTTCTTCCAAAATGGAGAAACCATCTAGTGATTTCAAAAAATGTTCAAAATGTAGCGGTACCATTTCTGCTACCGGCACCCATGATTGATGTCGCAAATGTTTAGGTCCTGACCATTTACCATCGGAGTGTCTCCTTTGTAGAAAGATGACCAAGAGAGGCCTTCAGAACAGAGCTGCAAAACTTGGCACCCTCTTTGCCTCAGATCCAATGTCCATTGAATCGATGTCATCCAGGGCTTCATCTTCCTCCCATGTATCTCAGGTATCTAAACCTAGGTCTTCCAAGACTGGCCAGTCCTCATAAGATAGATCTCCTTCTAAGCATCGAGATGCTACTAGCATTGCCCTCGAGGAAAACACCCCAGCCAAACAACCCCGGCGGGAAGCCCCTGTCTCCAAAGCATTAACGGGGTTCCAGGATGTTCCCGAAGCTTCCACCTCCGGAGAACTCTTGGTGCCACGTTCTGGTGTCGTGGCCTGCTCTGCCAGTACCGACATCCAGGATCAACGTATCCTGGCCATTGAGCGCAGTCTTGTGGCTTTATTAGCAGCCTCGGTACTGCTAAAACCGCTTCAATTGACGCAGTTGTCTGTACCGATATCGGTACCGAATGTACCTGCATTGACCGATGCGCCTCTCTCCATTCTTCCTCCCATGCTGGCCCTGGACCAGTATTGAGGCAGTCCGATGTTGACTTCAATCGATACCATCAACAAGCAATACAAGAGCATCCAGCCCAACAATACTTCGAATCCACCAATTCCGAGAACTCGGTCGGTACCGGGGTGGTTCTTCCGGAGGATCCCTCTCCTTCGCCGCAGCATTGGATGTCTCCTCCGGAGGACATATCCTTTCAGGACTTCATACATGATGTATCAAGGGGGCTTTCGATCACCATTACCCCTGAGAAGGAACCGAGAGCTGAAGAGTTGGAAATTCTTCAGTATCCAGCAGCACCGAAGGAGGCTGCTACCCTTCCCATTCACTGACTTTTGCATGATCTCATGCTTAGGATGTGGGAAACACCTCTAATGGTGTCTCCACATTCTCGGAGACTCGATACAATGTACCAGGTACCGCAATGTTCCGGTTTCCAAAAAACACAACTACCACACCATTCCATGGTAGTGGAATCGGCAATGCATAGGATCAAGAGTGCTAAGATGCATTCATCCAACCCTCCAGATCATGAATCGAGAATGCTCGATGCCTTTGGGCATCGATGCTTTCAGTCCTCAATGCTATCAGCTAGAATAAGCTCTTACATAGTTTATATGGGTATGTTTCTTCGGGAGGTTACAAGAGATTTAGAACTCATGACTCCACTTCTTCCCGATGACAAGAGGGCTGACTTTTTCACTCTGGTCAAACATGCCCAGACGTTTCTAAGTTCATGAACCGTGCAACCTTTGATTGCTTTGAGTGAATTAGCAGAACCTCTGCTATCTCCATCGGTGCACGTCGCATTGCCTGGTACAAGCTTTGGATTTAGAACAATGGGTGCAAGACAAGCTGGGGAATATTCCTTGCACAGGAGAAAACCTCTTTGGCAAGGATTGGCAGGACAAAGCTACTCAGCTTGAGTCCAAAAATACCACCTTGAACAGACTATCAAGGACCACAGCCAACCCAGCTAAGAAAAAGATAGCTAAGAAACCCTTTTTCAACAAGAAAAAGAAATTCTATCCATCCACCCAGGCTGTCCACTGCCCTGTTCATGCTCCCCAAGAGGGCAGCAACAACCCAAACAGCAGAGGAAGGCCCAAGTCCACAGAGGTCAACCAGCTCAGCAGACACAGCCTCCTCAGGGGCTTTGACTCCTTACTAGAGAACCTAGTCATCCTACTCCTGAAGGGTTCAGAGCCTCTCACCATCCAGGCAGACTGTCATTTCACTGAAAGATGGCAACAGATAACATCAGAGCACTGGACTCTCTCTATTGTAACAGAGGGGTACAAACTCCATTTTCATAGTATGCCCTCTCCCACCATCACAAGACAGTTCAATTCTCGGGGCCCCTTCACCACTCTCTTGTGTCAAGAGGTCACCTCACTGCTTGCTTAAGGAGCAATAGAAGAGATACCTATATCCCAACAGGGCATGGGTTTCTACTCCCCCTACTTCCTCATCCCAAAGAAGACAGGGGGATACAGGCCCATTCTGGACCTTAGAGAGTTGAACAAGTATCTGTTCCCAGAAAAATTCAAGATGATCTCTCTCGGAACACTTCTTCCTTACATTCAGAGTCAGGATTGGCTATGTTCTCTAGATCTAAAGGATGCATATACACATATCCTTATCCATACAGATCATAAGAGGTTTCTTCAATTCCTCTTTCAAGGAAGACATTACCAGTACAGGGTTCTACCCTTTGGACTGGCTTCTGCCCCAAGAGTCTTCACAAAATGCATGGCAGTAGTAGCAGCATTCCTGAGAACTTGGGGGATATTCATCTTCCCCTACTTAGACTGGCTCATCCGTGCATCAACAGCTCCAAAAGCAAGCTCCGCTCTCTCCTGTACAATGCAAATCCTGCAGTACTTCGGACTGGTCATAAACCTCCCAAAATCTCATCTCACCCCTTCTCAGTCCCTAGAGTTCATAGGGGCTCTCCTAGACACAAGGCAGTCAAAGGCTTTCCTGCCACAACCACGTTGTCTTCGAATAATCCAGCTGACCTCTCAAGCAGCTATGAAAACTTTTCTAACTGCTCGAGAAATGCTTCAGCTGCTGGGTCATATGGCATCCACTGTCCGTGTGGTTCCCTATGCTCACCTACACATGCGAGCAGCCCAGTGGACCCTAGCCTCTCAATGGACACAGGGGTTGGGCCACCTGGGGAACAAAATCAGAAACTCTACACATCTCATTTTGTCCCTACAGTGGGGGCAATCACTGAAAAACCTTCTCATAGGGTCTCCTTTCCAGCATCCATTACACCAAGACACCTTGACAACAGATGCGTTCAAGTTAGATTGGGGGGCTCACTTGGACAATCTCTCCACTCAGGGTCTCTGGACCAAGCAGGGGGCTTGTCTTCACATAAACCTCCTGGAACTCAGAGCCATCTTCTATGCTCTTCAAGTTTTTCAGGACCGCTTGAGCTACAAGATGGTTCTTGTCCAGACCGACAATCAAGTAGCTATGTTCTGTGTGAACAAGCAGGGTGGGATGGGTTCTCAGGCGCTGTGCAACGAAGCTCTACACCTCTGGGCCTTCGCCAGAGGTCTTCAAATCCACCTACTAGCGGTGTATCTACCAGGCACACAAAATCTCTTGGCAGACTAACTCAGTCGAGTACTGCTGCCACACGAGTGGTCTCTTCATCCAGAGCAAATTGCTCGAATCTTTCAGATCTGAGGAACTCCAGATATAGACCTCTTTGCAAGTCCTCAGAATGCCAAACTTCCCATTCTGTTCCAGAATTCTGGCTCAGAACTGTCAGGCAAAGGATGCCTTCCATCTCCATTGGGGTCAGAACTTCCTTTATGCCTACTGTCACACAGTGGCATAAAAATTATTATTATTGGATAGGAGAGTCCTTTTTAAGAACCAAGGAAACTTGGTCTAGAGGTTTTAAACTCCAATCCTTTAAAGCAATCAATTAAAGCAGAGTGGTAGGGATGAAAAAAGGCTTTTATTCCCTTTACGCATGGGGTCATAAATTGGTCACAACTGAAAATAATGTCCTTAACTTCAGGCACAAAAGAAAACACAAGGTTTAAGGAAAACTGTTAACTTCACAGTAGTAGCAGGGCACAAACATAGCTTCCAGTTTAAAGCACATTTGTACAATTCTTCTGCTCAGCACATAATAGACATTCTGCAGATACCACAAGCCATTCATATGTCCTCCAAAGACTCTGTGCTATGGGAAATGCAGAGAGAGCAATCCATCTCCTCTGGGTCTGGCAACTGTTCCACCAGTTCCACTTGCATCGGCTCAGGAACTGGTATGTCTAATTCTGTGTTAACAGTCTCTGGAATATTGTATTCTGGAGCTTTGTATATTTCCCTTAATACTTTCCAGTGCCTCGGGCCTAGCCTGGAACGCTGGCCACGTGTCCCCTTAGTATTAACTGGGCTTTCTCTTCTTAGAGATTCCACACTTCCTTCACAAGAACTTTTACAGGGCAAAGGTTTCTTTGTAGGAATATAATTCTCATACCTCTTATTGCAGCAGCACGCTGAGGAAAGGTTCTCTCCTTGGACTTGCTTCCTCCCTTCAGAAGCTTCATGCCAAGCTTTTCTCTGAGAGTTTGGTTCCTCTCTCACCCGTGGGAACAGCTCTGCTGGTAAATGCCTGCTCTTGCAATAGCCCAAATCCTGGCTTCCTTGCTCAGCCTGGCTTTTCCTTCCTGGCTGATTCCTACTTGCTTCTTGCTTGCAATCCGTATAAGTCTTTCTCCTCTGCCAGCAAACAGCTTTCTCTTTCTCTTCCTCCTTCTGAGCCGGACCTCCTCCTTTCTGTGTCTCTGTCTCTTTCTGTTTAACTTGGGGCAGTGCTTCCTTATAAAGGACTCCTCTCTTTGAGGCTTGTGAAATGTTTATCATGTGCTTCTGACCAGCTAGGCGTGGCCCTTCAGTCTCCCTGACTGCACTCCTGCTCCCTCTAGCTGGTCACAGTGAATATTGCACCCTGTGCACATCTTTTCCTTGCTGACAAACAGGTTTTTTTCTTCTATCAGGGCTCTCATCAGCCTCCGCTGCATAACACTACCCACCCATTCCCCTCATTCCCAAAACTCTATTCAAGCTTCAGAGAGACAGGGGCCATATGATCCTCATAGCCCCACGCTGGCCACGACAGACATGGTATCCATTGCTTCTACGTCTCTCTCAAGCCAAGCCTCTGGAGTTGGGATGTGCTCCAGATCTTCTTTCTCAGGAAAACGGGACACTAATGCACCTGAATCCTCAGTCCTTACACCTCAGGGTGTGGCTGCTGAGAGCCTAGAATTCCAGGATATCAACCTTTCTCAACAGGTTAAAGATATCCTTTTGGCTTCAAGAAAACCTTCCACAAGATGAGCCTATGCCTTTAAGTGGAAAAGGTTCTCTATCTGGTGTTCAAAAAAGGAACTTAATCCCTTTTCAGTGCCAGTGGAGGCGTTACTGGAGTATCAATTCCATTTATCATCCTCTGGTCTTAAGACCAATTCAGTAAGGGTCCACCTTAGTGCCAATGCAGCGTTCCACAAGCCCTTGGATGGACAACCTGTTTCCTGTCAACCACTTGTAGCGAGGTTTATGAGAGGTCTACTCTTAACTAAATCTCCCATTAAGCCACCACCCGTGGCATGGGATTTGAATCTTGTCCTTGGGCAACACATGAAGCTGCCCTTCGAACCCTTAGCCACTACATCTCTGAAGTTTCTTTCTTGGAAGGTAATCTTCCTAATTGCTCTCACTTCTGCAAGACACATCAGTGAGCTACAAGCTTTAGTGGCTGATCCTCCTTATACAAGGTTCCACCATGATAAAGTAGTTCTTAGGACTCACCCTCACTTTATGACAAAGATGGTTTCGCCTTTTCATTTAAACCAATCGGTTTACCTTTCTGTATTCTTCCCTAGGCCTCATGCCTCCAATGCAGAAAGGAATCTTCACACTCTGGATTGTAAAAGAGCCTTGGCTTTTTATCTTCAGAGAACTAAGCAACATAGAAAAGCTTCCCAGCTTTTTGTTGCCTTTGACTCCAGTCATCTTGGATTACCAGTTTCCAAGCAAACTTTGTCTAAATGGATTGCAAATTGCATATCCTGTGGATATGAGAGCAAGGGACTTTCTCGCAAAGGTCATGTCACAGCTCACAATGTGAGAGCAATGGCAGCCTCTATGGTTAACCTTCACTCAGTGTCCATTGATGACATTTGTAGAGCAGCCACTTGGGCTTCAGTACACACCTTTGCAGCCCACTACTGCTTAGACATGGACTCCCATTTGGATGCCTCGTTTGGCCATGCTGTTCTCCAGCATCTCTTTCAGACTTAGAACAACTCCTACCTGCCGTCCCGGGTTTCGATGCCAGAGATCCATGGGAGGAAGCATGACCCATCTCAACCTGGGTTTCGCAGCTTTCTGGGGTCATCTCCCTGGCATCTCTCAGCTGGGGAGTTCCCATATGTGAAGACTACATTCCTGCTTGTTCCTGGAGATAGCGTAATTACTCACCTGTTACAGGTGATCTCTGGGAACAGCAGAAATTGAGTCTTCACAACCCACCCACCTCCCCTAGGAGCTGTATCTCTCTCTCCTCTATATCCTTCTCTCCTTTGTCTCAGCTATAAACTCAACTGAAGAGGGAGAGTTGGAAAGGCGGGAAGGCAGCAGCGCAGACGCAGTGGGATGCTCCCAAAAGCTTTCCTATTGGACGCTGGGGAGCATTCCCGCGTGGGCTCCATCAGTACCGATAATACCCATATGTAAAGACTCAATTCCTGCTGTTCCCGGAGATCACCTGTTACAGATGAGTAACTACAATATGCTTTCTTTACTTACTAAGGGTTGCTGGGGATACTTATACTAATAAAACTATACTAATATGTTTAATGTACTTTGTTAACCTAAAGCTTAATTAATCTTAGGTTCTTAATGTATGCCTGCACCTGAGAGGGAATATGGCACCTCCTTTCCTTTAAGAGATTAAAGCATCTATAAATACGATTATCCCAGGGGTGCGTCGGTGTCAGGGAATGGGGGGGGGGGAGGTCGGAAGGGAATGAAGACTTATTAAAAACTGGCTGTTACACAGTACCCTGTCCTGTGCTTCTAAGGCAGGGGTTTTCAACCCAGTCCTTGGGGAACCCTAGGCCAGTCAGGTTTTCAGGATTCCCAGAATGAATATGCATGAGAAAGATTTACATGTTCTGCCTTCATTGTATGCAAATCTATCTTATGCATATTCATTGTGGGAATCCTGAAAACCTGACTGGCCTAGGGTTCCCCGAGGACTGGGTTGAAAACCTATGTTCTAAGGTAATCTGTGATCAATTTCCTTTGTGATTCACACAGCCCTTGCTTGGATTGAGGGAGTCTTGGGCTCTAAATTTAACCGGAAAGCTCTCTCCTGTGTTTTAAATTTAAACTGAAAGCTCTTTGCTGCTACTAGGCCCTGACTGAGTATTAAATTTAAACCAGAAGCTCTCTGCTGGGTTTTAAAGTTGAACTGAAAGCTACCTGTTGAGTTTTTAATTTAACTAAAAACTCTTTGCTGATACTAGGCCCTGACTGATTTAACAAATACACTGGGTTCACAGATTAATCAGCTTTAATCTAAAGAATTCCTTTTTCACCAAGATTTAGAATAATTCCCAGGAGTAAATACTTACAATTGCAGATCTCTCTCCAGAAGTAGCAGTCCCTTTTTGTAGTCCTTCAAAACTCAAAAAAGTAGCAGAGGCTAATTTTGATCCATTGACCTCTGGATTATGGGCCCAGCACCCTCCCACTGCACCACTCTGCTCCCCCCATTATTACTGGCTATTCCCAATTATCATCAGAGATGGCAGAAAAGATGAAGAACTCTCTCGACAGCTGCACCAATTTGGTGGAATAAGCTTCTTACTGCGCTAAAATAAGAAGAGGATTGGGAAGTTTTTCAGAAAAAATTAAAATGCTTTCTATTTCCAGTGTAAAATAGTAGGACTGATGTGGTTAAGTGGTGGAGTTATAAATCGTAGTAAGATGAAAGTGGGTGTATGGTATGATGATTTTATGGCTTCTTTCCTCTATATTGCTCTTGTTATTTTGTTTCATGTCTTTTTATTATTTTGTACACTGCTTTGAATGTTATTACATAATAGTGGTATAAAAATATTTTAAATTAAATTGAAAATTAAAATTACTTATATCTGTGAATAGAATCAAGTAATTTTGTATGTAAAACAGGCTTTACATGCAGTGAATAATTTATAACATAACCCTTAAACTGTCCTGCCAAACCACTGAGTAAGACCCCTGGGCAGGGGCTTGTTCTGAACTTGATCAATTCGTGGACATGTTGAACAACAGTAACTTGAATATTTCTTTTTCCTCTCATATTGAGTATACATCCATTGAATTTCTGGATATTACAATTTTTAAACATCAAGATCATCTGGCTATGACTTTATTTCACAAACCAGTAGAGAGGAATACTTTACTCGGGTTTTACAGCCACCATCCAACAACCCTTAAGAAAGGCTTGTTTGCCCAATTTCTTCAATTATGGCAGTTGTGTTCTTCTAAGGAAGATGTTTACAAGCTTGCCATGGAGTTACAGAGTTATTTGAGGGACTGTGGTTATCTATCTGATGTTTTCATTTAGAGCCTTGAAACGTGCTTCTAATGTCCACCGTGAATAGCTTCTCACCCCCACTCATCTTCTAAGGACGACCATTTTGTGGGTGTCTTACCTTTTATGGAGGGTGGCCTCAATTCTTAGACAGTATTGGCATCTTCTGCAATTACATCCTTGTTTTCAAAAGGATTTGATGCTGGCATATACTAGGGGAAATAACGTTAAGGATCGGGTGGTGTGAACCAGATCAGTACCTTTTTTTTATTTCAGTCACAGCACTGGGGATTAATTCTAATGTAGCACATGATCAGAAGGGACATTTTTCAGCTGATGATTGTTTTTATTGTCAGCGGACTATAATGGGTCCTTCCTGAATGGACACAGCTACCCTGAAGGTGTATTTTGCAAAAGGTTACACAGATTGTAATTCAGACCATGTAATCTATATGTAGATATGTCCATGTGGGCTAAAACATATGGGTTGTACTGTTCGTCCAATGAAACAAAGATTGGGTGAACAAAGTCCAGAATTACTAATCGGGTGCTGGCTGCACCATTAGTAGATCACTGCTTGCAATTTACCCATACTTTTGCTCAATTTCAGTGGTGGAAAGGAGAGGCTTAAAAGGTTAGGGCTCTTCAACCTGGAAAAGAAATGGCTGAGGGGAGATAGGATAGGTCTATAAATTAATGAATGGAATGGAATGGGTAAACATAGATCTAGATTAGGGGACATGCAATAAAGCTACAGTGTAACCCATTCAAAAACAGACACATTTTTTCACTCAATGTGTAATCAAACTCTGGAATTCATTATCAGAGGATGTAGTAAAAGCTGTTAGTGTAGCTGGATTTAAAAAGAGTTTGGACAAGTTGCTGGAGGAAAGGTCCATAAACCATTATTAAAGAGGGCCCAGGAAATCCACTGCTTGCCCCAATACAAGCATTGTGGAACCTGTGTGTCTTTTTAGGAAACTGCTAGGTACTTGTGACCTGAATTGGTCACTATAAGAAACAAGATACTAGACTTTATGGACCTTGATCTGACCCAGTATGGCAGTTCTTATGTTCTTATTGATTTTGTTCCTCCTACTTGGTGCTGTGACAGAACTGCTTGTCTTCAGTTCTGTGAGCAACACTAGATTCTTCAATTACATACAGTCCAGCCGGTTTGAACTTGGAACTTGAATGTCAGTCTTGTTGTGATTGAGTATGATCATGACTTTAGGGGCGGCCTGATCTCAGCTAAATCTATGCTGATTGGTTGTGGGCTGATTCCTCTTGGTGAGTGGTCGGTTTGACATCAGACACTCGTTTTTCAAAGAGCAGGAGTTAAAAGTTTAATTTGGATACTTTGGATGGAAGTGAGCTATTTTGATGACAGAGGTTTATTGTGCCCTGAGGCAGAACCAGTAAACTGTATGGTTCAAAATAGGCAGTCTATCGGGGTTGTGGTGAGCAGTCAGTTGGGGAGTGATCAACTGGCAAGATAAAGAGTTTGATTTGTTCTCCGTTCTGGCTCTACCACAAGGGTCTTTTTTAAAAGCGTTGTATTCCTGCTGCAAGACCATCATATCTTTTGATCAGATAAGTCTTGGACAAGTTTTTTTTAAGTCTTTACTATTAAAATGAATAAAATAGAAAGTTTGTTGCAGGGGGATTAACTCTCCCTATACACACACTATCCAACAAAAAGAATACATAGTTCTAGCTCTGATTTCCCATTGTTCTCTGGGAACAAGCAGAAAGTCAGTCCTCACATATGGGTGATGTTGGCACTGACTGAGCCCTCATGGTAACCCCTTCCTAGCTTTCAAAGAAATCCTTTGGGAGATGTACCACACATGCATGGTTCCCTTCCCGCCTAAGGGTGCCATCTTGCCTCAGTCTCCTTTTTTCTGGAGTCCTTCGGACGTGTGTCTTCCCCAGAAAAAGTTGGGGTTTTTTCCTGTCTTTTTGTTCTTTCTCTGGTCGCGTACTGGTTCCCTTTGAGAATTTGAGAAGAAGCTTGCTGCGGAAGCAAAAACGCGAAATAAAGACCTTTTCAAGTACATTCGTAGCAAAAAACCCGTGAGAGAGTCAGTTGGTCCATTAGATGATAAAGGGGTTAAAGGAGCACTAAGAGGCGACAAGGCGATAGCGGAGAGACTGAATGAATTCTTTGCTTCGGTCTTTACTGAGGAAGATGTAGGGATGTTACCCACGACTGAAGTGGTATTTAAAGGTGTGGAAGAATTGAAGGAAATATCGATACATCGGGAAGATGTCTTACAACTATTAGATAAACTGAAGAGTAGCAAATCACCTGGGCCGGATGGTATACATCCAAGGGTGTTGAAAGAACTGAAATTTGAGATTGCAGACCTGCTATCAGTAATCTGTGAACTATCATTAAAATCATCTCTAATACCTGAGGATTGGAGGATCGCCAATGTAACACCAATTTTTAAAAAGGGTTCGAGGGGTGATCCGGGAAACTACAGACCGGTGAGCCTGACATCAGTACCGGGAAAAATGGTAGAAACCATCATAAAGAATAAAATTACTCAGCATATAGATAGTCATGACCTAATGGGAGACAGCCAACATGGCTTTAGACAAGGAAGATCTTGTCTTACTAATCTGTTATGTTTTTTTGAAGGAGTGAATAAACAGGTGGACAAAGGTGAGTCGGTTGATATTGTGTATCTGGACTTTCAGAAAGCCTTTGACAAGGTCCCTCATGAGAGACTTTTGGCAAAACTAAAGAGTCATGGGATAGGAGGCAGTGTACTACTGTGGATCAGGAACTGGTTAAAAGATAGAAAGCAGAGGGTAGGGCTAAATGGCCAATTTTCCCAATGGAGAAAGGTGAATAGTGGTGTACCCCAGGGATCTGTGCTGGGTCCGCTGCTTTTTGACATATTCATAAATGACCTGGAAAGTGGAATAACGAGTGAGGTTATCAAATTTGCTGATGACACAAAACTATTTAAAGTTGTTAAAACCCAGGAGGATTGTGGAAAATTGCAAGAGGATCTTGATAAATTGGAAGACTGGGCATCCAAATGGCAGATGAAATTTAATGTGGAGAAGTGCAAGGTTATGCACCTAGGGAAGAACAACCCAAACTATGGTTACACGATGCAAGGTTCCACATTAGGAACCACCACCCAAGAAAAAGATTTAGGCGTCCTTGTGGATACCATGTTAAAACCCTCGGCCCAGTGTGCAGCGGCGGCCAAGAGAGCAAATAGAATGCTAGGTATGATAAGGAAAGGAATGGAAAATAAAACAAAAGATATTATAATGCCTCTATATCGTTCCATGGTGAGACCGCACCTTGAATATTGTGTGCAATTCTGGTCGCCGTATCTTAAAAAGGATATAGCGATTTTAGAAAAGGTTCAGAGAAGAGCCACCAAAATGGTAAAGGGGATGGAAGGCTACTCCTATGAAGAAAGGCTAAAAAGGTTGGGGCTCTTTAACCTGGAAAAGAGACGGCTGAGGGGAGATATGATAGAAGTCTATAAATTAATGAACGGAGTGGAACGGGTAAACGTAGATCGATTGTTTACCTTATCAGAATATAGAAAGACTAGGGGACATGCAATGAAGCTACAGGGTAAACTATTTAAGACTAATAAAAGAAAATATTTTTTCACTCAACGTGTAATCAAACTCTGGAATTTGTTACCGGAGGATGTAGTAAAGGCTGTTAGTGTAGCTGGGTTTAAAAAAGGTTTGGACAAGTTCCTGGAGGAAAGGTCCATAAACCATTATTAAGAAGGGACCCAGGATATCAATGCTTGAACCAATACAAGCATTGTGGAACCTGTGTCCCTTGGGGAAACTGCTAGGTACGTATGACCTAGATTGGCCACTGTTGGAAACAGAATACTGGGCTTGATGGACCTTGGTCTGACCCAGTATGGCATATCTTATGTTCTTATGTTCTTATGTTCTTCTGCCTCCCAATTCTGCTTGCCAAAGCGTCTTGTTTTTTCAGGTCCCTTTTTTCTTTTTCCCTTTTGCCTTTGAAGGTCTTTTTCTTCAGTGTGCGAGTTTTCGTGCCCTTTCAGCTGGGTCAAGGGAGTTTGACCTTGCATGGACCGTCTTCTCTGCCATGGCCTTGGTCAGTGATTTCAAGCTGTGTGACCATTGTACTCACAATATGTCACATATGGACCTGCATGACCTGCATGTCTTTGGTGCCTCGAACTGATGCCTTGGTGTGTGGTCTCTGCCAGCAGATGACCCCCAAGGGCCCCTGAGGCTGCAAGAAGCAGCGTGAGTCAATTTTACATAAGACAGCCCCAGAGTCATCTGGAGGTTCCCTCCTCGCGTGGTGACTGTGCAACTTCAGAGTCTCGAGGACACGTAGCACCGAGCTGGGGCTGTTCAATGAAGGATGCCCCTCGAATCGTCTGACATCAGTGGCCTCCTTGGGTGATGAGTCTAGGACTGTGGGGAAGTCCCATGACAGCCGGCCTCAGAGCCCTTGATACAAGGGTGACAGCCAGGAGCGGCCCTCAAAGCTGTTCCAGCAGGAGAGAATGCCATTGGGGTCCGGGAATTGGTCTCAGCCCTCCGAGGCCATCCTCATCATGGACACCCCCTCAATGGCACTGGCATCAGACCTGAGTCCTCAGCAACCATGCTGGTGACTGCGGAGCCATCTGGTATCGAGGCCAGGATGGTGGCCTTAGTTTTTTTTTTCAGAAATACTTTTTATTGAGGCTATGGTGCAACGATCAAACAAACATAACCAAAGATTAAGAAATGATAACATTCACAATATATCAACATTGCCACTAGGGTCCGTGGTTACAGCATGGTAGCCCTTTGGTACAGCTGTTTCCAGTGACCCCCATTATATAACGCTTTGCCACCAGCTGTGTTGCCCTTCAACAGTCTTATAGTCCAAACTGGGCCAATAGCTTCTTTTGAGTTTGTCTGTGTAGGATGGCAGCCTTAGAATGCAGTCTGTCTGCCTTCATAGTCCAACAGCGGGCTGTGATGCCTGGTTCCTATGGGTCATCTATCCTGGCCACTAGCCCTTCCACAGCGAGGGCTTCCCCGGAGGTGGAGACAGTCCGAACGCCACTGGGCTCAAGACACTCCTCGGGCCTGGTCCCAGTCTGAGGTCCTGGTCCCAGGACTAAGGACTTCCCCACGCAGCGCACCCAACTCGGGGCACTTGGAACCCCAGGCCATTGGGGTTGGGGCCCATCCCAAGGCCTGAGGAACCTTCGAGGTCTCCTTGGACTCCAGTTCAGACTGGGATACTAAGGTCGATGAGTCCCTGAACACCCGGCTCCACACGGACGTGCCCTTGGACCCTTCCCCTCCAGAGACCCAGCGCCAGTCCCCATCCCAGGACCTGGCCTTCCTGGACTTTGTGAGGGACATTGCGAAGGCCCTCGCCTTCACCACTGAGTCCAAGGAGGAGCCTTGGGCAGAGGTCCTTGAGATCCTGCAGTATGTGTCTCTACCCAAACAGGCCTTCATGGTGCCTGTTCCCCAAAACCTGGAGAGGCTGCTCTTCAGTATGTGGAAGACCACAGCCTCGGTTACCATCATGAGCAGATGGCTGGACTCTATGTATTGGGTGTACCAGAGTCCTGGCTTCCAGAAAGCTCAGCTGCTCCACAACTCCATGGTGGTGGAGTTGACCATGCAGAAAATGCTCACCTCAGTGCCCCTGGGTAGGGAGGCCTGGGCCATGGATGCCCTGGGCAAGAACGTTTTCCAGGGTTCAATGCTCATTCAATGCTCAGCCGGATCCAGGCATATCAGCTTACATGGCCATGTAGCTGTGGGACATGGAGAAGGAACTCGCCAGGTTCGCAGCTGATCTCTCCGAGGAAACTTCAGCGGTTCTGGATCCTGGTCTCCACAGTCAGGGAATGCTCCAAGTTTATGACTTGGGTGGCCTATGACTGCTTTGAGTCAGCGGCTAGAGTAGCACTGGTGGGCATTAGTGCCTGCCACCATGCTTGGCTACAATCTTTCGACCTGAAGCAGTGGGTACAGGCAATGTTCCCTCTAAGGTGCGCTAGGTCCACTGGCAACATTCCTGCTGGCGGGAGGGGGTGCAGTGCAATCGACGCTCTGCCCCTCCCCCCACCAGTGGGAATGCCGGCGGAGGACCCGGCACAGATTAAAGTGAACATTGCGAGGGTGCTGCGCGTGTGTTAGACCCTGTGTCTAGCACATGCCACAGCACTCTTGTAATGTTCACGTTAATCTGTGCCAGGTCCTCCGCTGGCATTCCCGCCGGTGGGGGGAGGGGCGGAGCATCGATTGCACTGCACTCCCCCTTCCCCCACTGGCAGGAATGTTGCCGGTGGACCCAGCACAGCTTAGAGGGAACATTGGGTACAGGACAAGTTGGCCGATTGTCCCTTGCCGGAGAGAGAATCTCTTTGGTAAACCCATGATGGAAAAGGCCGCCAAGCTGGAGTCAGAGTTCATGACCAGGACTAGGCTCTCTAAGAAGACCGCCGATTCTTCCCAGAGGAAGGTTTCAGGTAAAAAGCCCCTATACCCAAAAAAGAGGAAGGCTTATGGGAAGTACCCTCAGCACTTGGCCTTCCAGTTCCCCAACAGGGCCAGGAGGCCAAGGGACAAGGGCCTGGCCCTCATAAGTCTAAGGCCCCAAGCACCAGCCCGCACCTCAGGCGCAATCTTGGGGGGCTTTTGACTCCTGGGGCATAGATTCTCTTTCCCCAATAGGGTCTGCTCCACAGCACACCGGGGGGTGACTGGTTCTCTTTGCTCGCAGATTGCTCACCATCACTACTGATGTGTGGGCCTTGCAGGTGGTGAAGGAGACGCCCCTGCCATTCTTTCCAGGAGAGCTCCCAATGCATCCCCTTCACCGGGACCTGCTTCAGCAGGAACTCGCAAATTTCATGGCAGACAAGGAGGTGGAACCCATACCCCTCAAACTCAGAGGCAAAGGGGGTCATTCTGAGCCACGAATAGCATGCCACTATTCGTGCCCTTTCCCGTCCCTGTCCTCCTTCCCCGCTCATTGTACAGGGACGTTAGATGGGGGTAGGGAAGGAGCAGATTGGGGGGTGGAATTAGGGCAGGTGGTGGGCAGTTGTCGGTCATGGACATAAAAGGCCGATTCCAATGTCAGCCCTGAACGTCCAGGGCCGATGTCTTAGATAGGGAACTTATTCCATCTCTGAGGTGGAATAAGTTCCCCGATCTGGCAGAGGACGGCGGCCTGGGGCATGGCAGCAGTGGGAGGGGCAGAGAGCATTCCCTGCAGCCTGACCCTGGCCTTGGGAAGCCTGATCGGGGGTCGGGCTGTAGGGAAAGCAAGAACAACCTATCCATCAACATAAAGAAAACTGAAGCCCTCATAGTAACAAAGGACCCAGACTTCACACCACCTTCACACCTCAACATTGGGACCACACAAATACAAATACAACCACAAATAAGATACCTAGGAATCATCATAGACCAAGCACTCACACTCAAACAACAGATCAAAAAAACCACCGCAACAATCTTTTACAAGGCTAAAACAGTACAGCGCCTCAGACCTCTCCTTGAACCACAGGACTTCAGAACAGTGATGCAAGCCATGACACTCCCCCACCTAGACTACTGCAATATAATCTACCATGGACTTCCAGCCACTCATACCAACCCACTTCGAACTGCCTTAAACACCACAGCAAGAATTATCAAGAATGCAAAAAAACAAGACCACATCACCCCAGTCCTGAGGGAGCTACACATACTCCCTCTAGAAGCAAAAATCAAATACAAATCCGCCCTACTCACTCACAAAGCTCTCTACCAAACTCAAACATCCCATCTCTGCACACTTCTGCCTCAACCAGCCCACAACAGAACAACCAGACAAACCACCAACAACTCCCTCACCATCCCCCATAAAAGAACGAAATGCAATCAATGGACCTGCAACAGAGCCTTTGAACTATATGCACCATCCCTCTGGAACTCTCTACCAAATCACATCAGAAGCAACAAAGACCCCTTATCTTTCAGGAAACAACTAAAAACCGCACTATTCTAGGAATACCTTGGACCAGAAACAACCACCCACCACTGACTCCCTCCCAACCACCCTATTTCATCCCTCCGAACATATGTTCTATGTAACTATAACACAATGTCTATGTCCCAAATATTTGTTAAAATCATTAATGTCGGCCACCAGGTGATGGCCCCAAACCCTTGCAATTGATTATTGTACACCCCCCCCTTTTAATGTTCCACTGCTTTGACCCGGTGAAAAGCGGGATATAAATACAGCTAAATAAATAAATAAATTGTAGGAGCCAGTGGCCGGGGATCGCGACTTTACAATGGCACCACGGCTCCATTGTAAAGCCCAGACTGAGTTAGTCAAGTGTGGCTTCTATGTGCAGGCCAGGCTGAATCGTGGTCTCGACCTGCACGTACAAGCCTGTTTGCGATTCCAATCCCGCAGGGCTAGACGTGCCCCATGGGATCGGAATCGCAACTCCCTCTGTGCATCCGATCCGGCCAGGCACACAGAGGGCCTGTACGTCCAGATTGGAATTAGGCCCAAAGGATTTTACTCCCACTACTTTCTGGTGCTCAAAAGGACCGGAGGGTTTTGGCCTATCTTAGGCCTGCAAGACCTCAACAGGTTCCTGGTGAGGGCGAAATTCAAGATGCTCTCCCTTGGAACACTGCTGCCATACCTCCAGCAGGGAGACTGGCTATGATCCTTGGATCTAAAGGATGATTATTCACCCCCTTCACAGACAATTCCTCCACTTCATGGTGGGAGGCTGCCATTATCAGTACAGGGTCTTCCTTTTCGGTCTGGCCTCTGCCCCATGGGTCTTCACCAAGTGCTTGGCAGTGGTCAACGCCTTCCTGCGTCTCCAGGGGGTGTTCATCTTCCCATACCTGGACAACTGGCTCATACAGGGCAGCACCGCCACAGAAGCCTGCTAGGCGACAGACCACACCTTCCTCATTCTAGAACACCTGGGGTTCATCATAAACTACGCAAACTCTCAATGCCTGGAGTTCATAGGGGCAATGCTGGACACCATCCAGGCCAAAGCTTTCCTTCCTCTGGACAGCGCCCAATGCCTCCAGGTGCTCGCAGGGCATGTCCAGGGTGAACCCTTGGCCTTTGCCCGCCTCATGCTTCGCCTTCTGGGCCACATGGCATCCACACTGTATGTCACCCAGGACGCTCACCTGCACATGTGGCCAGCTTCCAGCAGATCAACCTCCTGGAGCTTTTGGTGAAAGCGCACGCCCTCCAGACTTTCCAACCACCTTCAACACTAAAGAGTCCTAATCCAGACTGACAACCAGGTGGCAATGTCTACATCACCAAGCAGGGAGGGATGGGGTCGTTCCTCCTGTGCCAGGAGGCAGTGAGCCTCTGTTCCTTCGCTAGCAGCAGCAAGATGCTCCTGTGAGCGGTCTACCTCCCGGGCCAGTACAATTTCCTGGTGGACCGGCTCAGCTGGGTCTTCCAAATGCATGAGTGGTGGCTGGACCCTGAGGTGGCCAGTTGACTATTTCATCTCTGGAGGCTCCTGCAGATGGACCTCTTTGCCAGCCCAGCCAGTGCTCTGCTGGCCCAGTTTTGCACCAGGCAACCGCACCCCTGCAGATGGCAGCAGATGGAGAGCCTTCTCTATGCCTTCCCGCCCACCCTACTGATTGCCAAGACCCGGTTCAAGGTCCAGTTAGACAGAGCCACAGTGATCCTGGTGGGCTCCTCAGTGGGCCTGGCAACCATGGTTCCCACTACTCCTCCGCCTGTCCCAGGTGCCCCCAGTCCCTCTGGGGTGCAACCCGGGTCTGCTCTCACAGGAGGGCAGCTCACTCCTGCACCCCAATCTGGGGTCCCTATCTCTGACAGCTTGCCTGCTAAAAGGATAGCCTTGGCCCATTTTGATCTCTCTAGAGAGGTGGAAGCGGTTCTCCTGGCTTCCTGCAAACCTTCCATCCACCGGGCCTACGCCTTTAAGTGGCGAAGGTTCTCTGATTGGTATGCAGAGAGGCAGATTAACCCCTTCTCTTCGGTCCAGCTGGTACTCCAGTACCTGCTCTATCTGTCCCAAGTGGGACTCAAATCCAACTCTGTCAGAGTTCACCTCTGCACGCTGCCAGTGCACCATCACCTTATCAAGGCTCCTCTCTGCCCAGCCCCTCAAAACTCAATCTCTGAGAGACTTACTATTTTCTAAGCCACCTGTCTGCCCCCTGGCAGCAGAATGGCATCTCAATGTAGTCCTTTCGAAACTCACTGTGCCACTGTTCGAGCCTCTCAGCTCGTGCCATCTCAAATACCTATCCTGGAAGGTGGTCTTCCTCGTGGTGCTTACTTCAGCTCGCAGGGTCAGCAAGTTCCAGGCCTTGGTGGCCCATCCACCTTACACAAGGTTCTACAATAACAGGGTCGTGCTCTGCCTGCACCCCAAGTTTCTACCAAAGGTGGTTTCGCCATTCTACCTCAACCAGGAGGTGGTACTTCCCATTCTTTCCTTGACCCCATGCCAGTAGGGCTGAGGATACTATCCACACTCTCAACTGTAAGCAGGCCTTGTCTTTCTACCTAGACCAGACTCAGGCCCACCGCCGCTCATCACAGCTCTTTGTCTCCAATGACCCAGGTCGACTGGGGACAGCGATCTCTAAGTGGACACTGTCCACTTGGGTGGAGGACTGCATTGCCTTCGCTTATGAGCAGGCTGGTCTTTCGCTGGATGCTAGAGAGCCTGGTCATGGCGTACAGTGTCCGGGTCATGGCAGCATTGGTGGCAAACTTACTCTCTGTCCCTTTGGCTGAGATCAGCTGGACCTCTGTTCGTACCTTTGCAGCTCATTACTGCCTGGAGAGGGAGTCCTGCCGGAACAGCATCTTCGGCCAGGCAGTACTCTATCATTTGTTTGGGGTGTAAAGCAACTTCTGCTCTCCGGCCCTTCAGTGTGTCCAGGCTACCGGAGAACTGGCTCCTCACTTGACACTTGGGCCGCTTGTGAGTCTGTTGTCTCTTGACTCAGTTGCTGCTTCTCACGGCTCATCTTTTTCTGGTCACCCTTGGCTTTTACAGGTCTTTTCAGTAGCCTATAGCTGGCAGTCCCATATGTGAGGACTGACTTCCTGCTTGTTCCCTGTTCCCAGAGAAAGTGTAGTTACCTATGATGTTCTCCGGGGACAGCAGGAATCAGTTCTCACAACTCTCCTTCCTCCTCATAGAGTTGCTCTCTTTTTGCCATCTTGTGCTATGTTATCAAACTGAGGGAACATCTCCCAAAAGCTTTCTTTGAAAGCTGGGGAGAGGTTACCACGAGGCCTCTGTCGGCATCGACATCACCCTTATATGAGGGCTGATTCCTGCTGTCCCCAGAGAGCACCCGTTACATGTGAGTAACTACGCTTTACTTATTATTAAAACCACTGAATATGAGCAGAAATTCTCTTTCCCAGGAACCTAGAGCACTTTAGTCTTGGTTGGATTGAGCTTTAACATGCTCAGTCATAACCAACCCATTACGCTCTGAAGACAGGAATTTCATTTTGCCACCACTGTTCCCTGGTCCTTCTTAACCCTTAACACCCAGGTGCAATATGTGACCATCCAGGTCAAAGCTGTGGATAGCCCATGCTACTGAAGGGATAAGGAGACCTTTGGAACACAGCACATGGGATGGATCTGGGTGGTCAGATTTTTTTTTTTTTAAAAACACCAGCTGGTGCAACTACATAAAATCCAGATATTCAGCACCGCTGACCGAATAGTGACTGGGCCTGGATATGCAGATTCAGTGCTGACCACGGGCAGTATCCAGATAATGGTGATATTAAGCCTGCTATCATGATCACTAACTAGATAAAGTTAGGAGAGCCTTTTCACTGTCCTAACTGTATCCGGATAATTAGAGGATTGAAAAGCTCCACTAGCCTGATAACTGCTAACTATGCCTTGGACTGCCCCAGTACTATATAGAAGCGGTCATAGGAAATACTCAGTAGCGCTCTTTGGCTAGTGCTACTGAATATATTGATGGCCAGCACTTACTTTATTAACAAGCCCTTAGAATATTGGCCCTGCTCTGTTTAGTAGGGAAGACCTGAGCCAACAAAAGCTTAAACCACAGATTGCAATAGATTTTGAGAGTGGTGGTCCAGCCTGTGAAATGCAGTGGACAGGTCCCGGAGAACCTGGCCATCTGAACATATACAATGTGCACCAACAGAAGTGATCCACACTCATGGGCCACTGTAGAAAACTTGCATTAGAGCTGTGCACGGTTTCCAAACACAAGCCTAATGCAAAAGCTTTGCTCTTTGGTGCTGTAAGCCAATGCCATGCAAAATAAGCTGTGCGCAAAAAGTCTGCACTAAACAAGGGACGTATGTGCATTTGGGCCTGAGCTAACTAGGTTTCTCCATCTGCTCTGAAAAGCACAGCTGCTGGGATGCTCTCTGATAAATATCTATATGATTCTGCACAGAATAACAGATGTTTATGCGCAAAAGAGCATTCCAGCACCTGCGCAAAACACGGCTTGCTCCTGCACACCACCTCCTCTCCTGCCATTTTGTTTAACCAATCTCCTTCAGCAGAGCCAGAAAAAAGCTGTGCTGAAGATAAAGAGAAGAGACAGATATAAATTGTGGGGATGCATGGAACAGTCTCCCAGTGGAGATGGTGGCGACCAGAACTGTATCTGAACTGAAGAAAGCATGGGACTAGCAGGAGAGGAAGGGAATGCAGAGCTTAATAGTTCTTACAGATGGGCAGACTGGTTAGGCCATGTCGTCTTTATCTGCCATTCTTTCCATGTAAATTTCTCACCAGTGCTGATCACAGACCTATGTGCTAACTCTTTAGGCCCCCCTCAGATCTCACGTTAAATCCCAGCGTTGAGCTCAGCCTTTAGATCTTTTGCACGCTTCTCTGCAGCTGCACCGAATAGTTAATTGTTTCATTATCATGAATTTAAATGTGCTATGCACTGCTCTCTGCTCGAGGCTTTGCACAGTTAGCTCCTTCACAAAATTCCTATTTCCAGGAACAAGCAGGAATGCAGCCTTTACATATGGGTGGTGTCAGTATCAATGGTGCCCACACGGGAACGCACCCCAGCATCCAATAGGAAAGCCTTTGGGAGGAGTCCACTGCACCTGCGTGTCTGCCTTCCCAACTCTTCTCCTCGGTTCTTCGTTTTCTGCGGAGCCAGCAGGTTTTAATTCCTGTCACTGCTGCAAAGCGTTTCTTTTTTTGGTGTAATACCATGCTCTGCCTTTCCGTCAATGCCGGTTCTGTCAAATGGACACCGGCCCCGATAGAAATTTCTGTTTACTAAAAAATTTCTTTTTTTTATTTCTTTCTTTTTTTCCTGCAGGTTTCACCACTAATTAGGCCTTTAGACCTCCATTACTTCTTCAACTATCGAACATGTTAAAAACAGAAACAAACAACTAGGAGTTTTAAGAAGTGTACCAAATATGCCGGTGCAGTATCAGTCACCAATAAACATGACTGGTATCTAAAATGTTTGGGCCCTGACCATTTACCAAACTCTTGTACTATGTGTCAACAAATGACAAAAAGAAACCTAAAGAACCGAGCCAGACAGTAAGGATCGCTGTTCTCCCCAAACTCGATTTCTGTGGTTTCCATATCATTGAGAACATCAACCTCCTCTCATGGGTCTCTTCTAAGTCCAAACATAAAAGTAAGTCTCTGATTTCTAAGAAGTCATTGGTAACGGCATCAAAGACCGATACCGACACCAAAGGTAGATCCCAGCATAAGCATCAAGACTCCCCTAGGGGTGCTTCTGATGCAGACCAGCCAGCGAAACAGCCCCAGTGGGAGGATCTGTCCTCCAAAGTACAGGAGGGGCTCTGGGACATTTGAGGTATTGACCTCTGGAGAACTACCGGTTCCATGCTCTGGGACAGTGGCTCAAAGCCCTATTGGTGATTCCTCCCAGATATCAACCATCTCCCTGGACCAGCACATGCTTGCTATCAAGAGGAGTTTGGCCGCACTCCTGAAAACCTCAGTACAAACAGTATCAACATCTCCAGCAGTGCAGGTATCAACACCCTGCCTAAAGCCAACAGTATCGGCCCCAATGCCAGCCCTCGAAACTGCATCGCTGGAGCCTCCGAGGCCAAGGCTGATGCCTCCGTTGGAATCAACCAATATCTCTAGTATGCAACAGGCTAAAACTGCCAGGGCTGCCAATTCCAATACCTCCAAGCAACAGTATCAACGTCAACGAAGCTTCGAGGTCAAACACACAACTGTCGATACTTCTACTTTTTGTCAGACCCCGAGTCCAGTTCTTCTGATTCTGATGAGGAATCACTGGTTTCCCAAGAACTTCCAGACATCCCTACAGACCCTTCCCCTCCACAGGAGCAGCGCAGGTCCCCACCATAAGATATGTCTTTTCAAGACTTCATTAGGGATATGGTAGCAGGACTGGACATCACAGTAGCCTCGGAGAAAGAACCAAGGGCAGAGAAGATGGAGATACTCCAATACCCTCCCATGCCCAGGGGAATGGCTACTTTACTGGTACACTGCATCTTACAAGATCTTATGCTTCACATGTGGGAGGCTCCTCTCTCAGTCCCACCTATTAGCAAATTGCTCGATACCATATTCTGGGTTCCTGAATGTCCAGGTTTTCAGAAGCCTCAACTCCCATCACTCAATGGTGGTGAAATCAGCGATGCGCCGAATAAAGAGTTTCAAAAATGACTCATCCATGCCTCCTGGTAGGGAATCAAGGGTGCTCGATGCTTTCAGCATATATGTTGGCCTCCAGGATAAACTCCTACATGCTATTCATGACCATGTTTCTCAAGGATGTCACCACGAATCTGGACACAGGACCAAAAAGAAACTCCAAATAGGCACTGCAACAAAAGTTGTCAAAAAAGAAAAGAAAAAACAAAAAACCCCCAAAATACCCAAAAAACCCCAAAACAAAATATAACACCCAAACATGAAATCGGGAGGCGACAGATAAAGGTGGGAAACAGGCTCAGGCAAAAAAGAGGAAAAAAGACCTCAGCATACCTCCAACCAGTAATCTAGGAGGAATCGAGACTGTTATAGAGCAAAACATGCCTCAGAAAATAACAGTGCTCTACTTACATCAACGGTCAGAAAAAAACCTCTTAAGCCTGCAGAAAAACAGTCCCCACGTAAGTATAGCCCCTTCCCTAAAAAAGCAACCTCAGTGGCAAATAGCAGTAAAAAAGCACTTAACTAGAATGTCGCTATCAATCCAGAAGATCAGTCCAAAGGCAGATAGCAGTGAAAAGGCACTCAACACTCAACTGGAACATCGCTATCAGTCCAGAGGATCACACAGAAGCGGGAGCCCCGACATCTGATGTTTTGCCTTGTGGCTTCTTCAGGGAACATAAGAACATAAGAAATGCCATACTGGGTCAGACCGAGGTCCATCAAGTCCAGTATCCTGTTTCCAACAGTGGCCAATCTAGGTCATACGTACCTAGCAGTATCCCCAAAAGACACAGGTTCTGCAGTGCTTGTACTAGGTCAAGCATTGATATCCTGGGTCCCTTTTTAATAGTGGTTTATGGACCTTTCCTCCAGGAACTTGTCCAAACCTTTTTTAAACCCAGCTATACTAACAGCCCTTACTACATCCTCCGGTAACAGATTCCAGAGTTTGATTACACGTTGAGTGAAGAAATATTTTCTCTTATTTGTCTTAAATAGTTTACCCTGTAGCTTCATTGCATGTCCCCTAGTCCTTCTATATTTTGATAGCGTAAACAATTGATCCACGTTTATCCGTTCCACTCCATTCATTAATTTATAGACCTCTATCATATCTCCCCTCAGCCGTCTCTTTTCCAGGTTAAAGAGCCCTAACCTTTTTAGCCTCTCTTCATAGGAGTAGCCTTCCATCCCCTTCACCAATTTGGTGGCTCTTCTCTGTACTTTTTCTAATAACTCTATGTCCTTTTTAAGATACGGTGACCAGAATTGCACACAATATTCAAGGTGCGGTCGTACCATGGAGCGATACAGAGGCATTATAATATCCTTTGTTTTATTCTCCATCCCTTTCCTTATGATACCTAGCATTCTATTTGCTTTCTTGGCCGCCGCTGCACACTGGGCGGAGGGTTTTAACATGTTATCCACGATGACTCCTAAATCTTTTTCCTGGGTGGTGGTTTCTAATGTGGAGCCTTGCATCGTGTAACTATAGTGTGGGTTGTTCTTTCTTAGGTGCATAACTTTGCACTTGTCCACATTAAATTTCATCTGCCATTTGGATGCCCAGTCTTCCAATTTATCCAGATCCTCCTGCAGTTTTCCACAATCCTCTTGGGTTTTAACAACTTTAAACAGTTTTGTGTCATCTGCAAATTTGATAACCTCACTAGTTATTCCTTTTTCTAGGTCATTTATGAATATGTCAAAAAGTAGGGGACCCAGTACAGATCCCTGGGGTACTCCACTATTCACCTTTTTCCATTGGGAATATTGGCCATTTAGCCCTACCCTCTGCTTTCTATCTTTTAACTAGTTCCCGATCCACAATAGTACACTGCCTCCTATCCCATGACTTTTTAGCTTTGCCAAAAGTCTCTGATGGGGGACCTTGTCAAAAGCTTTCTGAAAGTCCAGATACACTATATCAACCGACTCACCTTTGTCTACCTGTTTATGCAGACCTTCAAAAAAACATATCAGATTAGTAAGACAAGATCTTCCTTGTCTAAAGCCATGTTGGCTGTCTCCCATTAGGCCATGACTATCTACATGCTGTGTAATTTTGTACTTTATGATGGTTTCTACCATTTTCCCTGGTACTGACGTCAGGCTCACCGGTCTGTAATTTCCCGGGTCACCCCTGGAACCCTTTTTAAAAATTGGTGTTACGTTGGCGACCCTCCAATCTTCAGGTATTACAGATGATTTTAATGAAAGTTCACAGATTACCAATAGCTCCAGAGCAGACCAGATCTGAAAGCATGAAGGGGGCATTCATAAAACAAAAAAACAGAAAAAAGGGGGCTGGCAAACGCTCATAAGCGCCGGACCCAGGAACCGGCGAACCTTTCCAAAAGTGCTTGGCGAACCTTTCCAAAAGCGCTTTTGGCTGGTGCTTTTGGAAAGGTTCGCCGGTTCCTGGGTCCGGCGCTTATGAGATTGCACAATTGGTTATGTTCTTTAGACCTGAATGAAATGTACATGCATGTACTGATCCATCTTTAACACAGGCAGTATCTGCCCTTCATGTTTCATGGAAACCACTACCAATACAGAGTGCTGCCCTTCGGCTTAGCCTTGGTACCGCAAGTATTCACAAAATGCATGTCGGTAGTTGCTGCCTATCTCTGCACTTTGGGGGTCTTTGTCTTCCCTTACTTAGACAACTGGCTAATCAAGGGAGACTCCTCTCACGATCATGGTACTCCAACATCTGAGATTTGTCCTAAACTTCCCAAAGTCTCACCTCACTCCAACTCAACATCAAGTTCACTGGAGTGCTCATAGATACTCAACAGGCCTGTGCTTTTCTTCCTCAAGATCGCTGTGCCTGTCTTATCGAGCTGGCAAAAGGAATGCAACAGCAAAGCTGCATAACAGCTGGAGAGATGCTACGTCTGTTGGGACACATGGCCTCCATGTTCCATGTCATCCCCTATGCTCGACTATACATGCAACAGGCTAAATGGACCCTGTATTTGCAATGTAATCAAGCAAAGGGGTGTCTCAGTGACAAGATCCATATCACTCCTCAACTGACCAAGTCTCTTCAGTGGTGGTATTTATTTATTTACATTCTCTTATATACCACGCTATTCTGCATCAGTGCAGTTTACATTGAACAAACTGAAATTACATTGAACAGGGCATTATAACTTGGAGATAACTATTTTACAGGGAACATGGGCTTTGGAGGGTTAAGTGGCTTGCCCAAGACCACAAGGAGCACCTGTGGGACTAGAAACCCCAGTCCTTCCGGCCCAAGGTTGCTGTCCTCTAGTGGGATTTGAACCCCCGACCTTCCGGCCTGAAGTACCTTGCCCCAACCACTAGGCTACTCCTCCACTCCTATTCCCCACAGAATGTACTCTGTGGCTCACCTTTTCAGATGCCTCCATCTCGATGCAGTCTGATGACAGATGTCTCCAAGCTGGGTTGGGGAGTGCATCTGAATAACCTAACCACACAGGAACTGTGGACTCAACAGGAATCTGCTCTGCAGATCAACCTCTTAGAGCTACAGGCACTAACAAATGCCCTTTGGGTTTTTGAACCCTAACCTTTGGGACAACAGGTATTAATCAGGACAGACAACCAAGTTGCCATGTTCTATGTGAACAAACAAGGTGGGGAACGGGATCCTATCTCCCTTATGTGAGGAAGTGCTTCGCTGTGGTTCTTTGCCATCGCACATCACATTCACCTGAGAGAGGTGTACCTCCCAGTCAAACTCAATGTCCTTGCGGACAGGCTGTCGTATCCTTCTTCCACACGACTGGACCTTACATCGCGAGACAGCTGCTTGGATCTTCTGAATGTGGGGAACTCCACTCATAGATCTTTTTGTCACTCTACAGAACACACAACTTCCAATCTTCTGCTCCATGCTTCTGTCCCTGAACCGACAGGCCCTGGACACCTTCCTTCTCCACTGGGGATAGGGTCTGCTCTATACATTTCCTCCCATCCCCTTTGATACCCAAAACATTGTTCAAGTTACAGGCCGACAAGGGCTCCATGATCCTCATAGCCCCTTTTTGGCCCCATTAACCGTGGTTTCTTCAGCTTCTTTGCCTTGCACAGAGTCAACCTCTCAGACTCGGATGTGTGTTTCCCAACTCCTCTCCCAGGACCAGGGGATGCTCCTCCATCCCAATTTTCACTTCCTTCGCCTCACAGCTTGGCTGCTGAAGGGATAGTGCTGTCTGACCTCGACTTGCCACAGCAGGTCAAAGATATCTTTCTTGCATCATGCAAGGAGTCCACCAGGCAATCTTATGCCTTCAAGTGGTGAAGGTTTGCCCTCTGGTGATTCCCAAAGGGCATTGACCCCTTTGCTTACCCAGTGGAGTCCCTTCTACAATATCTCCTCCACCTGTCCTTGGCAGTCTTAAGACTAACTAAGTGTGAGGTCATCTTAGTCCATTGTGGCCTCTCACAAACCACTTGGTGGACAGCCTATCTCCTCAGACCCTTAGTAGCATGCTTCATGCGGGATCTCTTACTGCCCATTTATTTATTTAAGGGTTTTATATACTGCCCTTCAGGAAAATCAAAGTGGTTTACAAATAACCAGTAAACCATTACATTTTATCAAATTTCAAACCGGTTATAGCATAGAACGGAGAGGATACATTAGAAGGATTGCAACTGGACTGTACAACGTGGCAATAAAACTTATTTACAAGTAGGAACATATGTACATGTAAAGGGTAGATCTATTAGCATGCAAGAGCTGACCTCAGGTTTGATATCTTACCATTGTTGTAGTCAGAATTACTGGAGGGAAGGGGGAGTATAGAGGGAGCGGAAGGAACCAGTATCGTGTATGTGATAGATTGGTAAGATGGTGTTATGTGGGGAAGAAGTCTTGCATTGGTTCATCTGTGCCAAAATGTTTTATGAACAGAGGCATCTTAAGCTTTTTCCTGAATGTTATTAGGTCAGTAATGGATCTAAGTTTAAGCCACCTCCAGAGGCCTGGGACCTCAATGTGATTCTCGCTCAACTTCTAAAGCCTCCTTTCGAGCCTTTAGCCACCACTTCACTGAAGTTGCTATCTTAGAAGGTACTTTTCCTCATCACCGTCACGTCAGCTCGCCGCATCAGCGAACTGCAGGCTCTGGTGGCAGATCCACCATATTCCCCGTTCCACCATGAGAAGTTGGTTCTCTGTACTCATCTGCATTTCCTTCCGAAGGTAGTCTCCTCCTCCATCCATTCAGTAATCCTACCAATTTTCTTCCCTAGATCACATGCGTCTCGGGCTGAAGCAATGCTACACACCTTGGACTGCAAGCGAGCGCTAGCTTACTCCTTGGATAGAACTAAGGGTCACAGAAAATCATCTCAAGTATTTGTTTCCTTTGATCCAAATCACTTCGGGCTATCGGTAACAAAACCAACTCTGTCCAGATGGATAGCAGATTGCATTTCATTTGCTTATGCACAAGGAGGACTCTCTTTGGAGGGTAATGTCACTGCTTGTAATGTGTGAGCTATGGCAACCTCTGTAGCCAATGCCCATTCAGTATCCATTGAGGAGATTTGTCAGTCAGCTCCCTGGTTCTCCATTCATATTTTTTCTGCACATTATTGCCGATACAGGGGCTCCCATCGGGACACTGTCTTTGGCCAAGCTGTACTCCATCACCTCTTTGGGACTTAAACTCAACTCTGACCCTCCGTCCCGGACTTCTACCAGAGATCAGACTAGCATTAGAGGTGGTACAGACTCATGGAATTGAGTCAAATGGACCACATCGTGTCCACACTCTTTGGTTCTACCTTTAGCCTCAGGGATCACAGTGCTCTCCCTCCCCATGCCAGTCTGGTACCTGGGAGCTAGTGAGTCCCATATGTGAAGACGTCATTCCTGCTTGTTTCTGGAGATAGTGTAGTTACTCACCTGTAACAGATGATCACCAGGAACAGCAAGAATCAGTCTTCACAACCCTCCCTCCTCCCCTAGGAGTTGTAGGATTGGTTTATTTTTTTCTCTCTCTCAGCTACAAACTCAATTGAGGAGGAGTTGGGAAGGCGGAAAGGCAAGCACGCAGGCATAGTGGAGTGCTCCCAAAGGCTTTCATATTGGACGCTGGGGAGTATTCCCATGTGGGCTCCGTCGGTACTGATATCACCCATATGTGAAGACTGATTCCTGCTGTTCCTGGAGATCACCTGTTACAGTTAGTAACTGCACTTGTAGCACACAAACATTTGTGCTAAAACTGAACTAACCTGTGCTCAAAGCTTAGCAAAACTGTATTAGCCTATTAGTGTTGTAGCCTCGGTGAAACCCTGTTTGACAAGAACAGAGGGCATTAACTTCACTTGTTTGCTTTTCTTTAGTTTAATCCATTTTCCCACCAGGGGAAATGGAAAGCCAAGAAGCAGCGAAAATCACAGCGGCTGCAAAGGAAGGGGGCTGGGGAGGGGATAACAGAGAAACTCATGCAAATGCACACTCCAGCCCAAGGTACAGAAGCCCTTACCCCATATTCCATTCTTCTCATAAAGGTGCCTTACTTGGATTAAAAATATTCCCCTGCTTTATCCCTCTGCCTCCAACTCAATGTGTTTGAATGGGGTTTAAAGACAGATTCTACATTCCAGTCTCACGTGTTGCAAGCACGCCTCTAAATAGCTTCTGGCAGTTGCCACCCTCTCCCTTTCTAGCTACTTTCAACCCTGCCCTTGACAGAGGAAGGTTTTGTACACTCTGTTGTAGGGTCTTGCTCAATCTCAGTAAATATGCAGACCCACACAGCTTCATCAATACTGTACTAGACACACACAGGTCCCAGGCCCTTCCAGGTTCACAGTCAGGAAACTTCAGTGACATGGCAATTTGTGCATGCATTGCCAAAATGAAAAACAAACAGAAGTTAAAATAAAAAGGAGAAAAATATATGCATAAGAGTGCAAATCAAAGTAAGGTAGCTTTATAGGCTGTGTGCCTGGGCAGCTTACATGTGTCCTGAGGCAGGCCTGGGCAGACACCTCCCCCTGGGCTTCAGTCCTGATGCAATCGCTGCCATAGACAGAGTGAGCTGTCAGCTGTTGCATTCCTCGCGATTTAGGGACGAGTGTTACCTCCTATGGAGGACCGTGTCACATGTGAGCCTGAAGGTCAGCTGATGCTAAGCCAGGCACTGGGACACAATGACCTAGTCACAGCAAGAGAGGAAGCACCTGGGCCTCGGCAGGGCCTTTTAGGGGTGGGGCAACATTACAATTTGACTCCAGGCATCAGAACAAATTCAGCCTCTTCACATTTAACCTGCTATTTTTTTTTTTTTGCAAGCTTTCTGAAGAGAGTTATGCAAGATGGACTACAGCAGGTGGAACTGGCCATAGGCAGCTTGCATTGCAATAACAGCATAACAATAGTAGAATGACTAGATGTCAGAGTACTACAGTTACAAGAGTGAGGTAAATTTGGCAAGAGACCAGGATTAATCGACACAGCCCTGGAACACACCTAGTCAGTGGAGTTTTCAGGACAAGCACAATGAATATGCATGAGAGAGATTTGCATGCAGTGGAGACAGTGCATGCCAATCTCTCTCATGGATATTCATTGTGGTTATCCTGCAAACCTGACTGGCCAGATGCACTACAAGGACTGGGTTAAGAACCCCTGCAACACACAAATTAAATCCTAGTTAGCATTAATATGATACAGTATCATTTCAGGGACAGACTGACCTACTGTACTTAGTGTTGCCCAAATTCATCAAACAAGCTGATCTGGTCTTGGTTTAGCCTGCAGGCAGATGCTGTCCTCTGTTCTTAGGGAAATCAGAACTACAAATCCATGCCTACAATGGGGCAGAACCAGGAGTGGATCAGTGCATTCAGTTAACCCGGGCACCTTATTGGGCAGACTAGATACCATACTGGTCTTTATCTGCTGTCATATACTATGTTACTATATGGCGACCCTAGACCCAGTCAGGATTCTATTACTTCCATCCAGTGCTGTTTTGAAACTCAAAACTCTAGAAGACCATGTGTAACAGCACACATCACGGGATCACGAACACACAAGAACTCCAGCATGAGTCATACTACCGCTGCTACTATAGCTGGACCTCCTGCCCCCCAGAGTCCTCAACTGCAAGACACTCTGGGAGACAGATTATACTATTGCTGTGGCAGTTTGGGGAGTGCACGCTAGAGACGAGGCTTCTGTGCTTGGGTTCTGCCAATAGTGGGCTGAGAAAACAGCCTCAGTGAATTTCAAATTCCATATAGTCTTGCCAGACCAGTACAGACAAGTGAGTTGTGTTCCCTTAAAAGCAGATTGATGGAGACAAAGAACCAGTGAAAAGCCCAGATTTCAATGACATCACTCTCATGCCTATATTCATGTCAGCCATTAGTGGTTCCTTTCATATTTCTTTGTCTCCAGCAGTTGATGGATGGATTTTCTCCTTTCTGAAGAAAATCTGAGGATCGAGAAGAAAAGATTGATTAAACGCTTGTGAATGACCACCTTGAGAAACAAAGGTAACTCACTTGATCATGACGTGGGAGGCTCAACGAGACTGCAGTATTTTGGTAATCATAGGAGGGAAAATTGGTTCAGCTCCACACTCTTATGATAAGAGCTTTTTGAGCAGCCACAAAATTGGAAGGATCTGGAAGAGTGCAGCAGCCTCATACAATCTCAGTGCCTCCTCCCTCCTCCTCTGTCCCCCCTCCCCCCCCCCCCCCCACTCTCTCCCAAAGATTGCAGAAGGTTCTAGGAGGGATTTGCCTGCCTGTTACCTTACATGCAGGGCTGCACAGCAAGACAGTTTCAGGGGAGCAAAGCTGAGCCCGGCATGGATCCTCTGCATGGGGCTCTCAGAGGATGAGTGCCAAGGCTTAACCTTGTCATTGTCCTTGTTGGGGGCTTCTGATTCTGTCTTCCTAGGACCGCTGGTGACCATTGCCACAGTGTAGGGGTTTCCCACTATTTTCTGCATGTGTTAATAGCGTTTTTACATATTGTGTGCATGGTGGTCTCGCGGTCCTAATATGCATTCTGCCCAAGCTGTTCCAACGTGTACTTCTTCCCTAGCACCTGCAACATGTGTTGCATAAAAGCATAGTTAATATGCACTTTTGAGCCACTACTACCGTAGTGCACACGGTTGTGATATTTGCCTAACTCTCTTCCAGGAAACATTGTTTGACCTGTGGCAAGTGAGATGCCTCATCCCTGGATTCTGGACTCTGCTTTTCCTTTGTGGCAGCTTCTGAGTCATCCCTGGAGGACCTGCTTTCCCCCTCCCAGCTGGAGGATACAGTTAGTCTGACCTTGCATGCCTCAGGGCAAGAGGTGAAAGATGGTGCTATGGATAATGATATTCAGCTGTCTGGAGGATCCAGCGACCATGCTTTGAGCTACTCATCATTCTCTAGGGCAGTGATGGCTAACCTTTTTGAGCCCGAGTGCCCAAACTGCCGCACAAAACCAAAGAATTTCCTCAAAGTGCCAGCACGTCAATTAAAGCTCCATTTGCATAAGGTGCTTCATTTGCATAAATATTTGCATAATGTTACCATACACTAACTTTTAGTAAACATGCCTCTTAATGAGTATATGGATAAAGAAAGACTAAAAGGTTTCTACATTACTATAATCCAGTACCAACCGCCAGGCACATTAGGAACTACTACAAACGCTGCCCATTTAGAACCCATAGCAAACCCGCCGTATCCTAACAGCACTACCAGGACTCACAAAGCACCATACTCTACCTATCAAAAGGCAACACTGCAAATATTAAACCAATACATCTCAGAGAACAACAATACATGACCTACTGGGGAAAGAACAAGTGGCAATGTCAAATAGGAATTATATAAACAGAATACCTCAGCTCAGTTACACATGCAGAACAGACCATTACCAAACAAGGAATCACAATTTAGAAACAGGAAGACAATAATTAAACTGGGAACCCCAAAAGCCAAACTTGGAATATACAACAACACTGTAGAAATAAAACTATATATTAATTTCCTCTTGTACTAAACAAAGCGCAAAAATTAATGATGCACATTTCCCAGAGCTGACATATTCCAATTAATAAATTCAAAATAAAGAGATATTTTTCTACCTTTTGTGCATTTTTTTTTCAGTTGCAATTGTTCCAGCCACTTTCTTCTGGTTTCTTCGTGTCTTCTGCTAACTCTCCATCTGCTGTCCATTTGTCCTTTCTTCTGTCTTCTTGGTTTTTTTTTCCATTCTCTCTCTACATCTGCTTTAACATACTAATCTTTCTCCTTTTGCTCTTTCCTCATTCCTATTTCATCTACTCAAAATTTACCCCTCCATCCTCAATCCCCACTTACTCTCCCAATACCCGGCCAATTGTAGATTTTTTATCCCTCCCACACAAAATATTTTTCCCCTCTCCATTTTACTCTCCCAGCCCCATCCCATTCTAATCCTCCCCCAACACCAGCTCCCTTCTAGTTCCAGCCTCACCCAGCATCCATTCCCTTCTAGTCCCTGCATCAGCCCATTTCCAGTCCTAGCAGCCCCCCAACCCATTTCCAGTCCTAGCAACCCCCAACCCAATACCAGTCCTATCCCCCCCTCATCAACCCACTTCCAGTCCTAACCCATCACCCCATTTTCAGTTTAAGCCCCCCCTATAACCCATTACCAGTCCTAACCCCCCATCAGCCCACTTCCAGTCAGCCCCCCATAGCCCATTGCCAGTCCTAACCCCCCCCATCAGCCCACAGTCCATTACCAGTCCTAACCCCATCAGCCCACCTCAAGTCCTAACCCCTCCCCATCAGCCCATTTCTTGTCCCAGCCCCCCATAGCGCATTATCAGTCATAAACCCCCCCCATAGCCCATTACCAGTCCTAACCCCATCAGACCACCTCCAGTGTTAACCCCCCATCAGCCCATTTCCAGTCCTAACCCCACCCAACAGCCCACCTCAAGTCCTAACCCCTCCCCTTCAGCGGTCCTAACCCCCCCTAGCCCATTAGCAGTCCTAACCCCCCCTCTCTAGCCCATTAGCAGTCCTAACCCCCCCCATAGCCCATTACCAGTCCTAACCCCCCATCACCCCATTTCCAGACAGCCCCCATCAGCCCACAGCCCATTAGCAGTCCTACCCCCCAGCCCATTAGCAGTCCTAACCCCCCTAGCCCATTAGCAGTCCTAACCCCCCATCACCCCATTTCCTGACAGCCCCCTCAGCCCACAGCCCATTAGCAGTCCTACCCCCCCAGCCCATTAGCAGTCCTAACCCCCCCCCTAGCCCATTAGCAGTCCTAACCCCCCCCTAGCCCATTAGCAGTCCTAACCCACCCCCCATGGCAAATTTAAAAAAAAAAAAAAAGCAGCTGGCTCTGGCTTCTGCCGCGGCAGCGGCAGAATGCAATGTCCCGTGGGGCCCCCTCCGCCCGCAAAGCCCCTCTGCAAGGGCTTTCAGATTCGCGAGGGAGAGCGTCTCCCTCGCGTCTCTGTTAAGCCGCAGGGGCTAATGGGAAATCTCCCATCAGTCCCTCGCGTCTAAAGGGGCTGATGGGAAATTTCCCATTAGCCCCTGCGGGCTTAACAGAGACGCGAGGGAGACGCTGTCTCCCTCGCGAATCTGAAAGCCCTTGCAGAGGGGCTTAGCGGGCGGAGGGCGCCCCGCGGGACACTGCATGCTGCCGCGTCCGCGGCAGCAGCCAGAGCCCGCTTTTTCTTTTTCTGCGGACCTTCACGCGTGCCAGCTGCAAGGCCTTCGCGTGCCACAGCTGGCACGCGTGCCATAGGTTCGCCATCGCTGCTCTAGGGGGTCTTTAATGACTGTGCATCCTGGTGTTTGAGTCATGTCCAAGAGGAGAGCTTCTGAACTCTGGATTGTCCTCCATGGAATTATTTTCCTTTTTGAAGCAGGCCTCGCTCTTCTGGCATGGAAATTCAGAACCTGCAGCCTCTGGGTGCCCCTAAGCGCAGTCTCAAATGCAGGCTGAGAGTGGAAGTCCTGTTCGATTATCTTTGGCTAAGCATCCCCTGCGAGGGGCTCTCCCCATGGAGATGGGGAACAGCTAGGACCGGCCTGTCCAAAGGCAAATTAGGTAGTCACCTAGGGCAGCAGACCCTGCTAGGCAGCATTGCTAACCCAGCTCCCCAGGAAGCAGCAGCTGAACTGTTGCTTCAGCACCATGGTGGGCTTTAAAATGTCTGCACATGTATTCACAGTTCCAGCCTGCTGCTCCTGCCTGCCCTTCAAGAAAGTTGCATTGGAGGGGAGGCAGGTGCGGCAGGTGCGGCAGGCCATGTGTGTGAATGTATACAGGCACTTTAAGGTCTGAGGCAGCCCTGAGGTGGAAGTTCAGCTGCCCCCATTTCGGTGCAAGGTGAGAGAGTCTTGGGCTGGGCGGTGGCATGGAGGGTCTGCCTAGGGTGGCAGAAATCCTCATACTGCCACTGGGAACAGTTGGGAGCTGTCCGAGATTTTGACTATGATTCTGGTTCAGATGGCTCGGTATTGGGCTCCAATGTGTGTGGATGAAGGAGTATTCTCATCTTCACAGGATTCTGTAGAGGCCGGAGTAATCTGCCTATCTCGGAAGGAGAATATAAAAACATAAGAAATGCCTTACTGGGTTAGACCAAGACCTATCAAGCTCAGTATCCTGTTTCCAACAGTGATCAATCCAGGCCACAAGTACCTGGCAGGTTCCCAAAGAGGCACACAGGTTCTACAATGCTTGTCCCAGGGAAAGCAGTGGATTGTCCGGGTCCTCTTTAATAATGGTTTATGGACCTTTCCTCCAGGAACTTGTCCAAACCTTTTTTTAAACCGAGTTACATAACAGCTTTTACTACATCCTCTGCTAATGAATTCCAGAGTTTGATTATGCATTGAGTAAAAAAATATTCTCTTATTTGTCTTAAATGGGTTGCATTGTATCTTCGTTGCGTGTTCTCTATTTTTTTCTACTTTTTGGTGGTGTAAACAACCGATCTATGCTTACTCGTTCCACTCCATTCATTAATTGATTGATCACCAGGATCTCATCTGCTTTGAACTTGATGGAGGCTTCAAGACAGTAGTGGATTTTCACACCCCTTGGATGCTTCAAGGGGTGTGAAAATCCACTACTGTCTTCCCGTTCCCAGATATGATCAAGGATATGATCTGGTCAGAGTGGGACTCTCCCGACTCCCTGCTTAAAGGGTTAAGGGTGTAGAAGAAGATCTCTGCTCCCCCAGAGAAGGAGTGCATTAAGTGGTTTGGCATTCCTAAGGCAGATGCATAGGTTACAGCAGTTACCAGATGGACCACCATTCCTGTGGAAGGCGGATCGGCCTTAAGGGATTCTCTGGACCATAAGGTGAATTCATTGCTGAGGAGCCAGTTTGCAATGGTGGCTACTGTTCTGCAGCTGGCAGTATGTACCAGCCTGACATTTCGAGCCCTGTTCCAGTAGATTCAGTCTCTTCTGCCACATGATACTACCCCTCTTTTGGAGTAGGCCACGGCCTTCCTTTCTGATGCCATGTATGACCTGGTACGCTTGGTGGCCAGGGATGGTGCCCTACAGTAGTGTTACACTATTGGATTAGCTCTGACCATGGGCAGCAGACACTTCTTCCAAAGCCCAGTTGGCCCAACTGGCTTTTAATGGGAAGCTTTTGTTTGGAACTGATTTGGAGAAGCTGGTGAAGGACCTGGGTGAGACAAAATCTTACCAATTTCCAAAAGACAGGTTTAACACTAGAAGCCCAAAAATTAATTTTACCTAGAAACACCAAAGTGCATCAATTGATGCATTATCACGACGACTGTGTTTAACATGAAATGCTGATGTGAATTAATGTGAAGTTACTTATTTGTTAAATACGTGCAATATGTGATGTCATTATATGACGTCATCGTGTGTTTATTGTTTGTAATGTCGGAGTAAAACTATAAACAGTGATTGAGATGCACCACCAAGTGGGAACATGAATTTATACCTAGAAGCCCCAAAGTACGTCAGTTGACGCATCCAAGACAATTGAGTGCATCAATTGATGTACTTTGGGGCTTCTAGGTATAAATTCATTTTCCCACTAGGTGGTGCATCTGTCATTAATTTTTGATGCACATATTTGAACATCTTGACCTTGCTAACAAAGTCATGGAACATGACTGACATGGTTCTAGCAGTAGCGCTGGTATACAACTTCGAAGATGCATTTGCGTCAATTGACGCACTTTGGGGCTTCTAGTGTTAAGGGGCCTGTAAAGCAGACTGGTGTCCTTTTCTTGCCAGCTTCCACCCATCCACCAAGGGCACGCTGGCCAGATTCCTGGAGGTTTCAGGACTCTTGTCGTTACCGATCTGGAAAACCTTCTTCTCCTATGCTGTTGGGCCTTTTACTTGTTCTCAGTCCTTTCGTGGAGCACATGGATCCAGAGACTTGGTCCTTCCAGAGGAGGACCCTCCTGGGCTGCAGTTAAGGTTTTGGGGCCCATTCCATAGTTCCTCCAGTTGGAGACTGACTTTGCCTTTTCTTTCAGGAATGGGTCCAGGTTACCATAGTTCACTGTGTGCTAGATGCCATTCAGCTCGGCTATGTCCTGGAATGGAAAGAGCAGATTCTAGATGCTTTCATCATTTCCCCTTGTGGGTCTGCAATCAAAGTGCCACTGTGTGGACCATCTTGGACAAGTGACTATGCCTGAAGGCAATTGTGCCCATCCTCCCAGATGAGGAGGGCAAGGGCAGATACTCCATCTATTACATGGAGCAAAAAAAAAAAAAAGCAAGACGATTCCTTCCAGCCCATTCTGGTCCTCAAGAGCGTCAACGAGCACTTGCACATCTTGTGCCTCCGGATGGAAGCCTTGCGATCTATGATTCAAGCGATGCACTGAAGGGAGTTCTTGGATTCTCTGGATCTGGCCAAGGTATATTTTATATCCAATTTCAGCCCAATACATTCCTAGTTCGTAATCTTCCTGCTACTATTCTAGAACATGACTCATTGTACCATAATGTATACAGCCAAAGGTTCCTTATATTTAATCCAAACCACCAGACTTATTAGGATTAAGATTATCTGTAAATAGTTATTAGTTACCTGTAAACATGGTTCTTATTACTTGTTTCTACACATGTTCTGTTATATGTAATTCTTTCAGTTGCATGTAAACCGTTTAGATTCCAGATAAGGCAGTATCTAAAACCACATAAATAAATAAATATCCAGATACAGGCAGATCAGCAGAAGTATCTGTGTTTTAATGTGCTTGGCTCTCACGATCAGTTCACCGCCTTCCCTTTCGGGTTATCCACTGCCCCAAGGACATTGTCCAAGGTCATGGTGATGGTGGCTGCGAAGCTGCAGTGTCAAGGGTTCTGTGTCCATCCCTATCTGGATGAATGGTTCTTCCGAGCTGTTCCCTTTCAGAAGCTTCTCGGGTGGCATCTCAAGTGGGGTCCTTTTTGGAAAGCCTCAGCTGGGTGATCATCAGGGGGGGGGGGGGGGAAACAGTCCCTGGAGTTTCTGGGAACATGTTTCAGCACTCAAATGGGCATAATTTTCCTGCCAGACCAGAAAGTCAAAGACTATTGGATTGCATGATGCTGTTCTGTGCACAGCAGGCTCCCAGTATTTGGGATTATCTTCAGCTCCTTGGATTGATGGCAGCGCCAATAGAGATGGTGCCATGGATGCGTGCTCACATGCAGTCCTTGTTGACTTGGTGGTCCCCAGGTTCTCAAGAGTTTGAGCACCAGCTTCCACTCCTGTTGATGGTGAAGGCCAGCCTGTGGTGGTGGCAGTAGTCCTGAGGAAGGGCATGCCACTGGATAATTTCTCCGAGATCTTGCTGACGATGGATGTCAATTTCTCGGGCTGGGGAGCCAATTGCCAAGACTGTATGGATCAGGGTCATTGGGACCGCAAGGACGCGGTGTGGCCTATTAACTGCCTCAAGCCGAGGGCCATCAGGTTGGCTCTTCTGAGTTTCCGGTCCCTGGTCGAGGGCTAGGCAGTTCGATTGTTTTCAGACAATATCACGGTGGTGGCTTATGTCAATCAGCAAGGTGGCACGAGGAGCACTGGGGTAGTTCTGGAGATGGCTCTCCTGTTTGCCTGGGCAGATAAAAACCTCCTAGCCTTGTTGCTCCAGCACATTGCTGAGGTGGACAATGTGGAAGTGGACTTCCTCAGCTGACAATCTCTAGATCTTGGAAAGTGGGAGTTGAGTCAGGAGGTGTTTCAGTTGATTCTGCGCTGCTGTGGTCACCCTGAAATGGATCCGATGGCAACCTGCTCCATTGCCAAAGTTTGCTGTTTCTTTAGTCATGACATGGAGATGGGGTCAGAGGGTGTTAATGTCCTGACCCAACCTTGGCCAAGTCAGCGACTGCTTTATATGTTTCCGCTGTGGCCCCTAGTGGGGTGTGTGATTCAGCATATAGAACATCACCCTGTCAGGATTGTTCTGGTGTCACCAGAGTGGTCAAGGAGAGCGTGGTTCAGAGATCTGATGTGGCTCCTACAGGCACCACCTCTTGGGGCCTATTGTGGTAGGGACCAATTGTCCTGGAGCACCTGGATCTCTTGTTGCTTATGGCATGACTCTTGAAAGAAGATGGCTAATGTGTGAGGGCTGCTCTCCAGCAGTGTCCTCTACTCTGCTCAGTGCCTGGAGAAGGTCTACCAAGCTAGCATATGTGCAGATATGGTGCCTCTGAGCAGTGGTGCGCCACACAACAGTTGGCTTCTGAGGTAGCCAAGGTGGCCTTTCTACAGGATGGCCTAGAGAACGGCCTTTCCATTAGCTCCCTGAAAGTTCAGCTGGCAGCTCTGGCCTGTTTCTGGGGTCTGGTCGTGGACAAGTCTCTGGCCTTGCACCCAGATGTCTCGCTTTTCTCCAGGGGGTTTGGCATCTGCATCCTTCCCTCCTGTCTGTGCTCCCTTCCTGGTATCTGTGTCTTGTGCTCAGGGCCCTGGTGGCAGCACCCTTTGAGCTGTTGAAGCATGCTACCTTAAAGAATTTGACGTTCAAGATGGTCTTCTTGGTTGCAATTTGTTCCACAAGGCGGATTTCAGAGCTGAAGGCTCTGTCTTGCCAAGATCCTTTTCGAAGGAGGTCATTTCTATTCAGCCTGTGCCTTCCTTCTTGCCTAAAGTGCTTTCTCTCTTTCATGTGAGTCAGGTGGTCTGCCTGTCCTTCTTCCCGAAGGAGCAGTGTTTGGGGAACGATAAGGATCTTCACCTGGGGGATGTTCGGAGGGTGCTCCTCCTGTTCCTGGAGGTTTCAAATTCCTTTCATAAGTCCAAGCATGTTTTGTGTTTGCTGGCCCACACAAAGATGGAACAGTAGCCAAGTCGACTTTGGGGTGCTGGATTAAAGAGGCCATTGCCTCCATGTATCTGTTGCAGAACCGGCTGGTTCAGAGGGTTTGCGCATCCATTCTACCTGACCACAAGCATCCTCTTTGATGGAGTAGAGCTCGGTAGCCCCTGAAGACATTGGTTGGGCAGCAATATGGACATTACCTCCCATTTTTGTCAAGCGTTACCACTTGGATATCAACATGCTGGTGGACATGGCCTTGGCTCAAGGGTTTTGCAAGCTGCTTTGTCTTCTTCCAGCCCATTGGTTTTGTAGCTTTGGTACATCCAACTTATCTGGACTAGTCTAGCAGGATGATATGGAGAGTTACAGTTTACTTAACAGTTAAATGTTCTTTCATTGAGTCCTGCTAGACCAGTCCAGGATCCGCCCCTAAAACTGTAGTTGCTCTGTTCTTTTGCTGTGGTACCCTTGGGCCCGCTATGAATTTTTATCTCACTTGGCAATGCAGGTTCATCTTCTTCTGACAGCTTTCTGTTTAGGCTTTCCTGTACATAGTTTTTTTTTTTTACTGTTGATTACTCGTTGCCCATGATCGAAGTTGTGTGAGGCTTGCTATGTTTCTCCCATATGCTTTGGGACGAATACTGAAGGGACCTCTGGTGGTTGAGGTGAATAGAGGCATAGGAGAATTGTCATTGAAACCTAAGCTTTTCATTGGTTCTTTGTCGCCACCAAACTGCTGGTAGGGGAATACAACCCACTTGTCTGGGCTGGTCTAACAGGACTCAAGGAAAGGACATTAACTGGTTAATAAAATATCACCTTCAGTGCCATGATTGCTTTGGAAGAAGGAGATGGCTAGGGCCAATGTAATAATAAGACCAGGGTACAAAGAGGGCTGGTGTTAGACATGCTGGGGCTCGGGGCAGGAATTTGGGAGAGCACCTCAAAGCCCATCAACATACTTTAGACCTCTTGTTGCATGGAGGTCAAGACAATTGTCCTGTTTGCATCACCTAATACTGGCCCTGGATCATGTTTGGCCTTACCACTAGGCAGGCTAGGCATTTGTCTAGGGCATCAGAATTGGAGTAGGGGAGGTGCAGTAGTACAGTGCCAGTATGTTAGGACAGCAGCTGTCAGTGTATCGGCAGACCTTTGAGTACCTGAGTGTGCTGGAGGACTGCCGTGTTTTGCCTCTTCTGATAGGAGGTTTGTATCAAAGGGGTACAGGAAGAGCAGGCCTTGAGCAGGCATGAGTACACAAAGGTCCTGCACCATACTGGGTTTTCCAATGCAGCCTTGGGCACAGGAAGGAGGTAGGGTAGTAGTGATGGCAGTAGATGGAAAGGGAGAAATGCTGGATACAGTGAGAGAGAAAGGGGAGTAGGGAAGGAGATTGCTGGACAACTGAAGGTGGGAAGAGAAAGGAGAGATGCTGGACTATGGAGTTGGGGCGGGGAAAGGGAAATGCTGTCTATGGGGGTAAGAAAAAGGAGATGCAGGATTATTGGGGGAGGGAAAGGGAAAAAGAGATGCTAGACTATGGTGGGGGGGAGGGAATATGTTGGACGATGAGGAAGGGGTAGGAAAGGGGATATACTGGGGGAAAGGGAATGGGAGGTTCCGGATTATAGAGGGTGAGGGAGAGAAAGGGAGATGCTGGACACAGAGTGCATGGCTGAAGTTTCACCTAGAGTACCAGAAACCCTTGAGTCAGTTCTGCCCTGGGTACAAATTGACACCTAGTTATTTTGTGTCATTTCTAGTATCACAGTAAATTTTTTCTTTACTTCCAGTTTAAGAAGCAAATGAGATGCTCAGTGCACAATTGTTGACATTGGGTAGAGAGTAAGCAAGCGGTGCCTTGCCTTCTTTTAAACTTCAGTGGTTGGAAGGAAGACTGCTTAAACTCAGACCTGTAACAGTGGATGGGGGGGGGGGGGGGAATTAGGGAGTGGGTGAGGTTAGGTAAGTAAGTGCGATGGTGGATGTGAGGAGTAGGGGCCATAGTAAAGGGGGAGGGGGAGAATTAGTGGGTAGATGAGCTTTGGGGACTGGCAGACATATTGAAGGGTCCAATTCTTTTTAACATCTTTGTTAGTGATACAGCGGAAGGGCTATCGGGTAAGGTTTGCTTCTTTGTGGATGATACCAAACTCTGCAACAGAGTAGACACCCAGGAAGGTGTAGATATCATGAGGAGGGATCTAGTTAAGCTTGAAGAATGGTTTTGAATTTGGCAGCTGAGATTTAATGATAAAAAACCCCCCACAAGGTCATGCATCTGGGCTGCAAAAATCCAAGGGAGTGGTAGAGTTTAGGGGATGAAGTACTTTTATCCACAAAAGAAGAGCGGGGCCTGGGCGTGATTGTGTCTGATGATCTTAAAGTAACCAAACAGGTAGAAAAGGCGACGGCAAAAGCTAGAAGGATGTTTGGGTGCATACGGAGAGGAATGGCTAGCAGAAGAAAGGAGGTGATAGTGCCTCTGTATAAGTCTTTGGTGCGACCTCATTTGGAGTATAGTGTGCAATTCTGGAGACCGCACCTTTAAAAGGATATAAACAGGCTGGAGTCAGTACATTGGGTGGCTACTAAAATGGTTAGTGGTCTTCATTATAAAGCATATGAGGACAGACTTAGGGATTTTAATATGTATACTTTAGAGGAAAGGTGGGATAGAGATGATTTGAGACGTTTAAATACCTCCATGGCATAAGTGCACAGGAGGAGCGCCTCTTTCAATTGAAAGCAAGCTCTGCTACGAGGGGGACACAGGAAGAGGGTGAAAGGGGATAGACTCAGGAGTCATATGCAGATATATTTCTCTATGGAAAAAGAGTGGTAGATGCGTGGGATAGTCTCCCAGTGGAGATTGTAGAGATGAGAACAGTATAAATTCAAAACAAGCATGGGACAAACACAGAGGATCTCTAAAGGAAAAAAGGCTACTATTGTAGCTGATGGAAGGGCAGACTAGATAGGCCATGTCGTCTTTTTCTGCTATCATGTTTCTATGTTTCTGTGAATAAAAGGAGGATGGGCCAAGTAGGGTATCAGTTGGAAAGTGGTGGTGGGGGACTCCTGAACTCAAGGGTCCCAGGTTGGGGCTCCCGGATCTATTGGTGGTTGATTTTTGACATCTATTATTTCCTTCTCAATAACTTGTTCAGAAGTGTACGTAATAGACAAAGTATTCATAGTTTAATAATAACACTAATAATGCCCATAGAATCAGCTAAAGTAAAGTTTCAACATTTAAACAAAAGGAAAAATGCATGCTGGTTCTTAATGCTCTTCGCAGCACTGGAAATACTATATGCAGCGCATTAATATGCATTAACTCTAAAATTAGCAGGCTGTCTTGCGCCCTGCTCAGTGCAGATTGTTTGCATGCCAAAACCCATCCTGCATTAGAACTTCACTGCTAAAGCTGTAGTAACGGACTGCAATAGCCTACTGAAGGGCAGAGTGGGAGGAGCTTTGGGAAGTGGCCTTTTCCCTGGTCTCTCTGCCATATCTATCTGAAGGACAGTTGAGAAACCTTAGACTTAACCAATCAAGGATCTAATTATGGGACAGTGGGTCACCATCTCCACAGGAATCAGTGGGTCCTGCATGCCTGGCAGGAGTTTTTCCAGAGAGTCAGTTGCCAAGTTACTCAGTGAGATTTTAAGCCAATCCTGGGTTTCTCATTATGATGCATTATGGGACCTACAGCACCGATTCCAATGGATAAAATCAGAGACTAAAAATACGATATGGCATTGCAATGCAAATTTAAAGCCAGAGCTGGCAAAAAAATCTCACTCCTGGATCCTGGGTAACTTGGCAACTCTGGAAACTGTGGAATAAAGCCCTTGAAGAGAAGGAAAATGTCTGTCTGTAGCATTTTTTGGACTGGGCTGTAGCTTTCATTTCATTTACCAAGTTGCCATAAGTAAAAATATTTTATTTAGGAAGCACCAACTTATCAGTTGTGGTGATCTCAAAGGGAAGGATACCCAGTGGGAGGGCCTGGCAGAGAAAGGACCCCAAGTGAAGTGGATCTTTGCGTGACCTTGCATGCTGGGTAAATTCATATAGTTCGCCCGTCACATTTTCACAATAGCCAGGAAGACTGAGCATGTAGATAAAAGGAACTCGTGTGCAGCCGAAGTGATCTCGTTAAAACTCCACAGAGCGAAATCTAGCCTGGAATGGGTCTAGTGATGTCAGCCTGTCCAACCACATGGGGCTGATTTAACACAAGACATTCCTGCTAAAATTTTGCATACATTCTCTCCCAATGCAATAAGCAAGCGGCAAGCAAATACAACAGAAGGTAAGTATTTAGACTTGGAGATGAGGATTTAAACATGCATGTATTTAGGACTGCTACACGGATAGGCGGTAGTGGTGGATATATGTAGCAGGTGCTTGCCACTGGTATCTAATTAGGGCATATGCACATGTAAATAGGCATTTTAGGATAGACACAATATACACATGCATGTCCTTACGACATGTAAATTTCACAGGAGCTTGATCTGGACATAGCCTGGGCAGGAGAAACGTCTGTATGTGTATTCCCCATTTCATATCGGGAATGCACAGGTTAGCCCAAAGGTCTCCTCGTCCAGGTTTACACCTGCTCCCTGGCACGAAAAGATTGAATCCCCCAATATTTATTTCCCCACTCCGATTGCAAATGATCTAAAGATCGAGTCCTTTGTAATTAAAGTCAGAGCATCTGCACGTCTAGGTTTGCAAAATGGCTTGGATAAGCCTGCGAGCGCTGACATTTCGACAGACTCGTGAAAGTTGCTGGGCTTCCTCCGTGTCCACTTGTAAAATGGCATCGCCTGCTGTCCGTCCCCACACCTTCCTGCACTTCCTGCTATTAAAAATCACCACCAGCTATATGTCGATCATACAATGGCCTCACACATGCACACCCTCTCTTCTAAAATTCACATAGATTGGCAGACGTTGGCACGTTGATGTTGCTTCGTCACATAAACAGCCTCTCTCGGATGTGCCTTCAGACGTACAGCTAAGCCTTTTGGCCATCCTAAATTAAACAGCTTGGCTGTATGGATGACTGAATATCGTTGCTATATGTATAGTTAGAAAGACCGCTGTTGGGCTGCTCCCCAGCACTATCCTTATAGTGCTAGGCATTGAGAGGGATTTTCTATGGCATTATCCATGGAGAGGGGGCTCCTACTTTTAGCAGCAAAGTCCCTTTACAAATCAACCCAGAAGAGTTTCACAAATCATGATAAAATCATTCTACGGAAAAAGGAATATAAATAGGGGGAGTAGACTAATAAACCTTGTACCCTGCAAGGTATGCTAGCTTTCCTGTCATTTTCGAGTTCTGTGGATAGAGGGGGAAGTTAAAATTAATTCGCACCTCTAAGCAATAAATTAAATTTAAAAAACAGAGGTTGAAGCATCAATCTCATACTGTAAGCAAATGCTTTCACATCTATATTAAAGGGTCTAACATTGGTCTAGTCAGGCGCCAGTACTGGCTACTTGCTCTCTAATGACCCTGCCTTAAACGTGGAAATTGGACCGCTCATTAAGGAAGTATGTAATACCGTGGGAGCTGAAACATAGTACCTGTAAATGAGAGCAAATAAGAACCAGCATGACATCCAGTCTCCCAGCAAGGTTTTAGGTTTGTAACTGCCACTGTATGCAAGTTACCCCTGTCATTGCTTTTTACTGGGGGTTGTAACTTCAACTGGGTACAGGTTATCCGCTCTCTATGCTTTTTACTGTGTATTGTAACTGCTACCGTATGCAGGTTACCCCCTCTGTGCTTTGGGTTGTTACTGCCATTGTATGCAAGTTACCTCCGCTCTATGCTTTTTGCTGTGGGTTGTAACTGCCTCATTGTGCAGGTTATGTCCTCTCTCTCTGCTTTTTGCTGTGGGTTGTAACTGCCTCATTGTGCAGGTTACGTCCTCTCTCTGCTTTTTGCTGTGGGTTGTAACTGCCTCATTGTGCAGGTTACGTCCTCTCTCTGCTTTTTGCTGTGGGTTGTAACTGCCTCATTGTGCAGGTTACGTCCTCTCTCTGCTTTTTGCTGTGGGTTGTAACTGCCTCAGTGTGCAGGTTATGTCCTCTCTCTGCTTTTTGCTGTGGGTTGTAACTGCTTCAGTGTGCAGGTTATGTCCTCTCTCTTTGCTTTTTGCTGTGGGTTGTAACTGCCATAGTGTGCAGGTTACCCCCCTCTTTATGCCTTTTACAAGGGATTGTAACGGCCGCTCTGGGCTGGTTATCCCCGCTCTGTGCTTTTTGCTGTGGGTTGTAACTGCCACTGTGTGCAACTTATCTCCGCTTTGTGTTTTCATTGCGGGTTGTAATTGCCGCTCTCTCTAGGTTACTCCCTACTCTATGCTTTTTACTTTGGGTTGTTACTGCTGTTCCATGCAGGTTACCCCTGCTCTATGCTTTTTTGAAGTGCGAAAGTCATTTAAGTTTAGCTTTGGAGTACGAATGCCTCTCTTCCAAAGTAATTTCTCCAAAGTGGGTTAGTTTTGGCGCACCATAGATTAAACAAACACCACTGTACTAAGGGATACTAAACCAATCAATCAATCTAAAAAACCCTTAGATAATTAACAAACTCATCCCGCATAGTCGCTCAACCTCAAATGGAAAACAATAAAGCTAAAATGTCAACCAAGACTAATGGACCTTATAGGCACATAGTACTTACTGTCAATAGGGGAGAAAAAAAAAAGTCCTCAGTACGACCAAAACTCCCTCTAGGTGGCAAACTGAATTACCATAGAGGAATTTTCATCTCACACATCACCGGTCTTCCAAAAGAAACTCCCCACTGTTATTAAAATACCAATAACGTATCCCAATTCAATATAATCAAAAGTACTTTTTAAAGTATTTTTTTATATGTATATAATACATTTTTAATTATAAAACCCTCAGATCTCACGCATCTAACTACCACACACAGAAGTATCGCACTCCTCTATTGGTACGGCAAACCGCCGCTCTCATAAGATCAACCAACCTCCACATAGTCATCCTGTTTTGCTGTGCTTCAGGGGGCTGTGTATGTGTAGGTTGGTTGATCTTATGAGAGCGGCGGTTTGCCGTACCAATAGAGGAGTGCAATACTTCTGTGTGTGGTAGTTAGATGCGTGAGATCTGAGGATTTGATATTATTAAAAATGTATTATACATTAAAAAATAAAAAAAGTACTTTTGATATATTGAATTGGGATAGGTTACTGGTATTTTGAAAACCGGTGATGTGTCATATGAGAGCTCCTCTATTCAGTTTGCCACCTAGAGCAGGGGTCTCAAACTCAAATTGCTTTGAGGGCCAAATGAGGACTTGTAAAAGTAACCCACAGGCCGCACTCGGTAGCACTTTTTTTTAATACAGGTGAGTTTCACCGTTAAACCTGGCTCTCCGATGCCTCCGATTCACTAGAAAACATTCCTTCTTCAATTGGCTGGGTCATAATCGCAGTTGGAGGAGCACTCCGCCCCCTGCATGCATGGCGTTAATGTTAAACAACGGCGAGAGGAAAATTTTTATCATCCCAAAATGCATCGCGGGCTGCACAAAATTCTCTCGCGGGCTGTGTGTTTGAGACCCCTGACCTAGAGGGAGTTTTGGTCGTACTGAGGTCTTTTTTCTCCCGTATTAACTGTAAGTACTATGTGCCTATAAGGTCCACTAGTCTTGGTTGATATTTAGCTTTATCCTTTTCCACTTGAGACTGAGTGACCATGTGGGATGAGTTTGTTAATTATCTAAGGGTTTTTTAGATTGATTAGTTTTGCACACATCATGAGTCATGATCCTCACTTCTAAGCCAGGGAATGTGGAGTATGACCTCAGTCTCTCAGATTTACTACTACGCTCGCTGTAGTACTGGCATTGTGTAAGAGAGATTCCTTCTGGAGTTCATAAGATGTAACACATATATAGGCAACTTGTCAAGGTGTGATTAGAAATTCCTCTTAATCAGGCCCGCGACTCCCGGTACGATGGGAAATAACTATCTTTCTGCCACGTTGTCTTGGTCTCCGAGTGCATTGCCTGGAACTTGTGAATTCAGTTACTGTTGTTGGTGCTGTTATCATGGGGAGGGCATTCCAGACATCGCCCCTGTTTCCATGGAAAAGTACTTAATGATATTGCTTCTAAGTTTTTCTTCCTTTAGCTTCATTTCATGTCCTCTTGTTTTATAGCTTCCCCGTCAATACCTTTCAAGGATTTGAATGTCCGTATCATATCTCCCCTGTCCCTCCTCTCCTCTCCTCTCCTCTCCTCCCCTCCCCTGTCCCTCCTCTCCAAACATGTTCAGGTCATCAAATCTCTTCTCATACTGCTTCTGGCAGAAACTCCATATAAGTTTGGTCACTCTCCTCAGAGCCCCTTCAAGTCTTTTTATATCCTTAGTGAGGTACAGTCTCCAAAACTGAACACAGTGCTCCAAGTGAGGCCTCGCTAATGGCTTGCGGAGCTGGGTTCTGCTTTGTACAGCAGACACACTGCACACAGCACTTACTAATCCCGGTATAGCACTACTCAATGCATGCATGTGAAGAGAATGTTCCTGCCCCACCGAGCTTATAGTCTATTCAATGGAGAGACAAAAACAGGACACATTGTTATGAGACATTATTAAAAATGCCATGGGTATAAACAGGAGAAAAAGGGGTTAACATTTAAAAGCAGTCTCAAGAAGGTGGACTTTGGGCCTGGATCTTTATTTATTTTGTTTTTTCTTTATTTTATTTATTTATACTTAGTTCATGCCTTTCCGGTAGCAGTTGAAGGTGAATTACATTCAGCTACTGTAGGTATTCCCCGGCCCCCAGAGGGCTTACAATCTGAGGAGAACCACAGAGGGATCCTGACTCAGAAAGCTATAGCAAGTGTACAATGCAGCACCCCCCCCCCCCGAGTCACCTCCTTTGAGTCCTTTCATTCTCTGGTGGGGACCCCAGCCCTTCTTTTGGCCAAAAGTGTCCTCTGTCCACACAATCTATTCCGTGGAGACTGATCTCGGGGCTGGCCCTGTCACTAGACAGACTAGGTGTCTACCTAGGGCAGCAGAATGGGGGGGGGGAGCAGTGGCATAGCTCAGACAAAGCACTTTAATGTCACCGTCAGTCTAGCTGTGGGCCCTTTCAACACAGGCCTACAGTCGAGCGCTGCCATGCTATGCCCTGCCCCGCTGGCAAGTTTGCCCTGGGGGGGGGGGGGGGCACATCAGTGCTTTAGACTCTCTCTCATGCTGAGTTGCTGAAATCTTGGCTGGAGCAGAGGTAGGGTGACCATAGCAGCTGGCACTGCAGGAGGAAGGGACATGGTGGAAGATGCTAGACATGGGGGGAGGGGAGATGAGATGCTGGACATGGGGGGGGGGGGGTTTAGGGAATGGAAGAAGAGATGCGGGGCATGGGGGAGGGTAGGGAATGGAAGAAGAGATGCGGGGCATGGAAGATAGGGAATGGGCGATCCTCTAGGTGTCCAGCATTATCCCCTATGGGGGTTGTCTGAGTTGCAGAAGAGGAATCTTGAAGGTGAATCTGAAGAGACAATTTCACTACTGGAAGGTGAGGACCTTATTTTTCTAAAGTAGGATGCTATGGCGGCTTGGCTTATTGCTGAGCCTGCTCCCATATAATGTTTTGCGAGCAGACCCTCTTCTGGAGGGTGTTTGGCCTCCTTCTGGATTCTGACCTCTACCTGAGCCTATATGACAGCTTATAGTCCTCCAATGGAAGATCCCCAAGTTGGGCCTTAGGAGCACTAAGGTCCATTTTCAGCTATGTCCTCCCTCCTGGGGAAAGTTGGCTCAGTCTTTTGGTTTCTCTTGGGTAAATGCCTGCATCACAGTAGTGACAAAATACTCAACACTGTGGTAGAAGGGAACACTGAGCTCTGGGAGTCTTATGATTTGAGGGTAAAGGCCTTCCTTAAGAATGCTTTTGTGGCTTCTGCCATAAACTCTTTAAATGCAGGAGGGCTGGGGTCACCTAAATTGCATACTGCAATTCTAGAGTCTGGAGCTGCATATGTGGTAGATGCTCTTTATGGCTTGGCCAGGATTTCCTCCAATTCCATGGCAATGGCGGTAGTGGCTAGACAATACCTTTGGCTCTACAGCTAGTCTGCTGATGCTGCCTTCAAGTTATAGTTGAGCAAGTTCTACTTTGAAGGCAGACTACTCTCTGGAAGAGAGTATGGAGAATTTGGTGAAAGACCTTGGGGAGTCTTGTCTTTAGGGGCTCACAGAAGAAAGTCCCAGGGATGCTAGCATACCCATTGAAGGACACTGCATGGAGCATAGAGGCACCCTCTGACTTCATAAGAATATAAGAAATGTCATACTGCATCAGGCCACGGTCCATCAAGCCCAGCATCCTGTTTCCAACACTGGCTAATCCGAACCACAAGTACCTGGCAGATTCCCAAAAAGGTACACAGCTTCCATAATGAATGTCCCGGGGTAAGTAATAGATTTCCCGGGTACTCTTTAATGGTTTATGGACCTTTCCTCTAGGAACTTGTCCAAACCCATTTTAAACAGCTTTTACTACATCCTCCAGTAACAAATTCCAGAGTTTTGGTTACACAATGAGTGAAAAAATATTTTCTCTTGCTAGTCTTAAATGTGTTACATTGTAGCTTCATTGAGTGTCCCTAATCTTTCTACTTTTTGATGGTGTAAACAACCGATCTACTTTTACCTGTTCCACTCCATTCATTAATTTATATCACCCCTCAGCCGTCTTTTTTCCAAGTTGAAGAGCCCTAACCTTTTAAGCCTTTCCTCATAGTGGTAATCCTTTCATCCCCTTTTACCATTTTGGTGACTCTTCTGTGCTTTTCCTACTGCTATATCCTTTTAAAGATTATCGCAACCAGAATTGCACACAATACTCAAGGTGCGATTGCACCATGGAACAATACAGAGACATAATATACTTTGTTCCATGTTCTTTGTTCCTTTCCTTATGATTCCTAGCATTTTATTTGCCTTCTTGGCCACCTCTGCACATTGAGTGGAGGGTTTCAACATATTATCCACTATGACTCCTAGATCTTTTTCCTGGGTGATGGTTCCTGATGTGGAACCTTGCATTGTGTAATCCATAGTTTGTGTTGCTCTTTTCTAGGTGCATAAATTTGCACTTATCCACATTAAATTTCATCTGCCATTTGGATGTCCAGTCTTCCAAATTTATCAAGGTCCTCTTGCAATTTTTCACAATCCTCATGGGTTTTAATAACTGACTAATTTTGTGTCATCTGCAAATTTGATCACCTCACTAGTTATTCCTATTTCCAAGTCATTTATGAATATGTAAAAAAGCAGTGGGCCCAGCACAGATCCATGGAGTACTCCACTATTCACCTTTCTCCATTGGGAAAATTGGCCATTTAGCCCTACCCTCTGCTTTCTATCTTTTAACCAGTTCCTGATCCACAATAGTACACTGTCTCCTATCCATGACCTCTTCTTATGGGTCTAAGACCAAAAGGGCCAGTTCTTTTGGAGCCTGCAGAGTTCTCAGCACAGTGTGGCTCCCTATAGAGCCAGCAGGCCCCTTTCAAGTTACAGCCATCTGAGGGGCGGCTCCAGCTGTTTCCTTTGAGTCCAAGGGATCTTTGAAGTTCTCAGTCAGTGCTGGAAATGGCAGAGCCTTTATGGGATGCTTTTCTGGAGCCTCCTTATGGTTCCCTACTCAAGCTCCTCCTGCAGCTGCAGGCTATTTTACCCTTACCCTCTGGAGAGCAGGACCACCACATTATTCTCTCTCCTTCATGGTCCTCAAGAAGGGAGATTCTTTCTGGCTTATTCTGAACCTGTAGGCAGTCAATACCAAACTTTGAGTCCCTCAGTTTTGCATGGAGACTGTCAGTCCAGCAAGGGGAGTTCCTAGCCTCCCTGGTTTTAGCTGAGGCTTATTTCTACATTCCCATCTGGGAACACCAGCCGTTTCTCCAATTCTGTGTATTGGGCTACCCTTTTCAGTTCCAGGCTCTGCCTTTTGGCTTGGACATGGCTACTTGCACCTTCTTGAAGGAGGTGGTGGTGGTGGTGGTGATAGTAGTGGCAGCGTTCCTGCACAAGCATGGGATTAGGGTCACCTGTTTCTGGATGAATTGCTGATTCGTTCACATTCATGGGAGAAGTCAGGGATGACATAGCCCTGGTGCTTCGTTGGTGAGAAAGGCTGGGATTCGTAATCAAATATCCCAAGAGCAGTCTGGTTCCTTCCCAGGACTTGGAGTATGAGGTGCGATCAAAAATTATCGCGACTTATACAATAACACAAGAAGTATAACACTGACAATTATTGCACTCAGTCTTCTTCCGATAAAAACACACTTCCTCCAGCATTCCTGTCACTGCTGGAAACAAATTTTGAAATGCCTCTTTCATTAATGCTGTGAAGCTGTTGTGTTGAATTTTGCTTAATGGTCTTCAAAGTCATTGCATCTCCTTCTTTTCAGTGGTAATTTCCATTTTGGAAACAAGAAAAAGTCACAGAGTGCGAGGTCAGGTAAGGACAGAGGCTGACAGACTTGCTCGATTGGGTGTTGGCCAAGATGTGATGCGTGAGCTGGGGCATTATTGTGATAAAACAACCAGTCACCATTCCTGTGCAACTCTGGCCTCTTACGATGAACTTCATCTCTCAAACAAGTCAGAACTTTAATGTAGTACTCATTAATGATGGTTTGGACTTTTGGAGGCTACTCATGATGAACACTACCCTGGTAATCAAAGAAAACTGACCATGACCTTGACATTACTCCTCACCTGACAGGCTTTCTTGGGTCTGGGAGAGTTTGGAGTCTTCCATTATGAGGACTGAGCCTTAGTTTCTGGGTCATAACCATAAACCCATGATTCTTCACCAGTAATAATGTTTTTGATGAAATCTAAGTCATTTTCAATGCATTCCGACAACTCCCTGGCTGTAGGCAGTCGATCTTTTTGGTCAGGAGACAGGAGATTTGGCACGAATTTTGTAAACACATGCCTCGTCCCCAAATTGACAGTAAGAATGGACTGTACTGACCCAAAACTGATGTCAATGTCCTCAGCAAGCTCCTTGATAGTCAATTGACAATTTGATTGTATTGTGGCACGCACTGCTTCAATTTCTGCTCGTGGATGGCTTCCAGAACATTTGTCACTGTTGTTAACACTTTGGTGGCTCTCTTGAAAATGTTTGTACCAGTCAAACCCGAGAACAACTCATGCATTTGTCACTATACACTTACTGTAACTTGTCATAAGTCTCTTTGCATGGATCTCCAAGTTTCTGGCAGAATTTAATGCAAAAATCGCTGTTCAATTTTCTCACTTATTGTAAATCTGACTAACTGCTTTTACATGATACCAAACATCACATGATTAAAAAAAAAAAAGTACAGGTGTGCTGCAGCCACACTACACTCTGCACAAGCAGAGCACATAACTAAGTCATCGCATGTTTAATAGCATCATAGTGCAATCTATTATGTTATAGCTACACAAGTCTTGATACTTTAATCACACCTCGTATCTTGGGGCTCAGTTCGGGAGCAGCAATCCAGCCCAACCAGCCAAGTGTGCATAGAAGGAGGTAAGCTCCTCCCTCTGTGCTGAAGAGCCAAGCCAGCACATTTTAAAAGAACTGAAATGCAGGTGTGCCCATACCTGGAGGGCCCTCCCCTAAGGGCAACATCAAAGGGCTCTTAGGTGTGGATTGAGGTGTGTGCGGTGATAGCACCCTTGATTCCAAGGGATAAAAGAACCTAGAAGACTCTGGAAATGCTACATCAACTTGTACCTATATCAGAGGTTGAGGCACCAGAAGCTCAGGTAGAGATAGACAAATGAACATCCATCATATCAGGCAAGAAAAGGGAAGCGCGACTACAGCACATTGCCTGAAGATTACACACTAGCTAACCCAGAAAAGACTTTTCACGCACAGTCAAACAAACCTAAGAGCAGAAAGGTAAAACAAATAAAATAAACCTCTTTACTCAGAATACCAAGCAAGTCTTTACAACACGGCAAACTCAAACATGAACACTGCCATCCCAAAACATAAAACCAACTGAACTATTTCTAGAACAGGACAGCACTGTATATCCCACCAACAGCAAGCAATCATCTGGCGGAAACACTGCCACCGAAACGTTGACTCCACACCAGCATACATCAATCAAGTTATACTCGGGGAAAAAATGGAAACCTTGAGGAAAAGGTACATTACGCTATCTGCTCTAACCTTCCTTTTACTAATTTTAGCTGCACCTCTTGCTGATGCAGCTCAAACAAATAATCTCGAGCATAGCTATCAGCCACAAACTCAGACAACTTCAACTTTTTAGTCAAACAATTGGAGCATATAGGCAATAGGCATCAAGACAAGAGGATCTGTACTCTGAGATTAATCTGCACAAAGACTTGATACACGGGCCAAATAAAGAAACCTTGAGCACTCCTATAAGATGCGCCCTCATCAATGTTCGCTCAGCACAAAACAAAATCCCGACAATAGTGGACCATCCAAGACCAGGAACTAGACATCCTATGCATCACAGAGGCATGGTTCTCTGAAACACTGTCCTCCTTAACCAACTGTGCCCCCCTTCTTATAATATTCACATCTGTAATAGAACTAGTAGAGGCGGCAGTGTCTGCATTACAGCTAGAACCAGTCTCCATCTTGTCACTTCTGACACGATGTCCTCAAACACTGACATCCTTACTGTAGCAAACTTATTTTCTGTATGCCTAACATACAGATCACCACATTTAACTAGTTTTAATATACAGTCTACCAGTCAAGATGGTTTACATTGAACAATGGGGCATGCAGGTTACATCAAACTTATTGAATGTAGAACAGAGTATAACAATGGGAATGAGGGAGCATGCAGGATAGTTATAACATTAGAACTTATTATACAATGAACAAGGTGTTAGTAAAGAACTTGTTATACAAAAGATAAGGCGTAAAAGAAAATACTTAGTGAAGGGCAGAACAAAATGTCAGATGGCCGATTACACCACATGGAAAAGCTGCAGAATTATCCACTCTACTGGAAGCAGCCTTCGCAATTCCAACACACCATCGACCTCTTATCCTGCTTGGAGACCTAAATCTTGCAATTGCCCCTAGTAAGCAGTCAGCATAATTTTTAGAAGCCATGCATGCCCTTTGTTACACACAGGTTGTCACCAAACCAACTCATAGTAGAGGGAACACCCTTGACCTAATATTCATACCTGACGACATCTACACAGCACCCAATCAGACCCTACCTACATCCTGCCAGTACCCTGGTCTGACCATGCAACAATGCTCTTCTCCATCCCACGAAAGCTTCACTAGACTGACTGCAATATGCTTCCCATGAATCGCAGATTATCAACTAGGCAATGAATCTTTCCTCAAGACTGTGGTTCCACAACTGATGCTAGTGAAACCTAAAGAAAACTTGGAAACAAAAAGCAAACAGTGGAATAAAATCATGGACGTAGCGGTCCGACCCCCACCAAAAAGAAATACACTCAAAAGATGCAACATAGTCCCTTTGTTCTCAGCTATGCTACAGAAGCAAAAAAGCAACCTGCGGCACCTTGAATAAAAATAGTGACAATCAGAAGACCCGCTCACAAAAGCTGCCTACATGGAGAAACACAGGGCATACTGTGAGGAGACCTTAAGATGTAAAAGAGATTACCATACCAAGACTATCACACACTTAATAAATAAACCAAGAGAACTTGTCTGCATTATGAAGGTGCTCCTAAGGGAACCCAGTGATCAGAACTCACAAGAAAAGATATGCCTCCAAGAAATGGCAAAGTACCTCAGCACCAAACAGAAACAGAAGACTACCCCCATCAGAAACCCCCTTCCAACAACCCAGACCTCTCAACCCTTCCCCCCCCCCCCCCCGAGCACATGAACAAAATTTGACCTACCATCGCTGAAAAACATTGAAAACATAAGGAACCTCAACACGACCACTTCAGCACTTGACCCCTGCCCTGTGGTTTGGATTAAGATTACCAGAACTCAACTCAGCTCCTTCCTATAGGACATTATCCATACGTCATCATCCTAAGGACACATGCCAGCACTCCTGAAACAAAGTTCAGTAAGACCACTACTGAAAAAAAACAGAAACTGAAGAAAAATGCTCCAAGTTCATACAGGCCAATCTCATCCATCCCTTTCATATCAAAAATAGAAAAAAAACCCAAAACAAAACAGTGCAACTGCAACTTCAAAATTACATAGATGTTCATGTACCCCTTGATCCTCACCAGCATTGATTCAGACCACTTTGAATAGTAGAAAGGTGGTATAGAAATAGATTTAAATAAAAACACAGTCCTGGTTCTAGTATTCCTCATGTCAGAAAGATTACTCAAAACTGAAGATCCAGATCTGAGAATCCTGTGCTCAGTTAACCCCCCCCAGGCCTGGGACTACCTCGAATTTGTGATTGTGACCCTGAAGCTGATCCTTTGGGCCAGGGTGCCCATGCAACCCCTCCAAAAACATCACCTGACGTGCAGGTCTCCCTGTTCAGTTGTTTGACCAGAGCTTTCCTTTCCCCTAGAGATCAAGGAACAGCTAGTGGGATGGCTGCAAGTCTCACCATCTGATGGACGGGATGCCTCTAGAAGCTTTGGATTGGGCAAGAGTCACCATGGATGCCAGCCTGAAGGTCTGATGAGGCTAAGTGATTTCAGAAGTCAACATCAGTGCTGGGATTGACAATTTTCACAATGCTTATCAGATTGCCGGTCCAGCCTTATTTTGCAAGATTCCAGGAAACCTGAGGAAGGCAAGAGCCTGGAGGAGCAGAATGTTTCCTTCATCTTTACTGCTAATCATTTTCTCTCATTACTAGAAAACATTTAACCTTATCACCCTGCAGCCTGGTCTGTGTTTGCTTCCATTCAATGAGTTAAACAGGAAGAAATGATTAACAAGGACTAATTGCAGGTTTTCTGCTGACATAAAAGGGGAAACAAAGGCTAAATGCTGCTGATTAGAGAGGGGATGGGAGAAGGATGGGGCAATTACTGGTGCAGAAGATTAGAAAGAGTCAGATTTACTGGTAAGGTGGATAAGAGAAAGCCATTAAGTTACTAGTGAGGAGGATAAGAGGGAACTATAGAGTTACTGCTGTTGAGGCAGGGCCTGCCCAAGGGTTTCTGTTGCTAAGCTGAGCCATACCAAGCCGTCAATTCTGTCTTCTAGGGGGCCCAGCGGTGGCGGCAGCAATTGTAAAGTGGCAGCTTTGTGCTGCGGCTTTGGTGCCTGTGGCAGGCCATGTGCTTTGGCACCCATGACCTTCTGCTTCTGCTCCCATGTGACAGGAAGTTACATCAGAGGGGACTCAGAAGTGGCAGGCCATGTTTTTCACACTGCAGGCACCAAAGCGGCAGCAAAAGCTGTCGTGCCGCCCACCAAGGTTGGACACCTATGTCGCCTAGTGGACAGGCCAGCCCTGTGTGGAGGATAAGAGTAAGGTTGCCAGGTTTCTTTGCAGGCAAATCTGGGACACATCCAAAAATGGAAAGAGGGGGGGTCTCCTTAGTTCCTGGATTGCACAACAGGGGTGGAGGAAGAAAGTTATTTTCGTCTCCCCATCCATGGCAGCAATAAGATCACTTCCAAGAAGATGAACCAAAGAAATAGAAACAGGGATTCATTTGCCCACTACTGTGAAAAATATAAAAATAGCAGATGTAAATTCCAATAACTATCATATTACAATCACTAAATTGAAAATAAAAAAAAAATTTCTACCTTTACTGTCTGGCCATTTTTTACTCATCTTACTTTGTCTCTGGTTTCTACTTTTGTCTGTCTCCTCTTAGTGCTGTTCCGAGGATGTCCTGTCCATTTGCCATTTTTCTTTCCTCCACTCCTCATTCTTCCCCTGCATCTTTCCGTTTTCTTCCATCTATTTTTCTGCTTCTCTTTCCATTCCAGTTTTGTCCTTCATCATTCAGTCCTCAATCTTCCACTTTTTTATTTATTTATTTTATTTGAAACGATTTCTATACCACAATTTCCGAGGCTCAAATGCCGTTTACAATAAACATTTGGGAAGCGCGCATGAACAATTGCAGTCTTCAAGTACACACATCTACCTCCAGCTTTCCATCTCCCTCACCCCAGCTCTCCCATTCCCCATTTCTTTTCCTCCTTCTCCATACTCTCACTAACTATTCCTTTTCACCATTTCCCTACCCCATGTGCAATATTTCCCGCCCTCCTGTATTTATTTTATTTAGCAATGCTTATACACCGCTTTTCACTGGGTCACAGTGGTGTACATTCAGGTATGGCATATATTTCCCTTGTCCCCAAAGGGCTCACCAGGGATCTACACTCTCAGCTCTCCTCTTCAACATTTACCTGAAACCACTTTGCAACATCATCCAAGCACACAACAACATCAACTACCACATTTGCGCAGATGACATACTCTGCACACCACTCAACCTCAACAAGCCATCATACCATGAACTCCAGCAATGTTTCTCAGATGTCTCACAATGGTTATCTATAAACCCGAAGAAAACAGAAGCTCTAATCACCAGGAATGCCTCCTTCACCCCCCCCCCCCCCATCATCCTCAACACCAAAATTCAAATCAAAACAGAAGTATCTGGGAATCACCCTTGATAACCACCTCACACTGAAGACTCAAATAGCAAATACAGCAAGAGCAATTTACTACAAAACACCTCTGCCCTCTCCTGACTACTGCAACTCAATATATCAAGCACTCCAAAATCAATGCTCCAACTCTCCAAACAGCTTTCCATTCAGCTGCAAAGACCATCATACAAACATCCAAGTACAAACACATCACCCCTATCCTTAGACACCTCCACTGGCTTCCCCTGCAAAACAGGATACTCTTCACACTCCTGCTAATGACTCACAAAGCCTTAAACCACCAGTCATCCACCCACCTTCACTCCCTCATCACACTGCAGCAATCAGACCACAGAGAGCCTCCACCATGAACACTTCGACTACCCCCAAGCCATGACAAAGCTCCCAACAAGCTCACGTCAGAGCTTTCGAGTTCTATGCCCCATCCATCGGGAACTCCCTCCCTCTCAACTTAACACCACAGACCTCCTAACCTTCTGCAACTCAAAACCCACCTCTTTACCCTCCACTTTGCACCCTCCTCAAATGAACACTAAATGCCTTGCGCACCCCCCAAATGCTATAAGAATATGTAGTTGACTCAGCAACCTGTACATAGTTAACCAGCCCAAACTCCCCTCCCCTTGTTCAGTGTACATAGTTGCCTGTTTTAATGTAAACATTTGCTTGTATAATTTCAGTCTTCTGTAGACCATTTTGACCGTTGCGAAAAAGCGGTATGTAAACACAGCCAAATAAATAAAAATAAAATAAGTTCAGAACAGTGGTCTGTTCCTTGAGAAATTGCCCAATTTCCTATTTAAGCAAGAAAAAGAGAATACAGCATAGTCCTGGTTTGGATGTTGGAGACAACAGCAGCCATGGACCAATAGGGTGAGGCCCTGGAGAGAGAACTGGCAGCTCAGCACACAGCAGATGTAGAAAGGCAGGTGGACTGGGAGGTGGTGTGGGAATAACCAGTTTGCTGGAGATTGAAGAACCAGGAGGAGACGGCAGTTCTTATCACTTTAACAAGGTGCTCGCAAATGCTGTAGTGTGAACTGTAGCGGCCAAAGGCTCTTATGGTGTGGCCTGTAGTTGGCTCAGGACCTGGGAGACTTGCTCTTTGTGAACATTGTGCTGGGTAGAGAGAGAAAAGCCAGACGCCAGCAGACAGATCTTGATCAAGTGCCGCAGCTCAGAGAGTGATCACAGGCCCCTGCTGGATGTTATTAATTCAAATATTTATATGTAAGCAAAGAGTATAGTTAAGATGAGTTTGTGAAAGATGGTCTTCTGTAACAGAAGGGTTGGTTTCGGTCGCCTCCTCCCTACAGAAATGCACCTACAAGCTGGAAGTTATGTGTTCATGGGCCACACATATGCGTTTGAGACCCTCTGAGGGAACCACCGTTGAGCCTGTTTTGAGGGCAATTACATATACTTCACATACAGACAGAAAACGTTTTCGAGTCCAACCATGGCACATTCTCCTTGCTTGCTCAGTTACAGAAAACAAACAATCTCTTCTCCTGGGTGTAACCCCGTATCCTGGCCCCAAGCATTCTGGTTTGTCCTGAAACATGTGATGGATCACTGTGGGTGTCCTGGCAACTGAAGACCCGGTCACCCCTAATGGTTAGAGCAACTCGTTTATGCCCATCAGAGCCGGTTCAGTGGAATCACCGACACACCGGATACCAGCTAGGGGTAGTGGCTCAGCCGCACTAACTCATCCCTTTTTCTATCAGAGATGTGACCGAGGAAAGGCTGGCCTGCCTGCAAAATGTGGCATTGGGTGTCCTCAATTCTAGTTGTGCATTAACCAAAAGGAACCACGAAGGACTGTGATCTGAGTAGGCATGCACCTACCAAAATCGGGCCATCTATGCGAATGACACACGATCTGAAAGAAGCACAGAAAAAAAACAACTTTCCAAACGTGATCTCTCAGCTGAAGTTTCGCAACTTTTACAACTTTGTGTCATGGTGAATAATAGACTTCTCCTCCCTGTTCCCGCAGCCTGTAACTATGGGCTCCCCTTAGACTCCTCTGCTCACATTTATAGCATTGCTGAATGTGCTCTTAATTTCTGTGTAATGCAGGCAGGCTTTTCCTTCTCTTATACCTCCTGCATTGCCTCCTTATTGTTTTATGGCCTCTTTCTAGTTTTGCATGAACTGATTTGCCTTTTTCTATCTGCATGTGTCAGGACTGTGGACGCTGCCTTGGCTCAACTGCTTTCTACACAGTGTGCAGAGTTTTTCCCTGGACACTGAGAACTTGTACTTATAGGCTTACAGTTCTGGTTTTAAATTTGCATTGCACTGCAGTATGGTATTCGTAGTCCCTGATTTTAGCCATTGGAATCAGTGCTGCAGGTCCCATTATGCGTCAGGATGAGATTATCAGAAATCCAGGAATATTAGAATCTCACTCCTGGAACTGGGTAACTTGGCAACTCTGGGGTTAACATGATGCAACCCAGCTTGCCACGTGCAACCCAATAACTGTCCCACAGGACAGCACCACCAAGCAGTCTGGAGCAGGGGCAAAGTCTTCCCACTGGAAATTTAAACCCCTCTGTCATAGCTTTGGCCTGAATCAGAGAGAAAACCCCTATGGCTGTTTCAAGTTACATATTTGTCATAGGTTTTTCTTCCCTTATAGATCCATTTTTCCCCCTTTCTGATAATTAGGAACGGTAGCAGCTTTTTGGGATGGCCTACAGAGCTAAGCTGGAGCCGTAAAGAGAAGCAGGCTGTGAAAATTTCATGGAGTTTGGAGTGGCGATCTCAACTGAGGTGCAAGGAGATGGATTCCAGTGAGCCCTATAAGATCCTGCAGAGAAGGAGGGACTGGGGTCTCTAGTCCCATGACCACTCTTGTGGCCTTGGGCAGGCCACTTAACCCTCCATTGCCTCAGGTACACTTAGATTGTGAGCCCTTCGGGGACAAGGGAATAAAAAGTACCTGTTAGTATACATGTAAACCTCACTGATTCTAAAGAGCACGGTATAAAAAAAAAAGTGCAGTCCACAGCACTGACGTCCAGCCTCCGAGGGGAAGGGAAACTTCCTTCAGCTACAGTAGGACAGAATCATATAGAAGACAGTGAGCCAGTCAGGTAAAACCTTCCCTCTTGTTGCAATATCTATATAAGGGGAAGAATACTTGTGTCTAGTGAAATTCACAAACTATCTTTCAAGTGCTCTGCAGAGAAAACAGCTTCTTTTCACGGTGACCAATGGCTTTCCCGAAGAGACGGCTGAGAGGAGATACAATAGAGGTCTATAAAATAATGAGTGGAGTGGAACGGGTAAACATAGATCGGTTGTTTACACCTTCAAAAAGTAGAAAGACTAAAGGACATGCAATGAAGCTACAATGTAGCCCATTAAAGAATGATAGGAGAAAATATTTTTTCCCACTCAATGTGGGATCAAACTCTGGAATTCATTACCAGAAGATGTAAACACTGTTAGTGTGGTTGGGTTTAAGAGAGGTTTGGACAAATTCCTGGAGACAAAACAAAAAATAAAACATTAGAGGACAAGGAAAATCCACTGCTTGCCCCGGGATAAGCAACGTGGAATCTGTGTACCTTTTTGTGAACCTGACAGGTACTTGTGACCTGGACTGGCCACTGTGGAAACAGGATACTGGGCTTGATGGAGCATTTTCTGACCCTGTATGGCATTTTCTATGTTCTAGATATCTGCACAGTGCTGTATATGGCTAGTAGGGCTATAGAAATGTAAAGCTTTAGTTGCAGTAATAGAGCCTTCATCGCTAGGAAAGCTTCAGTTCGGTCCTTCAGCATCATGAAACTTTCACTGTACTATCCAGGATGTGTTAAACTCTCTGTGGTTCTTAGCATTTGAAATCACATCTGAAGAAAGACGCTCAGCTCCCAGCACGTTGAGCTGTAGCCTCTCTGTTTTGTGCACAGTTGCGCGTTGCGTGACTGGAAAGGTGTGGGCTTGTTGTTTGCCCTTTCTAGTATCTACCAGTTTGCATGTCTTTGTCTTTCTTGGTTCCATTTGAAGCTGTCTTGTCCTCCCGTCTTTGCATTCTTTTTTCATGTTTTTTTTAAATCTGATCATCAAGACTCCCCCCCCCCCCCCACCCACTTTGTGTCTCCTGAAAAATAACCTTAGCAAATCATGCCCCTGGTGTTACTGCTTCCTCCCTTTTAACTGGGTTTCTTTCCACGTCTTCTCTTTTCCCCTGACTACCCAGAGCATGCAGCAGCCATTAATGCACCTCACCCTCACCCTGCAAATAGTTTATATCACAGATAAATAAAAAATTACATTTATATTATAGACGTTTGTCAAAATGTAGCATGAAGCACATATCTATATGAACGATTTAATCCCTGGGGTCAGTCAGCAGTGGTGGCAAAACACCCAGCTGCTCCCATTTTAATTAAAACTAGATATTCAGTGACAGAAGATATCTGGTTTCCACTGCTGAAGATTCAGGCTGTCTGGCCACCAACGTCTCCATCCGGTTAGTGGCCATATTCAACCACTAACCACACAGCGCAAAGCAGGTCATGTTAGGACAGCCATTCACCTGTCCTAACTGTAACCACTTTTGCTATCCAGTTAGGGGCTCTTACCGCACCTGCTCTGTCCCCAGACCGCCCCAGGTTTAACCAGGTAAACTTTCAGCTATCTGAGGGGATATTCAAGAGCAGTAACCGATTAGTGCTGCTGAATATTGCCATAAGCTCATTTTAGCTGGTTCACATTTCAATTTAAAAACCAGACCAAGTAGTAAAGAAAACAAAACAAAACACAACAGCACTGATAATAGAGGTGTCTGCCAAGTGATCATTCTGTAAAATGTATAGACAAGGAGAAGATCCGCAAGTACCAAGCAATGCAGTGAGAGACCGAGAAGATGTGGCAGAAAGATACAGAAATATTTCCCATCGTAGTAGGAGAGCCACAGGCCTGATCAAGAGGAATTTCCAATTGCACTTTGGCAAGTTGCCTATATATGTTACATGTTAGGAACGCCAGAAGGAAGCTCTTTGGCATAATTCAAATACTACACCAAGCATTAGCAGTTTCTCCAGGACCAAGCAGGAAGTCAGTCCTCACTTATGGGTGTCATCGACGCCGATGAAGCCCCAGCGGAGCATTTCCCCAGCTTTCCATGAAAGCCTTTGGGAATGCAGGCACGCATGCGCGGTTCCCTTCCCGCCTAAAGGTGCCATCTTACCTCAGCCTCTTTTTTTCCGTGAAGCCCATCGGACGTGTGTCCTGTTTTCCCGGTTAAAAGTAGATTTTTTTTCTAGCGTTGTTTTCGCTTCTTTTCTTCAGATTCGACGTCGGTTCCCCTCCCGCTAGGATCGGTACACCGGTATCGAACCCCCTTTTTATTTTTCGGTTTTTGCCCTTAGTGGCTAGGCGTTCGTGCCTAAACTTTTTTCTTTTTCCCTAGAAGGCCGGTCTTTTGACCTCGCGGGGACCCTTTTTTCCCCCATGACTTCCAGTGGTTTTAAAAAGTGTGATCGGTGTAAAAAGATTATGTCTCTCACCGACACACATGACTGCTGCCTTCGGTGCCTGGGCCCGGACTACGATTCTAAAACGTGCGGGCCATGTGGAAAAATGTCTTCCAAGGCCCTCCGAAGTCGTCAGCAGCAAAGTGAAAGGCTTTTCTCCGACTCAACCTCTGCTTGTGCCCGGACCTCGTCTGAGGCTTCGACATCTCGGGATTCCGATCCCGAGAGGCGTCAGAGCTCCTCGGACAGGGGGTCCCCCAAGAGGGAATGTAAGAGGAAGAAGTGGCTCGCGAGGGCGGCATCGGTGGAGGTCCCTGGACCCTCGAGGTCCAGGTCTAAGACCCCCGACCGTCGTCCCGGGCCCGTGGACCAGGAGAAGCTGACCAAAGTTCCTCATATAGAACCGGAGTCTGCTAGACACGTAAGTCCTGTTGTCCTCGAAGACTCGCCTCCCCGAGTACCGCCGCCGGGGCCCCGAGTCGGGAGCTGCTGCGTTACCCGAGCTGAGTCTCAGGTTGACAGCCTTGGAGAGCAGAATGTCTGCCTTCATGGATCAGCAGCGGGCATTGATGGCCAGCCTGTCTGGCGCATCTGCCCCGACCACCAGGACATCGACTTCCAAGTCGACCCCGGAGACCGAGCCGATATTCGAGTCCCTTGTGGCTCGAGGTCGTCCTTGGTCGAGGTCTCCCTCGACCTCCCGTTCGGGACCGAGGGTCTCAACGCCGGTGCCTCTGGCATCGGGGCGGGTGCCCAGGGGCCCCGCGGCATCGGACCCCGACTCGACATCGGACGAGTCTGCATGGAAAACCGAGGATGAGGAGTCTGACACCTTTAAGACTCGGTGTGTCCCTTCGGACTCACCTGAGTCTGAACCCCGGAGTAGATCCCCTCTGGAGGATACTAGGTTCTCAGACTTTATCCGGGATATGGCCGCTGCCCTGGCTATCCCGGCTGACCCTGAGGAAGAGCCTCGAGTCGAGGAGCTCGAAGCTCTGCAGTACGACTCTCCTCCGAAGGAGGCCTTTACTGTCCCGGTTCCTCCGATGCTGGAGCGGCTCCTCTTCCGGATGTGGGAGGCACCGGCCTCGGCGCCGGTTTTGAGCAAGTGAGTCGATTCCATTTATCGGCTCCGCAAGAGTCCTGGCTTCCAGAAAGCACAGCTGCCGCACCATTCTATGGTTGTGGAATCGGCCATGCATCGTCTGAAAAGTCAGAAGATGCACTCTGCGGTGCCTCCCGGTAGGGAAGCCCGCAGCCTTGATGGAGTCGGCAGAAAGTATTTTCAGGGCTCCATGCTTGCTTGCCGTGTCCAGACTTATCAGCTGTACATGGGCATGTATTTACGAGACCTGGCCAAGGAGTTGGCCGGGTTCTCTGCTGGTCTCTCCGGGGAACCCTTGCAGAGTTTTAAGTCCTTGTCTTCGAGGATACGGGAATTCTCTAAGTTCATATCCCGCGCCGCCTACGATGGCTCCGAGGCTTCGGCCCGAGTAGCGGCAGCCGGCATCGCGGCTTGACGCCAGGCGTGGCTGCAGTCATTGGACCTCGAGCCATGGGTTCAGGACAAGTTGGTCGATGTCCCTTGCCGAGGTGAAAACCTTTTTGGCAAGCCTGTGGCCGAGAAGGCCGCACAGCTCGAGACTGAGCACCTCACCAGGACAAGGCTGTCCAGGAAGACCTCTGCCCCTTCACATAAAAAGAAGGGCCCGGGTAAAAAGCCCTTTTACCCGAGGAAGGGCACTGCCTACAAACAGTACCCACAATATCAGGCTGCCCAACCTGCCCCACAGGGTCAGCAAGCCAAGGGCTGGGGTAATGGGCCCCGTAGGCAGACTGCCCCCAAGCCTCCGGCCCCTGCTTCCACTCAGCAGGGTGGGGGTTTTTGACTCCTTGAGTACAGCCATACCTCCGTTGCAGACCCAGCCCTGCACAGGAGGCCGCCTAGCCTTGTTCGCCCACCAGTGGCCCCTGATAACTCAGGACAGTTGGGTGCTGGACATAGTCCATCGAGGCTATGCCCTGCATTTTCACCAACTACCTCTGCCACACTTTCCAGGGGAACCTTTCAGGCCTCCCCTACATACAGCCCTTCTCCTCCAGGAGCTCAGGAGTCTGTTGCTGGACAAGGCGGTGGAGCCTGTGCCTCCCCACTTCCAAGGTCACGGTTTTTACTCCAGGTATTTCCTGGTGCCAAAAAGAACCGGTTGTCTTCGACCCATTTTGGATCTCAGAAACCTAAACAAGTTTCTTGTGAAAGAAAAGTTCAAGATGGTTACTCTTGGAACTCTTCTGCCCTACCTCCAGCAGGGAGATTGGCTATGCTCTTTAGATCTAAACGTTGCTTACACTCACATCCTCATTCATCCAGACCACAGAAAGTACCTCAGGTTCATTGTGGGAGGAAACCACTATCAGTACAGGGTACTGCCTTTTGGGCTGACTTCCGCTCCCAGAGTCTTCACCAAGTGCCTGGCAGTGGTAGCAGCCTACCTGAGAAATCAGGGCATCTTTGTGTTTCCCTACCTGGACGACTGGCTCATCAGGGGCCAGACGTCTCTCGAGGTCCAGCAGGCCACCAACAGAACCATAGACCTGCTCCAAAAGGTGGGCTTTGTCATCAACTTCGCAAAGTCCACTTTGCTCCCCTCCCAGAACTTGGAATTCATAGGGGCAAGGTTGGATTCTCAGCTGGCAAGAGCATTCTTACCAGTGGACCGAGCACAAAGGCTCATGGACCTTGCAAGCAAGTTTCTGCACAGGTCCCTGGTCTCCGCCAGACTCTGTCTCAGGCTTCTAGGCCACATGGCGTCCACTGTTCAGGTGACCCCCAATGCCAGGCTCCATATGAGGCCTGCCCAGTGGTGCCTTTGGACTCAGTGGTCACAGGCCTCAGGCAGCCTCACAGACAGGATCAGAGTGTCCCACCGTTTTCTGACCTCCCTCAACTGGTGGTTACACCTCCCCAATCTGCTGGTGGGGGTGCCCTTTCAGATACCACCTCATACAGTGGTGCTGACCACCGATGCCTCTCTGTTGGGTTGGGGAGCACACTGCCTAGACAAGTGCACCCAGGGCCTGTGGTCTCTTTGGGAGGCGTCCCAACAGATCAATCTCCTAGAGCTCAGAACTATCCGCTTGGCCCTCAAGGCCTTTACTGCTTCCCTGGCCCATCAGTCTGTCTTGATCCAAACAGACAACCAGGTAGCCATGTTCTATGTGAACAAGCAGGGTGGCACTGGTTCCCAACCCCTTTGTCAGGAAGCACAAGTCCTCTGTTCCTTTGCCCTGAGACACAACATGCTCCTCAAGGCAGTCTATCTTTCAGGCCAGGAGAATTTCCTGGCCAACAAATTGAGCAGGATTCTGCAACCACACGAGTGGCAGCTACATCCTTTGGTGGTTCAAAAGATTTTCTTGGAGTGGGATCTTCCCTCCATAGACCTGTTTGCCAGTCCTCTGAACAACCAGCTGCCACGGTTCTGCTCCAGACAACCGCATCCTCTGCTGGTAGCAGCAGATGCTTTTCTGATTCCCTGGACTCAGGGCCTACTCTATGCATTTCCTCCCACCCCCCTGGTGGCCCGGACACTGTTCAAAATTCTCCAAGACAGGGCCTCAGTCCTCCTGGTGGCTCCCAGGTGGCCCAGGCAGCCTTGGTTCCCCCTCCTGCTTCAACTGGCGGTGGATCTCCCTCTGCCACTGGGATTGCAGCCCGACCTTCTCTCTCAGAATCAGGGCTCTCTACTGCATCCCAATCTCAAATCCCTCCATCTGATGGCATGGAGGCTGCAAGGGTAGTGTTGGCTCCCTGGGGCCTGCCTAAAGAAGTTGAGGAGGTTCTCCTAGCTTCTAGGAAACAGTCCACAAGGAAAACCTATGCTCTCAAGTGGAAGAGGTTTTCTGTGTGGTGTCAGTTACGTACAGAGGATCCTTTCTCCTGTGCTGTGTCTGTAGTGCTTCAGTACCTGCTGCACTTGTCCAATCAAGGTCTCAAGTCCAACTCTGTTCGGGTCCACCTCTCTGCTTTGGCAGCTCACCATTCCTTAGTAGAGGGCCATTCCTTGTCTGTGCACCCTTTGGTGTCCAGGTTTCTCAGAGGTTTGTTACTACTCAAACCTCCCATACGTCCTCCTGCTCCTGAGTGGAAGCTGAATGTGGTCTTGCAGCAGCTGACTCGACCACCTTTTGAGCCTATGGCTACTTGCCCTCTCCGCTTCCTCTCATGGAAGACTCTCTTTCTGATAGCCCTTACTTCGGCTAGGAGAGTGAGTGAACTTCAGGCCTTGGTCTGTGATAGACCTTACACCAGGTTCTATAAAAACAGGGTAGTCCTCAGGACTCACCCTAAGTTCCTTCCTAAGGTTGTCTCCTCTTTCTACCTCAACCAGGAGGTGGTTCTTCCTACTTTCTTCCCTAGGCCTCATGCGAGTCAGGCTGAAACTGTTCTCCATACCTTGGACTGTAGGAGGGCCTTATCCTTCTACCTTGAATGTACGCAAGGTCACAGGAGGGCTTCTCAGCTCTTCCTTTCTTTTGACCCCAATAACTTGGAGAGACCTGTGTCCAAGCGTACCTTGTCCATCTGGGTGGCTGACTGTATCACCTGGGCTTACAAGGCGGCTGACCTTCCTTTGCAGGGTAGGGTCACGGCCCACCGTGTGAGGGCCATGGCTGCATCAGTGGCTCCTCTCCGCTCTGTTCCATTGCAAGACATCTGCAGGGCTGCTACTTGGTCTTCAAGCCAGACATTTGCAGCCCACTACTGTCTGGAGAGGGAGTTCCGTAGGGACAGTGCTTTTGGCCAAGCAGTACTCAGGAATCTCTTTGAGGTTTAGGCAACTCCTGCCCTCCTGTCCTCTGGTTGGGCTACCTGTGGAGGGGGTGTTCTTGAAAAGCCTTTTCTATGTTGCTGAGACTAGAGGGAGTTCTCTTGTTCAGCCTGGGTTCCTGGTAGCCCAGAGCTGGGGAGTCACCCATAAGTGAGGACTGACTTCCTGCTTGGTCCTGGAGAAAGAGTAGTTACTCACCTGTAACAGGTGTTCTCCAGGAGCAGCAGGAATCAGTCCTCACTACCCTCCCTCCTCCCCTTGGAGTTGCAGTTGTACATAGTTCATTTTTGCATTTTTGTGTGCTGTTCTTAGCTATGTCATTTGACTGAGGTAAGATGGCACCTTTAGGCGGGAAGGGAACCGCGCATGCGTGCCAGCATTCCCAAAGGCTTTCATGGAAAGCTGGGGAAATGCTCCGCTGGGGCTTCATCGGCGTCGATGACACCCATAAGTGAGGACTGATTCCTGCTGCTCCTGGAGAACACCTGTTACAGGTGAGTAACTACTCTAAATGTAATAAACTGAGATCATGTGTCACATACCCTGGCTTAGGAATTACTGTCCTGCAATGCACAGAAATGAACCCATTTGGAGACACTGCCCCTAAACTATTTCCATTAGCCTCTCTCAGGCTTCCTATACTCTGACCCAATCTTCAATTTCTCTGTAATAGTGCAATGAAATATGTTTTTACACTCTACAACTCATGTATATTGCTGTCCATTCTGGTGTTAGCTATGTGCGTGCAGTGGGAGGGAGTCATGATAGATGCACTAATCTTGGAGTTGGTAGGACAACATGGAAATGGAGCCAACCATTTCTGGAGGGGGACCTATAGATGACAGTGACAAATGAATGTATGTTCTCTACAAGTCAGCTCTCCTGTGGAGTGTCACAGGGGTTGGCTCTACCATACTTTTTCACTGGTTTGTGGCACCATTGGAAGTGTGTGATTATGGTAGATCTTTCTGTGGATGGCATGTGAAGAAGGAAAAGAGGGGAACGGCGTAATTACAGTTTACATTTGTCAACAATAAGTGTGTGAGCTCAAGAGTACAAAAATTCTGATTTGAAAGTTGGTCCAGCAGATGTGTTGGATGATTTTGTAAAAGGGGAACTGTGTCCTCCCTTGGAAGAAATAAGAGATGTGGTCATGGTCACAAATGCAAAATACAGACAGACCCTCACCAAATTCAGAATAAGTGAGCAAAGACTAGAATTAGAGACAAACCGAACAGGAAACCCCAAGAAGCCAGACTCCGCCTGCGATGCAACACTGGAAAACTAGGAGGAGAAGCATTTCCTCCTTCTGCACTGTGCAAAATGCAAAGAGATCAGTGATGCACATTTCCCAAAACTGACTGAGAAATGGATCCTTCCACCACCTAAGAAATGTAGCCTGACCAGGGACAGACCAGAAGCAGAATGTGGGAACTGGCCTTGTTCTGGACCTTTCTGTACACACAGTTATTTTATTTTACTGTTCTTACTTTGTAACTGTTCTGTCTTATTTCTCTTTCACCTTCCAGCTAAATGTATTACTTTGTCAATTATAATGCCTGAACCCACAAAACCCTCTGCCTCCCTCTTATTAGCGTCCATTACTGAAAAATGCTTTTTATTTATACAGTCATCTCATTCTATTTGGATCAGACTCTAATTCATATTCCCACCGCAGTATGTTCCTGTCTGGAGGCATTCGAAAAGTCCTTTTTATCGTGTAACCTTTAGGTCGCTTCGGTGCCTATAATATCTAAAATACTTACGTTTGCCACTTGCTGTGTTCCAATGTTCCAACCTTAGTCTAGGTACTTCCTTGTTGTGTCTTTGCCATGTCTAAAAGTGCCTCCCACATACTGCCATGTTTTGGCCACTATACTAAATTTCATGCGTCCTACTTACAAATTACTTTCCAGTTTGCGAGTGCTCTTGTCACTATAAATTGAAGTTTGTATTGATTGCTCTGCTTTGGGTAATTTCGACGCCCTATAGCATACTTTTCTTCTTCCAACATGGTTTTAGCATTCTTGTCATGTGCAACGCTTTTCCCCTGTCAGCATGATTTCAGCATACTTCTGGTTTCTCTCTGGTCTACCATTACTACTACTAATCATTGTATAGCATACACAGCGCTTTACAGAGACATGTAAGAGATGGTTCCTGCTCATCAGAGCTTGCAATCTAGTCAAGACAAACACCACAACAACTGGGGACTAGAATATATCTGGGGCAGTGGTAATGAAACACATAGGAGGTGAACAGGAGACTAAGGGGATCAGGACCCAAAAGCGGGCTTGAAGAGGTAAGTTTTTAGCCTGGATTTGAATAGGGCTAAAGAAGGAGCCTGACATACTGAATCAAGTAGTTTGTCTCAGGCATAAAGAGCAGCAAGGTTCAAAGATTGAAGTCTGCAGTTGGCAGTGCAAGAGAAGGGCACAGATAGAAGGGATCTGCCAGAAGAGCGGAGTTCCCGAGGAGGGGTGTAGGCAGGGGTGGCTCAAGGCAATCTGCTGCCTGAGGTGAAGAATGAGATGGCGCCCCCGCCCCACCTTACAGGGAGCAGGGCTTTTTCAGAAATCCAATCAGAAACTGAACCAAACCAAAAAGCCGATTAGATTATATGGAGGAAATGCAAGATGTTTACACACAGGGCCGTAACAAGCTGAAATCACACCCTGTGCGACTTGCAGCTCAGGCGCAAACGCCCCCCCTCTCCCCCCATACCTACGTCCAGCATTGCCTGCTCTTTCCCTGCTGCTGCCGCCCTCTGTTTTTATTCAAGGTGGCGCTGGTAGCAGGGAAAGAGCAGGCAGCACAGAACGGAGGTATGGGGAGGAGGAGGGGGACATGCGCCCAATCTGAAAGGCACCGGCACTTTAAGCCGATCTGTCCCTCCCTGCTTTGACATCGCATCGGAGGAGGGAGGGAGGGACCAGACCTGCTTAAAGTGCTGCGAAAAGGCTTGAGGGGGCGCATTTTGGCTGTCTGCTGTTGCCCTGTGCGGCTGCACTGCTTGCACAGGGCTAGGTACAGTCCCATTTGCACACCAAGAAACTAAAAGAGAGCAAGAACCTACAGCACAGTTTATAAAACTAGCTTATAACTCATTTTTATGTTGTTGTTATAAACTGCGTTATGGTTAAAAGATAGAAAGCAGAGGGTAGGGCTAAATGGCCAATTTTCCCAATGGAGAAAGGTGAATAGTGGTGTACCCCAGGGATCTGTGCTGGGTCCGCTGCTTTTTGACATTCATAAATGGCCTGGAAAAGGGAACAACGAGTGAGGTTATCAAATTTGCAGATGACACAAAACTATTTAAAGTTGTTGTTAAAACCCAAGAGGACTGTGGAAAATAACAAGAGGATCTTGATAAACTGGAAGACTGGGTATCAAAATGGCAGATGAAATTTAATGTGGACAAGTGCAAAGTTATGCACCTAGGGAAGAACAACCCAAACTATGCTTACATGATGCAAGGTTCCACATTAGGAACCACCACCCAAGAAAAAGATTTAGGCGTCATTGTGGATAACATGCTAAAACCCTCGGCCCAGTGTGCAGCGGCAACCAAGAGAGCAAATAGAAAGCTAGGTATCATTAGGAAAGGAACGGAAAATAAAACAAAAGATATTATAATGCCTCTATACCGTTCCATGGTGAGACTGCACCTTGAATATTGTGTGCAATTCTGGCTGCAGTATCTTAAAAAGGATATAACATTATTAGAAAAAGTTCAGAGAAGAGCCACCAAAATAGTAAAGGGGATGGAAGGATACCCCTATGAAGAAAGTCTAAAAAGGTTAGGGCTCTTTAACCTGGAAAAGAGACGGCTGAGGGGAGATATGATGAAGTCTATAAATTAATGAACGGAGTGGAACGGGTAAACGTAGATAGATTGTTTACATTATCAGAATATAGAAAGACTAGGGGACATGCAATGAAGCTACGGGGTAAACTATTTAAGACTAATAAAATAAAATATTTTTTCACTCAACGTGTAATCAAACTCTGGAATTTGTTACCGGAGGATGTAGTAAAGGCAGTTAGTGTAGTTGGGTTTAAAAAAGATTTGGACAAGTTCCTGGAGGAAAGGTCCATAAAACATTATTAAGAAGGGACCCAGGATATCAATGCTTGACCCAATACAAGCATTGTGGAACTTCTGTCTTTTGGGGAAACTGCTAGGTGTAAGGGTACATCATTCTTTTCCCAGCACCTTTTATCACTAACCCTTGGGACGTCTGTCTGGGTCGAGGAATCACCTTACCTTCTTTCTCTGGAATCCAGGGGAACAAACACACACACACTTGCACATAAGTGGTATGCAGTTTATTCCAAAGGGTGGAGGGATTGTCCGTATTTTATACATTATCAGAAACATATTCATACGTCATCCACCCATCTCCTGGGGCCCACTATAGCTTATCAGTAACTGTGCAAATACAAGTCATCTCTGAGTAGAACAATCAGTTTAGCTTAGCACAGCACATTCCTTTTCCATACCCACACCAGAATGTACAAAGGGCACATGTATAGGATTCTGATTTTCCTTGTGCAGGCCTCCTGTATATGCACTTAAACTAAACATTATTATTATTTCCTAACACTAGGTACGTATGACCTAGATTGGCCACTGTTGGAAACAGGATATTGGGCTTGATGGACCTTGGTCTAACCCAGTATGGCATATCTTATGTTCTTGGTTTTTCTTTTTCAACATATATTTTGCATCCACAGTAGGTGCAGAGCAGAACCAGGACATTCACCCACAGAACTCAATATTTAAAAAAAATATATATATATAATAATCTGATTCTGATCATCTCACTAACAACAACAACCACTATTCTCCAGTACCAGGCATATTGTGAACTAATACAAAACCCTACAACAAAGAGCAAACCTACCATACCATATCAGCACAAACTTCCAAAACTCACATAAGGAGCCCATCCAAAAAAGCATCATTGTAAATACTACAGTGGGCCCTGGAACATCCATACACCTATTTGAAAAGCTGAACGGCAAATTACTACAGTACAGTATAGATCTGAATGTACAAACTCCATGTTAACAGAACACCTGACCTCAGTCACACACTCACAACATCGACCCTCACCAAGTACAGAATAAGTAACCACAATCTAAAGTAAAAATAAAAATATGTAGACAAAATTTAAACTGAAACCCCGAGAAGCCAGAGTCCACATGCAATGCAACATCAGATAAATAAGAGATGCAGTTCCCAATACTGTGTAAAATATAAAAATAGCGCAAAGTCCAATCACTAAAATTAAATAAAATTATTTTTTCTACCTTTGTTGTCTGACCATTTTATTCTCTGATCATGCTGGTCCCCATCTGAGGCTTCTGCTTTCATGTCTTCTCTTAGGTCTCTTTCTATGGTCCATGGTCCATCTGCCATTTCTTATCTCTTCTTTTGTTTTCTTCACTTCCTTCTATCAGCCCATTTCCAGTAACCGTCCCCAGTATCAACCCCCTTTCCAGCCTCCCCTCCCAGTACCTTCCAATGTCAACCGCCTTGCATTCCCATGACTGTCACTGGTGTCCATTCCCTTCCAGTCCCCCTCCTTACCCACTGTCCAGCCCCTTCTAGTCTAAATACCATCCCAGGTATCAGCTCAAATCCACTCTGTGCCACCCCCCCAGTCAGCTACCTTCCAGTCACCCTACCCTCTGTCCATTCCCCTTCCAGCCTCCTCCCCATTACCCAGCCACCTACCACTCCCATCCCCAAGTGTCATCTCCCTTCCAATCCCTCTTCAGTACATCTCAGGTGTCAGCTCCATTCCAGCCCCCTCCTACCCCCACCATATCAGCTCCTTTCCAGCCCCCTCCTTCCCCCGTGTCAGCTTCCTTCCTGCCCCCTCCTTCTGACAGACCCTCTCAGTATCCGCTCTCTTCCAGTCCTATTCTCCCATCCCCCTGCATCAGCCCATTTGTAGCCCTAGCCCCTAGTTTTCTTCCAAGGCCAGCAGCACTCTCCTCCCCTCCCCCATTAGCCCATTTCCAGTCCCAGCCCATTTCCAGTCCTATCCCCCTTATCAGCCCATTTCCAGGCCTAACCCCACCAAATCACCCCATTACCAGCCCTGGCACCCCCTTCCGATCAGCTTATTTCCATTCTTAACCCCCCCATCAGCTCATTTCCAGTTCTAACCCCCCCCCATCAGCCCATTTCCAAGTCTAGCCTCCCCCTCAATCCATTACAGTGCTACCCCCTCCTCCCCCCCCCCAGCGCAGCCCAGCCCGACCTTCAAAGCGACTTTTTTTAAAAATTTTAACACATCAAGCCGGAGTTTCCCCATCAGAACTGGTGGGCTCAAATAACAGAGCCACGAGAAAGGGAAACTCTCCCTTCATGGCTCTGAAAAACAGGCCGGCACTGAGAGCTCTGCCGGGGAGGCGTGGGGCACTCCGGCTCTTTTTTTTTTTTTTTTTTTTTTTTAAGGCCGAGTGAGGCAGTCTTTATGGGGGCAATTTTTGCCACCCCCAAAAAGTTGCCGCCTGAGGCCACCGCCTCACTCGGCCTCATTATAGAGTCACCCCTGGGTGTAGGGAAAGATAAGAGAGGAAAGATAGTGAGGAGCAGCAGAATCAGTGCACTTATAGGTCAGCAGGAGAAGTTTGAACTGGATGCAGAAACGACTAGGGAGACAATGAAGTGACTGGAGAAGAGGGGTTACATGAACATAACACCACAGGCGAAAGATTAGTGGTGCAGCTGAGTTTTGAACAGATTAAAGTGAGGACAGATGATCCAGAGGGAGATCAGTGAGGAGCAGGTTGCAATAGCCTAGACGGACGGTCTATAAACCACCAATCGCATCGCTCCTAATTAACATATTTAATCACTGCCAATCTTTTAATTATGACCAGCGTTTTCTTTTTATGTGTATTACTAGGGGTGAGATTGCACACCTTGGTCTTATTAGATACATATATTCATTATGTTGTCCGTTATTGTATTGTCCTGGGAATACTTACACTAATTGTAATCCGCTAGGAGCTCCTTCTGATCGAGTGGGATAAGTGTTATTAAAATAAATAAATACATACATAAATACATATATTCAAGTTATAACAATCAGAACCTTCTGGAAACTGCTCAGGGAGCAGATATAGAGGGGCGCAAAATTTAAATTACAGAAAAATTCAAAAGAAACATGACAGATAGGGGCATTGCTACCACCGAGTAAGGATTCTTGTTTGGGTAAGAAACAGACCATATTTGTAGTCCTGGTATCTCCATGCTATTATGTTATGTATAGGTTCAGGGCATCTTTTTGGCAGATTATGTTTTTGTGACTGAAAGAGAGAGAGTGTGTGTGTGCGTGCGTGCGTGCATGCGTGTGTGTGTGTTCTGAGGGGTGCACAGGAGGATCTGGTGTGCTCATCTGCATTTTAAGGGGGACATGAAAGCCTGGCTAGTATCTGGACCGTATGGATGACTGCATCATCACCAGGTGCCAATGTGATCAGGCAGACAAAATCAGAGAAGGCTCTCTATAGCGAAATGTCAAAAAACATACCCCTGTCAATAAGGGACCCTCAGAATAAGGGCATTCAATATTGAAGGCAGCACTAGTGCATGCCCATAATACACATTTGAGACCAATGGTGTTGCTATTGAGCATGTATTAGTGGTGTTTTCACTGCTGAATGCTCTTATTCTGAGGATCCCTATTACTGACAGGGAAATGTTTTGACATTTAGCCATAGGGAACCTATTCAGATTTCTTCTAGATTATTTTTCATAGGGTGCTCTAATAAGATCATATATTGTTGGCGATGTGATAGGGCAGCCATACATCCTCTGTGCCAGGCACTGGGAGACATGACTGATGTTGTGCCAACTTTCCCCAGATTGCACCATGAGGCCTACATTCCAACCCAATTCAGGATCTATGAGAGTGGCGATATATCCGGAGTCTGGCTACTTGGTGTGATGGCACAGGGATCTCCCCTCCCATGCCCACACTGGCCTGACCAGGGTAGCAGTGCCACAAAGCAGACTGTTGGAAGCAGACAGGGTTGCTCCAGAGATAACAGATGTACATAGACCAACATACACCACGATGGGACAGGTGTTGCTGCTGTGAAAAATGCCAGTACCCAGATAAGTGGGCCTCAATGATCATTTGTACAGTGCTACAAGGCATACACAATGCTGCACACGCACATAAAAGATGGTCCCGGCTCAGCAGAGCTTACAAGTTAGTCAAGATAGACAACACAGCAGCTGTGGACAGGATACATCCAAGGGGAATGGCAAAGAAACAAGGGAGATTAGGCGGATCAGATCCAGAAGCGTCAAAGAAGAGGTGAGCGCTCAACCTGGATTAGAGAAGGGCCAGAGAAGGCGCCTGATGTACAGACTCAGGTAGTTTGTTCCAGGCATAGGGAGCAGCAATGTAAAAGGGGCGAAGTCTGGAGTTGGCAGTCAAAAAGAAGGGCACAGATAGAAGCAATCTGTCAGAATAACAGGATTCCCTAGGAGGGGTGTAGGGAGAGTTAAGAGAGGAACAGTAGTGCGCAGCGGCAGAATGAGTGCACTTACAGGCAGCGGTGAGAGTCGGCTGCTTCGGCCCAGTTCACACGAACAGCTCCTGCCATGGACTGCTTTTGCCAAGCTGGGCCGAAAATAGCATCCCAATACCAGCGCTGCACTTGGGAGGATCCCCCCACCCGCCAGTGGTTTGATGGTACAGGGGGAACTGTGGTGTCGTGGGAAGCCGCTGATGCCATCAAAGCATTGGCAGGTTGCGGATCGGGCTGCAGGGCCACCAGGGAGTTGGTGTCCTGCGGTTGCCACCAGCGGGCCAAGTGTGCAGCACCAGCAATACAGACACATATCGTGCCGCTACCTGCTCAGTTCTGGCAGTAGCAGGATCGATCCGAACCATTTCCTGTTTGGATCAAATCCCGCCACTGCTTATAGGCTAGAGGCACGAAAAGGGCATACATTTGTTGCTCAGCAATATTACACATCCTTTGGGGAACCGCAAGGTTAGCTTCAGGTTCTGTGCACTTGGTAAGGGTCCATCCTTGGGAGTTTAAAGCGTGTTTGTAGCGATGACCAAGGCAGGAATCACTGGGGCCGTTTCATAATGCCAGGTACAATTTGATGTAAGGTACGTCCTGACAAAACACTAAAAACAAATCACCATAAAGTTACAAACCATAAAATCACTCTACTCATACAATGTAACCAAGAATCTTAAAGATTCATTAAACCTCATCTATGTTTATACAACTATATCTAAAATTAATTCAATATAGAGTGCCAACAATCAATATATTCTTAACAAATCTTTTCAGTTTATTATACCTCCATATTCATAACTTATGCAACATACAAGTAAAAACATATCATCCCTCCCCACAATACCAAAATATATTTAATACATTAATTACTAACCCAATTCTACAACTACATGAATTCATACAGCATAAATACTACATTACATACCCCCCTTAAAAAAATACATCAATATTACATGAAACATGATAAATGCTGTAGACCCCTATAAATAATGTACATAAATGTACAAAGCACAGCAGAACTACAGAGCTGCAGGGCAAAAACTACTCCCGCTGCTCGCTTCACACTTAAACCTATCAACAACAACTGCACATTGACCATGTTTATCCAATCTTGCCACGTAAATCTTGCTGCTACTGGAGATTTTTCAATGTGCAGTGGAAAAAAAAGTGAAATAAAAGGTCCCCGAATGAATCTTTGGAGGAGTAGAGCAGAAGGTGTGTGTTTCATCTTGTGGTCACAGTAAAGACACATCATGTTTGAGTGTTCAGTGAGTGGAAGGAGGAGTCTCTTGCTCTGTAGCTCTGCTGTGCTTTTGCGGTTCAATGAACTTTGGCCACGGTAAAGACGTGATTAGTTTAAATACGTCTAAGCAGAAGGCATAGCTTTTGTGTCCCGCATCTCTAGCGGCTCTGCCGTGTTGTTGATAGGTTTAAGTGTGAAGCGAGCAGCGGGAGTAGTTTTTGCCCTGCAGCTCTGTAGTTCTGCTGTGCTTTGTACATTTATGTACATTATTTATAGGGGTCTACAGCATTTATCATGTTTCATGTAATATTGATGTATTTTTTTTAAGGGGGAGTATGTAATGTAGTATTTATGCTGTATGAATTCATGCAGTTGTAGAATTGGGTTAGTAATTAATGTATTAAATATGTTTTTGTATTGTGGGGAGGGATGATATATGTTTTTACTTGTAATGTTGCATAAGTTATGAATATGGAGGTATAATAAACTGAAAAGATTTGTTAAGAATGTATTGATTGTTGGCACTCTATATTGAATTAATTTTGGATTTAGTTATATAAACATGAATTAGGTTTAATGAATCTTTAAGATTCGTGGTTACATTGTATGAGTAGAGAGGTATGTCCTGACATACATATTCATATTTACATTCTCTTATTCCATATTAGGGTGCACTGGGATTACCTAGCACTTTTCAGGACCTGTGGAGGATTGGTAAGTGGTGTAGGTTGCAGCAGCAGTCATATCTCATTGGTATTCATGTCTAGTTTGCATCAGCAAACTACTGTCAGTGTGAAGAGCAGCTTAGGAGATATACATTTTACTGAGTAGGCGTGGCTTCTGCAGGTACATCGCGGAGACAGGCAGGATCCGAAGCATGTAACTTTTTAAGAATACAGTGGGTGCAGGGATGTCCAACACGTTTACCCGTGTCTGATAATATTTACAGGGGGGTGTCTTTTTCCATTATATCGCATGGCCTATGCATGCCAGATGCATGCATGGGCCATCTGAATAGTGCTTTGCCTGTGCCACGCCAATCACGTCTATCTCCCTGATTCGGGATCCACAGGCATGCCTAGACCCACGGATGCAGAACTGGGTACAAACGGGGCCCGTTTTTAATTTAGATGTGTCCGAGGACCTGATGTGCATGTTATGGAATCAGGCTCCTTGTGTATTGATGTTTTAGGGACCACTGCAATATTTAGGATGCTGCCCTTTCCTATGTAAGGTCCTTGTTGTGTGAGCATTGGAAATTAGTGCTGGCATAGTAGATTTGCTCTATGTCTTGAGCGACTTTTATAGGGTTTTGTCTTACTTCACAACATGCCCATACTGAGACAGTTTACGTTGCTGTTACTGAGAAGACACTAGAATTAGAAATTGTTTGGTATGGTAAGTTCTATGAGGAAATGTTCTGGCTCTGTTCTGCACCCATTCTTAGTGTAGGGGCTGGGCGAGGGGGATATTTCTGTGGATGTAAAATACTGTATATGTTTGGATTTATTACGATATGGGGAACATATCTACATCATTACCTTTGCTTTTAAGACTGAGAGGTCACATTTCACTAAATTAAATATCAGCTGTATTTTGTATCAAGAAGACACCTACATGACCTACACTCTTTGCCTATGTGATACTGGAAATGCTATTTGACTAAAGTAAAGTATTCAACACGCAACTGATAATGTCCGATATATCATAATGGGGGTGGGGGCGGTGCCTGGTTCGTAAGTTGCATAGGACGCAGTTATAACATGGTACAATTCAGCCTGAGCCTGAAGCTCCTTCTGCTCAGGCTTCCTCTAGTTGAATATGTACGTGTGCGTCTTTGGGACAGGGTATGTGTCTGTCGTGGAGAGTATGGGGTGCGTTGGAGGTGTAGTATGTCTGTGTGTGTATATGCAGGCAAAGGATGGGGTACAGGAGTGTACACATGTATGGGGGTGTTTATGGGCAGCTGACAATGTGTGCATGTGAGTAAGTGACAGAGTTTGTGTGGGTGGGGACAAAAGGGATGTGTGTATTGAAGTGGGGTATGTGTGTCTGGGGAAGAAGCAAAGGACAATGTAGGTATATGTGGATAGGTTTCTATTCAGGTAGCACAAGTTTCCCTCCAATCATTATTACAAAAAAACCCCAGCAACAGATCTAGAAGGGCAAACTCCAGGGCCAGCCTGTCCACTAGGCAGCCACCTAGGGCAGCAGACCTCCATGGCAGCAGGCTATGTGCTTTGTTATCTATGGTCTGCTGCTGCCACCATTGTGCTGTCTCTTCCCCCCCTCCCCCCCCCCCACGGACAGAAGCGGGGGCAGCAACACAGTGCAAGGAGGGGTGACAAGGCCGGTGATTCTGCCTGGGGCTAACTCCCTAAACACATTCCTCATACTTGCTATAAATCGGAAGAGCAACCAGATTACTGTATGTCCAACAGGGCTTTTGTGCTCTATGCGCCAACCTTATGGCGCGTAGGCTGTCTGGACATGCATTCCATATCTGACCTACCCGACTTTTGAAGACTAAACGCCTCTCTCTTCATGGGGCACTTTGATAACGAAAGCTAACCACAGTACCCTTCAAGGGACTACATGATATTGCTATGTCTCATTATAACCCTCTATTCTTTATCCTTTTGTATCCTCACCCCAAAGTTGCGTTACTTAGTTGCAATTGGGTGAGATATAAAGCTATATTGAGCTTATTACTGTTCAATCTGTAAACAGCTTTGATTTTCAGATATGGTAGTACAGTATATAAAAATAATGTGTGTGCCTAGAGAAGGTGTTTCCAAACCTGGCCTAGGGGACCCTCAGGCAGCCAGAATTTCAGGATATCCTCAATGAATGTACATACACCAAACAAAACACTCTCAGATCTAGATAATTCCTAACTCAGCTAAACTTACTCCAATAGCTCAAAAGAGTCACAACAACTAAACCACCTAAAAGGAGAAAATTATGTCAAACCACATTGGCAGCAGCAATTTAGGGGAGAAAAAGCCTCAGGACCTTGTCACTTCCCACTATGCGGCATCAAAAGCTGTAGGGGAGATCAAGAGCTCTACATCATAGGCATTAAAATATTCCCCCTTCTTTTCTTATAATTTTTATTCGATAGTTCAATAAACATGAAGGTACCTAGAAGATGCACTCTTTATACCCACCACCTACATCAAAACATTACTGAAATCAATCTACCAAAGCTCCTAAATCAGTCTTACAGAGCTACCAAACAACTTTAACAAACACTGAAGTAAGGATTGCCAACTGGCTTCAGATGCAACTGACAGACTTGATCCAGTCCTGGGTTTACCCCATTGCATGCAGGGACATGTAGTACTGATTTCTCCATTGCACTGCATAAGAAAAGCAAGACTGGAAGTCCTAGCATGCAATGGTGTAATCCCAGGACTGGATCAAGCCTGTCAGACGCATCTGGAGCCAGTTGGCAACCCTAACTAAAGCCCTTTACTGAGAAACAAACTTCATATACACTAACATTGACATCTCACAACTTATATCACACATTTAAAAAATTCAAACACACAAAACACTAATAGAGGGGGATGGGACAGAGAAAGCACTTACATAGCACTTCATAGTAGTATACACTGTAGTATAGCAACGCCTATGATAAATAAACCAATTACACAATTCTCTTGCTATTCTACTGGCCTGCAGCGTGAGCTCAATTGTAATGGTAAAAGCACCTCAGAACTAGGACAAATCTTGCAACCAAGAAACAAACTAGTAAAGTTCAAAGCCTTCACAAAAGCACAGCTGGTCTACTTATCTTAAAGCTGTCACTGAAAAGCATCAAAACAGCTCTCCGGGAACAACGATTGAACAGGCTGCACTGCTGAACCCCACTCTAAAGAAACGTCACTGCAAAAGCAGCTACACATAACATGCTGCCTTATTGGCAACAGAACTTCTTTCTACTCAAAGAATCCTTATTTCACCCCACAGGCCCCATCAGCAACAAGGGAACGAAGCTGGGACACTCTAAGCCCAAACCAGCATCTGGGAATACCGGTTTTAAAGGAATCCTATCCAATCAGGGCCCCACTCTGCCCCCTGCTGGGGCAGCTAGGAAAGCTTAAGAGAGGGGCATGTTGAAAAGCCACAGAGAATCAAAGGAGCCATTCAAACGCCCCGGTCTATTTTCCCATCAAGGCCATGGGGTTCTAACGAGTTCATCCGGAAGATCCACCACCGTGCTCGCTGCAGTAAAGGTTTACCGTGATCCCCACCCCTGGGGTTAGCAGGCACGCCGTCTATAGCCATACACCGTAAATCCTGAAAGCCATAGCCCTTCTGCAGGCAATGCCGAACTGTGGGCGCTGCTCCTCAAGCCTTCACAAGATTATTCTTACGGTGAGACAGATGACTTCGTAGTTGCTGTACAGTTTTATCCACATAATATTTATTACAAGGGCAGCGAAGCACGCAGACCACAAAAGTGGAAATACAGGATGTAAACCACTGGAGATGGAACAGTAACCACTGATGCTCACTAGAACCTTCATCCATGATAGCACAAAAATGCACAGGCCACACTGATAACGACCTGACTTTGAGAGGGCTACGAGGGACCAGCAAGGCATCGTTTATCTCGCAGATTCTGCCCTCTACTATAGGCTATCTGTGGACATGTGGAAGCGAAACAAGGAAGCGCTGAAAGGACTGTCCAATGACGCTTGATTTTGATTTTGATTTTATTTATTTGAGCACATTTTTATACCGCTCCTTCCAGTGATCAGCAGCGGTTTACATCTAACAATTAACTCTGCATAGATTTAGCAGTTACATAAAACTGTAGGATAATAACATTAGAACATTAGGATAACTCAATAAGTAGAACAATAATAACTGTATAAATAAAACTGTAAGATAATAACTTTTGAACATTAGGATAGCTCAATGAATAGAAAAACTATATACATGAAGTAATGTCAAACATACATGTTATATTAACTATATACATTATTTGTGAACGATAGTATAGGTAGATTTTTAGATTTTTAGATTTTGATAGAAGATGCCATAGCGGCAGATAGTGCAGAATGTTGCAACACACACATAACCATCTCGGAGTCACCCGCTGCAGGAGATACAGATGGCGATAGAAGCCATTCCCAATGGTTAAACCGCACACGTCTATAAGCCTTCTTCAAAACTGCTATTGGATAAGAATAATCTTGTGAAGGCTCGAGAAAAAGCGCCCATAGTTCAGCATTGCCTGCAGAAGGGCTATGGGTTTCAGGATTTACGGTGTATGGCTATGGACGGCCTGCCTGTAACCCTAGGGGTGGGGATCACGGTAAACCTTTACTGCAGCGAGGACAGTGGTGGATTTTCCGGCTGAACTCTTAGAACCCCATGATCTTGATGGCAAAATAGACCGGGGAGTTTTTCTGTAGTTCTGAATTGGTCCTTTGATACTCTGTGGTTCCTGAGCGGTCCTCCAGTTTAGTCCTCCACAATCGGGTAGTGCACCTCCTCCTGCAGCCTGGAGACTGGACCAATCAAAACTTTCTGTATGATGTATGCAGACGGAGCTCCCATAAGCCCCCAGTGTGTCCAGTCTCCTTGCAGCTTGAGGACGTGTGTACCTGTGCTGGGCACACTTAGTGACACTTGGGGGAGCAACACTAGTTAGTTTTTTCTTGGGAGTTTGATTTCTGCATATCACTTCTTTTTGTTTAATTAGGTAGCTGTTTCTTTAATTTGTAAAAAAAAAAAAAAAAAAAAAAGGGAACCAGGGGGCCTCCCGGTGCTGAGAAGCCAGTCCTGCATTGGGCTCCTGCCTTCCTTACCGGAGTTATTTGACAGCCAGGTTAGATCTCTCCCCTAGACTGCACGGGGAAGAGCTCTACCTTTTCCAGACAGCTCTTTTACATTGGGCTGCTTGCTGTCTCTGTCAGTGTCTTCAGCTGCCGGGTAGGAACTTCACTTTATTTTTCTTCCTCGGGTGCTGCAGCACGCTCCCGTTTCTGCTCTCAGCAGGTGAGTCTGCTGCCCTCGAAGTCTCGCCTCGGCGGTAGGTGCCCAGGCCCGGGATTCGTGTTTTTTCCTTCCATTTGGCCTCCGTTAGCTTTATTTTACTGTTAATCTCGTTTCTTTTGTTTTTCTTTTGTTTTTCGCGCCGTTTTTGAACGCGGGTGCATGAGTCCGGCGGCCATTTTGTAGCCCTGAGTTGAGTTTTTTCCCGCCGGCTTCAACACTTGTGCACGGGTTTCCCTGGCATTTTTTGCACTATTTATGGTGGCAATTTTGTTAGGGGCCCTCTCAAGATTCTGGGGAGTATTTTATTTATAAAAAAAAAAAAAAAAGTGATATCATTTAAACGGGCTAGCTGTTTCAGCGTTTATTTTCCCTTCCTGTGGGGTCAGTTCTGCCTTTCTTTGCTGGGGTACTTCTGCACATGGCTACCAAACCGCAGTGCGTGATTTGTGGGTCGCGCAGGGGTGCGGTGGCGGACTCTGGCATCTGCCGGGGCTGTGTCTCAGTTTCTTCCGACTTGGAACATCAAATTGAGTTGAAGGAGCTGCCAGTCCCTGATGGCCCTCCTCTTCTGGCGGAGGGAGACCTCTCGCCTGGCTCTCGCCCGTCTTGTTCTGCACCCCATTCTAACGGGCATGCTCCTGAGTTACCAAATACGGCTCTTGCATCTCCATCCGTGGATTTTTCCCCGGATTTTGTTCTCCTCATGCACCAGGCCTTTCGCTTGAGCCGTTCCGGTCAGTTGCCAGAGGCTTGACCAGCGCCCCTTCCCTCCCTTTCCTCGGGGGAGGTTCGGCGCCCTTCCCAGCCTGCCGCCAAGCGGTTCAGGTCCCTGGACCCGGAACAGGACGCCATGAGTTACCCTGATTTGGAAGCGGAAGGTGATCCTGATGCTGAGGCTGACGAGTTGGAGGACAGGGAGATCCCGGAGCCTGAAGACCAGGCTCGGATTATTCGCGTGTTTCGTAGGGATGAGCTAGTGCCTTTGATCACGGAGTCTCTTCAGACCCTCAACCTGGCCGTTACTCGTCCTTTAGAGGAGGACGGCTTGGAGGATCCGCTCATACAGGCGGTGCGGGAGTCCCAGGTGGTGTTTCCTGTGCACCGTGTGGTAGAGCAAATGATCCAAACTGAGTGGGATCAACCAGAGTCCGGTTTGAAGGGCATTAGGACTATGAACCGTCTGTATCCCTTAGCCGACAAAGACAAGGAGTTGTTTAAGTCCCCGCGGGTAGATGCAGCGGTGTCGGCGGTGACTAAGAAAACCACCATCCCGGTTGAGGGCGGTGCTGCCTTAAAGGATGCGAAATATAAGAAGGTAGATAACACAGGTACACTACCAAAAAACTGCCTCCAGTTTTGCAACTGATTCCTATAGATTTTGGGGTGCTGAATCCAGGAAAAATAGCCAAAATGTTCCATCACGTCACGTTTTCTTGCAAAATTAGATTTCTTACCCATATAAGGAATGTTCACATAATTTCTTTTTAGCCGACTGCAGTTTATTTTCTTGGCCCAAAATAGAGGTTGTAATGGTTAACTAACTAGAAACACTCCCTCATTATATTTTAGAGTGTTTTGTATTCATTTTATACATTAACAGGACAATTGGGAGGCGGGGGCTAAATCCAGTACTCGCGCTGGCGCATGTTCTTTCCTGTTCGCCTCGCCTCGTTCGCTCGCTCAAACACGGTGGTTGCGACATGAACGTTCCTGTCAAATTTCAGTTTCTTGCAAGTTCATTATTACCTTTTGTTTGCTCAGTCGTAATCCAGCTTTATTCCGAAGTGGTTCACTACAGTTGTAGTTTGCAGTGCTGTGTATTTGTGATGGCTCACAGAGCCAGAGGTTGCGTCAACTCTCCGGACAGTTTTTGTTTTATTTGTGGGGAATATACCGTGAAAAAGCGGCAGAGGAACATTTCTGCATTTATTAAAAAAGTATATTTCGCCTATTTCGGTTTGAAGTTAGGCGATCAAGACAGACCGTGGGCTCCTCACAAAGTGTGCAAGACATGTGAGGAAGATCTACGCTTATGGATGAAAGGTAAAAAACAAGCATTTCGTTTCGGAATACCTATGATGTGGCGTGAACAAAGAGACCACAGCAGTGACTGCTATTTTTGCTCTTGCATTGTGAAGGGATATAACTTAAAAAATAAGAACGTAATAAGTTACCCCAACCTTCCCTCAGCAACGAAGTACCTGTGCCTGAACCACCAAAATCTTTGGATCATATTTGTGTGGACGGTTCTGATCATGATGAGACTCATCAGATGGCTTTTCCCGATGAGTCCAGTACTTCCGAGTTTGAAACTGAACCAGATCCGAAACCTGAACTTTTCTCTCAAGCTGAATTGAATGATTTAGTCCGGGATTTAGGACTCCCAAAAGATGCTGCCCAACTGCTAGGTTCTCGGCTTAAACAGAAAAATCTATTATCACCAGGAACAACTTTTTATTGGTACCGCAACCGCGAGACACAATGTTTGAAGTATTTCAGCAAAGAGGAAGATTTGGTATTTTGCAACGATATATACGGAGTGATGGAAAGGTTTAAACTCAAGTATGATCCTGCTGAATGGCGGCTGTTCATTGATTCGTCAAAAGACAGCATAAAAGGTGTTCTTCTTCATAATGGCAACACATTCGCTTCAGTTCCTATTGCTCACTCTGTTATTCTCCAAGAAAAATACGAGAATTTGGCCCTGATTCTTCAGAAGATTCGTTATGATGAGCATAAGTGGATGATTTGTGGAGACTTTAAAATTCTATCCATGCTATTAGGGCAGCAATCCGGTTTCACCAAATATCCCTGCTTCCTTTGCTTGTGGGATAACCGGGCCCATGACCTACACTGGGGGAAAAAAGACTGGCCAATTCGGGAGTATTTGAGACCCGGTGAGAAAAATGTTCTTCATGAGAGCTTGGTACCTCGTGATAAAATTCTATTACCACCTCTCCACATTAAGTTGGGTCTCATTAAGCAATTCATCAAGTCCCTTCCAAAAGATGGTGAGTGCTTTCGGTACCTTTGCTCAAAGTTCCCCCGACTTTCTGAAGCAAAGCTAAAGGAAGGAGTGTTTGTTGGCCCTGATATAAGGAAACTCATTTCAGATGGAGCATTCGCTGAAACGATGTCTGAGAAGGAAAAAGAAGCCTGGGATTCCTTCAAGGATGTTGTTCTCAAATTCTTGGGGAACAGGCGTGATGAGAACTATAAGGATATTGTTGCCAGGATGCTCAATGCCTTCAAAGAACAAGGCTGTAACATGAGCCTGAAAGTCCATTTCTTGCACTCCCATGTGAACTACTTTCCTGAAAACTTGGGGGCGTACAGTGAAGAACAAGGTGAAAGGTTTCACCAGGACATCAAGGACGCAGAGAGAAGGTACCAAGGAAGATGGAACACCACTATGATGGCTGATTTCTGCTGGTTGCTGCTGCGGGAAACCCCAGATGAAAAATACACCAAGCAGCGCACCAAGAGAAGCATTCGGGGGAAGAAGAAACGGGCCCACCAGGAGATTGATTGACCCAAGAATGACTTTAAAATCTAAACTGTGTTGACAATTATCGTGTTTTTACTAAACTTTGAAATAAAAATTTGCTAGTTATTACCACAGTGTCGGATCTCATTTATTAGAATTTTATTTTCACACCATCGGGTGTTTGTCTTCATGTATTGCAATGGTGCGGTTTGCGTTTTCTATTCTTACATACATACCTGTACAACATTTTTTGCACATTTCTTTGCTTTGCTTTGTGTCTAACCTCGCTCTTATATGCTCAATGTTTGTGCACATGTATGTGGCTGTTTTAAGTGCAGACAATTTGGCTACCATCACAGTGTGTTTTGTTGACATTACTCTATTCTTATGTGCTGCCTTGTTACAATATTCTTTATTCTTATTTGAATAACTACTAAACAATTAGTATAAAGAATTCATCCAAGAAACTTTTATCTCGATCGCACTCAATCTGAAACGTTCACCTCAAACTGCTAACCCAATGTAGCAAAAAATCTGTACGTGATGGAGCAAATTGGTTACCAGATTTGGATTCGGCGCACCAAAAAACGTAAAAATCAATCGAAACATTAGAGGCAGTTTAAAAAAATTTTTTTTAGTGTACTTGTTGAAACAAGCCTTCGATACCAACGCCTTGTCCCTACAAGCCTCGATTTGTGGCGCTTGGGTAGTTCGGGCCTGTTTACGTTGGACTCAGTGTCTGCGCTTGGCTTCAGGCCTGGATCAGCAGGGGTTGCTAGAGGTTACCCGCATGGAGTCTGTGTCGGCGTACCTGGCGGATGTGCATTATGATTTGATTAGGTCCTTGGCTAATAGTATGGCCTCCTTGGTGGCGGTGCGCCGGTCCATCTGGTTGCGCAACTGGGAGGCCGACGGTTCTTCCAAGTCTCGCCTCAGTAAGCTGCCCTTCAAGGGCAAATTGTTGTTTGGTGATGCTCTGGATAAGTTGGTTAAAGACCTTGGTGAATCTAAGGGTGGTAGGCTGCCGGAGGATAAGCCTAAGCTAAATAGAACCTTGCCGCCTACGCGCGGCCAATTTCGCTCTTCCCGCCTTTGGAGTTCCCAGCGCGGTCGCTTTGGGTCCCGCTCTCAGGGGTTTCGTGGTTTCCAAGGAGCGGGACGAGGCTTCTCCGGAGCCTCCTCCTCTTCGTCCTCTTCCTTTAATCGCAAGCCACAATGAAGCGAGGTGGGCTCTGGGAGGAAGTCCGGTCATAGGGGGTCGCTTACGCGACTTTCTTCCTTCTTGGGCCCAAATTACTTCAGATCAGTGGGTGCTGCAGATTATCGAAAAGGGTTATGCGCTGGAGTTTGCTTGCCCGCTCCGGGATTCCTTTGTTATGTCTCCCAGCAAGGGCGATCAGAAGACTCGGGACATCCGATTGACACTACATCAGCTCTTATCCCTGGGGCGGTACTTCTCGTTCCCCCTTCCGAGCGCGGCGCCGGTCGCTACTCCATCTATTTTGTGGTTCCAAAGAAAGACGGATCTCTACGTCCAATCTTGGATCTCAAGGGCGTGAATCGTGCTCTCAAGGTTCCGCACTTCCGGATGGAAACGTTGCGGTCGGTCATCGTAGCGGTGCGTCAAGGGGAGTTTCTCACGTCCCTAGATCTCTCCGAGGCTTATTTACACATTCCCATCTGGGCATCTCATCAAAAGTTCCTCCGCTTCGCGTTTCCGGGGGGCCACTTTCAATTTCGGGCCATGCCGTTTGGACTCGCCACAGCTCCCCGTACCTTCACAAAAGTAATGGTGGTGGTTGCAGCGGCCTTGCGGAAAGAGGGTATCCTCGTTCACCCGTATCTCGACGATTGGTTGATTCGAGCAAAGTCCAGCGACGAGTGTGTGCAAGTCACGAGCAGAGTGGTTTCTCTACTGCGGTCTCGCGGCTGGGTGGTGAACGAACGGAAAAGCCGCCTGCGGCCGACTCAGGACCTCGAATACCTGGGAGTACGTTTCGACACGGCGAGGGGCTTGGTGTGTTTGCCGGAGCACCGTGTCCTAGCTTTACGGAGCCTCATCCGCTTTTTCCTGGGGATGCCCGCCCCGTCCGCGTGGTGGTACCTCCGGCTCCTCGGCACAATGGCAGCAACCCTGGAGGTGGTTCCTTGGGCGAGGTTCCATATGCGTCCGCTCCAGAGTGCCCTGCTACGCCTTTGATCAAACCAGTTCGACTCGTTGAACATGAGGTTGCCTTGCTCGAAGCCGGTTCGCCGGTCGCTCTGGTGGTGGCTCTGCTCGGAGAACCTGAGGATGGGGCTTCCCTTGGAGCCTCCTCTTTGGGTTCCGTTCACGACGGATGCCAGCCTATCGGGCTGGGGTGCTCACTGCGAAGACCGCTTCACGCAGGGAACGTGGTCTCCCCTGGAGGCCTCTTGGTCGATCAACCGGCTCGAACTGCGGGCGGTGCGGCTCGCCCTGCTAGCCCTCGAAGCCTTGGTACTTGGGCGGCCGGTGCGCGTTCTCTCGGACAATGCGACGACGGTGGCCTACATCAATCGCCAGGGGGGCACCGGCAGTGTGGCCTTGGAATCGGAGGCGACGGCCTTGTTCAATTGGGTGCAGACTCGTCTACCGGCAATCTCGGCGGCGCATATAGCAGGCACGGACAATGTGCAAGTGGACTTTCTCAGCAGGGTGCGGGTAGACCCCAGGGAATGGGAACTAAACCCACAGATTTACGTGCAAATAGTTCGTCGGTGGGGTCCTCCCGTCATGGATCTCATGGCGACATTTCAGTCGGCAAAAACGGGGCGCTTCTTCAGCAGGCGGCGAGAACGCATGTCCGAGGGGCTCGACGCCCTCATTCAGCCGTGGCCGGCGTCCGGTCTTCTTTATGTCTTCCCTCCGTGGGCGCTAATCGGTCGAGTCGTTCAGCGCATCGAGGGCCACCGGGGTCGGGTGTTACTGGTAGCTCCGGATTGGCCCAGGAGACCTTGGTATGCCGATCTGGTCAGGTTGCGCGACGGCGTTCCTTGGCCCCTACCCACGTTACCGGATCTTCTCCTTCAGGGTCCTCTGTGGATGCCCCAAGTGGCTCGATTCTCGCTTACGGTTTGGCCATTGAGAGGGCTCGGTTGAAAAAGAAGGGTTATTCCCCCGCGGTGATTGCCACTCTCCTTCGGGTGCGGAAGACATCCACCTCACTCACTTATGTGCGTGTGTGGAGAATCTTTGAAGACTGGTGCTCAAAGCGTGGTGTGCGGGCGGCGACGGTATCCATGCCAGTCGTTTTAAGTTTTCTTCAGGATGGTTTTGATAAGGGTCTTGCTGCTAGCTCCCTGAAGGTTCAGTTGGCGGCTCTCTCCTGTTACCGAGGCAAAGTGTTGGGGCTTCCCCTCGGGTCTCATCAGGACGTCCGGCGTTTTCTCAAGGCGGTTTTTCGTTTGCGGCCTTCGCGTAGAATCTCCGTTCCTTCGTGGGACTTGAACTTCGTGCTGCGGGCTTTGGTTCGCGAACCTTTTGAGCCTCTACGACGGGCGTCTCTAAAAGATCTGACTCTGAAGACGTTTTTTCTCGTGGCCATCTGCTCTGCAAGACGAATTTCCGAGCTCCAGGTGCTTTTGTGCAGGGAGCCCTTTTTGTCTTTTTCCCAGGATCGTGTGGTTCTTCGGCCGGTTCCTTCCTTTTTGCCCAAGGTGGTTTCGTCCTTTCATTTGAATCAGGCGGTTTTCCTCCCGGTACTGCATGCTGTTCCCGACAGTCCTGCGGACGAGGGGCTTCACTGCCTGGATGTGAGACGCGTTCTTCGGCGTTACTTGAAGGTTACCGCGGCCTTCCAAAAAACCGACCGCTTGTTCGTGCTTTTTGGCGGCGCGTGAAAAGGGGAGGCAGCGGCTAAAGCCTCCATTGCTCGGTGGATCAAAGAAGCGATCGCGTCAGCGTATCTGTTGCAGCATCGGCCGGTTCCGGAGGGTCTGCGGGCCCACTCCACCAGGGCTCAGGCGACGTCCTGGGCGGAGCATAGTCTAGTTCCGCCAGCGGACATCTGTAAAGCGGCCACTTGGTCGACGTTGCATGCCTTCAGTAAACACTACAGGTTGGATGTGTTGGGCGCTCGGGATTCTTGTTTTGGTTCGGCGGTTCTGCGCGCCGGATGGCAAGGTCCCGCCCGATGTTGACTGCTCTGTTACATCCCGATTGTGGAGGACTAAACTGGAGGACCGCTCAGGAAATGGAAATTACACATACCTGGTAATTGTAGTTCCTGGAGGGTCCAGTTTAGTCCTCCATCCCTCCCGAGTATCAGGTTATATATTGCAGCGCGCTTTTACGAACGGTTCGGTCTGAGAGCAGCCTTCTCTACTCTTTTCTACTTCTTTTCGGCCGCGCTTCCTGTCGGTTGTTTTTTTCTGTTTATCTTCCAGCCTATATCCTTGAGCGTCTGGTTTTGGGCTGTCTTTTTGCTACCGGTGCGTCGATAGCGGCGCAGTGTAGCGTTCTGGCTTCCTCGTTTGGGGAGGGGGTTGATACCTTATTGAGGGGAAAAGTTTTCACTTTTATTCTGAATGTTTTTTTATAACAGTCTCATGTGTTGCTTCTTTAAGTTTGCTTTGTTACTAGTTCACTGGGGGCTTATGGGAGCTCCGTCTGCATACATCATACAGAAAGTTTTGATTGGTCCAGTCTCCAGGCTGCAGGAGGAGGTGCACTACCCGATTGTGGAGGACTAAACTGGACCCTCCAGGAACTACAATTACCAGGTATGTGTAATTTCCATCTTTTCAACATACCCCTCTCTTAAGGGTTTTAAGGTTGCCTAGTTGTTCGGGGGGGGGGGGGAGTGGCGAGGGGGCCCCTGATTGTATAGGATTCCTTTAAAACTGGTATTTTAAGATTGGGATTTGTGGGTAGGGTCTCCTGGCTCTATTCTTTTGCTTTCTGATGAAGCACATGGGGGTGAAGCAAAGATGTTTGTTAGACAGCTATAAGTCAGCAGTGTCTTTGGTTTAGAGTGGGTTTCAGCAATGCAGCCTGTTCATTCAGTGTTCCCCGAGAGCTGTTTTAAAGTTCTTCATGACAGCTTTAAGATAAGTAGACCAGCTGTGCTTTTGGGAAGGTTTTAGAACTTTACTAGTTTGTTTATTGGTTGCAGGGTTTGTCCTAGTTCTGAGGTGCCTTTACCGTTATAACTGAACTCATAGTGCAGGCCAGCCCTGCTGTCTAACTGGTTTATTTGTAAGAGGCATTGCTATGCTACTATGAGGTGCTATGCAAGGGCTTTCTCTGTCCCATCCCCCTCTATTGCTGTCTCGAATTTTAAATGTGTGATATAAGTTGTGGGATGTCGGTGTGAGTGTATGTGAAGTTCATTATTTAGTAAAGGACTTTAGTGTTGGTTAAAGTTGTGGGTCGCCAGGAGTCAGCACTGACTCGAAGGCACACATTGCATTTACAAAGTTGTTTTGGTAGCTTTGTAAGACTAGTTTAGGAGTTTGGACACTTTTTTTGATGTGGGTGGTGAGTATAGAGTGTACTTTCTAGACACCTTTATGTTTATTGAATAAAAATTATAAGAAAAGAAGGGGGAGTTTTTAATGCCTATGATGTAAAGCTCTTGATCTTTAGGGAGGAGTGGCCTAGTGGTTGGGGCAAGGCACTACAGGCCGGAAGGTCGGTGGTTCAAATCCCACTAGAGGACAGCAACCTTGGGCCGGAAGGACTGGGGTTTCTAGTCCCGCAGGTGCTCCTTGTGGTCTTGGGCAAGCTACTTAACCCTCCATTGCCCATGTTCCCTGTAAGTATTAGTGTATGTGTCTCATATCCCCTCGTGTTAAATGTATCCCCCAACCGCTTTGACCCGGTGAAAAGCGGGATATAAATGCAGCTAAATAATAAATAATAATATTGATATCCCCTACAGCTTTTGATGCCGCATAGTGGGAAGTGAGAAAGTCCTGAGGCTTTTTCTCCCCTAAACTGTTGCTGCCATTGTGTTTTGACATAATTTTCTTCTTTTAGGTGGTTTAGTTGTGACTCTTTTGAGCTACTGGAGTAAATTTAGCTGAGTTACGAATTATCTAGATTGTTTGTTTTGATCAGAGAGTTTCTGTTTGGTGTATGTAATCTGTGTGGATTTTCTTGTCTGTGATTTCAGTGAATATGCATGAGATTTATATACACTAGCTCTAATGCGTGCAAATCTCTCTCATACATATTCAGTGTGAATATCCTGAAAACCTGACTGGCTGGGGTATGGTCCACAGTCTGGAGGTGTGTTTGTGGGGGTGTACATATGTATCGGTGGGGGGGGGGGGGGATGAATGGGATGTGTGTTTCAGTTCCCATGCCTTCCACTGATGCTGCTTGGGAGGATGGGGAAGGTGATGTTGTCTCCTGCTGCCTCAGGTACCTATCCTGAGAGTACGCTCTTCAAGCCCAGGGTCTTATCTTATTCTGAGGGTAAGCTCTTCGAGCTGGATCTTCTCTTGCTATTCTACTGTATTACACATGTGCAGTAATGGTATATAAATCATTCAGATTATTACATTAATTTTCAATACGTTAACAGAAGGCACTTTAAATACACACCCAGGCGTTGGGGAGCTTTCTTGGACAGACTGCAGACGCTTTGCTGGCTTTTCAGATAAACCTTCCTAAATGACAGTGACTTTGTTTCTGTTTTCACTTAAAGTTTCTGGCAACAAACAGCACTTTAAGAAAACTCTCTGACAGGCAACAAAGACCTTGTGCTGCTGCTACTCCCTTTAACTCTTTCCCCCACTCTCTGCTTTCTCATCTTTTGGGGACGTCCTGCTCAGTGGTCTGAAGTTTCTTTCCCTTTGAGCTCCTGTATTGTGACTGTTGGTGTAGGAGCAGTAACGTCCCACTGTCTCAAACTGGCCAGTGTCTGACAACTGAGGAAGAGAGAGAATAAAGGAAAGCAAACATTTACAAGGGAATCGTGCCCCCCCCCCCCAGGAGCCTCAAGGTCCGACAGTAAAAGAATTTACAGATATGAGGAGACGAGGCTGAGCTTGAGAGACCTTAGAGAAGAAATCGCTGCAGTGAGAGAGAGGAAACCAGCCAAAAGAGCAGCATAAACTCAACAAGTCTGGGTTACTGGTGCATGGAAAAAGGCTGCCAAAGCACAGATGGCTGAAGAGCAGATATTCATCAGAGCCCTGCGCACGTGTCAGTGATGCATTAAAACACAAACACAGCACTGCAGCTGAAGAGTGAATATTCATCAGGGCTCCATAGAGCCGTCATACTGATGTGTATATAAAGCAGGAATACAGCGCAGGTGGCTGCAGAGTGCTATGATGGAGTAGATAAATTGCCACCCGTCCTTCTCCAAAGGGATTATCAGCAGTCCCCTTTAAGAGAGTCTGCAGCTCAGAGTTCGGGGATGGGAGTGGCTTAGAGGGAGAGATTAATTACACAGCAGGCTGCAAGAGGGAGCGAGGCCCGTGGAGCCAGAAGTCCTTCCAAGGCAAGCCATGCAAAGGTTTTCTGAGGTAGGAACTTTAACTTGGGCTGGAGGAAGGGCCGGGAGAACCATCTTGTGGAGATTTAATAAGCTGGGACAGAAGTAATGCTGCTTTTATTTTCCCTGAGCTGCTGTCTGGCCTGTGTTGTAAAGAAACCCCTTCCCACTGCATGCCATGCCACCTCAAATTGATATTCATCAGGGCTCAATAGAGCCGTCGTACTGATGTATGTAAAGCAGAAATACAGCACAGACAGCTGCAGTCATCTGAGCTGCATACAGTGGTCATACTAATAGTTTATAGCTTAATATGTACTTTATACTCCATCTCTCTCGTAAGATTCAAAATGGTTTACAATTTAAAAACCAGACAATTAAGCAAAGGAGCATGGGAATAAAAATATCAACAACAAACTTTGAGCCCAACACAACTATGTTTCAGTGTGGTATGTCTGCATCAGGGGCAAAATCACTTGGATAATCAAGAGGTTAAAAATATATAAAACATGAGACTGCCAACTCGGCAATGCACAGAGTGGATAAAGAGTTCTGTAGTCTCATATGTTTTGTTGGTGTGGTTTTTTTTTAATAACTTTATATAAACGAGGAGCACATTGCACATTTGGCATCAAACAGTAGCAACTAAGAACAATGCAACAGGGGTATCACGTGATGACAAGGAGCTGAGTAGACACCCTTCAGCTGAGCTCCATTCCTGGTGCACCAAAATGGCATAAACAAAGAGGTAAGAAAAGTCCTGTACCCCTGGGGGACCTTGGAGAGGCACAGAGCAAGAGGGGGGCGTGAGAGCAGTATGCCCGCAAAAACCCCAAAGCCAGCAAAAGAAAGGGCTTCTAAGATGGCAGTGGACAACCAGGCCGTGCAGAATATTACAACTCATGATGAGGCAGTCTGGGAGATCATGCAAGCGATCACAGCGGTGCTGGATGAGAATATGGCAAGGCTCCATACATCATTGGAGGAACTTAGGAACAGCCTGGAGGTCCAGACCCAAAAGGTACAGCAGGTGGAGGAGCGCATGACAGTGCAGGAGGAGAGAATGGCAGCCCAAGAACAATGGGTAGGGCAACTGGAGCAGGCCAAGCAGGAGCTGATCAATCAGGTGGATGACCAAAAGAACCAAGGGCGTCGGAATAACATACGCCTAATAGTTCTGCCAGAGACATATAAAGACAGTGATATTTGGGACATAATGTAGACCTGGCTACCAGGTCAACTCGGATTACTAATGGCTGGGGAAAAATTATAATAGATAGGCTGCGGCAAGACAACGCAAAGAGACTGTGCCCCGTCATAGCCCGTATTTTGAACTTCGCAGATAAAGATGAACTTATGGGGAGATACCGTACCCAGCGTCTACTGGAGTACTAGGAACCCAAAATATTACTTTTCAATGATTACTCTGCAAGGGTCGCGGAGCACAGGAGAGCAATGGCCGTGCTGTACTCTGTAGTGGCGACGAAGGGAATAAACGTTTTGCTACAATATCCCACAAGAGTCAGAGTGCAGCATGGGAACCAAACAAAGTACTACGACACCCCTGCAGCCCTACAGTTATTTGTGAGCAGTCTGCCAGGACCTTAGCAGCTGCGAGGGAAGAGACGGTTTACACCAGAAGGGGCTGTAAGTTTAAAGTCCACGGGCATTTTGTTATGGACCGTTGTCAATGCCTCAAGGAAAAAGCCATTGTGGGGAATGAATCTATGAGGAGCCGCTGCATGCACCTCTTCCCCCATCCTACCTAAAAACAGCATACTATAGAAGACCTGAGTCTGAATCGGCTGGGAGGGGGGAGGGGCAGCAAAGAGCCAGGACAAGCCATCGAGACTGCACCTCAAGAGCAATTGCCACTGGTAATATATGGACTAAGGGTCAGGTGCCTGGGATGAGGTGCTGAGGGGAGGGGGAGGCTATGGGATCAACAATGGTAATTGTCCACTGCGAACAAGTCTTCCCCTGGAGTCTCCCTGCCCACTTAGCGGCTTGCGCTTATGTAATTCCATGTTCTATTAGAGATGCTGCCAAGAGAAGGGGGGCACGATGAATGGGGAGGAATATGGGGGCAGGTGAATGAAGGGGGTGAGTGAATGTTGGCAACAGAGGGACTAAGGGGAGCGGCTACGGGAAGATTTGGAGGGCGAGGGAAGAGGAGGGAAGTGTGCCAGGGAGGGGATCAGGTGGGGATGACAGCAAAAGGAAGGGAGGGAAGGAATAAAGGGAAGGAGGGGGGAAGCGGGGGAGGTAGGGATAGGACTAGAGGCACCGGGGCAGAGGGGCCTACTCAGCTGGGAGGTGGGCAACTCTGAGAACTACATAGCAGCACATGTGAGACCACAAGCCCTTAACCGCCAAGGGGTTGTATAAGATTAAAATTATCACACTAAATGTTGAAGGGATCCATTCGCCAATCAACACACTAAAATTTTAAATTACCTCTGCACGGAAAAGGTTGATGTAGCATTGCTATAAGAGACCGACTTAACAGATAGAGAGCATGGGGAAACTACAATGGGGATGGGTGGGAGAGGTGGGCTATTCATCATATAATAGCCGCTAAAGAGGAGTTGCAACCCTGATAAACCATGGCCTACCTTTTACACACTATAGGAGTGGTAGACACAGAGGGTCGCTACCATATCGTGAGTGGAGAAATCAGGGGGAAACGAATAGTCTTTTTGCAATATATATGCATCTAATGTATATAACCATAGCTTTTTTGTCAACCTTGGTGCAAAACTGTTCCATTTCAGAGAATATCAAATGGTTGTTGAAAGACTTCAATATACTCCATGATGGGACCATAGACTGTAAACCCCCATGGGGCACACAGACAGGGAAAAAGGGGTAGACGTTTTACTGACTCATGGAGGGTCCTCCTCCACCTTGAGAAAGTGGACTATGCATTTTACTCACCCCCATAAGAGTTATGCCAGGCTAGACTACCTTTTGATTAGAGCCTCTATTTCAGATGCTAAACGGGGCAGAGATTGGAAGTGCAGGATTATCAGACCACAAACCGGTGTGGATAGAACTGAGATGGGGGGAAGGACTCTCAAACATGGCATCGGGATAAAGTTCTCTTCTCCCTCTTTAGCGACCTCTCTCTCATCCAACATGTATCCTGCCCCACCCACGCCTCCGGCTCCACTCTTGATCTGATTCTCACCCCGGTCTCCTCTCCATTCTTGCCAACGCACATCACGCCATCATCTCTTCCCTGGTCCGACCATTGTTGTATCCTTTTTTTCCCTTCCCCTCCCCCCACCTACAGTATCCCCCTCCCTATCCTCCTCTTCCCCACTCCAGCGTTTGAAACGCCATATTACCTCTTCAACAATTCAGCGTTTTCCTTCAGCTGAATCCATTTTCCCTGCTAATTTCTCATCTCTCTCCAAAGACCAACAAGCTGATGTTTGGACCTCCACACTCTCTCTTACTTTTAACACTATCGCCCCTCTCCGTCCTGCTTCTACCTACTCCTCCTCGCACCACCCCTGGTATCATCCAGGCCTCTACTTACATCGCACTCATCTCCGCCGCGCAGCACGGCTATGGCGTAAATACCCTTCCGAAGCTTCCCTCTCCGCCTTCCGCTCTTCCCAAAAACTCTACCGCTCCCTGATAACCTCGGCTAAACAATCTTACTATTCCAATCTTATTACTTCCTCCTCTAACTCTTCTCGTCAACTCTACCAGGTTCTGAATTCTCTGTCTTCCTCATTATCATCTCCCTCATCTTTTTCCTCCTCTCCCCCAACGCTCCCTTCCTCCGCTCCCAGTCCCACAACTCTAGCTACCTTTTTCTTTAATAAGATTGAGACCCTTCATTCCACATTGGATCCCTGCCCACCTCCTCTCTCCCCTCCCCCTGCCTCTCCCGCTGTAGTCATTTTCGGTTCACCACAACTCACCCACACGTTCCCCCACACCTGGCATGAATTTCGGCTCATTATCACAACTGAGATCACCAAAGCACTCACAACCTCCCATAAAACAACTTGCCCACTTGACCCATTGCCCTCTTCTTGGCTCCATGACCCTTCGCTCACACTTATCCCTTTTGCCCTCACTATTATAAATTCCAGCCTCGCTTCCGGCTGTTTTTCTACTGCTTGGAAACACGCACTCGTCCGTCCTCTTCTTAAGAAATCCACCCTCGATCCTTCTATTCCATCAAATTGGCGTCCTGTTTCCAATCTCACCTACCTTTCTAAGATCCTTGAGAAACTTGTCTTCCACCAATTCACTGCACACCTTGATTCTACTATCTCCTTGCACCCCCGGCAATCGGGTTTTAGGGCCGGCCACAGCACAGAAACTATTCTCGTAGCACTTCTCAACGAACTTCACCGGGCTCACGAAAAGGGTGATGTTTCCATCGCCGTCTCCCTGGATCTCTCTGCAGCATTTGATGTTGTAGACCACCGCACTCTCCTTTCACGATTATCCGACTTTGGGATTCACGGTACAGTCCACCGGTGGTTCCAATCCTTTCTCTTCTCCCGCACCTTTACCGTTCAATCTGGTACCACCTCCTCTGCTGCTTTTCCTTTACAATGCGGTGTCCCTCAGGGCTCCATTCTAGCACCCCTCCTCTTCAATGTTTTTCTCGCCCCCCTCACCCTACTAATCCAACAATCTGGCCTATCCACCTATTTCTTTGCTGATGATATCCTCCTGATTCACCATACATCACCTCTAGCTCCAGACCTCTCCCCCCTCAACAATTGTCTCACTTCCATTGCCACCTGGTTCCGCGAAAATTTCCTTATCGCTAACCCCTCTAAATCAGCAGCTATCTGGTTCACCTTTGGGGCTCCTATACCCACCCTGTCATCGCTTATGTCCAATTCACCCATTCCCCTGGTCTCAACCCTCCGCTATCTTGGTGTTACTTTGGATTCTTCACTCTCGTTCCACCAGCACATCTTGAGAGTGGTGCACAGTTCCTTTTTCCATCTCCGCAAGATCAGATCTGTTTGCTCTCTTCTCCCGCCCACGTCCCTTACCACTCTTGTTCTCTCTTTGGTGATTACTAGGCTCGATTATTGTAATTCCTTATTCTCAAGCCTCCCCCAATACCAAATTCGAAGACTACAATTAATTCAAAACACGGCCGCATGTCTCCTTACTTTCTCCTCACATCGGGACCCCATCACTCCACGTCTTCTCTCCCTTCACTGGCTTCCTGTTAAGGTCCGCTTTGTGTATAAGTTACTCACTATCACCCATAAGGTTCTCTATACTAACACTCCCCAGTATTTAGCTGATCTCATCTTTCTTCAACCCACTCCTCGCATCCTCTGCTCGGCGTATGGCAACCGCCTCTTCCTTCCTTCACCCACCCAGGCCCACCTCGAATTGACACGACATGCTGCCTTCTTCTTTATAAGTCCCGCCCTTTGGAATTCCCTTCCATGTTCTATTCGTACTGAAGCATCCTTTCCCCAGTTTAAAGCGCTTCTCAAAACACACCTTTTCTGTCAAGCCTTTGACCTTCCCATTCCCTCCAGCCACTCATAAATTACCCATTTCTATCATTCAATATCATGGGTTCTCCTGCTCCCCCACTCCCTTCCTTGTGTCCCGTCCCGTCCCGTAGTGTCTGTCTGATTCTTCTCCTCTGTCCTTCACTATTTTTCTCCCTGCCTTTGCTATCACTTTCCTATTAATTTAATGGCGTTCCTTTCTCCCTGTATTTTCCTGCAGCCCGTAATTTTTTAATGTACACAGCTTTAATGCCTTGTGCCTAGGCGGTATATCAAATGTTGTCGATAAAGATAAAGATAAAGAAAGGGAAGGGGGAGACCCCATGGAGGATGAACCCTACATTGTACAAAGATCAGAAATTCTGGGAACACCTCTGTGAAGCATGGAGACTATACTGGAACGAAATTATTGCCAATATTGAGTAGTACAGAGGGTATGGACCCTCACACATTATGGGAGGCGGCAAAAGCCACCATGAGGGGAGTAATCATCAATTATATGGTGGGGAAGAGAAAAAGGCTCAAGATGCAAATCTACTAGAGACATTGAAGCAGCTACAAAACTTTCGCAGGTGCCTTATTCACCATGTGAACACTGAGGATAGGGTGAGATATATGGAATTACATAAAGAGATTAATAAATTGTTGGATCAAAGGGCAGAAGTGGATATTAGGCAGTGTAAATATCAACTCCACAAGTGGGGTAATAAATGTGGGCGAATGCTGGCTCATATGGTGAGCCCAGCAAAGCAAAAGACAATGGTGTGGGGGATAAAGACGCCACATGGCACGTTGGAAAAGAGGGATGAAGGCATCCGCCATCAATTTTGGTGTTTCTATAGCCTCCTATATGATAAGGGACCAATGGACGATGGGGAGAAGGAAGAGTTCTTTCGGGAACTATCACTGTCCTAGGTAACCAATGAAGAGAGGGAGGCACTAAACAAACCTATTGGGGTAGCAGAGATACTTGGCACTATCAAGGAGCTGAAACTTGCAAAGGCCCCCGGCCCAGATGGGTTGGGAGGGGAATTCTACAAAATCTTGGGAGAATCAGTGGTGGAGCCCTTCCAGGCCCAACGTACAGAGGCACTAGCACAGGGAGACTTGGGAGGCTGACAGAATTGGGCATCTATAGTAGTCCTCCGAAAACCTGGTAGAGATGGTACCCAAGTAGGATATAGACTCATTTCTCTCATCCACCAAGACATAAAAATTATTGCCTCAATATTGACAAGAAGGCAGGCGTGGGTAATCCCGCGGTTGATCCACCCAGACCAGGTGGGATTTGTCCTGGGGCGATATGCCTCAGCACACCTGCTTAGAACACTGGTGGTCCTACAACAAGGGGCAGGAAGAGAGGGAGATGATATGATTGCCAGCCTAGATGCCGAAAAGGCATTTGACAATGTGTTATGAGACTATCTTTTCTGGGTAATAGAGAAATTTGGAGTAGGGGTACTTTCTTGGACTGGGTAAGAGTGCTTTACAACAAGCCATGAGCCCAAATTATGGTTAACGGGGAGGGGCTCTCGGAGAGTTTTCAGCTTAGAAGGGGCACGAGACAGGGCTGCCCACTATCACCAATGCTCTTTCTTCTGTTCCTCAAGACCCTAGCAGAAAAGATTAGAACGACAACAAAGCGGTTGGGGATCAATATAGGAGTGACATCGTGTAAGATTAACCTTTTTGCAGATGATATGTTACTCTTTATAAGCAGGCCAGTGACCATATTGGTAGCATAATGCGGATTATAGCAGCAATATCTTTGCTTGGGAGGGTAGCAGTGGTGAAGATGATACTCCTTCCCTGGGTTTTATATCCACTATAAGTGCTGCCCCTATGGATAAAGGGGTGGGAGGAGAAGCTTTACTGTGGAGGGGGCACCCAGCATAGATTAGTTATGCTAAACTAGTGGCGGGAAGAGAAACGGGGCCTTACTGGATCTCCGCTTATACAACGTAGCTATGTTAATGCATTGGATACATGAATTATGAGTATTTTGAATGAATTACATGAAGGGGAGGGCATTATGCTCCACTGGGTTGTGCCCCATACAAAGTTTTCAGCATTCTGCAACTAAAACAACAAGGGGGCAAAGGGTCAGGGGGTTCTATTGCTTCTTGGAACCTATGTGGAAAGCATGGAGATGATGGCGGGAGAAAGTGGGTGGAGCAGGGGGGGCACCTCTCCATTTTAGGACATTATTAGGAAGCCCAGAATTCTCCCTAGGTCTTGACAACAAGGCCTTCCACAGGTGGGACAAGCAAGGATACCGATATGTGGGACAGATATTGGATCTGGGCAAGGGGGAGTTCCCTTCCTTTGAGCAATTAAAGAGAAAGTGTCAACTATCCAATAAGCACTTATTGGCTTATCTGCAGTGTCGCCACTATACCACAGCCAAGCGAGGGTCAAGGCAGATCACCTTTACACAACTAGATAGGAGATGTCTGGCAACACCCCCTCCCCCCCGCCGCTAAATAAAGTGGCATACTGGTACAGGATGGGAAGAGACATGAAACGCTAACAACACTGGGGGAGGTTTGGTCAAGAGAACTGGGAGAGGAGATAGACTCACATGCTCTGGAGAGACTCTTGACATAAATCCCTAAACTGACCCCAAATGTAGCTTTTCAAGAGATGGAATATAAAATTATCCATAGGGCCTAATTTACTAGAGAAAAGGGAGCCCAGATGTGCCTATACGGTTGGGCCTTCAAAGATACTTGGGCACACATATATTCTTGAATGCCCTAGGCTACAGATATACCGGGGGAAGGTACTGGCAGAGATCACAGAACTTATGGGAGCCCACATAGAATGGACATACTCTGCTCTCTTGTTGGGAGATGGGCAGCCATTACAAGACACATCAAAAACATTCCAGAGAAAAAATTCGGACAAGTGGCGTTTATGTTGGCATGAAAGTAATAGTAAACCACTGGAGAGAGGACAAAGCTCCAGCACCCGAACAGTGAGTGAGAGGAATGCGAGAAATGGCTGAATGGTAACTGCGAGAGCGTGAGTCAGAGGGATCCCTGGCGAGGCAACGTTATTGAGCTTTGTAGGAGCAGTGCCTCAGTTGCCTTTAGTCCATTCCGAGGAAGGCGGGAGGGGGTAGACGAGAAAGGGGTAAGGGAAGGATAGGTTTAGAAGGAGGGAATAGGTGAAGAGAGGGGATGAAAAGAAAAACAAGTCACCCAAATAGGTACATGGTGTGTACCCCTGATAAAGTAGGAAGGAACGAAAAAGTGGTCCTTTACTATCCAAACAATTTGACAACAAGGGGAAGCTGGTGCAGAGGCTTTAAACAAAGAGCATATGTGTAGACAAGGACCCAGAGTAATGCATGATTATTCCTTATGTTGGTGTCTTGCTGGTTGCGGTGGTTGTTGGGGGGTGAGGGGGAGGGTGTTTGCCACCTCTATCCTCCTTGACCCTCCCAACGGATTCAGAGCTGGGGGGGATACTGTTCTATGTTTATGATGTTTCATAAATGTTGATGTGTGAAACAAATGTGACAACCTCTGTATTATGGTTCTGGAGTCACAATAAAGTGTTTACAAAAAAAACAATGCAACAAAATACTCATATTATACAATACATCATAAATAAAGGTTCCTTATTGTTCCTCAGTTTAGTCCTCAACCTCTGGGTAGTGCACCTCCTCTCGCAGCTTGGAGACTGGGCATGTCAAACTCATGACATCACTGGATATAGCCTGCTGGTCTCTCCCATCAGCCCCCAGTGACCTATTGACAAAGCAGACTCAAAGGAGCAAAAAATCAGTAACTTTTCTTTTCTTTTTTTAAACTTAACATTATATTCAAGGACATACATAACCTAACACCTCTTTACCTTACTCCCCTTCCAGAAGAAAGGGGGACTGCTTCCTGCATTCTCTCCTTTCCGACGAATGCCTAGCCCTAAGCAATCCAGAGCAATATAGCAATATATATAACAATATAATATGCCATAATATAAAAGATAACAATATAGCGCAAAGCAAAAAGAAACATTAAAATGACGGAACACCAGTGAAGACCTATATCCACGTTTAACCTTGCACTTCCCCCAACAAAACAGACCACTGCTGAGACCCCATCCCCGGGCGGGAATGAGGACTAAACTGGAGTCACTCAAGGAACCACAATTACCAGGTAAGTATAATTCCTATTTCCTTATCGTTCCTCCAGTTTAGTCCTCAACCTCTGGGATGTATCAGAGCAGTAATCATTGGGAGGGATTGTCCAGTCTCCAAGCTGCAGGAGGAGGTACACTACCCAGAGGTTGAGGACTAAACTGGAGTCACTCAAGGAACCACAATTACCAGGTAAGTATAATTCCTATTTCCTTATCGTTCCTCCAGTTTAGTCCTCAACCTCTGGGATGTATCAGAGCAGTAATCATTGGGAGGGATTGTCCAGTCTCCAAGCTGCAGGAGGAGGTACACTACCCAGAGGTTGAGGACTAAACTGGAGTCACTCAAGGAACCACAATTACCAGGTAAGTATAATTCCTATTTCCTTATCGTTCCTCCAGTTTAGTCCTCAACCTCTGGGATATATCAGAGCAGTAATCATTGGGAGGGATTGTCCAGTCTCCAAGCTGCAGGAGGAGGTACACTACCCAGAGGTTGAGGCCTAAACTGGAGTCACTCAAGGAACCACAATTACCAGGTAAGTGTAATTCCCATTTATTTTTCAGAATAATCAAACATAAGGATAATGAACCTATACAACCTATATCAGCTTCATCAAATATAAGAAAATAAGACAATATATGGAAATAATTATTAAAAAAAAGAATAAAACAAAATAAAATATACTAGGATGCATCTGCCCAATGGTGCCTGAAACACCAGAGGTGGAGGAAATGGAGAAGAGGCTGGGGAGAAGGAATCATCTGGTCCAGTGACCACCAACTGAACTCTTCAGCAATTAGTAATTGGAAAATATTTTTGTAGAGGACCACGAGGGGGTAGATATGGAAGAGCAGACTAGATAGGCCATGTGGTCTTTTTCAACCATCATGTTTCGGTGTCTAGAAAAAAAAACATCAGAAGAGGATTCCAACCATAGACAGAAAACTATAACCAACTGTCCCAATCAGACATCTGGACTCAATTGGCCAGCAAACCATTGAAGATAAGGGCCCAACAATCAATCAAAACGATCTTGTTGTCCTTTGAGCATATAGGAAAGTTTATCAATGACCATTAGCTCATTTACCTGTATTCTCCAGTCCATAAGTCCCAGTCCTGTTTCACTTCTCCATCAATGCGCAATGACCATCTGGGCTGCAACCAGAAACAACTGAACAAGATCACCATGACTGCCCAGAATCTCATGGAGGCCAACCCCATATACTAACCGACAGACCACTGGCTCGACCAAAAGCCCAGAGTCCATGATAGAGTTCATCAATTCCATCACCTGTTGCCAGAAGCTTGAGACCCTTGGGCACTCGCACCACATATAATAAAAGGACCCACGTGATCCACACCCTCGCCAACTCAAGTCCATCTCCCACAGTCCCGGTCACTGTAAGCGGATCAGTGTAAAGTATGCCCTCTGTAGCAGTTTAAATTGTGTTTGTCAACATATAGTGCTATGGGCACAGTCAGTCAGCCATGGTAAGTTCAAATCTTAGAACTTCATGCTACCTTGCAACATGGGCTCCAAGACCTGGAAAGGACAGGTTTAAGAGAGCCCAATATAACTTAACCAAAGCTGGAGAGGGATGTTGGTTGTCTTGAAATAAGATAGTTTCGCAGTCTCATGTTTTACATTTATTTTAACCCATTGATTGTCCAAACGATTTTGTCCCTGAAGCAGGCATACCATGCCAAAAAACAAGCCATGTTGGGTTCAATAAAACTTGATATGTTTGTTCCCCCACTCCTTGTTTTTGTTGTGGGGGTGTCCCTTTTGTTTTGTTGAAAGAAAATGAAAGCCATTTTTCAAAGGAAAGTTAAAAACACGGATAAAATCACATAAAAGAACTAAGTCAGACATAGTGAAAAGAGCAGACTATTTCACTTAACGATGAGAGACCCAGGAGTTACTAGTTGCCCTAAGCTAGAGAGAACAAGAGTTTTTAAACTTGCTTGAAGGGATTTATAAACTGGTTCGAGGTGCAGTGGGGCATGGACATTATCCCACAGCAGAGGACCTAGAAAAGAGAAGGATGCAGGTCATGTAAGCTTCAAGTCGAGCAGAGTTTGCTGGGGGAAGATGCAATTTATTATCATGAACACAGTGTCCGGATATAACGTGTGGAATAGTTAGTGAAAAGAAATAAGAAGGTGTACAAATAAGGATTTCTGTACTAAAACTGCAACCTTGAAGTGTACGAGGTATATGAAAAGCAATGGGAAGCCAATGATATTGCTTAAGGAGAGGTTTAACATGATCAAATTTCCGTGCCTTAGCTAAGATATGCACAGCAGTATTTTGCACAGTTCACGTCACCTGAGAAGATAGTGAGGAAGACCAGCATAGATGATATTGCAATAGGAGAGACCAGGGCCAGTCCGTCCCCTAGCTGTCTAGGGCAGCAGACCCCGGTGAGCAGCATGCCATGATTCTTTTTTAAAGCAGTGACTTTGTGCCACTATTTTGGTGCCCATGGTGCAAAAACCATAGCCTGCCACTCCTGCCCCCTTCTGATGCAATTTCCTATTGGAGATGGGCAGCAGCAGCAGCAGGTCACAAGTGTGCATGTGAGCGCTGAAGCAATGGCCTGCTGGCGCACTGAAGCACAACCACAGTCACCGCCTTCAAAATCAAGAGGCATTCTGCTGCCACCATCGCCATCCCCCATGGCTTTGGGTGGTGGGGGGAGGGGGAGCAATGGTCGCGGAGGGCTTCTGCCTGGGGTGGCAGAAACCCTTGGGCCAGCCCTGGTTGAAACGAGATGTAATAAAGGCATAAGTAAACATACGTAACAAGGGGGTATCCTATAAAGGACACAGAGCAAAACTTAGGAAGAGCTGCAAAAATGCTTTGGAAATCTGTTTCCGAAAAGATAATTCAGAGTATATGCTTGTTCCCAGAGTCTGTCAATGTAAGTGGAACACCAGCAAGGGTGGCTGAGATACTAGGCTAAGAAGAAGCGGCTGTAAACCAGGTAGCTCTGGTTTTTCTAAATTCAGTCTGTTTTGAAGGTCTGCAGCCACTGAGCAATGTCAGACAAGCAGGAATTTAGTGAGGATAAGTCCCGTGTAGGAAAAGGCAAGCAGAATATGGAATGGAAGGAATGGAAAATAAAACAAAAGATATTATAATGCCTCTATACCGTTCCATGGTGAAACCGCACCCTGAATATTGTGTGCAATTCTGGTCGCCGTATCTTAAAAAGGATATAGAGTTATTAGAAAAGGTTCAGAGAAGAGCCACCAAAATGGTAAAGGGGATGGAAGGATACTCCTATGAAGAAGGGCTAAAAAGGTTAGGGCTCTTTAACCTGGAAAAGAGACGGCTGAGAGAAGATATGATAGAGGTCTATAAATTAATGAACGGAGTGGAACGGGTAAACGTAAATAGATTGTTTACGTTATCAGAATATAGAAAGACTAGGGGACCTGCAATGAAGCTACAGGGTAAACTATTTAAGACTAATAAAAGAAAATATTTTTCACTCAACGTGTAATCAAACTCTGGAATTTGTTACCGGAGGATGTAGCAAAGGCTGTTAGTGTAGCTGGGTTTAAAAAAGGTTTGGACAAGTTCCTGGAGGAAAGATCCATAAACCATTATTAAAGAAGGGACCCAGGATATCAATGCTTGACCCAGTACAAGCATTGTGGAACCTGTGTCTTTTGAGGAAACTGCTAGGTACGTATGACCTAGATTGGCCACTGTTGGAAACAGGATACTGGGCTTGATGGACCTTGGTCTGACCCAGTATGGCATATCTTATGTTCTTATGTAATATCATTTGCATAGTCTTGAAGGACTAGAACAGGGGACTGTTACTTCTGGAGAGAGATCTGCAATTGTGAGTATATACTTCTGGGAATTTTCTGAAGGGAATTCTTTCTATTAAAGCTATTTAATCTGTGAACCCACTATTTTTTGTTCAATCAGTCAGGGCCTAGTAGCAGCAGTTTAAGTTTAAATTTAAAACACAGAAGAGAACTTTCTGGTTACATTTCATACCCAGCAGAGAGCTTGTAGTTTTAATTTAATAGTCACTCAGGGCCTAGTATCAGCAAAGTACCTTTAGTTTCAATTTAAAACACAGAAGAGAGCTTTCTGGTTAAATTTGGAACCCAGCAGAGAGCTGTAGTTTAAATTTCATAATAAGTTAGAGCCTAGCAGCAGAAAAGAGCTATAATTTAAATCAAATAAGAATATAGCTTACCTCAGCAGCACAGGATAGGGTACTGTGTAGCAGCCCTCTTTTAATAAGTGTTATTTCCCTCCCTCCCCACACCCGCCCACCCACCCCTGGGATAATTGTAGCTTTATAGGTACTTACACATCTTACAAGACAGGAGGTGCTCTCCGGTGAAGCTCGTTATCCAAATCAGTCATACACTAAGTACCTGAGATTAATTAAGCTTCAGGTGAACAAGGTATATTAAACGTATTAGGTACAGTTTTATTGGTATAAATATCCATAGCAACCCTTAGTAAGTAAAGAACTTAAAGATCTAAACAAAAATTTAAAACTAAGATGCAGACAGCAGTCCAGCAGCGAGATGGGGGCTTTCCAGTCTTTTGCATTGAGTGTCACATGTATGATTTTCTCCCAGTTGGTGAGAGGTCTTACGTGTGCATTAGGTGCAAGGAGCTCTTTGCTCTCAGGGAACGAGTCCGTTCTCTAGAGGCTAGAGTAGCAGACTTGGAAAACATAAGAAAGACAAGACCTACAGAGATATAGTCCTGAAGTCCCACCTCCAGTCTGGCAGCATCCCTGTTGCCAAGGAGGAGAGAGGTCACGTGACAGGAGAGCATCACCCTGGTGTGGCAGGAAGTGATCCTGTAACTAGGACCTGTCCTCCAGGTGATGTAAAACCCTCTCACACCGAGGAAGTTTCTCCAGGGCCATGTGCCCATGAGGGAAGGGTTAGGACAGCCGTTATAGTTGGTGATTCGATCATTAGGCATGTAGATAGCTGGGTGGCTGGTGGACGTGAGGATTGCCTTGTAACATGCCTGCCTGGTGCGAAGGTAGTGGACCTCACGTGCCACCTAGATAAGGTCTTAGATAGTGCTGGGGAGGAGTCTGTTGTCTTGGTACTTGTCGGTACCAATGACATAGGAAAATGTGGTAGGGAGGTTCTGGAGGCAAAATTTAGGCTTTTAGGTAGGAAGTTGAAATCCAGAACTTCCAGGGTAGCGTTCTCCAAAATGCTTCCCGTTCCACATGCAGGACCCAAAAGGCAGGCAGAGCTCCGGAGTCTCAATGCATGGATGAGACAATGGTGCAGAGATGAGGGGTTTGGATTTGTTAGGAACTGGGGTACATTCTGGGGAAAGGAGGGGCTCTTCCGAAGGGATGGGCTTCACCTTAACCGGGATGGAACCAGGCTGCTGGCATTTACCTTTAAAAAGGAGATAGAGCAGCTTTTAAACTAGTGTCGTGCCCTTCCCCCGCCTAGGCGGCTGCCTGACGAGGTGAAGGGGGAGCGAATGTCACTTTCAAGCAACTCCAGAGCAAAGGCTTCTGGGAGTTGTAGTATTTAGAGCAATTGTAGTTGTAATCAAAGGCTGAGCCGAGAGTTGAAAGCAAACGCAGGAATATTTTTATTAGCCTCCCTTAATGGGGAACTTCCAAATGAAGCTTGGTAAATCACGTGTACAAAATATCCACAAGAAACTCAGGTAAGAAAAATGCTCTTTGCTTACTTCAGCATATAAAGGTTACTCATTCCAAAAATAAACTTTTCTTCTTTGGTTTCAGAGCTTTAAGGGTTTTAATCAGTTGTCCCGAGACTTCCAGCAGCACTCCGGTGCACGTCTCATTTAGGGCAGCAAGCACACTAATTAAAACTTCTTTGCTCTGTAAAACCACCATGCATATCAGAGAAATGGAATTTTCTTCCAACATATATTTCCACACACTCTTATTTCACTATCAGGGATAACTCACATTCCATAGCCTCCTCTGGCTCACTTAAAATAATATTTTCCCCGATGTCCATTGACTCACATTCTGAACAGGACTGTTCTGTGACGTCGTCAGCAAACAGCTGTTCTTTCCCTCGGTGCAGAGAAGTATTCTCTCCACTAATTACTTCCTGGTCTTTCAGCATACGTTGAACCAGTTTTAAAATATTTAAACCTTCTTTACTGAGAGGCTTCCTGTAACCCTGCTTCTGGTTAAACTCCTGGAGCTGTCTGTCTGGGAACTCTTCCTGAGACCTCTGGCTAATAACTTTAGCAGCAGTACCTTTTGGAAGTTTCTTTAGCAGTGCTTCCCTGCTCCTTCCCTGGCCATGCTGTTTCCTGGTTAAAGCAGCCTTCTCGTCTCCCTTCCTCCTGCAAGCATGAAACTCTTGCACTGAATGAGGCTCCCTTTCAGACTCCTCCTCTGAAACAGAGTCAGTTCTCTTCCTCTCGTGTCCTGGCAATCTTTCCAACCTGGCAACCTCCTTGCCTGTCTTGCAATCTCCCTTCCTCCCCTGGGAAGCTCGAGACTTTCTCCAATCTTGCCAATCTGTCTCTCTCTGTTCTCTGGGGCTTATAAACATGTGACTGGCCAGTATCTTTCCACCCCGCCCCCAGCTGTGCTGCATTCCCACCCTCAGTTGCTATGGAGCTGGGGCGTGGCTTTTGAACAACAACTTTTGACAGGTTCTTTTTTTCAGCCTTAGCTGCACTTTTAAACTGAGCATTTTTTCCCCTTTCCCTCTGACTAGGGGAAATTGCCTGTACTTTTCCTATCTTTCTAGGGACCTGGCCGTCTTCGCCATCACACTAGATAATAGGGGAAAGCCGACAGTCGCCCAAGAGCGGATGGTTCAGAAGAATGTATTCTTTAAGGATACTACCAAAACAGAGAGGTTCCAAAAAAGAGTAAAGTAGCCCAAATGCCCTCGAGTATGGAGCAGACAGAGTTTAAAGATCCCAAATTACCCATGTCTACCGATAGCCAAATTAATATGAATTAAAATCAGTCTCTAAAATGCTTCTATGCAAATGCTAGAAGTCTAAAAAATAAGATGGGAGAGTTAGAATATATAGCACTAAATGAGAGGTTAGATATGATTGGAATATCAGAGACATGGTGGAAGGAGGACAACCAGTGGGACACTTGTGATAAGGAAGCTTATCATAGTTCAGGAAGGAGCTATAATAGAGGTGAATTGGCTCTGAACAAGCAACCTGTCTTTGCTGGTAGAAATAATAAAACAGAATGTTTCCATAAAAGACTACCAGTCCCAGAATGCACCAGGTTTCAAACACCCTATAGAAGAGCTGAAGTGGGGAAACGTGTGTTCAATCAGGAGAACTATGAGGTAATCCCCATTCACTCATCTCCAAGGGCAGGGCTTGATTCAGCACAGCTGAGCTGTGCTAGGGTGGAGTATCCCTCTAAACAAGTTAAAAGTAAAGCCTATTCTACACAGAATCAGCAGGAGCAGAGGCATCAGCAGTTGCAGAGGAACCCAGAGCTCAAGGACAGAGAGAGCAAGAAGCAGCGTGGAAGAAAGAAGAGGAAAGCATCTTGGAGGTCTAAAGGAGTTCATAGCAGTACGTGTGCTGGGAGTCATTCCAGAGGCAAGCATACTCCATTGGTCCGGGGAAAGCCAGAGGAGTGTGGTTACAGAGCCAGGAATCCCCGGACGGCACCTGTGAGGGAGACGGCTGCATTTGGAAGGGGCCCTAAGACCAGTGCAAGAAGGTATGTGAAGAGAGACCCAGTGTCCAGGGATCTTGATTGGAAGGCTGGACATAAAAACTGGACTACATACTGGCCAGGAGTTCTGGAGAGGAACCCTAACAGCAATGGAAGCTCAGGTATGAACACTGATCTATGCCCTAGCTCTTCACTTGGAAGATAGCAGGGAAACCAGTATTGTCCTGAGAGTGCTCCATTAAGAAATTCCCCTGAGCCAGTCCATGATATTGATTCTATGATAGTTGAAGAGGAAGGAGATATTATAAATGAACAGTGTGACTACATGGATTGCTCTCTGTCTAGGCTGCTGTGGTAATATACTTTCACAAATGCAACAACCATCAAAAAGAAATATATCTTGTTCTTTTATCTACCCAGAAAAGTTTACAAGAAAGCCTTTGGGTAGGATTTGAGCCACATATAGAAAGTAAACCAGCCAAGAGGTTTGCAGCTGGTTAATTGTTAGCAATTAAGCCTTGCATAATTGCACGTGGGCTCTAAAAGGACACTTCTGGGTGTGTGTGAAAATACAAGAAGTTATCCTTGAAAAAGAACAGTTTTTGATTCCTTTTTTTTGGGTTTTGTTTTGTTTTTGGAGCACTGCTAAAAGGTATTATCAGGAGCCCATTGAAAGACATTTCTGTTCCCATCAAGGTCTTTATTGTTTGATTTGATTGCTTAAGAAGTTCAGTTGTTGTTCCTGATTTGTTTTCCTAAGTATAATACTGAAAGCAAGTATCCTTTTTGTGCTACCAAGTAAATCTGTGTGGGAGAAATAACCCCATAAATAAAATATATTTTCTTTGCTTAACACTCGAGCAAGCACAACTCATTTATTTGTGAATGGCTGATTCTGGTATGAATGGACTACATTTCCCACAATCCTTTGCAAGTCATACTAATATTTGCCTTTGCCAAGACTGTGGACATTCTCACCCAGCGCCCCCGTTTACAGTTGGCATAGTTTTTTGGATTGCTTTTGCGCAAAGGATTTACATGATAAGGATTACAACTGAAATCTGAAGAAAAAAAGAAAGTTCAAGTTAAAAGCTGGAAAAAAGGATTTTCCCTTAACAACACTTTGGAGAAAGAGGTGGCTGATCCAGGTGGCTGTCCCAGGAGGAAAAGACCCTGTGTAGAGCTGGATTCATCACTGGCATAAGGTAATAAGTACTGGGCATGTCTAGTGGTGGATGGGAGTAAGGCACAGGGGTAATTGGAAAAAAAAATAGGAGAAAAACACCTGTGTAGAGGGTGCTGCTCTGTGTTTTTTTTTTCTTTTGTTTTCTTGCAGGGATCAAGATGGATCCGAGGGAAATGGCCAGCTGGATGGCAGCCCAGTTTAGCAGGCAACAGGAGCTAGCGCAGCAGGCTCAGGACACTGCTATGAAAGCATTAATGGACCAGCAGAAGCCAGTGCTTGATCTGGTGGAAGCCTTAGTTGCTCTGCATAAACAAAGTGGACCGGATTGGACCGGATGCAAGACCAGCAGTAACTACTGGTATACCACATGTGGACAATGTGGGACTCAATCAGGGAATTGGGGCATTTAGTTTTGGGAAGCTAACTCCAGATGATAATGTTGATGATTTCCTTGAATCTTTTGAGAGAGTGGCACAAGCATTAGCATGGCCAGAGACCCAGTGGGCAGTAAGGCTGGCAGCCTCATTAACTGGAGAGGCGCTTGCAGCTTATAGAGCAATGCCAGCAGCTCAGGCTTTGAATTATAAAGATGTAAAGGCTGCTATTAGAGATCGCCTAGGGTTGTCTATTTCAGAGTATAGGCGAATATTTAGAGCTACTGCATTAAGAGTGGGTGAAACACCCAGGGCTCTGAGTGAGAGAATCAGAGGATTGGCTGTAAAATGGTTGGAGCCTGAGGGAAAGACTGTGGAAATGTTATTAGACATTATTATGCTTGAACAATTTATGTCTGCTGTGCCTAAAGATTTGCACACTTTCCTTATACAGCAAAATTGCCAGAATCTTGGAGAGGCAACCATGCTAGCAGAGAGGTTCTTGGAAGCCACGCAGGCTTGCCATAGAATGGGTGGCCCTCTGAAGGTTGGTGCTGAGGCAAGCTGTGCTGTATCAGAAAAGAAAATGGTTAAAAATGTTTCTGAGAATAAATGTACTGTGCCAAACCAGATTACAAAGTGGAGTGAAAAGAAATGTTTCAAATGTGGAAAATGGGGACATTTGGAAAGGGGATGCCAGATACACACTAACTTCATGGGTGTTGATTTAAAACAGCCCAAAGAAGGATTCCTTTTGATGGTTGATGTGCAGGGAATTACCACAAATGCTCTGTTAGACTCTGGGGCAGACCAGAGTATGTTGTCAAAGAGGCTTTGGAAGAGGATAGAGGCCCAAGAAGGATTTGTGCCTAGAACCCCTGAAAGCCAAGTTCACATCAGGTGCATTCATGGTGCTGCAACATCATATCCCACCTATAGGCTAATGGTTAAGTGCCTGGGGGAACAAGAGGAAGTTCTTTTAGCAGTGGTGCCTAGGCTTCCATTTGATTTGGTTCTAGGAAGGGACTGGCCAAGATTTAAGCAGGGACTAGTGAAAGGGCTAGGAAAGAAGGAGGGAGAAAGAATGATGGAAATAGCTCCCGGGCCTTTGTTTGGAAGTCCTCAGTCCCTAGCTAAAAAGATGGTTAAGCTTCCAGAAGGCCAAACTAACAAGAAGGAAATAGGTAAGAAGAGGAGCCTTGTATCCACCCGCTCACAGGCTAAGGTAGAGAGCCAGAAGGAGGAGGGGGAGCAGGCAGAGTTATTAGGAGACTTACCCTCTCATGATGATTTAATAACTCCACCATCTGGGAAAGTAAGAAAGTCGAAAGCACAAAAGCGTCGTGAGAGACTTTGCAGAGCACAGGGTAGGGCTGAGATGTTGGCTGGTCAAAGTTTACCCTGGGTGCCAGCTGAGTTAGTGGCAAAGTTTCCTAACTTTCCACAAGAACAGCGAGCTGATCAAGCTCTCACCCGAGCTTTTAAGTATGCTCAGGAGGTCAGGGAGGAGTTGCCCAGATTCAGACTAGATAATGAAATATTATATAGAGAGAGTCAGGACCCCAGAAATGGGACCATACGTAAACAATTGGTGGTACCCACAACTTTCAAAGGACTAGTACTTAGATTAGCACATGATCATCCAGTTGGAGGTCATAAAGGGATGCAAGGAACGCTGGATCAAATACTTATGCGTTTTTACTGGCCAAGTATTTTCAAAGAAACTGCCCAGTTTTGTGCTGCATGTCCAGCGTGTCAGCGTGTTACAGTGACTCACCCACCGGTGGTGCCTTTGATTCCCGTGCCAATTATCACAGACCCAATTGGTCGCATTGCTATGGATATTGTAGGCCCATTAGTCAAAACGCCCCGAGGTTTCCAATACATCCTAGTTATGGTAGATCAGGCAACAAGGTTTCCCTGGGCCATACCATTGAGGAATGTTTCTGCAAAAACAATAGCTTTAGAGCTAGTCAAATTGTTTTGCGAAGTGGGATTCCCAAGAGAGGTGTTGACTGACCGAGGGTCCTATTTTGTATCCAAATATTTGGCCCAGGTCTGGGATGCCTTTGGCATTCATCACGTGAAAACCTCAGCCTACCATCCACAATCAAACGGTTTGGTGGAGAGATTCAACCAAATTCTCAAGCAAATGCTGAGAAGGGGGTTAGCAGGAGAGGTAAAAGAATGGGATATGTTATTGCCCTTTGCCTTATATGCCTGCAGGGAAAGAATTCAGGTGTCCCTAGGTGTAACTCCATATGAATTGATGTATGGTAGGGCTCCACGTGGTTTGTTAGATATTTTGAGGGAACAATGGATTGATCCTGAACCAGGAAGTCAGGAGGTGCCACAGTTTTTACGTGACTTGAGAGCACGTTTAAAAAGGACATCGCAGGTTGCTGGGAAAAACCTGCAGCACAGTCAAGTACGCCAGAAAGGGTGGTATGATAGGAAGGCCAAAAGCCGCCAATTAAGCATTGGTGAAAGGTTTTGGTTCAAGTAGCAGGTACAGCCCCAAAATTTGAAGTACAGTGGAAAGGGCCATGGAAGGTTGTTAGACAAGTGAGCCCAGTATCTTATGTGGTAGAAAATGCAAGAGGACGTAGACAGACCTACCACATTAATGTACTTAAGTCTTGGAAGGAGAGGCCTGTAGATAATAATGACCCTGAAGCTAGCCAAGAAGTAGGTGAGCGTCAAAAAGATAATACTCTCGTACGTATTACGGACTGTAAAGAGGAAGTTTCACTAGTTGCACCAGTCCGTAATAACTTAAGCAGGGGGGTATGTGATAAGGAAGCTTATCATAGTTCAGGAAGGAGCTATAATAGAGGTGAATTGGCTCTGAACAAGCAACCTGTCTTTGCTGGTAGAAATAATAAAACAGAATGTTTCCATAAAAGACTACCAGTCCCAGAATGCACCAGGTTTCAAACACCCTATAGAAGAGCTGAAGTGGGGAAACGTGTGTTCAATCAGGAGAACTATGAGGTAATCCCCATTCACTCATCTCCGAGGGCAGGGCTTGATTCAGCACAGCTGAGCTGTGCTAGGGTGGAGTATCCCTCTAAACAAGTTAAAAGTAAAGCCTATTCTACACAGAAGCAGCAGAAGCAGAGGCATCAGCAGTTGCAGAGGAACCCAGAGCTCAAGGACAGAGAGAGCAAGAAGCAGCGTGGAAGAAAGAAGAGGAATGCATCTTGGAGGTCTAAAGGAGTTCATAGCAGTACATGTGCTGGGAGTCATTCCAGAGGCAAGCATACTCCATTGGACTGGGGAAAGCCAGAGGAGTGTGGTTACAGAGCCAGGAATCCCCGGACGGCACCTGTGAGGGAGACGGCTGCATTTGGAAGGAGCCCTAAGACCAGTGCAAGACGGTATGTGAAGAGAGACCCAGTGTCCAGGGATCTTTATTGGAAGGCTGGACATAAAAACTGGACTACATACTGGCCAGGAGTTCTGGAGAGGAACCCTAACAGCAATGGAAGCTCAGGTATGAACACTGATCTATGCCCTAGCTCTTCACTTGGAAGACAGCAGGGAAACCAGTATTGTCCTGAGAGTGCTCCATTAAGAAATTCCCCTGAGCCAGTCCATGATATTGATTCTATGATAGTTGAAGAGGAAGGAGATATTATAAATGAACAGTGTGACTACATGGATTGCTCTCTATCTAGGCTGCTGTGGTAATATACTTTCACAAATGCAACAACCATCAAAAAGAAATATATCTTGTTCTTTTATCTACCCAGAAAAGTTTACAAGAAAGCCTTTGGGTAGGATTTGAGCCACGTATAGAAAGTAAACCAGCCAAGAGGTTTGTAGCTGGTTAATTGTTAGCAATTAAGCCTTGCATAATTGCACGTGGGCTCTAAAAGGACACTTCTGGGTGTGTGTGAAAATACAAGAAGTTATCCTTGAAAAAGAACAGTTTTTGATTCCTTTTTTTGGGGGTTTTGTTTTGTTTTTGGAGCACTGCTAAAAGGTATTAGCAGGAGCCCTTTGAAAGACCTTTCTGTTCCCATCAAGGTCTTTATTGTTTGATTTGATTGCTTAAGAAGTTCAGTTGTTGTTCCTGATTTGTTTTCCTAAGTATAATACTGAAAGCAAGTATCCTTTTTGTGCTACCAAGTAAATCTGTGTGGGAGAAATAACCCCATAAATAAAATATATTTTCTTTGCTTAACACTTGAGCAAGCACAACTCATTTATTTGTGAACGGCTGATTCTGGTATGAATGGACTACATTTCCCACAATCCTTTACAAGTCATACCAATATTTGCCTTTGCCAATACTGTGGACATTCTCACCCAGCGCCCCCGTTTACACACTGTGATACCTGGGTACAAACTATATCATAATGATAGAGCTGATCAAATTGATAGAGGGATTGCGCTCTATGTTAGAGAGGGCATTGAGTCAGAAAGGATTAAAGTTTTGCAGGAAACAAAATTTGCTGTAGAATCTCTATGGATTGAAATTCCATGTAAAAAGGGGAAGGCGATGGCAGTGGGGGTGTACTATCGACCGCCTGGCCAGAATGAACAAATGGATGATGAAATGCTCAAAGAAATCAAGGAAGCTAACAAAAGTTACAGCTCGGTAATAATAATGGGTGTTTTCTATTACCCCAGTATTGACTTGGTCAGTGTCACGACAGGACATGCTAGGGAGATAAAGTTTCTAGATGACATAAATGACTGCTTCTTGGAGCAGCTGGTTCATGAACCGACCAGAGGGGAAGCCATATTAGACCTAGTCCTTAGTGGAACACCAGATCTAGTGCAAGAGATAAGGGTGTTGGGGCCACTTGGCAATAGTGATCACAGCATGATCGCCTTTGATTTAATTAGTGGAGGAGAGACAGTAAGGAAATCCACAGTACTACCTTTTAACTTTCGAAAGGGAGACTATTATAAAATGAGGAAAATAGTTAAGAAAAAACTAAAAGGAGCAGTTGCAAAGGTTAAAGACTTACATCAAGCTTGGGTGTTGTTGAAAAATACTATCTTAGAAGCCCAGACCAGCTGTATTCCACGCTTTAAGAAAAGTGGAAGGAAGTCCAAAAAACTGCCAGCATGGTTTAAAGGTGAGGTCAGAGAGGCTGTTGTTGCCAAAAAAGCATCTTTCAGGAAATGGAAAAAAGAGCGAAACGATGAAACCTGGAAACAGCCCAAGCACTGGCAGGTCAAATGCAAGGCATTGATAAAGAAGGCAAAGGGAGGAGACCACATGATGCGGACTGAGTAGAAGTCGCATCCTGAGCGGGTCCCACTACCACCAGCCTTACCGGCGATCTATTACCGTGAAAATCCACAACTCTTTGGTGAACAGCTGGTTCCCTAGTCCTGGTGTGCCTGGAGACTGCTGTGGCGAGATTTGAGAGACCCGATTCCATGGCAGCGGCGGTAAAATCTTTGCGAAAAGACCGGGAACGAGCAGCGGGTTCGCATAAGATGGCGGACTCGGCCTCCATGCCGGCTTCACCCCGCTCACCGACCACACCGGACGAGATGTCCTCAGCGGTAGTGGCCGCCTTAAAGCCACAGTTCGATGCTCTCCATGCTAAGATCGATGGATTGCATTCAGTGGTGGACCGGCTAGGCAACCGACTACAGGAGGCCGAAGAGCGTGTGGGTCAGGTTGAGGAGCAGACGGGGATGCTGACAGAGGAGGTTGCGGGTCTAAAGTCCCAATTAGCCTTGCAAGAGGCGAAGATTGATGACCTGGAAAACAGGTCTCGAAGAAACAACCTGCGTTTTCTGGGGATTATGGAGACTGTCCTCGACAAAGACTTGAGAGACTATATGGAAGCCCTGGTTCACCATATAATGGGAGAGGAGGAACTCGGAGGCCCTTTACAGATAGAACGGGTGCACCGGGTAGGAGCCAAGCGACCGCGTGATCCTCGCCCCCGCATCGTGCTGGCTAAATTTCTTTACTACCCCCAAAAAGAATTAATTCTTAAGGCAGCTCGGCGGAAAGGTGAAGTGTTTTACAATAACACTAAGATCCGCGTAGCTCAGGACTACTCTGTGGCACTGAGTAGAAAACGGCGGGAGTATGCACCTTTGTGTGAAAAACTGATTGCAGCTGACATCCGCTTTTCAGTGCAATATCCAGCCAGGCTCCATGTGTTCTGCGATGGTGCCCATCATAATTTTGAGTCGGCTGCTGTGGCAGAGGACTACGTACAGAGGATCTGTAGTCAACAGAAAGCAGTATCGTCGCCTGCTAAATGAAGATTCAGAAGACGTATTAAGCTTATACAATGACACAACATCCTTCACGCACAGAAGAGCGGGGATATATAATAGAGTGCAGGAAGTAATATGTAGCAACTGTATTTCTCTGCTACAGAGTTGCCAATCCCAAGTAACTGTGTGTTTCTTTTGCTTTCCTCCAGGGACACTGAATGCCTTCTTGGGGGAGGGATAACAAAGTAGCCTGTTTTATAGTTACTTTCAGGTTTCTGTTGGTTCGGTTAGATATATCCCCAGATGGGCCTTCAAGGCCTGGTATAATCCGCCGACTTGCAGGGGGGGCCAGGGATTATTGCTGGTATTATATAGGCTGGGGTCCCCCTTGGGGTGGGAAGGGGGGGGGTTATTTAGACTACCTCTTGTAGAATGTGCTCTGGAAGGGGCCTGAGTGATAGCGACCTCAAGCTGGGGGGTGGGGGGGTGTGACTGCTGGGGCCCATACCGAAGACTGGCTGCTTTGGGCCCGAGTGCTGTAATGGATGCCCCTCTCTCTGGCTGTCCCCCTCAGTCACCGTTAGGATCCAGGTTTGAATTCGCCCATGGCTGGAGTGTCCTGCGGTGAAGGGGGGTGACACCGAGGGCTGCAGTGGGCCGAAAGGTGGGGTGGAGGGAAGGAGGGGTTTGCCGGGCCCGGGAAGAGGGAGGGGCTATTAAGACCTTGGCCTACTGTATAACTTGCTGTGTGGTCGGCGGGAGGGGGGATATGTTATTTTTGTATGGTAATAGGATTGTGATCGCCAGGTTGTGGTATTGTGCTATATTATATGGGTCTGGTGGGGGACACGCTCAGTGGGGTCTTGGGAGGGCTCCGTAGGTGGGGGGAGGTGTTCGGGGTCCTGTAGGTAGGCGTAGAAGGTTGAAGGGGCTGAGGAGGGGTCCTCAGGGGTGGGTTCAGGGGAGGGTCAGGATAGCAATAATGGGAGGCAGGAATGGGGTTACTCAGGGGGGGGGGGGTTGGGGGGTGTGGGGGAGGGAGAGGGGGGGTGAGGGGGAAAGGGGTCATCGCACTCCAAACTCTAAACATGGGCATGGTATTAACACTTCTAATCACACACTTGGGAGGCTCCAGGCTGGGTGGGTCTCCCTTAACACGCTTTGCTGGCAGCTAGGCCATAAACATACGGTGATCCTTTGAAGATTATCACCTGGAACGTTTGTGGTTTGGGTAGCCCGATTAAGCGCTATAAAATATTGAAGGCGCTGGCCAGACAACGCTGTAATATTGCACTACTCCAGGAAACCCACCAAACAACGGAGGAGCATGGTAAATTGGGTCGAGACTGGGTTGGCCAGGTGTGGGGTGCGCCTGCACAGGGGAAGAAGGGAGGGGTGGCTATCTTATTTCATAAGAGGGTGCGCTTCTCGTTGAAAAAACAGGTAGTTGATCCCGATGGACGCTTTGTATTATTATGGGGTGTACTGGAAGATCGTGAGATAATACTAGGGAATGTTTATGGGCCTAATCAGCTAGACCGGGCATTCTTTGATCGATTTGCGGCTAAAGTGGAACTCTTGCCGGATGTACCGGTACTTCTGGGGGGAGATTTTAACGGGGTGTTAGACGTGAGTATGGATACCTCTAGTGAAAGGGAGACGAGAGATCGACTACTTAGTTCTCAAATGTTGCAACGATTCCGGAAGCGGTTGGGCTTGATAGACCCGTGGAGGGTCTTGCATCCCTCAGAGAAGGACTTCAGGCATGTCTCGCGGGCGCATGGGACAAGTGCGAGAATAGATTATGTCTTACTATCTACCACCGCCTTTGCTCAGGTGGTGGAGGCGCAGATAGGTCCTTTGGAGATATCCGACCATGCCATGGTCTGGGTTGAGATACAATGGGGGGGTAGAGTTGATACATCCCGTCTATGGCGGTTTCCCATTGAGTTCTATAAAGATGATCAATTTCGACAGTTCTTAGACCACCGATGGCGGGAGTTTGAGGACCATCATCAAGTGCACCGGGAAGATCCCGAGTTGATCTGGGAAACTGCCAAGGTGGTGCTGAGAAGAGATATTATTGGTTATGCCGCTCGGAAACGCCGCTTGCTGGCGGAACAGATTGTTCGGTTGGAGCGACAGGTCTCTCATGCACGGGTCCTTAGCGGTCAGTCCCCCACAGTGTTGAACAGGAAACGGCTTTGGGAGCTTCAGGTCTCACTGAATGAATTACTCCATCAACGCGCAAAGAAATCTTTGCTCTACTATAAATATCGGCTCTATTGCTTTGGGGACAAACCGGGGAAACTCCTCGGACGTTGCCTGCGGGGTCCACGGGGGGGGGGGGGCAGGGAGTAGCAGCTCTCCGAGATGAGAAAGGGAAACTCCACCAAGATCGTGAGGCGATCAGTGCACTTTTTAAGAACTTTTTTCAAAAACTCTATCGGGCCGAAGAGTTGGACTCCTCTACTATGGTCGCTTACCTACAGGGGCTGCAACTGCCGAAAGTGACGGAGGCACAACGGGCTCAATTGGGGCAGCCAATTACACTACAGGAGGTCCAATCTGTAATTGCTCAGGCTAAATGCTGTAAGGCACCGGGCCCCAACGGCTTCGGGGCTGAGTTCTATAAACTCCTCTCCGATGGGGTGGGACAGTTGTTGGTGGATACCTTCCAGCAACGAATAGATAAGGGTGGTAGGAGATGGGCCTATATTACCTTGATACCCAAGCCAGCCAAAGACCCCTTGCAGGCGGCTTCTTATAGACCGATTTCTCTGTTAAATTATGATGCAAAGCTGTTGGCGAAAATCTTGGCTGACCGGTTGGCGGGGGTACTAGGGGATATAGTGCATGAATCTCAGGTGGGATTCGTACGTGGTCGATATGCTGTTCGTAATATATGTCGCATATTGACATCCCTGGAGTGGGTACACAGCCATCAGCTATAAACACTTTTGGTGAGCTTCGACGCCGAAAAGGCGTTCGATAGGGTGGACTGGACCTATCTGGATTATCTGCTACCGCTGTACGGGCTTGGGCCGGCCTTCGGTGCCATGGTAAAGAGTTTATATGACACTCCGACAGCTAGAGTACTGTGTAACGGGGTTTTATCAACCCCCTTCTCTTTATACCGGGGCACTAGACAGGGATGTCCATTATCTCCCTTACTGTTCGTTCTGTCTTTAGACCCCTTAATACGAAGTATAGAACAGGACAGGCTGATTCATGGGATAAAGGTGGGTACACAGGGATTTAAAGTGTCGGCCTTCGCCGATGACATGCTCGTGCACTTATTGGCCCCGCGCGAATCGTTGCCGCGTTTACTGGCTGAGTTTCGGAGGTTCGGTAGTTTTGCGGGTCTTCGGATAAATGCGGAGAAGTCGGAGGCCTTAGATGTGCTGGGGGGGTTGCGGAATGGATGGGGGGAGAGTTTTCCTCTGCACTGGGCCGAGCATGGGTTCAAATATCTTGGTATTATCTTGACCAGGCTACCACAGGATCTCTATTATACGAATTTTGAGAGGGTCTTGACTGGAATGCGACGTCAACTACGAGCTTGGATCCCGCTACCATTGGCACTTCTGGGGAGAATTGCTGCAGTTAAGATGGTGATCTTACCACGTATACTTTATTGGCTTCAAACTCTACCGGTCTGGTTATTGCGAAGGGATTTACATAAAATGGAGAGGGAGATACAAGGCTTTTTGTGGAAGGGGGCTCGGGCGCGAATCCCAATTTCTCGTATGACTGGGAGATGGCGGAGGGGGGGCCTGGGGCTACCGGATCTACGATTATATGCCTTGGCTTGCCAGATGCGACATCTTGGAGACTATCTAGGGGGAACGGACGTTTATACACCCAGAAGTTTGGAGGGGGCGTTGGTGGCCCCTTTCTCCCTAGTGGGGACGTTGCACGTGGATAATAAATACCTGCCACAGAGACTAATGAGGAATGTGCTGTTGAATGCGATGCGGCGCACATGGAAACTATTAAATGGCTTCTGGCAACATAATTGGCAGGTTTCTAGTTGGTTGCCGATACAAGGCAATGTACACTTTCTGCCGGGTTCGGATTCCAGGGAGTTTAAGTTCTGGCACCGGCAGGGCCTTCACTACCTAGGCCATGCAGTAGACCTTACGGGTAAATGTAAGCCGTTTAGGGACCTACGTGAGGAGTATAACCTACCCGGCACCCATTATTTTGCGTATTATCAGCTCTCTCATTATGTGGCGACGCTACCTCGGGAAGAGTTGGGGGAGGACAGGTCTAAGCAGCTTATCGATTTTTTAGAAATAGGGGGGGATACACCCCTGACGATAGCTGGGTTGCGGACTAAGTTGGAGTGCTTTGGGGTGGTTCCGGACTATGGGAGGGTGGAGGCAGCCTGGGAGGGTGAATTGGGTCGGGTGCTTACTCCAGGCACGATTTCTATGGCAGTGGGGCGGATAATAGAACTAGCGGAGGGTGCCCGTTGGAGGGAGATCCAATATAAGGCCTTGACCCGGGTGCATTTCTCCCCAAGACGAGCACTACGGAGTTGCATTACGCAGGATGGGTCGTGCCCTCGATGTCAAATGCCATTGGCAACTTTAACTCATATGTGGTGGCAATGCAGGCGCATCACCCCGTATTGGTCTCACATCCGCCGATATATTATGAGACTATTACAACAAAGATTTCCTTGGACCAGTGGGCTAGTTATTCTGGATCAATTACATCCGACTCTACCTAATGGGCGCTGGGAACGTTTATTAGTGCGTAAGGCTTGTTTGGTGGGGAAAGGTCCGATTTTGCATAACTGGAGAGATCGGAACCCGCCTACGTTTACGGAGTGGCGCAATAATTTTCATCAGTTGATGCTGGCAGAGCGCTGGAGGGCTAGGGGCTCAGTGAAGCGATGGTCCACCTTTCTGCTGATTTGGGAACCTTACATTCAGAACCTAAGCCCCCGTTGCCGAAGCGATATAGTCAATGTGGGCCTTTAAGGCCTAGCCTATAGGGTGTAGAGAAGCTACCAATTACAGCTGAGTAGTGTATTGCAGCCATGTCGTGGAGTTCGGGGTGCGATGATGGGGATGGGGGGATAGGGGGTTCAAAGGGAGGAGGGGGTAGGGGGAGGGGGGGATGCTCTGGGAATCAAAGGGGAGAAAAACTGTATAACCATGTTTGCCTTCTAATGTTTACTGTTGTGGTTTGTTATGGCGACATACTTGTTTTTTGTATAGGCCTCAGAGGAGATAAGATACCACTCCTCGATGGCCTTTTGCTGTGTGATGTACTGTTTGATATGTTGCTACTGGTTACTAAATAAAGTTTTCAAAAAAAAAAACGAAGGCAAAGGGAGAATTTGAGAAGAAGCTTGCTGCGGATGCAAAAACGCGAAATAAAGATTTTTTTCAAGTACATTCGTAGCAAAAAACCTGTAAGAGAGTCGGTTGGACCATTAGATGATAGAGGAGTTAAAGGGGCACTAAGAGGTGACAAGGAGATAGCGGAGAGACTGAATGAATTCTTTGCTTCGGTCTTTACTGAGGAAGATGTAGGGATGTTACCCATGACTGAAGTGGTATTTAAAGGTGCGGAAGAATTGAAGGAAATATCGATACATCGGGAAGATGTATTACAACTATTAGATAAACTGAAGAGTAGCAGATCACCTGGGCCAGATGGTATACATCCAAGGGTGTTGAAAGAACTGAAATATGAGATTGCAGACCTGCTATTAGTAATCTGTGAACTATCATTAAAATCATCTCTAATAACTGAAGATTGGAGGATCGCCAATGTAACACCAATTTTTAAAAAGGGTTCCAGGGGTGATCCGGGAAACTACAGACCGGTGAGCCTCACGTCAGTACCGGGAAAAATGGTAGAAACCATCATAAAGAATAAAATTACTCAGCATGTAGATAGTCATGGCCTAATGGGAGACAGCCAACATGGCTTTAGACAAGGAAGATCTTGTCTTACTAATCTGTTATGTTTTTTTGAAAGTGTGACTAAACAGGTGGACAAAGGTGAGTCGGTTGATATAGTGTATCTGGACTTTCAGAAAGCCTTTGACTACTGTGGATCAAGAACTGGTTAAAAGATAGAAAGCAGAGGGTTGGGTTAAATGGCCAATTTTCCCAATGGAGAAAGGTGAATAGTGGTGTACCCCAGGGATCTGTGCTGGGTCCGCTGCTTTTTGACATATTCATAAATGACCTGGAAAGTGAAATAACGAGTGAGGTTATCAAATTTGCAGATGACACAAAACCCAAGAGGATTGTGGAAAATTGCAAGAGGATCTTGATAAATTGGAAGACTGCGCATCAAAATGGTAGATGAAATTTCATGTGGACAAGTGCAAAGTTATGCACCTAGGGAAGAACAACCCAAACTATGGTTACACAATGCAAAGTTCCACATTAGGAACCACCACCAAGGAAAAAGATTTAGGCGTCATTGTGGATAACATGTTAAAACCCTTGGCCCAGTGTGCAGCGGCAGCCAAGAGAGCAAATAGAATGCTAGGTATCATAAGGAAAGGAATGGAAAATAATACAAAAGATATTATAATGCCTCTATACCGTTCCATGGTGAGACCGCACCTTGAATATTGTGTGCAATTCTGGTCGCCGTATCTTAAAAAGGATATAGCGTTATTAGAAAAGGTTCAGAGAAGAGCCACCAAAATGGTAAAGGGGATGGAAGAATACTCCTATGAAGAAAGGCTAAAAAGGCAAGGGCTCTTTAACCTGGAAAAGAGACGTCTGAGGGGAGATATGATAGAAGTCTATAAATTAATGAACGGAGTGGAACGGTTAAACGTAGATCGATTGTTTACCTTATCAGAATATAGAAAGACTAGGGGACATGCAATGAAGCTACAGGGTAAACTATTTAAGACTAATAAAAGAAAATATTTTTTCACTCAACGTGTAATCAAACTCTGGAATTTGTTACCTGAGGATGTAGTAAAGGCTGTTAGTGTAGCTGGGTTTAAAAAAGGTTTGGACAAGTTCCTGGAGGAAAGGTCCATAAACCATTATTAAGAAGGGACCCAGTACAAGCATTGTGGAACCTGTGTCTTTTGGGGAAACTGCCAGGTATGTACGACCTAGATTGGCCACTGTTGGAAACAGGATACTGGGCTTGATGGACCTTGGTCTGACCCAGTATGGCATATCTTATGTTCTTCTAGCAGTACACATTGACACCATGATCCTCAATGACTAATCTAGGGACTCAAAAAATATTAAACAAAAGAGGGGCCAAATCGGAGCCTTGAGGAACTCCGCAGACTAGATTATGGGGCTTCAAAGATGTGGAACCAGAAAAAACTGAGACTGCGGCAAGAAAGGAATGAAGAAAACCAATTAAGAATGGTTACATGGAAACAATCTGATCGTGCTGAGAAATGTGTAGCAAGTAATCAACAAGATCAAATGCCACAGGTAAGGCCTAAAGATAATGTAAGGATAATCTGACCTCTGCCCAGTGATCTGTGGATCAATGTACATAAAGCACCTTCAAAAGGATATAAGCAGGTTGGAGTCGGTGCAGAGGGTAGCTACTAAAATGTTAGTGGTCTTTATTTAACAGGTTTTATATACTGCCTTCTCCTTAAGTCAAAGTAGTTTACATTCAAACTTTCAGTTTACATAGAACATATCAAGTGGAGGGTAATGAGTGGAGGTAAAACAGAATAAAGTGTATATGATATTTTAGCATGCAGGATAACTATGTACATTTGGTATAACATGAATAGGTAAGAGCATAAGATATGCCATACTGGGTCAGACGAAGGTCCATCAAGCCCAGTATCCTGTTTCCAACAGTGGTCAATCTAGGTCACAAGTACCTAGCAGTTTCCCCAAAAGACACAGGTTCTTCATTACTTGTATTGGATCAAGCAGTGGATATCCTGGGTCCTCTTTAATAGTGGTTTATGGACCTTTCCTCCAGGAACTTGTCCTAACCTTTTTTAAACCCAGCTACAATAACAGATTTTACCACATCCTCCGGTAACTAATTCCAGAGTTTTGATTACACGTTGAGTGAAAAAATATTTTCTTTTATTAGTCTTAAATAAGTCACCCTGTAGCTTCATTGCGTGTCCCCTAGTCTTTCCATGTTTTGATGGCATAAACAATCGATCTATGTTTACCCGTTCTACTCCTTTCATTAATTTATAGACCTCTATCATATCTCCCCTCAGCTGTCTTTTTTCCAGGTTGAAGAGCCCTATCCTTTTTAGCCTCTCTTCATAGGGGCATCCTTCCATCCCCTTTACCATTTTCATGGCTCTTCTCTGTACCTTTTCTAATAACGCTATATCCTTTTTAAGATACGGCGACCAGAATTGCACACAATATTCAAGGTGCGGTCGCAACATGGAACGATACAGAGGCATTATAATATCCTTGGTTTTATTCTCCATTCCTTTCCTTATAATACCTAGTATTCTAATTGCTCTCTTGGCCGCTGCTGCACACTGGGTAGAGAGTTTCAACATGTTATGCACAATGACACCTAAATCTTTTTCCTTGGTGGTGGTTCCTAATGTGGAACCTTGCATCATGTAACCATAGTTTGGGTTGTGCAAAGTTATGCACCTAGGAAAGAACTTGTCCACATTAAATTTCATCTGCCATTTGGATGCCCAGTCTTCCAGTTTATCAAGATCCTCTTGCAATTTTTCATAATCCTCATGGATTTGAAAAACTTTGAATAATTTTGTGTCATATGCAAATTTTGATTACCTCACTCATTGTTCCCATTTCTCTGGGGTACTCCACTATTCACCTTTCTCCATTAGGAAAATTGGCCATTTAGTCCTACCGTCTACTTTCTATCTTTTAACCAGTTCCTGATCCACAATAGTACACTGCCTCCTATCCCATGACTTTTTAATTTCACCAAGAGTATCTCATGAGGGACCTTGTCAAAGGCTTTCTGAAAATCCAGATACACTATATCAACCGACTCACCTTTGTCTGTTTATTCACACCTTCAGTAGAACATAAACAGATTAATAAGACAAGACCTTCCTTGGCTAAAACCATGTTGCCTGTCTCCCATTAAGCCATGACTATCTACATGTTCAGTAATTTTGTTCTTTATAATGGTTTCTACCATTTTTCCGAGTACTGACATCAGGCTCACCGGTCTGTAGTTTCCAGGATCACCCCTGGAACCCTTTTTAAAAATTGGCGTTGGATTTGCCATCCTCCAGGTATTACAGATGATTTTAATGAGAGTTCACAAATGACTAATAGTAGATCTGCATATCATATTTCAGTTCTTTCAACACCTTCGGATGTATACCATCCAGTCCAAGTGATTTGCTACTCTTCAGTTTATCAAATAGTTGTAATGCATCTTCCCGGTGTATCTATTTCTTTCAAGTCTTCTGCGGGATCACCTTTAAATACCATTTCAGTTATGGGTAACATCCCTACATTTTCCTCAGTAAAGACCGAAGCAAAGAATTCATTCGGTCTCTCTGCTATGGCCTTGGCCCCTCTTAGTGCCCCTTTTACCCCTCTATCATCTAATGTTCCAACTGACTCCGTCACAGATTTTTTGCTACAAATGTACTTGAAAATGTCTTTATTACACATTTTTGCTTCCAAAGCAAGTTTCTTCTCAAATTCTCTCTTTGCCTGCCTTATCAATGCCTTGCATCTAATTTTCCAGTGCTTATGTTTCCAGTTTTTGTCATTTGGCTCCTTTTTTCTATTTCCTGAAAGATACTTTTTTGGCTACAACAGCCTCTCTGACCTTACCTTTAAACTATGCTGGCATTTTTTTGGACTGCCTTCCACTTTTCTTAAAGCGTGGAATATAGTTGGCCTGGGCTTCTAGGATAGTATTTTTAAACAACACCCATGCTTGATGTAAATCTTTGACCTTTGCAACTGCTCCTTTTAGTCTTTCTTAACTCTTTTTCTCTTTTTCTCATTTTATCATAGTCTCCTTTTTGAAAGTTAAAAGTAGTACTGTGGATTTCCTTACCGTCCTTCCTCCATTTATTAAATCAAATGCAATCATGCTATGATCACTATTGCCAAGTGGCTCCAACACTCTTAGCTCTTGCACTAGATTGTACAGGCAGTAAGTTGTTAAACCAGAGTCTGACTTCAGAGGGGACAGCACAATTTTGTAGATTCTTAATATGTATACTTTAGAGGAAAGGTGAGATAGAGCAGATATGATACAGACATTAAAATATCTCTGTGGCATAAATGTACAGGAGAGTCTTTCAATTGAAGGCAAGTTGTAATATGAGGGGATATAGGATGAGGGTAAAAGGGGATAGACTCAGGAGTAATATGAGGAAATATTTCTTTCCTGAGAGTGGTAGATGTGTGGAATAGTGGACCCAAGAACAAAAGCAGGTGATGAGTCCCTTGGAGGAAAACAGCTTTATTAGGTCTGCCCTACATGTGTTTCAGCCAAACTGGCCTCCTTCAGGGGACTGGGAGCACTAAAAACATTAAAATACATGGATAAATAATTATGATAAACAATACAGTTCTTTTAAAGTTGAACATGGGTGAACTAAGTCAATATAAGTGTACAATGATACAAATGAAAAGACTAAAAACACATACAAATCTGGTCATGAATAGATTATATAGTTGAACTAATGTATAATTAATCCAAACCAATAAAAACAAACCATAAGAAAAATATGTCAAAATCAAATAAATATTAAACATACACATTCTGTCGATAGCCAAAATATAATGAAGAACATTGCAATTTGTATGGCTTGTACTTTATGTATAACATAAAATGCAAACTCACCAAAGCTGAAAAAGCAGATATTCTAACCCACAAGGGGTCATTGAACAAATTGCTGAAAACTAAAGACAGAACAAGCATATATCTTAAATCATAATCTCACATGAATCCATCAGGAGTAATGTATAAAATATAAAAGCTACTCAAGATAATGCATTAGAACAATGGATAATGGAAAGAAGGGTGCCCAAGAATAGGAACAATTGTTGAACTGACAAACGTTAGCTGTGTGAGGTCCCAAGGAATAAAGAATGGCGAGCTTTAAAATGACAAATGGATGGGGGGGGGGGGGGGGGATGTATGTGATGTAATTTGAGAATCATGAATTTATTTTTTGAAAAAAATAATCAAATGGAGAGTTGGGGTATGTATCTAAAAGAGATACAATGAGAGAGAGAGAGAAAACGGGTCATTGTGGCTCTGGCGGCACAAGATTAACGAAACAGTAAACACATTACTGAAAATGGATTGAAGACGGCTATTAAACTGGAGATGGTTGACATAAAATAAGTCCAAAATGGGCCTTAAAACAGAAAAATATGTAAAAACAGAAACCAATCATAAAAAGTGTATTATAGTAATTGTTGATCATGTGTAATCTAAGTCAGAGAGAATGTTTTAAGACAGAGAAATAGAGCCTGAGGCCACACAGTATAGCGTTGTTGCAAGAAGGACAGCATAGAAAAAGATAAAGCGAATGCAGCATATGGCTACAATTTATCTATTTACGCATCGGGACGATGTCAAGCCCATAGTAAATATTAGAAATATGTGATGTGTGTGAATGACAACTAAAACAATTTGAAAGCAGAAGCATCTTCTGCCTTGAACAAGCCAAATACCATGTATAGTCTCATTGTCTGTGTGTGTATAACCAGCAGAGTGACATTAAACCTATTTTATACAAGAAAAAAACTAACTCACTAATGCAGACATATTACATTAGGGATACATTAACAATGGATCTAACACTCGCCTATCAATGCTTCAATGAATTCAACCAAAAGTGAAAGCTTGCGCAAAGACCATTTAAATACAGTGGTAGGAGAATGACGTCATCATCTTATGACTAGATTAGCCACTTTGAACCATTTAATGATCTATTAAATGAGTGAGAACAGCATATGTCTATCAATGTTGCAGGATGTAAAGTCAAAGCATCTCACCCGAAATGAATATGGAACAACAAATACGTTCTATAAAAACTACTAAAGGGGTAGCTGATGATAAAAACAGACAAATTTGATAAGATTGATTGAAAGGTAAAAAAGGTAAAAAGTGTGCAATATAGATGGGCAACATAAGAAAAAATGTGGTGCGGCCATGTTAAAACCAAAGCCAACTAAAGGACACAATAGAATGATGCAAAAATAATGAACCTCAAACCGAAGTGCAAAACTCGCACTTAAAAATGCCCAAGGCCACGCGGTACCCGCGGCCGTCAGTAACCCGGGCCCGGGCCCTGCTGATGGCCTCCACGTGCGCTGGGGGGGGGGGGTTCGTGGGGGGGGGGGAGGAGCAGGAAGGGCGACTTTTGAAATCGCTCTGGTCGCAGTCGGAGCGGTTTCATTGGCTCTGGGGAGCGGGGGCGGGGTTTGGGATCGCCAAGGAGCCGCATGGTCAGTCTTTCGGTGCAGCTCCTCGGCGGGGGAAGAGGCGTTTGGCAGCTCTGCTCTGCCTCGGGGTCCTGGTCGGTCGGTGGTCGAGGCTTTCGCGGCACTGCTCCTTACCGGCGGGCTGAGAGGCTCAGCGGCATTGCTCCTCCTGGCTCGCGGTTCCTGGGCTTAGTGGCGTACGGCATCGGGTGAGTGTCAGCTGCGCGAGACGTTCACCTTTTGCTTAGCTGGGTGGTGGGGGCTGGGGTTTTGTTCAGGGCCCTGGGGGCTGATATCCGGCGGTAGGGCAGCTTTCCAGCCGCGGTTCCTCCAGGCCATGGTACGCTCGGCTAAATCGCCCCAGGGGCCTCGCCGGAGTGCAGGCTCTATGGCCAAGTCGGGGGGACCGGTTGGGCAGTCTCGGGTGGCCCGTGCAGCTGCGCAGGTTCCTGCAAGGGGTTGGGGCCCGCGGCGTGCAAATACAGCAGGCAGGCAGCGGGCGAGTGGTAGGTCTGGGCGGAGGCCTGCAGTGGGGGTTGAGTTACGTTCTGGTGTGGTAGGGGGTGGGACTGCAGAGCCTTTGGGGCTGGGGGAGGGGGTGCAGGGGTCGGTTTTGGGGGCTGCTAGGGTGGTGGCAGGGGGTTGGGGGGGATGCGGGTGATGAGCTGCCTCGGCCTTCGGGCAGTGGGGGGTGCAGGAGCTGGGCTTCAGCTCTCCTGGGAGTGCGGGTGCTAGCGCGGCCTTCTCCTTAGGCCGAGGGTGGTCGGGGGGGCGGGGGGAGGAGTTTATGGGTTGGTCTCCTTTGGCTGGACGGTCAGCTGGTGTGGGTCCTTGGGGGGGGGTGCATGGGGTGACTGGGCTGGGGTGGGTTATCCGAGTGGCTTTTGTCCACCTCCTTGGGGGGCTGCGGGTTGGGCTGCGGGGGGGGGGGCGATTCGGGGTGGCCCCAGGGGGGGGGCCGGGTTGTGGGGTGGGGCAGTATGGGACGGGTACTCCTGTGTCTGCTGCTTCTTTCCAGGCGGCGAGTGGCATTCCTGCATCTGTGGGAGTGAGGGGCCCGCAATTGGAGATGGCGCAGAGCCTAGAGCAGTCTTCTCCGAGTGTGGCGCCGACGGCGATTGCTGAGCGATCCCCTGAGGGTGAGTATGCTGGTCCCGGGTCTGGCGCAGGCGAGGTGCTTTTGCCGGCGGGCGAAGGGGGGTCGGGGGGGCGGAAAGCCACCTCAAAGCGGAAGCACCGGCGTCGTTGTCGACGGAGTGCATCGTCCTCCTCGTCGTTTTCTTCGTCTTCGGATAGCTCCTCCGATGTCTCATTGGTGGGCCCTAAGTCGGGCGAGGGTGCTGGATCTTCGGTGGTGCATTGCGCCGAGTTGTGGGAGAGCGTCCCGCGCAAGTTGCAGCGGCGTGTCTTGAAGAGGCGTTATATTGATGTCTTTCGGCTCCTGGAGGGGCGAAAGCGGTCTGGTGAGAGTCGGCGTAAGCATAAGGAGGATGAGAAAGCGGGTCGGGTGCAGAAGGTGTTGCGTAATACCTTAAATTGGACTCGGGCCTTCTTGCGTTTGGCGAGCGTGTGGGGACATGCGGACCCGAGTTGTTACGGGGAGCTTTTGGCTTATGCTGATGCCATCTTGGCGGCGTCGCAGGCACACGAGGGATTCGCCTGGCTTAATTACGACAAGGCGTTTCGTGATATGATGGAGGAGAACCGGCAATTATCTTGGGGGATGAAGGATATCAACCTCTGGCTGACGCAAATGTCTGCCAAGAGGGGCGGTGCCGGTGGCGGGGGCAGGCAGGTCAAGGCAGGGAACACCCCTGCGGGAGCGAGTTTGCGGTCCTTTCGAGCACCTGGTTCCTTGTTGGACACGCTCAAAGGGGCGCCGGGAGAGGACCTTTGTTGGCGCTTCAATAAGGCATCCTGTCCCTTCCCGGACTGTAAATTTAGGCACGCTTGCTCCCTCTGCGGGGCGTCCCACTCGGCTGCCAAGTGTAGCCAGAAAGGGGTCTCCGGAGCGCCGCAGGGGAGGAAGTGAGGAAGGGAGGTGGGGGTTGGCGCCTACCCCCGTTCGAATCCAGGCGTTACGGCCGTGGTTGGACCGCTATAGGCGTCATAGGCACGGCCAGGCAGGGGGGTTTCTATGGCGGGGATTTAAGGAAGGTTTTCGTATACCCTGTCGGGGTGTCGCGGCGCGCTCTGCCGCCCCTAATGCTCGATCAGTCCGCATTCTGGCGGATGTGGCTCGGGACAAAATTGCAACCGAATGCACTTTGGGCAGGGTGGCGGGTCCTTTCGACCATCCCCCCTTTTCGCCGTTTGTTATCTCACTGCTCGGTGTCATTCCTAAGAAGGAACCGGGTCGTTACCGGTTGATCCACAACCTGTCCTGCCCTCCGGGAGGATCGGTGAACGATCAAATTCCAAGGGAGTTCTGCTCAGTACGCTATGCGTCGTTTGATGAGGCATTGGATCTCGTGCGTCGGTGTGGGAAGGGGGCGCTGCTGGCGAAGGTTGACATCGAATCGGCATTCCGGCTTTTACCGGTTCACTCGTCCGCCTTTCCGTTGCTCGGCTTCCAGTTTGACGCTCAGTTCTATTACGACAAGTGTCTGCCGATGGGTTGCGCGATCTCGTGTGCCTACTTTGAGACCTTCAGTACTTTCTTACACTGGGTTGTGCAGCAGCGTTCGGGCTGCCGGTCTATTGTGCATTACTTAGACAATTTTCTCTTCGTCGGGCCAGCTCAGTCCGAGGTTTGTGCTTCCTTGCTTGGGTCCTTTCAGGAGATGGCGGCAGAATTTGGTATCCCTTTGGCGGTGGGTAAGACAATCGGCCCGGTGACGTGTCTTTCCTTCTTGGGGATCGAAATTGATACGGTCGAGCTGGTTGTGCGTTTACCCGGTGATAAGATTGAGCGTTTGCGGACCTTGGTGGCGAGGGTGGGGTCGGCGACCAAGGTGACTTTGACTGAACTGCAGGTTCTTGTTGGGCACCTGAATTTCGCTTGTCGTGTCCTCGCGATGGGGAGGCCATTTGCGCGCCGGCTTTCCTTAGTGATGGCGGGTGTGCGCTGCGGGCATCATCACATTAGGGTGACGGCAGATATGCGGGCGGATCTTCGGGTCTGGGATACGTTTCTGTCGCAGTTTAATGGTTGCTCGGTGGTACAATCGATGGAACTGTCCAATGTTGACTTGCAGTTGTTTTCTGACGCGGCGGGTAGTTCGGGTATGGGTTTGTACTGCCAAGGTTCCTGGTGCGCTGCGGCTTGGCCGGCTTTGTGGATGGAGAGTGGGTTGACGCGCAATGTGACATTCCTGGAGTTATTCCCAATAGTGGTGGCGTTTTGGGTCTGGCCTGAGCGCTTGCGGGACAAAAAGGATGTCTTCTGGTGCGACAATGCGGCGGTGGTGCAAGTTATCAACAGACACTCGCCCAAATGTCCACGTGTTGCGGCGCTTCTGCGGGTGTTTGTGCTCGTGTGCTTGCGTCTTAATGTCACAGCCCGCGCACGGCATGTGCCGGGTTCGCAGAATGCCATTGCTGATGCTTTGTCCCGTTTTCAGTGGTCGCAGTTCCGCTTGTTGGCTCCGGGGGTGGAGGAGACATCAGAGCAGGTGCCGGAGCACCTTTGGAGCATTGGAACGCTGGACTGATGGACTTGTTGCGGTCTTCCTTGGCGCCAGGTACGTGGGCATCATACAAGCGGGGTTATCTGCGGGTGCGCGACTTCTTATGGAGGTGCGGTTGGCGGGGTGGTAGGGTCGTCAACGGGCAGCTCGGTTTGTTCATAGTCTGGGCCAAAGGCTGTGGTTGGTCCAGGTCGAGTGTGCGTGCTGCGCTGGCAGGTTTCTCCTTCTTTAGCAGGGTGTGGGGATGGGGCAGCCCCAGTTCATCGTTTGTGGTAAAGCGGCTCCTCGCTGGGTGGGCGAGGGCGCAGCCTCGAGTGCAGGACTGGCGTCGCCCCGTATCGCATGACTTGCTGTTGCGGATATGGGATGGAATGCCAGCGGTGGCAATGTCTGAGTTTGAGGCTACGCTTTTTCGTGCTTTGTTTGTCACGGCCTTCTTCGGGGCATTCCGGGTCAGTGAGCTAGTCCCGCGTTCTGGCAGGGCGGGGGTGAGTGGGGGGTTGGCGGGTCCCCATGTGGAGCGGAAGGGGTCTACCGTGCGGATTTACTTGGCACGCTCTAAGACGGACCAGCAAGGTGTTGGCCGCTGGGTGGTGTTGAGTGCGGTTCCGGGGGTGAGTTCCTGTCCGGTCCAGAATGTGGATTCTTATCGGCGTTTGCGGCCGGCGACCGCCCCTGCATTTTTCTGCCATGCGGACGGGAGCCCTGTGACCCAGTTTCAGTTCACTGCGGTTTTGCGTCTGGTCTTGCGGCGTTTGGGTTTGGACGAGCGCCATTACGCATCCCACTCCTTCAGGATTGGGGCTGCTACGAGTGCGGCTGCAGCCGGGTTGGGGAGTGAGGTGATTCAGAGGATTGGGAGATGGCGATCAGGCGCTTATGCCGACTACATTCGCCAGGAGTACTTGTGCTAAGCGGAGCTGGTGGGGCTGGCTGACTGTTGGGGCGGGGGGGGGGTTGCTTACTGCTGTTTTCTTTTCTTTCAGGATTGCAGAATCGACGGTGCTCCCTGAGCGGGCCTGGCGTGGCGCACCCAGCGGGAGTTTGGTGGATTCTGGGACACTCCTATGTGTACTGGGCGAAGCGGAGAGCCATTACGCGCCCGCTGGGGCAGCACCTGGGCCTGGCAGCCTGCAATGTTCGACTGCTGTGGATGGGGGAACGCGGCATGCGCTGGTGGCAGTTCCTCCCGACTCTTCGGCGCCAGGCGGAGCGCTGGCAGCGACCTTGAGGAGTTTTGATACATCTCGGCGGGAATGACTTGAGCAGCTGGACATGCAGACAGCTCATACGGGCGGTGCAGCGGGACCTTCGGGCGCTGCAGGAGGAGTGGCCTGGTGTTGTCTTCATCTGGTCGGACATTATCCCTCGGCCTGCCTGTCATTCCCAGCGACGGTGGTCGCATGGGTTGGCGAAGGTCAACCGGCAGATTGGGCGCTGGTTACTGCAGGTCGGCGGAGGTCAGGTGCAGCAACTTTGGGCTGATCCGCACTGTGCGGGGCTCTACCGTAATGATGGAGTGCACCTGTCTCCGGTCGGTCAGGACCTTTTGCTAAATGATTGGCAGGAAGCTTTTGAGAGTTGGGTTGGTCGCAGCTTTATGGTGGGGGGGGGGCGGTGCAAGGATAATTGAAATTACCTCGCACCGGTGGTGGGGTAGAGACCCAGCGCTCGCCGAGGCGGCGGGGGCTCTAACTGATTTATGAGCAGTGGGGGGCAAAGGGCTCCCCGGGGGTGGGGAGAGACAACCCGGTTGGGGGGGTCTCGGCCCGGTACTGGGGGTGTGGAGGCCGGCCTTTGCTACTAGCATGGCAAGGCCGGCGGCGGGGTCCAGGGGAGGAGGATGCTCTGCCTTGCTACTGACACGGCGGGTCGGGGCATTCTCCGGCAAGGGTGGGGGGGGGCAAACGGGGGTTCATTTTGATTGTTGATATGTTGGCCAAATTGGGCCGGTATGTTACAGTTGTAATATAAAGCTGCGACCAAATAACATTTATTTGCACCATGAGGTTGTTGTCAGTGTGTTTTGTGGCGGGTAAAGGTTCGTGGGGTTAGGGGTGGTGCGTGACGGAGGCGTGAAGGGCCTCTGGGTTACCCGGGTTAATGCCCAAGGCCGCGCGGTACCCGCGGCCGTCAGTAACCCGGGCCCGGGCCCTGCTGATGGCCTCCGCGTGCGCTGGGGGGGGGGTTCATGTGTGTGTGGGGGAGGAGCAGGAAGGGCGACTTTTGAAATCGCTCCGGTCGTGGTCGGAGCGGTTTCATTGGCTCTGGGGAGCGGGGGCGGGGTTTGGGATCGCCAAGGAGCCGCATGGTCAGTCTTTCGGTGCAGCTCCTCGGCGGGGGAAGAGGCATTCCCACCCACCCCCCCCTCGGTTAGGTAGGGATTGGAGGGATGTTGCAGCTGGTGGGGCGGGGTAGAGACCCAGCGCTCGCCGAGGCGGCGGGGGCTCTAACTGATTTACGAGCAGTGGGGGGCAAAGGGCTCCCCGGGGGTGGGGCGAGACAACCCGGTTGGGGGGGTCTCGGCCCGGTACTGGGGGTGTGGAGGCCGGCCTTTGCTACTAGCCTGGCAAGGCCGGCGGCGGGGTCCAGGGGAGGAGGATGCTCTGCCTTGCTACTGACACGGCGGGTCGGGGCATTCTCCGGCAAGGGTGGGGGGGGGGGCAAACGGGGGTTCATTTTGATTGTTGATATGTTGGCCAAATTGGGCCGGTATGTTACAGTTGTAATATAAAGCTGCGACCAAATAACATTTATTTGCACCATGAGGTTGTTGTCAGTGTGTTTTGTGGCGGGTAAAGGTTCGTGGGGTTAGGGGTGGTGCGTGACGGAGGCGTGAAGGACCTCTGGGTTACCCGGGTTACTATAAGTTATGTGCTGATGAGACCAATAAATAAACATCCTGGTTACAAGACAAATTTTAATAAACAGCCCTAGCAACCTTGTGCTAAAAGACATAACTGGGAATCACGAGAAAAGTAGACTTCAGACTGGAAAGTCTGTGGCCAACTGTTCTGTGAGCCATATGCACCACAAATCTAACCCCCCCCCCCCCCCGAACCATATAAAATATATATGGGGGACGAGAGAGTGAGAGGGGATAGCAATGGAATTGTGAACCGAGTAGTGTAAATGAATACTAAAATGACAATCTCAGTAAAACTGGCACTGGATAGTAGCAAACAAATATAAAAAAACCAGGATATAAAGTAAAAATACTAGGAAGGGGAGGATAAAAAATAATAAATGTTAAATTAAAAAATTGAATAAAAAGTAGGACAAGAGTAAGGAGTTTGATTTTTCTGTTTTTGTTCTGTTTTTGTTCTTTTTTTGTTTTTTTTTTATAGATATGACCATTGTCTTAAGACCAAATGGATGCAGTGTGTTCAATTGGAAAATGAATCTCTGTTCGAGTCTGAGAAGTGTTTGCTCAATATTCCCTCCACGTCAATGTGGGTGAACTTGTCATAAAACAAGGTATTTTAGATCATTTAATCTTATGTCTCTTAGATGTCCAATGTTCAACCAAGGGTTTTTGAGAGACATTACGTTTAATGCAGCTGGTGGTGCTCAATCCTCATTTTGACACTTCTACTTGTCTTCCCTATATACAGCAAATTACATGGACAGATCACATAGATCACATTTTTTGTTTGGCAAGTGGTACAACTAGTTAATGGAATCTTAACAGAGGTAGAGAGTGATATGTGATTTCTCCTTTTGTTGCAATAATGGAATCAGACTGAACAAGTACCACAGTGGAGATGTCCAGTGGCTATGAGTTTTCGGCACAGATCTGGGAGGGTAGACGGTACCAAAAAATTAGATTCTGATTTCTACAATATGCTATCATAACCTGCTATGATTCAAATGCTGGAATAGTTTTTTGTACTATAGGCCATTCCCTATGTATAATCTGAGTTGTGTCTTGATTTACTAGAAAAGAGGACAAACCACCTTGCACTTATCCATTGCTGATTTCTTCTGGGTCAGGAAATCTCATGGGGTATTTTTTGCTGGGTAATATGCCTTAGATATATGCTTCAGAGAGTATTTCTTTTCCAAGAGTCGGTCACAGAGAACGGCCATATTGTGCTCAAAATCCACAGGATCTGAGCAAATATACCTGACTCATAGGAACCATCTGATTTGAAGATTGTTTTTTGAGGGAACTGTTGTGTAAATGATTGCGATTGGTATACTTATGAAACAAATTTGTAGAAATCCCTGTTCCCCTTTGATCTTAATATCAAGATAGGAAATTGCCTGATCACCCACACAAGCCTCAAATTGTAGATGTAGCTCAAGAGTGTTCAACCAGCATGAAAAAGTAACAGATCACGGTCTCCATCCCATGTGAAAAAGACATAATCAATATATTGTAACCATAATTTAATATTACTTTTAAAGAGATAATTAGTCAATTTTTTTTCTCAAACCAAGCTGCATAAGCTTGCCACATCCAGTGCCATAGATGAATCCATTGCCACCCCTTTCACCTGAAGATAAGAGATCATCAAACCAGAGAAAATGGTTTAGGTGTGAGTGTTGCGCTTCAGGTTTTTTTTCTGGTTTTTTGAGGTTCATTATTTTTAAACTCATTCCTTTGGGTCCTTTAGTTAGCTTTGGTTTTAATGTGGCAGCACATTTTTTTTCTTATGTTGCCCATCTATATTGCACACTTTTTACCTCTACCTTTTTTTTACCTTTCAATCTTATCAAATTTGTCTGTTTTTATGGTCAGCTACCCCTTTTTTAGTAGTTTTTTATAGGACACATTTGTTCTGCATTCATTTAGGGTGAGATGCTTTGACTTTACATCCTGCAACATTGATAGACCTATGCTGTTCTCACTCATTTAAGAGATCATTCAACCTTAACATTTTGTTTCTTTGTTCACCTCTTGATTCAATGATACCTTGTACAGGTTCAAAGTGGCTAATCTAGACATAAGAAGACATTATTGTCATACCACCATATTTAAATGGTTTTTGCGCAGGCCTCAGACTCTATTACTTGGTCTTAAAACACATTCTATGATTTAGGTTACACACGATCAACAATTATTATAATTTGCTTTTTGGGATCGGTTTCTGTTTTTACATATTTTTCTGTTTTAAGGTCCATTTTAGATTTATTTTATGTCAACCATCTCCAGTTTCATAGTGGTCTTCAATCCGTTTTCGGTAATGTTTTTACTGTTTCGTTAATCTTGTGCCGCTAGTGCCACATTGACCCGTTTTATATCTCTCTCTCACTGTATCTCTTTTAGATACATCCCCCGACTCTCCATTTGATTATTTTTTTCAAGAAATAAATTCATGATTCTCAAATTACATCACCTCCCCCCCCCATCCAGTTGTCATTTTAAAGCTCGCCATTCTTTATTCCTTGGGACCTCACACCAGCTAACGTTTGTCAATTCAACAATTGTTCCTATTCTTGGGCACCCTTCTTCTTTCCATTGTTCTAATGTATTATCTTGAGTAGCTTTTATATTTTATACATTACTCCTGATGGATTCATGTGAGATTATGATTTAATGAATGTTTGTTCTGTGTTTAGTTTTCAACAATTTGTTCAATGACCCCCCCCCCCCCCCCCCCACACACACCCCCTTTGTGGGTTAGAATATCTGCTTTTTCAGCTTTTGGTGAGTTTGCATTTTATGTTACAATTTGTATGGCTTGTATCTTATGTTTATGTTGTTTGTTGTATTTTGGCTATCGACAGTATCTGTCTAACAATATTTATTTGATTTTGACTTCTATTGTTCTTATGGCTTGTTTTTATTGGTTTGGATTAATTATACACTGGATCAACTATATAATCTATTCATGACCAGATTTTTATGTATTATTAGTCTTTTTATTTGTATCATTGTACGCTTATAATGACTTTTAGTTTACCCATGTTCAACTCTTATAAGAACTGTATTGTTTATCATCATTTATCCATGTATTTTAATGTTTTTAGTGGTCACAGTCCCCTGAAGAAGGCCAGTTTGACTGAAACACGTGTAGGGCAGGTCTTCTAATAAAGCTGTTTTCCTCCAAGGGACTCCCGTCACCTGCTTTTGTTTGTGTCTTTCGGACTGCAGGTGGGGTGCTTCTCTGTTTGGTGGACACAAGGACAGTATCTGCTCCCAAAAAAGCATGTATAAACACAGAAAATCTCTAAAGGTTAAAAGGGGAATACTGTAGTTGATATGGAAGGGCAGACTAGATAGCTATGTTGTCTTTTTCTGCCTTCATGTTTCTATGTAAGAGAAGACTCAGGGAACGAGAGTAGGAAAAGGACCTGCATATAATAAATTATGTACAACTTTTCCCCTCCAAAATTTGTGAGAAATGATCACAGGAAGGGCTTTCCAAATCTGGCCTGGAGATTGCACAGGAAGTCTGGTCTTCAGGATGCCCACAATGAACATGCATGAGATAAGTGGGAGGAACCTGTACACACACATTTCTTGCATATTCATTGTGAATATCCTGAAACCCAGCTGGTTATGCACATAATGGTCATAATGGTTAGATCTCCCCCAGTTGTTGGAAGACTCCGGCTTTGGTAGATCATCTCCAGCTGGGGCAGGCTAAACACCATATTGCCAAAAACAGCTGATCTGTTTAATTCTCCAGTCCCTTTCCTCCAGGCAATTTGCAGGAAACAGGAAGGGAGGGGCTGGATAACAGAGCAAAACAATTGTTTTCTGCTCTATTCTATTTGCTCCTGCCTTGCCTCACCCTCCCCTCTCCTGTCCATCCCCATGTCAACAGGTACCATGTGGTGTGAAAGAGGAGGAGTGAGCCTAATGAAGCAGAGCAATTGTGTTCTGCTCTATTCTGTTTGCTCCTGCCTTATTTTCTCCCCTCCTGTACTTTTCAGAAAGAGTACTGGAGAGAAACAAACAGGAGGGGAGGGGCTGGAACAGCAAGGGGAGGATTTAGCCATGCAGAGAATGTGGACTCGGGTCTTTCTTTCCTGCAGTGACATCCCTCTATGCCTGAACCACCTTCTTTCTCCAATCATAGCACTCTCCAACCCTTTAGATATACTGTACTTGTTTCTCTCAATCCCAATGTCCACTCCCCCAGATATACCCCTCCACTTCTACCCCTTGGATACCCCCACTCTCCTGCTCCTTTACCCTCCCCAGATGCACACCTCCACTCCTAACCTTCACTCCCCCTTATATTAACCCACAGCTCCTACCTCACTTCTCTCGACACAACTCTCTGCTCCTGTCTTCGCACCTTCATTTTCCAAGATATCAGCCTGCAGCTTCTACTCACTCATTCTTCTAGACACAATCTTTTTGCTCTTATCCTCACACCCATCCACTCCTACCCCTCATTTCTCCTGATATGAACCCCAGCACCTACTAACTCACTTCTGTAGACCAGGAGTTCTCAACCCAGTCCTTGGGACACACCTAGAATAGCCGCAATGAATATGCATGAGAGATTTGCATGCACTCAGGGCCGGCCCGTCCATTGAGCAAGAATGTTGTTTGCACAGGGCCCCGCGTTTCAGGGGGCCCCGCACAAACAACATTCTGCCCATCAGCCACTTTAAAAGAAAAAAGAAACTTGCTGCTGCTGCCGCAGCCGCCGTGGCAGCAGCAGAATGAAGTGTCTCCTGCAGTCAAGTGTCTCCCGCAGGCCCCCCCCCCCGGCTGCCCGGCAGAGCCCGCCTCACTCACTCTCCTCGGTGTGGCTTTCAGAGCCGCGAAGGGAAAGTGTCCCTCTCGCGGCTCTGTTAAGCCTGCCGGGGCTGATGGCAAATTTCCCATCATCCCCGGCGAGCTTAACAGAGCTGCGAGAGAAACTCTCCCTTCATGCCTCTGAAAGCCGCCCGAGGAGAGTGATTGAGGTGGGCTCTGCTGGGCAGCTGGGGGGGGGGGGGGGCTCGCGGGAGACACGTGACTGCAAGAGACACTTCATTCTGCCGCTGCCACGGCAACTGCAGCAGCAGCAGCAAGTTTCTTTTTTCTTTTAAGGTTTCCCTGAGCTGATGGGGGGTTAGGACTGGTAATGGGCTATGGGGGGGGGGGCTAGGACTGGAAATAGTGTGGAAATAGTGTGATGGGGGGCTAAGACTGGTAATGGGCTGATTGGGGGGGTTAGGACTGGAGATGGGCTGATGGGGGGGGGGGGTTAGGACTGGTAATGGGCTATGGGGAGGGCTAAGACTGAAAATGGGGTGATGGGGGGCTTAGGACCGGTAATGGGCTGGAGGGGTTGCTAGTACTGGAAATGGGCTGAGTGGAAGGGAGGACTTGAACTGCAAATAGCTAATGGGGACGGGGGCTTGGAATGGAAATGGGCTATGGGGGGGGCTAGGACTGGAAATAGGGTGATGGGGGGCTAGGACGGGAAAGAGGGTGATAGGGTTAGGACTGGTAATGGGCTATGGGGGGGGGGGCTAGGACTGGAAATAGGGTGATGGGGGTTATGACTGGTAATGGGCTGATGGGGGGCTAAGACTGGTAATGGGCTGATGGGGGGTTAGGACTGGAGGTGGGCTGATGGGGGGTTAGGACTGGTAATGGTCTATGGGGGGGGCTAAAACTGAAAATGGGGTGATGGGGGCTTAGGACTGGTAATGGGCTATGGGGGGCTAGGACTGGTAATGGGCTGGGGGTTGCTAAGACTGGAAATGGGCTGAGTGGAAGGGGGACTTGAACTGCAAATAGCTGATGGGGAGGGGGGCTTGGAATGGAAATGGGCTATGGGGTGGAGCTAGGACTGGAAATAGGGTGATGGGGGGCTAGGACTTGAAATAGGGTGATGGGGGTTAGGACTGGTAATGGGCTATGGGGGGGACTAGGACTGGAAATAGGGTGATGGGGGGTTAGGACTGGTAATGGGCTGATGGGGGGCTAAGACTGGTAATGGGCTGATGGGGGGGTTAGGACTGGAGGTGGGCTGATGGGGGGGATAGGACTGGTAATGGGCTATGGGGGGCGAAAACTGAAAATGGGGTGATGGGGGGCTTAGGACTGGTAATGGGCTATGGGAGGCTAGGACTGGTAATGGGCTGGGGGTTGCTAGTACTGGAAATGGGCTGAGTGGAAGGGGGGACTTGAACTGCAAATAGCTGATGGGGAGGGGGGCTTCGAATGGAAATGGGCTGTGAGGGGAGGGAGCTAGGACTGGAAATGGGCTAAGTGATGGGGGAGAGCTAGGACAGGAAAGGGGCTGATGGAGGGGCTATGATAGGACTGGAAATGGGCTGTTGAGGGGTGCTAAGATTGGAAATGGTCTGTGGTGGGGGCTTGGATTGAAATGGACTCATGGAGGGGCTAGAACTGGAAGTAGGCTCATGGGGGGCTTAGATTGGAAATGGGCTGAGTGGAGGGGAGCTAGGATTTGACATGGGCTGATGGTGGGGCTAGGAAAGGACTAGAAATGGGCTGATGGGGGGCTGGGATTGGAAATGAGCTGATGGAGGGACTCGGATAGGATTGGAAATGGGCTGATGGAGGGACTCGGATAGGACTGGAAATGGATGGGGAGCTAGGACTGGAAATGGGCTTATGGGAGGCTAGGACTGGAAATGGGCTGATGCAGGGACTAGAAGGGAGTGGATGCTGGGTGGGGCTGGAACTAGAAGGGAGCTGATGTTGGGGGAGGATTAGAATGGGATGGAGCTGGGAGAGTGAAATGGAGAGGGGAAAAATATTTTGTGTGGGAGGGAAGAAAAATGTACAATTGGCCGGATATTGGGAGAGTAAGTGGGGACTGAGGATGGAGGGGTAAAATTTAAGTGGATGAAATAGGAATGAGGAAAGAGCAAAAGGAGAAAGATTAGTATGTTAAAGTAGATGTAGAGAGAGAATGGAAAAAAACTAGAAGAGAGAAGAAAGGACAAATGGACAGCAGACGATGGAGAGTTATTTATTTATTTTATTTATTTAGTATACATTTGTATACCGCTACTTCCAGCGATCAGCAGCGGTTTGATTACAGATTGGAAATTGTCAAATCATGACAGGAAATTTTTGAGGTATAAACACATTGATTAGACAGGAAAGCACAGCACACAGAGAACTATTTTACAGGGAACATGGGCTATGGAGGGTTAAGTGGCTTGCCCAAGACCACAAGGAGCACCTGTGGGACTAGAAACCCCAGTCCTTCTGGCCCAAGGTTGCTGTCCTCTAGTGGGATTTGAACCCCCGACCTTCCGGCCTGAAGTACCTTGCCCCAACCACTAGGCCACTCCTCCACTCCACTTAGCAGAAGACACTAAGGAACCAGAAGAAAGTGGCTGGAGCAATTGCAACTTAAAAAATGCACAAAAGGTAGAAAGATATCTCTTTATTTTGAATTTATTAACTGGAATATGTCAGCTCTGGGAAATGTGCATCATTAACGTCTGTGCTTTGTTTAGTACAAGAGGAAATTAATTTATAGTTTTATTTCTACAGTGTTGTACATTCCAAGTTTGGCTTTTGGGGTTCCCAGTTTAATTATTGTCTTCCTGTTTCTAAATTGTGATTCCTTGTTTGGTGATGGTCTATGTTCTGCATGTGTAACTGAGCTGAGGTATTCTGTTTATGTAATTCCTATTTGACATTGCCACTTGTTCTCTTTCCCAGTAGGTCATGTATTGTTATTCTCTGAAATGTATTGGTTTAATATTTGCAGTGTTGCCTTTTGATAGGTAGGGTATGGTGCTTTGTGAGTCCTGGTAGTGCTGTTAGGATATGGTGGGTTTGCTATGGGTTCTAAATGGGCAGTGTTTGTAGTAGTTCCTAATGTGCCTGGCGGTTGGCACTGGGTTATAGTAATGTAGAAATCTTTTAGTCTTTCTTTATCCATACTCTCATTAAGTGGCGTGTTTACTAAAAGTTAGTGTATGGTAACATTGGAGTGGAGGAGTGGCCTAGTGGTTGGGGCAAGGTACTTCAGGCCGGAAGGTCGGGGGTTCAAATCCCACTGGAGGACAGCAACCTTGGGCCGGAAGGACTGGGGTTTCTAGTCCCATAGGTGCTCCTTGTGGTCTTGGGCAAGCCACTTAACCCTCCATAGCCCATGTTTCCTGTAAAATAGTTCTCTGTGTGCTGTGCTTTCCTGTCTAATCAATGTGTTTATACCTCAAAAATTTCCTGTCATGATTTGACAATTTCCAATCTGTAATCAAAACCGCTGCTGATCACTGGAAGTAGCGGTATACAAATGTATACTAAATAAATTATTCAAATATTTATGCAGATGAGGCCCCTTATGCAAAAGAGGCCCCGCACCGAGTCTCCGCACATGGCCCTGCACCCCCCTTGGGCCGCCCCTGCATGCACTACCTCCATTGTATGTAAATCTCTCTCATGCATATTCATTGGTGTTAGCCAATCAGGTTTTCAGGATGTGTGTTGAGAATCCCTAGTCTAGAACCAACTCTGCTCCTAGCCTCACGCCCTTATTTATTGGCTTTTTTATAGCACCCCTTCCAGAGATCAGGAGTGGTTTACATTAAACATAACACAACACAACAATGTTACATTTATAGCATTAAAAAATAGTGGTTAACATCTTCAAAACTGGTTAACAATCAACTACATACAATATAGTAGATAGGTAGTATTTAAATCATTTGTGTTTGTGGGGAAACAGGAAAGTTTTGAGATCCTTACGAAACTGTTGGAGGTCTTTTATGGATCTTAGTCTGTCTGGGAGAGCATTCCATAGTATAGGGGCAATATAGGTGAATGCCCTATTACTTGTGGAGTGATTGGTGTTGTGGACATGAGCGGGTATTTCAATGGTGTTTTAAGAGCAGCTCCTTCTGGCTCTTGTATTGGTGGGTATAATAAAGAGGGAAGATAGTCTAAACTCATGAAAAATATTGCACCTTCCCTTCTATCATCATGTATTTGTATTTTATTCTGCTTTCAATGGGCAACCAATAGAGCTTATGGAGTAGTGGGGTGATATGGTCAGAATGATGTGCTTTAAAGATTATACGTGCGGTGAGGTTCTGAACCAACTGGAGCTGAAGGATTGTTTTCTTCAGGAGACCTTGCAGGATGCTGTTATAGAAACCAAATGTGGTATGATTAAAGCCTGAAGTACAGTTCTAAAGTCAGAGCTTTCTAGAATGGGTCTGAGGTGTTGTAACATACAAAGTTTGAAATAGATGGCTTTAGTAACTAATTTTATGTGTGTTAGCATGTTTAGTGATTGATCCAAGATGACCTTGAGGTATTTTACTTCCTCGGGACCAAGAAAGTCCCCCAGATAAACAGGGAAAATATTTAAAAATTTATTTTCATAAAAACAATTGTGAACACGCCAGTCTTTTAACCATGCAAGTCACAGCAAAAGAAATGTGTGATAGATAAAATACATATATTTATATAATCCCTTTATTCCAAATTTGGTTGTAAAGAGGAAAATCTTTCACCATCCGTGAGAGTGAAAGATCATTTCCCAGAGATGCTTAAGTCCTAAAAGAAACCATCGTGCTCGGGAGGAAAACTCTGATTCTGCTCAGGAAGGATGCAACTCATCATCCAAATAATAAATTGTTTACTGGAGAGCCTGGAATGCTGCAGGCCAGGGGTTTCTTTATCAGGTGTATCTGGAGACTGTTCCCCTTCCACCCGGGCTTTATGTGGGGAGGGGTGGCTTTCATTCTATCCTTAAAGAGAAGGGTAGGGGGCAGTCACCGTATCCTGAGATGCCCAGATTGAAGGTGAGGTGCATGCAAGGCGTTGGGTGGGTGGGTGGGGGGGGGGGGAGCAGTCACTGATGCCCCTGGGCTGTGGGTGAGGTAAATGTGAGGAGATTCTCACTGTAGCTTTTCTTCAGTTTGCTCAGCATTATGCTGTAATGATATGAGCTCTTCAGTGGCTCGCATGACCTGCTTTCTGACACCTGCTGGCCCCTATCCAAGACTCAGAAGGAGTCAGTGCAACTGTCTTTAGTTCTTCTTCTGAAAGAACTTCTTGAAGATGGATCTTTCCTCTGCCTGTGGTGAAATCTGCTGCTTGGTACATAGAAAGAAATCGTGGCTCCTGCCTGCCTGCCTGGTCCACGATTTGATCTTGAGGCCCCTTGCCTTTTGCTGGTCCTGTGCTGTGACCTTGTGGCTCCTTTCATGTTTGACCAATGGCATGACTTTGTAGTTCTGCTCCCGATCCCCTGATTCAGTCTCATGACCCCTCTCCTGCCGCTGGTTTACGGATTGCAATGATGTGTTCTGACTAGTCCCCAAGGAGTGGTTCCTGATGTACAATGTAGGAATAGAGCTGCTTCTGGTTTCAGTTGCTTCCTTAGGTATGGAAACAGAAGCCAGTTTCCTCCATGTGCCTGGAAGAGAAACAGTCTTACATTCATCTGTCATCTACCTCTCAACACGGAGCCATGATGTACGCCCACTACCTCACACCTTCCCATCCAGCTCTCATCAGGGGAGTTTTTTCTATATGTTATTGCATATATAAGAACTGCCATACTGGATCAGATCTAATGTCCATCAAGCTCAGTATCTTGTTTTCAACAGTGACCAATCCAGGTTACAAGTACTTGTCGGGTTCCCAAAAGAGAGACCGATTCCATGCTAGTTATCCCGGAGGTAACCAGAGGATTTCCTTAGTCGACTTTACAGTAACAATGGTGCATGGACGTTTCCTCCAGGAACTCATCCATAACTCCTTTTTTTTTTTTTTTTTTTTTAAATCTAACTACACTAACTGCGTTTACTACATCCTCCAGGAATGAATTCCAAAGCTTAACTATGCATTGAGTGAAATATTTTCTCCTGTTTGTTTAAATCAGTGGTTCTTAACCCATTTCTCTGGGATCCCCCAAGCCAGTCAGGTTTTCAGGGTATCCACAATGAATATGCATGACAGAGATCTGCATACAATGGAAGCAGTGCATATATCTCATGCATATTTATTGTGGATACCCTGAAACCTGACTGGCCTGAGGGTCCCAGAGGATTGGGTTGAGGGCCACTGGTTTAAATATACCGTTTGGTTACTTTGTGGTATGTTCCCTAGTCTTTGCGCTTTCCGAAGGAATAATCAACTGATTCACACTCATCCTTTCCTCTTCTCTTGTTTTATAAACCTCGATCATATCTCCCTTCAGCTGTCTTTTCTCCAAGCTGAAGAGCTCTTTAGCATTTCCTCATAAGAGAGTATTTCCCTCCCCTTTATCATTTTGCTTGCCCTTCTCTGTACCTTTACTAATGCCACTATATATTTTTATAGATGTGGCAACCAGAATTGCATACAATATTTAAGGCGTGGTCGCACCATACAGAGACTTTATATTCTTTGTGTTCTTCTCAATTCCTTTCCTAATAACTAACTGCTAAAATTTTATTTGCTTGTACTGTATGTCCACCTCTGCACATTGAAGAGAAGATTTCAATGTATTGTCCATGATGATCACGCTCCTTCCTCCCCTCTTCTCCCCCCCTTTACCATTTGCACACTCTTTAGATTTTTTTAACAGTTGGATGATCTTATTTTTGTTTTTATTATATTTTATCTTTCATTTATTATTTTGTTAGTATTCTTTTTGACCTTTTTATCTTCCCTCTCCTGGGTTTTTATTTTATTCCTTTTACTCATTTGGCTAGTATTGATGTTTTTACAGCTATATATCATATATTTATAGGTTTTATCCCCCCGCCTCCTTCCCCCTCCTTCCCCATGTCCTTCATTAATTGAGTTTGTTTTTGAGTTTTATTTTGTGTTTTATTTTCTTTCATGATTTTTTTGGCCAGTAGGCATGATTTTATATTTATATATATTTATGGTCTTTTATGGGTTCATCTCCCCCCCTTTGACTTTTATTTGTTTTAATATTCACAATACTTTTTGATTTGGTTAGATTTCTATATAGGTGGATACAATCAAGGTACATTCCACCTTCCCTTCCCTCTCTCTCCCTCTTTCAGTTTTTATGAGCACACAACTGTGTGGTGAAACGCAGCCTGCGCTAGATTAATTTGCCTTTTACTTTTTCTCAGGGTCTGCGCATCCCTTATTGAAGTAAAGTTTGTGTGACACAATGAGTAGTACACATTTTATTCCATATGGGTGCCTTGGTGTGTTTTTCAATGACAGATGTACACGTTTTGTACCCCAATATGATTTCTTATGTGGGGGGGGGGGGGTTTCTCCTTTTTCTCCCCACTTTTGGCACAAGATCCTGTGGTGGTTTAGCAGAATATTGCAAACTGAAGTGCAGCAGTTCTGTGTGGGGAAATCTTAAGTGCCGTGATTGACCTTGCCTGCGGTCTGCTTAGCCTCCGGCAAAAGTGACCCAATGCAGGGCTCCGGGACAATCAAAAGCACACACACGCTCTCTTGAAGAAATAGGCAATGCCGCTTTAATTTGACTGTAGTTTGTTGCCCCTCTGGCCATAGTTTTCAGATATACAGTGCAAAAAAGCCTTTTGTTTTAATATACACCTAGAAAATCTTTTTAAAAAGGAATAATTGTCTAGCACATGCAAATGTCGTCTCTCTTACCATTTTTAATCCTTTGGAAAATTAGTGTACTGCTTTATGGCGTGGAGTACAGTCTTTCTCAGCAGGCTAAGGGCAATGGTTTTAAAGGTCTCTTTCTCTGAACTTCTTGACTACTACACCTTTATTGTCATTTATTGCTGTGTATATATATATATATATAATATAATTTATTTATTGCCAGTTTGCATTATGTTTCTTCTGTTTAATTGATTTTAATATTGTTTGTAATGTGATTTTATTTTTTGAGGATGTGTACCCCCTGCATAGGGGACTGTTCACCTAATAAAGCACCTGTGACCTCCATACACTACTCGCTTCATTGTGTCCCCCTTGTCCATGATGATGCCTAGATCCTTTTCTGAGTGATGACTCCTATCCTGTAGTTGTAATCTGCATTATTCTTCCCTATGTGCAGCGCTTTACACTTGTCTGCATGATATTGCTCTTTGAATGCCTGGTCTCTCAGTCTTGCAAGGTCCTCTTGCAATTTCTCATAAGACGACTTGTGATTATAGAGGAGCACTGGCTTGGGAACCAAAAGACCAGGGTGTGATTCCCACTAGCACTTCTTGTGGCCTTGGACAAGTCATTTAACCTTCCATTGCCTCAGAAAAATCCAAGTTATCAATGTTCATGACCAACTTTAAGTTACAATGTAAACTGCTTTGACTAAAATGATAAAACGGGTATAAATATAAATATATGTAGCAACTTTGAATAATTTTGTCATCTGCAAATTTGATCACGCCACTTGTCCCCATTTCTGGATCAGTTATAAATATTAAAAAGCACCAGACCCAGCACAGATCCCTGGGGTACTCCACTATTCACCTTTTGCCATTGGGAAAATTGGCCATTTAGCCCTATCCTCTGCTTTCTATCTTTTAACCAGTTCCTGATCCACAATAGTATACTGCCTCCTATCTCATGACTTTTTAGTTTTGCCAAAAGCCTCTGATGAGGGACCTTGTCAAAGGCTTTCTGAAAATCCAAATATCAACCGACTCACCTTCATCTATTTATTCACACCTTCAAACAAAATGGAGGAGGGTAATTTGGTACTGGAAAGTAAAGGTTAATTTTCAACTTGCAAATCTTCTTTTCTGTAATATTTTTGCTATGGAAATGTTGAGGTTATTTTTAAATATATTGCATCTGGAGGCTGATCAGCTACCTACTATTCTGAATTCTTATTATGATGTCTCTTCAATTAAAAATGTTGGAGGTGGTAGCTTGGTTCAGCTTCTAGGTAGGGATTTGACTTCTCTTAGATTTTGACTTAGGAGTCCAGAGGAACTGTGGTGACCACCTTCCAAAGCCTCTTAGATAAGGAGAGACTTTACTGCTTTTTTCAAAGAAAGATTAACACCCTTTCATGGACATATTATACATGTGTATCCTGATGTGTGTGTTAAGACACAGCAAGTTCGGAAGGGGTTTCTCCAATTGAAGCCTAAGGCTTTGTCACTTGGTATAACCTTCTTTTTAAAGTATCCTCGGAGGTGTTTAAATATTAGAGTAAAGACTATGTATTTTTTTTGAACCTTCACAATTGCAAGCACCGATTCAGACTCATGCAAAAATGCAATGTGTGCCTTTGAGTCAGTCCTGACTCCTGGTGACCCAGAAGCTCCTGGGTTTTCTTGGTAGTGTCACTGGAAGTAGATTGCCAGGCCTTTCTTCTGAGAAAATGGAGGGTTAAGTGACTTCCCCAAGGCCACAAGGAGTGCTAGTGGGAATTGAACCCTGGTTGCTTGGTTACCAAGCCAGTGTTCTAACCACTAGGCTACTCCTCCACTTCCAATGGTAAATTAGTTGATAATTATTATTGCCTTCTGCTTTCTCAAGTGATATTCACTGGAATGTTTAAGGGGTAATTTAGTATGAGGTAGATTTAGTTGGAAGGGAGGGTTCTTGTATCTCTCTCTTGCTCTTACATTTCAAAAATAATCAGTAGAAAAAAAATCTCACTTATTTAACAGGGAATCTATGTTTAGAGATGCTTGTTATTTTTTCTTTATTGATATGGTGCTGTTACATTATTCCTTTTTTCCTTTGAGTATGCTCAGTATTTTTGGAGCTGTATATATTTGTTGTATTTTGGCAATCTCAAATAATAAATTGCTAAAAAAATGGAGGAGGTTGGAGAGACAAGACTTCCCTTAGCTAAATCCCTGCTGGCTTTCTGCCATTAAACCACAGCTATCTACATGTTCAGTAATTTGTTTTCTATAATGGTTTCTACCATTTTGCGTGGCAGTGACGTCAGGTTCACCGGTCTGTAGTTTCCCAGATCACCCCTGGAATATATTTGAAAATATTGGCATTACATTGGCTACTCTCCAATCTTCAGGTACCACAGACTATTTTAATTTTATAGTTTATGGATTACTAATAGTATATCCGAAGTTTCACACTGAGTGGAAATACTCGGTGTACCCTGTGGCAGGCTAGGATACAGCTCTCGAGCTGTGGAAAATATCCAGTTAGCAATGAGCAGCCTGTAGGAGGGGGGCTGCCCACTGGGAGACATGTGTGTCTTCCACGTACCGGCGCTGAAGGAGTGTGATCTCCTTTTTACAGGAATTGGAAGAGGGGCTTCATTATAGCAGCTGTTCGCCATTATCCTCGGAGATTCAGGGGGCGACCAGTACGGCTGCTCCTTCCCCACAGCTCGCTGGAGAAATATATCTAAAATATATGACACAAAAGAAAAAACAAGTGTGCTTAGTGGAAGCTAAAGGTTTGTGAGTGTCACATTCCAGATACTGTCAACAGCACCAAGCATCCAATGATTGCCATGTATCTGTCCATGGACACGAATATATCCATGGGCTGACCGTAAAGGATGCGGTCACAGCTGCCTATGCCTGTGAGACCCTTGTGCTGCTGCCTATGGAGCTGGTGCAGGTATACATCTAAGAATTTGGGTTCTTATCACGCCATGTTACCGCAGTGGTGTCACTTCCTGCCCTTTTCTAAAGACATCAGGTTCTCTGTAGATCCTGTGATGTAATCGTTCTCCAAAAGAGGAGGCCTTAAACCAGCCTCAAGCCCCTAGTTCAGAGTTATTTCGTTCTGTTTCCTTTCTTATAGCGGGAAAGTGTGTGAGGCTCATGGTTGGGGTATCCAAGCCTACACAACATGAGAATGCAGTGCTGATACTGGGAAGACCAAGAGGGGGCAACAAGTGAAGTTGGCGCCATACTCCTTGAATTCACTGGAGAACCCCTTTCTGTCTCAAAGGATTTTATTGCTGGGGATTGTAGAGCAGGGAAGTCTTCTGAATGTGGCAACTCAGAACTTTCCTGGATCTGTCTATTGGAAGCAAAAGTCTCTACCAACTGGTCTACATCTAGGATTTGCAGGTACTAGAAAAAGGAACAAGGGAGGGGCCTATTCGCCAAGAAAGTGCCTCAAAGCTAGAGTGTAGTAGAGATCCTGTGGTTGGTACCACAGGATCTCTGTACTGTAGATTTCTTAGCCATCATTTCCAGATTGGATTTTTTGATTTCTGGGTTGCTGTCAATGTTCCCTCTAATTTTCTGTAGGCTGTGTGTGCATAAAATATCAGCTGTGTGCAGCTTTTGAAGGAAGGTTAAATTTTTGTGCGCCACATAACGACACTCGGAGTTATATACTTTAAAATTTGACTACACGTCAGAATACAGTATGTACACCACATTGATTTTAATCAAATTAAATGAAAATAGACGATTACTAAATGAAACGGGAAATTTCTAGTAATTACAATCAAAACTTTTAAATTTTAAGACGTCTGTGTTGTTTTCTATCAGAATCAGAGCCGTAATTTTTGTGCGCTCTGTTGTAAAGTATGTGCGCTCGCTCGGCGAGGTGTGTGCGCGCGCACACGCGCACAGCTTAGAGGGAACAGTGGTTGCTGTGTATTTCATTCATGTTTGCACTGGAATTGTAATCAGATCAAGGGCCTGGTGTAATGATTTTCTTTTTAGCCCTGGTCACCCAGTGAGGGATGACTTTTGAACAACTTCCAAAAGTGGTGTGATGTTTGCCAGATGGACCCTTGGAAGCCTCGGGGCCTGGAAAGACATTTCTTTCTCCTCATTCATGAAGAATCCAGGGAGTGTCCAGAATGTGTGCTTCCTCACCTATCTGAAATCTGCTAGCTAGGTGAAAAGGAGTTAGGTGAGCTAGAAAGCTTTACACAAGGGGCAGGACTATTTATGAATCTGATAATGCTAAGCCCAGCACAGAGGAAAGTGTGGGAATATCATTCTTGAGCAGGGGTTCTCAATCCAGTCCTTGGGACACACGTAGCCAGTCAGGTTTTCAGGATAACCACAATGAATATGCATGAGAGAGATTTACTTGCATTGCCTCCATGGTATCTCATGCATATTCATTGTGGTTATCCTGAAACCTGACTGGCTATGTGTGTCCCGAGGACTGGGTTGAGAACCCTTGATCTAGAGATACCCTTTCCCTCCATTTGTTTATTGACATGCTTTATAATGGATTGGCTGAGAGGGATGGAATGGAAGGAGCAGCACTAGCTGAGGAGAAGGACAAGGATGGGGATGTACATGAGGGGATTGAAATGCCCACTACAAACAACCACCTGCAGTGCCGCTGGCTCTGACACTGACCAGCCCTTTTCAGCCACAGGGACCTGGTGACATTTCTCCTCTTGCAGCTCCTGCTTCAGAGGTTTGAATACTAAAGCTGTCAGGACCTTGGAACAGGGTGCCTGTGTGCCGGCCACACTCCTGCCACGCGACTCACCTCTCTGCTGTCCTAGGCCTTCCTCTGGACTCCTCTGGGGCAGATGTTGCTGGGCTCTGGATGATAGCACCTTAGGGCTAGTTTTGTCACATGTTGGAAGTGGCTGATGCCAGCCCGCTCTGAGAGAGAAACAGACAGAGGAAGGATCAGGGAGCCGGACATGGTTCTTGTCTGGGATTATCATGAGCAGGGCTGGCCTGTCCACTAGGCAAATCTAGGTGGTCACCTAGAGCAGCAGACCTCTGTGGGTGGCACAACACACATGGCCTGCCGCTTTAGATGCCCCTAAAGTTGTGTCAGAAAGGTCAGAAGCAGCAAGCCATGTGTGCCGAAGCACATGGCCTGCCGAGCTACCCCCCCCCCCCCCGACCCCACCGCTTGAATCAGTGGAAGCGCAGCTCAGCATGTGGAAGGGAGGGAGGGCAGCACGGAACGGTGCTTGGGGGAGGCAGCACACCGGGGGGGGGGGGGGTGGACATCACACCAGGGCTTCTGCCTAGGGTGGCAGAGACCCTTGGGCCAGCCTTGATTGTGAGGGTACAGCATCCTGCTTCTGCCCCTACTTATTACTATAGAATTTTTCAGAGGCAGCTGTTAGTCTGGAGTAGCAAAAATGACAGATTCAGGGAGCACCTTATAGACAAACCAATTTATTAAGCACCAGCATTCGAAGACGAGAGCTGACTTTGCCATTTGTGTTCTCTTGTCCGGGATCGCTTATGCATCAATAAATTGGCTTCTCTATAAGATGCCCCCTGCCTCTGTCATTTTCTCAGTACAATACAGTTCCTCACAAAGCAAGACGATGAGGCTCAGATGAAAGGGTCATGGGACAGGAGGCAGTGTCTTCTTATGGATTAAGAATTCGTTAAATATAGAAAACAGAGGGTAGAACTAAATGGTCAATCTTCCATATGGAAAATGTCAATAGTGGTCTGTACTGAGACCAGTTATTTTTAGCAAAATTATAAATCCAGAAGTGGAAACAAGTGAGATGATGAAATTTATAAATGATGACATGCAAAGTTATTCAGAGCAGGAAGCAGATGAGTGGAATATGAGGAGTTGCAGGAGGACTTAGTAAGAGTAGGGCATTTGGAAAAAGGCCAAAAAGGGGTATTGGTTAGGAATGGAGTAAGGGCAAACAAAATGTAAATGTTTAGGGGTGAAAATCAGCCGCTAAACATAAGTTAACATAAAAGTGCCGATGGGTAAACAGCAAGTACAACCTTCAACAAATAAGACTATTTCAGCTCACTGAAAAATGTTCATTACTATAAGCACAGAACTCACACATGTGAAATTGCATTTTAGAAAGGATGTCCAGGGCAGAATGTGCAGAAAAGCACCAGGGGCATCTGTTTCAGCCCGATTTTAGAAACACTGATGCCCCCCCGACATTGAGGTCCCTGCTATGAAACCATGGGGTGGGGACATCCATCTCGAGCAAGGTTGCATAGGGGGACGTCCAGAGGCATGGCAAAACGATGACACGAGCCCCTGTTCCCCAGTGTTCATTGTCAAGTTATAAAATAAATGGGATATGAGTGTAACTCCTTCTCCCCACTCTTCAGATGTTTGCTTGACGAAACGAGCACTTTTCAGATGCCTATTCATACCTGGAGCAGGTTTGACCTTTTGACGCGGTTCAGGATGTCCAGTATATTTCTGAAATCGGGTGAGGAGTTGTTTTACTGGTATCAGAAGCCCTATCTATAGTCCAGACTTACTCTGCAGTCAGGCAGCTCCTCGCCTCAGGCATCCGCATAGCTGACTGGAAGAGATCACCCTGACTGACAGCTTCCAGGAGAGAAGAGAACAAGAAATTAAGGTAGCAGGCTCTGGAAGGACCTCTAATGCTGCATAGTGCAGAAATATTCGTCAAACAAATTGTGGGTGAGATCTTTTTACTGGACTAACTTAATATATTTGTGACTAGCTTTCAAGAGTTGCCTACTCTTCCTCAAGATGGAAGGGAGAAAAACGTTCAAGAGTCACAGATGTATGAAGTTAGTCCAATATGTTTAGGTTTATTCAAATTTTATCAGTCTCTTAAATGCCGTGAGTACCATCACCTAGAAATGGCCCTTATTTCTACATATGCAAGTACACTAAAAATAATACTTTGCTCATTTATTTTATTTAACAGTTTTTTATATACCACTTTTGTACCAAAGTGGTTTACAATGAACAGCACATAATCTCTGGAGATCTGTTTTACATTAAACAAGGGGTATATAACTTAGAGATAACTCAACTCAAACATAACCCCCATATTTAACAGATCATTGGTGGCTATTGTATAGACACTTATGTAATGTCATTTGGCCCAAAGTGTTCTATGAAGAGGTGCGTTTTTCAGTAGTTTCTTCATAGCTGGATTGTGCAGATCTAATGGTTTCGGGTAGAGAGTTCCCGATCATAGAGTGGAGGAGTGGCCTAATGGTTAGAGCATCAGCTTGGGAACTAAGAGACCAAGCTTGGATTCCCACTAGCACTCCTTGTGGCCTTGGGCAATTCGCTTAACCCTCTATTGCCTCAGAAAAATCCCAGTTATCAATGTCTGTTTAATATACAGTATGAAGTTTGTTACAATGTAAACCGCTTTTACTGAAATGATAAAGCAGTATTAAAAACATCTGTTAAATAATATGTCAAAGGCCCTGTTGCTTGTCGGTTGTGTGCATTTGGTCTTGAGTGAAGGGATGACCAGAAGATTCTGGGTTGCAGATCTTCTTGGTCTTCTCGTGGATGGTCCTGGGGACTGGAGGATGGCCTATGCGACGTTCATTTTTTAAAAAGGATTTAGGCGTATCCAGAAGCAGGCAGACTGGGGAGTCTGATGGGGCTGTCGGGTATAATGGTAGAGGCTATTCTGAAAAATAAAATTGCTGTATATATGGGTCGACATGGCTTACTGGGACTGAGTCAACCATAATAAAGCAAAACTTCCTTCTGCTAAATCCATCTGTTTAGATTTTTTTTTCCAAAGGAGTTAACAAACATGTAGATAAAGGTTAGCTGGTTGGATTTTCAGAAAGCTTTTGACAAGGTCCCTCAAGAGGGACTCTTGAAGAAATTAAGTGTCATGGGATACAGGGAAATGTCCTATAGTGGACTGGGAACTGGTTAAAAGAAAAAGAACAAGGTTAAATTGTCAAATTTCTCTATGGAAAAATGTGAATAAGTGCCCAAGGGATAGGTACTGGGACCAGTGCTTTTTAATGGATTTATAAACGATATGGCATCACCTGGTGCTAGTCTGCTTGCTGGTTCTGCTGCAGGGATAGTATTATGGAGGCAGTCCACTAAGCAGCCGCTCGCTCCTGTTCTTAAAGGAACACTAATCCCAGAACTGGGGCGCTTAAAGAAGTAGGATACAGAAGGCAAAACACTTCACTGGCACACTTACAAGTAACTGCAAATATATGCAGGGCAAGCACGAGAGGTATTATGATTTGTTGAGCAAAGAAAGCTTCTTGGCTAGATGTTTAAGAGGCTTCTGGGCTTTACAGTTTATGCACTACACTCAAGGCTTGAGGCCAGAATCTGTGGCCAGCCTTACAAGAAGTGCTACAGCAGGTGAAGAGCCACCAAGTTTGTGCAACAAGAGTCTTTCAAGGAAACGTCCTTCTATGGTCAAGCACGGCCTCTTCAGGTTAAAACAGTTCAAGCAACTAACCACATAGAGAAAAGTCTCTCAGAGCTCCTAGATCATGTTTACCCAGGGATGTCCCAGCATATTTTCAAATTCTGCCATGTCATAGTTTTCAGCTCTTTCCCCCTTGTTCTATTCACTGGGGTTTACTGGCTGGAATCTGTAAAAGGGGGTGCTTGTTATGAAGGTACCATCACCTTGACAAGTATGTAAATTAACTGTCTTGCAAAGGATTGTGGTTATTGAAGTCCATTCATACAACGCTTGCCTTTTAAATAAAAAAAGAAACTTGTAGTTGGTCGAGTGTAAGGCAAAATTAGAGTTTATTTATGGGGTGAATAGTCCACACACAGATATACTTGGTAACACCATCCAGATAACTTCTCCAGGGTTTATTCAACATAAACAAGGCAACTGAAAAGCTTATGTAAATAAGTATCAAAGTCCTTTATGGAACAGAAAGCAGTGGCTGTAAGAAAGCCTATCAAACTTCGTAGCAGTGCCGTGGTGGAAACAAACCAAAAAGGAAAAAAACGTCTTTGTACAATAAAAACAGCTCTCTTTATCGACACAGAAAAGAACTTTTACATTCCACGTGTGCTTGGCTTGTGCTGGGCTCTGCTCTACCAACAGGTGACAATCCTGATACAATCAGCTTGTTCTCAGCACACGGGCAAACTTCCCCAAAAGCTTTCTCTCTCTAAGAGAACTTTCTGGGGAGCCAATAATTAGAATGTTTCCTGTTGATGTTTGCTCTTATTTGGAGGATTTTTCTAAACTAACAACCTACACAGGGAACAGTCCATACAAACACTCTTCATCAGATATTAAACCTTGCTCCTGGAATTGCATGGGTTCAATTTTACTGTCTGACTCAGAGGGCTTTATTAACTGACCTCTATACGGAGAGAAACTGTTTCCCTGCTGTTTGCAATGCTCAGAGCTAGAGAAACGTTTACAGTTCATACCTGAATCCAGGCTGGCATCAGGCTGATTCCTTTGGTATTCTGGCCAGTATGCAATAGAGCTTCTGTGTCCTGTCCTCCAGTTGTTATCCCTGGACCTCAGGGCCTTTTCTCCATACATCCTCCAAGAGGTATTTGGGCTCCTTTTCTCCTTAGCTGCAGCAGACCTCTTCCTAGGTGCTGCTTGAGGGTCCCTGGCTGTGGATCTCCAGACCTCTGGCTTTCTCCAGTCCTCTAAAGGTTGTTTCCCCGAGGAATCTCTCCAGGCATACGTACTTCTCTGAGCTCCTCTCTTGGACCGTCTGCTTCCTCGTCCTTGTTCCTTCTGTTCCTCCTGCTTCTGTTCCTCCTCTCCTTCTCGTTCCTCCTGGTCTCCCTTTCTGAAGATTCCCTTCTAGTTTTAAAGGGCATAGATTGCAATTCCTCCCTTGCATTCTTCAGGTGTTGTGGATTAAGCTCCCTCCTAGATGATTGATTAGGGATGACATAATGGTTTCTCTGATTAGACTCATGATTTCCACTTTAGCTCCTCCAGGGGCTTTCTGCAAACTGATGCATCCAGGAACATGTAGTCTTTTAGGGAAACAAGCTGTCTTATTTCTCTGACCTGCCAGCACAGGTCCCTTGATCAGAGTAAATTCCCTTCTTTTGTCCTTACTCCCTGAGCTTTGATAAGCTTCCTTATCACAAATCGAGCCAACCCCAAACTGGAAGGGCTCTTTTAGAGTTCCGGTTCGCAAAGCAAACCTGTCTCAGCAGGTCTTTTCTCAGAGTCTTAGTTCAGCAAAAACACACCTTAGTGAAACAGCAGCAAAAAGATAAAAAGGAAGAAACAAAATCTCTCTTCCCCTAATAACCTGCTTGCAAGTAAATGGTGAGAGACAGCAGAGAAGGAAGGTATCATCTTTCTTTGAACATTTGATCATACCACCTAAACAAAGTAGTAACAAGGAAGGCAGTTTACAATAATTGTTTCCTGTTTTTGCAGCAAAGAAAGGAATGTCAAAGGAGGACAGGTCAGGAAAGAAAAACCAACCATACAAAAGGGAGGGGGAGGGGCACTAGTCTAGGTCTGGGAAGGGAGTAGGTCAAAGGCTGTCTGGAAAAGGTAACATAGTAAATGACGACAGATAAAGACCAGTATGGTCCATCCAGTCTGCCCAGCAATACGGCAAGAGTAGGTGCACCTGACGCTCTGTGCAGGTCACCCCCCCCCCCAAGTCTTTGTTTAGGGGTGGACCCACCACTCCATGTAGGACACCCCTATTTGTTGAGAAGTTAGATGATTCAGTTTATTTTGTTTTTATCCTGTTGCTGTAAAGGGATCCGCTGTGCTTGTCCCATGCTGTTTTGAATTCCGTCACCGTGTTTGCCCCCACCACTTCCGTTGGGAGGGCATTCCAAGCATCCACCATCCTTTCAGTGAAAAAAATATTTCCTGACATTGCCTTTCAATTTTCCACCTTGCAGCTTCATGTTATGCCCTCTAGTTTTGCAGCTTCCCCGTTTTTGGAAGAGGTTTGTTTGTTCATCGTTCCTCTTTAAGTATTTAAAGATCTGAATCATATCTCCCCTATTCCTCCTCTCCTCCAAAGTGTACATATTTAGGTCTTCAAGTCTCTTCTCATAAGGTTTCTTACGCAGGCTCCAAATCATTTTGGTCGCCTTCCTCTGAACACTTTCCAGTCTTTTTACATCTTTTGCAAGATATGGTCTCCAAAACTGAACACAGTATTCCAGGTGAGACCTCACCAGCGACCTGTATAGTGACATAAGTACCTCTTCCTTTCTGCTGGTAATCCCTCTTTGTATGCAGCCCAACATCCTCCTGGCTTTTGCCACCACCTTGTCGCACTGTTTTGCCACCTTGAGATCATCAGAGATGATCACACCATGGTCTTTTTCCTGAACCATGCACACCAACCTCTTGCCCCCTATCGCGTACATTTCCCTTGGATTTCTGCTACCTAAGTGCATGACACTGCACTTTTTTGCATTAAATCGTAATTGCCAAGCATTTGACCATTCTTCCAGCTTTTGTAGATCTTTCCTCATGTTATCCACTCCTTCGGGGGAGTCCACTCTGTTGCAAATTTTTGTGTCATCTGCAAAAAGACAGACTTTTATTTTATTTATTTATTTAGCAAGCATTTGTATACCGCTCCTTCCAGCGATCAGAAGTGGGGAAGATTACATGGATAAAGCTGTCGAATCAAGACAGAATAATTTTGATTTGTACATAAAGATTCGAAAGGTTAGCACGTCACGCAGAAAATTATCTACTTCTAAGCTAAGGGGATAATAATTTACATATGTACATTATACATACAGTCCTTCAACAATATCACTCACAAATACATTGAACAGGGCCGGGCCAAGGACCGAACCCTGGGGCACCCCGCTAATCACCTTCCCCTCATCCGAGTGAGCTCCATGTACCATCACCCTCTGTCATCTGTCAGTCAACCAATTTCTAATCCAGTTTACTATCTTGGTACCGATCCCCAAGCTACTGAGTTTATTGACAAGCCTCCTATGAGGAACAGTATCAAAGGCTTTGCTGAAATCCAGGTAGATGACATCCATCGCATGCCCCTGATCTAGTTCCTTGGTCACCCAGTCAAAGAACTCAATCAGATTAGTTTGGCAAGACCGTCCTTCAGTAAAACCATGTTGCCTCGGATCTTGCAACCTGTTGGTTTTGAGAAAGTTCACTATACGCTCTTTCAGGAGCGCCTCCATTACTTTTCCCGCCACTGAAGTAAGGCTCACGGGCCTGTAGTTTGACACTTCTTCCGTCACCACTTTTGTGTAGAGGTACGACATCAGCCATTTTCCAGTCCTGAGGAACCTCTCCTGTTTCCAAGGATCTGTTGAATACATCCTTTAATGGCCCTGATAGAACTTCTCTGAGCTCTTTCAGTATCCTGGGATGTATCCCATCCGGTCCCATGGCTTTGCCCACTTTCAGTTTAGCAAGTTATTCCAACACATCATCTTCTGTGAATGGTGTGGTATCTACTTCGTTCCCATTTTTATATTTATTTATTTTATTTAATGTCTCTTCTATACTGCGCTCTTTGAAAATCAGGGCGGTTTACATGTAACATATTCATGCAGTGCAGGCAAACATACACTGGACTTACAATAAACAGGGGATTATATACAGGTTTCAACGGGGTAACTATGTACAAGATAACTTTCTGGCATATGTTAAGGGGACAGCTCAATTATTTACATATTGGGTAAGCTATAAACACGGTGGTAGGTCATGGGGGTATACTTCTATTCGTCGGGGGGATCGGGGTCCAGCGGGCTGGGTTGCTATCTCGCAGAGTGGCTGCGTGAGGGGTGTCTGCTTGGGACCAAGGGTGTGGCTGACTGTGGGATGTCATCAGGTTCGGTGTAGTGCTGGAGGAACAGATGATGCTTCAATGCCTTCCTAAACTGGGTGAGGTCATTGACAGCCCGGATTTCGGGTGGCAGGGCGTTCCAGCATGTGGGTGCATATAACGCGAATGCTCTTCTCCTAGCTGCTTGTGAGCATTTTGTGATTGCCCTCGGGAGTTTCAAGGTATTGAGGGCGGTTGATCTTACTCTGTTGAGGGGGGTGGTCTGTATGAGATCTGTGAGTGAGGTGGAGGAGCATCTGTGGATGGCCTTGTAGGTCATCATTAGAACCTTGAAGGAAATCCTGCAGTGGACCAGGAGCCAATGCAAGTGTTTCATGATTGGGGTTATGTGTTCTCTTCTGGAGGCTCCGTGCAGGATTCTGGTGGCCGCGTTCATTGCTAGTTGCAGGGGATTCAGCGTGTTTCTTGGGAGACCGTGTAGTATGGCATTCGCATAGTCGAAGTGTGGGATTACTAGCGCTTGGTAGACGGTCTGAAAGTCTTCTGGCTCTAGCAGTTGTCTCATGTTGTGAAGTGTCCGAATCTTGTTATAGATCGCTTTGATCATGTTGCTTATTTGGGCCTTCATATTGAGCTGTTGATCCAGCGTAACCCCTAGGTACTGAATTGTGGGCCTGCTGAGGAGCTCTGCGTCTCGCACCTTCAGTGTTGTGGGTGGATTGAATGTTGTGTTCCTCGTGATAAAGAGGACCTCCGTTTTTTGAAATTTATTCTGAGTTTCTGCGAGTGTAGCCAATCTGTGACGGCATCGAAGCAGGTGGTTAGTGGTGATAGGTCTGGCTGATCTATTGAGAGGTATGTATAATAGCATGTCATCAGCGTAGATTAGGCAGTTAATGTTGAAAGAGCGGATGAGGTTGCATATGGGCTGCATGTAGACGTTGAATAGTAGGGCTGACAGTGAGGATCCCTGTGGTATGCCTTTCTCTTGGAGGAAAGGTGAGGAGGTGGAGGGGCCGGTGCGAATGTGCTGCCATCTATCCATTAAGTATGATGCACACCATGTTAGCGCGGTGCCCTGGACGCCCTTCTCACTGAGACGGGTGATGAGTATTTCATGGCTCACAGTGTCGAAGGCTGCTGCTGCGATGTCTAGGAAGATCAGGGCAAACCCTTGTCTGATGTTGTCCAAGCCTATGGTCAAAGTGTTGAATAACGTGGTCAACAGTGTTTCAATCCCATGTGACTCCCGGAAACCGTGCTGGCAGGGGTCGAGGGGTGTGCTGGCTTCAATGTGGTGGTGAAGTTGGCGTTGTACAACCTTCTCAATGATTTTTTCCAGAAGTGGGATGCTTGAGATCGGCCTGTAGGAGTCCATCCTTGCTGGGTCCAGCTTGCTGTTTTTTAGTAGCAGCCTGATTGATGGCTGTTTACTTCAGGCTCTGGGGGAAGGTCCCAGTTGAGAATGATAGTCCAATGAGTTTGGAGAGGAAAGGGCTGAGCTCAGCACCCAGGGATTTTAGCCAGAATGCTGGACAAGGGTCGTTAGGTGCTGTGGTGGTGTTTATGGTGGTGATGATGTCTTGTATGCTTTTTTCAGTCTAAGCAGAGAAGGTGGTGATGATGTTCTTGATGTCTTGCGTGGAAGGTGTCAAGGTGGGTGGAGGGGTTGGGCTGGTTGAAATGCCCGAGGAGGGCATATTGGTCTGGCCTGTCTTGGCATGCAGGTAGTCAGCATATTCCTGGGGATCAGGGAGGCTTGGTTGTATGGGAGAGGGCTCCTTCAATAAGGTCTTGATTAGGCTGAAGAGCTCATGTGGTTTATTTAAGGAGCGCTGTAGTATCTCTGCATATTTGGGAGTCCCAGCTGGTCCATCTCCAGGATTTTCTTTAGTAAAAACAGAGCAGAAGTATTTGTTAAGGTGGGTTTTAAGTATAGCCCTAAACTTCTGAAAAGAAGTTTCTAGGCAGTGTGTAGAGGAGAGAGAGGGCTGAGGAAGAAAAAAGCAGAGTGACAGGTGGAATCCAGATGAGCCTGTGAAACAGAGGGAAGATGCAAACGATTGGAGTGAATGGACCGAAGCAGGTGGGGGAGAGCATAAAGATGGACCAAATCAGAAAGATATTGCAGAGTGGAAGTGTGGAGAGCCCTGTGGACCAATTTGAATACCTTAAATTGGAACCCGAATTTGAGAGGAAACCAGTGAAGACAGATAAGCAGAGGAGTGATGTGGTCTGAAGTGAAGCATATGAGAATCTGTGTGGCAGTATTCTGGAGAAGTTGAAGATGCTGTATCTGATAGTGAGGTAGACTGGCAAGGACAATATTGCAGTAATCTAGGTGCACGATTACAAAAGAAGCGTGTCCAGACTGGGGGGTCAGGAAAGGGCGGACCACCCGAACTTGACACAGAATAAAAAGCGACGGATGAGTAATGAAAGGTGCTCTTGAAATGATAGAGTAGAGTCCAGGGTGACACCAAGGTACTGAAGGGAAGGAACAATGGGAATCAGACTGTGACAGGAGAGGGGCCAGTGACGGGCAAGGGCCATCAAAGGTGAACCAAATAGCTGATGTCTTAGAAGGGTTGAGGTGAAGGAAATTTGCATGTAACCAAAGCTTTACTTGGATCCAGTATCTAGGAGTCTCAAGCTTTCAGTGGTGCCTCCTTCTCTAGCCAAGTCCTGCTGATGTAACAATGGCATAGAGGATAAACAGTCCAAAACGTGATTATTTGATTATTTGGGTGGCCGATATTGATAATAAACTTGTCTTTCCTACTACTATAATCACGTTTTGGACTGTTTATCCTAGTGGTTTCACGTGATTATCTGCTCTTTTTGTGGCACAATGGCATAGAGTGCATCTGCGGAGACACTGAATCAGGCCTTTGCCTACCAATTCAGCAGAGGGGGGCTCACTTGTGGAAGGGACCTTCCCTGCAAACTTCTCCAATCGGCTCTCGATCAGCAGCTACGATAGGTCAAGACCGGCGACTTTAGAACTTTTATCCACTCCTTTCCATTTAGGAGCCATCAGACACAAAGCTCTGAAGGTTTAGCAGTGTGTCTCCATTTTCATGGATCGCTCTCTGTTTGTAGACATTTACAACAGGGAGTCCCTCAAGGCTCAATCCTTTTGGCGATATTGTTTAATTTGAATATGTCAGCAATACGCCATCTATTTAAAGAGCTAAATTTAAGTTGCCATATTTTGCTGACTACATTTTGGGGTTTTATTTTTTTTTTTAACCATCAAAAAGAATATGATTATTATGGCAGGAGATTTCATTGCTCGTACCAGTGCGAATAGGACCAGATGGGAAGAAACACTGGGTAGTTTTGGCCCTGGCGTGATCAATGACAATGGACTGCTCCTGCTGTCCTTCACTGCGTCATACAACCTGGTAATGGGGAACAGTCACTTTCAGCACCCTTGCAAACACCAGCTTACATGGGGCAACCCATCTGGTGAAGACTCGGCCATCCTGGATTGCATCTTGATTGAGCAATGATTGGAATTGAGAGCTAAAGATGTACATGCATTAAGGGGGCCCAACTGTGGATCTGACCACTACCTTGTCCATGCAATTACAATGGGCAAAGCACAAGGCACCTCCACCAGCCAAACTGAACTGGGCTTGTCTGAGGGATTCGGCACTCAGACAAGAATTCCAAATTGCCCTATCCAAAAAATTTGTAGCACTCAAACCATCAAATGATGTCTATGCAGAAGAAAGGCAGATATCTGAGCCCATCTTGGAATGCGCCACCCTTCTGTGCCCACCCATCCGTTGTCGGACACAGCTATAGATTTCAGATGAGTGCCTGGATCTGGTAGATAAACAAACGAATTAAACATGTTACCTTCGAGCAGTATCGGTGACTGAACAAAGAGGTCAGACAGACAGAAGATAAAGGGGGAACAAGAAGCCTACTGGAATGCTGTAGCAGGCAAACTGGAAGAAGCAGCATCCAGGCACGAGTACCGGACTCTGTATCAGACCCTTAGGAGACTGAGTGACAAAACAAAGTCAACCAATGACAACATCAAGAAAGTGGACGGCACCTTCGTGAGCTCCCCTGGTGAATGCCTGCAATGGTGTAAAGAATTCTTCCAACAGCTATACATCCACAATCTGCCCCAGGGACCACCACCAGAGCCATCAATCTATCGGAGAATTCATTCCTCGACGGAGAGCCAACATCTGAATTGAAGTGTACAATAACATCATTGAAAAACAGAAAGATGTTCGGTGTGGACCAAGTCACTGCTGAAATGATTTAGTGGCAGTTACAGAAACATGGTTCACAGAAAACAATGACTGGGATGTAACTATACCTGGCTATACTTTATTCAGGAAGGACAGGGTAGGAAGAAGAGGAGGAGGAGTGGCACTATATGTAAAAACTACTATTAAAGCTTTGGAATTACAGAGCTTAAAAGGGAGAGAGGAGGCATTGTGGGTTAAACTAGAAAGAGGGAAAGAGAAATCTATTTGCATTGGAGTGATATACAGACCTCCCTCACAAGAGGAAGAGGTGGACAGAGAGTTAATTGAAGACATATGCAGCATTGCTAGGAAAGGGGAAGTGCTACTGATAGGAGATTTCAATATGCCAGATGTTGATTGGCACATTCCTGCTGCAGTATCATCTAGAAGTAAGGAGATCCTGGATTCTCTACAGGGAGAACTATTCAGGCAATTGGTAACAGACCCCACACGTGAAGGGGCCATACTGGACTTGGTGCTTACCAATGGTGAAAGTGTTTCTGATGTTGTAGTGGGAGATCATTTTGCATCCAGTGATCACCAGATGGTGTGGTTCAGTATTAGGACTAGGGCTGTTAGAATCCATTCCAAGATGAGGATCTTAGACTTTAGGAAGACTAACTTTGCGAAGATGGGCCAATACCTCAGGGAGTCGTTAGTGGGATGGGAACAGCTGGGGGATGTAGAAAAACAGTGGGCAAAACTGAAAGGGGGTATTTTAAGGGCAACCAACCTTTTTGTTAAAATGGTAAATAAAGGCAAAAGGAACAGGAGACCGCTATGGTTTTCGAAGGAAGTAGCTGAAAAAGTGAAGAAAAAGAGGGAGGCCTTCATGAAATACAAGAGATCACAGAGAGCAGAAGACAGGCATCTGTATTTGGAAAAACTTAGAGAAGCTAGCAAAGTAGTCAAGAAGGCAAAGATTCAAAAGGAGGAGGAAATAGCCAATGCAATAAAATGGGGGGATAAGACATTTTTCAGATATATTAGTGAGAAGAGGAAGAGCAAAAGTGGTATTGTCAGACTCAAGGGTGCAGGGGGGAATATGTAGAAGCTGATAAGGATAAAGCGGAATTGCTTAACAAATATTTTTGTTCTGTGTTCACAGATGAAGAACCAGGAGCAGGACCTCAGAAAACACCCACAAATAAGAACAGAAGCGAGGGACATCTTGAACTATTTTCAGAAGACTGTGTTCGTGAGAAACTAGCTCAACTTAAAGTAGACAAAGCGATGGGACCGGATGGGATACACCCTAGAATACTGAGGGAACTTGGGGACGTTCTAGCAGCTCCACTGACTGACCTTTTCAATGCCTCGTTGGAGTCAGGAGTGGTGCCAAAGGACTGGAGAGAGGCTCATGTGGTGCCTTTACACAAAAGCGGAAGTAAGGATGTGGTTGAAAACTACAGGCCGGTTAGTTTAACTTCGGTGGTGAGTAAATTATTGGAAACACTGCTGAAAGAGAAAATAGTGAGGTTTCTGGAGTCCAGCGGATTACAGGATCCGAGGCAGCATGGATTCACCAGAGGCAGGTCTTGTCAGACAAATCTGATTGATTTTTTTGACTGGGTGACCAGGGAGTTGGACCGAGGGAGAGCTCTAGATGTGGTGTATTTAGATTTCCGTAAAGCCTTTGACACTGTTCCTCACAGGCAACTTATAAACAAACTGAGCACCCTAGGGATGGACCCTAAAGTTACTGCTTGGGTTAGAAATTGGTTGGGTGGGAGGCGACAAAGAGTACAAGTAAATGGAGCTCACTCTGAGGAGAAGGATGTTACCAGTGGTGTGCCCCAGGGATCTGTCCTTGGTCCGATTCTTTTTAACATCTTTGTTAGTGATATAGCGGAAGGGCTGTCGGGTAAGGTTTGCCTCTTTGCGGATGATACCAAAATCTGCAATAGAGTAGACACCCAGGAAGGGGTAGATAACATGAGGAGGGATCTAGCTAAGCTTGAAGAATGGTCTAGAATTTGGCAGCTGGGATTTAATGTTAGAAAATGTAAGGTCATGCATTTGGGCTGCAGCAATCCAAGGGAGCAATACAGTATAGGAGGTGAAGTACTTTTGTCCACTAAAGAAGAGCGGGACCTAGGCATGGTTGTGTCTGATGATCTTAAAGTAGCTAAACAGGTGGAAAAGGCGACAGCAAAAGCTAGAAGGATGCTTGGGTGCATACGGAGAGGAATGGCTAGCAGAAAAAAGGAGGTGATAATGCCTCTGTATAAGTCTTTGGTGCGACCTCATTTGGAGTATGGTGTGCAATTCTGGAGACCGCACCTTCAAAAGGATGTGAACAGGATGGAGTCGGTGCAGAGGGTTGCTACCAAAATGATTAATGGGCTTCATTATAAAGCATATGAGGACAGACTTAAGGATCTTAATATGTACACCTTAGAGGAAAGGCGGGATAGAGGTGATATGATTGAGATGTTTAAATACCTCCGTGGCATAAATGTTCAGGGAGAGAGCCTCTTTCAATTGAAAGCAAGTTCTGCTACGAGGGGACATGGGATGAGGGTGAAGGGAGATAGATTCAGGAGTGATATGCGGAAATATTTCTTTACGGAAAGAGTAGTGGATCCGTGGAATAGTCTCCCAGTGGAGGTGGTAGAGATGAGGACAGTAACTGAATTCAAGAAAGCATGGGACCAACACAGAGGATCTCTAAAGGCAAAAAGTGGACTGTTGTAGTTGTTATGGAAGGACAGACTAGATAGGCCATGTGGTCTTTTTCTGTCGTCATATTTCTATGTTTCTATGTAAAGCTGGGGGAGATATCCTGCTGCAATGACTTCATTTTATTTTTTTATTTAAAAGGATTTATATACCGCTTTATCCTGGAATCAAAGCGGTTTACACATCAAACAAATCACGAGGCTGTGTGCGTGGGGGTAGGCGTGTAGGGATTGAGTCGACGGTATATGTGTGTGTGTAATGTATCAATGATTTCAAGGTGAACTAGATACACTGTGAGCTATGTACAAAGAACTATATACAAGTTGAGGGGGGAAGGGGGGAGGCTGAAGGGGTCTGGAAGAGAGGTGAGCAGACTGAGTGGTCATTGGTCAGGTCACGTGATGTCCTTATAGTGTTCTATGAAGAGCATCGTTTTGAGCATCTTCCTGAAGTCCTTGAGGTCTACTGTTGATCTCAGATCATCGGGGAGTGAGTTCCAGAGTGCGGGCACAGTGAGGGATAGTGCTCTTCTTGAAGTATCTTGTCTTATTTTAGTGAATGCTCTGGGTGTATTGATGGTGTATGAGGTGCCTCTCCTCCTGGGTCTGGTGCCTGGGTCAGATCTGATGAGGGGTTGCAGACTATTCGCTGAGAGTTTCTGTTTGATTTTGAATATGTTTAGTAGAGCCTTATAACGGATGCGGGAGCTGATTGGGAGCCAGTGGAGGTGATTGAGAATGGGGGTGATGTGATCATGTCTTCATGTTCTTCTAACACTCATTTGGCGCATGGAACAAATTCAATCAGGATGGAAGAGAGCCATTATCGTGCCAATTCTAAAGAAAGGCGATAGCTGGGAATGTAAAAACTACCATGGCATCAGTCTCTTTTCATTCGTTGACAAGGTGTTCATGAAGATCATACAATCAAGGCTGCAGGAACATTGCGAACAGACTAGCTGAGAAGAGCAAGCAGGATTTAGGCCATATTGAGGCTGCACCAATTCAAATATTCACTGGTGGAGGAGAGGATCAGGTGTGGAAAGTGAACCATTATCATCCTTCATTGACTTCAAATCTGCATTTGGCTCTATTCACTGGTCTGCACTCTGGAGGGCACTAGAGATTGAACATGTGCCACTGAAGATTATCCAACTTCTCCAAGCATCATACCATGGCTTAACCAGCAGCATGCAGATCCGAAACAAGCTATCCAAGGAATTTCCTATCCAAACTGGAGTCTGCCATGAAGATGTCACCTCACTCCTGCTTTTCAATATCGTGATCATCACAATAATGAGGAAAACATTCAAGGACAATGTGGGATCCAGTACGGTGTGAACAACTTCCTGGCCAACTTGATGTTTGTAGATGACAGTGCTATATTTGCTGACATGGACGCAGAGGCTACTGACCTACTTTTCCAGATCACCCACTCTTACGGCCTAAGAATCATTATGGACAAGATCAAAGTTATGACCACGGATGGATCACTGGCCATTGTTCATCTCGATGAAAATCAAATTGAGCAGGTCCAAGAATTCAAATACCTGAGATTGCTAGTACAGGAGATGGGGACATCCACCACGGTAGTCATCAGCAAGATTGGTCAGGCAACAGTAGCATTCGCCTCACTCAAATGGTGCCTCTGAAAGAAGGTCAATATCTCCCCCAAGACCAAAATTCACCTCTTCCGAACGCTGATCCTGCCAGTTCTCCTGTATGAATTGGAAACATGGAACCTGACTTGAACAAACTCAAAGTCTTTCATATGCAATGCCTGAGACAGATTTTGTGTGTTTCTCTTTGTGACTGCCATCAAAACGAGACAATTCAAGCAAGGTGCAACCATCAATTCTCAGTTGAAGAACCAATCCAAAAATGCAGACTGCACTGGTTTGGCCACGCTTGCAGACTGAACACCAGTCGGCTGCCATACAAACTCCTTTGACAACAACAACCTGCCCACTGGAGGATTCAACGAGCTGCACCAAAGAAAACATAGCTCAGACACATCAAGGAAGACCTAAGGAACCAACGACTGACCATCAACAAGGCCAGAAATGTTGCCACTGATCGCCAAGGTTGGAAGTGTATTGTGAGCAGCACCTGCAGTAGCGTATTAGCTGAGAGGGTGGCCTTCTCTCCAAATGCCAGCTAGGGATTAATTAAAGAAGAAGATTACTATGCGGCATGTGTACTAAACCATGCTAACCATTAGTATAAGGCTTGCCATGCACTAAGCACACAGTGCTAACTGTTAGCGCCAGATGCCATGTTAAAAATCCTGAACTAACCGGTTAGTGTGCAATTGGGCATGGAATGGGCGGGTTAAGTATATAATTTGGGTGTTGATGGCACAACATGGTTAGTACGGGTGTTATGGGCACACGCTAAACACAAATATTACCGTTAGCACGGGTGCAATTAATGCCAGTGCATTTCCAACATACTAACAGCAGGGGGCTGAGCGCAAATACTCATAAAAGTTAACATGGGCCTCTGCACTAGTTATAGGGCTCAAACATACGCTAACAGTGTGCCTCTAATATGATGAACATTCATTTTGAAACTGACATCTGGCTGAAGAATAATATGCTGGTCCTTTAATTGATCTTAAACTGAGGCTATGCTAGCTGATTGTGGGAAGGTAAGAGCGATCCCCTGAATTTATCATGAAGAATGAGATTTATATACCAATAAAGACAGAGTGCTGTTTTAGCTGAGAATCTAAACATTCCTATCTTTGAAGTCGTATTTGAGAATGGTGTTGAAGTCAACCTTTCAGCAGCTGGTCATTCTTGGTCAGTTAAAGAGCTACCAGTCACACCAAGATCTGTGTCTGCTGTTCCAGATGCTTTTGTCCTCATCTATATGAGTTTACCTAAACAGTGTCTACGTTTTTTTACAGCTTGCTCATACTGCGGCAGTAAGAGTTATTTTTGGTTTATCAAAGAGTGAGCATATTTTATCTGGCTCCCTGTGGTGCAAAGGATGACAGTCAAGATATTGACGACGATATTTCAAATTTTGAATGACAATGCTCCAGTTTATCTTGAGTTTATGATGCATGCCTATCATCCCTCAAGGTCCCTGAGATATAAGAACTTGCATTTGTTATAAGTTTCATAAGTAAAGACTTTTCGTTAAGTTAGGATAAAACTACAGACCAGTGAGCCTCACGTCAGTACCACGCAAAATGGTAGAAACCATTATAAAAAATAAAATTACTGAACATGTAGACAGTTGTGGTTTAATGGCAGAAAGCCAACATGGATTTAGCCAAGGAAAGTGTTGTCTTACTATTCTGTTATATTTTTTGAAGGTGTGAATAAACAGGTAGACAAAGGTGAGCCAGTCGAGATAGTGTCCCTCATGAGAGACTCTTGGCAAAATTAAAAAGTCATGGGATAGGAAGCAGTGTACTATTGTGGATCAGGAACTGGTTAAAAGATACATAGAAAGCAGAGAATACGGCTAAATGGCGAATTGTTTTTCAATGGAGAAAGGTGAACAGTGGAGTTACCTCAGGGATCTGTGCTGGGCCCACCAGAGGATTGTGAAAAATTGCAAGAGGACCTTGATATATTGGAAGACTGGATTGACATCCAAATGGCAGATGAAATATAATGTGGACAAGTGCAAAGTTATGCACTCGGGTAAGAACAACACAAACTATACTTACATGATGCAAGGTTCCACATTAGGAACCACCACCCAAGAAAAGGATTTAGGTATCATCATGGATAATATGTTGAAACACTCTACCCAGTGTGCAGCAGTGGTCAAGAAAGCAAATAGAATGCTAAGAATCATAAGGAACAGAATGGAGAACAAAACCAAGGATATTATAATGCCTCTATATCGTTCCATATGGTGACCAGAATTGCACACAATATTTGAGGTGCGGTCGCACCAGTCTTAAAAAGGATATAGTAGAATTAGAAAAGATACAGAGAAGAGCCACCGAAATGGTAAAGGGGATGGAAGGATACCCCTATGAGGAGAAGCTTAAAAGGTTAGGGCTCTTCAACCTGGAAAAGAGGTGGCTAAGGGGAGATATGATAGAGGTCAAAATTAATGAATGGAGTGGGATGGATAAATGTAGATCGATTGTTTATGCCTTCAAAAAGTAGAAAGACTATGACACTCAATGAAGCTACAATGTAGCCCATTTGATAAAATATTTTTTCACTCAACGCATAATCAAATTCTGGAATTCGTTACTGGAGGATGTAATAAAAGCTGTTAGTGTAGCTGGGTTTAAAAAGGTTCTGGACAAAGGTCCATAAACCATTATTTAAGAGAACCAGGGAAATCCACTGTTTACACCAGGATAAGCATTGTCAAATCTTTTTACCATTTTGGGAACCTGACAGGTACTTGTGATCTAGATTGGCCACTGTTGGAAACAGGATACTGGGCTTGATGGACCTTGGTCTTACCCAGTATGGCATTTCTTATGTTCTTATGAAGTTATGGTTAAAGCAGTTGACTTGACTGGGATTTAAAAGGGTTTATATAAGTCCCTGGAAGATAGATCAAAAAAACATATTTTATAGTATATAGGTGAATTTGGGAGAACCCTTCCTTGTTCCTGGCTGTAAATAACAAGGAAGGGACTGAGTCTTCTTGATTTTTTGGATTCTGCTGCTTTCCTTTGACCTGTATTGACTGCTGTTGGTAACAGGATGCTGGCTTTGGACCTTTGATCTGACCCAGTGTGGCAGTTCTTATGCTTTTTCGCTCCCCAGCCCTAGCCCCCCTCTTTCTTCCCGAGCTATAGTAGTTTCACCTTTCCCTTCCCATCATGATAGCCTTCTTAATCTCTTCCCGCCCTAGCTCCAACAGCTTCCCTCTCTTTTCCTACCCCAGCCCCAGCAGGTCCCTCTTTTCAGTCTACCTCCCAGATCCAACAACATCTTACTCTTTCCCCCACCCAATCACATCCACTGAGAGCTGAGCCTCTTAGGGTATATAATAGAAGTTAATAGGGGCTGTGAGTGGGGTCCTTCATTGTAGAATAGAAGTTCCTGACTGTATTTACCTGCTTGCTATATGTAGAGTTTTATAAAGTACACCTAATGCACTCTAATAATTTCATTTGGATTTGCATATACCACATATTTTCAGGGATGAATGAGTGACTCTATTTGCATCTCTTACCTGAATTGTGCTGGATTTTGGAGACCCATTCTTGAGTGAGGGCTGCCGATGGAGCTTGCAGGAGATACGCTGAGCCATCTGCTAGACTGGAAAGAAACGAGACGGAGAATATGAGGATGAAGAGTGGAGCTTTATCCTAGCATGATGACTCTTAATAGAAACCAGTAAAAGCATGGGCCTGCATGTGCTCTGATGTGGTTGTATCCCCTGATGTATGTTCCTTTACATATTTTCTATTGTCATTCATGCCCCCAATGTGTTCTTCGATAAATCCATCCCTCGCTTGTGCTCTGCTGTGATGCATGCTCCCAGATCATCCTAGAAGACTTTAAGGAATAGCTCATAGATATGTGTGAGCAGGAAGGGCCTATGCTCTTTCTGAATGCATTAGAGAAATTATGGAAAGCACAGTGTAGACTATTTTTGGGAGACTCAATAGGCAGAAGTGTAGGGTCCCACTAGGCAGTTCTGTCCTCCTGCCAGCAGAGGCTGTTGTGAGCATCAAGGGCTAACTGTTTATCTTCATTTGATATACTGCTCTTACACAACAGCAGCAGCAGGGTGGTGTATAGTTAAAAAAAAAAGTCAAAATATAGATAAAAGAAGAGGAAAAGAAATGCCATCTAATGACAGGAAATAAAAGAGAAAGCATAATCACACAACAGGATAACAGGAAAAGAACAGCAGAGGGCTACGGGGCAGAGGAGAAGATGGTGGGGGAGCGGGGGCAGCAGTGGGTGGCAGGGCAAGGGCAGACAGTGTGGGGGGAGCCGAGGTCAACAGCCCCAAATGCACCCCTATTTCTTTGCACAGGGCTAGGTACATCACTGTCCGTGGATAAAATATATGAGAACACACATATAGTATGCACACATATTTCCCCCTGCTTTGACAACTAATATAGATGGGCATGTCAGCATTTGCATACTGCTGGGGTGTGTTCCAGGGCCTCGTAAGGCACTGATGCTCCCATTATAAAATAGGCCCCTTGTTGGACTTTCCACATATTTGCCCTGTTATAAACTAAAGCCTATAGTGGCTGGCATTTCAGTCTTTGTAACATGCCTAAGGCCCGATATTCGAAGGGCATTTACACAGTTTATAACCCAGTAAACTGTAAATGCCCTAAATCAGGATATTTGACAGCACTTACATGGTTAGTGCCATTGAATATCTCCTTCAAAGCCCGCTACACACACAGATGCTCTGCAGAGCAGAGGTGGAGACTGCCGCTAATCAGGTAACAGCAGTATTACACTGCTACCCGGTTAGCGATCTGCAGGTAAAACGAGGTCAGCTTTTGGCTCGCCTAGTTTTAGCTGTGGATGCTAACCAAATAGTGGTGCAATATTGCCACTACCTGGTTAGCCTTGGCGGCTCTGGGCCATGTCCATTGACACTGGATATTCAATGTTGTCACCACGGCATTGAATATCCAGTGTTAAGGGTTGGCGGGCAGCGCTATGTGCCATAGTGGCACATAGCCTGCCCAGTACAATATTGGACCCCTACTGTCCTTCAGGCATTTGTTCACAGTTGGCTTATCCAGTTAGTAGCACTGTCTAGATTATGTCGGGAAGGTCTGGGGCCAGGAAATTATCTGGATACAATCTGAATATCTATGTGGATAGCAGACTGAGGATCGCCGCTATCTTGACATTCAGCACCAGTCACCATCCAGATTCTATCGCAGAATATACACATTCTATTTAAACGTTTCAAACACTGACCACGGAATTAGTTATTGTCCCAAATGTATTTTGGAATCTTCTCTAATAGTATGCAATGATTTATCCTAAAGACATGCTAGCTTTTTGCTCTGGATCTTCCATTCATAGGCAGCAGATTCTTTCTTGACCTTGTCAACACCACCTATTTCTTAAGCACAAGAAACGTGCATCAAAGCAAAGGCAAGCTAATTTAGAAACATAGGCCATGTGGTCTTTTTCTGCTGTCATGTTTCTATCTAGTCTGCCCTTCCATATCAACTACTATAGTCCCTTTTTTCCTTTAGAGATCTTTTATGTTTGTCCCATGCTTTCTTTAATTCAGATATGAGGATGAGCAACATCGGATAATAATCAGTAGGCTTGATGAGTCTTGGCCAACTCTCTGAAACATCTCAGATTTTGGCACCTAGCAGACAGCACACCTCCCTGGACATCAAGTCTGGTTGGCAGATGGAAGCTTCGGTACCCCTCAGAAGAGAATCACCAACCACCACTACCTTTTGCTTCCTTGTGGTGACCGACTTTGCAACCTTTGGGTGCTTGAGCTCTGATTCTTCCTTTTCTTGGGTGCTTTAACCTCCTCCATTTCCAGGGCTGCATACTGATTCTTTAATTCAAGGGCTGGAAGAGTTGGCTTGTTGATTCTGCAGGCTCTGGTGACTTATGTCCAACTCTCTTCATTCTGTAGCATACCATCTTCACCTCTGTCAGAGAGCTTGGATGCTTCCAGAACCATCTCATTGATGTACTTCCCGCTGTCTCAGATTCTTCTCAGCCTTGCCACCTCCTCTCTGAGCTCCTCCACTTGTTTCATGAGAGCTTCAGCTTCCAGGAATCTTGCACATGGAACCAGTCCCTCAACTGGTATCAGGCTGTCTTTCTGGACAGAGACAGAAGCCATAACAGGAGGAACAGCTTTGGCATTACAATGTTTCCCAGCCATTGTTCAACTGGGGGAGCTTTGGTACCTGTTGATTAAATAAGAGACCTACCCAAGTCTCTAACTTTTCCTCAGCTGTCCTTCAGAAGCAGCTAACTTCTTTTATGTGTTCTAGCAGCACTGTTCTACATATGTCCCTGTGTGTAGCCCTACTTCTTTGCTAAACAGTTATTACTTTCGACTAGTAATTTCTGATATTATGTGTCTAAAGTGTATAGATTAATGTGTTCCTTTTGTAAAAGCTCCTTTTAAGAATATCAAATTGCTTACTATTAGTAGCTATCCAAACGTGGAACTATTTGCTTCCTAGATGTTTCCTGCAATGCAATGCAATGTGTGCCTTTGAGTCAGTCCTTACTCCTGGCGACCCAGAAGCTCCTGGGTTTCCTACCAACCAATAAAAAATCTGTTGCCCAAGTCAACAAGCTAATTGGGGAGTTGCTCCATATAGCAATAATCCTCACATGGAGTGGTTGGGAGGGATCTAACACCTGAGGAGATCAGTGATTTCAAAGAGCATGCCTATCTCTTTGAACTTGAAGGCTAGAGGAGAAGAAAAATCTTTAGTTGCAGAAAAAAAGCTTTGCTGAAGAAGAAAAAAAATTCCCCTATTGCAATACAGCTGGAAAAATAATTTAGCTATTTAAATGATATCAGACCAAGGTTTTGAAACGGATCCAAACCAGGTAGCTTCAAGAGTTCACTAGCTTAGACCTGGGGACTTTAAGGTTCTCTAGTGTTTCCTGGGGTTTGCCAGTTAATGTTTTATTTAAAATTTCTTGAGGGTAGTAGCTCTACTCATGGCCTTGATTCATAAAGAGACTCTGAGTGCCTGGAACCTCCAAGCCCAGCAAGCTTTCAATAAGCTAAAACAAGTCTTTGCATTGGCCATGATCTTTTCTTACCTTGACCTTTATACTGGAAGTCAAAGCCTCTGAAGCTAGAGTGGGAATGGTATTGTTGCAAAGGCCAGATCCCAATTCCTCTCTCCACCCATGCAGTTATTTCTCTAAAAAGATTGTCTTCTGTCGAATGTAATTATGACATCAGGAACCAGGAGCTTCTAGTCAAATGAGCTTTGGACAGGTGGAGACATCTCTTGGAAGGAGTTACCTTTCCAGTCATGACCCTTACAGACTATAAGAACTAATTTTATATCAAATCTAATAGATGAATCCACAACAGTTTGGATGAGCTGTGTTTGTCTGGTTCCAGTCTATTATATTTTACCATCCTAGAACAAAGAATGTTAGAGTCGATGCTTTCTCTTAACAGACTTCCACAAAACCAGCCTCAACACTTTATGAAAGGTAGCCTTACCAGGGGCGCCCCAAGGGGGTGCGGGGCCTCATTTGCATAAATATTTGCATAATGCTACCATACACTAACTTTTAGTAAATATGCCTCTTAATGAGTGTATGGATAAAGAAAGACTAAAAGATTTCTACATTACTATAATCCAGTGCCAACCGCCAGGCACATTAGGAACTACTACAAACACTGCCCATTTAGAACCAATAGCAAACCCACTGTATCATAACAGCACTACCAGGACTCATAAAGCACCATACCCTACCTATCAAAAGGAAACACTACAAATATTAAACCAATACATTTCAGAGAATAACAATACATGACCTACTGGGGAAAGGAACAAGTGGCAATGTGAAATAGGAATTACATAAACAGAATACCTCAGCTCAGTTACACATGCAGAACATAGACCATCACCAAACAAAGAATCACAATTTAGAAACAGGAAGACAATAATTAAACTGGGAACCTAAAAGCCAAACTTGGAATGTACAGCAACACTGTAGAAATAAAACTATAAATTAATTTCCTCTTGTACTAAATAAAGCACAGAGGTTAATGATTCACATTTCCCAGAGCTGACATATTCCAGTTAATAAATTCAAAATAAAGAGATATTTTTCTACCTTTTGTGCATTTTTTTCAGTTGCAATTGCTCCAGCCACTTTCTTCTGGTTTCTTCGTGTCTTCTGCTAACTCTTCATCATCTGCTGTCCATTTGTCCTTTCTTCTCTCTTCTAGTTTTTTTTTCCATTCTCTCTCTACATCTGCTTTAACATACTAATCTTTCTCCTTTTGCTCTTTCCTCATTCCTATTTCATCCACTCAAATTTTACCCCTCCATCCTCAATCCCCACTTACTCTCCCAATACCCGGCCAATTGAAGATTTTTCTTCCCTCCCACACAAAATATTTTTCCCCTCTGCATTTCACTCTCCCAGCCCCATCCCATTCTAATCCTCCCCCAATATCAGCTCCCTTCTAGTTCCAGCACCACCCAGCATCCGCTCCCTTCTAGCTCCCGCATCAGGCCATTTCCAGTCCTAGCCCCCCATCAGCCCATTTCCAGTCCTAGCCCCCCATCAGCCCATTTCCAGTCCTATCCTAGCCCCACCATCAGCCCATTTCAAGTTCTAGCTCCCCCATCTATTTCCAGTCCTATCCGAGTCCCTCCATCAGCTCATTTCAAATCCCAGCCCCCCATCAGCCGATTTCTAGTCCTTTCCTAGCCCCACCATCAGCTCATGTCAAATCCTAGCTTCCCTCCACTCAGCCCATTTCCAATCCAAGCCCCCAATGAGCCTACTTCCAGTTCTAGCCCCTCTATGAGTCCATTTCATTCCAAGCCCCCACCACAGTCCATTTCCAATCTTAGCACCCCCCAACAGCCCATTTCCAGTCCTATCCTAGCACCTCCATCAGCCCATTTCCTGTCCTAGCTCCCCCCCCATTCAGCCCATTTCCAGTCCTAGCTCCCTCCCCTCACAGCCCATTTCCATTCCAAGCCCCCTCCTCATCAGCTATTTGCAGTTCAAGCCCCCCTTCCACTCAGCCAATTTCCATTCCAAGCCCCCGTCCCCATCCCCATCAGCTATTTGCAGTTCACGTCCCCCCTTCCACTCAACCCATTACCAGTCCTAGCCCCCCCATAGCCCATTACCAGTCCTAAGCCGCCCATCAGCCCACTTCCAGTCCTAGCCCCCCATCAGCCCATTTCCAGTCTTAGCCCCCCCATAGCCCATTACCAGTCCTAACCCCCCATCAGCCCATTTCCAGTCCCAGCCCCCCCATAGCCCACTTCCAGTCCTACCCCCCCATCAGCCCATTTCCAGTCTTAGCCTCCCCCCTAGCCCATTACCAGCCCTAATCCCCCCTAGCCCATTACCAGTCCTACCCCCCACTCCATCAGCCCCTGCGGGCTTAACAGAGGGGCTGTTGTGCAAGAGGGAGGGCTCTGTTGGATGGGCGGGGGCCCCGTGGGAGACACTTGATTCTGCCGCTGCCACAAGTTTTTTTTTTCTTTTAAAGTTTTCCTGGGCTGATGGGCAGAATGTTGTTTGCGCGGGGCCCTGTGCAAACAACATTCTTGCTCAATGGACGGGCCAGCCCTGAGCCTTACACTAGCCTCCTGGATTGATGTGGTCATCTTTGTGACTGACATCCTAGAAAGGATTTTTCAAGCATCCAACACTAGGGAATTAACTGACCATACCTTTGTCCCAAATAGTTGTTGATTAGATGTTTACAAATAGGCACACGACTTTAAGACTGCAAAGCACCCAGGGGTGAGAAAACCACAACACTGGTTGAGTAAAAACCTTGGGATCTCCAGATTTTATCAGGAGGATTGCTAGAAGTCCTTTTAACCAGATGAATTCAAATTCAGTATTTTTTTAAAGGAGATTCATTACAGCTTTGTACTGATAGAAACATAGAAATATGACGACAGAAAAAGACCACATGGCCTATCTAGTCTGTCCTTCCATAACAACTACAACAGTCCACTTTTTGCCTTTAGAGATCCTCTGTGTTGGTCCCATGCTTTCTTGAATTCAGTTACTGTCCTCATCTCTACCACCTCCACTGGGAGACTATTCCACGGATCCACTACTCTTTCCGTAAAGAAATATTTCCGCATATCACTCCTGAATCTATCTCCCTTCACCCTCATCCCATGTCCCCTCGTAGCAGAACTTGCTTTCAATTGAAAGAGGCTCTCTCCCTGAACATTTATGCCACGGAGGTATTTAAACATCTCAATCATATCACCTCTATCCCGCCTTTCCTCTAAGGTGTACATATTAAGATCCTTAAGTCTGTCCTCATATGCTTTATAATGAAGCCCATTAATCATTTTGGTAGCAACCCTCTGCACCGACTCCATCCTGTTCACATCCTTTTGAAGGTGCGGTCTCCAGAATTGCACACCATACTCCAAATGAGGTCGCACCAAAGACTTATACAGAGGCATTATCACCTCCTTTTTTCTGCTAGCCATTCCTCTCCGTATGCACCCCAGCATCCTTCTAGCTTTTGCTGTCGCCTTTTCCACCTGTTTAGCTACTTTAAGATCATCAGACACAACCACGCCTAGGTCCCGCTCTTCTTTAGTGGACAAAAGTACTTCACCTCCTATACTGTATTGCTCCCTTGGATTGCTGCAGCCCAAATGCATGACCTTACATTTTTTAACATTTAACATTGATATTATGTATATACCTCTGATGCTGGCAATTGCCAAAACTAGGTAACATTGGGCTTTTATTTCTAATGTTTGTTGATTTTATACTACATAACATAAGCCATACTCAGTCAGAGCAAGGTCCATCAAGCCAAGTATCTTGCTTCCAACAGTGGCCAATTCAGGTCACAAGTATCTGGCAGGTTCCCTAAAGGTACACAGATTCCATGCTGCTTATTCCAGAGGTAAGCTGTGGATTTCCCTGCTCCTCTTTAATAATGGTCTTTAATTATGGACTTTTCCTCCAGAAACTTGTAAAAACCTCTTTTAAACCCAGCTACACTAATAGCTTTTACTACATCATCCAGCAATAAATTCCAGAGTTTGATACACATTGAGTAAAAAAATATGTTCTACAATTAGTCTTAAATGTCCTACACTCAAGCTTTATTGCATGTCTCCTAGCCTTCTCCTTTTTGAAGGAGTAAACAACCAATCTACATTTACCCGTCCACTCCATTCATTAATTTATAAATCTCTATCATATCTCCCCTCAGCCATCTCTTTTCCAAGCTGAAGAGCCCTAAACCTTTAACATAAGAACATGCCATACTGGGTCAGACCAAGGTCCATCAAGCCCAGTATCCTGTTTCCAGCAGTGGCCAATCTAGGTCATACGTACCTAGCAGTTTCCCCAAAAGACACAGGTTCCACAATGCTTGTACTGGGTCAAGCATTGATATCCTGGGTCCCTTCTTAATAATGGTTTATGGACCTTTCCTCCAGGAACTTGTCCAAACCTTTTTTAAACCCAGCTACACTAAGAGCCTTTACTACATCCTCCCGTAACAAATTCCAGAGTTTGATTACACGTTGAGTGAAAAAATATTTTCTTTTATTAGTCTTAAATAGTTTACCATGTAGCTTCATTGCATTTTAAGTCTTTCCTCATAATCAGTGGAATGTGTTTGTATCCTATTTCTTTTATTTATGTTTTATGATTTTGTTGTGTACTTTGTGTGTTCTGCTTTTTGTTTTATTCTTCACTGCAATGCATCCCCCTAAGTACTGTGGCGAAGTGGTAATGTGTTTGTACTTACTGAAGACGGAAGACATGGGGCTTCTTGGTGTAGTGCACGTCTAGGAAGCAGATAGCTCCTGTCAGCGTCAGAGGCATGACCGAGACAGAGCTCTGTAAAAGAGGAAGGGGAGAAGGAAAGGGTGAAATTTGTTCTTACCCACTAATTTGTTGCCACTGCCTGGTTCCGCCTCTGGAATGCCCCAGTGCTAACCGGTTAGCTAACTGTGTTAATGCCGCTGAATTTCCTGCTTAGCGGTGTTTATATGGTTTGCAGGTCAACAAGGATCCTATTGCATTAGTCGAAACTGTAACCATCTGCTGGAGGGCTGCATCACTGAAATAGTGTTCCCTGCCTCTGTCTGCTGCTTGAGCAACACAACCCACTTGTCTGAATTAGTTTAGCAGGATGAAAAGGAAGAAAGTTCATACAGAAATTGCGAAAATGATGGCAGATAAACACCATGGGCCCGAAATTCAGCAGCTAGCCATCGCCGCTGAACGCTAAACAGATATTCAAAGCTGGGGCCACAACTGGCCACGGGCATTGAATATCCGCGTGGGCCACTGAAGCAGGAAGCTAACCAGGCAGTGGTGATATTCAGCGGCAGCAGTAGTGTTGGTGCCACTGAGTATCCCGCTTAGCGGCATTTACACGGTTTGCAGACCTGCAATCCGTGTAAATGCCTTTGAATATCGGGCCCAAATGGCCTATCCAGGCTGCCCATCCATACCAACCACTAAGCTCTGTAATCCCTTTATTTCCCTCTGAGATCCTCTTATTTTAGGACTTCTGTGGTTTGTGAGTAATATTTCTGCCTTTGCACCTCTAGATTCAGGAAAATGGGGTTACTGAGTGAGGGAAAGAACCTAATGGATATAGGAACAGATTCTTCCTATGAGAGAGAAAATTCCAGTTCTCTTCCATCTCTCTGTGCATAAATTCTAATCCCAGCTCTGTAACCTGCTCACTTGGGGCGAATCACTTTCTCTCCCTGTGCCTCAGTTCTTCCCGCCAGCCCTCCCCTGGCAGTCTCTTATATCTTTGCACATGCAGCTCTATTGCAAGCAGGGCTGGAATCTGGCACCCTGAACCTTCATTTATAACCATGTAGAGTTTTTTTCCCCCTCTATTTTATACCCTCCTTTTTCCCAATTTAGCTAGATTGGCCATCGCAACAATAGTTCTATGATGTTCCATGCACGATAACAAGCTTGGAATATGACCATTTCATATCACCCTTCCCTCAGGGACTGTGGCCTCTGCAGTATCCACACCTAGCCAATCCTGAGAGCTGAAGACCCAACTTAGGGACTGAACTGGGGGCTTCATAGCAATGCTCAGAAGCAGCGGAGTATCTTTTCGGTTGGAAGGGCCAAACAAGCCAATCTCCAGCCCCTCCCCTAAGCTCTCTAGTTGTTGATATTGTGTTGGGCAAAATATTGATGGGCCATGGCCCACCCCGTTCCGCTGCATACAGTATGACAATGCTCAGCATTTTCCACCTTCGCTCAAATCCTGGCCCTGCCATTTGACTGAGGCTGGCCTGGATGTTGTTGTTATCACAGAGCCATGATGTAATGAGTTCTATATTTTAAGAGGTGGTCAAACATGGCTATACTCTCTTCAGGAAGAATGGGAAAGGCAAGAAAGAGGAAGGATAATGCTGAATGTAAAATAATAAATCTCAAAGCGACCAAAATGCGGGGGATATGAGGGAAGCACTATTGGTCGTCTTGGAAAGGAGGGGTGGCATATTCATCTACACCAGAGTGACATTGGCAGAAGAGCAGAGTAAGGATAAGGAATGCAGTGATAAAAGAGGATCATACGACTAGTGAGAGATTCTGACCTGCCAGATGTTAACTGCAGCATCCCAGCTACAGAAACAGAAAGATGATGCTTCTAGACTCCCTTTAGTGGTAACGGAAGTGGCAATATTAAACCTGGTATTTAAAAATGAGAAAAGTGGATTCAGCAGATGAGAACACCTAGGATTTGTTGGTTAGCAAATTGTATCGGCCAGTTTTCGGCCAAGATTGAGCATGTCAACAACGGGCTGAGCAGGAGAGAATTCTGACTTTGACAGATCTAGTCACTTAACACCTTAAGTTAAGACCTAGATCTTTTGAATATCTACTTATCTGCTCAATGGTACAGAAGGGGATCCTGATCTTCAGGAGTGTCACCTTAAAGGTGAAAGCTTACCTCTTGAGGTTATTGACAGCAGGGAGAGGATATGAGTGGAGCAGGGGAATATTTAACTCGTTATTTGGATTTTTGGCATCGGACACCTAGCAGCAGATGTGAACCTCTACAACCTCGTCGCATCACAGCACCCAGATACCCTTCCTACTTAACCTGCTTCTGCTCCATCTGCGCTTCAACACACATCTATGCACTGATCATCGAATTAGGACACCTCTTCTTACTTACTTGCTTTACCAAAATTATAACATTCAACTGTTACACAGTCCTTATGTGCTCTAGTATCAACTTTGTTAAATGTCCCCAAAAGATGCCTAAATCAATTGCAATGCAAACACCCCTTAGTTCAATTCAAGTAATTTGTAAATGCTTTCCAATCAAGTTAACTGCATACTGCTTTAACTTGTAGATATAGCGGTATACAAAAGTTGTTAAATACTGTAAAAGAGCCCTTGTGAGGGCAGCAACCTCTTATGTTAGGAAGGTTCATAAAAGCATGAGGGGAAAAAAGCAACCATATCTGAAACAGTCTATGAAATCACCCCCAGGCCTTGCATTACTAGTTCCTGAGGCTTGAACTCTGTTTCTACTGGAGGGGATGAAGGGGGGGGGGGGAGGGGAGACTCAACTTTGGAGCTCCTCTTGAAAAGAACTATGAGAGGGATATTCAAAGACTTTTACATAGTTAGCTTCTGGGTTCTGCAGCGATCTGGATATTCAATGCCTGGGGCCAGATACGGCCCCAGCATTGAATATCTGGGGTTCGAATTCATCGGCGATGGCTAGGGGCTTTGCCAGCACTCTCTGCCAAGACTCAATATCTCCCCCTGTATGTTTCATGTTGGCGGTGCCTCCCTTCCTTGGACTCCTGTACCTTCATGGAGTCCTTCCGATCCTGGTAGAAGCAGAGGGTTCTCCTCACCAACATGGCGTGGTACGTGCTCCAGGTACGACAAGTTACCTGCCAGATGGAAGAGGAAGAGATCAGTGTCAGTGATTCCATGGGGAAAGCTCTCCAGGCTACTGAAAAGAAGGGAATGATAAGGAACACTTCATAATGGGGTTATTCCCATGTGAGGAGAAAGATCGCAGCTCTTTTGATGCAGAATTAAGGAATGAATACCACTGCCCCAACCAGTGAGCTCTTAGACCATATAATCCAGTCCTCTGTATATCATATTATCTAGAGGACCTAACTCTGTCCCTTATCACAGGCACTGTGGAGGAAAAAATGTCAAACTGTGCATTCTTTATACTTGCAGGCTTTGCACTAAATCTTAACATGCAATTCTGCATTTACTTTCACTGTGAAATGTGCCCGGGGTACAGAGTGAAAGTGGTCATTTGCACTTGCTCTATCTGCAAGTAGAACAGTTTCAGGTAGCTCATTTATCCAAATCAACAGCTTTGAAACCCTGCTCCCCATGCAGAGGACCCCCTGCAGCCTGTTTAACTCCCTGAGCAGTTTCCGTTTGAAAATGAGCTTGCCAGCCCACGGGAAGTCCCAGTTTTTCTTGTTAATATCACGGTATCTAGGGGCCCAAAGTGTTTTCAGTATTGGGAAGGGGGTGAAAATAAGACAAAGGGCATTGTTTGAGCCAGGCTGAAGTATTCCCTGAGCTGCGCTCTCCAGCTATGTGCCCTGAGATGTATTCACCTTTTTCCCTCCCTGTTGCAATGTTTGCTTCTTTTCTAAGGTTCCTTCCATCAGGAGAAATTCTGTAGTGCGAGGATTCTGGAAGCAGAAAATGAGTGATAAAATTAAAGATATCCATTCACATGTGCCCGTTGCTCCCCTCTGACACAGAACTGTGCCCATCTGTCCCCTTTAATATATTCTTTTTTGAGACACTGGGAGGCCTGTTTGCATGTTACACTAGCTCTGTGCTGTGGTGTTCCTGTTGTGACATACAGACCATATTTACTTCCCAGCAGTGGATCTATGCTCACATCCCATTATGGTGATTCTCCTCCCTGGAGAGAGGCTGCAGTCTCGTGGGGATTTCTTTTCTGGTATAGCAATGTATAAATAAATACTAAAAAAACATTTGAGAGAGGCCTCACCTTGGCTCTATTTGGGTCCTTCACCTCATCTTCATAACACTTATAATAGTGCTTCTGTTGGTCTGGTGTACACAGAAGCCCCATGAGATTCGAGATGCAGACGTCTGAGAAATGTATTTGGTGAGAGTTCTCTGTGGGCTTTCCCTGGCTGCTGCGCTCTCTCAAGTCTATGCTGACACCCCTGCTTCTCTCACCTTCTTGTTTCTCACTCTGAGCTGAGGTGGGCATTATGGATTTGGCAACTGCCACATCATTTGCTGAAGTAACAATGAATTGACCACAGTTTTTGGTTTGAGCCTTGCAGGCCCATTTCTTCCCCTTGTTTTCTGCAATTTGGGAAGCCATATCTGAATAAGAGCTCTGCCTACATCTCTCCACATTCTTCCATATGTCTTCCAGCTCTTCCTCAACTTCCTGGAAGAGAGTGGGGTTCGTGTGTAGCACATCTGGAGATGTCATGAGACATGCTGGAATGATGCTCTTCGGTTTTAATCTTTTGGGGTTTGGTGAAACTATAGGAGGGTGACATCCACTCGGCTCTGCTGAGGGCTGAATGTCTTTGGGCTCATCATCTTGCTCATGATCAATCTCATAGTCAAACATTGAAAGTTGGTTTGAGGCTTTGTCATCTACACTAACCAATGTCAGTGGTGAGGTGAACTCTGGAGAAATAACCATTAAGCATTGTTCCTCATCCTTGGTGAAGGAAATCAGTTGTACTGGATTATGTCCAGCCTCCACGTCTTCACTAACCCCGGCACCAACTGGCTGAGCCATCATGCTGTCGGTATGCAGTTCACAGTGCCTACCAGGAGAGGGGGCACCTTGCTTGGTGATTAATTCCTTTGAGTTTGAGGAGATGTAGCAGATTGGCTTTTTGGTTCTTGATTTGCCAGTGGGGGTGCTTAACACAGCTGACAACCTGTCCCATTCGTGGCCGACTTGCTCATGGAGAATGCTGGTATGAGATAGTCTAAAGTCAAGGAAATCTTCCCCTGGGTGGTGTTGGTCCTGAGTTACCACACCGTCTTCTCCAGTACTAAACGTTGGAGGCCTATGCTGGTTGTCAGAGACACTGAGGTTCAGGTTTTCAAACCGGGTGCTTTTGCTCTGTACACCTGATACATTGTCAGGATCACTGCTAACACCATCCCCTTGTATCCTTTTGCTTCCTCCTATCACTGAATGTTGCTCAGTCCTTTTCTGAGGAGTCACAAACATAGCTCCTGCCACTGAACTGCCATTCTCTCTATGTGCAGATCTATTGAGCTGGAGACCTGTATCCAATGCAGGATCAACCTGTGGTGTGATCTCGATAGCATTCTGGCCATTACTCAGAAGGCTGAGTTCATTTGGGAGTACAATGCTCAGAACAGATCCCAAAGAAAGATGCTTACATCTGAAATGCTCCTGGGGTGGTTTGGAAACGCCGAAACCCAAGGTTTTGCTCTTAAGCTCTGATGGGCTAAAATCTAACACGGGCCTGATAGGTCTGCACTCAGCAGCAATGTCCTTGGTGAGAGGATTTTTTAGGTAGTCTAAGAATTCACTGAAGGCTGGATATGGTTCATGCCCCTTCCTCTTGCTGTGCTTTAGAGGCCATGTGGTGGTCTGGTGTTTAGTGTCTCTGGGCAAAGGCCTTGTAGTGTTTGGATTTATTCCCATGATCCCTTGAACTCTGAGCCTCTGAGCCTCCATCTTGCCCTTCTTCCTTTTCAGGTTGCTGAAGATGGTGTTGTTGGGGAGGGTATGGAAGAGGAGATGGTTGCTGCTACCAGATGCTGGAGTGAGACATATCTTTGACTCTGCTTTCTTGGAAGGCCGTGGCATGGTCAGGCATCTGCTTGGATGTCTCTCTTCTCTCTTGGTGTCCTTCATGTGCAAAGAGGTGCTAACCTGGTCAACAGAGAAGGTTAAAGAAAGAAACCTTGAGATACTGGCAGGAGAGTAGTGGCTTTCTCAGGCTGGAATCATGGCTATGTAAACTCTTTCTTCTCCTTACATACTAAGGGTCATTTTATAAGGGCAAACAGGTTAACGCGTGATGTAGTTTGCATATTTCCTGCCTAGTTTATATAGCATACTTTGTTTTATAAACTAGGCGTGGAAGTGGTCAAAAACGCATGTTAAACTCGGTGCGAGCACTTATGGCAGGTGTAAAGGCCAGCATCTAGATTTTCCAAGAACACAGACAAGTTATAGTATTTTATAACTTATGCATGCAAATTTATGCTCCAACCCCGCTCCGCCCTATACCTGCTCACAGTGAAAGTACACTCCATTGGTCCAAAGTGCATACTTTCAGAATAGTGTACAAGTGGTCCGTTATGCACATAAATCACTAAAACACCATGATTTACGTGCACAAACACGTGTAAATCTAGGCGACCCTTTTAAAATGACCTCCAGTGTCTTATGAGAGAGTAATTTTATAACAGGGTGACCAAAATGTCAAGGCACATAGGCACATATGTCTTGCTTAATTTCTAAAAGCAACATATGTGCCTATCGACCTTTATGAACCATCATTCCCAGTTCTCCAGAGGAGTCGTCATTTGGGGCGTGCAAGTTCCTGTAAGGCTTGGCGCTTCTGCAAGTATTTGATAATACACATAAATACCTGTTGCTTCTGCCACCCCTCTGCCCATTCTCCACTCCCAGGAGCACCTGCATGTATACAGCATGTGTTTTCGGACTCCTTTTATGCGCATATACCCCAGGCTACATGTCCAAGTCCCTCGGAGTGCACTGCAGTTCCAGGCTAAGGAAGAAGCGCACACTCTCCATCCTGCTTGACGTCAGGTTGCAGGCTCTGTTTTAGTAAAGGGGATTCATACTGTAACAGGTTTATTACACCTCTCTATTCCCCCATCTGAGCTGCAGCTACTCTAAACCATGAGCACCAGGGTGAGAGATTGTGAGCACTTTTGTTAGGCTCCTTCTCTGGCCCTATTCAAATCCAGGCTAAAAGCCCACCTTTTCGAGGCTGCTTTTGAATCCTGATGCCCCTCACTCTATCGTTCACCACTTACTGTATGTGGATCTTAGCATTCTCTAGTCCCCAGTTTTGTGATGTTGTTCATCTTGATTCGATTGTAAATTCTGACGAATAGGAACTGTCTCTTACATTTGCATGTATAGTGCTGCGAATGTCTTGTAGCACTATACATGATAAGCAGTAGAGAGAAGAAACCTGATTCACACTTCCACACTGGTTGAAGGAGACCCACCTGCTTACGGGCTTCAGACTTATGCTAATCCTACACTCTTGCAAGCTTGAAGACCATTAGGGGCTGATTTCCAAAAAGGCTGATATTCAAACACCACCGTGCTTAGCCGAGGCACTTAAATATTGGCAGGATATGCAGCAGCAGAACCTGGACAGGAGCTGCCACTGAATATCAAGGCCGAGCAGCACTATCCAGGTACGTGTCGTCATTTATCCAGCTGCTGGATGCTGAGTCGGCGCTTATCCGGGTTGCAATTTAGGAGAGTTTTTCATGTGTCCTAACTGCCTGGATAAGGGTGATTGAAAATTTGCTAACCCAAGAAGTTTTGGCGCTGACACCTCCCCTGCTCTGCCGCTGGTCTACCCCTGCACTAAATGCTGCCACTGATCCAATGCTGGCTTCTGCCATGTGTGACCCTGCAGTTCTGATGTCCCGAAGCCAAGCAGGGACTACATTTCCCTGCATGCACTGGGGTAAGCCTAGACAGGGATAAGACTGTCCAGAAAATTACTGGAGCTTGCTGGTAATCGTATTGGCAGCGTTTTATGTACAAAACAGACTGGGACTCGTGGTTTGGTTCTGGTCTGGTGGTAAGTGGAAACGATTTCCCTCTAGCGTTCCCAAAAGGGATAGCAGCATAAGAAAAAATGAGAGGCCTTCCAAGTATCGTTTTCAGAAAGGGTCCCCAAGAAGGCCTGGGAGCAGCTGTAAGGGGGTCCTCTTCTTCCTTGCCCCCTTGCCCCTGCACTACAGACGCTGCTTGGGCAGAATTTATCCCAAAGCCTACGGTCGACTCAAGTCCCCATGTTACTCTTCCAGCACAGGGACTTCAAAAAAGAATTTAAATAATTTGAAAAAGTGCCCATTCTTCCTTCAGACTTGTCATGGGATGAGGAAAGACGGGTAAATGATGCCGCCAACATGTGTTTTCATGACACATGTGTTGCACATTTTATCTCTTGAGACCTCTAACTGAATGAAAGGTGACCATGGCACATGCTCTGCGCCAGGGCTCAGACTCGGAGGACTTTAGCTCCTGAGTGCCACAAATCAGCCTGCTTAAAGCACTGCATCTGCTTTTCCAAATATTCAGCTTGGGGCCACTTGAAAAATCAGATCAGTTTGTTGGAACTCATGAACCAGATTTTGTCCTTCTAGTTTCTTTGGGGAGTGTTTTCAGCGGCAATGGCCAACACACTTAATGCGGCTGACCGTCACTGCCTTAATTATAATCTGGATATTCAACGCCGGGGTCATATCCAGGTTGGCCAGATAGCGCTGCAGGTAACCAGGCAGTGGTGATATTCAGCTACTAGCTGGTTATCCCAAGCGGCAAATGTTAGGTGAATCTTTCAAGTGCCTACTGTTTGTTGCTGTGGGATAACTGGCTAGCAGCTGAATATCCCTGCCAGCCATCCCAGTTACTGTGTTTGCTCTGCCCCAGAACATCTCAACACTAGCCAGCTACCATTGGGGTGTTTGGTGGCAGCACTCAGGGATATTCATTGGCATTAACTGCATTATTTATTTACATTCTCTTATATACCACACTATTCTGCATCAGTGCAGTTTGCATTGAACAAACTGAAATTACATTGAACAGGGCATTATAACTTGGAGATAACTATTTTACAGGGAACATAGGCTATGGAGGGTTAAGTGGCTTGCCCAAGACCACAAGGAGCACCTGTGGGACTAGAAACCCCAGTCCTTCCGGCCCAAGGTTGCTGTCCTCTAGTGGGATTTGAACCCCCAACCTTCTGGCCTGAAGTACCTTGCCCCAACCACTAGGCCACTCCTCCACTCCATTGTTGCATTACTGCCACTAAATGTCCAGTTGAGCGCCATTTAGGCGGCTTGCAGTCTGGACTCTTCTGTTCCCTTCTTCTATCCAGGTTACCATTGTTTCTTTCTTAGCTGTTAATTTCCCTTGTTCCCGCTGGCTGTTGCATTGCTGTCACATAGGGGTGAGCAGATTTATCATCCCTCTTTCACTGGCCCCATCCTTTGCAAGAAACCTCTTTGGCAATATTCAGATGTAGCCTTAAGTCGCTCTGTTTCATGATGGCTTTTCATCATTCCACATAGCCTGTTTACCCCTAGATGTTGGCGGCCCTGGCCTGGTAGTGGACACCATCAGGCACAGACTTTGTATTGTATTTGATTTGATGGTATGCTTTTGTTTTTTAAGATATTTTTTTACATCTTGGGATTTTTAATTTATTTTTAAAAATGTCTTAGTTTAAACTGCCTTGACATTAGGTTTGAAGGACAGTATATCAAATAAACTTGAAACTCTGTGGGATTGGCATAGTGCTTTCCTTTCTGATATATTCATCCATTAAGTCAAATAAAGTCAACAGCTGGGACATTTCTGATGTTTCAGAAAGATCCGAGTTGGATCCCTACACCTGATTCCTACTTCTCAGCCATTCAGGGCTAGAGGGTTCCAGTCATGATACAACTGTATCCAGTCTAAGGATATCTAATACCCTAGGTGTCCCCCTCTCCAAAGCACATCAACGCCCTGCTTCCTTCCCCTGTATTCCAACATCTTCCATATACCCCCCACATCTAGCATATTCCCTATCCTATCCTACACCCCTTGGTGTCCAGCACCTCCCTTCCCCTACCACCCCTTCAGGTGTCTAGCAACCTTTCTTCCCTACCCTTCCCCTTTTCAGGTGATCAGCATTACCCCTTCTCAACACCCCCCGCCCCCCCCCCCCCCGCTGTCCAGCCTCCCCTTCCCTACCCCCACCTTTCAGGTATCCAACATAGCTCCTTTTATTCCCTACTCATGTGTCCAGCTACTCTTCTTCCCTTTTCTGCCTCCCCCCCCCCCCCACACCTTTTCAGGTGTCCAACTGTGCTCCGGACATTGCTGGGGGTGGCATCAGCCCTGGCACAACAGTCTTCAGCAACCCTAAATGGACGCTTCTGCCACTGCCCTCCAAGGGTCAACTCTAAAACTTAACAAAAGCGGCTACTGCAGGACCTGCAGCAGACGTGTGTGCTCAAGGCAGGACGCATCCTGCCTCTTTTGAATTTCCTGTTCGGTGGGGAGGGGGGAGGCAGACATGCCAGGCCTTCAGCATGGCCTGCTGGCAGCCACTTTTGCTAAGTTTTAGAGTTGGTCTGATGGAGGGCAGCAGCAGCAGCAGCTTTCATTTAGGGTTGCTGAGGACTGCCTTGCTGGTGCTGCCACGAGATTTATGCTGATCTAGGGGAAACCCTAGTTTGCCTAGTAGGAGGGCAAGCCCTGTGTGACATTTCCTGGGCAGATGCAGAGTGCAACATGTTCCTGGTTCCAGAGCAAATGGCGGTCCCTACTCCCTAAAAAAAAGGGCAAGGGGTAGGGGAAAACCCAAGAAGCTGTGAATGAAGACTCAGGGTACCATAACTCAAGAGGGGCCTGTTCCAACTAAACTAGAATCCTAAAGGAGCAGGAAAAAACTGATAGTGCCCCTTCCCTCCCCCCCCCCCCCACTACCACCACCAAATTTTTAAAAAGCGTAACACCTAATTCACAGACTACACTGAGACCCGTGAGATGGGGCAACCTCGGCCCACAGTATCCTGGGCCAGCCACTCAACTGGTTGCTAGAAGGTTCTACACTGTGTCAGATCCACCTGGTGATGCCTCGGTTCATATAGGGACTGGTGGTCCCAGTTATTAAATTGGGACTGCTAATCCAAGCATGTATTTATTTATTTAACAAAGTTTTATATACCGCCCCTTCCAGAGATCAGGGGCGGTTTACATGGAACATCACAACTTTTACAGTGAACAATGTAACTGTATACATAAGAAGCAAAACCAGTCCTTGATCAGCCTATTGATGATCTGGAGTCTACTGATAATGCTCTGGTTGGAAGTAGGATTAAGATATACAAAACTGAAGGAGGAAGTGATGTCACCTGCTTGAATGGCCGTGTGAGCGGCGAGCTCCGACCCGACCCCAGTGAACGAGGAGATATTATTGCCCCGAATTGCAGGAGGACGACCGGGGAAGAAGGGTGAAGGAAAGCAGAGGCAGCGTTGAGCATGACCACCCGGAAAAAAACTGCAGATTTGCGGGAATTCGCCTTTGCCGGAGCGGCAGCGTCGGCGGGAGATGGCAAAATGGCTGGTGTGGAGGCCACACGGCGTGAGCATGTGGAGCCAGCAGCGAGGGGACTGGAGAGAGGTGAGGGGGATGTCGAGCCCTGTGGACTGGGACCGGTGACCAGGGACGAACTGAAGCGGTGGTTTACTGAGGTTAAAGCTGAAGTCCAGAGCTCAAAACTGGCGTTGCAGAGGCTCATGAATGCACTCAAGGAGGAGGTGGGAGAAGTGGCTGCTAGGCTAGGAGACCATGAAAACCGCCTAGAGCTGTTGGAACAGCAGCAAGAGGAGTGGAATGGGCAGCGACAAGGGGAAGAGAGTTGGAAGGAGCAGATCCAATTAAAGCTGGAGGACCTGGAGAATTGCTCCAGGAGGAATAATTTGAGAATCAAAGGAGTCCCGGAGGAGGTGTTCAGGGACTGCCTGGAAGCCCTGAGGCAAGGGGGAGAGGAGGCAATGGGAGACGGCTTCCAGATGGATAGAGCCCACAGAGCTTTGGGCCCAGTGCGCAACAATCAGCCCAGAGACATAATTATTTGTCTCAAGGATTATAAAGTGAAGGAGCGAATAGCAGCTAAAATGAGAGGACTGAGCAACTTCAAATGGCAGGGCTACTCAGTGGCTATATTTGCGGACCTCTCCTTGGGGACTTTGCAGAGAAGAAGGGAATTGGCCCCCATTACCAGGCTCCTTAGGAAAGAGGAGGTACGCTACCGATGGCTCTACCCATTTGGGCTGGCCTTCACAAAAGGAGAAAGAACTTGGAGAATATCGTCAATGGAGGCTGCTTGGACCGCGCTGAGGGCGGCGGGTCTGGAAGGACCAGCAGAGGAAGCGAGAGCGGAGTGGGCGAAGGGAGCACATGGGAAAGCGCAGAGAGTCAAGCCCTCCGGAATGCAACGGGAGCAATCGGGCGAGGACGACGGCGAATACCGACGATCGCAGTGGAAAGGAGTGAAGAGATGATGGACAGTGTTCTAGAGTGACAGGGCTGTTGTTATTATTATTGGTATTGTAAGCATAACTGAAGAAATACGAGTTGGTTGAAGTAAAAGTTGGTGGAGCGGGTTGGGATAAGTAAGGGGGGGAGAAGGGGGGTGAAGGGAGAGGGAAGCAGAGAGATTTGGGGGAGGTGGGGAGGGGGAAGGGGGCGGGAGTGGGAGGGTAGGGAAGGACGGGGTGCAGAGAAATAAGGGGGTCCGGGGAGGGCGGGGGACTTACTACTCTTTATAAGCCTGGTCAGGGATGAGGCGGGGGGCAGGGGACGGGGGGGGGGAGGGGTAAGGGGGGGAGGGAGGGGATGGTACTAGTGGGCGGCAGAGTCAGCGGGGTAAGGAGAGGGAGAAGTGGTCAGTAGCAACAATAAATACTAAAGGATTGCAGACATGGCGCAAGCGGCGCCTGCTGGAGCGGGAGCCTATAAGGTTGAAGGCGGACCTGGTATGTATACAGGAGATGCACTTGAAAGTTGGCCAGGAAGGGTTGATAATGTCACGGGACTACCCGAGGGTCCTGTTGGCTGGTCAAAGGGAGCAACCAAGGAAGGGAGGGGTGGGAATAATGATAGGGCGACAATATAAGGATGCGGTGGTGGAGGAGAGGAGGGATCGAAAAGGGCGATGGGTGGCAGTTAGATTAAAGATATCTGGGGAGGAGGTGTGGGTGGTCAGTATCTACGGGCCTAACATGAGGAGGGAAGAGTTTTATGAGAGGCTTTTGGTAGAAGTGGAGGGTTGGGGTGCAACACCGGTGATAATGGGGGGAGACTTTAACATCACGTTGAACCCAAGGTTGGACAATGGAGGAGGGGGGGAGGGGGGAGGAAGGAGAGGAGGAGTCTGCTAAAATTAAAGGAGAGGCTGGGTATGGTAGACATGTGGAGAGTGAGGCATCCTGGGGAGAAGAATTATACCTTCTATTCAGCTGTACATTTTATTTTATTTATTTACATTCTCTTATATGCTGTGCTATTCTGCATCAGTGTAATTTACATTGAACAAATTGAAATTACATTGAACAGGGCATTATAACTTGGAGATAGCTATTTTACAGGGAACATGGGCTATGGAGGGTTAAGTGGCTTGCCCAAGGCCACAAGGAGCACTTATGGGACTAGAAACCCCAGTCCTTCTGGCCCAAGGTTGCTGTCCTCTAGTGGGATTTGAACCCCTGACCTTCTGGCCTGAAGTACCTTGCCCCAACCACTAGGCCACTCCTCCACCCCATGATATGTATAGTAGGTTGGATATGTTGTGGGTGAGCGGTAATTGGGGGGCAAGGGTAAAAGAGGTGGAAATCGGCAATATAACATGGTCGGACCATGCTCCGGTGCATATTGCCTTTGATCTGGGGGAGAGAGATATGGGGGTGAGATTTTGGAGGCTTAACGAATCTTTGTTGAATGATAAGGGGTGTGTGTCAAAAGTCAAAGGGGTAATTAGAGACTACTTAGAGTGTAATTGGACAGGGGAGGTGGCCACGGGAATAGTGTGGGATGGGCTGAAGGCGGTGGTGAGGGGTCATTTGATCAGTATCGCTGCCCAGGAGAAACGGAAAAAGCGAGAGGTGGAAACTAAGTTGTTGCAGCGGGTGGAGCGGCTAGAAAGGGCTCACCAAGTCGGGGCGGATCCCATTGTTCTCCAGGAGCTGTTAAAGGTGAGAGGGGAGTTGAGTCAGTTAAGGGCTGCGGAGATAGCACACACACTGGCAAAATTAAAGCAGGGGTGGTTTGAAGGGGGGAATGGGGGGGGGGGGAAGAGGTTGGCTTCCCGGTTGAAGGCGCGCCAACAGAAGTCAACGATAGGAGGGATACGCAATCAAAAAGGGGAAATGGTCTATAAGGTAGAGGAAATTCGACAGGTCTTTGTAGCGTACTACGAAAACCTGTATCGTAGTGAGGTGAGTGGGGATGGGAAGAAAGGGGAGGAGTTTCTGGAGAAATGTAGTCTGAGTAAGCTTACGGAGGAACAGGCGGAAGAGTTGGGGAGACCAGTGAGCTATGAGGAAGTGAAGGTAGCAGTGATATCCTTCAAAGACGGAAAAGCACCGGGGCTCGACGGGTATACAGCAAAGTTTTATAAAATTATGCAGGATGAGGTAGGGGGGTTGCTGATGGAGGTCTTCAATGGGGTGTTGCAGGGGGAAGGCCTACCCGGATCTATGGAGGAAGCGGATATTACAGTTATTCCTAAAGTAGGGAAGGACCCCTCTGTTTGCGGAGCCTATAGACCTATATCGCTTATTAACTTGGATGCTAAGCTGTTGGCCAAAATCATGGCTGCACGGTTGCAGAACGTAATGCAGCAGTTAGTGCATAAGGACCAGACGGGATTCATCAAAGGGAGACAGGGAGGGGATAATATCCGGAAGTTGTTAAATGTTATTTGGTCACTGCAGGAAACAGGGAGGGAGGCGTCTTTATGACGGTGGATGCCGAAAAGGCATTTGACAGGGTGGAATGGAGGTTCATGATGCAGGTGTTGGATAAATTAGGGTTGGGGGAGCCATTTTTGAAGTTGGTAAGAGCACTGTATGCTTGCCCAAGGGCTAGGATAAGGGTGAATGGGGGGTACTCGGATAGCTTTAGGCTGGGCGGAGGAACAAGGCAGGGGTGCCCCTTGTCACCCTTGTTGTTTGCTTTGGTAATAGAGCCGATAGCAGCCTATATTAGGGGGCAGGTGGATATTAGGGGGATTGAGGTTCAGGGGCAGTTGAGTAAGGTGGCACTCTTTGCTGATGATGTCATCTATACAGTGGGGCACCCTTTTGTTAGCCTTCCGAATTTGCTTAAGGCGATAGAGCAATATAGTGAGGTGTCGGGTTATAAGCTGAATCTAGATAAGACCGAAATATTGGGCTTTAACCTGGCCGAGGGGCTCAAGGAGAGGTTGCGGGACAAGTTTCCATTCAAGTGGGTGCGAGGAAGTTTTCGGTACTTGGGTATACAGTTGGGCAACTCATTAGAGCGGCTACAGGACTGGAATTATAAACCCCTGATAGGGGCGCTAAGGCGGGATTTAGACAGATGGAAGGGCCTACATTTATCGTGGATGGAGAGAATAGCTACAATAAAGATGAATTTGCTGCCACGGATATTATTTGTCTTTATGGCACTGCCGTGTAAAGTGTCCAGGAGATGTCTGAAGGGGCTGCAGGGCGAGATAATGCGGTTTATCTGGGAGGGGAAGAGACCAAGAGTTAGCAGGCTCACGATGTTTAGACCGCAGACTGAAGGGGGGCTGGGAGTGCCTAACCTGGTTTACTATGAGGCAGCGCAGCTGAAGGCCCTGTTTGGGTGGAGGGAGAGGGGGGGAAACCCCGCAATGGGTTCACATGGAGAGAGCAGGGGGGGAATGTTTGGAGGCGGTGATGTGGGGAGGAGGGGTGGCGAAAGGGGAGGGGGGGGGGAGTCAGAACCCACAACGGAAGCTGACGATGCAACTCTGGGGTAAATGGACGGGCTATTTGCTGCAGGGGAAAAATGTGTCTCGGGTGACGTCTCTGCAGAACATGGGTGACAGGGCACCGGGACGAGGGGAAGGGCTTTTTAGGAACTGGGCGGAGAAGGGATTGGAGAGAGTCGGGGAAGTGCTGGATGGGACGGGGAGGATTAGGCCGTTTGAGGAGCTGCAAAGGGAATATGGGGTGGGGGATTTTGAGTATTATGCTTATATGCGATTGTGGTATTATCTGCAATGGCCGGAGGTCAAGAGAGACCTGCTAAGGTGTCCAACAGGGTTTGAAGAATTGCTGGGCCAACAGGATATAGTGAAGGGTCTGGTGTCTAAACTTTACAAGTTGTTAAATGCTAAGCAAGAGGGTGTTGCACGTTGGCAGGACCAGTGGGAGAGAGAATTGGCGGGTCCCTGGGGGGCTGGGAGGTAGAAGGGTATTTATGAGGGGGAGAAGAGGCTCGCCTGGGGAACGGCGTTGCTGGAAAACTGCCTGCAGTTTCGCCTTCGGATGCTGTGGACGCCTGCTAAGCTGAGTCATATCTATCCGGAGAGGGAGGGTAGTTGTTGGAGGGGGTGTGGGGTGTGGGGAGTGGGGTGATCTGCTCCATATGGTTTGGAGGTGCCCAAAGGTGCAGCCTCTATGGCGTGAGCTGGAGGGTTATTACAGAGAGGTGACAGGGGTACAGATGACATTTACTCCGGCCCAGCTGGTTTTGACTGAGGGGGGAGAGGTAGGGAGCGGAGGGCTGGACCTTTTCTGCAGCTATTGTGTGGTGGCGGCTAGGCTGGGCATGTTACAGAAATGGAAAACCGGGGGGGGGGGGGTCCATCAATGCGGGAAATTATTGGGAAGTTGGAGGCCCTTTGGATGCTCAGTAGGGTGGGGGCCTGTGGGCGAAATAAGGAGGCTAAGCATGTGGAGATATGGCAGGATTATGAGGCTTGGAGAGAGAGGGGTTGGCACGTATGGATGCAGAAGTGAGGGGGGAAGGGAGGGAGGGGGTTGGGGGGTGCAATGGTATTAGGGGGCACTGGATAGGGTATAGGGGTGTGGGGGGGTAGAGGGGGGCTCTGGAGGGGGGGTAGCCTTGATATGGTTGCTGACTGCTGCTGTTCTGCTGTGCTATAGTATGGATATTGCTACTGTAAATGGGGGATGCTTGGGGGTAGAGGCTGAGGAAGATAGGGGTGGTAGGGGGGGATGGGATGGGTTCGAGGAAGGGGGTAGGAGCGGTGGGGGGGAGATATTGGGGGTCTTCAATAGGGGGCTATGGGGTTCTGGGGATGGATTTGGGGGTCTGTTTGTTGGTTTAATGGGTTGTTGAGTAGTGCAAAGTATGTAGGGGGGAAATAACACAAAAGAACGGGGACAACGGTATCATTCTACTGTATAAAGATTTATGTTTAAGATTTCATGTTTAATGTTTATGGTGGAAATACATGGGGATAGCAATAGGAAGTTCAACTATGATGCAAGGGCGCACCTATATTTCGGAGGGTAGTGTTATGGGATTACTGGATGCTAGTTACCCAATATCTAGATGATGGAATGCTATTGATATTGATACTTTTTGACTCGTATATGGTGTTTTTATGGAAATGTTGACAATAAACATTTAAATACAAAAAAAAAGAAAAAAAAAAGATATACAAAACTCCCTTCTGTCACACTCGGGGCCTTGCAGTCAGGACTCTCAGCTTACTTACATCTGAAATAACTATTAATCAGCATTAGTAAAGTAGAATCGCTACACCCCACCCACATCACACACGTTCTACCACCCGCACGTCCCACAGCCCCAACACCACACCCCCCACCTCCCCTCTCCCAGTACAAAACACAGCCAACCACCCACCTCCCCAATATCAAAAGCACAACCACCTCCCATGCTCCTATACCACCAATGCCCTCTATATCCCTGCTACCCTACATCCTGTACTACCCTTCCCCACGCCCTCAAACCCCCACACTCCACACCATGCAGGCATGCTTTTCCAGCATGCACCACCACGCGACATTTACCTCTTGCGGATGTAAAGTCTTTTTCTTTCTCTTTAAACTACCAAAAGTGTTCTCTAAAAGCCCTCGGCATCGCTCCCAGAACGCTTTACTGCCTGAGGGTTTAGGGTGAGAGAGCTGGGGGAAGGAAGAGATAAAAGGCAGAAGTAAAAGAAATATGAGTGTGCATTTGGCAAAGGGACAGCACTGTTATCTAAGGCTAAAAGCAAAGATCTGTGGGTTCTAAATCCAGCAGGACTAGTGAATTTAGAGCAGCAATCAAAATTCATCAGAGCCTAGCAAAAAATTATTTCCCTTGTCACCTTTCTTTGCCTTTTTTTTGGAGTGGAAGCAATGGGCATGCTATTTTATTACTTATGTTGTGTTGTCCGTTTTTTTAGATATTTTTAGATTTTTCCTGAGTTTTGATTTTTTTTTCCATCTTTGGAATTTTTCTTGCTTTTTGGTTTGCCATTTTTATTTATTTAAAAAATGTATTTAAAATATTTATAGACCGCTATATGCCTAAGCATTCAATGCAGCAAACAAACATAAAATCTTAACAAGAATGATTCCACACAAAATATCAAAAAACCCTTCCATATCAACCCCCCAACCCCCTACACTAGGGTTGCCAACTTTTTCACCGAGAAAAACCCGACACCTGTGGCTTGCCATGCTCCACTCATTCTCCGCCCCTAGTCCCACCCCTGCCCCGCCCCCAGCCCCACCCACAAAAATTACCGAGGATTCGTGTAGGCTAACTTCCTTGGTCAGATAATAATTAAACTGGGAACCCCAAAATCCAAACATGAAATGTACAACACTGGAGAAATAAAACTATAAAGTAATTTCCTCTTGCACTAAACAAAAACGCAAAGATGTTAGCAATACACACTTCCCAGACCAGACATATTCCAGTTAATAAATTCAAAATAAAAAGTATTTTTCTACCTTCTGTTTGGGCGTTTTATTTTTCAGTTGCAATTGCTCCAGTCACTTTCTTCTGGTTTCTTCGTGTCTTCTGCGAGCTATCCATTTGTCCTTTCTTCTCTTTTAGATGTTTTCCATTCTCTCTCTATTTCTGCTTTAACATACTGATTGTTTCCCTTTTGCTTTTTCCCCCAATTCTTTCCTTATTCCTTTATCATCCGTTTAAATTTCACCCTTCCATTCTCAAGCCCCTCTTACTCTCCCAATACCGGCCCATCATAGACTTTTCTTCCACACAAAATATTTTTTCCCCTCTCCATTCTCATTCCCCATCCATTCTAGTCCTCCCCCCAAATCAATTCCCTTATAGTTCTAGGCCCACCCAGCATCCACTCCCTTCTAGTCCCATTCTCCCATGCCCCACATCAGCCCATTTCCAGTCCTATTCCAGCTCTTCATCAGCCCATTTCCAGTGCTAGCCCTCACATCACAGGCCATTTCCAGTCCTAGCTCCCCCCCCCCAATCACAGCCCATTTCCAGTCCAAGTCCCCCATCACAGCCTATTTCCAGTCCTAGGCCCCCCCCACCATCACAGCCCATTTGCAGTCCGAGTCCCCCCGCACCATCACAGCCCATTTGCAGTCCTAGCCCCCCTAATCACAGCCTATTTCCAGTCCAAGATCCCCCTTCCTCCACCATAGCCCATTTCCAGTCCAGGTCCCCTCCACCCCCATCACAACCCATTTCCAGTCCATGTCCCCCCCCCATAACCCTTTTACAGTCCAGGTCCCCCCCCCCCCCATCACAGCCTATTTCCAGTCCAATTTTCCCCCCCCCCCCATAGCCCTTTTCTGGTCCAGGTCCCCTCCACCCCCATCACAACCCATTTCCAGTCCATGTCCCCCCCCATAACCCTTTTACAGTCCAGGTCCCCCCCCCCATCACAGCCTATTTCCAGTCCAAGTTTCCCCCCCCCTTAGCCCTTTTCCAGTCCCAGTCCCCCCCCCTTAGCCCTTTTCCAGTCCAAGTCCCCCCCTTAGCCCTTTTCCATTCCAAGTCCCCCCCCTTAGCCCTTATCCAGTCCAAGTCCCACCCCCCCCCCCTTAGCCCTTTTCCAGTCCAGGTCCCCCCCATCACAGCCAATGCAGTCCTTGCCCCCCCCCCCCCCCCGACCAGCATCGCGGCTGTCTGAGGCTTCAGAGGGAGCCGGGGAAGCCCGCGCGAGGCCCCGGCTCCCTCTGTACAGCCACCAGCGTGAAGAGCCTTTTCCTTCACGCTGGCGGCTGTTCCTGTGAAGCCGCGAATGCTGGGAAAGGTTAAAGGGCATTGCCTTTAACCTTTCCCAGCATTCGCAGCTTCACAGGAACAGCCGCCAGCGTGAAGGTAAAGGCTCTTCACGCTGGTGGCTGTTCAGAGGGAGCCGGGGCCTCGCGCCGGCTTCCCCGGCTCCCTCTGAAGCGGAGAAAAGCCGTTTTTTTTGCTCTGGCCGCTCCCGATCTTGCGGCCAGAGCAAAAAAACCGGCTTTTAAAGGGCCGGTTTTGCCTCTGCGCCGGCAGCCGGCCTGGCCATGGAAAAACCGGCCAGGCCGGCTGAAAACCGGCCAGTTGGCAACCCTACCCTACACAAACTCTTGAGCCCGAGCCCTACCTGAAGAATTTATGGATGAAACAGGAATGTTTTCAAAGCCTTCCTGAAGTGCACCAACTCCGACTCTTTCTGCAACCCCCCAGGAAGCCTATTCCACCAAGATGGCACAACCACTGTGAAAGCCTGCTCTCTCCATTACTTTAACTGCACCTGACGAAAATCCAGAACCTCAAAGAACTGCCCTTGACTAGATCACAACACCCTGCCCAGTTGATACCATGACAATGCATTCTGCAGATAACTCAGTCCCTGACCCCGGACTATCTTGAACATCAATGCCAATGATTTAAATATGCAGCACTGCTGTGTCGGTAGCCAGTGCAGCTGGCGAAGTGCCTAGGTTGCAGAACTACTTTTGCCATGCCCTAACAGGCGAGCAGACGTATTCTGCACCTCCTGCATCTTCCTCATCAAAGACATTGGCAACCCTAAACATATTATAGTGCTCTAACACCGCGATTACAAGGCCCTGCACTGCCAAGCACATAGCCCCCGCATTCAAAAAAGGATGCAATTGTCGCATCAACTGTAATTTAGCATAGGCGGATCTCAAACCTTGGGACACCTGTGCCTGCAAAGTCAACTCCAGAGCCAACTTAATGCCCAGATTCCTAATCACCGTCTTCCAGGCTATCTGAACTCCACCAATCCTAGGTACTTCCTGCACCAAATCCCCACACAGCAGACTTACCAACATTCAAAGCCAACTGAGTCACTCGTAACGGCTCTGCCACTTCCTCCAAAGAAACATTAACTCGCCTTACCACATCCTTCTCCCCCTTCTTGAAAGCCACTACCAATTGCATATCATCAACCCCTGAAAACTGTGGCTACGTATGATCCCTCCCTCTGGGCTCATAAAGATATTAGAGGACAGGAGATTACACCGATCCCTGGGGCACCCCATGTGGCAAACCTTTTACAGAAGACAAACTATTGCCTCACCGAACACTAAACTTCCGTTCATGCAGGAACAAACTAATCTAACTCAGCACATCCCCCTCCTACTCTTTTATGTTGTCTGATATTTTATTTGAATGTTTTGGTCTCTCTCTTCTCTGTCGTCATGAAACTGTCACAGCCCAGGGCTGTGGCAGCTCTACCCAAGGCCTCAGCCTGTTGCAGCGATGGCTTCCCCCATCCGAACTAGGCCTACCAAAAACAATGGTGGCTCCCCCAGGCTCAGCTTTGCAATGGTGTTTGTGCCCTCTTCTTTAATCCTGTGACCTAGCAACAGTTTTAAGCATTCAGGTGATCGAGCACCAGGGAGTATGCCACTTCTGTGAATCGGTACAAGATATTTCTGATTTAATAAAGATCACAGGGAAAGTAATATTGAAAGGGGAATGTTTACTAAGCTGCCCTGCTTGTTAATGTGGCAGATCCTGCATTAACAGTGCAGTGATTCTCTGTGCTATAAATGTAGCAGATAAACGAGTGAAGAAAGAAACACTCAAGGAGTCAGAAGGAGACAACGGTTTAATGTGCACAGACCCAGAGAAAATAGTTTTTCCAAATTCTGGGCCCCCACCAGAGGGCTCAGAGAGATTATATAGACCTCATATCAGATTATTACAGCATTTCTTCATGACTGGTCAATTTATTACAGTATAGTCCCGATTGGAAAAAGTCTACTGTACTCATCTCTAGCGAAGCAGAGGGAGAGTAGTTATCTCTAGCAAGCAGAGAGAGCAGCAGGACAAAGGAATAGGGGAGGGACAAGCATGTACCAGGGTATGACTTCACCAAGAGGGGTGTATCCTTTTCACTTAACCCTTCCAGCTCTCAGCCCTGCCTGGATTTCTACCTCACTATCTACACAAACCGCATTAACTGCCAGAGTGGGCAGGATATAGGCAGAGAGAATGAGTGCAGATCACACAAACGGGTGGTCGTAATGTGCATCTAAGGCGCTGCCGGGTCACGCTCTCTGCTATCTGCCGGGGAAATGCTGTGCACACTCACAACAGATAGTGCCCTTGTGGTAACATGCTGCTATTTGCTCAAAACCTGTGCATTAGCCTAATGTACTTTACTAAACATACCCCAAAGTGTTTTATCAGGGTTGATGTGTTTGCTTGCAATGAATTGTTTTTTTAAAATTGTTTTTCTTGTGTGCAGGTAACAGCGGTAATTTTCTGGGGGGGGGGGGAGAGGTACTGGGTTTGGGCCAGCAACAATCTCCACCTTCTTCTATTCCTGCTGCAGTGGAAGAAACGCATTGTGCGAAAAGGTTGCAGGTCTGCAGCCTGCTGCAAGCTGCAGATAATCACCACTGGCGGGTAAAAGGCAGGCGGTAAAATCTCTACATCTACTTTCCACACAGACCCAAGCCCCGCAATAGCAGGTGCCGCTTTCAAAATGAGCTGGCAGGCTTGCTGGAAGGAGGTACCCTTGGGCCTGCCCATGTGCAGGGTAATTCTGTAAGGTATGACTAGATTTCCACATGTGTGGACGTGTGTAAAGTACTGTATTTTAGTGATTTATGCATGGAGTTTATCAGTTGCTAGGCACTATGGACCGATGGTGTGTACTCTCACAGGGACGAAGCTTGGGCGGAACGTGGGCGGAGTGCAAATTTATGGGCGTGATTTATAGAATGTGGCCCAAAGTGTCGTCATTTACATCTAGTCTAAAGTAGTGACCGTGGCTTCCTTTACGCGCATTTTTGGCCACTTATAAGTTTGTATTCTATAAAGTCAATTTCATGCGGATTCAACTCTAAGGAAGAGACGCCTTCAACACACCTAAATATCCACAAAAGTTAGCTACCACTTCCATAATTACCTCCTCAGTGGAACAAATTTATATCGGTAGGAGCAAAGCACCTGATCTTTTCGGATAGGTTTAAAACGATGTGTGTATCGCCGACTCTAAATCTTGAGACATCAAGTGAGGTCTGTCTTCTCTGCACCTAAGCCTCTAGTGCCAAATTCGGCAGCAACAGAGGTGGCCTGTTGCTCTTTTGGCTTTGAAAAGTGAAGCAAGAATCCCATTTGGAAAGAGCTTGAATAAGCTTAAACGCCGATAAATTGAAGTTTTGCGGGTGAATGGACAGGACTTCCTCAAGGGTCTGCCTCAGGTGCAACACTAAGGATATGCACAGGCAAGAAGTTTGTTGGTTGTTTTCATGAATTTGTCCTGATTTTCAAGTGTCTTTTTGATTAGTTTCACACCTTTCTTTTAATGGAGAATTTTTATTGTCAACTTAACACGCACTAATGGACAGATTAAGGTGTGCTGTCGATTCATGTGCATTAAATCAATTTATTGCTCACTAAATTTTTCAAGGCCCTTTGATGAACCAAATGCCCGCTAATGATAGCATAGGTCAGCCACTTGGCAGTGCCTCTAAATTCCTCATCCGCAATGGTGGCTTATTATAAACAGCCTCTGGTAGATCCACCGAAGCCTATTCTATGAGTTGATCACCTGGGATTGAACCTCCATGTAGTGGATGATTACTGCAACCGCTTACATCTTTGATGCGCAGACTTCGACTTATCCCAAAGGCACGAGTGTAACTGGCGTCGGGTTGCAGAAAGGGAGATCATCTCTCTCCCGGTTTCACAGCACCTTTATCAGCGGCTGATAGTATTTAGGTCGTGATTCAAAATGTCGTGTCACTAGTAAGGCACTGCATGGTCTGAGCCCCGAGATCCTGCTTGTTCTGTCACTAAGTCATTATAAATTTGTTAAAACATCAACTTTTGCATTTGCTTTTGCGATACTACCTCTGGGAACGTCATCTGCAAAAGGGAGTTGAGATCTGATTGACTAATAATCTGCCGTCTTTCGCCATCTGGCGCACACACAGCTTCTCAATGCAGCTTTTATTTTCTAACTTTCTTCCTCCTTTTAAGTGAGTTGCTTCATTTTTTTGTTCCCCTTCTTGCCTGCTCTTCCCATTTCTATCCTTATTTCTCTCTCTTCCTCTTGCCCTGTACGATATGGAGGAAGGATATTCAAAAAGATTTAGCCGGCTAGCAGGAGCAGCGGATGGACTAAATGGTGATTGTACTATTCATTAGCACTATCCGGACAGTGCCGCTGGATATCTAAACAGACGGCAGGAAAGGGAATCTGCGGGGCAGAGTGAGGGCAGTTCCAGTAAGTGTCCAGCTAGTGGCAATATCCAAACCACAGAAAGATATGACTTTTGCTGTCCAGTTCGCAACTGAATAGCGATTGCTCTGTCCGGCGAAACCAGATATTCAGCCCTGGACAAGCTACAGCACGGACAATCTGGTTTTAATTAAAGCAGCAACAGCCGGAGGCTTTAAAAATGCCAATCGCCACCTCTGATTTGGCCACATGGTTTATAGTTGCTCGATTTGTTTCTATTCACTCATAAAGGTTTTATCACTACCTGACGCTCCTTGTGGCCTTAGGCAAGTCACTTAACTCTCCACTGCCTGGGAAGAACGGCCTGGCAATCTACTTCTGGTTACACTGCCAAGAAAACCCAGGGGCTGCTGGGTCGCCAGGAGTCAGCATTGACTCGAAGGTACACATTGCGGTTTTGCATTGGTACAATGAAAGCAAATCTTGCCTCTAGTTTGCCTTTGATTATTACCTGGGAAAGGCACCCATAGAGATATGTGCCTGCATTTTTGCAGGGATGGTATGTGATTTTGGATCAGTCCAACTTGCCTTGAGCTCCCTAATAAATAATTTTATTGCCCGAGATGTACTTTTCTGGATGACCCAAATAAGCTCGAACATTGCCTTGAAGTGCAGCTTTGAAAGTTTCCCAGCTCCGAGTGTGGTTATATCGGTCTGCAGGGTGAAGGTCAGTGTTTGACAAGTTCATGGAATCCTTCCCTCTAGATAACAGAACAATTTAAGCTCAGCTCATCTGCTCTGCAAAGATTCAGTTTTATGGAGACCGTAGGATGTTCGGAGCTATATCAGCTTGAAAGGTTAGGCCTTGCATGAAAGACATAGCGTACAGAGCAAATGATTCTACTGCATGAGTTATGATGGGAAAGCATCTCTCTGCAAGTCTTACATAGAGACTCTGTAATATGGTCTATCAGAATTACCAATAGAAAGCTTATCGGCCAATTTAGAATTCAGACCGAGATTCCCGTCTCCTTCCTTTTTAAGGGGAGAGGTGATGAAATTCCACAGTATCTGCAGCACAGTGTCAAAGAAAACAGTAGGGCTAGAAATAGTCTGTAAATATGAACTCATGTAGTGGTTCTGCACTACAAATGTGAAGAGGTAGAGAAAAGTTTTAAGTTTTCCTTTCTGTAGATAGGAGACAGAGAGGTTTGTCTCTCAGCAAGGGAGACGAGAGTGCACATCACCTAAAACGAATACCAAAACATGCCCAAGCACTGGAAAAATGTCATTTGAAATGAGCAGGAACAGCGTAGTTACTCACCGGTAACAGGTGTTCTCCAGGGACAGCAGAAATCAGTCCTCACTTATGGGGTGACGTCGGCACCGACGGAGCCCATGCAGAGCAATTCCCCAGCTTTCAAAGAAAGCCTTTGGGATTGCTGCCACGCACGCGTGGTCCTTTTCCCGCCCAAGGGTGCCATCTTGCTCAGTCAGGTCCCTTAACTCGAGCCCTACCAAACAGATGACAAGGGAAGGATAAAAATCCAGCAACTCATCAGGGAAGGTGGAGGGTAGTGAGGACTGATTCCTGCTGTCCCTGGAGAACACCTGCTACAGGTGAGTAACTACGCTTTCTCCAGGAACAAGCAGGAAGTCAGTCCTCACTTATGGGACTCCCCAGCTACAGGCTACCGAACCTGTAACCAAAAACACCTCCGTGAGGTCGTAAGCAGAAGCCGATGCCCGAAGGAGCCCAAGTCCTCGGGTCCCCGGGACAAAACCCTCGGTAGTCATCGAGATCGGAGGGCAGGAGTTGCTTATACCCCAAACAGATTACGGAGTATAGCCTAGCTGAAGGCACTGTCCTAGCGGGACTCCCTCTCCAGGCAGTAATGTGAAACGAAGGTATTCGCCGAAGCCCAGCTCACAGCCCGGCAAATGTCCGTCAGAGGTACTGATCGCAGCGAAGCCACCAAGGCCGCCTTGGCTCGGACGCCGTGGGCAGTGACCCTTTGATCCAGTGGGGCGCCCACCTTTGTGTGAGCGAAGGTGATGCAGTCCGCCACACAGATGGAGAGTGTGCATTTTGTGACTGCCTGCTCCAGGCGATTGGGATTGTAGGACACAAAGAGCCGGCCAGACTTGCGATGAGGCTGGGTGTGCTGCAGATAGAAGGCACGAGCCCTCTTGCAGTCGAGTGTATGTAAAACCGCCGATGCCTGGTCAGCATGGGGTCTCGGGAAGAAGGTCGTTAAGACTATCTCCTGATTGATATGGAAATCCGATACAACCTTCGGCAGGAACTTGGGGTGGGTATGGAGGACCATCCTGTTCCTGAACCTGGTGTAAGGGGCATCAGCCATGAGGGCCTGGAGCTCATTGACTCGATGGGCCAAGGTCAAAGCCACCAGGGAGATCACCTTCCAGGATAGGTGCCGAAGCGAGCAGGTCACCATCAGTTTGAAAGGTGGATGCGTAAACTGTAAGAGCACTATGTTCAGGTCCCACTCTACCGGGGGAGGATGGATGGGAGGTTTAGAAAGCAAGAGACCCCGCATAAAATGGAAGACCAAGGGCTGCTCTGAGAGGGGTTTACCCTCGACGGGGAGGTGATTCGTCGAGCTGGCACTCAGGTGCACCCTGTCTGAATTTGACTTCAGCCCTGCCTTTGAGAGATGAAGGAGGTACTGGAGGACCCATTGTGTAGGAAAAGAAAACGGGTCAATCTGGAACCCAGAGCACCAGATCAAGAAGCACCACCACTTGAATGCATATGTGCGTCTTGTCGAGTCTTTACTCGACTCGAGGAGGACCTCCTTGACCTCTTCTGGAAGACCCAGCGGGGCTAGGGATACCTGTTCAGCTGCCAGGCTGTGAGGGACATTGAGGCCAGGTTCAGGTGGAGCACCCAGCCCTCCTCCTGTGTTAGCAGGTTCATGGCACAGCCCAGGGGAACTGGGGGCTCAGACAAGAGTCACAGCAGGAGCGGGAACCACGGCTGTCGAGGACATGAAGGAGCGGCAAGGATCACTAACTCCTGATCCCACTGAACCTTGTGGAGGGTCCTCGCAATGAGAGGAGTGAGAGGGAATGCATAAAGAAGACCGGAGGTCCAACTCAAGAGGAATGCATCCGGGGCCTCCCTGCTCGGGTGCGGAATCAGGCTGCAGAAGCGGGGAAGCTGTGCGTTCATCAGGCTGGCAAACAGGTCCATGGTCGAGGTCCTCCACTGATGGAACAAGAAGTCGGCCACCTCTGGGTCCAGCCACCACTCGTGAGAGCGGAGGATCCTGCTGAGCCTGTCTGCAAGGACATTCTTGTGGCCTGGGAGGTAGACCGCTTGTAGGGTCATCCCCAGGTGGAAGGCAAAGGAGCAGAGGAGGACCGCCTCCCGGCAGAGGAGACGGAAGCCTGTGCCCCGCTCCTTGTTGATGTAAAACATCGCTACTTGGTTGTCAGTCTGCACGAGTACTGACTTCGCCTTCAGATGTTCTTCGAAAGCCTTCAAGGCCCATTGGACCGCCTGAAGCAAGAGCAAGTTTATTTGCTGTTGGGATTCTTCGGGTAACCATTGCCCCTGAGTTCACAGCGCACTGCAGTAGGCTCCCCACCCCAGCAAGGAGGCGTCGTTGTCAGGGTGAGCTCGTGCTGTGGGGCTTGGAAGGGCAACCCCTGGAGGAGGTTGCAGAGGTCCTGCCACCAGTCCAGAGACCTGCAAAGGCTGTGGGAGACCCAAATAGGGTCTCTGAGGTGACCTGAGGCCGGGCTCCACTGAGCACTGAGACACCACTGGGTCATCCGCATGTGCATGCGGGCGTGGCGGGTGATATGGACGGTAGAGGCCATGTGCCCCAAGAGGCGCAGCATAGTATGCGCCATGACCCGAGTGCTGCTCTGGACCTGAGCCACCAGGGCTCGGAGGAGGGCCACCTGGTCTGCCAGCAAGAAGGCAGACGCCCGCTGGGTGTCTAGGTATGCGCCGATGAACTCCAAGTCCTGCACCGGTTTGAGGTGAGACTTGGGGTAGTTGACCAGGAACCCTAGACATTTGAGGAGGAGAATCGTGCGGGATGCCGCCATTCAAGCTTCTCTGGCTGAGGACCCCGTGACGAGCCAGTCGTCGAGATAAGGGAAGACTGGGACGCCCTGCTGCGTGAGTCCGAAGGGGATCACCCTGTATTGGTAATGTTCCTCTTGCACACTGAAGCGCAGATATTGCCTGTGCTGGGGGTGGATCAAGATGTGGGTGTAAACATCCCTAAGATCCAAGGAGCATAGCTAATCACCCTGCCGGAGGAAGGGCGGCAGGACGCCAAGCGATAGCATTTTGAACTTCTCCTGCACCAAGAACTTGTTTAACTTTCTGAGGTTGAGGATAGGCTGCAGTTCTCCCGTCTTTTTCAGGATGAGGAAGTACTGGGAATAAAAGCCCCCACCCCGAAGGTGCATTGGTACCTTCACGACTGCCCGTTGGGCGAGGACGTTGTCCAGCTCGAACTGTATGTATGTCTGGTGCATGGGTATCCGAGAAGGCTCCGCTGGGGAGAAGGGAGGGGGAAGCCTTTCCAAGTGGAGACAGTACCCGTCTCGGACCACCCGGAGGACCCAGGTGTTTGACGTTATGGACACCCACTGCGGGGCAAAGAGGGACAGGCAACCCCCCACCGGCTGCGAAGCTGCTGGGGGGCGAAAGGCTATGCTGCTGGCAACAAAAACCCTGAGCGGATTGAGGTGGCACCGGGGTTTGTGCCGGGCCCTTTCGGCTTATAGTGGGCATGGGGTGCTTTCCCCTGCGATGCTGTGGCCAGAGCAGGAGTGGGTGGATAGGGCGGGTAATCCCGGTAGGGCAGGCCTTTCCTTGGGAAGAATGGCTTCTTAGTTTGAGGCTTCTTCCGAGGAAGGGAGGAGATCTTGCGCAAGAGAAGAGTTCAGGTTACGAACTCCGTCTCTATCTTGGCGGCCTTGTCCTCCATGGGCTTACCAAAAAGCTGCTCGCCGAGGCAGGGGATGTCCAGGAGCTTCTCCTGGACCCACTGCTCCAAGTTCGAGGATTGGAGCCATGCCTGACGCTGAGCCCCGATGCCAGCAGCCGCCACCCAGGCTGAGGATTCAAACCCATCGTATGCTGCGCAGGAGATGTACTTGGAGCACTCCGCGGCCGACCTCAGAAGGGTCTGGAACCTCAGGAGGGGTTCGCCCACGAGACCTGCGGAGAAGCCCCCGAGCTCCTTAGTGAGGTCATGTAAGAACATGGTAAGCTTGAATACGGCATGTGAGCATGGATCCTTTGTAGGCCTTGCGTCCCAGGACGTCGAGGGCTCTCGACTCCCTACTCGGTGGAATGCACCGGTGGAATGAGACTTCGGGCCCTTTTGCTTCAGCATTGCTGATTCCACCACCATGGAGGTGTGGGGAAGCTGGGTCTTCCTAAACCCGGGGCCACGTTGGACCCTGTACATCGCGTTGAGGCGCTTGCTCACAATGGGAACCGAGGCAAGTGTTTCCCACATACGGAGAAGAAACCTAAGGAGGATGGGAGGCACTGGGACAGTGAGACTCCCGAGGTGGAGACTCGCCCTGTCCGGAGGCCGAGGCCCATTTCGAGCCAGAGGCCCTGGAGGATCTCGCCCCTGAGGAATGGGAAGGTGAGTGAGACCGACGTTGAGGACCTTCACGAGGCCCACGGCTCTCGGGAGTTTCCAAGGCGGATTTTGACATCCCCCTCGAGGGAGTCACAGTCTCTTGGTGCGAACCATCTGAGCTGGGTGTGAGCACCTTCTGGACAGCCAAGAACGCAGAAACGCTGCGCTCTAGTGCCAATATATGGGATTCCCATGTGGGTGCGGGGCCCTGCGACGCCAACACTGGGGTCACCAGGTTGGGCGTTGAGGAGGAGAGGGGGTCCTTGCCGGGATGTCCCCCAGGAGACCGGGCGCCATCGCCGGAGGCCTCTGTATCTGTGCAAGGTACCTTTCGAGGCTGCTCCTTGTCCAACTCTTGGGAACGCCGTGGGGGGCTGAGCAACCAAGCATGGGAGCTTGTCTGGGGCCCCCAACAGCGACTTCGAGGTCTTCTTACGCCACTCCCCCTCGGGGGATTATGGGTCGGAGTGTCGCCTTGAGCAAGGGGCCGAGGTAGAGGATTCCACCTGTGGAGAGACAACCGGGGGCGCCACCGGGGATTCAGTGGCAGCCTTACGGAAAATGCTGTCGGACCTCTGCTTACGATTCAGCAGGGCCTTGGAGGCCATTTTATTACAAAATGAGCTGAGCTCCGGATCATGGTCAGCTCTGAGACACCGCAGTCATGGGTGTTCGTAAGCGACATGTACTTGGAGCACCTGTCGCATTTTTTTAAACCGGTGGCCATCGGTGCAAAAAGGGCCCCCGCGAGGTCGAAGACCCAGACGGCCAGAGATTGGGAGAAAAAAAGGGCGCGAAGCTCGCAAAAAGGAAAAATGCTAGAAAAACACGTCCCCTTGCTCGAAGAAAAGAAAGAGCAGGGGGAGGACGGGTAGAGAACATAAGAACATAAGATATGCCATACTGGGACAGACCAAGGTCCATCAAGCCCAGTATCCTGTTTCCAACAGTGGCCAATCTAGGTCATACGTACCTAGCAGTTTCCCCAAAAGACACAGGTTCCGCAATGCTTGTACTGGGTCAAGCATTGGTATCCTGGGTCCCTTCTTAATAATGGTTTATGGACCTTTCCTCCAGGAATTTGTCCAAACCTTTTTTAAACCCAGCTACACTAACAGCCTTTACTACATCCTCCAGTAACAAATTCCAGAGTTTGATTACACGTTAAGTGAAAAAATATTTTCTTTTATTAGTCTTAAATCGTTTACCCTGTAGCTTCATTGCATGTCCCCTAGTCTTTCCAAGGACCGAAGCAACCGGAAAAAAAGCAGGCCAGTGGCCAAAAAACGAAACACTTTTTCCGAGGGACATGGATGTGCATCCGAAGGGCTCCGCGGAAAAAGGTTGACTGAGGAAGATGGCACCCTTGGGCAGGAAGAGGACCACGCATGCATGGCAGCAATCCCAAAGGCTTTCTTTGAAAGCTGTGGAATTGCTCTGCGCAGGCTCCGTCTGATGTCGCCCATAATTGAGGACTGACTTCCTGCTTGTACCTGGAGAATGAAAGTTTTGTGCCTGGGCTCCCCTAACAGGGGAGGGAATCTGCAAAATTAACACATTTGGAGAAAATGCCTAGGGAAGGAATAAATATTCTGTTTCTCCAGTGTTTGGAACTACGACAGACTAGTCTCGTGAAGCTGCCCATGGTAGAGATAACTGCAACCAGCCCTTGCTCTGCATCCTATCACAGTTCTTCACCAAGACAGAAAATCAGGTTTCAAATGAGAGGGACAAAAAACATGCGTATTAGCTGGGCTACTGGTACTGGAGTGTTCAGCTAAAAGCTTAGGAAGAATTTCCTAACTTATCTCGCACCATAAATTATTGCTGAGCACCCAGATATTCTAATCCTTCAGTGTCTACCTGCATCTTTCTAACACCCACCCAGCTCAGCTCAACCCAATTACTGAACTTTATTATAAACAGGGCCTCCACAAAGCCTTTGCTTTGGCAGATACAACCCAACAGCTAATCTTTTACTCCAGTCCAGCAAGCTCTGTTCACGGGATCAGTCATCCTAAAGGGTGCAGGAAGGCTTCCCTTACTGGACTGGCCGGTTTAAGTAGACTGAAATTTCTTTCAGGTCTCATGTTACCAGTGATTACTTTTGTTCCCTTTATACATTTTCTTTTGTGTGACCAAAGGTTATGTTGTTTGTGCTGCTTATCATTTAACTTCGTACTGTTCAGTAAAGAACAGACTTGCTTATTACAGTGTCTTATCTGGTTGTATCTAATTCATATATCTCAGGGTGAAATATTAGGATAACAAAATACAGAGTATTAAAACTGTGTCTGACCCCTCAAAGATATAAGGACTCGGACTCACTATTCCCTCCTAGGTACTTAAAAGGATAGTGCCACCTCCCCTTCCCTTGCCATTTCCCTCCGCCTCCCCTTCCGTTGTTCCTAGTTACTCAGATTGTCCAGAGGGAGGCACTACATAGATTATATACTATGATTCTTCTATCTTCCCTTCCCTTGCATGAAGCACCCACCTGGTATATGTCTCTTCGGGCACCATCCTCATTTTCCGTCTGCCGTTTCTTGCCCTCTTTTTTGCTGATGCTGAAAATCAAGTTAATGGTCTCTCCCGAGCTCCCTGAGGTTGACTGGGGTTTTGGTATCACCGGCGCCTTCCTTGAGGTTGCTTCTCTTAAGAAGGGAGAGCCCCCTGGCCAGTTCTCCTTCTGCTCCATTAATGCTTCCCAGTTGCTGGGGCTGTCTTGCACTGGCTGAGCAGGCAGGCGGCTGCTTGGTTCAGTCTCTGCTATCTGGGGCTGGGTACTAGGGTCTGTACAAGGAGTAGAAGGCTCTCCAAGGCAGTCAGGTGTGTCGGTGAGACCTCCTGAAGTTTTGAATGGCGGGAAGTCCTCCTCCTGCTCTCCTGGCGTCTCAGCATACCCATCCTGCAAGAACACAGAAACAGACATCTTCTGAATACACATTTCTTGCTTAAACATTTGTTGGAAATCTCTCTTTTATGCAATGCAGAGTGAGGCTAATCACATACAGAAAAATGCATACCCTCCATGAAGTAGGGATTGTCTTACATACCTTGTAGCACTATACAAATGAAAAGTGGTAACGATAGTAGTAAAATACAGCCACTGCACACAGTAGTGGTACGTTTGTACTCATAGAATTTTCACCCCTAATCTCACTGGGCCCCTTTTCTCATGTGGCTTTAGACCAAATAGGATGTGCGATACTTCAGCAGGAAGGGAAAATGGACAGAGTAAATGAACCAAGAAGCTTTTATCTGCTTCCATGATCTATGATTCCAAGATCCTCCCCCTACTTAGTCAATCCCACCATCTGGGATGTGGGTTAAATGGAGTATTATGGTACTGAGATTCCTCAAAGCCCCATTCAGATATTAGACTGATACATGGAAAGCAGGAATAGCTGTAGAGCGGATCTTATTCCCCAATTGCCAATCGCACTCCCTACTTTAAATCCCTACAAACCTCAAGTCAACACTTCCCATTCTCTAAATTCTTCACTTCACCAGACATTTTGTCTTCTACCATGTCCTCTGCCCTTCAAAGCTTTCTTCCTCTAATTCAGCCATCTACATTCTGCCTGACAGCATCTCAATCTAATTACTATCATCGCCCCCCCCCCCTTTTCCGTTTTTTCCTGTTCCTTCATCTGTTCTCATTTGGTGACATCGCTCCCATTATTGATCCTCCAAGGCAACTCTCACCCCATCAAACCATAATCCCTTCGATCTTATCCACAACCATCTCCTTCCTCCCGGTTCTCTTCCTTTCTCTTGCTCCTTGTGAAACATCCACTCTTGTCTCCAACAAGCTTGCCTGCCTTCATGATATACTACACTTTCTTGCTCTAACTGAAACCCTGAAGACTCTGCTTCGGTTGCTGCCCTCTGTCATGGAGATTACCTTTTTTCCCCACCTTGCTCAGTTGGCCACATCAACAATGTTGGAATGCTACTTTCCCCTTCATGTAGGTTTCAACCACTTTTGCAACCTCAATCTTACTCCTTTTCTTCCTTTGAAGTCCACTCTATTCTCTTATTCATATTGTTCTCTCTCTGTTGTTGTTGTTAAGTGCCGTCGAGTCGGAGTCGACTCATGGCGACCCTCTGGATAGCTATCCTGAATTGTGTTCGGTCTTCAGTCAGACGGCTCATTGTTGACAGACTGGTACCCGTAGCTGCTGTTATTGTATCGATCCATCTCATTGCTGGCCTTCCTCTTTTGCGTTGACCTTCCATCTTGCCAAGCATAATGTCTTTCTCTAATGATCTCTCTCTTCGCATGATGTGTCCAAAGTATGAAAGTCGAAGTCTTGTCATCTGAGCTTCTAAAGAAAGCTTAGGTTTGATCTCCTCTAGTACCGACTGGTTTGTTCTTTGGGCAGTCCATGGTATACACAGTGTTCGCCGCCAGCACCATAATTCAAAGGCATCAATTTTCTTCCTGTCTATCTTTCTCACTGTCCAGCTTTCACATCCATATGATGTTATTGAAAATACCATGGCTTGAACAAGTCAAATCTTTGTATGGAGAGACATCTCTGCTCTTGAGAATCTTATCTAGGTCTTTCATAGCCATTCTGCCAAGAGCAATGCGTCATCTGATTTCTTGACTGCTTGTTGCTTCTTTATTGATAGTTGATCCAAGTAGGTTAAAGTTGTTCACAATTTCAATTTCTTCTCCTTCAACGATGAACCTGTTGATTATGCCAGTTGTCATGATCTTTGTCTTCTTTACATTAAGGTGCAGGCCCATTTTGAGACTATGTTCTTTGATTGTGAGAAGCAAATGTTTCAGATCATCTTCACTTTCAGCCAGTAATGTGGTATCATCAGCATAGCGAAGGTTGTTGATGAGTCTTCCACCAATCTTCACACCTCTGTTGTCTTCATACAATCCTGCTTCTCTGATGATTTGTTCTGCATATAAATTAAACAGGTAGGGGGAAAGTATGCAGCCTTGTCTTACACCTTTGCTTATTTTAAACCATTCTGTTTCTCCTTGTTCCGTTCGAACTGTTGCTTCTTGATCAATGTACAGATTGCGCAAGAGAACGATCAGGTGTTCTGGTATACCCATGCTTCTTAATGTGGCCCAGAGTTTCTCATGGTTTACACAGTCAAAAGCCTTGCTATAGTCGATAAAGCACAAATAGATATCCTTTTGGTATTCTTTAGTCTTTTCAAGGATCCATCTCACATCCGCAATGATGTTTCTCGTTCCTCGCCCTTTCCTGAACCCTGCTTGCACTTCAGGTAGTTCTTGTTCCAGGTATGGTTGTAGTCTCTTTTGAATAATCTTCAGTAGAATCTTGCTGGCATGTGGGATCAGAGCGATTGTGCGATAATTTCCACAGTCAGTTGGATCACCTTTCTTTAGTATTGGTATAAACACAGATCTTTTCCAGCTACCGATAGTTTAGCTCTCAGCATCACTGATGCACACAAGCCCTCACAGCACGACAAGCTGCAAACCAAGTGAGAGGTTCTCTCTCTAGGTAGTTGTCATTTATCAACCCCCTGATATGTCCTTTTCTTCCTTTCTCACTGTTTTATACTCCTGGCTTTCTTGAACCATCAGGGCTTACCTGGGCTTGCCCTATCACTAGGTGTCCACTTAGAGAGGCAAAGTTTGGGAGGGGGGCGGCGGTGCTTCAAGCACTTCCTTGACCTTCCATCAGTAGTCCAGAATTCTTCCTTTTCTTTTTTCCTCTCCCAACCACTGTGTCCAGTATCACGCCTTTCTTTCCTTCCCTCCCCCCCCCCCACCACTGCTACCAACCCTACCACTAAGTAGACTAGGTGTCCACTTAGGGTGACAAATGTTTGGGGGAGTGGCATTTGGAGAACATCCTTGACCTCCTTCCAGTAGTCCAGCATTTCTCCTTCTCTACTTCCTCCCCCACCCCTTTGTCCAGGATTACCCCTCTCTTCCCTCCCCCTATCATCATCCTACCTCTGTAGTCACGGATGCATTGTAAGTAAACACAGCACTGTGGTGGGCCTTAGAGCACTCGTGCGCTCTAGGCCTGCCCATTCCGGCCCTCTCTTTGACTCCTCTCTCCTTCTCCACACACACATCCAACTGATAGCTAAAACTTGTCTTTTCTTTCTCTATAACATCAACAAAATCCACCTATTCCTTTCTGAATACGCTACTAAGACACTTACCCACTCCTTAGTCACCTCCCGTCTAGACTTTTTTAACCTACTCCTTGCTTGTCTCCCTCTGAATCATCTCTCTCCCCTTCAATCTGTTCAGCACTCTACTGTGCGGATAATCTTCTGTGGGCCTCATCATGCTCATATTACCCCTCTTCTCAAGTCACTTCATTGGCCCCTTATCTGTTTCCGCATCCAGTTCAAACTTCTTCTGCTGACCTACAGTATTAGTGCATTCACTCTGTAGCTCCTCACTACTTTTCCTCTCTTATCTCTCCTACATCCTTCCTCGGGAACTCCACTCTTCTGGAAAATTGCTTCTATCTGTGCCCATCTCTTCTATTGCTAACTCCAGACTTTGATCTTGCTGCACCTTATGCCTGGAACAAACTACCTGAGACTGTATGTCAGGCCCCTTCTCTGTCCTTTTCAAATCCAGGCTGAAAACTCACCTCTTCACTGCCACTTTCGGATCTTGACTCACCTAGTCTCCTTTGCATTTACTTACCATTCCCCCTAAATGTATCCTCTGTCTACAACTACTGTGTCTGTGCAGTGCTGCGTACATCTTGTAGTGTTATACAAATGCTCAGTAGTAGTAGTAGTAGTAGTACTCTTGGACAGGACGTTTGCATCAGAAGGGGTGAGATGGGGCACGTGTTGAAAATGCGCAAGAGCTCCAAGGCCCACCACTGTGCTAAGTTTACTTATCATGCAGCCATGACTAGGAAGGAGGGTGGAGGTAAGGCAGCGGTAGTGGGCAGAAGAGAAGAGAGGTATGATCCTAGACATATGGGGGGGTGGGATAGGGAAGTTGAAATCTTGGACTACTTTGGTGGGAAGGTAAGGGAAGATGTTGGAGTACTGGAGGGAGTTGGGGAAGGGGACATGCCAGATGGGGGGAGGTTGGAAAGAGAAGAGAGGCTGGCCATCTAGGGAGGGAAAGAGAAAGGGAGATGCTGGACATGGGGAGGCAAGCCAAAGAGGGTGAGATGCCGCACTTGGGGAAAGGGAGGGGGAGGGAAGGAGAGATGCTGGATTATGGAAGAGTGCATGGCTGAAGGATTGCCTAGTGTCAGATATAAATAGGCTGGCTCTATAAACCATCTTTGCTTTTCCTTGTTCTTGGAGATCTTAACTTCCATGCTAATAATCCCTCTCATTTTTATTTGCCTCCCTCTTCCAACACTTCCTGTCATTTGCTGTTCTCGATTTCCTCCATATTCACTCCAAACACCATGCTGCAGTTTTATGCTGTCTTAGTCCTCTACTGAATTACTTACTGCTAATCCTTGGGTGAAACTGAACTTCTTTTGGATAGGCAACTTCTCCTAAATCATGATTAACTGCCTGCATCCAATTATCCACTTGTTTGTCAGTGTCATCTCCTGAGAACGTAGATATTAAGCAAATTGCCCTCTATTCCATGGTTGATATATCCACTTTATGCCTAGTATATATCTACCTTCCAAGGCTTAATACACTTCCCCCCCCCCCACCAAGGTGAAAACTCAAAGTACAGCAAATAATGATCAGTTGATGTGTGTTGGGCTCTATAGAATGTTATCTGTCCCTTTCCAAAGATATTATCAACAGTCCTCTTTAAGAAAGTCTGCAGCCAAGCATTCAGGGCTGGGAGGGCCTGATCACAGGGAGAAATTAAGAACCCAGCATGATGCAGGAGGGAGAGAGGCCCATGGAGTCAGAGGTCCTTCCAAGGCAAGCAGTTCTGAGGTAGAAACTTTAATTGGAGCTGGAGGAAGGACCATGAGAACCAGCTTGTGGAAGTTTAACAAGCTGGGACAGAAATACAGCTGCTTTTGTTTTCCCTTTACTATTGTCTGTCCTGGGCTTTGCTTTGTGGAGGTTTAACAAGCTGGGACAGAATAAAAACTGCTTTTATTTTCCCTGAACTGCTGATTTGTACAGAAAACTTCTTTCCACTGAACAGCACACTACCACACCATGATACTGGGCAGGGCCGTACCAAGGGCTGTGCGAGCGGTGCGGCTGCACAGGGTGCACGCATAGAAGGGGGCGCTGATATTATCACTGGGCTTCCAGGGAGATCAATAAAAGTGAGTTATTGAATGTAGCTCAGTGGAGGGGGGCACCAGATTCATTAGTCACAAAGGGTGCATTGTTAGCTTGGTATGGTCCTGATACTGGGGAATTCTCCCCTACTCCCCCTGAGTGAGAAAAGAATCAGACACAAAACTTAAATCTAACATATGGCCTGCCTGATGAATTGGGACATCTACTAGCTTCCTAAAACAGTGGCTCCCAAGGAAGACAAACAAATTTGGCAACCTTGCAAGTATCATCATCAGCTTATGTGTTTAAAAATCCCCTAACACACCATCAAATCAGCATACATCAAATGTATACACATAGTCAATTCCACAGTTTCACCCCAGTCTTTCACAGTTACTGACGTGAGAAAATACAATAATAAAATTCCAGTTTGCATATTTTCCTAACCTCTAACCAAATAGCTCTTCACAGCCTTTGGGGCTTTCCAACAGACACTTAGTTAAAACATGCTCCTCACGAAAAAGACAATAGTCACACCTTCCCCTAGTTTACCTCTCCCATCCATAGGGACATAATTGTAATTAGGAGGACAAACCATCTCATTAGCATACACACTACCCATTCAGCATCCCCAGATAGATACCCTCTCTGCAGAGGAGCAACCTGATGGTTAGGACCAGGGAAGCCAAATACAAATCCCAGTGCTCCTCCTTGTGATCTGGGGCAAGTCAATTAACCCTCCATTATTTCATGTACAAACTTGCAGGCCAATGCAGAAAGCGAATGCTGAAGTCACGCGTGATCAGCTTTTTACGCCTGTTTGCAGCACACCGATAGCACATGACTTCAGTGTAGCTATGCAGAAAGGGCTGATATGCAAATGAGCCAAGCATTAAATTGTGTGCAAAATGGCAGCGTTAAACTGGGAGAGAAAGTCAAACACATGTGCACAAGAAATCGGCGCTGGTTTAGCATGCTGTCCCAGAGAAACGGGCACCACATGGCTCATTTGCATATCAGCCCCAACAACATTTTGATGGCATCAGGGGCAATCACGGCATCAGGAAAAGCTCCCGATGCCATCAAAATACTGTTGGAAGCCGGTGCCTTGACCGAAAATCACTCCCTGGTGGTCTAGCAGCCCCAGAACCCCCCACCCTACTTAAAAAAAAACTAACCTAGTGGTCTAGTGGGCTCCAGAACCCCCTCCCGGTATCTTTCAAAGTGGGAACGTTGCCTACATGCTCCTTGCTCTTGCTCAGCCATCTTGGAAAATGGCAGCACCTGGCCCGGTGTGCTGCATCCTGGGATGCACTGGGCAAGGTCAGACTGACAGGATGCACTGCACAGGGCCAGGTGATTTTCCTCTAGCCCAGTTTAGTTATAGAATTTTGCTTCCTCTCTCCAGGATGCTAACTATTCGTAATTAGATTATTATATGTGCATCTTTTTTTCCTTTTTAATTTGTTTCTTATACATTTTCTTAAGGTTTTTGTTTTCTGGTTTGTAAAATTATTGAAAGTTTTCAGTAAATAAAATAAAATAAAAGCAATATCCAAAAACCTCTGCTCCAAAATATCGTAGTGTCTGCTATTTGTTTACCGGTGAATGTGTATTCACAAGCAAGCAGTGAAAAGACTCTCGTGGCTTAATAATGGCAAATAAACAGATTTTAAAAGCACTATCGGTACCAAAATTCTTGTACGAGCCAGTTTATAATCAGTAAGCCCCCTACTCTTATATTTTCCCTGATTCAAAATACGGAGAATAACCTTCCCCTCCACACAATTAACCAAACGCAAACTTAAATACTAACATTCAGTCTTCCTATTCATTGGAAGCACATGCGTACTAAGTAACATATCAAATGGCAAGCCCCTTGGTCATGCTCCTAAGTTGGGGTCTATCAGGCCAGCTGGGAGGGGCTTAATGACATCAATGCTCTTGTTGGGGGCGGAGCTACCACACAATCATCACTGGAGCCTCTTTGGCCACAGCAGACTTCTTGAGACTGTTTTCCAGGGCTTGCCACACCTAGTCTCCAAGTCTGGATACCACTTCAGGTGGAAAATTCGTGCAGAAACTGAAGTCTAGCATGGGTTGGAGATTTTAGGACCTGTGTGCTTCCATCGTGTCAGGCAACAGCTGCGGAGAGTATCTGTGGTTTCAATATGCAGGTTAGTCTCCCATGATCACTAACCTAGGGAAGCCCAGATCCAGACATTCTTGCACTGTATTTATTGATTTAAGCAAGTTCTATCCAGTTTAGTCACTGAAGGTCAAAGCACATAACAAGTCAATATATACTGTATCATAAAATAAAACATAATAATACAGACTAAACTAAAAAAAACCTCAGAGGTCATGCAAAACATTTTAGATCTAGATCTACATGCTTTCTGAGATGGGACGACTAGAAATGCACACAGTACTTGAGGTGTGGACGCAGGGCCGGCCCAAGGGTTTCTGCCAGCCTCGCTGCCCGCCTCCCCCGCTAATGCTGCTCCCTCTCAGCTGCCGCCGCCACCCTCAGATACTGCTGCCGCCGCCGCCGCCTCCCCCCCCCCCAGCTGACGCTGATTCTGTCTCAGGAGGAGGAGGTGGGGAGTGGCAGTATTTCCAGAAACGGCAGCACTTTGCTGCCACTTTTGTTAATACTGCTGCTGCCCACCTCCCCCCCCCCCAAAAGAGAATTAATGGCAGATGTGGGGCGGTGCGGCTGCCCATGTGTGCCGCTGCTGCTGCCACCACTCACCCATGCTGTCACCACCACCCACCTGGGTCGGCCATCCTAGACAGCTGCCTAGCTCTTCTAGTGGACGGGACGGCCCTGTGTGGACACTCCATGGACCTATGCAGAGGAATAATGATAGTCTCACAGTTTTGTTCTTTGTTCCTTTTTGAATAATCCCTAATATTCTAAGTGCTGTTTTAGCACACTAGAGCAAGGGGCTTTGATTACCGTATTTTAGCGCATGTAACGCGCACCCACATAAAACACGCACCCACATATTAAGCGCAATATTCGGCATGATCTGTAGAGAATTTCTCGCATTATGCGCACGCGCGTATATCACGCATGTGTCGAGTGTACTGTGAGGTATATAAAAGGCCCTCGGTTCTAGTATACCTTACATTTAAACTTTGCGATCTCTTCTATTATAATCCAGTCATCATGCCCGGAATTAAACGCAAGTCTTATACTGTGGACTTCAAGTTGAAAGTTGTGGCAAAAGCTGAAGAAACAAGCAACAGAGCAGCAGCAAGAGAATATGATGTTGGTGAGTCATCTGTTCGCGACTGGAGAAAGGAGAAAACGGCGCTAGAGGAGATGAACCCACGAAAACGTGCGCGTCGGTGTCCCAAAGAAAAGTGGCCAGAGCTAGAGAATGACTTAAAAAAGTGGATTCTGTCTAGAATTTATTTATTTATTTAGCTGTATTTATATACCACTTTTCACCGGGTCAAAGCGGTCAATTGGGAGATACATTTAACACGAGGGGATATGACACACATACACTAATACTTACAGGGAACATGGGCAATGGAGGGTTAAGTGGCTTGCCCAAGACCACAAGGAGCACCTATAGGACTAGAAATCCCAGTCCCTCCGGCCTGAGATTGCTGTCCCCAGGTGGGACTTGAACCCCAGGCCCTCCGGCCTGAAGTACCTTGTCCTAACCACTAGGCCACTAGGGAGCAAAATCAAGCTGTCTTAACTATCGCAATTCAATTCAAAGCAAAACTGCTGGCCAATGAAAGAGGAATTTCACGTTTCCAGGCTAGTTTCAACTGGATTTGCAAATTTATGAAGAGGAATGGTCTTTCCGTGCGAATAAGAACAACTGTAGGCCAGAGGATTCCAGATGACTGGGAACAAAAGATGGCGGATTTCGGCACATTTGTCAGCAAAGAAACTTCGGCGTTCGGCATTTCGGCAATGGATGTTATTAACATGGATGAGGTTCCTGTGTCTTTTGACATTCCACCAACCAGGACTGTAGCTGCTTTGGGTTCAAAAACTGTCGCAATAACAACAACTGGACATGAGAGGGCTTGCTTCACTGTAGTCCTGGGTTGCACAGCGAGTGGGCTTAAATTGAAGCCGATGGTTATTTTCAAGCGAGTAACCATGCCCTGTGAAAAATTTCCACAAGGTATTGTTCACTGTAACAAAAAGGGGTGGATGAACTCTGAGGTCATGAAAATATGGATTGATAAATGTTATAGGGCCAGGCCTGGTGGTTTCTTTTCTAAAAAGTCTTTGTTGATCTTCGATTCCATGGCTGCCCATAAAGAAACAAATGTGCAAAATTATATTAATTCGACTGGTGCCCATATCGCAGTGATACCGGGTGGTCTTACTTGCAAGCTGCAGCCGCTAGATATAGCAGTTAATCACCCGTTCAAAACGTTCATCAGACGAGAGTGGGATAATTGGATGCAGCGGGGAATTCATGAATTCACTCCATCGGGACGATTAAAGAGGGCTACATTAACGGAAATCTGCAATTGGTTATGTTCTGCTAGGGACAAAATATCCCCGGAAACCATAAGAAATGGATTCCGAAAAGCCGGGATTGTTTATAAGAACGAGGATCGGGTGCGTAGTGATGACGAAGATGATGATGAAAATGTCGAAAGGAGTGACGATGACAGTGCATATGTTACGGAAGAGCATCTCCAGATGGTTTTAAATTATTTCAATGATGATGTTGATGAAGGAAGTGATTTCGAAGGTTTTATGGAATTGGATGATGAAAATTAATTAAATATATTTTGAAACCATTACATTCTTGTAAGGACTCTTTTATTGACTCGTTTCCCTGTAAGAAAGTTTCGGTATAGTGCGCGCCTGCAAATACCGCGCGAGAGGGTTGCACAGTAGGTAAAAAGTGTATAGCGCGCGCGCTATATGCGCGAAAATACGGTACTAGTCTGAAGTAAGAAGTTGCACAGACACGTTTCAAGCACTTTCCCCTTTTTGTTTCATGTGATTCTCCACAGCCCTGCTGTGAATGTGAAGGGCGGTATTTCAAATTTAATAAACAAACATACCACACCAGCTGATGTATGGAAGCGGTCAGGAAGCCAGAGTACTCTGTTACTGACCTGGGCTACTTCAGACATACTTACAGAAGAGCTGGAGAGGACTGCGCTGGCCCTCCGCTGGTCTCTCTGGCTCCCACGATTCCTACAGCGTGCCAGTACCCAGCTGAGCAGCTGCCCCACTTCCTCCAGTCTCTCCTTGATCTAGTATAAGACAGCAGAAAATCACTACACGCACCAAACAGGGGGGAAACAGAAAACCAACGGCAGATCATGTGCAAACCAATCTCTTCCTGTTCGGCTGCCTATGGGGCACTTAGCACACAACCGACAGCATCTTCGCTTTACCCTCACAGTCTTCGGTCAAAATATCTTCTCTGCTTATCACAGGCTTTACCCTTCACTCTGCACCCCCCCCCCCCTCCACAGCTAAGGATCCTCTGTGCTTATCGCAGGCTTTACCCCTCATTCACCCACAGCTAAGGATCCTCTGTGCTTATCCCAGGCTTTACCCCTCGCTCCCCCCACAGCTAAGGATCCTCTGTGCTTATCCCGGGCTTTACCCCTCACTCCCCCAACAGCTAAGGATCCTCTGTGCTTATCCCAGGCTTTACCCCTCGCTCCCCCCACAGCTAAGGATCCTCTGTGCTTCTCTTGGGCTTTACCCCTCACTCCCCCACAGCTAAGGATCCTCTGTGCTTCTCCCAGGCTTTACCCCTCACTCCTCCCACAGCTAAGGATCCTCTGTGCTTATCCCAGGCTTTACCCCTCACTCCCCCCACAGCTAATGATCCTCTGTGCTTATCCCGGGCTTTACCCCTCACTCCTCCCACAGCTAAGGATCCTCTCTGCTTATCCCAGGCTTTACCCCTCATTCCCCCACAGCTAAGGATCCTCTGTGCTTATCCCGGGCTTTACCCCTCACTCCTCCCACAGCTAAGGATCCTCTGTGCTTATCCCAGGCTTTACCCCTCACTCCCCCACAGCTAAGGATCCTCTGTGCTTATCCCGGGCTTTACCCCTCACTCCTCCCACAGCTAAGGATCCTCTCTGCTTATCCAAGGCTTTACCCTCACTCCCCCACAGCTAAGGATCCTCTGTGCTTATCCCGGGCTTTACCCCTCACTCCCCCCACAGCTAAGGATCCTCTGTGCTTCTCTTGGGCTTTACCCCTCACTCCCCCACAGTTAAGGATCCTCTGTGCTTCTTTTGGGCTTTATCTCTCCCTCCCCCACAGCTAAGGATCCTCTGTGCTTCTCTTGGGTTTTACCCCTCTCTCCCCCACAGCTAAGGATCCTCTGTGCTTATCCCAGGCTTTACCCCTCACTCCCCACACAGCTAAGGATCCTCTGTGCTTCTCTTGGGCTTTACCCCTCTCTCTCCCACAGTTAAGGATCCTCTGTGCTTCTCTTGGGCTTTACCCCTTACTCCCCCACAGCTAAGGATCCTCTGTGCTTATCTCAGGCTTTACCCCTCACTCCCCCACAGCTAAGGATCCTCTGTGCTTATCCCAGGCTTTACCCCTCACTCTCCCACAGCTAAGGATCCTCTGTGCTTATCCCGGGCTTTACCCCTCACTCCTCCACAGCTAAGGATCCTCTGTGCTAATCCCAGGCTTTACCCCTCACTCCCTCCACAGCTAAGGATCCTCTGTGCTTATCTCAGGCTTTACCCCTCACTCCCCCACAGCTAAGGATCCTCTGTGCTTATCCCAGTCTTTACCCCTCACTCCCCCACAGCTAAGGATCCTCTGTGTTTATCCCGGGCTTTACCCCTCACTCCCCCCACAGCTAAGGATCCTCTGTGCTTCTCTTGGGCTTTACCCCTCACTCTCCCACAGCTAAGGATCCTCTGTGCTTCTCTTGGGCTTTATCTCTCCCTCCCCCACAGCTAAGGATCCTCTGTGCTTCTCTTGGGTTTTACCCCTCTCTCCCCCACAGCTAAGGATCCTCTGTGCTTATCCCAGGCTTTACCCCTCACTCCCCCCACAGCTAAGGATCCTCTGTGCTTCTCTTGGGCTTTACCCCTTACTCCCCCACAGCTAAGGATCCTCTGTGCTTATCCCAGGCTTTACCCCTCATTCCCCCCACAGCTAATGATCCTCTGTGCTTATCCCAGGCTTTACCCCTCACTCCCCCACAGCTAAGGATCCTCTGTGCTTATCCCAGGCTTTACCCCTCACTCCCTCCACAGCTAAGGATCCTCTGTGCTTATCCCAGGCTTTACCCCTCATTCCCCCCACAGCTAAGGATCCTCTGTGCTTATCCCAGGCTTTACCCCTCACTCCCCCACAGCTAAGGATCCTCTGTGCTTATCCCAGGCTTTACCCCTCACTCCCCCCACAGCTAAGGATCCTCTGTGCTTATCCCAGGCTTTACCCCTCACTCCCCCACAGCTAAGGATCCTCTGTGCTTATCCCGGGCTTTACCCCTCACTCCCCCACAGCTAAGGATCCTCTGTGCTTATCCCAGGCTTTACCCCTCACTCCCTCACAGCTAAGGATCCTCTGTGCTTATCCCAGGCTTTACCCCTCACTCCCTCACAGCTAAGGATCCTCTCTGCTTATCCCGGGCTTTACCCCTCACTCCCCCACAGCTAGGGATCCTCTGTGCTTATCCCAGGCTTTACCCCTCACTCCCCCACAGCTAGGGATCCTCTGTGCTTGTCCCAGATTTTCTTGGATTCTGTTGCTGTTTCCATCTCCATCTCCTTCCGCTCTCCTAGACGATTGCTCCCTGCAGCCTCCACCCTTTCTCTATGAGATGGAGATTCTCAGTCCAGTGTTACGCTATCCTGCTGTCCCTGTGTAAGTCCCAATCTCCATTGCCAGTCCCTTTTCTATATTTAGGATCCCGGTGCCCATATCTCCTGTCTCTCTTCATGTGTGTCTCTCCTTTTTTCTATTGGGCGTCTTGGCTTTCTCTGCACACACACACATTGCATGCAGATGTCCTCTCTTTCTCTTCCATTTGCCTCCTTTGCTTACCCCTTCCAGGCATTTATCTTCCCCTCCTCTCCCCTCCCCTCACATGTGCATTTCCTCTTCCTTCCGCTTGCTGGTCCCTACTCACCGTGTCTCTCAGAAAATGTTCTTCTGCTATTAGTTTCCACCCAGCAGCCGCAAGCTCCTGAAACTGTTGAATCTTTCTCTGGATTGTCTGATCCATTTCTTGCCTCTGGGCCATCGGGAGTTCCTCCCAGTCCTGACCCTCAGAAAAGATCTCGGATCTCATGTCCTGAGTCCAGGACCTGCGGAAACAGTAGAAAGAGCCTTTGACATCTGCCTAGGTGGGCTTCCTTGTATTGAGGTTTGTGCATCAATTTGCACTTCCCTGCAGGTTTGGGGTTCCTGCTTTCAGGGTTGCCCCTTCTCCGCCAGGCAATCAGAGGTGTGACCAGCCAGAACCAGCAAAATGGTTACAGATGTCTATTACTTTTTTCTGACCCAACATAACTTATATAGAGAGTTGTGCAAGACCTATGGAAAGAATGATTGAAGAAAAGGACCTGTGGACCTCCAAGGAAATTTATAGCACTGCTCCTGGAGAAGTCTGTTGGTACCACAAAGACGTTAGGGATCAATATTCAAAGGATTAATGCTCTTAACTCTGAAAGATATGGGCCCAGTATTAGCAGACCTCCTAACCTTGTTAATCCCTTTGTAGGAGATATTCCGCAGCACTAACATGGTTAATGCCGCTGAATACCCCCAGGTGGCGCCACTGCATGCTAGGATCTTTACCAGTTAGCATCAGGCCTTCCAGGGATGGCATCCGGTGATAAGCAGGCAGCGGCGATATTGAGCTGCTGTTCGTTTATCACAGAGTGGTGAAAGTCAGGTGCAGCAAAGGCTAGCCTAACTTTCACCGCAGACCGGGCAGCGGCGTCATCACTATCTGGCAACCCAGGTATTCGCGGATATAGCCCCGGCACAAAATATTCGGGTCCAATGTTCAGCATCAGCTGCACTAACCACCGCCACTGAAGATCAGGCCTTATGCTCTTAAAATGACCTCTTTGAACATTTGCTAGGACTGAGTGCCTAAATATTTTCTTAAAATTTCACTAAACGTCTAAATTTAGGAGCATAAAAAGTGGGTGGCAACCAGGGTGGATTTGAGGTGGGGGGGAAAAAGGCGCTTAAGGCCCGATTTTTGAAGGCACTTACACGGGTAACTGCCCTAGTTACCCATGTAAATGTCATAGCTAGGATTTTCAAAGGGCACCTACATGGGTAGTACCCTTTGAAAATCCTGGATATGTCCCTAATGCGCCCAGAGGCTATGCGGTTAGCACTGGGGCATGTTGGGGGCATTTCAGGGTGGAGCGGGGGTGGAGAAAATGGCTAACAGGGTATCACCAATTTTCAATGCTACCCACTTAGCTCTCTGCACCTTAAAGGTAGGCGAGGTTTTTCCTTGCCTATCTTTCAAGCGTAGGCGCTAAGTGTATAGTATCATAAATCGGTGCTACCTGGCTAGCTCCTGCGGCTTCTGGGGTGTGCAGCGAGACCCAGATTTTCAATGCTGGAGCTAAATATGACCCCGATATTGAAAATCCAGGTTAGGCGGAAGGGGGCGGTGCTATGCGCTGATGTGGCGCATAGCACCGCCCAGATGAAAATTGGGCCCTTAGTGGTTTTCAGTACTAGGCACCTAAATTAGCTCATAAATCTGGGCAAATGAATGGCAGGCCTAAATTTAGGAGCATAACAAACTCTTAAAATTAGGATGCATTTTTATCTGATAAGAGGTATGTTTACTAAACTGGGCTAATGGTTAACCCAGGCTATCTCCAACAAGCTCCCATTGAATAACATGGGATCTAGTTGCAGATAGTCTGGGTTAACTGTTAGCTCAGTTTAGTAAACATACCCTTAAATGTGGCTGAAAATAGGGTACAAAGTTAGGAGCCTAACTTGGGAGCCTAAATTTAGGAGCTCAGGTTTTTTGAAATATCGGGCCCTTAGATACCAGTACAAGGGACCTGCATTATAGATCTACAGCCCTCTAGCGAGGGTTTGTGGTAGGAATTATGATTAACCTCTCAAAGAAAAAACAGAAAACCACCATTTAATACCATTCCTAAAAAAAAGACATCAGCTGAGGTTAATATTGAACTCATAACATTTTAGTTCAAAGAACAATCTACTGTCATCTGCCAGACATAACTTTTTGTGAATATTACTTTGTGGCTGTCTTATCTCAAAAAGTTTGATTTCAGCCACACAATCACTTTCCCAACACATATCAGTAGCTAGCGTTATACTAAATCCAGTGTAATTAGATACTTAAGGGGGACAGGGGGTTAATTTTAAATGTGAAGCAGGCTTTGGACATGGAAAAGGGCTCTTGTAAAACCAGGTGCCGGTGTACGTGTAAAATGTAAGAGGACATAGTATGCCTTCGTTCATGTGATCTGCGCATGTGCATTTCCAGGCCTGTAGGAAGAGTATACACACACATGTGCATCTTCTTCGAAGCAGGTGTAAGTTGGTACGTCTGAGTTTGAACACTCCTGAGGCTGCTTCTGGGGCCTAGTTGATAAAGCCAAACAGGTAGCTCATTTGCCCTTAGAAAATAAACCTACTCGTAAAATAGGTGCATTTTTGTAACTCTGCATAGACATCCTCTTACAAAATTACCTCCAAAGAGACAGACTTAACTTTGTATCACTGTTGACAAAAAATCTCAACATTATTGATGTTTCGGTGCCTTTTGCAAGCAAGTGGAGAAGCCTCTGAAGCTCGTTTCTGTGACATACACACAACACAGTGCATACACAGAAACACAGGGGGCATGTTTACGAAACCCCACGCTAGTAACCCGGGTATGGGTCACATTACTTGCAAGGAGCTTTGCATAAGGAAAGGAATGGAGAATAAAACCAAGGATATTATAATGCCTCTGTATTGTTCCATGGAGAGACCGCACCTTGAATATGGTGTGCAGTTCTGGTCGCCATATCTCAAAAAGGATATAGCAAAATTAGAAAAGGTACAAAGATGAGCCACCAAAATGGTAAAGGGGATGGAAGGATACGCCTATCAGGAAATGCTTAAAAGGTTAGGGCTCTTCAACTTGGAAATCATTTGATACGATATGACAAAGGTCTATAAATTAATGAATGGAGTGGAACGAGTAAATGTAGATCGGTTGTTTATGCCATCAAAAGTAGAAAGACTTGACTCTTCAGCTTATCAAATAGTTGTAATACATATTCCTGGTTTATCAATATTTCTTCCAATTCTTCTTATACATCAGCTTTATATTTTTTTATTTTACATTCTCTTATATATCATTTCAGGCATGGGTATCTTCTCTACATCTTCTTCAGTAAAGACCAATGCAAAGATTCATTCAATCTCTCCGCTATGCTCTTGTCAGAACCCTTTTACCTCCAACAGTCCAACTGGCTCTCCCATCAAGTTTTCTACTATGAATGTACTTGAAAAAGTTTCTATTATGCGTTTTTGCTTCCATAGCAAGCTTTTTTTCAAATTCTGTCTTTGACTGCTTTATCAATGCCTTGCATCTAACTTGCCACTGCTTATGTTGTTTCCAGTTTTTGTCATTTGACTCTTCCTGAAAGATGCTTTTTTTTGGCAACAACAGCCTCTCTGACCTCACCTTTAAACCATGATGGCAGTTTTCTGGCCTCCCTTCCACCTTTTTAAAGCCTGGAATAATTCTAGTCTGGGCTTCCAAGATAGTATTTTTAAACAACACCTGTGCTTGAAGTAAATCTTTAGCTTTTGCAGCTGCTCCGCTTAGTTTTTTCTTAACTATTTTCCTCATTTTATCATAGTCTCCCTTTTGAAAGTTAAAAGCTAGTACTGTGGATTTCCTTGCCATCGCTCTTCCATTTATTAAATCAAACGTGATCATGCTATCTGTAAATAGACTGTAAATAGTTTCCCTTGTTATCCAAGTTCCTTCCCTTGTTATTTGTAATCTCATGCTTGTTATTGTACTGAGACATTTTGTTCTATGTGAACCGCACTGATGCCGAATAGTGCGGTATATAAGAGAATGTAAATAATAATAAAAATAATAACTATTGCCAAGTGGCCCCGATGCCCTTATCTCTTGCACCAAATCCTGTGTTCCATAAAGGACTAGGTCCAAAATAGCTTCCTCTCTTGTCGGTTCATGAACCAGCTGCTCCATTTATTTCATCCTTATTTCAGCTTAATTTCATGATCTCTAATTCTACAGGTTCAGAAGGATATAAGCAGGTTGGAGTCGGTGCAGAGAGTGGCTACTAAAATGATTGCTGGTCTTCATTATGAAACATATGAGGACAGATTTAATGTGTATACTTTAGACTAGAGGAAAGGCGGGATAGGGGCAATATGATAGAGACGTTTAAATACCTCTGTGGCATAAATGCATAGGAGGAGAGCCTCTTTCGATTGAAAGCAAGTTCTGATATGAGGGGACAAAGGATGAGGGTGAAAGGGGATAGACTGAGGAGTGATATGCAGAAATATTTCTTTATGGATAGAATGGTAGATGCATGGAATAGTCTCTCAGTGGAGGTGGTGGACACGAGGACAGTAGGTGAATTAAAAAAAGCATGGGACAAACACAGAGCATCTCTAAAAGTGAAAAGGGGACTATTATAGTTGATCTGGAAAGCAGACTAGATAGGCCATGTGATCTTTTTCTGCCATTATGTTTCTATGTTTTATATAAACGTCTGTATCGTATCCCCTCTGTCTCTCCTCTCCTCTAGGGTAAACATATTGAGGTCTTCAAGTCTCTTCTGGGGCAAGCACCAAATCAGTTTGGTTGCCTTCCTCTGAACAGTTTCAAGTCTTTTGATATCCTTTGTGAGATATGGTCTCCAAAACTGAACACAATACTTCAAGTGAGGCCTCACCAGGGTATTAAAACCTCCTTCTTTTCTGCTGGTTATTCCTCTCTGTATGCAGCCCAGCAGCCTTACAGATTTGACCATTGCCTTATCACATTGTTTTGCCACCTTAAAATCCTCAGACATTATCACCAAAGGTCCCTCTCTTGGTCCATTCACACCAGCATCTCGCCCCCTATCACATAGAGCTCATTTGGATTTTGGCATCCCAAGTGTATCACTCTGCACTTCTTCACATTAAATCTTAAATACCAAGCAGTAGACCATTCGAGTAAACAACCCATAAATCTATGCATTCAGTATGGGACCTCAAAATTACCATTTGACATGTGCTAATATGATAGGTTGAGGTCAAACATAGCACAATGTCACTTGCTGAGAATAGATGTTGAGATTTGAGATTGGATCATACCTATGTCCATCCTTCAGTCGGCATCAAGCACTGTAAGATAGGGCTGTGTTTCTGTTACAGAAAAAAGGTTAAAAGGTTTCCCTGTATGCAGATGAGAGGTGCTTAAACATCGACAATATCAACAGTGATACAAAGCTAAGGTGGACCTTTAAGTACGCTGGTCTTACTATAATGCAGATTTTTGATATGAGCTAATAGAGTGTGTTGCACAAATCAAATGTATACTTTCATTTTCCAGATAAGTGAACAAAGTTATATTCAAAAAACGTGAGCCTGGAAGATAAAGATAATAGAGATCAATTTTAACCACCTGCTTTCAAATTTTATAAAAAAAAAAAAAAAAAAAAGCGTTATGAACAATGTTAAATGTTGCTTTCCACTTTTTTTGAGCTATTTATACTTTTTGTAGTCTGCAGGAATTCAATCCATTTCTGGTTTCTCTTCCATGTTCTCTCTTCACTTCTCACTTACACTATGTCAAAGTAACTGCGGCAGAACAGGTGGAGCTGGGTAATATACTGTAGCCGGCTCCGGTTAGCCACAACCTGTCGCTGTAGCTCTTCCCAAGCCTGCAGGATTTCCCGCATGCGCACTTCCACTCCTTGTGCCCGACCAGGACACAGGTCCTGCAGGACAGTGGCCCGATGTTGCAGTGCTCTCATCTCCATTAGCAGTACACCAGACACATTAAGCTAAGGGAAACAGAGGCATAGGTTTAAATGGAAGCATGGAGTTATCTAATCTCACAGCAACACAGGACAGAAAGTGGTAAGGTCCAAAACATTCTTTCAGGAAGGCCAGACTGAAGAGTGTCACATCCAGAGAGTTACCCCAGGAATACCAGACTGCAGAGTGACACATCCTGATTGTTTCACCAGGAATACCAGACCGAAGAGTGTCAAATCCAGAGAGTTACCCCAGGAATACCAGACTGCAGAGTGACACATCCTGATTGTTTCACCAGGAATACCAGACCGAAGAGTGTCAAATCCAGAGAGTTACCCCAGGAATACCAGACTGCAGAGTGACACATCCTGATTGTTTCACCAGGAATACCAGACTGAAGAGTGTCAAATCCAGAGAGTTACCCCAAGAATACCAGACTGCAGAGTGACACATCCAGAGCATTGCCCCAGGAAGACCAGACTGCAGTGTGTCACATCCTGAGTGTTTCCCCAGGAATACCAGACTGCAGTGTGCCACACCCAGAGCGTTACCTCATAATACCAGACTGAAGAGTGTCAAATCCAGAGAGTTACTCCAGGAATACCAGACTTCAGTGTGTCACATCCAAAGTGTTACCTCAGAATACCAGACTGAAGAGTGCTATATATCCAGAGCGTTACCATAAGAAGACCAGACTGCAGTGTGGCACATCCAGAGTGTTACCCCAGGAATTACAGATAGCAGTGCATCATATTCAGAATGTTACCATGGGAAGATGGCAGTGTTTGACTGATCTCACCTCTATGTCTTGCTGCTGTCTCTGGAGTTCCTGCAGACTCTGCAGACAGCAATTATTTTTCATGCCAGTAAACTCCCTCTGTATGTGTCCTATGTCCCAACTCAGCTGTTCTGCAAGGCTGTGTGCTGATGTGATCCTATGGCAGAAGTCGGGAAGCTGGGAACATCGAAAACACAATGCAGATCACACGGGCTCTGTCACAGTTTCCCTAGGTGACCTTTAGAACTCAGGCACAGAGAGAATCTCAGCACTTCAACCAAACCTGACAGTTATATAGTTCATTATGGCAAAATAGCTGACCAGATTTATCCAGTCTAGCCAGTTACAAGGATATGTTCCAGCTGCTGGTTTGCAAGATATCGCTCCTTATTCAAGAAAGAGATTGTCATCTTCCTCTATTATCTCTATTCTCCACCTGTCACATCCAGCACCCCTCCCTTCCCTTGTACAACCACAAGGGCCCCCAATATTCCAAACAGCCACCAATGTCAGCCCAGCTGTAACCAGAACATTCAGCCCCAGGGCTCTCTGGCACCACCAACCCACCATATGATCTGGCTGTGCGAGCGTCTGTGTTTCCGCTAGATTTCCAGTTAGAACCATACTTGTAGCCTGCCAGATAGACCCAGCTGCTAATTAATTTTCTGCTAATGCTCTACCTTTTCAGCAGTAGTTTTTAATAAATCGAGCTCTATCTCCTGCCTATAAGGGGGGTAATTTCAGGCTCTCTCTCCTTGGAGCATACCAGATGCAGAAGGCTTTCATTCTCCCTGGCTGCTGCCACAGCTCTCTCTCGCTCATGCACTGTGTCGTTCAGCATGTGTATGGCTTCCTGCAGTTCATCCAGTGTGCAGCTCATGGGCTCCAAGTGCCCCCTGCCTATCCGTGGCTGTCCCTTTGCCTCTGGGCTCAGGTGAGAAGGCTCCTGGGAAGTCCTGCAGCTCTGGACCTACGAAAACCAAGCACAAAGTTACACGGCATATGATCAGAGCACAGCGGCTGAAAATGTTCTACCCAGACAATGTGAGCAGAGGGGACACAACATGCCCATTGTGTCAGTGTCATATCCCCTGACATGTGTCCCTCTGAGTGTCCCCCATTCAGAAAGGACACGCTCACTCTTAGCCTGCTATCCCTTAACATGGCTCCCACCGAGTTTCCCCCCACTCAAACACCATGTGAGCAGAAAGGACAGAGGACAACGTGATGTCCTGTGGCATGGCTGCCAGTTTATCTGTACAGTGCTGCGCATCTAATAGTGCTATAGAAATATTAGTCGGAATAGTACAAATTCTTCAGAGTCCCTGTGGATATGACAGATAGCAATATTGGGAGATATTTCTTCATGGAAAGGATGGGTGCATGGGACGGAGTGTTGGAGACCAACAGTAAGAGAATTCTAGAAAGTCAAAGATAAGCACAGAGGATTCAGCAGCACCTGCTAACCAGATACTTGCTAGAGAGAGGGATCGCTGGCGACACCATACAGGCTGTACCACTGAATATTCCCTCTGACTGCCTCAGCACTCTCCAGATAATGCTGTAGAGGGGCGGCTTTCAGCACTACTACACGGATCGCTATAGAGATCACTTCGGACAGGAAAGAACATATCCTGAATGGCCATCCGTAAGCAGCGTTATACAGATACCGCAGGCACTGACCATAAAGACCAGCCACTGGTTTGTTATTGGCCTTTACTGAGGAGAATGGCTTTTTAAAGACCGCTGTCATAGTTTATGTTTATGTTTATTAAAATACTTGATATACCGCAGCTTATTAAACCAGGGCGGTTCACAACCAGCAATAAAAAACAACGGCCTTAGGCCAGGGAAAGGAGAAGAACTCCATTAAATGACAGGAAAGAGAAAAAGGAGAAGGAAAACAGAAAAGGGTAAGAAAGAGAGGGAATTTGGGGGACTGGGATATAGCCGAGAGGTACCGTAGAGGTCTGGAGGAGAGAGTTTAGGTAATGGTGGATGGAAAATCAAAAGCAGACTGGAAAAGATGAGTTTTTAAAAGGGTTTGAATTTCACAAAAACTTGCTCCTGCTGTATTGCAAAGGGGAGAGATGTCCACAGGGAGGGTCCCAGGAAAAAGAAAGCAGATTTCCGGGTGGACTGGAGGTGGGCACGGGAGGGAGATGGGAGCACCAGACGGTTAATATGAATAGAGCGAAGGCTGCGAGAGGGGGTGTGGAATTGCAATAAGTCAGCCAAATATTGTGGAGTACTGGTGTATATAACATGATGAGTTAGTGCTAAGATTTTGTATTGAAAACGACAGGCTATAGGAAGCCAATGTAGTTTCATGAGAATAGGTGTGATATGGTCTCGACGGGAGGGGTGGGTGAAGATCCGAGCAGCTGTATTTTGTATCAATTCTAAGTGATGAAATTGTGTCTTAGTGATACCAGTGAAAGCCAGGTTACAAAAATCTAAACAAGACATTACCAAAGACAAGAGGAGAGTAGTCAGAGCCTGTGGGGAGAGGAAAGGGCGGATGGCATGTATCTGACGGAGCTAATAGAAGGAACGGTGGGAAAGGGGTGAGACATGTTCTTGAAAGGTAAGTGCAGAATCGAGGGTCAAGCCAAGATAACGAAAGGAGGAGACTAGAGGGATAGCAGTACCGGTGAGGGTCAGGGTGACTGTAGGACATGGGCTACCGAAAGTGAATCAAATTGCAAGTGTCTTAAATAGGTTAAGATGACGATAGTTGGAGGAAAGCCAGGTAGAGATTTGGCTGATGTGGGATAGTATGATGAAGCAGAGTAATGTCATCCGCATAATAATATGTGGATAACCCAAACTGCTATATAAGGAGGGCGAGTGGTGCCAAAAAGATGTTAAAAAGGAGGGGGCCCAAAACAGAGCCCTGAGGAACACCATAACGCAGGGAGACATGGTCAGAGGAGGTTGAGTTGAAATATACTGAGAAGAAATGTGAGGAAAGATAGGAGTGAAACCATCGGTAGACCATCCCACGAAGCCCAGAATCCCATAGTTGTGAAAGCAGAAGAGACTGGTCAACAAAATCAAAAGCCGCTGATAGATCGAGAGAGACTGCCAGAGTAATGTCACCGCGTTCGTGAGCTGTATGGATGTCATTAAGGAAAGAGAGCAGAATAGTTTTGACACTATGCCCTGAGCAGAAACCAGACTGACAAGGATAAAGTAGATGGATTGAGTCAAGATGGTGAGATAACTGAGAGAAGACGGCTTTTTCCAGAATTTTAGCAAGAAATGGCAGATTAGAAACAGGACGATAGAGGGATCAAGATCTCTTTATCTCTAATACTCTATGGGGCTTGTTTACAAAGCCGCGGTAGCGGTTTGCGATCGTAATCGGAGCCGCGGCCCCATTGATTTCAATGGGGCCGCGGTTGCGATCGCGATCGCGAACCACTACCGCGGCTTTGTAAACAAGCCCCTATATCTTCTTGCTCTAACTGAGACCTGGATTCTCCCTGATGATACTGCATCTACTGCTGCTCTCTGTCATGGGGGCTATCAGTTCTCCCACACGCCTCGTCCCACTGGCTGTGGTTGTGGTGTTGGGCTTCTACTTGCTGCCTCTTGCCAATTCCAACCCCTCCTGCTTCCTCAATCTCACTCCTTTCTCTTTCTCTTTATTTGCATCATTTGCATCATTTGATATACCGCCCTTACCAAGGTGTCGAGGCGGTGAACAATAAAAAATCAAAACTGCTAGAAACAAAAGATGAAAAGGAACGCCATCAAATTTATAGAAAAGCAAATAGAAAAGGCAGAGAGAAAGATAGCAAAGGACAGCAATGGACAAAAGACACCATGAATATTAGACACAACAAGGGACCAATGGTGGGAAGGGGGGAGGGGAGCTGTGGTGATTGTGAACAACATTGGGTCATGAAATTTTCGCAAGTGGGGGATCTACCTGGGGGAGTGTGGAGTGGTCAGGCAGAGTAGGGAGATCATAAGCCTGACAGTAAAGGTGGGTCTTCAGGAGAGACTTGAACCTAGGAAAGGACAATTTGGTGCGGAGGGAGAGTGGGGGGGGAGTTCTAAAGGGCCGGACTCAAAAAGAAGAAAGCAGCATGACGAGTTATTTCAAGGCGAGCTTGGGCAGGAGATGGGAGAAAGAGACGATTGCCGTGAGCAGAGTGAAGTAGATGGGGAGTGGGCTGAAGATAGATGATGTCAGCCAGATACTGGGGCGTGCTAGTATGAAGAACCTTGTGTGTGATAGTGAGAAGCTTGTATATAAATTTAACCTTGATGGGGAGCTAATGAAGGACCAGAAGACAGGGGGTAATGTGATCACGAGGGGAGGAATGGGTAAGACGATGGGCAGCTGTGTTTTGAATTAATTGAAAGCGCCGAAGCTGATATTGGGAGAGACCTGCGAGGAGTGAGTTGCAGTAGTCAAGCCGAGTGATCACCAGTGAGAGGACAAGGGTGGTGAGGGATGAGACTGGAAGAAATGACCGAACAGCCCGAATCTTACGAAGATGGAAGAAAGAGCTATATGCGATTGCAGATATGTGTTGGTGGAAGGAAAGCGAGGGATCAAGAGTCACACCAAGATAATGGAGAGTGGGAACCAAAGGAATAGGGAGGGTGGACATAACAGGCTCCAGGTTAGGGGAGGGGGCACTGAAAGTAAACCACATAGCGGAGGACTTGGAGGGGTTGACGAGAAAGAAATTACTAGTGAACCAACTGAAAATGGACGCAAGACATGTGTTGAGTGCAGAAAGATCCGGGGCCGAAGGAATCGTATGGTGAACTAGAAGAATGTCATCCACGTAGAAGTAAGCAGATATACCAGCCTGTTGAATGAGCAGGGCAAGAGGGGCAAGGAAAACATTGAAGAGAAGGGGAGCAAGGATGGAACCCTGGGGAACACCGCAGTACAAGGGAAAGGAGGGGGAAGCATTGAGGCCTGACAGGACAGCAAAAGTGCGAGATGAAAGGAAAGACCAGAACAAATGAAGAACAGTGCCGTGAATACCAATGTCTGATAGATGGGTGAGAAGGGTGCGGTGGTCAACAACATCAAATGTAGCAGAGAGATGCAGAGAAACAGCAATAGATAAACCACCACGATCATGAGAATGATGTATTTCTCTCTTTTGAAGTCCACTCCATCCGTCTTTTCACTCCACTTCCTCTGTTATTTATTGACCTCCTGACAAGTCTGCTTCTACCTTTCTCACTGACTTTGACTCGTGGCTTTCCTTCTTTCTGGATTCCTCTTCCCCCACTCTTATTCTTGGGGATTTTAACATTCATGTCAATAACCCCTCTGATCCTTATGCTTTAAAGCTCCTCTCCCTTATCTCCTCGTTTGACCTCCAACTTTGTTCCACTGCTCCCACTCACCAACATGGCCACTGCCTTGACCTGATATTTTTCTCTAGTTGCTTACCCTTGAACTTCTGTAGCTCAGTTCTTCCCTTAGCTGACCATCACCTTTTAAGCTTTAATCTTCATCACCCACTGCCTCAGCCTCGTCCTATCTCCTCCAACCTATTTAGAAATCCTCATGCTATTGATCATTTGGCTCTCGCTTCCACTATTTCCTCATCTCTTTCTTCCACTATGTCAGCTCTCTTCTCAAAGTGCCTGCACCTCTGATCCCTCCCTCCCTTTCTGCCCAAACCCTGGCTGACTATTTCCATGACAAAATCCACAAAATCACCCTCCAATTCCCCACAAAGTCAGCTACTTCCCCTCCTCCTCCTTCCCCTCCTTCCACTTCAAACTCCCCCCCCCCCCACCTCTGCTACCCTCTCTTCCTTTCCTGTGATCTCTGAAGAGGAAACTGCACACCTTCTTTCTTCCTCTAAACTCACCAACTGCTCCTCTGATCCTATCCCCACCTGTCTCCTAAGCCCCATCTCCTCCACTGTTGTCCCTTCCATCTCTCGTATTCTCAACCTATCACTCTTCACTGCAACAGTCCCTGCAGACTTCAAGCATGCTGTGGTCACACCTCTCCTCAAGAAACCCTCACTTGACCCCCACCTGTCCTTCTAATTATCGACCTATCTCTCTCCTTCCTTTCATTTCTAAACTACTTGAACGTGCGGTTCACTGCCGCTGCCTCGACTTCCTCTCCTCTCATGCCCTCCTGGATCCCTTACAGTCTGGCTTTCATCCTTTACACTCTACTGAAATGGCTATTGCCAAAGTCTCCAGTGACTTGTTCCTGGCAAAATCCAAGGGCCTTTACTCTGTCCTCATCCTTCTTGACCTCTCTGCTGCTTTTGACACTGTTGACCACAACCTTCTCCTCGATACCCCGTCCTCGCTTGGTTTTAGGGGCTCTGTACTATCCTGGTTCTCCTCCTATCTCTCCCATCGCTCTTTCAATGTGTGTTCTGGTGGCTCCTCCTCCTCTGCTACCCCGCTCCCAGTTGGTGTACCCCAAGGATCTGTCTTAGGTCTGCTCCTTTTCTCTCTCTACACTCAGTCCCTTGGTGCGCTTATCTCTTCCCATGGCTTTCAGTACCATCTGTATGCTGATGACTCCCAGATCTACCTCTCTACGCCCGAAATCTCTCCGGCAATCCAGACTCGGATCTCTGCTTGCCTTTCTGACATTGCTGCCTGGATGTCTCACTGCCACTTGAAAATGAACATGGCCAAGACTGAACTTCTTATCTTTCCCCCTAAAACCTCCCCTCCTCTTCCTCCTTTCTCAATCTCTGTGGATAACTCTGTACTCCTTCCTGTTTCCTCAGCCCACAATCTGGGGGTTGCCTTTGACTCCTCTCTCTCTTTCTCCACACATATCCATCAGATAGCTAAGACCTGCCGTTTCTTTCTCTATAACATCAGCAAAATCTGCCCTTTCCTTTCTGAACACACTACTAAAACGCTTATCCACTCTTTAATCACTTCCCGTCCTGACTACTGTAACCTACTCCTTACTGGTCTCCCTCAGAATCATCTCTCTCCCCTTCAATATGTTCAACACTCTGCTGCATGGCTAATCTTCCGCCAGCCTCGTCATGCCCATATTACTCCTCTTCCCAAGTCACTTCATTGGCTCCCTATCCATTTCCACATCCAGTTCAAACTTCTCCTGCTAACCTATAAATACATTCACTCTGTGACTCCTCTCTACCTTTCTTCTCTTATCTCTCCTTACAACCCCCCCTCGGGAACGCCGCTCTTCTAGCAAACTGCTTCTATCTGTGCCCTTCTCTTCTACTGCTAACTGCAGACTTTGCTCTTTTCACCTTGCTGTGCCTTACGCCTGGAACAAACTACCTGTGTCTGTATGCCAAGCACCTTCTCTAACCCTCTTCAAATCCAGGCTGAAAACTCACCTCTTCACTGCTGGTTTTGGATCTTGACCCACCTGATCTCTTTTTTCTTTCTCCTTGCTTAATCCCTGCCTACACCTTCTGTGTTTGTCTTGACTAGATTGTAAACTCTGATGAGCAGGGACTATCTCTTACATCTCTGTGCAGCGCTGTGTATTTTATTTATTTTATTTAACAAATGCTTATATACCGCTACCTTCCAGAAAGATCAGGTGCGGTTTACAATGGAACAATTTAAGCAGGGTAAACATTCTGCTTTTTACATAGAACATAGGAAACTGTGGTTATACATTACAATAAAACGTTTTAAAAAGGGTAAACATAAACTGTAGTTATACATTAATAATTGTACTTGTGATATATCAACTATGTACGGATCAAAATAGCTATATGCGAAAGGTTTGAAATTCCATTGATTTATTTTAGTGTTACATGTTTATTTACCTATTATTTATATGGTAAGATTTGAAGAGCGGGTGGATCTTTTGATTGTCTTATTGGTAGAGATAGGCTTATTTGAAAGCTAATTTAATTTGTTTTGGATTTAATTATATGCGAAAATTGTAGATTGTGGTAGGGTATTGCACCGGGATAATTTTATTGAATTGTAATTTATAGTTCTGTTTTAGTTTATTATTGTTTATTTAGAGAATCATTTATCCATTTTCAATAAGTGGAGGAGTGTTTTCAATTGAGTCAAAGTGCAATCTGAACATGTGGGTTTTTAGCCTTTTCCTGAGTTCTTTTAGGTCAGTAAGTTTTCTTATTTCTTCCGGGAGTGAATTCCAGAGTGATGGGGCTGCGTGGGAGAAAGCTTTTTTATTAGTTGTCTTTTTAGCTTTGGTGAAGTCTTTTGGACACTTTAATTTGTTGGCGTGGCCTCTTCTGTGAATATTGTTTGTTGAGTCTATATCTATGAGTATGACTTGTAGTGCTATATAAATGCTCAGTAGTAGTAGTAGAGTTCTTTAAAAGGGGACGAACTATCGCATTCTTCCAGGTGGAGGGGAAAACACCAGATGACAGGCTGTTAAGGACAGTGAGGACAAGGGGGAGAAGTGCCAATGAGGGTTCTGTATTCCAAACTGAGGGGATAGGATCTAACACACAAAAGGTTTTATGTGAGGTGGAGATCAATTTGGAAAGTTCCACGGAGGTAACTGGGTAGAATGTAGACCAGAAATGAATGAGGGGGGGGGGGGAGGCTAGGGAAGGGGGGAAGGAGGGAAAGACTGTATAGGAGGTGGGCAGGAATTGAAAGAAGACAGAGAGATTGGACTTTGATGTCAAAGGAGAGGGTCAACTGGGAGGCTGACAGGACCTCAGAGGAGTCAGATGGTGATGACTGTGACTGCAGAGTGGACAGGGATTTCAGTACTGAGTAAAGGCAGTGAGAGCAGTTAGGAGCTGAGGAGATAATATCAGAAAAGTGGTCACGCTTAGCCTGATGGACTTGTAAGTGAAAAACCTGGTATGAAGACTTGAAAAACTGTAGGGTTGCAGGTGTGCGATGCTTACACCAAATGTGCTCAGAGTGTTGCAACTGAGAGCGCAAGAGTTGGAGCCCTGAGTGAAACCAAGGTTGTGACGAGACATTAGAGCGCATAACTGGTCGTAGCTACAAAGGAGCAACTTGTTCTAAAGCAGCCGTGAGTGAGGAGGTCCATAGTGAGACTTGTTGTTCAGTTGGCAATTGAGAAAAGTCAGAAGGAAAAATTTGGTCTGCAGCAAGGAATTGCTTTAGCATCTGAGGTGAAATGCAGCAGGCCCAATGACATGCCTGTTGGAGTGAGGAAATGTGCAAGGTGCGTGAAGAGGGCAGGGAGGGTAAATATACATGAAACCGGATCAAGGCATGATCGGTCCAGGGAAGTGGAGTTGCCACAAAGTTGGAGAGCTGCAGTGTGGATGGAGAGGAGGGAAGGACTAAATCAAGGGTGTGAATGACCACATGAGTTGCTGCGACAACATGTTGGATGAGTGCTAAGTCTCGAACCAGGGTTACAAAGGCACAATCATGAGAAGAAGAGGGTGAATGAAAGTGTATATTAAAATCCCCCAAGACAAGTAGGTGGAGAACTGGATGACAGCATTGGTAATGGTGGCCAGAAGGTCATTCCATAACTGAGGGGAGTATATTAGAAGACAGTGAAGTGGGGGAGAGGAATGGAGGCAGAGTAAAAGGGCCTCGGGGTACTGAGAATAGGAAGCTGCAGCTGAGAAACCGGCAGAAAAGAATGATAGACTACAGCCACCCTCCATCTGTGCCATCCAACTCGAGGAAGTGAGAGGGCTGAAAAATTTGGGGGGAGACAGCGATTCAATAGGGGATCCTCCCCTTTTAATCTGGTTTCAGAGAGAAACAAAAAATCCAGGTTGTTCTGTATGATGAGGTCATGGAGCAAGAGTTTTGTTGCAGAGAGAGCGGCAATTCACCAAGCCAAACTGGAGAGAAGTAGAGTTACAAGGTGGCATAGATGATGGCTGTTTACCCCTTCTCCTGTCCAGAAAGGAGATCAGATTTGATGGTACCCGAGAAGAAGCAGGCCACCTGACTGAGTGTGAGAGGTTTGGAGCACGTCAACCCCAGTGTACATGGATGGTGGTCATAATGCAGACAAACAGCAAACTAAGAGTAATGAAGACTGTAAAAAGCAGAAGAAATATAGAGAGGCTAGCTCAATAGATCCCAAAGTTAAAGGAGGCAATCTTCCTCTCTGCCCCTGGAGTCGCCCCAAGGAGCTCGACCAGGAGTTGAATATTGATCTGAGAAGGTCCTTTCAATTGGACATTTATCCCATCCTGAGTCAATCCTGTTGAGTTATCCCTCTCACAGAAACATAGAACATGATGGCAGATAAAGACCACATGGATCATCTAATCTGCTCTCCGCACCAACTGCTCAGCTCTACAAGCCCTTCCTGTCCCTCAGATCCTCTGTGCTTGTCCCTGCTTTCCTCAGTACAGATACCGTCCTCATCACTACCACCTCCATGACCTCCAGCTACTGTTTCTCACATTCCCAGCCAACCTTATCTCTCCCCGAGGGCTTACCGGACTCAGGTTCTTGTGCTTCAGGCTTTCTTCCATCTGCACATTCTGCAGAAATTCAGCCAGAACCAGAGAGTCTCTGAGATCCGATGTCCTGCGCCGGAGAGAGTCCTGCACATACCGATACCTGCCAGAGAACAGACAAAGGAGCTCAGTGCATGGCCAGATAGACTCCTTCTCAGAATGAGTCACCACTAGACAGGAGCAGACGGTCTCCAGACACACTCTACACCAGTCTAAGTCACTGCTGTCATGAGACACACTCTATCCCACTCTAAGTCATTACTATACAGGAGCAGAAGGGCCTAATGGTTAGAGTATTGGTCTAAAAACCATGGAGAGCAGAGTTCAAATCCTGCTTCTGCTTTTGCCAGTCCTTATGACCTTTCGGAAAGCACTATCTCTAGTTCCCTCATGCACTATTTAGATTGTAAACTCTTGGGGCAGGGACCTGTTGTATCTGAATGCTTACATTTTATAAGCCTTCTGGGGACAGAAAATGCACCCGAATGTAACTTGAACTTCAGAGAAAAGAGTGAACTATACTGCATCATGGAATACTTCTCACCACTGTGCAGTAGCACTATAAAACTGATAAGGATTATTACTACAGTCTACACTAGCCTGAATCATTGCTATACAGGAGGAAAGTGTCTCCAGAGACTGTCTGTACTGAGGGAAGCATGCTCCCAGACACACTCCAGCCCTGCCTGAGTATATCCTGAGGGAGGTGTGCTCCCAGACATACTCGATCCAGCTTGATTCCCTTACATAATGGATTTACTGCTCTCTCCATTCTCTCTCTTGGTTTCTGCCCTGCCCTCTTTCTCCATGTCTGGGCACTCACTTCGCTGCCACCATGTCCAGCTTCCTGTGAATTTTTTCAGCCAGTGGGTTCCCAGCAGACGCAATCCTGGCTGTTTTCTCCCTGAGCGCCTGCAGCGTATTCCCATGGGACAGCACCTCTGTGTCTAGGATGCTCATTTCCTGCAAATTACTCCGCAGCAGCTCAGGGTTCCACATTGCCACAGACTCCGAGAGAGACCCAGCCAGGGCCTGAAGCCTTTCGACAGTGTCCTTCAGCACGTCCAGCAGCTTCTGAGCCTGCAAGGAAGAAACATGCATAAACAGGGCGATACAGGGAGGGAAGGTGGTAAAAGGGTCTTGAGATGATATTCAGCAGTACTCTGTAAGGTATTTATCAAAAGGTCAAACTAAATACGAGTCCAGCACTGAGTGCCACTTGTCAAAATCTTCACAAAGTCAAGGTTACCAGATGTTCCCAATTTTCTGGGATTGTCTCCAATTTTAGAATTGTGTCCCTGACTCCCACCTGTCGGTGGCCTCTTTTCCCAGATTCCAGCAAAGGGGCCCAGAGGTGCTATTTGGGGAGGCAGTGACGAGCAATGCACTGCAGATGCAGCAGAAGGGGGCTTTCAGATTACCTCAGTGCGGTAGATGGCTTTGAGTTTCAGAGTGCATGCACCCATTCAAGGCCCCTCATGTCCTCCTGCCCTCGACAGGAGTTTATGTAGGAGGGAGCGCAACATGCAAGCCTTAAGTGCAATCATGTACAAAGGCCCCATGGCTCCGCTGCTTTCAGAAGGCAGGGCAGCTTTGATAAAGACAGGCTGCAGGCTCGGAAAGGGGAAAGGAAGAGGAATGAGATACTGGAAAAGACCAAGGAAGATAAGAAGTGCAAGAGAAGGGGAGATGCTAGGTACCTGGGTGGGAGGAAGGAGAGGGAAGGGAAGATGCTGGCTATCTGGAGAGGGAGAGGGGAAAATAAGTGGAGATGGCATGCTGGATATGGGGAGTAGGGAAGAGCAGATGCTGGACATCTCCTCTTCCTTCCTCCCCAGGAGAGATGTTTCATACCTAGTGGTGGGTGGGGGAAGAAGAGAAGGGGAGATGCTGGACTATGGGAGGGATAGGGAAGAGGAGGAGAGATGCTTCATACCTAGTGGGGGGCAGGGGAAAGAAGAGAAGGGGAGATGCTGGACTATGGGAGGGATAGGGAAGAGGAGGAGAGATGCTTCATACCTAGTGGGGGGTTGGGAAGAAGAAAAGGGGAGATACTGGACTATGGGAGGGACGGGGAAGAGGAGGAGAGATGCTTCATACCTAGTGGGGGGGGGGGGTTGGGAAGAAGAAAAGGGGAGATGCTAGACTATGGGAGGGATAGGGAAGAGGAGGAGAGATGCTTCATACCTAGTGGGGGGTTGGGAAGAAGAAAAGGGGAGATACTGGACTATGGGAGGGACGGGGAAGAGGAGGAGAAATGCTTCATACCTAGTGGGGGGTTGGGAAGAAGAGAAGAGGAGATGCTGGACTATGGGAGGGATAGGGAAGAGGAGGAGAGATGCTTCATACCTAGTGGGGGGTTGGGAAGAAGAGAAGGGGAGATGCTGGACTATGGGAGGGGTAGGGAAGAGGAGGAGAGATGCTTCATACCTAGTGGTGGGGGGGGGTTGGGAAGAAGAGACGGGGAGATGCTGGACTATGGGAGGGATAGGGAAGAGGAGGAGAGATGCTTCATACCTAGTGGGGGGTTGGGAAGAAGAGAAGGGGAGATGCTGGACTATGGGAGGGGTAGGGAAGGGAAGATACAAGACTATAGCAGTTAGGGAAGAGGAGGAGAGATGCTGGATATTTGTGGGAGGGAGGGAGGATGGGGAGATGCTGGATACCTGGGGTGCTGGATTATGGCAGGGGGGGGGGGTAGAGAAGGGAAGATGCAAGTCTCCATGAGGGTAGGAAGGGGAGAAAAAGGGAAATACTGGACATGGAGCAGCAAGGAGAAGGGAAGGGCAGGAGAGAGATGCTGGACAGGGAGTTAGGGACAGGAAGGGACAGTAAGGGGAAATAGTAGATACTGAGTGGGGCGGGGGGGGGCATACTGGATATGAACATGGGGTGGGGGGACAGAGTTAGCAAGAGGCTGGGGATAGAGAGAGAGAGATGGTGAATGGGAGGGCTGGGGTGAGGGAGATTGGAAAGCTGTAGATAACTCCAGTAAAAAATGGAGAATGGTGGTGAGGGATGAAATCTGAGGGGACAGAGGAGCAGAAAAATAAATGGAAGAAAGCTGAAAATAAAAAAATCAGTGTCAGAGGTGGATGTAGGGGAAGAACTGAAGACAGGAAAAAATGGCAGATGGACAGACCATGGGAACAGCATTAAGAGAAGACAAACAGAAAAAGCAGAAACCAGAAACGGAGCAAGATTTAGACAAATAAAATGGCCAAACAGCAAAGGTAGAAAAAACATTTTCAATTTTGTGATTGGAATGTGTCAATTTTTAGAATTTACAGCCATTATCTTGATATTTTACACAGTATGGGGAAAATGCATCACTGTTTCTATGTGTCTACTTGGAAATTATATTATTGCTGTAATGGGTTGGATGGGAAGGGCAGGGTAATAACTCCTCTTCCCTCCTTCACTTCTTGCCGCTGTCTCTTCCCATTCCCTGACTTCAGATAACAAGTGTCCTAGATTTGCCTGAAACAAATCTGGTAACCTTACTTAACGTACATGTGAACAGGACACATAAAGAGAAGTAGTCAAAACACAAAACCTAGAGGTCCGCAACCAGATGAACACTTTCCTTGATAAGCTACAGCCTGACCCCATGAGATGTGGTCCAGACAGGAAGGGGCCCTAATGTTTAGGACAGAGTTTCTTTATTCATATGTTAATAAATGCGTTGACGCCAGATGCGGCATGCAAATAATATGCAAACTCCAACAGCCGTCTCAAAAAGCACACGTAGAAATAATGTGCCTCAAAGCAGGAGAAAAGGCTGCGTTGAGCTTACGTCAAGCGTGCTGAAAGGGAAAGGTGCTAACAGTGCATCACCCTTCCTACCAAAACGGGAGGCTGCTTCGTCCAGACTGGAACCTCTGCCCCAGATGATATTCAAATGCCAGAGCTGACCGCTGCAGCGTTTAAACATCAGATGATATAAATACCAGGCCCATGGGGAAAAACAGGAACCTTCCTGGCCAATGAACCTAGACAACTGTAATCAGATTACTCTCCGTAAGCATGACCCGTGGAAGTCTGAGCGTATCATTATCTGTCCGAAGGTGCGTCAGTCTCAAACAGGCCACTTTACCTTCCTGCATGGCTTTGAAAATTGCCCACCCCCTGTAAGAAGGCAGTGCATGTATCAGTTGTCATGTCATTATAGGGTTTATGTTGCCAAAGTGCTGCATCATGTCTGAACACAGCAGTGCTGTTAACGTGTGTTATTAGCAAATAGATCCCATTGCACAAAATGTCTTCAGTAAATCTAGCCCAGAGATTGCAGATTCTGACTGTAGTAAGGGGCGAGGTTTTGTCCTGCTGAGACACTCTACCTCATCAGTCTTTTGCAGAGCTGTCTCGTTCTCTTTATGTCTCTTCTTCAACTCCCCCCACAGTCCTTCCAGGTCTCTCAGGATCTTTTCCACCTTAGCGCATGCTGGGGGGTGGGCCTTTCTGAGGAGACTCCTTCCCTCCTGTGGGGACACAACTAGGCAGTGAGACTATATTTGCAATCCCTTCCACATATTTTCTGTATACCCCCCCCCCAGTCATTGACTGGAACAACAGAATCCCCCCCCCCTCCAATAAAAATATTCCAACACCCCTCTCTCTGCACACCAGTCATGGGAGCTCCTAAACTGTCTTCCTGTTCGAGTTTATGTATACCAGAGATCTTGTTCCCCCCCCCCCCCCCCACCAGCTCTTAACCTCCCACTCCATTACTTTATGACAGGGGGATTGAAGTTGAGGAAGGGACTCTATTATTAATCCCCACCAATCTCCCTGTATAGCCCAATATCTCATTGAAAAGTCCTCGATTGAGCCACACACAACACTTCTCTTTGGAATCTGGTTTGCAAATACCCCACATTCTGCATGTAGACATCTCTGTTGTGATATAGCTGGAATCCTTTCACCCCTTCTCTAATACACACCCAGTTCTGCCTCGTCTCCAATTAGATGGATGTGTCTTAGGGGTCCTGTACTCACCTGTAGGACCGTCTCCATCCTGCTCTGGTTGCGAGAGATCGCCTGCCTCACAGCTTCATGTTGTTTCTGCACTTCTTCAAAATTTTCAATATTCTCTGTCTCGCTCCAGCGTACAATCAAGCAGATGTTCTCTCGCAAACAGGAGAGCACCTGAGGAGCAGGAAAAAACACAGGACCCATTACCACATTAGAGAAATGTTCATCCTCGATTCTAAACCCAGCTCTGCCGCTGATCCTCTGAGTGGCCTCAGGGTGTATCACTGTATCTCAGTTCTAATCCCAGTTCTGTCTGACTCTCTCTATTGGGCTAATTTTGGAAGCCCTTTTTGTACTTTGGACATCCGAAAAGGGGCAGAGATGTCCAAAACACAGAGACATCTCCAGAACCATTTTAGAAGCTGGGTCTGTGGAAGTCTTCAATGTGATCTGGGAAACTACAAGCCAGTGACCCTGACCTCAGTATTGGGAAAATGGTAGACACTATTATAAAAAATGAAATGACTGAACATGTAGAGAGTCAAAGTTTAATGGCAGAAAGTCAAGGAAAGTCTTGTCTAACCAATCTCTTAATTTTTTTTGAAGGTATGAAAAAACAGGTAGATAAAAGTAAGCCAGTTCATACACTATATCTCGATTTTCAGAAAGCCTTTGACAGTCCCTCACAGGAGACTCTTGGGGAAATTAAAAAACCATGGGATAGGAGGCAATGTAATATTATTGATCAAGAACTGGTTGAAAGATATAAAGCAGAGGGTAGGGCTAAATGGCCAATTTTCGCAATGGAGAAAAGTGAATAGTGGAGTACCAGGGATGTCTGCTGGGCCCGCTGCTTTTTAACATATTTATAAATGACCTGGACATGGAAATAACGAGTGAAGTGATCAAATTTGCAGATGACACAAAATTATTCAAAGTTGTTAAAACACAAAAGGATTGCAAAAATTGCAAGAGGACCTTGATAAATTGGGAGACTGGCCATCCAAATAGCAGATGACATTTAATGTGGACAAGTGCAAAGTTATGCATTTAAAGAAGAACAACCCAAACTATGGTTACACAATGAAAGGTTCTGAATTAGGAATCACCACCAAGGAAAAGATTTAGATATCATGGATTACAGGATCTAAGGCAGCATGGATTTACCAGAGGCAGGTCTTGTCAGACAAATCTGATTGATTTCTTTGACTGAGTGACAAGGGAGTTGGACGGAGGGAGAGCCCTAGATGTGATGTACTTAGAATTCAGTAAAGCCTTTGACACCGTTCTGTACAGGTGACTTATAAACAAACTGAACACCCTGGGGATGGACCCTAAAGTGACTGATCAGGTTAGAAATTGGTTGTGTGGGAGGCGACAATGGTTACAAGTAAATGGAGCTCACTCTGAGGAGAAGGGGGTTACCAGTGGTGTGCCACAGGGATCTGTCCTTGGTCCGATTCTTTTTAACATCCTTGTTAGTGATATAGAGGAAGAGCTGTTGGGTAAGGTTTGCTTGTTTGTGAATGATACCAAAATCTGCAATAGAATAGACACCCGGAAGGAGTAGATAACATGAGGAGGAATCTAGCTAAGCTTGAAGAATGGTCGAGAATTTGGCAGCTGAAATTTAATGCTAAAAAATGCAGGGTCATGCATTTGGAGTGTAGGGGGTAAGGTACTTCTGTCCACGAAAGAAGAGCAGGACCTGGGCATAATTGTATCTGATGATCTTAAAGTAGCTAAACAGATAGAAAAGGTGACTGCAAAAGCCAGAAGGGTACTTGGTGTATAGGAAGAGGAATGACCAGCAGAAAAAATGAGGTGATAATGCCTCTGTATAAGACTCTAGTGCGAACTTATTTGGAGTATTGTGTGCAATTCTGGAGACCTACCTTCAAAAGCATATAAGCAGGATAGAGTCGGTGCAGAGGGTGGCTACTAAAATGATTAGTGGTCTTCGTTATGAAGCATATGAGGCAGACTTAAAGATCCTAATAAGTATACTTTAGAAGAAAGGCGGGATAAGGGAGATGTGAAAGAGATGTTTAAATACCTCCATGGCATAAATGCACAGGAGGAGAATCTCTTCTGATTGAAAGCAAGCTCTACTACAAGGAGACATAGGATGAAGGTGAAAAAGGGATAGACTAAGAAGTAATATATTGAAATATTTCTATATGGAAAGAGTAGCAGATGAGTGAAATAGTCTCCCGGTGGAAGTGGTAGAGACGTAGATTTGCCAACTGGCTCCAGATGCACCTGACAGTCTTGATCAAGTCCTGGGTTTACCCCATTGCATGCAGGGACATTTAGTTCTACTTTCTCCATTGCACTCCATAGGAAATGGAAAACAAGTCCCTGCATGCAATGGGGTAAACCCAGGACTGGATCAAGCTTGTCGGGCGCATCTGTAGCCAGTTGGCAACTCTATAGAGATGAGGACAGTATCTGAATTCAAGAAAGCATGGGACAAACACAGAGGATCTCTAAAGGAAAAAAGGACACTATTGTAGTTGATGGAAAGGCAGACTAGAAAGGCCATGTAGTCTTTTTATGCCATCATGTTTCTATGACATCATGGATAATATGTTGAACCCTCTGCCCAGTGTGCAGCAGCAGCCTAGAAAGCAAATAGAATGCTAGGTATCATAAGGAAAGGAATGGAGAATAAAACAAAGGATATTATAATGCCTCTGTATCGTTCCATAGTGAGACTGCACCTTGAATACTGTGTGCAATTCTGGTCGCCGTATCTTAAAAAGGATATAGCATTATTAGAAAAGGTACAGAGAAGATTGACGAAAAGGGTAAAGGGGATGGAAGGATACTCCTATGAGGAGAGGCTTAAAAGGTTAGGGCTCCTCAACTTGAAAAAGAGACAGCTGAGAGGAGATATGATAGAGGTCTTTAAAATAATGAATTGGGTGGAACAGGTAAATGTAGATTGTTTATTTATTTAGACAGTTTTTGTATACTGCCTTATCCTTCAATCAAAGTGGTCACAACACAATTGGGGGATACATTTAACACATGGGGATATGAGACACATACACTAATACTTACAGGGAACATGGGCTATGGAGGGTTAAGTGGCTTGCCCAAGACCACAAGGAGCATCTGTGGGACTAGAAACCCCAGTCCTTCTGGCCCAAGGTTGCTGTCCTCTAGTGGGATTTGAACCCCTGACCTTCTGGCCTGAAGTACCTTGCCCCAACCACTGGGCTACTCCTCCCTCTGATTGGTTGTTTACTCCTTCAAAAAGCAGAAAGACTAGGGGACATGCAATGAATCTACAATGTAGCACATTTAAGACTAATCAGAGAAAATATTTTTTCACTCAACGCGTTTCAAACTCTGGAATTTGTTACTGGAGGATGTAGTAAAAGCTGTTAGTGTAGCTGAATTTAAAAGAGGTTTGGAGAAGTTCCTGGAGGAAAAATCCATTAAGCATTATTGAAGAGAACCAGGGAAATCCACTGCTTACCCCAGGATATGCAACATGAAATCCATATACCTTTAGGGGAAGCTGACAGGTGCTTGTGACCTGATTGGCCATTGTTAGAAACAGGATACTAGTCTTTATAAACCCTTGGTGTGACCCAATATGGCATATCTTATGTTCTTACTCTTAGCACAATCACAGTGATAGCAGCAGTGGGATTTGAACCCTGGTTGCCTTGTTCCTAGCCCACTACTCTAATCATTAGGCTATTCATACACAGCCAGTTTCTTGAATACTAGTCTGGGAATGTCTGTGTAGACACATCCATAGACGTCCATATCATGTACATCCACGTTTGTGAAATCAAGTTTGCACCATTCTGACTTAGATGCCCCGGATTGCTGTTGGACATCCTTTCTAAACTCCCCCTCTGTATCCTTGGGGTGAGTCACTTTATCTCTGCCTCATTTCTAATCCCCAGGTCTGTCACTGACTCTCTCTGTGACCTTGGGGTGAATCATTTTCCCTCCAATTGCTTGGGAATGTAATTAGATTGGAAGCTCTGTGGCAGGGATTTATTGTAGAAACATAGAAAATGACAGCAGAAAAGACCATATCTTATCCAATCTGCTCATCTTTAAGAACTATGAAGTTCTACAATCCTGTCCTATCCCTCAGAGATCCTCTGTACTTGTCCCATGCTTTCTTCAATTCGGATCTCAACTCCACCACCTCCACTGGGAGGCTGTTCCATATATCCATTGCCCTTTCTGTAAAGAAATATTTTCTCAGAGTACTCCTGAGTCTATCCCCTTTCACCTTTATCCTCTGACCCCCTTCTTTCAGAGCTTCATTTTATCAGGAAGAGGACCACCTCGTATGCATTTATTCCACAGAGGTATTTAAATGTCTCTATCATATCACCCCTTTCTCACCTTTCCTCCATAGTATACATATTGAGATCTTTAAGTTTGTCCCCATATGCCTTATGACAAAGCCCACTGACCATTTTAGTAGCTGCCGTCTGGACCATCTCCATTCTCTTTGTATCCTGGTGTGGTCTCCATAACTATACAAAGTACTCCAAATGAGTGCTTTTGAATATGGGGCCCTACAGGTCTGAGGCCCTGTCCGTGGAGGGCGACATTACTATCTCAGTAGTGATAGGTTATCTTGTGCCCCTTGTAGTGCTTTTACCGTGGCTGCAGCCTGGCAGAAGTTGTACAGTTGGGTTTCCTGCAGCCCGTTGACCTTCTGGTCTTCTGTCTCCAGAGCAGACTTCTTCTCCCTGAGACAGAGAAAAGGAAAGGCCGTAGTAAGGTACCCTCCCCCCCTCCAGTGAAAATGACCCCCAACCCCTGGTCATCCTTTGCAGACCTCACAGTGGCTACCTTCCATGTGATAATTTAGTGAGGGAACAGCAGGGGCAGAGCAAATCGAGGGCCCCACATGGTAGTGGGGGGGGGGGGGGAGGGAGGGGGCACAGCATCAATCCCCACCCTTACCCCAAACTATACAGGTTCTCAGTTTTAGCCAAAGAAGCAATGACATGTTAAGTTAGAATTGCTGCTATGATAAGCTCTCTTCAGACATTTTGTCGTGATCTAGACATGTGCTCCCACTTACCTTGTCAGGTTTGTGTGGCCTTCAGAGATAACAGCACTTCCTGGCTCTTGAATATTTTGGGCTGGAGAGCGCTCTTCACCTTCACTTACTTCAGTGCAAATTATAGAGCCTCTCTGGACCTGCAAAACAACCCAAAATAATACAGGGTGAGAATCTAAAAGTGATAGGACAAGGGGAGCCTATGAGGAGCCATCAGATCTATCTACTACCTCAGTGGCATACCGTAGGTCTCCAGAGTTCAGGGTCTGAAGTGCCCCCACATCTTCCCATTCTATTCCCTCTCCCCCCCCCCCCCCACCCCACAGCCTGTGGTCCGGCATCTCTCCTTTCCCTTCCTTCTCCTCCCATCCTATGATCCAACATCTCCCTTTTCTCATGCCTCTCATCCCCACCCCTACCCCTACCCCTCTACTCCTCAATCCGGCATCTTCCTGTTCTCTTCCCTCTTTCCCCACATCCTGTTGTCCATCATTAGCCCTCTCTATTTTCTCCCCCTCCCAATCTGCTGCCATGTGTGGGGCCTGCTCTCAAAACCCTCTAGTAATAAAGATTCCACCCCTTCCTCGGCAAACTCATTCCAATGACTGGTTGTCCTGAAAAATGTGACTGAAATGCTGCTTATATAACCCAGCAGTAGATCTCACTACAAACTATGCCACCCCCCCCCCTTAAAAGTGCTAGTACAATTTAGCATCATTCAACCAATCCTATTAAATGGAACTCAGCTCTAGGGTCTATCATTATTATTATTTATTATTTAAGAAATCTTATATGCCAAAGATCTTATTCACCTTCCAGGTTTACATAAAACAGGAAATAATAAAACATAATAACATAAAATATTAAGATCACATACAGTCGAACACAGCAAACAACAAATTAATCCAAATTACACAAAATGGGGCAGAATCCCAATAGAAAATGTGCAGCTCCAGTCCTGCAGATACTCAGCGCACATAGAAGCCCCCCTAGAAGGGATGCACTTCCCCTTACTACTCACAATGCAAAAGGGACGATTGAAATTTTGGTGCCATCTCAGTAATAGCGACAAAAAATCCCCTACTACCAGACACTCTGTGATAAAAATACACCCTGGAAAAAAATACACTCAACCTATGAATAGCAAACCTGCCCTGCCAAACCGACTTTTAACAGCCCAAAGTGAAACGGCTATAACCTGGCCTATGAAAAAGCAGCAATCCAAGCACTTCAATGTATCCTAGAACATCACTAAACCTCCTGGGGCAAGGGTGGGCATACATTTCAGCCATGACTAGGGTGGAGGGAGGGAGCCAGCGGTGGTCTGGGGTCTGAGGGGAAGTCCCCCCCCCCCCACATCATTCTTGCGGAGTAATACCCCAGCATCCATCTGTGGGAGGCGATAAGGTCACCAAGGGAATGAGTGTAGACAGAGAAGGTGGCCAAGACTTCTAGTACCACCTATATGCCAATGGCGCACGGATTTATTTCTGCACCTGAATTCTCACCCAACATTCATGCCCAAATCTCAGTCTTTCTGTCTGACATTGCTACTTGGATGTCCTGACACCACGTAAAACTTAATATAACCATTCTTTTTACCAAAACCCATCTCTCCCCTCCCACTTTGCTGCTTCTCCATGGATGACACTACTCTCCACCCTGGCCCATAACCTAGGTGTTATTTTTTATACCTACCTGTCTCCTTTTCTGCACATATCCAAACCATTGCAAAATCATGTTACATCCTTCTTGCTAAATTTCCAAAAAGTTATTCCTTTCCTCTGAGCACATCATAAGAACCCCCCATCCGTTCTCTTGTCATCTTGTGCTTAAACTACTGCAACTACATAGAGAGAAAATAAGTGAAAAAAGGAAACAATATCACTCAATGATTCTAAAACGATCATTGAATAAAACACACGATCTATTTAATATAGTAAAATCATTAACAGGGGACCCAGAACCGGCAAGCCCACACATGCCTCAACCCCAGGATTATTCGGTCTACCTACAATCCAAAATGATCCAATACAACACGACTTCATCTAACTGCAACTCGTCCAATGCACTCAGTACACCAAAACCTACACTACTACTTAAATTCTCTACAGTATCTACTAAAGAAATTGAAGACACCATTGCTTCCATCAATCTCACCACGGCTCCTAATGACCCCTGTCCAGCAAGTTGGATAAAGGAACTTCGACATGAACTAAGCCAGTCATTATGCAATATAACCAACCAATCATTATCAAGGGGTATCTTCCCACAAAGTTTAAAACATACGTCAATCAGGCCCCTGCTAAAGAATAGTCGCCTTGATACATCCAAAGTCGAATCATATAGACCCATATCGAGCATTCCACTGCATGCTAAGATCATCGAGAAAGTAGTCCAGCAACAGATACTTCAGCATGTCGATGCCGAGGCACCCCTCGATCCAGCTCAACATGGCTTAAGGGAATCGCATGGGGTAGATACCATCCTAACTACCCTATTTGACAATCTAATTACAGGAATCGACAATATACACCGAGGTTTCGTCCTTATCTTTCTCGACATTGCTGCCGCCTTTGATTCCGTGAATCATAAGATACTATTACAACGTCTCCAAGAAAAAGGGTTACAGGGCACCACACTACAATGGTGCGAATCATACCTAACTAATAGATGGCAGCAAGTAAAAGCAGGCAACACGTCCTCTGAACCATTCTTACAGAAGCAGGGAGTGCCTCAGGGATCATCCCTATCTGCTCTACTATTTAACATTTATATGCAGCCAATCTGCTCTCTGATTCGCTCATTAAATGTAGAATGTCTAGTGTATGCCAACGACATACTACTATACATTCCATTCACTATCGAACAACCCGATTTCTCCCCTATCATCAGATGCTTTGATGCAGTTGCTGAATGGCTTCTCACACAAAACCTGAGGATCAATCATAGCAAGACTGATGTACTCTTTGTCACAAGGAATCAGAAGTTCGCCCCACCACCCAACCTGCATGTCAAAAACGCTGAACTCAAGACAAGAGACACAATTCTATACCTAGGCATCACCCTAGATCAGCGATTGGATATGACAACCCACGTAAAGACCGTTACAAGAACTATATACCACAAAATACGAACCCTGCGCCACCTCCGCCCACTACTTGATTTTTCAGACTATCGAACCATATTTCAAGCCCTAGTGATCCCACACCTAGACTTTGCGAACACCATCCTCCATGGCCTTCCACAAGCAACCCTCAGCCCGCTTCGGCTGGCCATGAATTCTGCTGCTAGGGTTCTTACAGGGGTATCAAGATTGGAACATATAACTCCAGTAATGAAAAATCTACACTGGCTACCACTACAAGCCCGAATTCAATACAAGGTACTGGTCATGACTTTCAAGGCACTGAAGAATCAGTCTCCCACACCAATCAGCAAACTGCTTAACAACATCCCCGACATCAGAATCAGAAGACCTGCACTAACGAACATGCTAACAGTACCTAAGCTCACCACAAGGTGCACGAAGGCAACTACCAATAGAGCTTTTTCGATTTATGCTCCGACAGCCTGGAATGACCTTCCTACTTACATTCGATCCATATCCAGCCTCACCTCCTTCAGAAAAGCAATAAAACACCATCTTTTTCTAATCCACTATCCTGAAACCAGTCCCGAAAAACATAAGTCGTTCTCACTCACCCCACACCTTAACCACCCCAACGCACTAACCCAACATGAGAATGGTTAGGTGCTCCTCTCCCTTTAGTTCTACCCATGCTCCCACCTGACCTAGCTATGCTTACTGTAGATTTCAATTATTATTAGTGTATTTAACTTATGTTAATTTATGTAAATACTTTGCATATACCATGTAAATAGTTTCCCCTGTTATTCCCATTATTGATTATTCCTGTTCTATGTAAGCACATTGTGATATTATTGCATTGTTGCACTGTTCAGTTCTAATGTAAACCGCACTGATCTTAATAGCGCGGTATATAAGAAATAAAAATAAATAAATAAATAAATAAACTTGCTCCTTGAAGGACTCCCACTCAGTTTTTTCAAAAACCCACCATGTGGCTTATCTTTCATCATTATGTAACTTTATTGCTGCACCTAATGTTGTATGTTTGCAGCTAGTTCATTGTAAACCGTTTTGACTGGTAGAAGAAATGGTGTTAAAAGTGTGTTAAATAAATAAATTAAAATAAAATAGAGTATTCCACAGCCACTTCAATCATTCTTGAAAATAGTTCATAGAACTTACACGCTGCTAAACAAATTATTTTCCTGCAGCTGTGCGCGTTACACTGAATTGACAAACCGCCTTTTGCAACTAAAGTTACAAGTAAAATCCCATATTCCTTGGTTCAGATGGTCGCGGTACATACCACGCTTCCTGGGCTGGGCCTTGGCTCCATTTGTAGGTCCCATCCCACGGTCTCTTGCTGCTGCTTTCCTATGTCGCTCTCTTCTGCTCTCTCACCGGTCGGCGAGTCTGCAAAACCAGCCTGACATGCCCTGAGTGCCAATTTATCGCCCCTAGGGAGGGCCAGGGGATGGGACAGAGTTCAAGAAAGAGGAGTGGGGCGTACATGTGGGGATTGTGATGGGAGAAAAGACAAAAGGAGATCAACCATGAGCATACAGAGTTTATTTGCAGGTAGAATCAATCTATGTTTCCAGTTCACTGATATTTGCAAAGGTCTATTGAAACATATTGTATATTGGGCTGTGAAAGGTCTGCTTAAGACTTTCTGGGCTAACGCTTCCCTTCACTGCCCTTTGGCCTGTAGAGCAGTTAAGGTGGCACAGACGTTATCTCCTTGGAGCCCATAATCTGGCATTGAGAAGGGGCTGGACCTAGTGCTAAGCTCTGGTGCCAAGGGTAGGCCGTGCTGACACAGAGCAGGAGCCTCACAGAGCTGCTGCTTTTGTTCCATCTTTGTGCGGACAGCACTTGACTGTGAGTGTGAGGCTCGCTCTGCGGCACAGGTGCCATGAACGGTGCACGAGTGTGATTGGGTGTGCTTGTGCAGCAACGGCGCAGAGAGATACTTGCAGTTACCTGACAGCCTCCTGCAGCTGTGCCCAGCCCTCCCGGACCTGCTGATGTCTGAGGCTTACTCCTGCTGCTAGGGTGGGGTGGATACTGCTGAGCTGGGACACCGTTACATCCAGCATCTGGAGTGAAGAGGCAGAAGAATGAAGGTAAGCTAAGCTGGCAACGTCGAGGGCTGGAGCCCACAGTATCTGCTAACTGCCGATGTGCCCATGTAGGCATCTGGGTCACAAATCCCATGTGTGCTGCTACCACTGGTACTCAGCAGCAAACAAGGCTTTGGTCTTCTCAGTAACTGCATGCACCTCGGAGACCAAGGAAAGGATTAGCCAGTTTGTGTCTGTGCATGTGTCTGCTTCAGCACGACAACATCCTTTCTTCATGCTTGGGCCATAACCATAGGATTCAGCGAAGGACAACGTGATGATACGTACACAAACTTCATGGTTCCCACTGTGCAGGTTTCATTGTGTTTCCTGCTCACCATGTTTCTGGCCCATATGTGTGTGTTGATGTGCTCCATGTTCAGTGTGGCATAAAATACATTTCCCCTCCTTGTGCCATGATCTAACCTGTACTGACCTCCCATCTCATTCTTCCTCACACCATGACCTTACCGACACTGACCCCACCTCTCACTTTCTTCCTAGTACTGTGACCTGGCTGGCACTGACCACACATCTCATCCTCTTGTTCGTACCATGACCTGACCAGCAATGTCCCTCATGTCTTGGTCTCCGCAGCTCTCCATATCTCTCTGGATGCTCAGGCCACCGATGATCTTCCGCTATAATGAAGCAAAGCAGCTTTGATAGATGAAGGATAAGCAGGACCCCAAATCCAGGACTTTCTAGTCTCAGTTCACCCATTAACACTGAAGAATAAACTTCACATGTTCTGAGTTGGACCTGGCACAGACGGGCAGAGGGAGGCAGGAAGAGTGGATAAGACTGGCAGGATGCCTCTTACCTTCGAGTCCATGGCTTGCAGGAGGGCATCAGCTTGCTGGAAAAAGGCAGCAGCCTCCAGGGCTAGCTGTAGGCTCTCCTGGTGCTCCTTCAGGGTCCCCTGCACCCTCAGCCACCTGGGGGAGAGACAGCGAAAAGGGAAACCAGTATCCCACTCCCTCATTACATCTCCCCTCCCCTGCTGTTTCGTGAGGGCATTGGCCGCTCTTCCTCTCCTCCTTCCTTCTCTGTGTCTGTCTCCCTCTCCCTCTCTCTCTGCTGCCCTCCCCTCCCATATCTAACATTTTATTAATGTTTCTTCTGCAGTTTAAGCTGTTGATTACCAAAGCAAATACAAACCAACTCCCCTTCCTTGAAACCCACGTTGCCCTAAATTTCGCCACATTGAAGGGAGAAGTGTTTTCCTCAAGTCGTTGTGGCATAATTCTTAAACAGCTCTTCATATCATTTCATTTCATTTATTAACTGGGGGGGGGGAGTATATACAAAGGTATTTATATGGTTTGCAGACCTGCAAACCGTGTAAATGCCGCTGAACTGGATATTCAGTGGCACTAACCAAATATCCGCCACACACCCCGATTCTAAGCTGTTAGCATCAGGGTGTTCTAGAGCACAGTGGAGGCAGCGCCTGTCACTAACCGGGCAGCAGCGATACTGAGCCGCTGCCCAGTTAGCAACACGCGGATATCTTTATCTTTATCTTTATTAAAATTTGATATACCGCTTTTGCAAAGCATTAAGCGGTGTACAATAAAAATTGATTTGCACCATAATCCAGGAAACAGAACGCCAAAGTGAGACAGGATAGAGGGGTAAAGAAAGCAGACAAATCATAAGAGAGATATTAAACAATAACACATAACAGGTTGGACATAGCTTGTTTGACAGCAATTAGCAAATTATAACAAATCATAAAATAAAATTAACCAACCAAAATACAGGAAGATGGACAGTTGGATAACAGCTTGTTTGACAGCAAGTAGCAAATTATAACAAATCATAGAGTAAAATTATCTAACCAGAGCACAGGAAAAATGGACAAACAGACGAAACTTGGGATAGACACACAGACAAATTAATTAGGGAGGTTCTCTAGGGGAAGGTCGAAAGCTTTCTGGAAGAGATATGTTTTAAGTAGTGACTTAAATTGCAAGTAAGAGGGCTCTAAACGTAAGGAAGTGGGGAGTGTATTCCATAGGGAGGGTCCTAGGAAAAACCATGCTGAGTGTCGTGTTTGTTCTAAACGGGCTTGTGAGGGTGATGGAAGAGACAACCGATTCGTTTGAGTGGAGCGAAGTAACCTATGAGGAGTATAGCGAGAGATACAGTCGGACAGATAACGTGGAGTGCAGGTGTAAATAGCCCGGTGAAGGATAATCAAGAACTTATAATGGAAACGGTATTGAAGAGGGAGCCAATGTAATCGAAGCAGAACTGGGGTGATATGATCGTATCTGCTGGAGAAGGTGATGAGACGGGCGGCAGAGTTCTGAATGAGTTGTAACCGTTGCAGACAATATTTAGGAAGATTGGCCAGGTAAATATTACAGTAGTCCAGCCTACTTATTACAAGGGCAAGAACAAGAGTGATAAGGGCATTAGGAGGTAAAATGGACTGGACAGCTCGAATCTGCCGTAACGCAGAGAAAGAACGACGGGAGACATTGGAAATATGTTCAGAGAAAGTTAAGCGAGAGTCCAGAGTGACACCCAGATACCGGACAGAAGAGGTGAGAGGGATGGTAGTTGGACCGATAGAAGGTGCAAGATCAGGACATGCACCACCAAGTGAAATCCACATTGCTGAGGATTTGATTGGGTTAAGATGGAGAAAGTTGTCTGATAACCAGGAGGCAATATGGGAAAGACAATGGTTTAACTGTGTGATATCAGGAGAGAGGGGGGACGTATGAAATAATAAAACTATATCATCTGCATAAAGATAAGGGGAGATCGAGTATTGTTGTATGATCAATGGTAAAGGGGCCAGGAAAATGTTGAACAACAGGGGAGAGAGGACCGAGCCCTATGGGACACCACAGGTAAGGGGAAGGCTAGATGAGGACTGGTTCTTGACGTGGACAGAGAAGGAACGGGATGAAAGAAAGGAATAGAACCAAGACCAGACGGGACCACGAAGACCAATATCAGAGAGACGGGACAAAAGAGTTTGATGATCAACTATATAGTAAGGCGCAGCAAATTCTGGCCTTACTGTACTCACAGAAGCCAAGCAGACAATATTGTTGCTGCCTGGTTAGCTTCCAGGTTCTGCAGCAAACCTGGATGTTCAATGCCGGTGTACAGATATGGCCCCGGCATTGAATATCTGGGATTAGATTTCAGCGGTGATGGCTAGCTGCTTTATAAGCACTAGCCATCGCCGCTGAATATCCCCCCCATCTTTCTAATCTTCCTTATGCACGATAAGCAAGCAATATCTCTTTCTCCTCCTCTCCTCTGCATCTATGACTTCTTCACTGTATATCCGTTGGGCTGTGTATTGCCATGGGGGGAGGGGTGTGCGTGTGTGTGTCTTGATTAAATGTGTGAATATGTTTGTGTGTGTGTCTGGGGGTGTGGGCTGTGCGGTGGGTGCAAGGTGAGAGCTGTAGACTATGTGGTGACTAAGGGTATAGGGTGCCTGGTGGAAATAGGACGTGTGTGGAGGGTGAGGGTTTATAGGATACGTTGCATAGCTCATAGCGCAGACAGAGATAAATATTATGAGGTCAATATTAAGCTGTGAGATCAACGGTTTATGATTTATTCGATTTTTGCTATATCGCCTTTCAGGAACCAGCAAAGTGGTTTACAAGTAAAATATCAGTATATATAAAATAAAAGGAAACACATAGAGGGGAATTTTAGAAGGCCCCACTCTACCCGCTCTCTCTCTTCCCCTCTCACTCCGTGTGCTTCCTGTGGGTGGAGAAACGCTTGCGGCCCCACTCTACCCGCTCTCTCTTCTCCCCTCTCACTCCGTGTGCTTCCCGTGGGCGGAGAAACGCTTGCGGCCCCACTCTACCCGCTCTCTCTCCTCCCCTCTCACTCCATGTGCTTCCTGTGGGCGGAGAAACGCTTGCGGCCCCACTCTACCCGCTCTCTCTCCTCCCCTCTCACTCCGTGTGCTTCCCGTGGGCAGAGAAACGCTTGTGGCCCCACTCTACCCGCTCTCTCTCCTCCCCTCTCACTCCGTGTGCTTCCTATGGGTGGAGAAACGCTTGTGGCCCCACTCTACCCGCTCTCTCTCCTCCCCTCTCACTCCGTGTGCTTCCCGTGGGCAGAGAAACGCTTGTGGCCCCACTCTACCCGCTCTCTCTCCTCCCCTCTCACTCCGTGTGCTTCCTATGGGTGGAGAAACGCTTGTGGCCCCACTCTACCCGCTCTCTCTCCTCCCCTCTCACTCCGTGTGCTTCCTATGGGTGGAGAAACGCTTGCGGCCCCACTCTGCCCGTTCTCTCTCCTCCCCTCTCACTCCATGTGCTTCCTATGGGTGGAGAAACGCTTGTGGCCCCACTCTACCCGCTCTCTCTCCTCCCCTCTCACTCCGTGTACTTCCTGTGGGCGGAGAAACGCTTGCGGCCCCACTCTACCCGCTCTCTCTCCTCCCCTCTCACTCCGTGTACTTCCTGTGGGCGGAGAAACGCTTGCGGCCCCACTCTACCCGCTTTCTCTCTCCTCCCCTCTCACTCCGTGTGCTTCCTGTGGGTGGAGAAACGCTTGCTGTTGCACTGTCCCTGCTCTCTCACTCCTCTTGTCATCTATTTTCCACATGCTTCCTGTGAGTGGAGAGACCCCTCAGGTCGCACTGTCCCTACACTTGTTCTCAATGGGCTTCCTGCATGTGGAGATGCCCTTGCGGTTCTGCTCTGCCCCCTTACATTTTGTTGATGTGCTTTCTGCGGGCAGAGGTCCCTTTGCTGTCCATCTTCCCCTGCTTCTCCAGTTTCTGGGCCAGGCTGTTCATGTCCTCATGGAGGTGTCTGAACCGTTGCAGTTCCTGCAGGATGCATGAAGTCAGAACATGGGTTAGAGGATGGATCCCTAAGAAGAAGATTCCAGGGGCGGGGCTCATACAGGGAGGGGCACTTCCACTCTGGAGCTCCCAGCACTGCCAATGCTGGTCCGGGCAGGGAATGGAACTTATCTGTAAATCCTAATAAACATTTTTAAAACATCTTTTGATACATAACCCCAAAGGTCAGACTTCTAAATTGTCATATCCAAATAAAATATCCAGGGCATAACTAATCCCCATAACTCCACAAGTCCGGCAAACGGAGGACAGAAAACACAAATTACATGTACCGAAAGACCAAGGGCCCAATATTCAAAGGATTTATGCTCCTAACTTTGAGAGTTCACTAAATTGAGGAGCATAAAAAGTGAGTGGTAATGGGGACGGATTTAGGGCAGATAAAAGAAGTTAGGAGCTTAGCTCAGATTTTCAGCACTAGGCACCTACATTTAGACTCCTAAATCTAGGCAAATGAATGGCAGGCTTAAATTTAGGAGTAGATCTTTGAAGCTCTTAAATTAGAAATAATTTTCAGCTGAAAACTTAGGGCCCGATTTTCATTTAGGCAGGCTATGCGCCAAGTCGATGCCTAACCTGCCTGCCGACCCCCTTAACCCGGATTTTCATTTCCATTGAGACAGAAATGAAAATTCACGTCATGCCACACAGGCCGGCAGCTGCCGAGGCTAAGTGGGTAGCAGCGATTATCAATGTTGCCCGTTTAGCCCCAGTGCCTTAAAGATAGGCAAGGGTTTCCCCGCCAATCTTTAAGGTGCAGAATGCTAAGCGGGCAGCATCTAAAATTGCTGCTACCCACTTAGTACCATTCCCCGCCTCCGCTTCACCACATCATGCCCCCAACACGCCCCGATCTAAGCAGATAGCATCTGGGCGTGTTAGGGACTTAACCGGGATTTTCCAAAGGCACTACCCCTGTAGTTGCCTTTGGAAAATCCCGGTTAAGGCATTTACACGGGTAACATGGGCTGTTACCCGTGTAACTGCCTTCGAAAATCGGGCCCTTAGTGTATGTTTACTAAACCACGGTGGGCATCTGCAGCTAAGACCAGGTGATAGCTGCAGAAAGCCGGCGTTAGCTTCAAAAGTCCCGCGGTAGGCGCAGGGGGGGGCGTTCCCAGCATTTCCTCTGCAGATCCCACGGAAGAAATGCTGGGATTGCGGGAGACAAGCTTTACGGATGCAGCTATCACCGGCCATTGAGGTAGTGATAGCTGCATCCACAAAGCCTGTAAAGTTTGCGATTACCATGCAATAGTAATGTCCACAGTAATCGCCTATTGCAGGCACCAGCACTCGCCTCCCCCTCTCCATCCTAATACTGCCCAAGCCTGCACCTACCATGCAGTATGCAAGCATCATGGGAAAGGGCCGCAATGTCTGCATTTTTCCTGCGTTAGCTGTCTTTGCAGCGTCACAGTCCCGCGTTAGCACCGCACAAACTGCTAATGTCCTTTAGTAAACATACCCCTTAGGCTCCTAAGTATGGATGAAAATAGGATACAAATTTAAGAACTCAGCTTTTTTGGAATATTGGACCCCAAAGTTCTAATCACTATTTTCCCTGTTATAGCAGAGATACACCCCCCCCCTCAGCCATCTGACGAGGAGTTCCCCACCTCTGAAGAAAATCTCAAGCTGGCATGGTTCAGTGAAAATATAGAGGGGAATTTTAGAAGATCCGTCCAAATGCAATCCAGGATGTTGAAGCCAGAACATCTGAAAAAAGTTCAGGCGCATCCAGGTGCTGACATGATTTCATAAATCTGGATGTGCCTGATAGGGATATCTGCAGGGGCATCTACTTAGACATCCCCAGAACCACATGCCAGAACTTGGATGTCTAGGATAGCCTAATGGCCACAGTAATGGGTTAGGAACAGGCCAGCCAGGGTTCATATCCTGCAGCTACTATGGTTGAAATTGCGCTGATTACTGGGGATGATAGAGCGCTTTCCTCCCTACACACTCTGAATGTTTTTCAGCTAAAACGAGCACTTTGCATAGGCTTATGCGTGCCTTGGAGCTGGTCTAAAGTTAGACATGATGCTGGATGTCCAAGATGTTTCTGTAATCATTTCGTCTTCGCCAACTCCATTCTACAAGGACTCCCACAATCCACCGTAAGCTCCTTACAGCTTGCCATGAACACCGCTGCCAGGGTTCTTCTAGCAGCGCCCAAAAATGATCACATCACACCTATCCTCAAACAACTCCATTGGCTCCCTATACACGGAAGACTTACATTCAAAACCCTTACTCTCACTTTTAAGGCCATAAATGGTTTATCGTCCACATCACTTTCTAAACTCATCCAAACCGTCCCATCAAACAGAAATAGGAGACAGGCAGCATTAAACTCACTAACAACCCCAAAGGCTATAACAACGTGCAGCCTATCAACGTCAAACAGAGCTTTCATGTTTAGCGTACCAAAATGCTGGAATTCTCTCCCACCTGATCTCCGCGCCATAACCGACCTAACCCAGTTCAGAAAGGCCCTTAAACTGCACCTTTTCATCAAACACTACCCCACATGAAGCGTAACATAATAGCCCCACCCTAATACAATCCACAGTCTCTCTCCTTGTTCCAAGCATTCCTGCTAACTTTATGTAAATAGTTTGAGCATGTGATCTAGTTAATAGATTATATACTCCATGTAAATAGTTCTCCCATGTTATCCAAGTTGATACTCCTGTTATATGTAATACCAAACAGCCTGTTGTTCTGGTTTCTTTATGTTATCTGTAAACCGCGCTGATGTCAAAGAGTGCGGTATATAAGAAGTTGAAATAAATAAATAAATCAGGAGACGACGTCCTGGTCCCTGGGAACACCCTAACCATGCCTCCAGGGCCCTGCGAATGCCCCAGCCATGCCTCCTCCATGCCTCCATTCAGATTCAGATGTCCTCATGCTGGGGACATCCCCAGAGCTGGTTTCTAAAATGGCTCTGGAGACTCTCTGTGCTTTGGATGTCTCTATGCCCGTGTTCAGTCGTTCAAAGCATGACTAGAACTTCTAAAATGACCCCCCTAATCTTTACTTGTCTCTTTAACAATGCATTTCCTAGAAGATTTAAGGATGAAACTTAACCCCAGGGCTACTACTTTGGGATGGGGATGTAAAAAAAACCCTGCTAAATACTTGAATCCTAGATGACACATCGTGAAAAACATCTATCCATTGAGCTTCACTTTAAAGAAACTCTTCAAGACTAAATCTCTATCCAAAGCAGAAACAAAGGAAACCAGCATAGTAGCTCTTTTCCTGGCCCGCTCAGGAGAGGACTTCAGGAATACCGTCAAATTAGTAGAGGTGTGCAGCAGGGCTGGCCCAAAGGTTTCTGCCTTCCACCCCCCACCCGAGCTGTGCCACCCACCCCACGCACTGAGCCACACCCTTATGATGAGCTGAGCTACCACCGATTCTGGCAGCGAGTTTGAGGAGAGGGCGAAGCTCGGCTTTGCGGCAGGCCATGTACTTCAGCACACATGGCCTGCCGCTTCTGACCCCCTCTGACATAACTTCAGGGATTCAGAAGTGGCAGGCCATGTGTGCCAAAGCACATGGCCTGCTGCTGAACCTAGACATCCCCCCTGCCGCCAGAATCAGCGGCAGCGGGGGTGGCTCAGAATGGGGGGGGAGGGTAGCATGGATTGGCATGTGGGGAGGGGGAGATGGCAGGCTATATGTACTGAAGCACATGGCCTGCTGTCAAAAAAGATCTGCTGCCCCAGGCATCCGCCTAGCCCACCTACTGGACAGGCTGGCCCTGGTGTGCAGGCAAAAGAAATGTGTTTTGTTTAGTTTCCTGTGTTGTTTGCAGGGCTTTTCATTTCATTTGAACAAATCTTCATTTCAGGGTAGGTTTGGCTGTGTCTGCTACCCAAAGGAAAAAAAAAACAGCTGTGAAGATGACTAAAGGTTTCCAGGCAAATAAAAAGCCCAAAATTGTGTTTTTCTTTTTTTCCAGTTGTTAAGGACTGGCCTTGAACTGGTTCCCTTGGGTTAAGAGGCATAGGCCTTCTAGGAAAAGTTGCTATTATGTCTATAGGGAAACGGGGTTAGGATTGGCAGTTAGTTCCTATTTCCTGTTTGGCCCTAATTTATTTGTCTAGTCTTCAGCACCATGGAAAATCCTTCCTGGATTTTTTTGCATTGTGACTCTATTGGCTCCTAGGCTAGAGATTTACTCCAAAGACTTTTCTCTTGCCATGTTCTTAACCTTGTTAATTTTGGGGAAAAGTATTCTAGAACCCTTGCTAAAATGCTTTCCTTGTTTAATTCTTGGAATGACAATCCTGAATCCTTGTGTCAAATTCACAGTTACTATTACACTATCAGATGTATTTACAAAGTCTGCGCCAGATCCTGGTTGTCCAATTAGTGATCCCATTCAGAAATTCTGTGAAAGCATGTCTAAGTAATCTACACATGATTTCACAGAATTTCTGACTCATGAACAGAGGTCATTTTAAGAACCTTTAATTACGTGTGGTGCAAGCAGATGTGTATCTGTGCAATAGAGGCTTGAGGAGGAGATTCAACGGGGCATGAGCAAAGTCACGATTTACTCATGTATTTTACATGCTACATTTACGTCTGCTCCCAAGCAGGCAAAAATATCAATGCCTTCAATGTAGGCATATTCTGCAGGACTTGTGCTGGTAGGTACCTATGTTCATATAACATAGGTGCCTTCTTGCCCTATTAATCTAGGTGATCTGTTATAAAGTTACCCTCTGCATGCATAGCCTATGTGTAAGTTTATAAAAGCCTTTTTCCACAAATAAAACACTACTCAGGAGTGGAGGAGTAGCCTAATGGTTATAGCAGTGGGCGGACAATGAGGGAAGCTGGGTTGAAATCACTTAACTCTGCATTGCCTCAAGTAAGCCCTCTGGGGACAGAAAACCACTTACTGTACCTGAATGTAACATGCCTTGAACTTCTGTGAAAGACGTGAGCTAAATTCCGTTTCCCTTACTTTACCCCCAGAAATGCTTTGGAAATTGCCCTCTCAGCACGTGTCATGAATCCCTAGGGTTGGTGGGTTGCCATGTGCGGCATTCTAGGGTCATCTGGTATGGTACCCTGAGAATGCCCATGACGTATGGACCATACGGCGTGCCCACCGACATTGGGTGTGTGTCCACAGTCCATATGGTCTATGGGACAAGGGGAGTGCCCATGATCACTTAGAGGCCAGTTTTCAAAAGGGCTCGATGCCGGATTTAGGAAGCTTGATCCCTTGTTTGAATAGACTGTGCTGACTGGCTAAGGTGTCACTGGTTCCACAAGATGGCTACATTTACCACTGTTAAAGCAGACATTCATGGAGTGTTTGAATAGAGGGAATACAAATGCATAACTGGTGTTTCAAATATATGCCTGCGGTTTATCCCACAGAAATACCAGGGCAAGATAACGTGGGCACTATCGCATCCACATAACCTGAGTCCTTTTCAAAGGTAATCTACCTGAGAGATTTCTCTTTGAAACTTGCTGGAATTATGCCGATATTCTCAAGGAAAGTGTTAGACGTGTTAGGTCTAGAGCAAAACTTCAGGAGGGGGGGGGGGGGGGTCCCAGAATCCACCAGCAAGCAGTGCCTCCTTCAGCTTTGGGCAGCCTTAGGGCCCTTTGTGGCCTAGGGGACAAGGGCAATTGCCCTGGTTGCTTTGCCCTATCACTGGCCCTGAGCATCTGGGTGTCTTGTCACTATGTAGCTTAGTGAAAATTTAGCCTTCTTGTAGGGCACATGAGGAATGAAGACCTCCCGCGCTACTGGGGATTTTAGTCCCTGGTTTAATAACTGGGCCATGTCCTAAGAGCAGAAAACCACCCACCTGCTTTAGATCCAGGATACAGCGTGTCAAGTATATCTTATCACTGCTCTCTGCCAAGAGACCTGCCAGCGAGGGTTTCTCTTCCTAAAGAGGCAGAGGGGAGAAGGAGAAGGAAGGGGGGAGGGAGGAGAGAATGAGGAGAGGCATAAGGAAAGGAGGAAAAGGAGGGGAGGGGGAAAACGAGGAGAGGCATAAGGAAAGGAGGAAAAGGAGGGGAGGGGGAAAACGAGGAGAGGCATAAGGAAAGGAGGAAAACGAGGGGAGGGGGAAAACGAGGAGAGGCATAAGGAAAGGAGGAAAAGGAGGGGAAGGAGGGGAGGAGAGGCATAAGGAAAGGAGAAAGAGGAGGGGGGAACAAAAAAGGAGGAAAAAGAGGAGAGGGAGGTGAGAACAAGGAGAAGCAGGGAAAGGAAGAAAATGAGGGGAGGGAGGAGAGAATGAGGAGAGGCAAAGGAGGACGAAAAGGAAAGGAGGAAGGGGAAAAAAAGAAAGATAGGATAAGAAGTCAGAATGGAGGAAAGGAAGAGACATAAGGGGAGGCAGGATAGGGAGAGGAAGAAGCAGATTGGGAAAGCGAGAGATGGAGAGCATGAGAGTAAGGAGATAATAAAGAGAGGAAAAGAAGGTGATGGAGGTAGAGATGCAGAGGAAAGAGGGGAAAAGATGTTATGTTGTATGTATCATATTAGTAGATTGCCCTCCTTGAATGAATTCAACCCAGAGTGAATTGTAATAAAACACATCATGATAAATGCCACAAAAGTAATAATTAGATTAGGGGAAAACAGAATTAAAAAAATACTTAGTAGATCAAGTGAGATAGTGAGTAGAGACGCTACTGAATCAGGGCAACTCCAGTAGCCCACTGCCACCATATTCCTGTATCAGCATGATCAGGAGCTCCCATATCACCCTCTCTCACATCCCAGTCTCACCATCCTCACCACCCCGAGTCCCCCCTACTCCCCATATATCTCTCTTAACTGCTCTCTTATATTCCAATAGAAGGGGAAGGAAGAGGATGGAGGCCCAACTTCTCTAGGATCTACTTTCCATCCAGCCAGTTGATTTGCCTTGTGCTTACCAAAGCCATACTGTTTTGCTGCATTTTTTCCAGTGTGATACTATACTGAAGCTGCTACAAAGCCTTTTGTTCAGTAAAAAAATTATTTTGAAGAACCAGATCGTTGTGGACCTGGACTAATCTGGTATAAATGCTGACCTGGGACACTGGGAAAGAGTGCTACCGAGTTAGCGCCCTGAAAGCGTGTCTTCTCCCCTGCCCAACGTGACCCCAGAGATATGGGGTGTGTGGAGGACCTGCCCTTACCAACTCAGTGACCCTGGTTCCAGCATATGAGGACACCAGGGCTACACCAGTTTCACATTTGCCCCTCTGTTCCAGCCTCACCTTCCCTCTTATCCAGGCCTCCAGCTGGTCTGCGGTCTTGTTAAACTCCTGCAAGATCCTGGTCCCCTCCAGCACCCCGCTCTGACCAGTTGCTGTTTGCTTCAGGAGTTGCCATTGGTCCTTCACAGCCTGAAGCTGCTTTCTCACCGTGTCTGTACTTGTGCTTTGTTTGCTCATCGGCTGCTCCTCCATCTATGGCCAAGAAACACAAGGAGAAACGTGTGGTGATTCCACCAGAGGCATTACATCTCTCCCACTTCCACACATGTAGTTCTGTGCACGTACTTCACCCCCCCAGGAATGCCCCATTCCACTAACACCAAAAGTGTAAGCAATGGGAACCAATCAGCTGGGCCAAGGAAGGGAAATTGTCTAAAAGGTCAATGTACCGGGTGAATGGCCTTGAAAATGTCTTTTAGTACATCGTTTCAAAGTAAAGTTAATTGTGAGTTTTATTCCTGCTAGTATATTTGATCTGCAATACGGTAGGTAATCTGGAAGAAAGGCAGGAGAGGGGAAGATATGATAGAGACGTTTAAATATCTCAATACCTCCAATTAAAAGAAAGCTCTTGAATGAGAAGGCATAAGAAGAAGGCAAAAGGGAATAGGCTGATGGAAAGGGTAGTGAATGTATGGAATAACCTCCCTAGTGGAAGTGTTGGAGATGAGGACAAATACCTGAATTCAAGAAAGCAGGGGACAAGCACAGTGAATCTCTTCGGGAGAGGAAAGGATTGTAGAGCTCAGTAATTGGTATGAATGCACAGAAAAGATAGGCTGCATTGTCTTCATCTGTGATCATTTTCTATGTATCGGTGTGGCCACATGAGCTCCCGTGCAGCACCCTGTCTGGATACCTCCCAGTTTATGGCAAGATAAGGTATCACAGCCTGCAGAGAATCCAATTTCCTCTATGACCGACTGGGCTGTTGGACCTTCACTACCAAACAGAAAGCTCTGCAGCTCATCGCCTCATTCAGCTGCTCGGCCATTAGAAAGCAAAGCACAAAACCTCTTCACTCTGGAAGGCTTGTGGAAACCTAATACCTCAGGGATATTACCAAGAAACTCTACATGTGCTGAACATCTTGGGCTGAGCACAGCAGAAAGAATCAGGAAACCTCCTATCTATGTCCTCTACCACAAACTCTCCAATAGACTCTATACCCTGTAGCAGTGAGAGCCCAGACAATCCATCTGTAGCTTAGGAAACAGCATCCATTGCACCCCAAACTCCCAGTGGTGACAGGTGGGACCCAAAGAAGGTCCTGAGGGGGGGGGGGGGAGTCTCCCAAGCTCATGTCCTATGGAGGCCTCCAAGCTTTTGCATGATTCTTACCTAGGGGCAAAAAAAGTACCACAGGCTGTAGTGGATCCAGTTAACACCTGTATAGATTTGGATAAGTGTCCCACCTCTCATTTATAAATGGGAATGTGGTATTAGTGATATAAACGCTGGTACCATTAGCTGACACTGGTAATATATAGTGACATAGTAAATGATGACAGATAAAGGCCAGCATGGTCCATCTAGAACATAAGAACTGCCAATACTGGGTCAGACCAAAGGTCAGTCAAGCCCAGTATCCTGTTTCCAATAGCGCCCAGTACAGGTATCAATAAACAGATTCCATGCTGCTTCTCCCAGACTTAGTCTGCCCAGTAGGGCAGATTACTCTCCCCCACCCCTCTATTTTTTGAAATGTAAGAGTATAGTGTGCTAAATGCTACCGATTCAGTTCAAAACGTCCTGGCAATACTGAGAGAATTTGGTGTCCCGCATCCTATGTGTACTCCATGATGAGATTCCAGCCCTATAACGGGCTGACCTGCAAGCAAGGGCGGGGAGGAGGCTAGCAATGACGGCTAATGACTATAGGGAACTAGGGACTACAGAAGCCCAAGGAATCTTAAACCACGCAAATGTTTCTGCCACAGAATGGATTAAGAAGCCTTCACTTTCACAACGTAGCAGGAGGTCTGTGTCAGAGGAGGTGGAAACAGCGGGCCATAGAGCAGAAAGAGCAATGCAGCACCAGAGAGGTTGGGCAAGCGCTGCATTGTCGTTTAAATGGCATCGCCGCTCTTCAGTTCTAAGCTGAACATTTCCCTCCACTCAGTGGCTAAAAGCATGTACGCTGGTTTCACACACCATGCAGGCATAAAGGATGTGGGCAAAGAGAGGCAGTCCTCAGAACGGTGTGCTCAGATTAAGGTAGGGCTACTTGGCTTTTCTTTTGGGGCAATTTCTCCAAATGGATTCGTTTTGCGCGTACCACGTCAGATGCAGCTTTTTGGTTGGAGGAGCCAAACAAACCAATCTCCAGTTCTGCCTCCAAGCTCTCTATTGCTGCGTTGGGTGAAATATTGATGGGGCCATGGCCCCTGAGCCCAGTCCCACTGCCTATTCATGTCTCTGTTCTTGATCGACAATAGGTTCCTGGAGTAACACTTTGTAGTTCCCACTATATATTTATGCATTTGACACTTGCTTTTCCTCATTTGTTGAGCTAATTCTTTGAATAGCTTTTTCTCTTGTTTTGCAAATTCTGTTGTTTCCTACCCTGTGCATGCTTGTGGATTCTCACTCATTCCTTCTAGTCGTCAGAACACTTGTCCAAGTTTGACGCTGGATACAGATTCTGGACGTTTACTTTTATAGTTCAGCACTTTTTGCAATTTATTATCCAAGACTGCTGGCCGCTGTCAGAAGCTTTCTTATAATCAATCTATGCTATACTGAGATGTCTGCCTTTCTTAGTGCTGACCATGATGACCTTCAATATTAACTGCTCTTTAGTTCTATTTGCTCCTTTCTTATTGCCCTTTTGCTCTATTGCCATGATGTTATTGGACTCGATATGATTATATCTTCTGTCTGCATCTATCGCAATGAACAGCTTATAGATTGTCAGTAAATAAGTTATTGGTCTGTAATTTTTGGGAATGTTTCTTGGGTCCCTCTTTGGAAGGAGAAATGTTCTTCCTGTTGTAAGCCATTGTGGTGTGAAGTCCAACTGCTTGATCGGTTGGGTTTTGCAGTTTGCCAGGTCTTGGTAGAGCGATGTTAACTGTTTGAGCCAAAAACTGGCCACTCCATCTGGGCCAGTACTCTTCCAGTTTGGGGCTTGTTTTAACCTGCTATCCAGCTCTTTTGTTGTTACTGCAGGCCATTCCATAGGTTTGATATTTGTGTTTTCTAAATTTTTCCGAATGCAGGGTAACCATTTTGTTTCTTGATTGTGCTCTATGGGTAGGCCCGGCCAGTCCATTGTGCAAGAATGTTGTTCGCACAGGGCCCTGCGCAAACTTCATTCCTCTTGGTTTTCAGGGCCAGCTTCAGAGAGAGCCAGAGAAAGCCAGAGAGGCCCGAAGCCCCGGCTCACCTCCACACAGCGCTGAAGAGCAGTGAGTTCCTTCACTCCCGTTGTGTTTTCGTGAAGGGCACTGAGCTTGGGAAACAGGAAATGCCCTTTAATCTTTCCCGGCATTCACTGTACTTCCGAGAACACAGCAGAAGTGAAGGAACACACTGATCTTCACTCCAGCACTCTGCAGAGGTGAGCCAGGGCTTCAGGCCTCCCCGGCTTCCTCTGAGACCGCTTAGACAGGGTGGGGCTCTTTGGGGGAGGGGGGTGCTAGGATAGGACTGGAAATAGGCTGACGGGGGACTTGGACAGGAAATGGGGGGGGGCTAGGATAGGGCTAGAAATGACTGATGGGAGGGCTAGGATTGGAAATGGGCTGATAGGGGAGCTAGGACTGGAAATGAGCTGATGGGGGGCTAGGATAGGACTGGAAATGGCTGATGTGGGGGCTAGGATTGGAAATAGGCTGATTGGAGACTGGGATAGGACTGGAAATGGCTGATAGGGAGGCTTGGACTAGAAATGGGCTGATGGGCTGGAATAGGACTGGACATGGCTGTTGGCAGGGCTAGGATTGGAAATAGGCTGATGGGGGGCTAGGACTGGAAATGGACTGATGTGGGGGCATGGGAGAATGGGACTAGAAGGGAGCGGATGCTGGGTGGGGCTGGAACTAGAAGGGAGCTGATGGGGGAGGACTAGAAAGAGATGGGGCTGGGGGAATGAGAATGGAGAGGGGAAAAGAGTTTTGTGTGGGAGGGAAGAAAAATCTACAATTGGCCAGGTATTGGGAGACTAGGTGGGGATTAAGGATGGAAGGGTGAAATTTGAGTGGATGAAAAGGAATAAAGAAAGAAATGGAGGAAGGAGCAAAATGGGAAAAGATCAGTATGTTAAAGCAGATGTAGAGAGAGAATAGAAAAAAAAACTAGAAGAGAGAAGAAAGGACAAATGGATAGCAGACAATGGAGAGTTAGCAGAAGACATGAAGAAACCAGAAGAAAATGATTGGAGCAATTGCAACTGTAAAATAAAATGCACAAACAACAAAAGGTAGAAAAATACTTTTTTATTTTGAATTTATTAATTGGAATATGTCAGCTCTGGGAAATGTGCATCATTAACGTCTGTGTTTTGTTTAGTACAAGAGGAAATTAATTTATAGTTTCATTTCTCCAGTGCTGTTGTACATTTCATGTTTGGCCTTTGGGGTTCCCAGTTTAATTATTATCTTCCTATTTCTAAATTGTGATCCCTTGCTCTATGTTTGGTGGCTGACTGTGTTTTGCATGTGTAACCGAGCTGAGGTATTCTGTTTATGTAGTTTCTATGTGACAATGCCACTTGTTCTCTTTCCCCAGTAGGAGATGTATTGGTATTCTCTGAGATGTATTGGTTTAATATTTGCACTGTTGCCTTTTGATAAGTAGGGTTTGGTGCTTTGTGAGTAGGGTTGCCAACTGGCCAGTTTTCAGCCGGCCAGGCCGGCTGCCAGCGCAGAGGTAAAACCGGCCCTTGAAAAGCCGGTTTTTTGCTCTGGCATCAAGATCGGAAGCAGCCAGAGCAAAAAAACGGCTTTTCTTCCGATCCGAAGAAGTCCGCGGAGTTAAAAAAAAAACAGCCCGCACACCGGAAGGCTTCAGAGGGAGCCGGGGAAGCCCGCGCGAGGCCCCGGCTCCCTCTGTACAACTGCCAGCGTGAAGATCCTTTTCCTTCACGCTGGCGGCTGTTTCTGTGAAGCCGCGATTGCTGGGAAAGGTTAAAGGCAATTCCCTTTAACCTTTTCCCAGCATTCGCGGCTTCACAGAAACAACCGCCAGCGTGAAGGAAAAGGATCTTCACGCTGGTGGTTGTACAGAGGGAGCCGGGGCCTCGCGCGGGCTTCTCCGGCTCCCTCTGAAGCCCCTCAGACAGCCGCGGTGCTGGTCGGGGGGGGGGGGGGGAAGAGGCCAAGGACTGCAAGAGCTGTGATGGGGGGGCTAGGACTACAAATGGGCTGGGGGGGGAGACCTGGACTGGAAAAGGGCTATGGGGGAGGGACTTGGACGGGAAATGTTGCTGTGATGGGTGGGGGGGGGGGACCTGGACTGGAAATGGGCTATGAGGGGGGGAACTTGGACTGGAAAAGGGCTATGGGGGGGGATCTTGGACTGGAAATGTTGCTGTGATGGGGGGGGGACCTGGACTGGAAATGGGCTGTGAGGAGGGGAACTTGGACTGGAAAAGGGCTAGGGGGGGACTTGGACTGGAAATGTTGTTGTGATGGGGGGGGGGGGACCTGGACTGGAAATGGGCTATGGTGGAGGGAGGGAGAACTTGGACTGGAAATAGGCTGTGATTAGGGGGGCTAGGACTGCAAATGGGCTGTGATGGTGCGGGGGGGGGGGGGACTAGGACTGTAAATGGGCTGTGATGGTGGGGGGGGGGGCCTAGGACTGGAAATAGGCTGTGATGGGGGACTTGGACTGGAAATGGGCTGTGATTGGGGGGGGGCTAGGACTGGAAATGGCCTGTGATGTGAGGGCTAGCACTGGAAATGGGCTGATGAAGAGCTGGAATAGGACTGGAAATGGGCTGATGGGGGCTACAATAGGACTGGAAATGGGCTGATGTGGGGCATGGGAGAATGGGACTAGAAGGGAGTGGATGCTGGGTGGGTCTAGAACTATAAGGGAACTGATTTTGGGGGAGGACTAGAATGGATGGGGAATGAGAATGGAAGGGGAAAAGATATTTTGTGTGGAAGAAAAGTCTATGATGGGCTGGGTATTGGGAGAGTAAGAGGGGCTTGAGAATGGAAGGGTGAAATTTAAATGGATGATAAAGGAATAAGGAAAGAATTGGGGGAAAGAGCAAAAGGGAAACAATCAGTATGTTAAAGCAGAAATAGAGAGAGAATGGAAAACATCTAAAAGAGAAGAAAAGACAAATGGATAGCTCGCAGAAGACACGAAGAAACCAGAAGAAAGTGACTGGAGCAATTGCAACTGAAAACTGAAAAATAAAATGCCCAAACAGAAGGTAGAAAAATATTTTTTATTTTGAATTTATTAACTGGAATATGTCTGGTCTGGGAAGTGTGTATTGCTAACATCTTTGCGTTTTTGTTTAGTGCAAGAGGAAATTACTTTATAGTTTTATTTCTCCAGTGTTGTACATTTCATGTTTGGATTTTGGGGTTCCCAGTTTAATTATTATCTGACCAAGGAAGTTAGCCTACACGTATCCTCGGTAATTTTTGTGGGTGGGGCTGGGGGCGGGGCAGGGGTGGGACTAGGGGCGGAGAATGGGTGGAGCATGGCGAGCCACAGGTATCGGGTTTTTCTCGGTGAAAAAGTTGGCAACCCTATTTGTGAGTCCTGGTAGTGCTGTTATGATATGGTGAGTTTGCTGTGGGTTCTAATTGATCAGTGTTTATAGTACTTCCTAATGTGCCTGGCGGTTGGCACTGGAGTATAGTAATGTAGAAATCTGGTAATCTTTCTTTATCCAGACACTCATTAAGAGGCATGTTTACTAAAAGTTAGCGCATGTTAACATTATGCAAATATTTATGCAAATAAGGCCCACAATGAGTCTCCGTACATGGCCCCGCACCCCTCCTTGGGCCGCCCCCTGTCTATGGGATCCTCATGTAATTGTCTCCAGAAGGTTTCTGTTTCAGCTCTTGTTGGTGGTGTTTTTACCATATTAATGCTCTTTCCCAATTCCCTTTGGAACTGTTTGGGTACTCTCTAAATAGTTTATTCTGATACCTTTCTTTTCTTTTTTCCTTCATATGATCACAGTTATTGAGCGTCTGCTGCTGCTTTCAAATTATTGTTTGAGCAAATCCATTTAAGGTCATCTGTTATGTTTCATCTTGATATCTTGGATCTTCATCAATATCTTTAATGATCTTAATCCTTTTAGACAGTGGTGTTCCCAGCACCTGTCACCCGGGACGGGCACCCCCCTGCGCCATGCATCCTCCCAGCCCACATAGGCAGCACTTCAAACTTACTATTAAGGCAGTTTGCTGCAGTACCTCATGCTCCAGGGGCCGGGCACTCTTCTTTCCCAGCTGAAGTCTTGTGAATCGTGAGGTACTGCAGCAAACTAGTTGAATCATAAGTTTGTTGTGCTGCCCCCATGGGCCCAGCAGGGATGGATCACCTCAAGGCCGACATCTGCCACCCTGCCCTTCATACAGCACTTTTAGATACCTTCTATTGGGGGATAACTCTGCATGCAATTATTTTATTTTTCCTTCAATATGCTTTATTCTAAGGAGGCACTATTATTATTCTCTTCTACAGTCCTGCATTTTTGTTGGTAGCATTATTTCAGAATCTTAGCTGCTTAATTGTGGTGCCAAACGTTCCCTTAGGAATCAGATAACAAAGGAGGGTGTGTGTGCAGGGAAGAACCCTCCTGTTCTTTAATTCAATACAAAAACAAGACAGACCCCCTTCCTATAGCTGGGGGAAGCCCCTGGTCAGCAGTATGCCAATACCCACACAACCCCATGTAGGTAGGAAAAATCCTCAGCAGAGTGAAGGACAGGCAAGTTCCTGTTGCCGAGGTGACCAAGGGAGGGGCAGAGGACCTGCAGTTTCTCTTCCTAGAGCCAATCACAGCACGAGAGGGCGGTAACCAGGGGAGTGGTTAGGGCGGGGAAGTTTCCCTGGGATGGAGGGGCCCCAGGAGCACAGCCAAGGCTAGAGGACTCAGAGGGGTCAGTGGAAGCTATGGAAGGACGTCTCCTGGGCCTACCTGCTTGGGAGGTAGGTGCTGTGAACTTTATTTTTGTTTTGCTGCTTTGTTTTTCCCTTTTTCCTGGATCATTTGAGGGTGGTGCAAGAGGGAGGCATAGGAGAGAGTAAGTCACTTGGAATATTGTGTTCAGTTTTGGAGACCATATCTCGCAAAGGATGTAAAAAGACTGGAAACTGTTCAGTGGAAGGCGACCAAAATGATTTGGATCCTGCGTCAGAAGCCTTATGAGAAGAGACTTGGAGGAGAGGAGGGATAGGGGAGATATGATTCAGACCTTTAAATACTTAAAGAGAAATAATGAACTTAAAGATAAATAATGAACAAACAAACCTCTTCCAAAGACGGGGAAGCTGTAAAACTAGAGGGCATAAGATGACGCTGCAAGGTGGTAAATTGAAAGGCAATGTCAGGAAATACTTTTTCACTGAAAGGGTGTGGATGCTTGGAATGCCCTCCCGATGGAAGTGGTAGGGGCAAACACAGTGATGGAATTCAAAATGACATGGGACAGACACAGTGGATCCCTTTACAGCAACAGGATAAAATCAAAAGAAACTGAACCATCTAATTTCTCAACAAATAGGGGTGTCCTACATGGAACAGTGGGTTCACCCCTAAACAAAGACATAGGGAGGGGTGGCCTGCACAGAGTGGCAGGTGCACCTACTCCTGCCATCTTACTGGGCAGACTAGATGGACCATACTGGTCTTTATCTGCCGTCATTTACTATGTTACTATGTTTCTATGTGCAGCTCATTTGCCTCTAATTTAAATAGATTTAAATACTCTTGGTGTTAATTGTGCGCTAGTTTTTCCTTTACTGTTTACACATGCGTCCATCTCTTTTTTTTTTTGCATTTGGCGGTAGCAGTAAGTGTGCTTAAAAGTGGCGTTATCTATGCTTAAAGGCCCTGCTAGTTTTCTGCATCAGCCCAACTTAATGTTGTTAAATACCCTCATGTTAAATGTTGTAAAGCACCCACATGTTAAATGTAACCCCTATTGTGATGTGATGTAACCACTTTGATTGTAGGATAAGGTGGTATACAAATCTGTCTAAATAAATAAATAAAATTAGTTAGTCCAATAATAATAAAATAAATTCTCCAGGAACAAGCAGGAAGTCAGTCCTCGCATATGGGTGACGTTGGCACCGATGGAGTCCGTACGGAGCATTTCCCCAGCTTTCAAAGAGAGTCTTTGGAATGCTACCACATATGCATGGTCCCCTTCCTGCCCAAAGGTGCTATCTTGCTCAATCTCCTTTTTTCCATGGAGCCCAATGGACATGGTCCTCTACTCTCCCAGAAAAACGTTCTTTAATTCCTTCCTTTTTGTCCGGTTTCCATATCAGTTCCCTTCCCGCCTCAAGGCGGCACCACTGGTGCCGGTCTCGGCTCGCTTTTTTCCCCATGTTTCCTTGAGGTTCCACCTCGACCGACCTTCACATCTTATTTTTGCCTGGGGGTCCTTGACCCCGGCCGGATATGTTCTCACCATGACTCCCGGTGGGTTCAAGAAATGCAACCGCTTCAGTCAGACTGTCTCAGTCACTGATACTCATGACTGCTGCATCTGCTGCCTGGTCCTGGACCACGACAGTTTCACCTTTGAACGGTGCCAGGCCATGACCCCTAAAACCAATAGGAGGCGGTCTGAGTTGCAGGGGAAGATTTTCCCAAGGTCTGACTCTGCCCCGGCTTCCCCATCTCAGTCCCGAAGCTGGCCCTTTACGAGAGGTCTGGGCGTCCTCAAAGTCACGTGGTGGTGGCTCCTCTGGTGTGGCCCCAGACCCTCCCAAAAAGAAGGAGGTCCTGAAGAAGATGCCTTCGATCAAACCTTTCAGGGTCCTTCGCCGGGACTCGAGCAATTCTGAGCAGCGTCCTCAAAGTCTCGAGACAAGAGCCCTCAGTCGGCAGAGTCCGCACCAGGACCTGTGAAACTATAGTCCTCCTTGAGGATGCACTCTGGAGTGCCGGCATTGGACCTGAGGGCTTCGGTGTACACGTCGAGTGCTGCACAGCCATCGAGCCTCTCCTCCATCTTGGCCTTGCAGCAGACGTTGATGTTGGGCCTCCTGGTATCATCAGCCCTGACACCAGGCCCTCTGGCCTCGGGGAAGCCTCCGGTCGTTGAACTGGGCACAGAGCACCACTGGCCTCAGGTAAGTCCTCAGCGTCGATCAAGGTCTCAATTTATGTTCCTAGGGGTTCTGGTCCTCTCCAGCGAGTTTCCGGGACCCCCAGGTCCTCCAGGTGGGGCCCAGTTCCTCGGAGCCGCCCCCGAGGCTGACTCCTTGACACCTTCAGGCTCCAACTGGGAGACCGAGGAAGAGGCCTCTCCGGAGGCCTCCCAACACAGGATGTTCCCTCCGAGCTGTCTCCCCCAGAGCCTTGGTGCCACTCCCAGCCTGTGGACGTGGCCTTTCATGACTTCGTTTGTAACATGGCCTGGGCCCTTTCGATCCAGACGAAGTTGGAGGAGGACCTGCGCACCGAAGAGCTCGAGATCCTACAATATGTGTCCCCTTCCAAGGATACTCTCACAGTGTCGGTTCCACCCATCCTCGAGAGGTTGCTCCTCTGGATGTGAGAGTCCCCGGCCTCTGCCGGTAGACAGTTGGTGCCTGGACACCATCTATTGCATCTGGAAGGGCCCCGGGTTCCATAAGCCACAACTCCCCCACAACTTGATGGTGGTTGAGTCCTCCATGCAAAAACTGAAGAGTCACAAGACCTACTCTTCAGTTCCCCCAGCAGAGAAGCCTGGGCCCTCGATGCCATAGGGCACAAGTGCTACCAGGGTGCCATGCTCGGGTGCCGAAGACTGGCATACGAATTGTACATTGGAATGTACCTTAAGTGCCTTATACAGGAACTCTCGGGTTTCTTGGTGGGCCTTGCTGGGGAACCTCTGCAAAGGTTCCAGTCACTAGCGGCAGGCATCTTGGACTGTCCAAAATTCATCTCCCGGGCTGCCTTTGATGGATTTTAGTCTCCGGCCAGGGTTGCAGCCGCCAGCATTGGCGCCCAGCGCCAGGCATGGCTGCAGACCTCGGACCTAGAGCAGTGGGTACAGGAAAAGCTCCTGGATGTCCCCTGCAATGGTAAGAACCTATTCAGGAAACTGATGTCTGATATGGCTGCAGAGATTGAAGCCGAAGTAGTGATCTGGCAGAGGCTGTCCAAAAATACCTCGGCTCTCCCAAGGAAAAAAATCTTCCGGGGGGGGGGGGGGGAACCCTTTTGCCTGAGGAAGAAGGGCTACTCCCAGGCTGGCCACTACCAGCCTTACTCGGGGCAGCCTCATCAGTCTTCATAGCCAAAAGGCCAGGGGCACGGGCCTAGGAAGCCCAAGGCTCTCAAGCCCCAGACACCAGCTCCCACTCAACTGGGGAGGAAGCTTTTGACTCCCTGTGCTGGGCCTCCCCTCCCCCGGAAGGCCAACCTCAGCCCACATGGTGTCGACTGGCCTCTTTTGCCCACAGATGGGCTAGCATCACCACAGACCAGTGGGTTCTGCAGGAGGGGTATTTCCTCCATCTGCAGTTGACCCCTCCAGACGTCTTCCTAGGAGAGCCACCACAGCCTCTCCTCCACCAGGCCTTGCTCGCCACAGCACTCGCAGGCTTGCTCAAGGACAGGGCGGTGGAACTGGTACCCCATCACCTCTGAGGAAAGGAGTTCTACTCAAGGTATTTCCTTGTCCCAAAAAGAACAGGGGGTCTCTGGCCCATCCTGGACCTGCGCAACTTGAACAAGTTCCTGGTGAGGGAAAGGTTCCAAGATGCTCTTCCTTGGGACACTGCTGCCCTACCTCTACCAGGGAGACTGGCTCTGCTCCTTGGATCTCAAGGATGCTTACACTCATATCCTGATCCACCCCTCCCATAGGCATTACCTCAGATTCGTGGTGGGGGGCAGCACTACCAGTACAGGGTGCTGCCGTTCGGCTTTGCCTCCTCTCCAAGGATCTTTACAAAATGCCTGGCGGTCGTAGCTACCCATGTGCGCTTCCAAGGGGCCCACGTCTTCTCATACCTGGACAACTGGCTCATCAGAGGCAGCACACCTCTTGAGGTCAGGTGGGTCACAAGGCGCACTATCCACACTCTACAGTAGTTGGGGTTTATCATCAACTACCCCAAGTCCAGCCTTTCCCTAGCCCAAGACTTGGAATTCATAAGGGCCCAGCTGGGACACTCTGCAGGTCAGAGCCTTCCTTCCCATTTATTTATTTATTTAGCTGTATTTATATCCCGCTTTTCACTGGGTCAAAGCGGTCAATTGAGGGATACATTTAACACGAGGGGATATGAGACACATACGCTAATACTTACAGGGAATGTGGGCAATGGAGGGTTAAGTGGCTTGCCCAAGACCACAAGGAGTGCCTATAGGACTAGAAATCCCAGTCCCTCCAGCCTGAGATTGCTGTCCCCAGGTGGGACTTGAACCCTCGGTCCTCCGGCCTGAAGTACCTTGTCCTAACCACTAGACCACTCCTTCCCATGGAGAGAACCCACTGCTGATGCAGCTGGCAAGGGACATGCAGAGCTCCAGTTTGGTGCCAGCTCACCTACTCCTCCGCCTGTTAGGCCACATGACCTCGACAGTTCACGTTATGCCTCTGGCCCGCCCGCATATGCAGGCAGCCTAGTGGTGCCTCCATTCCCAGTGAACACAGGCAACGAGCAGACTGAGGGACAGAGTGAAGGTCACCCACTAGGTGACAACCTTCCTTGCCTGGTGGCAGTTCCTACATCACCTCAGGGCAGTGATGCCCTTCCAGGCACTGACCCCCTCAGATGGTCCTGACAGCAGATGCCTCCCTGGTAAGCTGGTGTGCACATTGCAAGGGCCAGTGCATCCTAGGCACCTGGTCCTCAGAGGAATCCCTGCTGCAAATCAATCTCCTTGAGCTCAGGGCCATCTTCCTAGCCCTTCAAGTCTTCTGCCACCTCCTGAGCGACCTCCTGGTCCTCATACAGATAGACAATCAGGTTGCCTTGTTCTATGTGAACAAGCAGGGGGGTACGGGCTCCTACTCCCTCTGTCAGGAGACAGTGGCTTTCCACTCCTTTGCAGTGCACAACCATATCCTTCTGAGGGCAGTGTACTTACTGGGTCAGGACAGCTGCCTGGTGGACAACCTCAGCCGAGTCCTTCTGCCTCACGAGTGGCGCCTGGACCCAAAAGTGACCCGGAGGCTTTTACGCCTCTGGGGAAGACCCTGGCTGGACCTGTTCGCCTCCCTGAACAACTCACAACTGCCCAAATTCTGCTGTCCTCAGCCACACCACAGGAGGGTGGCGACGGATGCCTTCCTGATCTCCTGGTCACAGGGCCTGCTTTATGCATTCCCACGACACCTCTTTTAGCTAAGTGCCTTTTCAAGATCCAGAGTGAGCACACCTCAGTAATCCTGATTGCGCCCAGGCAGCCCTGGTTCCTCCTACTGCTCTCCCTGTCTGTGGCAATCCCAGTACTACTGCGCCGGGACCCAGACCCCCTGTCCCAGGTGGGGGGCTCCCTGCTACACTCCAACCTGGGGTTCCTAACATTGACAGCATGGCTGCTGAAAGGGTAGCACTGGCCCCTTTCAATCTCCCAGGTGAGGTCGAGGAAATCCTCCTGGCCTCCCAGAAGTCATCCACCAGAAGGGCTTATGCCTTCAATTGGAGCAGGTTCTCTGTCTGGTGTACGGAAAGGAATGAGAGTCCATTCTCCTGTCAGGTAAAGCTCGTGCTGCAGTACTTGCTGCACCTCTCACACTCAGGCTTGAAATCTAACTCGGTGAGGGTGCACCTCAGCACCATAATGGCTAACCATCACCCTATAGAGGGGAAGCCACTCTCAGGCCAGCCTCTGGTCTCGAGATTCCTCAGTGGCCTTCTGCTCTCCAAGCCCCCTCTCCGCCCTCCGGCAGCGGAATGGGACCTCAATGTGGTGCTCTCCCAGCTCACTAGGCTGCCCTTTGAGCCTTTGGCCACCTGCCACCTGAGATACCTTTCATGGAAGGTGGCTTTCTTGGTAGTGTTGACGTCCACCCGCTGAGTAAGCGAGCTGCAGGCCCTGGTGGCGGATCCACCCTATACGAACAGGGTGGTGCTTTGCATGCACCCCAAATTCCTCCCAAAGGTGGTGTCCATTTTTCACCTCAATCAAGAGGTAGTTCTCCCTACCTTCTTCCCACGGCCGCATGCCGGCATGGAGGAGGTTGTTTTGCATACCCTGGATTGCAAGAGGGTCCTGTCCTTTTATTTACAGAGGACCAAGGCCCATTGACAAGCTCCTTAGTTTTTTTATCTTCTATGACCCCAGCAGGCAGGGGCTACCTGTGACTAAGCGAACGCTGTCCACCTGGGTAGTGAACTGCATTGCCCTTGTTTATGAGCGAGCTGGCCTCTCTCTGGAGCACTGGATCGCTGCTTATCGCGTGAGTGCTATGGCCACATTGGTGGACAACCTATGCACAATGCCGGTGCAAGAAATCTGCAAAGCCGCCACGTGGTCTTCAGTCCATACGTTCGCAGCCTACTACTGCTTTGAGAGTGAGTCCCGCAGGGACAGTGCCTTTGGCCAGGCAGTGATCAGAAGCATTCTTGGTGTATAGGCAACTCCTTCCCTCTAACCCTTCAGTGTTCAGGCTACCGGAGTTATGGTGATGCTGGATGCTTGGATCTGCACACTCTCTTGATAGGGACTCATGACCTCCCGTGGGTTGCTGCTGCTGCTGTCATGGTTCGGGCCCTGGCAGCCTGGAGCTAGGGGGTCCCATATGTGAGGACTGACTTCCTGCTTGTTCCTGGAGAAAGCAGTTACTCACCTGTAACAAGTGTTCTCCAGAGACAGCAGAAATCAGTCCTCACAACCCTCCCTCCTCCCCTTGGAATTGCCTCCTTTACCTTCTTGTCTTTTGCCTAAGCTATGTCATCTGACTGAGCAAGATGGCACCCTTGGGCGGGAAGGAGACTGCGCATGCATGGTAGCATTCCCAGAGGCTTTCTTTGAAAGCTGGGGAAATGCTCCATGCGGGCTCCATCGGTGCCGACATCACCCATATGTGAGGACTGATTCCTGTTGTCCGTGCAGAGCACCTGTTACAGGTGAGTAACTACACTGACTTCAACCACAGCTGATATTTGTGACTCCAAGCAGAGTCAAATCCATCTCTATCCCCCGACTCCATATGCTTTCCTTAAGTGGGGCCATCATCCCCTCCCAGTACAGGACATTTCTCAGTCCAAACCCAAAGCACCTTGGTTTTCTGTGGGTTAATTTTTAATGTGTTTAATACATGCCCAGCATTTAACTTCCCTTAAGCAGCTATCAAGTTTATCAATGGCTTCTGCATGATCTGCACCTAAAGGTACTTGTATGGACTGCATGGAAATGAAACAGTTTAATTTCCAATCTAATCCCAGCCTCACTGATAGCCTCATCAGGGTAATTCTATAAGGAGCTGCGTAAATTTACACACCATTGGCATGCATAAATCAGTCTTTTAGGCATGTAAGTGAGCACTTATACACATAACATGTGTGGACAATGTTCTGTGAATAGAGCAGTGAAGCCCATCATGCGTACCATAGGTGTAGTTTGGGTGAGGCATGGGGGGACAGTGCCCACTCAAATGTTGCAGGCACTAATGCTGACCTTGTCCCCCTGCCCCCCACTGACAGTATAACTTCCTTACCCTCTGCACCCCCCAAAGTAAGAAGGCAAACGACACTGATGACGTGTATTCTCGCTGTGGGTGCAGCACACACTTAGGCATGTAATTTATAGAATCCGGTCGTACATGCATTAGATGCATGCTGTTGTAAGTCTATTTTATAAAATGAAATCCACATGGATTTGATTTTATAGCATAGGAAGGAAGGCCCTAACCTCCCATTTCTTATTATGGCAGCTCCACCGAACAGGACAAGGTAGAACTGAATGACAAAGAGAAAGGGGAAGATTTAGGCAGAGGATCTCTTGCATCCTCCAATAATTTCTAATAATTTCTGGATGGGGGGGTGTCTTTCTGATGATTTCAAGAGAGAGACAAAAGAACATAAGAAATGCCATACTGGGTCAGACCAAGGTCCATTAAGCCCAGTATCCACTTTCCAACCGTGGTCAATCCAGGCTACAAGTACCTGGCAGGTTCCCAAAGAGGCACACATGTTCCACAGTGCTTGTCCCGGGGCAAGCAGTGGATTTCCAGGGTCCTCCTTTAATAATGGTTTATGGACTTTTCGTCCAGGAACGTATTCAAACCTTTTTTTAAACCCAGCTATACTAACAGCTTTTACTACACCCCCCCCCCCCCCAAGTGCTTACGGGGGCCTAGATAGTTACACCCAATTGTGAAAGCACCTCTCAACTTACTCTTCTGTCTTCTATCCATTCTATATGGGACTCTACCCCCAACATTGTGTAGTGCAGTGAGAGCAGTCACAACGTCTTACCTTGACTTGAGCTTTGAGCCTGGTCTCGCAGGTGATACCAGTGATACACAGTGGCTCTGTCTCTACGTGTCTGCTGCTGTTATTGTTATTCAGGTTCCTATGAGGTATTCGGAACCCCTTTTCCACTTGCACCAACTCTGCCTTGGCTCTGGGTTCCCTGTGACAGCTGGATAGTGTGATCTTCCTAATGGTTCGGCCTAGTGAGATCTGGTTGAGCCTGTTCTCTTCCACGATCTCTCCCACAGTCTGGTCCCTATGGCAGCCTAGACTGGCCACGGGAAAGGAGCACAGTGTGTCAGGAGTGGCCTGGGCCCTGGCCAGGTAGAGAGACACACGATTGCTCAGGTTCTGGGGTAGGGTGCAGGCTTCCTTGGTGACCCCATACTTTGAGGAGGAGAGTTTGGTGCTGAATATGAAGGATTGCACCTTCCTTGCCTCACTTTCTGACATTACTATGCAGGCAGAGAAAGACTCAGGAGATCGCAGGGTCCATCTGCACAAGTCAAGGATGAGTCGAGTTGGGATCTATAAAGTCAGGACAACAGCAGGGCAAAAAGGGAGAGAGCAATTCTTGCGTTTACTTTCAAGGAAGCAAACAAAAAATTAGAGGGCAAGAGGGGAGGAGGTCTTGTCAGTATCGCTCAACAAGGAGAGGAAGAGGGGGATACAAGTGTTTTTGGGGGGTGTATCAGCATCACTCCCATCCTTGAGTTTCCTGTGGCAGATGGTATTTAGGAGAATGCCATGTATGGGAGCAGATAACCGGGGGGGGGGGGGAGAGAGGGAGAAGGGGGGAATCGCTGATATTTATTGATCTTTCCACACGTTGTCTGTCCTTGGACACAGGTGTTGGAGTAGACAGGCAAATGGTGGGATTTTTCAGGGGTGCTGCATTGAAAGTTTTGGAGTGCTGGGATATTATAGGTTCTGAGATATTTTGTCAGGGTGCAATTATAATAGGTTTCTTGGTGGTGTTCCTTGCTCAGCTCTCAGAATGAGGGCCGCTGCAGGTTTCAATGCATCGACCTCACTCAGTCATCCACCCTCTTGCGCAGGTTCAGGATGCAGAGCAGGCAGGTGAGCGCTGCCTGGCGAGACTCCTCAGAAGTCAGCCGTCTCCAGATCTGGCGGAGGAGGGCGGCGAGTCGGGCTCCTGCCCAGCGTAGTCCCCGAGAGACGAGCTGTACGCCAGACACAGTGAGCCTGCTGCCCAGCAGCCGGCTCAGAAGGGTACGCAGCAGGAGAAGAAGCGCAGGCATGCTGCTGCCACAGCCTGTCCGGAGACCCCTCACTCAGCTCTGCAGAGAGGAAACAGAAAGAGAAATGAGACAACAGCAAAGGTTGGATGAGATCCCAGAGATGAGGGAGCATCCAGCACAAGCTCAGCACCCTCCAGGCTCCCTCCCGCCTGCCCTCTGCGTGTACGTCTCAGGGTGTGTGCACATGTGGAACTGTACGGTATGTGTCTGAGTCACTTTGTGTCTCTATGTGCATCCCTGTGTTTGCATGAGTGTATGTGTATGCACGTGTTCGTGGGTGTGTTCGCATGAGTAGATGTCTGCGTGTCAGTTTGAATGTGCACGTATGAACAAAGGCGCAGGAGCAGACAGGGGAGATTCACACTGCTCAGGGCTTTCTCCTTCCATATCTGTAGCCTCTCTCTCTCTTCTTTCCCTGCATCTCAGTATTTCACTGAATACCACCCATAGCTCCCCTCAGAAGCCATGGATCAGAGCAAGCTTTAGCATGAGGTAACTCCATCCACAACTTCCAATCCATCTCGCCACATCTCTGCCTCACCTGCACTTCCTTTTCCCCTCGCCCCTCACACTGTAGAGCCCGTTCTACCTCTGCACTGTCAGCTCCCATCTCCCCTCACACTCTGTGGCCCCCCCAATGCTGTCTCCACTGTGTCAGTTCCCTTTTCCCCCATTCTGAAGGACAGAAGCTAAGCAGGAGCGAGAGGCCCAGGCTCCGTCTCTCCCCACGTGCCCTGGCTCTTGAACTATAGTGACCAATGGCCTCCTGAAAAGAGTTGATGAAATGAAATCCCTAAAGGATGTGCTCAAAAATGATCTCGGATCTAAAAATGTGCCTAGTTCCCATGGTGACCAAGAGACACAGATTTCAACAGGCTCTTTTGCTTTCATTTGATCCTGTTTTTCAATTCTGTTTTGATTATTTTCCAGTGAAAGTTCCCAGGTTTATTCTAGGCCAGTGGTTTCCGAATTCTGGAATAGGCCTCTTAATGTGGCCACATCATTAGTAGATGGGAGTCACAAAAACAAAGCTGGTCTCCCTCCCACCCCACCCCCCCAAACCTCCACTATGACCAGTAGTAGCAGCAGGGCGCCAACCCTGCCACTAGGTGAACGAGGTGTCTGCCTAGGGCAGGAGGCTTAAAAGCATGGCAATACAGCATTTCTCCCTCTTCCCACCCCTCTACCACCACCTTACCCTTTGCAGCCCGGGCTTCGGCGAGTGCCAGTGCAGCAATAAAGAAAACTGGGAAAGCCCTTTAAAACCACTCTCAGTAGTGGGATTTTAGCGTTTGTGTGCGTGCTTGCGTGCACACTCAAGGCCTGAAGCAGCCTGAAATGCTGTAGTCCTCGGGGGAGGGAATGGGGAAGACAAGATGCCAGACCGCTGCTGGTGCGACGCATGGCCAATGGTTTGCCTAGGGCAGCAGATAACCTTGGACCAGCCCTGAGCGGCAGTCATGGACCTGTGAGTCAGTGAGCTAGTCCACCCACCACCGTAATGGCTACAAAATACCGAGCAGGCCATAAACTGAATATAGCTGAAAAATATATAGCCACTCAGAATCTTGCTTTATCTTGCTTGCTGTATTAAATCCACTGAATCATTTCTGTCCTTCCAACAAAAATTGACAAAAATCCTCTAATAAGAAATATAGGAACAGAACTGAACCAGATGTTTAAAAGCAAGAATTGGTTCACAGAAACATAAGGTCAGATGTCACAAAGCAGACCAACGTGACAGCTCCATGGCGGCGGATGATCAGGACCAGATTACAGTATCAATGATCCTACGATCAGGATACTTATAGAAACATATTTTATGTTCCTGGATTTGGTTTAAACAGATGACTTTTGAAGTTAAATTGATCAGAAACTTTGCAATTGAGACGTGGCAGTAGAGACCTGGACTTTTCAACCCAAAATGCTACTGCCTGTCACCTTCTGATCTCTCTCTCACCTTCCCCATCTATATACAGTTTTCCCCTTCACACTGTCATTCAAATGCATTTCCTTTTTAAATTCAGTTTCAACGTGTCAGTAAAGAAGCGGAAGGAAAAGATTGATATTTCTCTGGACTTAACCAGATTAACACAGAATACGAAATAATTAATCTGAACATAATCAAAAGTCCCTAAGAGGAGAGAAAGAGGGAGATATTCCTTCTTCAGAGGTCACCCTGTAACCTGGAGGCCTCATCCTTAAGAAATACTATCTAATGCTATTCCCTTCTTGGAAATATTTTAGGAAAAAGAGAGGAAAAAACTAAAGAAATAGCCTGTTGGCGATATTTAAGAAATTCTTTTCTCATAGCCTGAGTGCCAAAGAAAGATCTGGAAACCCCATACATTATGGCCATGAAAGAACAGCTTTAACACTAGAAGCCCCAAAGTGCGTCAGTTGATGCAAATGCATCTTCGAAGTTCTATACCAGCGCCACTGCTAGAACCATGTCAGTCATGTTCCATGACTTTGTTAGCAAGGTCAAGATGTTCAAATATGTGCATCAAAAATTAATGACAGATGCACCACCTAGCGGGAAAATGAATTTATACCTAGAAGCCCCAAAGTATGTCAGTTGACACACTCAATTGTCTTGGATGCGTCAACTGACGTACTTTGGGGCTTCTAGGTATAAATTCATGTTCCCACTAGGTGGCGCATCTCAATCACTGTTTACAGTTTTACTCCGACATTGCAAACAATAAACACACGATGACATCATGTAATGACATCACATACTACACATATTTAACAAATAAGTAACTTCACATTAATTCACATCTGCATTTCATGCTAAATGCAGTCGTCATGATAATGCGTCAATTGACACACTTTGGGGGTTTCTAGGTAAAATTCCTTTTGGGGCTTCTAGTGTTAAATCTGATGATAATGTAGAGAGAGCCGGCAAAGTGGCACCATTAACGCTTTCTGTGAGGTTTGATTCCACAGAAAGGACAAAGTCGCCATCTCCCCTTCTCAATATATTAGTGCCTAGAATAGACTGTGAAAATAGATGGAGACAGGAGACAGTTTCAAGATTTCTAAGGGAATTCCTGAGCTAATACTAACCTATTCCAGGAGAAGTCTGAAAAGTGCAAGATTTTCTGCTTTACCGCGTAACCTACATGGTGAGGAGTGCAAACCAGAGAAGCCAGGATTTAAATGCACTGCTTGGGTAAGTCACTGAACCCTCCATTACCTCATCAGCACAGGCACAACCCTCTAGGGACAGGCACATACCTACTGTATTGAAAGGCATCAGCTAAATCTGATGAAATACCCCATGAAGTCTGCAACACTAATCACTCCACAAGTAATAGGGCATTCATCTACATTGCCCCAATACTATGAATGCGCTCTCGGATAAACTAACAGCTATAAAAGATCTCCAACTGTTCCACAAGGAGCTCAAAACATTCCTGTTTATAGAATATAATGGCAACATGACGGTCAATAACCAACTAACTTAGATATTATCTTTCACACTGGAAAACTTACTTAATTAGTGCTTATCTGCTATATTGTACATAACTTGACTATAATTGTTAACCAGTTTTAAGATGTTAATCAGCATTTTTCATTGTTATAATGTAACATTACTGTGTTATGTTCAATGTAAACTTCCCCTGATCATTGGAAGGGGCAGTATAGAAAAGCTAATAAATAAATCCAACAGGATTAGCCTTGCAAAGCAATGAGTGTCTTTGAGTCAATACTGACTCCTGGCGACCCAGCAGCTCCTGGGTTTTTTGGCAGTGTGACCAGAAGTAGATTGCCAGGCCTTTCTTCTGAGGCAATGGAGGGTTAAGCGACTTGCCCAAGGCTACAAGGAGGGTTCATATTGGTGACTTCCACAATTGCCACCTTCTGGTCATTTTCACACCCTGAATAGCACTATGGTAAGTTGAAGAATTAGACAAGTTTCCCCAAAAAATTTGTATTGTTGTACCAAACAACTCGATAGTCTTCCAGTGAATGATCTCTCTGTGCGAAACCCCGCTGCACACCTCATCTCTGACCAGTGTCAGTCCACCTCTCCTCAACTCATTTTTCTGGTTCCATGGTCAGCAGCACGTACAGTCCAAGCTGCTCTTTCTTGCCTCCAGGTTCATTTATTCTGTAGCTCCTCCTTACCTCTCCTGTCTATTCCTTGTGAACTCTGTTTTTCGAGGCCATCTTCTTCACACTTTCTGCCTTACTATGCTGTATGCCTGGAACAGACTTCCTGAGTCTCTCTTGTGCCCCCTAACCTTATTGAGATCCAGTCTAGAAACCCATCTTAACCCCTCTTTCTCCTGATCGAAGCCCTTATGAGTTTAGCGATTTTTCTTAATAAATGAAATTCCTTGTCTTGAGTAGATTCTAAGCTCTACTGAGCAGGAAGCGTCCATTATGTTCTTTTGTACAGTGCTGTGTACATCAAGTAGGCAGTATATAAGCAGTAATAGTGCTGTCCCGAGGGGGAGGGATAGTATGTTTCATGTTTGTTAAACAGTGTCTGTAAAGATGTGATCAGTGCAGTAGTGCAAGCTCTAATGAGGACCCCCCCCCCCCCAATCAAAATGTTGCTGAGGGCCCCCATGGTCCGGGGGGGTTCCCTCCTGGCAAATCTTTGGCCATTATCACGAGACTTCAGCCTGACAACAGGAAGCCATGCAGCAGACCTTCCCAAGTCAGTTCACCAGTTGCTATGCTCTACCTTTGTCTCCACAGAGCGGGGTGTTGGGCCGTGTGGTCCGCTTGGGTGGAATTTATGGCACTGGATCGGTAGTTCGCTGCTTTGGAAGGAATCCAGGCAGACGTTTGCTATTCATTAGGAATTTCAGTGTCTGCTGAGCACATTAGGGAGCTGCCCTACTCTCTGTACTGTCTCTTCCTGTGCTGCCTAAGACAGAGAGCCATTCTAGTAACTATTCCAGCCAAGCACAGGAAGGACAGCAAGCTTCTGAATTACCCATGCTGCCCCAGAGGCCTTGCCTATGCACTGCTTTCTTTCACAGTTAGCTATCCCTTCCTCCCTGCAGTGTGAGAAGCAGAGGCTACTGCTGCTCAACTGAACTGATATTGGGATCTGATGCCTGTTTCCAAAAGGAGGGGTGAACGTCTAGTGTCACCTTAGCTGGTGGTGAAGGAGGACTAGAGAGACCCCCCTCCCTTTAGAGTGCCCATGTTATGATCTCTAATGACTAGCTCAGGACAGTGCCAGGCTCCTTCCCAGCACGATGATAAAGAACCATTGCAAAGGCCACAGTTAGGGTAGGCAGACAAACAGAGAGACAAAATCTACAACAGCACAGCCCCAGGGCTCAGGCCGACTCTTACCATGTCCCAGTTTCTCCTCAGCCACTGCTCTTCTTCTTCCCTGCCAGACCAGGCCAGAAATCCTCCTGCTGCCCCTTTGCTTCTTACCCAGCCAGTCCTGAGCACTGACTGAACAGCTGCCCATGGTCCATCTTTTCTTTAAACACCAGAGAACAAGCATTTGGTGTCAGAGATTGCATTGCCCCTACCCTTCCTCTCCTCCCCTCCAGCAGAACATAACTTCCCTTTCTATCCACACTTATCCTCAGCTCAAGGGCAGGGGCAGGACATCTGTTCAGAAGTAATGCTTGGGGTGGCAGCCGAGCAGAGTTCCCTTACACCGCAAGGGGCCATCACTGCATACCGAGAAGCAGCAGCCGGACAGGAGCAGCTGCTCACTGCCCTCCTCGGCACCTGTGCTCTTGCTGAGCAAGGAAGGAGGGGTGCGCAGTCCTGCTTTTCAAGAAATTGCCCTGTCTCCAAGATACAAGTGTCCTGTTTTTCAATCTGGCATAGAAGCAAAGGATGTTTGACAGACTTTCATACCTGATACACATGGGCGGATCTAGGATTTTAAAAGGGCAGGAAGGTGCAGTTGGTTCATCATTATCCCCCCCCCCCCCACCCTCATCCTCTTCTCTTTTCCCTTCTCTCTCCCCCTCCCTCCATCTTCCTCCCTGCCTACTGCTTCTCTCCCCCCCCCCTTGTTATTCCCCTTCTCTCCTTTAGCTACTTCTCATAAGAATATATAATGGGCCAGACTGGCTCTGGCCAAAGATCCACTGAGCCCAGCATCCTGTCTCTGACACTGACTAATCCACATCACAACTACTTTCCTTCCATGATTCCTAAATTCTTTATTTCTCTGTCCCCCTCGCCCACCTTTAGGTTCCTCTCCATCTCCCCAGATTCTCCTCATCTGCGAGGCTTATTTTTCTGTCCCCTGCCACTGGATTCTTCTCGTCCTCTGCCGTCCTAGATTTGCCTCCATCTTGTATGCTCACTGTCTCCTCAGGTACCAGACACCGACACAAAGGGGAGAGGACGAGAAGAATCCAGGGGTGGGGGGGGTCAAAAGAGGGCTATGCTTTAAACCTGCTAATGTTGGCGATAGCTGTCAAATGGACATATCCTGTCTTCTGGGGATGAGGTAGAGGCTCACTGAAGCAATTTTCATCAGGGTGGTAGAGGGAAGTTGTCACAAGCTCTTGGCACTTTGCAGTATTTTCTAAGGCAACTGAGCCTCAACCTTTCATAGGAATACCATACGGCCGTGTGCCACATCCAGAGAGTTACCTTAGGAAGACCAAATTGCAGTGTTGCCTTGGATCTTGCAACCTAATGGATTCTAAGAAGTTCACTATTTTTGCTGAAAGAAAGAATAGTGAACTTTTTATAACCCATTGAATTGCAAGATCCAAGGCAAAATGGTTTTACCAAAGGAAGATTATGCCAAATGAATCTAATTGATTTTCTTTGGCTGGGTGACCAAAGAACTATATCAAGGGCATGCAATAGATAAGATCTACTTATGTTTCAGCAAAACCTTTGATACTGTTCCTTATGAGGCTTATGAATAAACCGAGTAGCATGGAGATGGGTCCAAAGTGGTGAAATAGATTAGAAATTGGTTTGACAGATGACAGCAGGTGATAGTAAATGGAATTCACTCAGAAGAAAGAACTGAGAGTAGTGGAGTGCTTTGGGTTTCGGTCCATGGACCGGTACTGTTCAATGTCTTTGTGAGTGATATTGCCAAAGGGTTAACAGAAAAAGATTGCCTTTTTGCAGATGACATGAAGATTTGCAACCAGACACCCCAGAGGGAGTAGGCAACATAAGGAAAGATCAACAAAAATTAGAAGAATGGCCAAATTCTTGGCAACTGAGATTTAACGCAAAGAAGTGTAGACTGATTCACTTGGGATACAGAAACCCAACGGATCTGTACGTGATAGGGGGCAAGAGGCCGGTGTGTATGGACCAAGAGAGGGACCTTGGAGTGATAATGTCTGAGGATCTCAAGATGGTGAAGCATTGTGACAAAGCAGTGGCCAAAGCCAGGATGTTAGGCTGCATTCAGAGAGGCATAACCAGCAGAAGGAAGGAGGTATTAATGCCCCTCTGCAAGTCATTCATGAAGCTTCACTTGGGGGTATGTTTACTAAACAGCAGTAGCGGCTTCATGCAATATTTGAGCTGCGGCCCCGATATCGCATGGAAGCTGCTACCGTTGTTTAGTAAATATATCCCTTGGTGTATTGTGTGCAGTTTTGGAGACCGCACCTCACAAAGAATATAACAAGTGGAGTGGAGTGGCCTAGTGGTTGGGGCAAGGTACTTCAGGCCGGAAGGTCGGGGGTTCAAATCCCACTAGAGGACAGCAACCTTGGGCCGGAAGGACTGGGGTTTCTAGTCCCACAGGTGCTCCTTGTGGTCTTGGGCAAGCCACTTAACCCTCCATAGCCCATGTTCCCTGTAAATAGTTATCTCCAAGTTATAAATGCCCTGTTCAATGTAATTTCAGTTTGTTCAATGTAAACCGCACTGATGCAGAATAGCGCGGTATATAAGAGAATATAAATAAATAAATAACAAGACTTGAAAACGATTCAGAGGAAGGTGACCAAAATGATATGGGGCCTCCTGGAGGAGAGGTGGGACAGAGGAGATATGATACAAACATTTAAATACTTAAATAGTATTAATGAACAAACTAAACTTTTTAAAAGCTGTAAAGCTATAGGGCATTTAATGAAGCTGCAAGGAGCTAAACTCAAAATCAATGTCAGGAAATACTTTTCCATGGAAATGGTGGTGGATGCCTGGAATGCCCTCCTGATGGAGGTGGTGGGGGTAGAAACAGTGAGGGTATTCAAAAGGACATGGGACAGACACAGAAGATCCCTTTATAACAAGAGGATGGAATCAAAGTAAACTTTAATAACTTTTACACTTCAAAAAAAAGATGGGGATAACTTGCTTGGAGCAGCGGGTACAACCCTAAACAAAGGAATAGAGGGGAGTAGCCTGTACAGAATGGTGTGGGGTAAGATCTACTGAGTCTGATGGGAGATTAGTGGCAGTGGGGTGGGGTCATATCTGCTGAATCTGATGAGGAACTGGTGGCAGTGGGGTGAGGTAATACCTGCTATATCTGAGGGATTGGTGTCGGTGGTGTGGGGTGATATCTGTGGTATCTGATGAGGGATTGGTGGCAGTGGTGTGGGGTGATATCTGTAGTATCAGACCACTAGTCCATCATCAATGTTCCCTCTAAGCAGCATGAAGCTGTGCTGGAGTCCTCCACCAGCATTCCTGTCGGTGGGGGAAGGTGCAAGCGATAGCACTTAGGATCGTGCAACATAGACAGGTCCCAAATGATCTGCCTATGCTGTGTAATCCTAAGCGTGATCACGTTTCACCTCCCACCATTGGCAAGAATGCTGGTGGAGGACATCTAGCACAGCTTCAAGCTGTTTAGAGAGAACATTGCTGATGGCAGTGGGGTGGGGTCATATCTACAGTATCTGCTGAGGGACTGGTGGCAGTGGGGTGGGGTGATACCCACTATATTTGAGGGATCAGTGGCAGTGGGGTGGGGGTGATATCTGTGGTATCTGCTGAGGGATATGTGGCAGTGAATTGGGTAGGCATGTGCTGTAGATGTGGAAGAATGGGGCATTATTGGGAAGATCGCTGTGGGTTCAGAGGTGATAGTGAACCAGTGATGTTAGTTTGCTGTGCTCTCCAGTTTGGAGTTGGTATAGTTGGACTCTGTTCCCTCAGCGGAATATTTGCTTTTGTGTCCATATGTTCTCATCATCAAATGATTAAGGGAAGGGGCTAGTATAGACTCCCCCCCCCCCCCAACAGCTGCTTCAGAATCCCAGCCCTCGGGCTTCTTAAATTCCTCAGATGTGAGCCGTACATTCTCCTGCCAGACCTCTGGCCACAGGAATCTCTCCCCATCCCATTCCAGCAGCTGCTTTCCTAAAGGAAGACCTGGGGGACCAAGGATGGGGGTATGGGATAGACACCCAGAGAATGAAGACTTCAGTTTCATATGGGAGGAGTTCCAGAGCTGGTTGCCTCTCTAACAAAGCTGCCCTGTGATGCTCTATAGGCCCTGATATAGATTCAAGAAACCTTCTTAGCAATGTTCCCTCTAATTTTCTGTAGGCTGTGTGCGCATAAAATATCATCTGTGTGCAGCTTTTGAAGGAAGGTTAAATTTTTGTGCGCCACATAATGACACTCAGTTACATACTTTAAAATTTGACTACACGTCAGAATACAGTATGTACACCACATTGATTTTAATCAAATTAAATGAAAATAGACAATTACTAAATGAAGCTGGAAATTTCTAGTAATTACAATCATAATTTTTAAATTTTAAGACGTCTGTGTTGTTTTCTATCAGAATCAGAGCCATAATTTGTGTGCGCTCTGTTGTAAAGTATGTGCGGTCGCTCGGCGAGGTGTGTGCGCACACACACGCGCACAGCTTAGAGGGAACAGTGCTTCTTAGCATAAGAATTGGCACATATGTTGAGAACACCAGGGGAAGAAGAACAACCCTCCGCAGAAAACACAGGAGTCACCAGAACAGCTCAATAAGTGCTTCTCAGGTATGCCTTTGGCATCTACTGAGAAAGTGAAGGCCTACCCGAGAAGCCTTTATTGAGCTTTCAGCTACTGTTTTTGTTACAGTGTTCTGACTGCCATCGGAGTATATATGGAATTGAATCTTAATTGGCTGACAGCCGAAACTTGGCCAAGTTGGGTCTGCACCTTTTGAAGGTCTTAAGAAATAAAAGGTTTCTTTGTTTTTAAGAGGTGTGGCTGTGTCCTTCCTGCGCTATTCTGGTGGCACATATGTTGCCAAAGTAATGTACAGAGCAATTACAGTAATGTAAGTCCAGTGCTGAGCTGAGTGGCCTTAGCAGAGCCGAAATGCCATGATCGCTGCTATAAATCCCTTCTACATACATCACATTGCTGGCAGCATCGTTGCTGTATTTTCCCACCAGCACAAAGCCTCTCGGCAAGCCCCTGCTAGGTCATCTCATCATGGCCCACAGGAAGCTGGGCCAACACAACACCAGAACCTTCTCTTAAGGCTGCACAGAAAGGGGAGAAGATGGTTGCGCAACATGCCAGCTTTCAAGCAGCTTCCCTCATCCTTCTGGAATGGTCCAGCTCCCCTGTTTCTCCAAGCGAGCATCCCTTGAATGGCAATGCTATGCAGCATCTATGTGGCTGGATGTAGAAACAGACGAGTGACTGTACTTTAATTTCATATTCAATGTAATATTATCATACATCTTCACTCCTCCTCTGGGCAGGCTATCTCCTGTCCTTCACCAGTCTGCACATAGACTGGCTCACTGAAGCTACTCATCTGAGCTGACACTGGGGTGTGATGCCCATTCTTGAGTGGGAGAGTAAATGTCTAGTGCCATGTAAGCTAGTGTAGGAGGAGGAGAAATAGAGAGATGTAATAGACTCGTCTCTCCATCAGGGAAAATACAAAATTTCAAGTCAAAAATATCGCACAAATTCTTCCTCTTGCCAGACCTCCTTTGGCTGCCGAGAATCTTCTTTTCCCCAGTCTGCCATGTCTGCTTGCTGCCACTTTCTGAGCCTTGGTCAAGGCAGAGAACACTATAAACCTTTTCAGCCCTGTTACTCTGGTCGCTACCATCTCCTCACTACTTCAGCTGATGGGGCCTAGGGAACCCTACCAGCCATGCTGCTCTGATCCTGGATCCCTCTCCTATCTGTGGCCAGTAGGGCCTGGGTAACTGTGCCAGCCACACTGATTCTCCATTTCTTTGCCTCCCTGCCAGTGCTTCAGTGTGTGATAATTGGTTCTCATTGTATGTGAGCATGAGACGCCCTCTAATCATGCGAGTCTCACTTAGACCTGAACTGGCTGTAGCTTTAGGAAACGCATCTTTCTTCTTTCTTTATGCATAGTGCAAGGGGAAATGCATTTCTATATCTACCCAGTATTGCAGTGCAGGCAGGGTCTGGTTTCTTGGGCTTTCCAGTAGTGTTTGTCCATGTATTTTTTGTTGGTAATTTGTGGTGTCTTTTTCTGAATTGGGCAATAGTCTGTTTATATTATGCATGCGTGACAGAGGTGAGGGATTCTGCTAGGGTGTATAGATTGGTGGCAGTCTGGTTTGTCCTGTTTTCCAATATGCTCCTCCCAGTTGCCCCTATGAGCAGGAGAACACAAGGTCTGCCATGCTGACGTCAGATCAATGGTATGTCAAAGCCAACATTCTGTCCCTGACAGTAGCCATTGCAGGTCACTTGGAAGTATTTGGATTATCCCTTTCCTATGGGGAGGTTTTAGGTAACATTGGTATGGACTGACGTCTGATGTGGTGGCAGAGGACTTAGTGATATACTTCTCTATTCTACAAGCCGTGTGTAGCAGGATTCAGGAGAGGGCCTGACCAGGATCTGCAGCAGCACTGGGCACCAATCCCTTGAACCAGAGGAGTGAGGTCAAAGACAGGGCAACCGGGAGGGAAGTGGCCAGTGACGACTGCAGGGTGTGGAAGAGTAGTGATATCAGAAACGAGAGGTGGGATGGAGGGAGGGACACTGAAACTGGGGAAGTGCAGAGCCCACAGCAAATCAACCAGAGTGATTCCCTACCTAGAGATCGAAGGGGAAGGGCATTGGCAGACCATCTGCAACTGTTCCTGTGAATCACTGAGGTTCCTGACGCTGCCACCTCTGGCCCATTAAGTTGGAGGAGGGAAGAGAGAGAGAGAATGGGCAAGGGGGGGGGGGGGAAGAGAGCTAGAAGTGAGCTTAAGACTGCAGAAAAAGATAAAGAGCCTGGAACGAGAGATGGAGAAGCCAAACTGGGTGCAAGATTGAACTTGCAGGGACACTGAGCAGAGGGAAAGCCTGGTTTAGGGGATGGGGGGAATGGAGCCTGGCAGGGTGATAGGAAGTGAACTGGGGGCAGGAGATGTTTTCAAGCCTGGGCAGGGAATGGGGAGGACACTGTTGGGCTCAAGTGTGTAGGGTGGGGTCTTAGACTATAAATCCATTTAGTTTCTGAATATCGTTGATAAATGGAGAATTGCAAAGCTCGTCCTCACTCTGCCCCTTCCTTATGCAGATAGTACAGGGCCATTCACTCATATATTCAGTCCAATACTGTCCATAAGACATATGGATAGTGAAGTTTTATGTTCATTGCCACTAGGCCTGAATCTAATCATTCAGGCCGTTTGAATATTGTCCTGAATGATTAGATTCTGCTATTTGGACTAATATTTTAGAACATTTTGTGCAACATTTTAATGTTGGTAATATTTTAGCTCAGACCTTTCCAGTAGTAACTCAAGGCGAGCTGTATTCAGGCACAGTAGGTATGTTCCTAAACCCTAGAGAGTTTACACTCTAAAGCAATGGAGGGTTAAGTGACTTCTCCAAGGCTACAAGCAGTGGCAGTGGAATTTGGCGCAGAATTACCCCAGGAGTATTACTAGGGAACTGAGATAGAGAAGTTCAATGCTGAAAACTTGGGGGGGGGGGGGTGAAGGATGAGGATCAGGGGAGAATGTGAGAACTGCACATGGTAGGATTTTCCTTTGTTAAAAGTTGTCAATCCTCAAAGTGCCACCGCCTCTTATCCCTCCCTCCCTTTCTGCCCAAACCCTGGCTGACTATTTCCATGACAAAATCCACAAGATCACCCTCCAATTCCCCACAACTACTTCCCCTCCTCCCCCTCTCCACTCCCAACTCTCCCCCCCCCCCTTCCATTGCTACCCTCTCTTCCTTTTCTGTCATCTCTGAAGAGGAAACTGCACACCTTCTATCTTCCTCCAAACTCCCCACCTGCTCTTCTGATCCTATCCCCAACCGTCTCCTAAGTCCCATCTCCTCCACCGTTGTCCCTTCCATCTCTCATATTCTCAACCTTTCGCTCTCCACTGCAATGGTCCCCACAGACTTCAAGCATGATGTGGTCACACCTCTCCTCAAGAAACCCTCACTTGATCCCACCGATGCCTCTAATTATCGACACATCTCTCTCCTTCCCTTCATTTCCAAACTACTCGAACGTGCAGTTCACCGCCGCTGCCTCGCCTTCCTCTCCTCTCATGCTCTCCTAGAACCCTTACAGTCTGGCTTTTGTCCTTTACACTCCACTGAAACAGCCCTTGTCAAAGTCTCCAATGACTTGTTCCTGGTGAAATCCAAGGGCCTGTACTCCGTCCTCATATTCCTTGACCTCTCTGCTGCTTTTGACACCGTTGACCACAACCTTCTCCTCAATACCCTGTCCTCATTTGGCTTTAAGGGCTCTGTACTATCTCGGTTCTCCTCCTATCTCTTCCCATCGCTCCTGGTGGCTCCTCCTCCTCCCCCACCCTGCTCCCAGTTGGGGTACCCCAAGGTTCTGTCTTGGATCCGTTCCTTTTCTCTCTCTATACCCAGTCACTTGGCACGCTTATCTCTTCCCATGGCTTTCAGTACCATCTGTATGCGGATGACTCCCAAATCTACCTCTCTATGCCCAAACTCTCTCCAGCAAGCCAGACCCGGATTTATTTATTATTTTAGCTGCATTTATATCCCGCTTTTCACCGGGTCAAAGCGGTTGGGGGATACATTTCACACGAGGGGATATGAGACACATACACTAATACTTACAGGGAACATGGGCAATGGAGGGTTGTGGCTTGCCCAAGACCACAAGGAGCACCTGTGGGACTAGAAACCTGAGTCCTTCCGGCTCAAGGTTGCTGTCCTCTAGTGGGATTTGAACCACCGACCTTCCGGCCTGTAGTACCTTGCCCCAACCACTAGGCCACTCTTCCCTAGTGGATCTCTGCTTGCCTTTCTGACATTGCTGCCTGGATGTCTCACCGCTGCTTGAAATTGAACATGGCCAAGACTGAACTTCTTATCTTTCCCCCTAAAACCTCCCCTCCTCTTCCTCTTTTCTCAGTCTCTGTGGACAACTCTGTACTCCTTCCTGTCTCCTCGGCCCGCAATCTGGGGGTTATCTTTGACTCCTCTCTCTCCTTCTCCACACACATCCATCTTGTAGCTAAGACCTGCCGCTTCTTTCTCTACAAAATTAACAAAATCCACCCTTTCCTTTCTGAACACACTACTAAAACACTTATCCACTCCCTAATCACCTCCCGTCTTGACTACTGTAACCTACTCCTTGCTGGTCTCCCTTTGAATCATTTCTCTCCCCTTCAATCTGTTCAATATTCCGCTGCACTACTAATCTTCCTCCAGCCTCGTCATGCCCATATTACTCCCCTTCTCAAGTCACTCCACTGGCTCCCTATCCGTTTCCGCATCCAGTTCCAACTTCTCCTGCTGACCTACAAATGCATTCACTCTGTGGCCCCTCAGTACCTTTCCTCCCTTATCTCTCCTTACAACCCCTCTCGGGAACTCCGCTCTTCTAGCCAACTGTTTCTATTTATGCCCCCCTCTCGTACTGTCAACTCCAGACTTGGCTCCTTTCACCTTGCTGCGTCTTACGCCTGGAACAAACTACCTCTATCTGTATGCCAGGCACCCTCTCTGACCCTCTTTAAATCCAGGTTGAAAGCTCACCTCTTCGCTGCTGCCTTTGGATCTTGACTCGCCTAATCTCCTTCCCCCACACCTTCTGTGTTTGCCTTGATTAGACTGTAAGCTCTGATGAGCAGGGACTGTCTCTTATTTGCCTGTACAGCGCTGCTTACGACTGGTATGTTATGTTTATGATTATTACATTTGATATACCACTCAGGCCAAAAAGCATCAGAGCGGTTTACAATCCTACATTTATGTTACGGAAAATAAGAAAAGAACGCCATTAATAAGATAGGACAGAGTAGGAGAAACAGATAGACAAAGAGATAGCAAAGATAGGAGAAAACAGAACAACAGACTACCTTCACAAACTACAGGCATGACAAATAGACTCACAATTTCTGTATGATTTTTAATTATTCGCCACGGACCCCACCTAAGGGCACTATAGAAATGCTCAGTAGTAGTAGTAATCCTAGGAAAGGCAGAAAGGGGAAAGGTCTGTGGTCAAGCTTCACCCTACACACCATTCTTCCACTAGCCATCCCTCAGTCACATTTTCTGCACTTTCTGATGCTGGAAATTACAAAGTAAGGTGGTCCAGCAGTCCAATATATGTGAGGTAAGAGCTTTTAGGGGTTTCCTAGGGAGGGGGGATTTCTCTGCTCTTGGTTAAGCTCACATCAGCTGCTCTGCATGCTGTAGCCTGACTATACAATATGGGTATTGTGCCCTTGAAGCCTCTGCACAGCTGTGAGGGGGGCTCGGGAAGAGAGGCTGCCAGGGATGATTTAAGCAGAGTTACTACCCCCTTCCCCCCACCCTGGCAAAGTCATGAGGGGAGGGCAGGAGAAAGAAGGAAAGTGACACACAGTCAGCCATCTGTCTGCCCCTGATCTCAGATATAGAGGGACTGGCACATGCAGCCTACACAGAATCCATTGCAGGCGATCTCAGAGAGAGATGTCTTGGATAGCTTGGCCCAGGAGATCTTGAGCAAGATCATTTTGTTTGTTTTCCTGTCTGCCAATAAAGTGATAAAAATTTTATAGAAGGGGAGGACACAGGACGCCATGCATCTTTGTGAGACCTTGAGGCAAGTCCCTCTGTGCCTTGGTTCTAATCCCAGCTCTGCGGCTGAACCTTGGTGAGTTGCTTTCTCTCTTTCTGCCTCAGTGCTAATCCTGCCTCTGTCACTGACTCTCTATGTGACCTCACAGTGAGTCCCTTTATCTCCTTGTCTCAGTAAATTCATGTAAACAAGGCATTTCTATTCCGCTTAGTTAAGCCAGTTGGCTCAAGGCAGATCAAAACCTAGAAATACAATTCAATAAAAATGAAATGGAAAGAAATCTCTTTAAATTTTCAAGAACCCCACCCATCGTCAAACCTCCTTATGACTCTCTTCACCTAAAAAAAAATGCAAAAAGCCAGATTAATGAGGCAAAGGGAAGATGTAAAATGACAGACAAATCCTGGTAACTGTGAATTCAAAAGCAAGGTGCCCAGACTTGACTGGACCATGCCAGAGGGCCAGAAATTCAGCAACAGTGAAGTTATTTGGCCACCAAACAAAATTAAACGGAGACGTTACTGTTATAATTTTAGATTTCCTTCCATCTGAATAAACAAAATATTTAAAATTTCATACAAGGTTTAGGTTTATTTAGGTTTATTTATTTGATATAACCGCCTTTCTGGGTAATCAAAGCGGTGTACAATCGATAAAATGCATAAAAATTCATAAAATACATAAAATAAAATTATGCAAATAAAATTATAAAATACATAACATAAATTATACAAATCATAAAAAACATATTACATAAAACTTTGGGCAAGCCAGAAAGGAAAAGAAATATACAATTTGTGTAGAATAGAAGCTGGTATGCAGAGAACACAAGACAGGATACAATAGGTAGGTAGGTACAGCAGGGATAGATTCACACAAAAGGGGCAGCATTGAGAACACTAAACCGCAGATCTGTATTATACCTTTTCCCATAAACCCCATGAACTCATCAAGCCGACTATTATCTGATGTTGCTCATCCATGTCCGCACAAATGATACTGCTAGGTATCCCTCTGAGCATATCAAAAGTGACTTCATGGCTCTGGGACAGAGGGTAAAGCAGATTGGTGCACAGGTGGTGTTTTCTTCAATCCTCCCCGTTGAGGATAAAGGCCAAGGCAGAGAAGCTCACATCCTGGAGATGAATGCATGGCTGCGTGGATGGTATCATCGAGAGCATTTTTGGTTTCCTGGACCAGGGGATGATGTTGCAAGGACTGCAGAGCAGAGATGGTGTCCATTTGTCCAAGAAGGGTTGAAGTGTCTTCAGCAGCAGAATGTCCAACCTACCGAAGGTGAAATTAGATGTACCTGCTAATTGTTGTTCCTAGAGGAACTCCAGTCTAGTCCCGAACCTCTGGTGTTGTGCTCCTCCTCAAGCAGCTTGGAGACTGAGAAACGTCATCCTTTTGATGACACTGGTATAAAGACACAGAAACCGCCTCCTTACTCCAGTAACCTATTGACAAAGCAGACTCACCGGAGCAACAATTAAGTAGTAAACACTATCAACAAACTGTAAACAAACTTAGCCTATAACCTTTAAGGTAGAAATATCTCTCTCTCTGATCTCCCTCTACGCCATAGTAGCCTTTGTTGGAACTGCTTAGGCCTGCTCTCCCCCCTTTATGGAGAATAGCGACCCCCTTATAATTCCCCTATCCAGAACCTCCCCTTATGAACCAGAACCCACACAGTTCTATTCTCCTCTTACCTGTGATACATCATTTGCTTCAGGCTCTAGTCCAAAGAAAAAACCAGGGAGGGATACGGGACTAGACTGGAGTTCCTCAAGGAACAACAATTAGCAGGTAAGTCTAATTTCACCTTCCTTATCGTCCCTCCAGTCTAGTCCCGAACCTCTGGGGATGTAATAATAAATAAATGTAACAGAGCAGTGAAATAAATTAGCAGGAGGGACCTGCTAGTTCAGCCTGAAGCACCACTGTCCCAAAACAGGCATCCCTTTCCGCCTGGACATCCAGATGGTAATGCTTGAGAAAGGAATTTAAAGATGACCAGATCGCTGCTTTACAAATTTCTACCGCTGGTACTAACCTGTACTCAGCCCATGAAGCCGCTTCAGCCCTAGTCGAATGAGCGTTAAGCCCTTCAGGCACCAGCTTACCCTTCAACATATACGCTGATGCTATCGCCTCCTTAATCCATCTGGCAATAGACGCCTTTGACGCTGCTTCTCCCCTTCTAGTACCACCAAACAGGACAAATGGTCTATCAGACTTCTGGAAGTCTGCTGTCCATCTGATATATTTCTTTAATGCCCGGCGAATATCCAACAGATGTAACTGCCCTGCGGAAGAAGCCTCCAAACCTTCACTGAAAACTGGCAAAGAAACCATCTGATTCACATGAAACGCTGACACCACTTTTGGCAAAAATGACAGCACCCGCCTCAATACCATCTTTGAATCATAAAAAGACAGAAAGGGTTTCCTACAGGACAAAGCCTGCAATTCTGAGACTCTCCTGGCCGAACAAATCGCTACCAGGAAGACCACCTTGAGAGTAAGATCCTTCAAAGACGACCTAGACAATGGCTCAAATGGCTCTCGCACCAACGCTTCCAAAACTAACTGAAGATCCCACGTTGGAACTACCTGTCGACATGGTGGCCTCAAAAGCAACACCGCTCTTAAAAAAACACTTAACATCCGGGTGAGCCCCCAGCGCTTCTTCCTTGATCTTTCCACTATAACAGGACAGCGCTGCCAACTGCACCCTTAAGGATGAGGCCGCTAAACCTTTCTGAAATCCATCCTGCAAGAATGCCAGAATCTGCGGTATTGACGCCCTTAATGTTTCCAATTTCCTGTCTACACACCACTCTTCAAAAATACACCAAACGCGAATATACGCAAATGAAGTAGATCTCCTTCATGTCTTCAACAAGATAGCAATTACTGCTGCGGAGTATCACTTCGCTCTCAACCATGCCCTCTCAAGAGACAAGCCGTAAGCGAGAATCGATCCACCTGGGGCATGTACAGCGGACCCTGAGATAACAGATCCCTCCTGACCGGAAGACGCCAAGGCTGCTCTACTAAGAGTCTCCTCAGATCCACATACCAAGGTCTTCTTGGCCAATCTGGTGCGATCAATATCACCAATCCTCTGTGTAGTTCGATGCGTTGCACTACGTGGCCTTTTAACACCCAAGGGGGAAACATGTACAAGAGCTGCTCCACTGGCCAGTCCTGTATGAGAGCAGCTAGGCCCTCCGACATTCTCTCCTGCCTTCTGCTGAAGAAACGACTGACCTTTGCCAACTGGAAAGTCGCCATGAGATCCATTACTGGTGACCCCCAGCGACGCACCACCATTTCGTATACTTCCGGATGAAGCATCCACTCTCCTGGATCCACCTTCACTCGACTCAAGAAGTCAGCCTCTACATTGTCCACTCCTGCCGCATGCGCTGCCAACAGAGCCCCCAGGTTTTGTTTGACCCAATCGAACAACTTCTCGGCCTCGGCTTCCAATGGCAGACTGCTGGTGCCTCCTTGCCAGTTGATGTAGGCCACTGCGGTCACGTTGTCGGGAAAACACTCGGATCGCTTTTCCATGTAGATAAGGTTGAAAAACTCCCAATGCCAATGCTACTGCTCTCAGTTCCAACCTGTTGATCGACCATAGCTTTTCCAGATCGGTCCACTGTCCTTGTGTGAACCATCCTTGGAAGTGAGCACTCCAGCCTAATAGGCTGGTGTCTGTTGTTAGGGGTATCCAACAAGGCGTTTCCAAGGGCATCCCCTTCTCCAGACATCCTGGATGCAACCACCACTGCAGCGCCTGCCACGTCTCCACCGGACAGGGTAGCTTCCAGCTTGTCCTGGTGAGACCACCGCCTGAGCAGTGCTTTCTGTAACAGCCTCATATAGGCCCTTGCCCACGGCACCAGCTGGAGAGTTGCCGCCATGGTATCGAGCAACTGTAGGTAATGCCATGCCGTGGGAAGTGACCTGTTCAAATTTTCGGATCAGCTTCCTCAATCCTTGCGCCCAATGCTGTGGGAGGAATACTCTGCCAGCCTCCGTATCAAATCACACCCCCAGGTATTCCAGACTCTGCGATGGAACCAGCCTGCTTTTTGTCATATTGACTACCCAACCTAGACTTTGCAGGAACGCGACTACTCTGGACGAAGCCACCTCGCTCTCGGCTCTTGACTTCGCTTGAATTAGCCAATCGTCCAGATAAGGATGTACTAGTACTCTGTTCTTTCGCAGCAATGCAGCTACTACCATCATCACTTTGGTGAAAGTTCGTGGTGCCGTAGCGAGCCCGAAAGGTAACGCTCAGAACTGAAAATGTCCCATAGGAACTGCAAATCTTAGAAACTTTTGGTGTTCCTGACGAATTGGAATGTGTAGGTATGCTTCTGACAAATCCAGGGACGTAAGGAACTCTCCTTTTCTTACCGCTACAATGACCGACCTCAGGGTCTCCATATGAAAATGAGAGACTCAGAGACACCGATTCACTCTTTTGAGATCCAAAATTGGCCGATAAGTCCCCTCTTTTTTCAGAACTACGAAATAAATTGAGTACTGACCGGAACCATATTGGTCTCGAGGAACCGGCACTACGGTTTTGAGAGCTATCAGTCTCTCTACTGTCTGTTTGATCACTTTGCACTTGAGATGTGCTCTGCAGGGGGACTGTACGAAAGAGTCGGTCACCGGCTGGTGAAATTCCAACGCATAACCTTCTCGAATGACCTCCAGTACCCACTGGTCTGAGGTAATTTGGACCCAGGCAGGGTAAAAATCCTGTAGTCGACCTCCTAAGGCACCAAGTCTACCTGGGTCCCCCTTACTTCATCGCGATTTTCTAAGATTTGAAGAGGAGGAAGCAAAACCTCTGCCTGCTCCTTGAAAGCCCCGAAACCCCTGGTTTCTATTGGGGAAACGTCCTCTTTGCCCTTGACTGAACCTCGGCGAACGAAAACGATGAAACTCCCTCTGCGGAATCTTGGAAGTTGGAATCAATCTTCCCTGCTTCTGTTTGTCCTCCGGAAGCCTTCCGCCTTTGGACTCTCCTAGATCCTTTACTAGTTTATCTAAATCCTCTCCAAAAAGTAGCTTTCCCCTAAAAGGAAGCTTACTTAGCCTTGCTTTGGAAGAAGCATCTGCTGCCCAATTGCGCAGCCAAAGATACCGTCGCGCCGCTATTACTGAAGCCATACTGTTCGATAACCCTCGAATAAGATCATAATGAATATCGGCCAGATAAGCTGCTCCTGACTCCAGTCTAGTCCTCCACCTGCTCCCCCTGGATTCATTGCGACCAGTGAAGACAGGCTCTTGCCACCCATGCTCCACAAATAGACGTTTGTATGGACAGCGCATTTACATCAAACACCTGCTTCAACAAGGTATCTAGTTTTCTATCCTGGGTATCTTTGAGAGCTGCCCTACCTTCTACTGGAATGGTAGTCTTCTTGGTGACCGCCGATACGGCTGCATCCACTCTCGGCAACTTAAACAATTCTCTATCCTGGTCTACCAGTGGGTAAAGACAGGACATAACCCTAGACCCTTTAAGCCCTGCCTCGGGCATGTCCCATTCTCCCTGAATCATTTCCTTAACCACTCTATGTATTGGAAATGCTCTCTGAGTCTTCCGAAAAGCTTGTAACAATGGATCTTCTAAAGTAGAATCCTCTGCCGGTCCCGCCGTCGGCACATTAAGCGCTTTGAGCGTCTCTGAAATAAGCGCCGGTAATTCATCTCTCCGAAAAACACGAACCACTCTAGCCTGGTCCTCCTGTTCAGTGATCTCACGTTCTTTCAATTCCTTGTCTAGTTCCAGGTCTGGCTGTCCATCTTCGGAGTGCAGCCCCTCTGAGGTCACCGACTGGTAACTCTTTCTCTATCCTGGATTTCTTTGTTAGTATCCCTGATGTACCAGCATTCAGAGGCATCCCTGGCCTCTTCTCCCCCAGTTCCATGTCTGGGGAACCGGTTGTGGGCCTTCTCTGAGTGCCTCTGAACGCTTGCTGAATAAGTACAACAAAATATTGCCGCCAGGCCACCTGGTAAAGGTGGCTGAGAGGTTGGAAGATCCGCAGTGGCAGAAGTCCCTGCCACGGGCTCCAGCGGAGGCAACGTGGGAGAAACCGGCTCCAGCAGGACTACAGACTGACTCTCATTGCTGCTTTCTAATTCTTGCTCCATTGAAGCTGAAGTGTGAATGCAGTCCCTACACACACCTGCCTTCGAGACTGCTCCCCTTCTAACACCGCAGAGTAAACACTGTGGTTTAGAAGGCATCCCGCCAAGCGGTAATGTTCTGATGCCAACCAGGATCTGCAGCTGAACAATCACTGTGTCCCCCACAGAGTTCTTGTCCTAAAAACCTGTCAGATCGTGACCAAGAGAACCCTTGCGTTTTTTGTTTTTTTTTAACAATGTGGATTCATCACTGAATCCTTCCGAGCCAATTCCTGAAGAAATAAATCAAAAACGAAGCTTTCCGGACGTTCGAGGAGCCTCTGCAGCCCCACAGCTCCTAACGGCGTTTCCCATGCGAATAACACACGGTTCGGGTCTGCTGCGGCCGCCGGCGCGTCTGACAGCTCTACTTCCTCTGCTTATCGGGAGCCCTTCCGTTCACTCCGGGGAATCTCTCTTCGGTCTCCCACAGCTGACTCTGCAGCTGTCGCCTTTTTACTTCTCAGGCTGACCGCTGCTTGACTGTCTCGTCATCGGTAGGACCCAGAGCCGGAGAAATAACTGCTGCTGTGATCCGGCTGCTCTCTCCCTCCGTCGGCATCCAAGCACTAACAGGCAAGCCTTCTGTAATGCGCCGGTGTGCCTATGCTACTGGTTCCTCACCCAATATTGTGGTATTGGGAACTGGAACTTTCCTTCCCCACTTGCCTGCACTCCCGATGATAAAAAACTGCACCCCCCCCACCCCCGGGGAGAAAGGAGGAGGGGGAAGGGGGGAGCCCTTCAGCAGATCAAATTTAAAGGTATATAACACCAATCTTTTACTTAATTAAAAAATCCTTTTACCACCTCTATCACTAACTATTCTACCTAACTTTCCTTAATTGTTCCTCAAGTGAGCATGGACCTCCAGGCTCACAACCCTCCAGCTGCTTGGAGACTGAGATAACTGGAGTAAGGAGGCAGTTCCTGTGTCTTTATACCAGTGTCATCAAAAGGATGACGTTTCTTGAGTCTCCAAGCTGCTGGAGGAGGAGCACAACCCCAGAGGTTCGGGACTAGACTGGAGGGACAATAAGGAAGAGGGCTTTAAACTGGTTTCATTGACTAGGTGAAGACAGTGCCCAGGTAAGTGAAACATTAAATACCTCAGTAGAAATGGGTAATAGGGACAACATCTGGAAAGCAATGTGTATAAATGCCCGTAGCATGGGAAATATGATCTCAGATGTTGAGGCTTTAATGGAAGAGGCTGACTTGGATTTAATGACAGTTAGGGAGACATGGTTCACAGAAAACCATGACTGGGATGTAATTATACCAGGCTATACTTTATTCAGGAAGGACAGGGTCGGAAGAAGGGGAGGAGGAGTGGCACTATATGTAAAAACTAATATTAAAGCTATATAATTTTAGGGCTTAAAAGGAAGAGAGGAGGCATTGTGGGTTAAACTAGAAAGAGGGAAAGGGAAATCCATTTTCATTAGCGTGATGCATAGATTCCCTGGCTTAGAAGCAAGGTTCATGACTGTCATGGTATGTGCAAAACTAATAAACCAAAAAGAACTGCCCTAAGAGTAAACAAATCTAAAAGCAAACCAACTCTTAGCTATTTGATCTATTAAATCTATCCTTCCATACTATTTACTTTAAAGATTTTATCTTAACGGTGACTAAACATTTCAGTCCTGCCAAAGTTTTTTGATGAAAATTGTCTGGTGCTCCTTTGTGGAGCATTTATAAGAATAATATAGATACTAAAAAAGATTTGGAAATTTGAAATAATAAATAATCAATATATATAATATAATCTTGAAAAATACTTTTTTTAGATTGTGGTAATTAGTATTAATAGTAATATGGAGGAGGTTGGAGACCGGTGATGTGAGTATCTCGCTATCCTTTATGGCAGTGATGGCTAACCTTTTTGAGCCCGAGTGCCCAAACTGCCGCACAAAACCAAAGAATTTCCTCAAAGTGCCAGCACGTCAATTAAAGCTCCATTTGCATAAGGTGCTTCATTTGCATAAATATTTGCATAATGTTACCATACACTAACTTTTAGTAAACATGCCTCTTAATGAGTATATGGATAAAGAAAGACTAAAAGGTTTCTACATTACTATAATCCAGTACCAACCACCAGGCACATTAGGAACTACTACAAACGCTGCCCATTTAGAACCCATAGCAAACCCGCCGTATCCTAACAGCACTACCAGGACTCACAAAGCACCATACTCTACCTATCAAAAGGCAACACTGCAAATATTAAACCAATACATCTCAGAGAACAACAATACATGACCTACTGGGGAAAGAACAAGTGGCAATGTCAAATAGGAATTATATAAACAGAATACCTCAGCTCAGTTACACATGCAGAACAGACCATTACCAAACAAGGAATCACAATTTAGAAACAGGAAGACAATAATTAAACTGGGAACCCCAAAAGCCAAACTTGGAATATACAACAACACTGTAGAAATAAAACTATATATTAATTTCCTCTTGTACTAAACAAAGCGCAAAAATTAATGATGCACATTTCCCAGAGCTGACATATTCCAATTAATAAATTCAAAATAAAGAGATATTTTTCTACCTTTTGTGCATTTTTTTTCAGTTGCAATTGTTCCAGCCACTTTCTTCTGGTTTCTTCGTGTCTTCTGCTAACTCTCCATCTGCTGTCCATTTGTCCTTTCTTCTGTCTTCTTGGGGTTTTTTTCCATTCTCTCTCTACATCTGCTTTAACATACTAATCTTTCTCCTTTTGCTCTTTCCTCATTCCTATTTCATCTACTCAAAATTTACCCCCCCATCCTCAATCCCCACTTACTCTCCCAATACCCGGCCAATTGTAGATTTTTTATCCCTCCCACACAAAATATTTTTCCCCTCTCCATTTTACTCTCCCAGCCCCATCCCATTCTAATCCTCCCCCAACACCAGCTCCCTTCTAGTTCCAGCCTCACCCAGCATCCATTCCCTTCTAGTCCCTGCATCAGCCCATTTCCAGTCCTAGCAGCCCCCCAACCCATTTCCAGTCCTAGCAACCCCCCAACTCAATACCAGTCCTATCCCCCCTCATCCACTTCCAGTCCTAACCCCCCATCACCCCATTTTCAGTTTAAGCCCCCCCCTATAACCCATTACCAGTCCTAACCCCCATCAGCCCACTTCCAGTCCTAACCCCCATCAGCCCACTTCCAGTCAGCCCCCCATAGCCCATTGCCAGTCCTAACCCCCCCATCAGCCCACAGTCAATTACGAGTCCTAACCCCATCAGCCCACCTCAAGTCCTAACCCCTCCCCATCAGCCCATTTCTTGTCCCAGCCCCCCATAGCCCATTATCAGTCCTAAACCCCCCAATAGCCCATTACCAGTCCTAACCCCATCAGACCACCTCCAGTGTTAACCCCCCATCAGCCCATGTCCAGTCCTAGCCCCACCCAACAGCCCACCGCAAGTCCTAACCCCTCCCCATCAGCAGTCCTAACCCCCCTAGCCCATTAGCAGTCCTAACCCCCCCTCTCTAGCCCATTAGCAGTCCTAACCCCCCCCATAGCCCATTACCAGTCCTAACCCCCCATCACCCCATTTCCAGACAGCCCCCATCAGCCCACAGCCCATTAGCAGTCCTACCCCCCAGCCCATTAGCAGTCCTAACCCCCCCTACCCCATTAGCAGTCCTAACCCCCCCCCCTAGCCCATTAGCAGTCCTAACCCCCCCCCCTAGCCCATTAGCAGTCCTAACCCACCCCCCATGGCAAATTTAAAAAAAAAAAGCAGCTGGCTCTGGCTTCTGCCGCGGCAGCGGCAGAATGCAATGTCCCGTGGGGCCCCCTCCGCCCGCTAAGCCCCTCTGCAAGGGCTTTCAGATTCGCGAGGGAGAGCGTCTCCCTCGCGTCTCTGTTAAGCCCGCAGGGGCTAATGGGAAATTTCCCATCAGTCCCTCGCGTCTAAAGGGGCTGATGGGAAATTTCCCATTAGCCCCTGCGGGCTTAACAGAGACGCGAGGGAGATGCTGTCTCCCTCGCGAATCTGAAAGCCCTTGCAGAGGGGCTTAGCGGGCGGAGGGGGCCCCGCGGGACACTGCATGCGTCCGCGGCAGCAGCCAGAGCCCGCTTTTTCTTTTTCTGCGGACCTTCACGCGTGCCAGCTGCAAGGCCTTTGCGTGCCACAGCTGGCACGCGTGCCATAGGTTCGCCATCGCTGCTTTATGGTAATTGGTTTTGCCATATGAAGGGTTTTATAGCCATCCTGGAGTGGAGGAGTAGCCTAGTGGTTAGAACACTGGCTTGGTAACCAAACAACCAGGGTTCAATTCCCACTAGCACTCCTTGTGGCCATGGGCAAGTCACTTAACCCTCCATTGCCTCGGAAGAAAGGCCTGGCAATCTACTTATTTTATTTATTTATTTATTTACATCTCTTATATACCGCACTATTTGCGATCAGCGCGGTTTACATAGAACAAACAATATCCGACAATAAACAAGAGTCAGGTCATTACAATGAACAGGAGCAGTAAACTTGGATAACAGGGGAAACTATCTACATGTGTGGAATATTAAACAGGTAACTGTATATGAGAGATGGAGTTATTGTGTGTTGCTCATGCATGGTGGCTGGGGTTCGGGGGAGGCTGAGAGGTATTTAATGAAGAGGAAGTGTTTTAAGGCCTTCCTAAACTGGTTCAAGTTGGGGATAGCTCTGATGTGTGGTGGTAGGGAGTTCCAGAGGCTTGGGGCACTCAGACTGAAGGCTCTGTTTGAAGTTGATATGGCGCATCTTGTCATCACTTTTGGTATTGCTAGCATGTTGGCTGCAGAGGTTCTTCTTATCCTGTTGGGTGTGGGTGGTTGTATGAGGTCACATATTGAAGAGGCGGATAACCCGTTGATGGCTTTGAATGTCATCACTAAGGTCTTGAAGCTAATCCTGGCTTGGATGGGGAGCCAGTGAAGCTGCATCAGGAGGGGTGTGATGTGCTCTCTCCTTGGTGCTCCAAAGAGGATTCGCGCAGCGCAGTTCATGGCAAGTTGTAAGGGATGTAAGGTTGTCTGGGGGAGTCCTTGTAGGATGGCGTTTGCATAGTCAAAATGAGGGATGATGAGGGCTTGGTAGATGGTACGGAAGTCGCTCAGCTCGAGTAGAGGGCGTATGTGTCTGAGGGATCTGATCTTGAAGTAGATTGCTCTTACTATTTTTGCTATGTGCTGCTTCATGTTGAGGTTCTGATCCAATGTGACTCCGAGATACCGTATGGCTGATTTTACTTGTAGTTTGGCATTGTTTACTTCCAGTTGGTTAGGTGGAGTGAATTCTGGGTTTCTAGAGATGAACAGGACCTCAGTTTTCTTATGTTGGATACGCAGATTTTGGGAGAGGAGCCATTCTGATATTGCATTGAAGCAGTTGGTTAGTGGGGTGAGGTCCGGGCAATCCAGTGATATTGGCAGGTACAGTAGGACATCGTCTGCGTAAATCATGCAACTCACATTGAAGGATCTGATGATGTTACAGATGGGTTGGATATAAATGTTAAACATAAGTGACGATAGGGAGGATCCTTGAGGGACTCCTTGACTTTGTAGGAATGGCTCGGATGTGGTTCCGTTTGTTCGTACATGTTGCCATCTTCCAGAACTGTAAGACCTACACCACTCAAGCGCTGTTTCGGTAATGCCTTTCTCTCTTCTGGTCACACTGCCTTTCTCTCTTCTGGTCACACTGCCAAGAAAACCCAGGAGCTTCTGGGTCACCAGGAGTCAGGACTGACTCAAAGGCACACATTGCATTGCATAGCCATCCTGAGGTCTCTGTCCATATAAATACATTTTTGGATGTTTTATTAAGGGAATGTTTAGCCACCATTAAGATTAAAATCTTTAAAGTAAATAGTATGGAGGGATAGATTTAATAGATCAAATAGCTAAGAGTTGGTTTGCTTTTAGATGTAAAAAACTAACCCATTTGGAGAAACTGCCAAGAGTAGAAGTGGATGAAGATTTAATAGAAGACATGCACACTATTGCCATGAAAGGAAAAGTACTACTGATGCCGGATGTGGATTGGCACATCCCTATTGCAGTCTCATCTAGAAGTGAGGAAATGGTAACATAACCCACACATGATGGGGCTGTACTCGGGTCTGACCCGTCAACTAGGCAAGCTAGGCAGCCACCTAGGGCGGCACACATGGGTGGTCACCGATTCCGTTTGGAGGGAAGGCGGGCAGTGGTAGTATTTTCAAAAGCGGCGGAAAAATCCACCGCTTTTGGAAATTTATGTATTTATTTAATGGGTTTTATATACCGCCGTTTGAAACATCAGGGCGGCTTATATCGAACAGTAACTAGGTTTACATTGAACAGAAGAGCGCATACATAAAACCAGCAATTATGAAAACAGCAAACAGTAGGGAACATATTGTACATTAAACCATAGTTGTAACATCAAACCTTCATAGCAACATGAAATTTCTGCCACAGCTGTTGCCCACCTCCCCCTCCCGAGATAGAATCGCAGTGGCAGGTGGGGAGGGGGGGGGTGGCACAGAAGTGGCATCAGCGGGGTGCAGCGAGGCTGAGGTTTCTGCCTAGGGCGGCAGAAACTCGTGAGTCGGCCCTGGCGATACTGGACTTAGTGTTTGCCAATGGGGAAAGTGTTTCTGATGTCACATCCAGTGATCACCAGATGGTGTGGTTCAGTATTAGGACTAGGGCTGATAGAATCCCTTCAAAAGTGAGGGTCCTAGACTTTAGGAAAACGAACTTTGCCATGATGGAACAATACCGCAGAGTCATTAGTGGGATGGGAACAGCTGGGGGATGTAGAAAATCAGGGGACAAAACTGAAATGGGATATTTTAAGGGCTACAAACCTTTTTGTTAGAAAGGTAAATAAATGTAAAAGGAAAAGGAGGCTGCTATGGTTCTCAAAAGAAGTAGGTGAAAAAGTGAAGAAAAAGAGGGAGGCCTTCATGAAATACATGAGATCACAGAGAGAGGAAGACAAGCATCTTATATTTAGAAAAACTTACAAAAGCTAGCAAAGTAGTCAGGAAAACAAAGATACAAAAAGAAGAAGAAATAGCCAATGCAATAAAATCTGGGGATAAGACATTTTTCAAATATGTTAGTGAGAGGAGGAAGGGCAAAAGTGGTATTGTCCAGACTCAAGGATGAAGGGGAGGAATATGTAGAAACCGAAAGGATAAAGCGGAATTGCTTAACAAATATTTCTGTTCTGTTTTCACAGATGAAGGGCCTGGAGCAGGACCTCAGAAAACACCCACAAATAGCAACAGAAGCGATGGGAATCTCAAATGATTTTCTGAAGACTGTATTTGAGAGGAACTAGCTAAACTAAAAGTAGACAAAGCCATGCATCCAGATGGGATACATCCAATAATACTGAGGGAACTTGGGGACGTTCTAGTTGCTCGACTGTCTGACCTTTTCAATGCCTCTTTGGAGTTGGAAGTGGTGCCAGAGGACCGGAGAAAGGCACAAGTGGTCCCTTTCACAAAAGTGGACATAAAGATGACATTGAGAACTACAGGCTGATTAATCTAACCTCTGTGGTAAGTAAATTATTGGAAAAGCTACTAAAAGAGAGAATAGTGAGGTCTCTGGAGTCCAGTGGATTGCAGGATCCGAGGCAGCATGGATTCACCAGAGGCAGGTCTTGTCAGACAAATCTGATTGATTTCTTTGACTGGGTGACCAGCTAGTTGGACAGAGGGAGAGACCTAGATGTGGTGTACTTAGATTTCAGTAAAGCCTTTGATACCATTCTGCACAGGTGACTTATAAATAAACTTAGCAACCTAGGGATGGACCCTAAAGTTACTGATTGGGTTAGAAATTGGTTGAGTGGGAGGTGACAAAGGGTATAGGCAAATGGGAGGAGTAGCCTAGTGGTTGGGGCAAGGTACTTCAGGCCAGAAGGTCGGGGGTTCAAATCCCACTAGAGGACAGCAACCTTGGGCCGGAAAGACTGGGGTTTCTAGTCCCACAGATGCTCCTTGTGGTCTTGGGCAAGCCACTTAACCCTCCATTGCCCATGTTCCCTGTAAGTATTAGTGTATGTGTCTCATATCCCCGCGTGTTAAATGTATCCCCCAATTGTGTTGTGACCGCTTTGATTGAAGGATAAGGCGGTATACAAAACTGTCTAAATAAATAAATGGAGCTCACTCTGAGGAAAAGGAGGTTACCAGTGGAATGCCACAGGGATCTGTCCTTGGTCTGATTTTTTTTTTTTTTTTAACATCTTTGTTAGTGATATTGCGGAAGGTCTGTCGGGTAAGGTTTGCTTATTTGTAGATGATACCCAAATCGGCAATAGAGTAGACACCCAGGAAGGAATAGATAATATGAGCTAAGCTTGAAGAATGGTCTAGAATTTGGCAGCTGAACTTTTAATGCTAAAAAATGCAGGGTCATGCATTTGGGCTGCAAAAAAGCAAAAAGTGCAGTACAGTGTAAAGGGTGAGATACTTCTGTCCACGAAAGAAGAGCAGGACCTGGCGTAATTGTGTATGACGATCTTAAAGTAGCTAAACAGGTAGAAAAGGCGACTGTGAAAGCCAGAAGGATGCTTGGGTGTATAGGGGAGTAATGGCCAGTAAAAAAAAAAAGAGAAAAAAAAAGAGAGATGATAGTTCCTCTGTATAAGTCTCTAGTGCAACCTCATTTAGAGTATTGTGTGCAATTCTGGAGACCCACCTTCAAAATGATATAAGCAGGTTGGAGTTGGTGCAGAGGGTGGCTACTGAAATATTTAGTGATCTTCATTATGAAGCATATGAAGACAGACTTTAAGATCTTAAAATGCATACTTCAGAGGAAAGGCAGGATAGGGGAGATATAGGGTTGCCAACCGGCCGGTTTTTAGCCGGCCTGGCCAGTTTTTAGCCGGCCTGGCCGGTTTTTCCATGGCCAGGCCGGCTGCCGGCACAGATGTCAAACCGGCCGTTGAAAAGCCGGTTTTTTTGCTCTGGCCGCAAAATCGGGAGCGGCCAGAGCAAAAAACCGGCTTTCCTCCCGAAGTCCGTGGCGCGAATGCGAACGCGATTCCCCATAATAGTGCAGCCGCTGCTTCTGCTTTGTACAGAGCAGCGGCTGCACTACACTTACTTTGAAAAGTAAAGAAACTGTGTGAGGAGCCCTCCGGTCATGGCAGAGCCCGAGGAAGTGATGTCATGGGGGCGGGTTCTTCACAGGTTGTCTTTCCTTTCAAATTAACTTTATTGCAGCTAAAGTTAATTTGAAAAGGAAAGACAGCCCGTGAGGAGCCCGCCCCCATGACATCACTTCCTCGGGCTCTGCGATGACCGGAAGGCTTCTCACACAGTTTCTTTACTTTTCAAAGTGAGTGTATTGCAGCCGCTGCTCTATACAAAGCAGAAGCAGCGGCTTGGGCAGGGCAGGGGTGTGAGTGAACCAGCAAGGGGGGGGGGGGGTGATGGTAAGATTAAACCAGCAGGAGGGAGGGAGGGAGGGGTTTGGTGTGAGTGAACCAGCAGGGGAGGGGGTGAGTGAGTGACAGGGGGGTGGGTGAGTGAACCAGCAGTGGAAGGGGGGGTGGTGTGAGTGACCAGCAGTGGAGGGGGAGGGGGTGTGAGTGAATCAGCATGGGAGGGGGGTTGGTGTGAACCAGCAGGGGAGCGGGGTTGGTGTGAGTGAAGCAGCAGGGGAGGGGGGGTGATGGTGTGAGTGAACCAGCAAGGGGGGGGGTGAGTGAACCAGCAGGGAGGGGAGGGGAGGGGTGGTGTGAGTGAACCAGCAGGGGAGGGGGTGAGTGAGTGAACCAGCACGGAGGGGGGGGGCGAGTGAGTGAACCAGCACTGAGGGGAGGGGGGTGAGTGAACCAGCACTGAGGGGGGGGTGTGAGTGAATCCTCGGTAATTTTTGTGGGTGGGGCTGGGGGCGGGGCAGGGGCGGGACTGGGGGAGGAGAATGGGTGGAGCATGGCAAGCCACAGGTGTCGGGTTTTTCTCGGTGAAAAAGTTGGCAACCCTAGGGAGATATGATAGAGACATTTAAATACCTCCGTGGCATAAATCACAGGAGAGTCTCTTTCAATTGAAGATGAGCTCTGCTTCGAGGGCACATAGCATGATAGTGAAAGGGGATGGATTCAGGAATAATATGCAGAAATAATTTCTTTATAGAAAGAGAGTGGTAGATGCGTGGAATAGTCTCCCAGCGGAGGTAGTAGAGATGAGGACAGTATCTGAATTCAAAAAAGCATGGGACAAACACAGAGGATCTCTAAAGGAAAAAAGGAGACTATTGTAATTGATATGGAAGGACAGACTAGATAGGCCATATGGTATTTTTTTACTGTCATGTTTCTATGCTACATCTGGCTCACAGTATACCCAGTGTCCTATCAGTGGAAGTCTGCAACTCCCCATCCTTAACGTGTTCATAGCCCTGCATCCCCCACAGACCATTTTTTTTCAAGCACTGTCACTTAGGATCAGTTTTACAGTTATATTTATTACAGTTATGAGTCCAGTCTTCAAGATGCCAGCCTCTGAAGTCATTCTTTCTCTCTCTTATCCTTTCCTTCCCACCCCAGAGGCACTCTCTCCCCTATATATTTCCCTGCTTCTGATGTTCTATTGCTAACCCCCCCCCCCCTAGTTTTTACAGTATTGACTTTAGCTCCCACCTTTTCTCAGCAGATCAAGGAGAGTTACATTCAGCTACAGTAGATATTTTTCCATCCCCAGCGGACTTACAATCTAATTTTGTAGCTGAGGTAATGGAGGGTTAAGTGACTTGTCCAAGATGACATGGGGCAGTGTGGCATCCCTGGGGCAGCGTGGCATCCCTGGAGTGGAGGAGTGGCCTAGTGGTTGGGGCAAGGTACTTCAGGCCGGAAGGTCGGGGGTTCATATCCCACTAGAGAACAGCAACCTTGGGCCAGAAGGACTGGGGTTTCTAGTCCCACAGGTGCTCCTTGTGGTCTTGGGCAAGCCACTTAACCCTCCATAGCCCATGTTCCCTGTAAAATAGTTATCTCCAAGTTATAATGCCCTGTTCAATGTAATTTCAGTTTGTTCAATGTAAACCACACTGATGCAGAATAGCATGGTATATAAGAGAATGTAAATAAATAAAGACTAACCTGCTGCTCTAAGCATTAGCCGCACCTCCAGGAGTAGTACATATATGTGACACAGCAGTAGTGTACGAGATGGAAAGCCAACAGAATTATGGGGAAACGAGCAGTGTCGGCTAATGTGAGATTTAACTTAGGCACACAAAAGAAACAAACACAGATAAATGAATGGCAGATGGGAACGGACCAGGACATGGTGGTATCAGACAGCTGCATATCATTTCTGAGCTGAACCCCTCCCATCTTCTACTCTTTCATCTTTAAGAGCCAAACCACAAATCTGGCAAAATTAATCAAGATAGTTATACAAAAAGGGAAAATAAGGTGATATGTTTTTATTGGATTAACTTAATACGTGTTTTGCATTAGCTTTCAAAGGCTAAAGCCTTCTTCAGTAGGAGCAACAGATGACAATGCTATAATATATATAAGTGAATCACTAAAGCATTCCATTGACCCTCTCCGAAGGAGGGGGAACTGGGAGAGATACATAGGTGGTCAGAGGGAGACCAGACTGGAAATATTTAGGGGCGGGGATTTTCAAAGTCATTTAGACAGTTTTCAGAACTGCAATCTGCCTAAATAGCACTCTGCAGGACATTCAGCAGTACCAATGCATCGGGGCATTTTAGGGGCTGATCTATAGATATCGAGTTACTAGCTGGTTATCCCAAAGCTGTGAAAGTTAGGCATCTGAAAGGCTCGCCTAAGCATCACCGCTGAAGATAGCTGGGCAGCTATTGAATATCATTGCTGCCTGGTTAACTTCAGTGCTAACCAGACAATCCAGATATTCCATGACAGTGGCCCCAGCATTGAATATCCAGGTGCAAAGTTCACCAACGATGGCTAGCTGCTGTATCACTGCTCCTGCTGAATGGGCAGCTCTATGAGGCGGTGGCCTCAGGCAGCAAACTTTTGGGGGTGGCAAAAATGCCCCCAAAACAGTCCTTCTAGCGCAACTTCCTTTTGAGGGTGGGACACAGCAGCAGGGGTTCCATAAGGCAAGGCTCTGCACCAGTTTCTTTTTCACTTTAAATTACCGCTATTGCAGCTGCTGAGGAAGGGGAAGGAGCAGAACGGAGACAACACAGGCGGAAGGAGAGGGAGTGGAATGGAGCTGTACGGGAGGAAAGAGAGGGACCGGAGCTGACACTGGCGGCAGGAGAGGGAGCAGAATGGAGTTACATGGGGGGAAGGAGAGGGAGCGGAATGGAGCTACACAGAGGGGGGGGAAGAGATGGCTGGAAGGGAGTTGACAGAGGGGGAAGGAGAGGGCTGGAAGAGAGCTGACACAGGGGAAAGATGTTTGGAAGGGAGCTGACAGAGGGGGAGAGGGCTGGAAGGGAACTAACAGAGGGGGAAAGAAATGGCTGGAGAGGAGCTGAGGGCTTGAAGGGAACTGATACAGGGGCAAGTGGGGGAAGGGAGCTGATACCTGAGGATGGTATTGAGGGGGACTAGAAGGGTGATGACACTAGGAAAGGGAGGAGGGGGAATGGAAAGGAACTGATACCTGGAGGTGGGACTGGAAGGAACTGACATTTGGGGATGGGACTGGTAGGTGGCTGGGTAATGGGGAGGAGGCTGGTAGGGAGGGGGCACTGGGACTGGAAGGGAACTGACACGTGGGGAGGGTTACTGGGACTGGAAATAGGCTGATGGAAGGAAGTAAAGAAAACAAAAGAAGAGACTAGAAATGGCAGAGTGCTAAGAGACAGGAAAGCCGAAGCCTCATATCAGGACCAGCATGACCAGAGAATAAAATGATCAGACAACAAAGGTAGAAAAAATAATTTTATTTTCAATTTAGTGATTGGACTTTGAGCTGTCTTTATATTTTATACAGTATGGGGAATTGCATCTCTCATCTGGTGTTGCACTGCATGTAGTCTGGCTTCTTGGGGTTTCGGTTTAACTTTTGTCTAAATATTTAATTTTACTTTAGGTTGTGATCACTTATTCTGCACTTGGTCTGTTTTCTGAGTGTGTGACCAAGGCTTTGTGTTCTGTTAACATGAAATCTGTATGCAGGGATCTGTACTGTAGTAATTTGCCTTGTTCAGCTTTTCAAATAGGTGTTAGATGTTCTAGGGCCCACTGCAGTATTTATAGTGCTGCTTTTTTCTGGGTAGGCACCTTGTATGAGTTTTGGAAGCTCATGCTGGTAATGGTATCGTAGATTTGGCCTTGTAGATCTTTGGTGACTTTTGTAGGGTTTTATATTAGTTCCCAATATGCGTGCCTGGTACTGGAGAATATTTATTAGTGAGATGATCAGAATCAGATTTTTTTTTTTAAGATATTGAGTTCTGTGGGTGAATGTCCTAGTTCTGCTCTGCACTCACTGTTCAGGGAGGGGGATCTGTGGATGCAAAATATGTTCTAAAAGAAAAAGCAAGAACCATACCGTAGTTTATAACAAAATAAGAGTTTTATAATTTTAGTTTTATGAAGCGTGCTGTGGTTCTCGCTTATTCTTTTAGTTCCTTGGTATGCAAACATCTTGCATTTCCTCCATATTATCTAATGGGCTTTTTGGTTTGGTTCAGTCCCTGACTGGAGTTTTGAGAGAGCCCCCCCCCCCCCACACACACACACTACAGAGGGGGGGCATCATCTCATTCCTCACCTCAGGCAGCAGATTGCCTTGAGCCACCCCTGCTCCCGTTATAGTTTAAATGTGATGGAAAGCCCATATCTGTATAAAGTCCTGTCTGGTCTGATTACCTCCTTACTGAGTGGGTGGGAGAGGAGTGGCGGAGGGATGTGACATTGAGGAAGAGAGATGAGAAACTAGGGGCTTCGGGGAAGGAGACTAAAGGAGTTACTTGGGGTTTCCCTGCCTCATGAATGTTTGCAGTGTGGGGAGGAGGGAGCTGCGCTTTCTTGGGGGGGGGGGGTTGGGATGGCATGGCATGGCTGGGCTGGAGAAGACTGACAAACTCTCTGTTACCAAATTGCTGTACTGTGCCCCCCCCCCCAACACAGGCTGCTTTCCCACAAGTGGGGGGGGGGGGGGGAAGGAGATACGTGTGGGCAACTGCCCTAGTAGGCAAAGCTCTGTGCCAGGAAAGAGAGCCCAGGTGGCACTGCCCTATGTGTCACTTCACCAGTACTGCTCTTGCACTGTGTGGGAGGGGGGCAAGGGGGGGGGGTGGAGGTGTTGCAATGGACTGAGAGCTGCATCTGTAGGGGGTTCTCATCTCTGAGCTGAAGAAGAATCAACAGCCCAGATTGAAAGAGGAGCAAAGGTAAAACTTACCAAGGCAGGATCCCGGAAACTGGCAGAGGAGCCAAGCAGAAAGGCCGCTTCTGATCTGAGTTGCATGCTGCTGGGTCCTTACCACCTCTGGTTGGTTCCCTCTTGCTTACTGCATGAGGGCGTGGGGCTATGTGCAGGAAACACTCCCAAACACGCCTAGGGCCAACCCTGAACCCAATGACAGGTAAATACTTTATTGAAGAAAATGTACAAATTATGATTGGGCCTCAGACCTCTTAGGAATGGGCATACAGTCCTTGGGCTCAGTTTTCCCATCCCCTATGGAAATATGTGTCACAAAAGCAGAGGTCTATGGAGTTCAGCCTACCTCTGTCTCACAATTCATTGTGGCATATTGATATTTATAATCCACATTTATGAAGAAATTTACCCAAAGCAGTGTACAACGGATATCCAGGGGAAGGTCAAAAATCCTGCTAGGCTATAGCCAAATCTGAAACAAGGAAGAGAATGCCTTCCTGACATCGAATACTGTGATCATCTCGCTCATTGGATTATCATAGCCCACTAGCATCAAACGCACCAAATATCTTTTTCGTCTGACAACGTGTCCAATTTATTTTTGAAGAGATGTGAGAGCACATTTTAAATAGGACATGGAGATCAGAAGTGAGGCCTTGAGTGCAGCACGTTTAGAACTGTGTTAGTATTTTAGAAAGAGTTCTGCTAAAGGTGGAGCTGTTTCTGAAGTGTGCGTAAGGAGGTGCAGGAACGCACTGTGCTGTATGTCCGTGTGCAGTGGGAGGGGCCATTTTACAATTGTACACCGGAAGAAGCGATGGGGGGAAACCTGGCAATTTACACGCATATGTGCCAGCTTTTCACTACATGCACATGTAAAGCTCACACTTACACGTGGATCTGAGCCAGTCTGCAAACAGACATGCAGCCACACTTAAACATAGAGGCCTGTGTAGGTGATTATCTCATTTGAATTTGCAGGGTGAAATAACATTGGGGGATTAAGGGGGATATCCCTCCATAAATCCTCCGATAAAGGACTGGTGAAATGAGCATTTTTAAAATCCCTGTTCATATCAAGGGAGCAGGTATAAATCTGAACATGGACAATTTTGGTCTTACCTGTGCATTCCCTATATGAAATGAGGAAGACACATATAGGATTTTGTCCTGGCCAGGCCACACATCCTGGTGCGCTTTAGACATAGTATCAACAGCCATGTTAAAACTGGACCCTTCCTAAAATAGCCATTTACACCTGTATATGCCCAATTATAGATGCATAAATAACCCCCTTTTATGACTGACCCATAACTACATCCACTAGCTAAATGTTCCCTACTGATACTTCTGAGTAAAAACACCCTTCCTATGGAAATCAATGTGCGCCCCCCCCCCCCCCTCATGAAAGTGAGAGGATGCTCCCTTGTGTGGGGACTGCTTCAGATCCCTGTAGGGTCATGGACAGATTTGTATGGTGCTTTTCCTAGCAAAAGAGGTGCTGGTACTCATATGCAAAGCTATCCTTAAGGGTTAGGGTAACAACTGCCGTAAGGTTACCAGATTTTTTTGCAAGCAAATCTGGGCACTCATTATCCAAAGTCAGAGAAGAGGTGTCCCCCGTTAGTTTAAGGGTTGAGAAACAGGGGGTGAGGAGGGAAGAGGTGAAATTGTCCTCCCTCTCCAAGCCATCACCTCCAAGCAGATGAATCAACAGAAAAATAGAAATGGTGATGCATTTGCCTCCATACTGTGCAAAATATAAAATAGCAGATGTCGGGTTTTGGACTTTACAAATTCGAAGCACTAATTGAAAATACAATTATTTTTTTCTATCTTTGCTGTATTGCCATTTTTTCCTAATCATCAGTCTCTGGTTTCTTCTTTCCTCTGTCTGTCTTCTCTTAATCCAGTTCGAGAGTCTCCTGCCCATTTGTCATTTCCTTTCTCTCCTCCCGTCTTCACTTCCTCCCCTATTTCCATCTCTGACATCAATCTTTCACTTTCAGCTTTCTTCCACTCAGATTTCACCTCTCATCATTCAGTTCTCAATCTCTCCTTTTTATGCATCGACTTAGAGCTTTCCATCTCCCTCATCCCAGGTCTATCATCCCCCATCCTCTCATTAACACCTCCTCTCCATCTCCCTCTGCACTCTAACTATTATGCTACTATGTAACCCTACCCCTACTGTGCCCAGCTCTACTTTTCCCACCTGTCCCTCTCCTCTGCCATCATCCCCTCCCCTCCCCTCCCCCCACTACACTCTTCTCCACCCCATATTCCACTCCACCTCTTTCACACATTTGATCCTCCTTCTGTCCCATCTCTATAGCACAGCTCTCTAAAGTGCTTACCTCCTCTCAAAAAACAACCTGTCCCTCCGATCTCATCTCATTGGAGTAGAGGAGTGGCCTAGTGGTTGGGGCAAGTTACTTCAGGCCGGAAGGTCGGGGGTTCAAATCCCACTAGAGGACAGCAACCTTGGGCCGGAAGGACTGGGGTTTCTAGTTCCACAGGTGCTCCTTGTGGTCTTGGGCAAGCCACTTAACCCTGCATAGCCCATGTTCCCTGTAAAATAGTTATCTCCAAGTTATAATGCCCTGTTCAATGTAATTTCAGTTTGTTCAATGTAAACCGCACTGATGCAGAATAGCACGGTATATAAGAGAATGTAAAAAAAAAAAAAAAAAATCCCCTCATTGGCTCATGGAGCCATCCCTTGCTTTCCGTCCCTACATACTCTCCATGTACAATTCTAGTCTATTCTCTAGTGTCTTCCCTGCTCTTAGCCATCCAATACTCGAAACCAAACCTGGACCCTGCTACCTTGGCAAACTGGTGCCCCATATCCAACTTACCTTTTCTTTCAAAAATCTTAGAGAAACTGGTCTTTACACAACTGTCCACTCACCTTGATTCCACCCTTGTAAGACCGGTTTTAGGCCTAGTCACAGCACTGAAACGGTTCTTCTCTCTTCTCAATGAACTCTGCGTTTCTCGCTAGCGGGGTGATATTTCACTTGCTGTCTCATCGGATCTCTCCTCAGCTTTCAATCTAGTTGACACTCTATTGCTTTATATCTCCAGGAACAAGCAGGAATGTAGTCTTCACATATGGGTATCGGCGGTACCGACAGAGCCTGCGCGGGAATGCTCCCCAGCGTCCAATAGGAACGTTTTTGGGAGCATCCCTCAGCACATGCTCGCTGCCTTCCCGCCTTTCCAACTGTCCCTCTTCAGTTCTTTGTTTTCCGCGGAGCCGACAGGACCCATACCCTGTCACTGCAGAAAATTCAGTCTTTAAAATTGTTTTCTTGTGGTCGCGTTTGCCTCCGCACGACGCGTACCGGTACCGCCGGTTTTCTTTTCTTTTCTTTAAAAAAAAAACCAAAACGTGAACTGTTTCTCTTCAGAAACTTTTCTTTTTTGGTACTAGGCGCCATTTCGGGCATTAGGCCCCATATTCCTGAAACATGGAAAAACCAACTAGTGGTTTCAAAAAATGTACTAAGTGGTTTCCAGCATTTCCAATTTCTTCTTTACATCCCTCACCACCACCCCTCCCCCCTCCCCCCTCCCCCCCCCCCGCGTTCAGCATCTTTCTTCCCTTTTCGTTCCTTAGTTCCCCAAGGTGTCCAGCATCTGCCTTTCCTATCCCTATCTGTCCAGCATCTTCCTCCCTCTCCAGGCATCACCTCTTCCCCCACAGGCTGTGCCAAGCATTTCTTCCTGTCTTCTTGCTGAGCCTGTTCTATCCCCTTATCTACTACTGCCAATGCCTCCAGCCTCTCTACAAATCAGTGCACAGGGCATGGACATTTCTACACATGCATATGGCACAAGGCCTTCTGTGTCCCACCCTCTCAAACCCAAACTTCCTGTCAGGGAGGGGGAGGGGGGGGATACAGCAGGCCTCGAGCGCACACATGCACTCCAAAGCCCCAAGTCACTTGCTGCACGGAGGGCTTTTAAATGCCAATTCGGCTACTCCAGCACTGCACCTCTTGCTGCTACTTCCACCCCGACATGGCACCTCTGTCCCTATTGCTGGAATCAAGGACAGGAGATGGCCAAAGAAGTGAGAACACAGGACATGGGTAAGAAATCTGGACTAATCCCTGAAAAGTGGGGCCATCTCATAAACCTGTCCGTAAAGGATGTGCCCATACAATAGCCACACCCCTGCAACCAGTCACAGAACGCATGAAAGGAAGCATGGCACCTATTACACCCACCTTTAGAACGTATCTCTTGCTGGGAAAAGAGAACAAGCCAAAATAATACAAAGCCCTACACAATACTTCACTTTGGTCACATATACAAATATGGATTGATCCTCACTAAATGCAGAATAAATGAGCACATTTAGAAATAGGAACGTGCAGACAGAGGAACTGCACTCGAATCCCCAAGTAAGTGTACTCTACATGCAGTACACCACTGGAGAAGTAGAAACAGAAGGGCATTCTCCTTCTCTTCTGTGTAAAATCCAAAGATATCCAAGATGCTGGATGTTCAGACTCCCAACGATGGCATCTTCCAATCACTAAACCAAAACTTTTTTTCTTTTGTGCCATCAAATCCATGCTAACTCCTGGCAACCCAGCTGCCTCTGGGTTTTCTTGGCAATGTATCACCAGAAGTAGATTGCCGGGCCTTTCCTTCCGAGGCAGTGGAGGGTAAAGTGACTTGTTCAAGGTCAGGGGTGCCAGTGGGAACCAAACCCTTGATCTTCTGGTTACCAGGCAGTTGCTCTAACCACTAGACTACTCCTCCACTCAAACCAAAACTATTTATTTATTTTCTACCCCTATTGCCTGGACAGCTCTTTTTCTGTAGCCCATCTCCCACATTTTGCAGCGTGTGAGTTATGAGCTGGGTGCATCTGCCTCCACCTGTGGAAATTGCCTCAGGACACGACTTCTCCCGTGGGGGTGGGGGACAGTCTCTGTGTGTATTTGAAGTATGTAAAGCTGTGGGGTCTTTCATGAACACTTGGGGACCATTGAAAAAGTGCTGGTATTCAGTACCACCGAGTACCCCCTCAAAAAAAACCATTCTGGATTTGTATAGTGTAACTTGGTGCCCTCCTAAATGTCTTTTCTCTAATGTAATAATCCCTGTTTGAACAATTGTTTATGTTCCTTCCATTGTAACTTTTCTAACATTTCGGAATCCTTGTTGAGGCTGGATGCCTAGAACTAAAACCCTTCAAACTCAATCATATGGGCACATTCCCCCCGCAGTCATTGTGTCCTGACCTTGCATTTTAAATTTGCCCCTAGATAAACACAGCTGACAGAAGCCAAGAAACTAGTTAACCAACAAACTCCTCTTAAACCTCAAGACCACCACTAGGAGTCAGAGGTACTATTTTGAATCTGAGCCAGCAATCAGGCAGTAGTGCCCAGGGATGGCTCCTGTGCCCAACTAGACATCAGAGAACCCCTGCAGTGTCGGGGAGGAGGGGCAGGAGAGCTCTGTTGTGCACCAGTGGCCCTTTAGTGGATGCAAATTTGCTATTAGCGATGCTCTGACCGTGCTGTAAAGCTCTTCCTTACGTAGTACTGTTTGGGCAGATGCTGGCCATGCCCCCAGCAGTTACCGCCCAGGCTTTGCAGTTACTGTGCATTCATTTTTGCAACTATATATATAGTTTTTAACTCACACCTTTCCAGTAGTTACAGTCAAGTACAGTTGGTGTATTTTCTATCCCTTGTAGGGCTTACAATCTACAATCTAAAAGCACTCCTTGTGACCTTGGGCAAGTCACTTAACCCTCCATTGCTCAGAAAAATCCAAGTTGTCAATGTCCCTGTTTAATGTACATTACCAAGTTTAAGTTACAATGTAAACCACTTTGATTTAAATGATTAAAAAACAAACAAACAGTTAAATAACATTTGTACCTGAAGGAATGGCTGGAGATAAGGGGATGACATGACTTGCCTAAGGTCGCAAGGAGCAGCGGTGGGTGTTGAACTTTGGCAGTTTTGTTTCTTTGCCCACATCTCTTAGCCTCTACTCAACCAATGCACAGTAACTGCAAACCTTTACTGTACTTTGGTAAACAGGCCCCTTAATTTGGAATGTGGTGGGCACATTTACGGTTCATTTACTTATTGATTTCACATTTAATTCAGGACATTTATTTATTTATTTACATTCTCTTATATACCGCACTATTCTGCATCAGTGCAGTTTATAGTGAACAAACTGAAATTACATTGAACAGGGCATTATAACTTGGAGATAACTATTTTACAGGGAACATGGGCAACGGAGGGTTAAGTGGCTTGCCCAAGACCACAAGGAGCACCTTTGGGACGAGAAACCCCAGTCCTTCCGGCCCAAGGTTGCTGTCCACTAGTGGGATTTGAACCCCTGACCTTCCGGCCTGAAGTATCTTGCCCCAACCACTAGGCCACTCTTCCACTTTCTCACTCTTTATTATAAAGAATTCACACTATAACAGAGTTTTGTGTCATCAGTGAACACAACACTGCTGTTTTGCTCCTTTCGGCAGATAGCATAGTTACTCACCTGTAACAGGTGATCTCCGGGAACAGCAGGAATTTAGTCTTCACATATGGGTATCGTCGGTATCGACAGAGCCTACGCAGGAACACTACCCAGCGTCCAATAGGAAAGCTTTTGGGAGCATCCCACAGCGCCTGCGTGCTGCCTTACTGCCTTTCCCAACTGTCCCTCTCCAGTTGCGTTTAAAGCTGAGACAAAGATAGAGATATACAACCCCTAGGGGAGGTGGGTGGGTTGTGAAGACTAAATTCCTGCTGTTCCCAGAGATTACCTGTTACAGGTGAGTAACTATGCTATCTCCAGGAACAAGCAGGAATGTAGTCTTCACATATGGGGACTCCCTAGCTGGAGATGCCAGGGAGAAGACCCCAGAAGTTGTGTGCCCTTGTGAAAGGGCTCCACTTCCCGCCATGGATCTCTGGCATCCTACCAGGGATGGTGGGTAGGAGTTGATTAAGTATGGAACAGGTGTTGAAGAACAGCCTGACCAAACAAGGCATCCCGCTGGAGTCCTTGTCTAAGCAGTAATGGGCTGTGAAGGTATGAACCGAAGCCCAAGTAGCTGCTCGACAGATGTCGTCGATAGACACAAAGTGAAGATGAGCCAAAGAGGCTGCCATGGCTCTCACATTGTGAGCTGTGACATGGCCTTCAAGAGGAAGGTTTTTACTCTCATAGGCAAAAGATATACACTGTGCAATCCAGCTGGACAGTGTTCTTTTGGAGACTGGAAGTCCCAAATGACTAGGATCAAAAGCAACAAAGAGTTGAGAGGACTTTCTATGCTGCTGTGTCCTTTGCAAGTAAAAGGCCAAAGCCCTTTTACATTCCAAAGTATGAAGATTCCTTTCTGCATTTGAGGCGTGAGGCCTTGGAAAGAATACAGGAAGGTAAACCGCTTGGTTTAAATGAAAAGGTGACACCACCATTGGCATAAAGTGTGGATGAGTCCTAAGGACTACCTTATTATGATGGAACCTTGTATAAGGAGGATCAGCCACCAACACTTGCAGTTCACTGATGCGACGTGCTGATGTGATTGCAATAAGAAAGATGACCTTCCAGGAAAGGAATTTCAAAGGTGTAGTGGCTAATGGTTCAAAAGGCGGTTTCAAGAGCTGCCCAAGAACCAGATTTAAGTCCCATGCCACCGGTGGTGGCTTAATGGGAGGCTTAGTTAAAAGAAGGCCTCTCATAAATCTTGCTATGAGAGGAAATAGGTTGTCCATTTAGAGGTTTGAAAGAAGCTGCAATAGCACTCAAATGAACTCTCACTGAATTGGTCTTAAGCCCTGCATTTGATAAATGAAGGAGATACTCCAGTAATGATTCTAGAGGTATCACAAGAGGGTTAAGACCCTTCTGCGAGCACCATATCGTAAACCTTTTCCACTTAAATGCATAAGAGCGTCTTGTGGAAGGCTTCCTGGAAGCATAAAGGATATCCTTTACCTGCTGAGAAAGGTTAAGATCGTGAAGTTCTAGGCTTTCAGCAACCAGGCCCTGAGATGCAGAGACTGGGGATTGGGATGCCACAGCATCCCGTCCTCTTGAGAAAGGAGATTTGGAGCAGATCCTAACTCCAGAGGCAGAGCTTGAGAGAGATGTAGGAGCAGAGGGTACCACATTTGCCGTGGCCAACGTGGAGCTATGAGAATCATATGACCTCTGTCTCTCTGAAGCTTGAACAGGGTTTTGGGAATTAGGGGAATGGGTGGAAAGGCATACAGGAAGTCCTGACACCAATGGAGGAGGAAAGCATCCTTGGCCTGACAACCCTGAGCCGGAATTCTGGAACAGAACTGGGGAAGTTTGGCATTCAGCGGACTTGCAAAGAGGTCTATATCCGGGGTTCCCCAAATTTGAAAAATTTTGGCCACCTGGTCTGCATGGAGAGACCATTCGTTTGGAAGCAGAACTCGACTGAGTCTGTCTGCCCAAGAGTTTTGAATGCCTGGAAGATACACTGCAAGGAGATGAATCTGATGCTCTCTGGCGAGGGCCCATAGTCGCAAAGCTTCGTTGCAGAGCGACAGAGAGCCTGTTCTGCCCTGCTTGTTCACATAGAACATGGCTACTTGATTGTCCGTTTGAACTAGGACTGTCTTGTAGCTGAGCTGGGTGTGGAATACTCGAAATTGATGTGTAGATAGGCCTCCTGTGGAGTCCAGGTACCCTGGGTAGAGAGGCCTTGCAGGTGAGCTACCCAACCCACCTGTGAAGCATCTGTTGTTAGAGTGGCTTCGGGTGGGGGTTGCTGAAAAGGAGACCCCACCAGAAGGTTTTGGGGTGACTGCCACCATTGGAGGGACAAAATAAGGCGATCTGAGTTTGCTATTTTGTCTGACAGGCAACCTGACGCCTGAGTCCACTGAGTGGATAAGGTCCACTGGGCTGCCCTCATATGGAGGCAAGCATAAGGAACCACATGCACAGTAGATGCCATGTGGCCTAGCAACTGTAACATTTCCCGAGCAGTGAGGTGAGGTTTTAGCATTGCTTGGGAAGCTAACTGCACAATGTGAAGGCAGTGGGGCTGTGGAAGGTAGGCCCTTGTCTGTCTGGTATCCAGCAGAGCTCCTATAAACTCCAGGGACTGAGTGGGAGCAAGGTTGGATTTTGGGAAGTTTATGACAAGTCCCAAATACTGAAGGATGCGCATTGTGTGAGAGAGAGCAACCCTGGCCTCTGGCTCTGAAGGGGCTCAAATGAGCCAGTCGTCTAAGTAAGGGAAGACGAATATTCCCAGGGTGCAGAGAAATGCTGCCACCACAGCCATACATTTTGTGAACACCCTTGGTGCAGAGGCCAGGCCAAAGGGAAGAACCCTGTATTGGTAGTGCTTCCCCTGAAACAGAAAGCGAAGGAACTTTCGGTGAGTTGGGTGGATGAGAACATGAGTGTACGCATCCTTGAGATCTAGAGAACAAAGCCAAGCCTGACTCTGAAGGTATGGCAGCAGAGTTCCTAGAGAAATCATTTTGAACTTCTCTTTGAAAAGGAATTTGTTCATTTCTCTGAGGTCTAAAATGGGTCTGTGTCCTCCTGTTTTCTTTGGAATAAGGAAATAGGGGGAGTAAAACCCTGTACTCCATTGGGGAATGGGTACCTCTTCTATTGCCCCTTGAGCAAGGAGCACAGTGACCTCTTGACCTAACCGGTCATTGAGAGAGGCCTGAGAATTGAACTGTCTTACCATTGTAGGAGGGGGCATACTGAGGAAATGAAGCTTGTAACCCTCTCTTACAATAGACAGAGTCCAATTTTCTGCTGTTATCTGACCCCATCTGGGGGCAAAATGACATAACCTTCCTGGGATGGTGGAGGGTTCTGGGCCGTTCAGGGCCAGGAAGGCAAAGTTCTCTAGATAGGAGTCAAAGCCCCTGTGGAGGCTGAATCTGCTGAGCCAGTTGAGGCTTAGCTGCTTTTGGCTTCCTTTGTTGCCTAGGTTGTTGCTGCTGTCCCTTTTGGGCAGACTGACCTAAACGATGCCCCTGTTGGGTATAGGAGGGATAAAACTTCTTCTTCTTACCGAAGAATGGTTTCTTAGAGGATATTTTCCTCTCAGGATCAGCTGTAGATTTAGACAACCTATCCAAAGTGATATTGTCAGCATCTATCTCATTAACTTTCTCCTGCCAATTCTTGCCAAAGAGATTCTCTCCTGTGCAAGGAATATTCCCTAGTTTATCCTGTACCCAAATTTCCAAGTCTGATGCCTGGAGCCAGGCAATCCTATGTGCACCTATGGCAATGGCAGAGGTTCTGCTTATGCACTCAAAGCAGTCAAAGGCTGCACAATTCACAAACTTGGAAACATCCTGAGCATGTTTGACAAGGGCAAGGTAATCTTGCCTCTTATCATCAGGAAGGAGAGGGCTCATAAGCTCTAAATCTCCTATTTTATTTTTATTTATTTAACACTCATTTATATACCGCAACTTCCAAAGTTCAGTTGCGGTGTACAATTAACAACAATTAACAAAGCGCAGTTTGTTTTACATAGAACATCTTAAAAATTTTACATTGAACATCATAAGTTAAGGAACATTCCCATATACAAGATATAGGAACTGATCCTAGCAGAAAGCATGGAAGCCTGGAAGATCCGACGTCCAAAGGCGTCAAGAGTCCTACACTCACGTCCTGGAGGATTAGATGCATGCCTTTTTGCACTCTTTATCCTTCTCATAGCTGATTCCACCACCATGGAATGGTGTGGTAATTGAGTCTTCTGAAACCCAGGACAAGGAGGAACTCGATACATGGTGTCGAGTCTTCGAGAGTGAGGAGATGTGGTTAGAGGTGTTTCCCACATCCTTAACATGAGATCATGCAAGATCTCATGAATAGGTAAGGTAGCTGCCTCCTTGGGAGCTTTAGGGTATTGCAGGATTTCTAATTCCTTTGCCCTAGGCTCTTTTTCAGGAGCCACTGTGATGGAAAGACCTCGGGCCACATCTCGGATAAAATCCTGAAAGGACATATCCTCTGGTGGAGACATCCTAAGCTGAGGAGAAGAGGAATCCTCAGGAAGAAGTACTCTGGTATCGGCAGAGCTTTCAGAGTCTTCAGACTCATCCGAGGATTCGAAGTTTCGTCGATCCGGGTGATCGTGCAAGGCACGGTACCGGTACCGACTTGTCAATGCCAGATAGACACGCATGACTCGGTCCCGGTAGAATACCTGCCGATGTCAATGCAGTCGGTGCCGGCACCAGAGTTGGTGCCGCTACCAGTTGAATTGTCTGAAGCGGTTTCAGGGGCATCAAAGCCGTGAGAAGAGCTGCCAGACTGCGTTCAATAGCCAAGAATCTCTGGTCTATGGACGCTGCCGATGCTTGGGTATCGGTACCGGATGAAGCAGCCAGCACCTCCAGAGCATGGCACCTGTAGTTCTGCCGAGGTTGAAGCCTCGAGAACATCCTGGAGCCCCATTAGTGCTTTGGAAGCCAAAGCCTCCAACCGGGGCAATTTTGCTGGTGAAAGTCCCTCAAGGGCAACACCAGAGGCATCTCGCTGTCTAGAAGGAAATCTACCCTTTTGAGGACCGGCTAGATTTATGTTTAGTTACCTGAGATCCATGGGAGGAAGACGAAGCCCTGGACGACATCGATGCCACGGAGGCTGCATCAGAGGGAAAAAGGGTGTTAAGTTTAGCAGCTCGGTTTTGCCGGTCCCTTTTTGACATCATCCCACAGGCAACACACTCTGAAATAGAGTGGTCAGGACCTAAACATTTGAGGCACCACTCATGGGTGTCCGTGACGGAGATGGTACCGCCACACTTGGAACACTTTTTAAAACCTGAAGCGGTTTTTTCCATTTTGAAGGAAAAGTTGGGCCTAATGCCCAAAATGGCACGTGGCACCTGAAGAGAAAATTACTGGAAAGACTCCAGAAGAAAGTTTTTTTTTTTTTTTAAAGAAGAAAAGAAAGAAGAACTGGCGGTACCGGTGTAGCATCGAGGGAAGGCAGACGCGACCACAAAAAAGAACAGAAGGGATTTTTTTCTGCGGTGACAGAATGTGTGACCTGTCTGCTCCGCAGAAAACAAAGAACTGGGGAGGGACAGTTGGGAAAGGCGGGAAGGCAGCACGCAGGCACTGTGGGATGCTCCCAAAAGCTTTCCTATTGGACGCTGGGGAGCATTCCCGCGCAGGCTCTGTCGGTACCGACGATACCCATATGTGAAGACTACATTCCTGCTTGTTCCTGGAGATCACTGACATTAAATAACTGTGGCCCCTGTACGGAGCCCATGTGTCACCTTATTTCTATTTAGTAAAGAAGCCATTAAGGTGACCCTCTGCAGCTGCCCATCAGTTACTTGAAAATATTATTCTTGGATCACATTTTTTTTTTTTAGGCGCAGTTTGCTTTACACAATACCACCTAATGTCGAGGGTCTGTGCAGGAACAAACAGATACATACCAAGGAGATACCCTCCGGTTTATAACTGCACTGCTGCAGGAGAAAAAGTGCCAGTGAGGTCCCCAGGCCTGCCGGAAGAGGAAGTAAAAGGCATGGCGTGGAGCTTGCTGGTAAGAAAGATAGGGGAAGGGAACAGGGGAAACAGACGATTCAAGCCCTCCAGTAATATCAGATCCCTGCCATCTTACATTTATATTAAGCCGCAGCATACTTAGCTTATGTTGAGCCCCTGCACGACTCATCCACCTTGTCACTCATTCAGCCCCACTGCCACTCCTAACAGCACATTCACTCACTGAGCCCCCCCCCCAGCATTCACAGCCTCCTCTATTCACTCATTACCAGTCTCTCACCACTGATCACACCTAGATCCACTCAGTCTCTCTAGCAATTAAGTGTATCAGCCATACTCGCTAATAATCCCTTCACCCCACTACTGTTTCTGTCCCATCCACTGACTTGCTCTGATGCACACAGTCGAACTGAAATCCGCCTTCATGCAATGCTTACAGAATACACTTCTGAACTTGCTAATAGCTGGACAGAGCTCTGCACACTGGTTTTAGTTTTAAACTGTTTTAATGAATGTACTGCTTAATGTTTAAAATAATTGTAACTCACTTTACTTTGATAGGAAAGATGTGATTAATAAATAGAAATAAACTATAAAACCAAAACCTATAACCTTGTGACAGTACAGGGCCGTGTCCATTGCTATCACTGCATTTGCACAGGTTGTGTAGAAGGATAAAGACCAATTCCCATCTCAAACAGTTTTATTCAGAATTCCACTTCCTAGAGAATCGGTCGGTGGAACAGGAAGATAAGTCATGGTGATGTATCAGTGACTCTGAGTTCCCCCAGTCAATTGCATTCCGCAGTTTCTCCTGAATAATTGCAAATGCTAAAGAGAGTGGCCATAAAGAGAAGGTAAGTGGCATATCCAAGCTGAAAGCTCTGTGCACGACCTCTGGCTGGAGGTGGGGCGGGTGGCTTGTATGTGCACTGGGCTGCAGGGGTGCAAGGTTTAGTGCTTCAGTTGCACACCCAGTACACACTCCAGGAGCATCAGAGACAACTTCCTATGGCAAGGGCAAGATGTAAAAGAGGAACAGGGGCTGTTAAGGGGTAAGTGTTGGGCAGAGAAGCTGAATACACACAAGGAAAAAGCCGTGGGCACAGGCGGCGCTCCTGATCCTTAGAACTATCACCTGTAGCCCTTCTGTAAAGCCGACCAGCTAGGGGGTCCTGCCCTAGGCACATCTCCCTCTCCTAGTCTGGATTCTTGAGGGACTCCTCACATGCTGGAAATATTGTTCTAGAGCTGGATAAGAGTAAGCAGAATCGGGGGGGGGGGGGGGTACGGGTTGCATTGGCATGACTTGGACTTGATTATATGCTATGTCCACATGGTGAGAACAGTCACAGAGTGTCTGTCACTCTATAGGAAGAAAAGCAAGACATGGGGCAGTGCCACCTACTATTTATTGGCTGCCTCCATTTGTCTTTGGCAAATATATATAGGTATTTCTTGAATAAGCACCATCATTCATGGACACAAAGGAAAATGGGATGTGACCCTCTAAGAGTGACCTTTTGTCCAGGATCTTGAGCCTGCGCAAGCAGGAGGACAGGAACACTAGCCCAGTTAGACTACAGCCTAGACATAGCTCCAATCATCACTTAATCTGCATATTTTAAGGCGCCCCGCCCCCCATCAATACTGATGTACCCAGACTCTGCACATCTAGTAAAGGTCTTGCATTGAATGGAGCAAGTGTCCCAACCTCTCTGTAAGTGACCCACATTCCCTTCTTGAGCCTGGCAGAGAAGTTGGGGGTAGGGGGATTGTGCCCTAGCTGTCCCTCGACAGATTTTGGGGAAAGAGAAGCAGCAGGAGGCCGGCGTGGTGACTGATTCGGGACGGAGATGCAGCAGGCTGGTGCGATGTGAGGATCATTCATGGTTAGTGAGGGAGGATGGGGGAGGCACTTGCAGGATGACAGGGCGGACCCCAGCGAGCATCTTTCGTTAACCACACATGGTCAGCATCAGCCACTAGAAGACAAAAAAAACCCCCAAGGGAAATATCAATTAGTCCTGTGTGCAGGACAAAGAGAGAACTGTCCTCTGCACACAGCCAGGTAGTTAATGTGCAGTTTGCTATCTGCATTTCACACCCATTTATAAAGTGAAGCACATACAACTTATAAAATATGAGCATAAATGGATAAATGCCTGTTGATTTAAGGCATGATCACTCACACCTACATTTCCAAAGAACGCTTGCAGATTACAGTAATTCATAATTTATGCACAGACTTGCATGCTCCACCCACATTCTGCCCAAACTCCACCCACACCCATAGGCTTAGGCACCTGCTTAGAGAGACGTGATCGGCTGAAGCTCTAGTAGGAATGCCCGTTAATGCACTTCTTGATTACTGAGGAAACTTGTGAAGCGCTGAAAGTCATTTTTCAGGCCACTGTGGTTAAATGGAAGTTTTGCTAAGAAACAGCATCGCAACTGACCCCCTTGAAATAGCTTTAGGTTTGTGAAACGTGTTGGCATGCTGTGAAGATGTCAGGGAAAATTGATTGCTGACCTTTCATCCATACAGAACTGTAAAGTAAAGGAACTACGCCTCTCTTTTGTCTGTTTACACGTTTAAATCCCTTTTAAATCATTTACAATTTTAAAAAAGGACAGCTAATACTCTGTTCACCTACAAAATACCGATACATCATGGATGTTAGGGAGTTCAACAAATAAAGCGTAGTTACTCACCTGTAACAGGTGTTCTCCAGGAGCAGCAGGAATCAGTCCTCACTTATGGGTGACGTCGGCGCCGACGGAGCCCTCACGGAGCAATTTTCCCCAGCTTTCAAAGAAAGCCTTTGGGAATTGCAGCGCGCATGCGCGGTCCCCTTCCCGCCCAAGGGTGCCATCTTAGCCAGTCAGATGACATAGCTAAAAAAGACAGCATAAAAATTTGCAAAAAAACTAAAGCAGATGATTGCAACTCCACGGGGAGGAGGGAGGGTTGTGAGGACTGATTCCTGCTGCTCCTGGAGAACACCTGTTACAGGTGAGTAACTACGCTTTCTCCAGGACCAAGCAGGAAGTCAGTCCTCACTTATAGGACTCCCAAGCTCAAGGCTACCGGAGACCCTAAGCACAAAAATGAGCTCCCTCTAGCTCAGCAGCACAGAAGGAAAGAATCTTCGCTGAATTATTACCCACCGGTAGCCCACATCCGGGATGGAGGGTAGGAGTTGCTCAGACCTCGAAGAGATTACGGAGGACTGCCTGTCCGAAAGCACTGTCCCTGCGGGACTCCCTCTCAAGACAGTAATGGACCGCAAAAGTCTGGCTCGAAGACCAAGTAGCGGCCCGGCAGATGTCTGCCAGCGGAACAGAGCGGAGGTAAGCCACTGACGTAGCCTTTGCCCGAACGCAATGAGCCGTGACTCGACCTTCCAAGGAGAGTCCGGCTGCCCCATAAGCCCAAGAGATACAGTCCGCAACCCAGATGGACAGAGTACGCTTGGAGACCGGGAGCCCCAATTTATTGGGGTCAAAAGACACAAAAAGCTGAGCAGCTTTACGGTGCTCCCGCGTACGGTCAAGGTAGAAGTTCAAAGCCCTTCTACAGTCCAGGGTATGGAGGACCGTTTCAGCTCGGCTGGAGTGTGGTCTGGGAAAGAAGGTCGGAAGTACCACCTCCTGATTGATGTGAAAGGGGGAGACCACTTTTGGAAGAAATTTTGGGTGAGTCCGTAGGACTACCCTATTTTTGTAGAACCGAGTGTAAGGGGGATCAGACACGAGGGCCTGCAATTCACTTACGCGTCTAGCGGAAGTGAGGGCTATCAAGAACAGTGTTTTCCAAGAAAGAAAACGGAGAGAACAGGTAGCCATAGGTTCAAAAGGCGGACAGGTGATCCGCTGTAAAACCACATTCAGGTCCCAGTCAGGCGCTGGCGGGCGCAGAGGTGGTTTAAGTAGAAGGAGACCTCGGAGAAACCTCGCTACGAGAGGGTCGTTGGAGAGAGGTCTGCCGTCCACCGGCACATGATGTGCTGAAAGAGCACTGAGGTGAACTTTGACGGAGTTGGACTTAAGTCCCAGATTAGAGAGGTAAAGCAAGTACTGCAAGACCACCGACACCGGGCAGGAGAAGGGATCCTGAGACTGTCGGGTACACCAAACGGCAAAGCGATGCCATTTAAGGGCGTAGCATTTTCGAGTAGAAGGTCGCCGAGAAGCTAGGACGACCTCTTCCACCTCTGCCGGCAGGAGGAGGGGAGCAAGGACTACACTCTCAGCAGCCAGGCCATTAGATTGAGAGACCTGAGGTTGGGGTGTAGCAGAGACCCCTGATCCTGAGTGAGGAGATCCGGTTGAAACCCCAGAGGGAACGGATCCTCCACCGCTAATTGCAGCAGGAGTGGAAACCACGGCTGTCTGGGCCAGCGAGGAGCCACCAGGATCATGAAGGCTTTGTCTCGGAGAACCTTGAAGAGAGTCCGAGAGACTAGTGGGATGGGAGGGAAAGCATACAGAAGGCTCCCCGACCATGAGAGTAGAAAAGCGTCCGCCGCAACCCGAAGGGGGTGTGGCTGACGAGAGCAGAAGCGAGGAAGTTGCCGGTTGTGAGGACTGGCAAAGAGATCCACCGTGGGGAGGCCCCACTTTAGAAAGAGCTTCTGAACTACCAAGGGATCCAGACGCCACTCGTGCGGCTGGAGGATCCTGCTGAGTTTGTCCGCCAGGCAATTCTCTTGGCCTGGGAGATAAACTGCCTTGAGGAGAACGCCGTGACTGACGGCCCAAGAGCAGAGCTTCTGTGCCTCCCGACAGAGGAGGAAGGAGCCCGTGCCCCCCTGCTTGTTCACGTAGAACATGGCAACTTGATTGTCCGTCTGGACAAGGACGGACTGGTGAGAAGTCAGGTGGGAGAAGGCCTTGAGAGCCAGGCGGATCGCCCTGAGCTCCAGGAAGTTGATCTGCTGAGCAGACTCCCACGTGGTCCAGAGGCCCTGAGTACGTGCCCCTTGGCAATGCGCTCCCCAGCCCAGGAGGGATGCATCTGTTGTCAGCACCCGGGCCGGCTGAGGTGACTGGAAAGGCATGCCGAATATCAGGTTCGGCCGCTGAAGCCACCACCGGAGAGACGAGATCAGCGGCTCGGAGACGCGCACTAGGTCTGCTAGGCCGCCTGTGGCTTGTCGCCACTGCCGGCGGAGACACCATTGAGCAGGCCGCATATTCAGGCGGGCATTGGGGGTCACATGGACGGTGGAAGCCATATGGCCGAGTAGTCTCAGGAAGCGCCTGGCGGAGACCAGGGGCTGGCTGCGAAAACGGTCGGCTAGGTCCATGAGCCGTTGAGCCCTGTCGAGCGGTAGGTACGCTCGTGCCTGAGGAGTGTGCAGCCTTGCGCCGATGAACTCGAGATCCTGTGAGGGGAGCAAAGTGGACTTTGCGAAGTTTATAACAAAGCCCAAGTACTGCAGAAGAGTCACCATGCGGCGCGTGGCGTTGGTGACCTCCAGAGCGGACGCTGCTCTGATGAGCCAGTCGTCGAGGTACGGAAAGACATAGAGGCCGTGAAGCCGGAGATGGGCCGCCACCACCGCGAGACATTTTGTGAAAACTCGTGGTGCGGAGGACAGGCCAAAGGGCAGTACTCTGTACTGGTAATGATTTCCTGCCACCACAAACCTTAGGTATTGGCGGTGGCTTGGGTGGATGAGGATGTGCGTGTAGGCATCCTTTAGATCCAAGGAGCATAGCCAATCTCCCTGCTGGAGGTAGGGCAGAAGGATTCCAAGGGTAAGCATTTTGAACTTCTCCCGCACGAGGAACTTGTTGAGGTTGCGCAAGTCCAGGATGGGTCTGAGGCCTCCTGTTCTTTTTGGTATTAGAAAATACCGGGAATAAAAGCCTTGACCCTTCAGGTGGTGGGGCACCGGTTCCACCGCCTGATCCTGTAGAAGACCTGCTAACTCCTGAAGGAGTAATTCCCTGTGCAAAGGGGGTCGTGGAGGTTCTCCCGGAAAATAGGGAGGGAGGGACCTGGTGGAAGTGGAGAAGATAGCCTTCTCGCACAACTTGAAGCACCCAGGCATCTGAGGTGATGCTGGACCACCTGTGGGCGAAGTGAACCAGCCGGCCTCCGGTGCTGGGAGGAGCCAGCGGGGGGGGAGAGGCTATGCTTAAGGAGTCAAAAACCCCCACCCTGCGGAGCAGGGGCTGGTGGTGCAGGCTTGAGGGCTTGCTGCCTACGGGACCCGTTACCCCGTCCCTTGGCCTGCTGGCCCTGTTGGGGAGCTGCAGGGGCCTGATAGTGGGGGTATTGTTTGTAGGCAGTCGCCTTCCTCGGGTAAAAGGACTTCTTTCCCGAGCCCTTCTTTTTCTGGGAAGGGGCGGAGGTCTTCCTAGAAAGCCTAGTCCTGGTGAGATTCTCTGTCTCAATTTGTGCAGCCTTATCAGCCATGGGCTTGCCAAAGAGGTTTTCGCCTCGGCAAGGGACATCGACCAACTTGTCCTGCACCCAGGGCTCAAGGTCAGACGACTAAAGCCAAGCCTGTCGGCGGGCACCGATGCCGGCTGCGGCCACTCGAGCCGATGCTTCAAAGCCATCATAGGCTGCTCGGGACATGAATTTTGAGCATTCCCGAATGCCAGTGGACAAGGCCAGGAACCTCCGCAAGGGTTCCTCGGACAAACCAGCGGAGAAGCCGGCTAGCTCTTTAGCCAGGTCTCGGAGATACATGCCCATGTACAGCTGGTAGGTCTGGACACGACAGGCGAGCATAGAGCCCTGGAAACACTTCTTACCAAGGCCATCCAGGTTACGGGCCTCCCTGCCAGGAGGCACCGAGGAGTGCATCTTCTGGCTCTTAAGACGATGCATGGCCGATTCCACAACCATGGAATGGTGCGGTAGCTGTGCTTTCTGGAAGCCAGGGCTCTTGCGGACTCGATAGATAGAATCGACCCGCTTGCTCAGGACCGGTGAGGTGGCCGGACTCTCCCACATGCGGAAGAGTAGTCGTTCCAGCATGGGAGGAACCGGTACAGTAAAGTGTTCCCTGGCGGGAGAGTCATACTGGAGGGTGTCGAGCTCTTCGGCTCGAGGCTCCTCCTCGGGATCCGCAGGGAAGGCCAAATCCTTGGCCATATCCCTGACGAAGTCCGAGAACCGGGCATCCTCCGGGGGGGACTGCTTCCAAGGTTCGGACTCAGGTGAGTCCGAGGGGACACACCGAGTCCGAAAAGAATCAGGCGACTCTTCCTCTTCAGACTCCCAGACCGACTCCGACGAGGACTCGGTGGGGTCGGCCCGGGCAGGGCGCGGCGCCTGCCGCCCCGACGCCGAGGGAGTCGGCGTCGGCGACCTCGGTCCCGAACGGGAGGCCAAGGGCGACCTCGACCGAGGATCGACTCGAGTTCGCATCGACTCGAGGATCGGCTCGGTCTCCGGGGTCGACTTCGACGTCCCGGCGGTCGGGGCAGCGGCGCCAGCGAAGCCAGCGAGCAGTGCCCGCTGCTGGTCCATGAAGGCAGACAGTCTGCTCTCCAAGGCCGTCAACCTGAGTCCGAGCTCAGGTGACCCAGCAGCCCCCGACTCGGGCCCCGACGGCGTCGGGCCCGACGTTGGCTGTCGTGGAGGCGAGTCCAGAAGGACCACAGGACTTACCCGAACAGGCAGCTCCGACTCCAGGCGAGGTCGCTTCATGAGGTGCTCCTTCTCCAAGGACCCGGGGCGGCTATCGGGGCTATGCGACCTGGCCCTCGCGGAGCCAGGAGCGTCCACCGACGCCGCCCTCGCGGGTTTCACCTTCCGTCGATGGTCCCCGGAGGGAGAACCCCTGTCGGAGGAACTCCGGCGACGGTCCGAGCTGGAACCCCTGGACGCGGAGGCCTCCGACGAGGTCCGGGTACGGCTGGGGTCAGCGAAGATTCTATCCCGCTGATGCCGCCGACTTCTCAACGCTTTGGAGGATAGTTTGCCACAAGGCCCACAGATCATTTCTTCATGATCCGGGCCCAGGCAGCGGAGGCAATTGTCGTGTGTGTCAGTCAGTGACATATTTCGGTCACACTGACCACACCGCTTGAAACCACTGGCAGCCATCGGGGGAAAAAGGGCCCCGGCGAGGTCAAAGGACCGGGCTGCCAGGGAAAAACCGAAACGAAAACTGACTAAGTCAGAAAAACCGAAAAATAAGAAGAGGACTCATGACCGGCGTCGCGAGTCCGGCGGGAAAAAGACCGGCGTCGAACCGAATGGAAAAACAGAGTAATTCTAAAGAAAATCAACTTTTTCGCGGGGACACGACGGGTACGTCTGTAGGGCTCCGCGGAAAAAAGAAGACTGGCTAAGATGGCACCCTTGGGCGGGAAGGGGACCGCGCATGCGCGCTGCAATTCCCAAAGGCTTTCTTTGAAAGCTGGGGAAAATTGCTCCGCGAGGGCTCCGTCGGCGCCGACGTCACCCATAAGTGAGGACTGACTTCCTGCTTGGTCCTGGAGAATATTTATTTCAGTTGTAGGATGTTCTTTTGGGCATCTTTGGGTCAGGTTCGATTTTGATTTCCACCTTACTGCATTGGATTTGGTTGTGTGTGCTAGTTTTAGACAGCAGAGGTGTCTGGTGCTGTCATAAGAGACCCCAGAACTGGCCGCAATGTGCAAATTCTCATGCATAGAATACAATTAACGTTGCATGCACGAGATGCACCAGATCTAGCAGAGCGGAGGCAATACTCCCCAAGGGCGCCTACACATGGCACACCTGTAACTAGCCTGTACTCCTATGGTTGCATATGGTCACACAATTTTGTACAAGCCCTTTTCTGTATATAATACAGGCCTTGCATACAAGGAAATCTTTATCAAATGACCCGCTATGAGGGGTGCATAGGCTGTGTCTGTTTTATAAAGAGAGAAGCTGCCCCAGATGTTTACACCTGTTCTCATTTTTAGATGAGCTCTGATTGTGTTTATTATACTGCCTCTTGTAAAGGACAAAGGATATATAGCTAGACCTCCTTCCTGTGCAGACCACAGCTACCCAACAGGTACAGACTGGATATTCCTCTTGTAATCACAGCTCGCAAACGCTTTCTATGAGCGGAGGCCCTCTCTACACATGCACAGTCCATATTATGGTCACCAGATGGGTCCATGTACAGGGAGAGAAGCTGATCTTGCTACTGCACCCAAGGAGGTGTAGTACAGCTTTTCTTAGAGAAATCTGAGCATGTGTTGGGGTAAAGCCAGGACTGCCATAGCTTGTCCCCTTGGACGCTAAGCTATGTGGCCACTCTACTCTTCCTGCACTTGCCAGGACCCCTCTACATACACAGCACTTACATCATGTTGGAACATATGATACTGTCGGCTGGTATATATAACCAGATGTGAGAAGTCCAAATAGACAAACTAGGCACCTATTTAATATAGGCAACTATGTATATAGTTACTTTGTATTTTGCTCCAAGTTTTACTTCCTGTTATAATGTAAACGCAAAACAGTCTTGACTGATTTGAGCGACCCTTGTTAAAATGTAAACCGCACTGATAATAAATAGCGCGGTATAGAAGAAGTGTTAAATAAATAAATAAATAAAAGGCATATGAGGCCTTTATAAATAGGCTCTCAATACCCGGCCCAGTAGCACACAATCTCGCCCGCTCCGAAGCAGCTGTAAATGTGTGGACCCACCCATACCTTTTCTAAAATAAACGCATACATCACAACACTGGTGAAACTATGCGCCAGGAACACCTACATGCAGTGTGGGTATAAGTACGGGCTAATCACAGGGTAATGATATAAAAAGCCTTTACAGAATTCCCCACTGTGTGACTTGCCCATATGCACACAGTCTCCTTTTATTTACAGGTCGTCCATCGATTTAAAGGATTACTGATAACTCACCTCGCCAAGACCCATCTCTGCTATTCCACTGCCTTCGCTGTTCAGGGCATAGAAGAATCCTGTCAAAAACATCCAGAAGCGCAGGTTAACGAAGGGAAGACGACAGACGTGGACCAGTAAGAACATAAGAAGCGATGCACTGGTTCATCTAGCCCAGCATCCCCTCTCTGATAGTGGCCTGTTGGAAGTACCTAGCAGATCCTAAATGGGAACATCCTTTTCATGTGGATCACGCTCTGAAGTAAGATTATGCTGGACCCTCAGAACCTCGTCGTGGTGAAACAAAGGTTTTTATGTGCACTGTGATTCTTTACTTTGCCCTGCAACACCATCCACCCCTTGCAAACTCTTAACTGACCAAGCACATGACCCCCTGACCTTTGTAGTGTGTTCTAGTAACTGGTGGTCTGTTGCATTCATGCTTCACCCTGACCCTATGCAAAGGATTTATGGGAAGAGCGCCCGATCCTGGGCAGCTGTCAGCCTGAGGAATTGAGAGCACATCTTTGCTCTGAGCACTATTGATTCTTTTAGGACTGAATCCTAAGGCCATTACACCGTAATGCCAGACCTATCTGCACTGCTGCACCAGATCACATGCCTTGCCCCCTGCTGGAAGTAGCAATTACTGCGAAGAAGCCCACTCATCAGGACTAGTCTAGCAGGACAATTAATAAAAAAAAGAAATGTTCCTTAACATGTTTCTCCTCAAATTCGGTCTGGGCCTACCGTAATGTTTTTACAATCCTTAAGCACTTTTCTGTTTCTTCACTATATCCTGTTTTCAAAGGGCACCTTTTACAGCCCCATTTAGTCATGTTCTGTCTTCACCATTTTAACTTGTGGGTTCCTTTTCGTCCCTCTAGTCCAGTCCCGGAACCATAGAGTTTAGAATCTCCTCCAGCAGCCTTGGAGACTGAATGACATCACAGCTCTTCTCTCTCTGGTATAAATAGGCAAGGACTGCCCCCTTCCACCAGTACTTCAGTCTCCAAGTAGCTGAGGAGATTCTGGGCCTAGGGATAGGCCCAGCACAAATAGGCAGAGCTAGGAATTTTTTCTTTGTTTTCCTTTTCTAATTCTTGATGTTTTTTGTTTGGTTGCCTTTCTAAAATAAATAGCCACTTTTTTCTTCCCTCTGGCTCCAGTCCTGCTTCCTCCTTTCTCCCTCAATTTTCCCTCTCGTGGGGGGGGGGGGGGGGCTGCCCCTTGGTGAGAAGGAGCAGCTTTACAGAGCAGAAGTAGCCTCCCTGCTCCCGAACCCGCAAGCAAGGGTGAGGAGCAGGTGGAAGGCTTAGCCCCAGCCATCTCTAAGGGACAGTGAGATTGGTGGTGGGAGCACCATCGGAGCCGAAGCCACGAGCAGGCTCAGTCCGGCGCGTGTCTGCCTCATTGCAGCACCTCAGGTTGAAGAAGGGAACTGTAAGTAGGTCTCGCCGACTTTAAGGGCGTTTTTTCTTTCTTTTTGAATTTTCTTTTACTTGTTTCTTGGTGGGGGAGTTGAGAGGGAAGTCCCTGCCTCAGCGGAGGATCTCATAAAGGAGTTCTTTGCCCTCCGGACACTTTTTTGCTGCGCGGGAAAAGTCCCGGCGGCCATTTTGAAAACCGCGGTTTTTTTATAGTGGCTTTTTGGAAGCGTTTTAAGCCTCGTTTGCTGCAGACCTGCTATAGGCTCATCAGGCGCTTACAGAGCGTTGGCCTGTTGGGGGGGGGGGGGAAAAGAGAAGTTCAAAGGGAAACGAGCTATGCTGTGCTTTTCCCTTATTGAAATATTGAGCAGGTGTATCTAGGCTGTTTTTTGCAGGGCTCCAACCCGGAGAGAGCCCTTCCTTCCGGGGCTGGCGGTCAGGGCCTGCGGGGGGGGGGGGGGGTGGAGTTCCTGGGGTGGTTTAGAGCAGTTCTTTGAGGCAGCTGCTATGCCTGCAATTCCACGCTGTCTAGTGTGCGGCAGGAGGAAAAGTTCAGTGCTGGAATCAGGAGTCTGTGTCCCTTGCTCCCTAGAGGCGCAGCATATGGACGGAGAGCCGGGACAGCCCCTAGCAGGCTGGAAGGCTATTCGTACAGGCGCTGAGGCACTGTTATCTCCGTCTCTAGATCCTGAGGAGCCAGTGCCGGGGCCCTCCTCAGGCGGCGGCTCCGCCGGGTCACAGGAGCAGAGACAGGCGGGGAGGCGACTGGGATTACGCTGAACTTCGTTGCCTTGATGCAGCAGGCTTTTGCCTTCCTTCAGCCCGCGATGTCGGCTCTTCCTCACAGACCCCAGTCAGAAGCGCTCGGCCTCTCTGGTCGGTTCGGGGAACGGTGCTCCGGTGGCTAAAAGGTGTAGGGCCACTTCAGAGGGTCCCACGCCTTACCTCGCTGATGACCTGAGTGAGGGGAACGCCAAAAAGGGAAGAGTTCTCGGAAGATGAGCTGGAAGACGGAGAGTTGCCTGACTCGGAGCAGCAGTGCTGGGTAGTCAGAGTCTTTCGGTGTGAAGGGCTTCCAGCCCTGGTTTCGGAGACGCTAAAGACACTAAACCTGCCTTCCAGCGAGGAAGCAGCGGAAGAGATATTAGAAGATCCACTGTTGCAGGCGGTGCGGACATCCGAGAGAGTTTTTCCCCCTCCATAGGGTATTTCGGAATATGATACAGGAAGAATGGGATTTGCCAGAGGCGGCCCTGAAGGGGGCTAGAGCGTTGGCGCGCCTTTATCCGCTCGCGAACCACGATAGGGAGCTATTTCATTCTCCAAAGGTAGTTGCGGCGGTATCGGTGGTCACTCAGAAAACCACAATTCCCGTGGAGGGGGACCGCAGCACTGAAGGATGTTCAGGACAGGAGGTTAGACACTCTGTTGAAGCAGGTGTTCGATGTTTGCGCGCTGTCCATGCAGACCGGCTTCAGTGGCACGTGGCTGTTAAGAACATAAGAACATAAGACATGCCATACTGGGTCAGACCGAGGTCCATCAAGCCCAGTATCCTGTTTCCAACAGTGGCCAATCTAGGTCATACGTACCTAGCAGTTTCCCCAAAAGACACAAGTTCCACAATGCTTGTACTGGGTCAAGCATTGATATCCTGGGTCCCTTTTTAATAGTGGTTTATGGACCTTTCCTCCAGGAACTTGTCCAAACCTTTTTTAAACCCAGCTATACTAACAGCCCTTACCACATCCTCCGGTAACAGATTCCAGAGTTTGATTACACGTTGAGTGAAAAAATATTTTCTCTTATTTGTCTTAAATAGTTTACCCTGTAGCTTCATTACATGTCCCCTAGTCTTTCTATATTCTGATAGCGTAAACAATTGATCCACGTTTATCTGTTCCACTCCATTCATTAATTTATAGACCTCTATCATATCTCCCCTCAGCCGTCTCTTTTCCAGGCTAAAGAGCCCTAACCTTTTTAGCCTCTCTTCATAGGAGTAGCCTTCCATCCCCTTCACCAATTTGGTGGCTCTTCTCTGTACTTTTTCTAATAACGCTATGTCCTTTTTAAGATACGGTGACCAGAATTGCACACAATATTCAAGGTGCGGTCGTACCATGGAGCGATAAAGAGGCATTATAATATCCTTTGTTTTATTCTCCATCCCTTTCCTTATGATACCTAGCATTCTGTTTGCTTTCTTGGCCGCCGCTGCACACTGGGTGGAGGGTTTTAACATGTTATCCACGATGACTCCTAAATCTTTTTCCTGGGTGGTGGCTTCTAATGTGGAGCCTTGCATCGAGTAACTATAGTGTGGGTTGTTCTTTCCTAGGTGCATGACTTTGCACTTGTCCACATTAAATTTCATTTGCCATTTGGATGCCCAGTCTTCCAATTTATCCAGGTCCTCCTGCAGTTTTCCACTATCCTCTTGGGTTTTAACAGCTTTAAACAGTTTTGTGTCATCTGCAAATTTGATAACCTCACTCGTTATTCCCTTTTCCAGGTCATTTATGAATATGTCAAAAAGCAGCGGACCCAGTACAGATCCCTGGGGTACTCCACTATTCACCTTTTTCCATTGGGAATATTGGCCATTTAGCCCTACTCTCTGCTTTCTATCTTTTAACCAGTTCCCGATCCACAATAGTACACTGCCTCCTATCCCATGACTTTTTAGCTTTGCCAAAAGTCTCTGATGGGGGACCTTGTCAAAAGCTTTCTGAAAATCCAGATACACTATATCAACCGACTCACCTTTGTCTACCTGTTTATGCACACCTTCAAAAAAACATATCAGATTAGTAAGACAAGATCTTCCTTGTCTAAAGCCATGTTGGCTGTCTCCCATTAGGCCATGACTATCTACATGCTGTGTAATTTTGTTCTTTATGATGGTTTCTACCATTTTCCCTGGTACTGACGTCAGGCTCACCGGTCTGTAATTTCCCGGGTCACCCCTGGAACCCTTTTTAAAAATTGGTGTTACGTTGGCGACCCTCCAATCTTCAGGTATTACAGATGATTTTAATGAAAGTTCACAGATTACCAATAGCAGGTCTGCAATCTCATATTTCAGTTCTTTCAACACTCTGGGATGTATACCATCCGGTCCAGGTGATTTGCTACTATTCAGTTTATCAAATAGTTGTAATATATCTTCCCGGTGTAGCGATATTTCTCTCAATTCCTCTGCAGTATCACCTTTAAATACCACTTCAGTCTTGGGTAACATCCCTACATCTTCCTCAGTAAAGACCGAAGCAAAGAATTCATTCAGTCTCTCCGCTATAGCCTTGTCTCCTCTTACTGCCCCTTTTACCCCTCTATCATCTAACGGTCCAATTGACTCTCTCACAGGCCTTTTGCTACGAATGTACTTGAAAAAGTCTTTATTTCGTGTTTTGCTTCCGCAGCAAGTTTCTTTTCAAATTCCCGCTTTGCCTGCCTTATCAATGCTTTGCATTTAACTTGCCAGTGCTTGTGCTGTTTCCAGTTTTCATCATTTGGCTCTTTTTTCCATTTCCTGAAGGTTGCTTTTTTGGCAGCAACAGCCTCTCTGACCTCACCTTTAAACCATGCTGGCAGTTTTTTGGACTTTCTCCCACTCTTCTTAATGCGTGGAATACAGCTGGTCTGGGCTTCGAGGATAGTAGTTTTAAATAACGCCCAAGCTTGCTGTAAGTCTTTAACCTTTGGAACCGCTCCTTTTAGTTTTTTCCTAACTATATTCCTCATTCTATCATAGTCTCCCTTTTGAAAGTTAAAAGGTAGTACTGTGGATTTCTTTACTATTTGTTCTCCAATAATTAAATCAAACATGATCATATTATGGTCACTATTGCCAAGTGGTCCCAACACCCTTATTTCTTGCACCAGATCTGGCGTTCCACTAAGGACTAGGTCCAGTATGGCTTCCCCTCTGGTCGGTTCATGAACCAGCTGCTCCAAGAAGCAGTCATTTATTCCATCTAGAAACTTTATCTCTTTAGTTTGTCCTGCCGTGACACTGACCCAGTCGATACCGGGGTAATTGAAATCACCCATTATTACTACTCTGTTGTGACTTTTGTTAGCTTCTGTGATTTCTTTGAGCATTTCATCATCCATTTGTTCATTCTGGCCAGGCGGTCGATAGTACACCCCCACTGCCATCACCTTCCCCTTCATAAGTGGAATTTCAATCCATAGAGATTCTACAGCAAATTTTGTTCCCTGCAAAACTTTAATCCTTTCTGACTCAATGCCCTCTCTAACATAGAGCGCAACCCCTCCACCAATTTGATCAGCTCTATCATTACGATATAGTTTGTATCCAGGTATCACAGTGTCCCACTGGTTATCCTCCTTCCACCATGTCTCTGAGAGTGCAATCATATCTAACCTCTCATTTAGTGCCATATATTCTAACTCTCCCATCTTATTGTTTAGACTTCTAGCATTGGCATACAAGCATTTTAGAGACTGTATTTTATTCATATTAATCTGGCTATTGGTAGGCATGGGTAATTTGGAATCTTTATTCTCTGTCTGCTCCTTACTCAAGGGCATTTCGGCTACTATACTCCCTTTTGGAACCTCATTGCTTTTGGTAGTATCCTTCAAGGATACCTTCGTCCGAACCATGCGCTCCTGGGTGACTGTCGGCTTTCCCCTAATTTCTAGTTTAAAAGCTTCTCTATCTCCTTTTTAAAGGTTAATGCCAGCAGTCTGGTCCCATCCTGATTAAGGTGAAGCCCATCCCTTCGGAAGAGCCCCCCCTTTCCCCAGAATGTTCCCCAGTTCCTAACAAATCCAAAACCCTCATCCTTGCACCATTGTCTCATCCACGCATTGAGACGCCGGAGCTCTGCCTGTCTTTTGGGTCCTGCACGTGGAACAGGAAGCATTTCGGAGAATGCTATCCTGGAAGTTCTGGATTTCAACTTCCTACCTAAAAGCTTAAATTTAGCCTCCAGAACTTCCCTACCACATTTTCCTATGTCATTGGTACCAACATGTACCAAGACAGCAGACTCCTCCCCAGCACTATCTACGATCCTATCTAGGCGGTGCGTGAGGTCCGCTACCTTCGCACCAGGCAGGCATGTTACCAGGCGATCCTCACGTCCACCAGCCACCCAGCTATCTACATTCCTAATGATTGAATCACCAACTATAACAGCTGTCCTGACCCTCCCCTCATGGGCACGTGGCCCTGGAGAAACGTCCTCGGTGCAAGAGGGTTTTACATCACCTGGAGGACAGGTCCTAGTTACAGGATCACTTCCTGCCACACCAGGGTGATGCTCTCCTGTCATGTGACCTCTCTCCTCCATGGCAGCAGGGATGCTGCCAGACTGGAGGTGGGACTTCAGGACTATATCCCTGTAGGTCACGTCCATGTACATCTCTGTCTTTCTTATGTCTTCCAGGTCTGCTACTCTAGCCTCTAGAGAACGGACTCGCTCCCTGAGAGCAAAGAGTTCTTTGCACTTAGTGCATACGTAAGACCTCTCACCAACTGGGAGAAAATCATACATGCGACACTCAATGCAAAAGACCGGAGAACCCCCATCTCGTTGCTGGACTTCTGTCTGCATCTTAGTTTAAAGCTTGTGTTTAGGTCTTTTAAATTCTGTATATACTAAGGATTGGTGTAGATGCTTATACCAATAAAAGTGTATCTAATACCCCTAATACACCTTGTATACCTGAAGCTTAATTAATTAAGCTCAGATCCTCCGTGTATGACTGATTTGGATAACGAGCTGCACCTGAGAGCAGCCCCTTTCTTCTAAGATGTGCAAGTACCTATAAAGGTACAATTAGCCAAGGGGTGGGTGGGTGCTGGGGAGGGAGGGAGGGAGAAAAGTCCTACTAAAGAGGGCAGTTACAAGGTACCCTGTTTGAGATGGTCCCAGAAGTTGCAGGAGACCATCTGGAAGGGCAGCTTGAAGATGCCCCGCGACTGGAGTCAGGAACCGAACCGCGTACTTGGTGGATTTTCATTCTGATCTCCTCCGCGGCTTGGCTAAGGGGATGGTCTCCGTAGTAGCAGCTCGGAGGTATCTCTGGTTGAGAACCTGGTCGGCGGACAGTTCGTCTAAGGCTCGGCTTAGCAAGTTACCCTTTGGGGGTACGCTTTTATTTGGGGAGGATTTAGATAAGTTGGTCCAGGACCTCGGGGAGTCCCAGGGGGGACGTCTCCCAGAGGACAAGCCGAAGCAGGGTCGCAGTTCTGCGGGATTCAGGGAGGTCCCGAGAGACTTTCGTAGTTTTCGTTCTCCCTGTTATGGACAGTTCCAGCGGGGGAAGTTCCCGCTTAGGGGTCAGGGGTTTCGAGGATTCAGGGGAGCAGGCCGGGGGTTTGCTCCTTTTCAGTCCTCGGCCACAAAACAGACACAATGAGATAAGGCGGGCTCAGGAGATGGTAGTTCCCAGGGGAGGTCGGTTGCGGGAGTTTTACCCTGCCTGGGTCCGAATTTAGTCAGATTGGTAGGTCCTGGAGGTCATGCGAGAGGGGTACGTATTAGAACTCCATCGACCCGTCGTAGGTTCCTTTGTCCGTTCTCCCTGCTCAGCCCTGGGCACAGGCAGGCGGTCCAGGACACGCTACAGCGGCTGCTGCAGCTTGCGGCGGTGCTGCCGGTGCCCGCGGAGCAGTGCGGTTCCAGTCGCTACTCCATCTATTTCTTAGTGACAAAGTAGGAGGGCACATTTCGCCCGATCCTGGCTCTGACAAGGGTGAACCGTTGTCTCCGGATTACCCATTTTCAGATGGAGAACTTGCGTTCCGTGCTGGCAGCGGTCCAGACCATGAGACAAGGAACACGTCTGCTGCCACTCTGGAGGGGTGGGCCTGCCGGGAACAGAAGCGGGGCAACTAGAAGTTGTCCGGACTGGCAAACAGGTCCATCACAGGTTCCCCCCAGATCAGGAAAAGTTGATTGGCTACCCTGGGGTCCAGCTGCCACTTGTGCAGCTGGAGGTCTCTGCTCAGCCTGTCGGCCAGAAGGTTGGCCTGGTAGGTACACTGCCCACAGGAGGATACCTGTTCACATAGAACATCGCCACTTGATTGTCCGTCTGGACCAGCACCAGCTGGTGACGCAGATGGTGGCAGAAAACTCGCAGGGCTAAATATATAGCCCCCAGCTCCAGGAGGTTGATCTGCTGGGTGCTCTCGTCTGGCGATCAGTTACCCTGGGTGTGGAGCTCCCCACAGTGGGCTCCCCAGTGGAGCAGGGAGGCATCCATTGTGAGGACCCTTGAGGGGCTCGGGTCCTGAAAGGCATGCCCCGCCTCGAGATGCTGGAGAGATTGCCACCAGACCAGGTAGTCTGCCAGTTGGTGGGTGACAGAGACTCTGTCTCAGAGGTGTCCTGTGGCCTGAGACCACTGGTCCTAGAGAGGCCGCCCTTATTTGGAGGCAAGCGTTTGGGGTGACATGGACTGTGGAGGCCATGTGCCTGAGGAGGCACAGAAGAAGCCGAGCGGGCACCCAGGGACAATACCGTATGTCCCATGCCAGAATCCTGAGGTGGTCAGCTTGATCCCTAGGCAAGAAGGCCTTCGATTGGAGAGTGTCGAGCTTTGCCCTGATGAATTTCAGACACTGTGCCGGTAGGAGGTGAGACTTTGGGTAGTTTATGACAAAACCCAAGTGCTGAAGAACCTGGATGGTGCATGCGGTGGTCTGCTATACCTCTGAGGCCATGCCTCCCTTTATGAGCCAGTCATCCAGGTAGGGGAAGACAAAGACCCCCTGGAGACGGAGGAGGGTGGCCATGACTGCTAGGCATTTTGTAAAGACTCTTGTACTGAAAATGCCTGCCTTCTACTATGAACCGCAGGTACTGCCTGTGGTTGGGGTGAATAAGGATGTGGATATAGGCATCCTTGAGGTCTAAGGAGCATAGCCAATCTCCCTGCTGGAGGTAGGACAGCAATGTTCCAAGGGAGAGCATCTTTAACTTCTCCCTCACCAGGAATTTGATGAGGTTGCACAGGTCGAGGATGGGCCTTAAGTCCCTTGTTCTTTTTGGCATGAGGAAGTACTTGAAGTAGAACCCCTTGCCCTTGAGATGATGAGGCACCGGTTCCACCGCTTTGCCCTTGAGAAGACCTGCCAACTCCTTCAGTAGAAGGTCCCAGTAGAGGGGAGACCTGAGGGGCTCTCCCGGGAAATAAGGGGGTGGTGACTGAGTCAGATGGAGGAGGTAACCCTCCCTGACCACCCAAAGTGCCCAGGAGTCGATGGTGATGGTCAACCACCTCTGGGCATAGTGGGCCAGACGTCCCCCTATGGGCTGCTGATCTCCTTGGGGTAGATAGACTATGTTCAAGGAATCAAAAACGCCCCCTGGCTGGGCTGGAGCCAGTGCCTGGGGTATTGGAGCCTTCTGCTATGAGGGCCATGCCCATCTCCCTTGGCCTGCTGACCCTGTTGGGGAGCTGAGGAGGCCTGAAAAGGTGGATAGTTAATGTAAGCAGCCCCTTTCCTATGGTAGAAGTACTTTTTACCTGAGCCCTTCCGTCGGGGAGGGGCAGCAGTCTTTTTGGAGAGCCTGGTCCTAGTCATAAACTCGGTCTCCAGCTTGGCAACCTTGTCAGTCAGGGTTCTCTCTTTGGCATGGGACATCGACCAATTTGTCCTGAACCCACTGTTCGAGGTCAGATGAATGTAGCCAAGCTTGGCGACGTGTGCCGATAGCGCCGATGCCCACCGCTGCTACTTGAGCTGCTGACTCAAACCTGTCATAGGCTGCTCGAGACATGAATATGGAGCACTCACGGACTGCTTTGGCCAGGTTCTTGAACCGCTGCAAGGGTTCCTTTGAGAGACCAGCTGAGAACTCGGCGAGTTCCTTCTCTCAGGTACATGCCCATGTACAGCTGGTAGGCCTGGATGCAGCTGATGAGCATTGAGCCCTGGTAACACTTTCTGCCGAGGGCGTCCAGGGTGCAGACCTCCCTGCCAGGGGGCACCGAGGAGTGCATCTTCTGGCTTTTCAGCAGATGCATGGCCGACTTCACCACCATGGAGTTATGCAGCAGCTGTGACTTTTGGAAGCCCAGGCACCGACGGACTTGATACGACGAGTCGAGCTAAGCCGTTTGCTCACCACCGATACCGACGCCAGTGTCTCCCACATCCGGAGCATCAGCCGTTCCAGGATGGGAAGAATGGGCACAATGAGTGATTCCCACGGGGGAGCCTCGTACTGGAGTATTTCCAACTCATCCACCCGAAGGTCCTCCTCCGTAGGGAACGCCAGGGTCTTTGACATATCCTTGACAAAATAAAGGAAGCCCATATCCTCCAGCGGGGACCACCATCAAGGCTCCGAGATGGGAGAGTCAGATGGGACATCACGGCGGCAACAGGTGTCCGGGGACTCCTCATCCTCCATATCCCATGCGGAGTAGTCCATTGAGAATTCGTAGGAGGGCTGCTCCACAGGCCTCGGGGCTCCCGAAGCTCCGTGACAGTTGCGCGGCATACTTGCTGGGGATGATCGCGGTCCTGTTGAATGGGACTCAGACGCAAACTCGGCCAAGGATCGACTCAAGGCCAAAGGACCTCGAGGATCGGCTCAGCCTCCGGGGACGTCTTGGATGTTAAGGGCCCAGTGGTCGGGGCAGATGAACTGGTCATGCCAGACAACAGTGCCCGCTGCTGGTCCATGAAGGCAAACTGCGCTCCAGGGCCGCCATTCTGGACTCCAGGCCAGAAGGCTGTGCAGCCTTTGGCACGGGCACAGAGGGGCCCGACGCAGGCTCGCTCAACGAGGATGGTGTCTGAGGACCAAGGCTGGTCCGAGGTAGAGTCCTTTCGGAGAACCTTTGCAGGCCGTTCCTTTTCTGAAGCCTTGGACAAGCATCTTGGACTACAGGACTGGGCCCGGGGGGCACCTGGCTGGTCAGAACCATCCAAGGATGCTGCCTTCAAGGGTTTTTTCTTCTTCCTGGGAACCCACAACAGGGCTCAGGTTCAGAAGGTTCCAGCAGAGGCCTCAGGCAAGGCCCTGGCCTTCGGAGGCACGGCCCTGGCCTTTGGAGGCACCAGGGACTCGGGGGAAAAAAACTTATTGTGCTGCTACTGGCAGCTCTTGAGGGCCTTGCTGGACATCCTTTTGCAGAGACCACAGGCTGCTGGGTCGTGATCTGGCCCAAGGCAGTGGAGACAGCAGTCGTGTGTGTCGGTCAAAGACATAATTTTAGAGCACCGATCACACTTCTTAAAGCCATTGATAGCCATGGGGAAAAAAGTACTCTTGCGAGGTCAGACTCTCCAGGCTGCCAGTTGGAAAAAAGGTGCGAAGACGCCAGAAAAAAAGAATGCAAACTACAAAAATATACCTGGAACTTGACGCCGAGGCAATGAGGTCAGGTGGTGGAAAGAGTACCGGAGTGATACCAGAGGAGGGTATGAAACGCAGAGAAAGAAAATCAACTTTTTACGGGGACAGACCATACAAACGTCTGAAGGGCTCCGCGGAAAAAAGGAGACTGAGCAAGATGGCACCCTTGGGCGGGAAGGGGACCACGCATGCGTGGTGGCATCTCCCAAAGACTTTCTTTGAAAGCTGGGGGGATGCTTCCCTGAGGGCTCTGTCAGCGCCAACGTCACCCATATGTGAGGACTGACTTCCTGCTTATTCCTAAAGAAAGCATAGTTACTCACCTGTACCAGGTGTTCTCCAGGGACAGCAGGTCTCGGTCCTCACAACCCTCCCTCCTCCCCTGGGAGTTGCCTCCCTACCTGGCATCTCCCAAAGGCTTTCTTTGAAAGCTGGGGAGATGCTTCTGCATGGGCTCAGTCGGTGCCAATGTCACCCATATGTGAGGACCGATTCCTGTTGTCCTTGGAGAACACCTGTTACAGATGAGTAACTACACTTTCTCTCCATAGAAGGGCAGGGAAAGAAGATGATAGACTACAAGTGATTGGGAATGAGAGGGGGTACGTATAGATTATGTGGACTTGGAGGCAGGAAGTTTTTTATTAACTAGTTTAGTTTTCACCTTTGTATTTGTTAGAAAATTAAAATATTATTTGGGAGCTTGGATTGTGAGAAGTGTACATAGTATAAAGTTAGCTTGTACATAGTTTTCCCGGTTTAGTCCATGTTTAATATCCTGTTTCACTGTAAACTCAATGTTGCCTGTATGCATTGTAGTATGTTTCTGTTCGATGTACACCGCGCTGATTATAATAGCGCGGTATAGAAGAAATGTTAAATAAACAAATAAATAAAATTGTGGAGGGCTGTTTAACTTGTGGGTTATTATGGGCTACTTGACAAGGATTTGTGATGGTTCTATTGACTATAAATTGCTTTGAAGTTTCTTTAAGGGTGGTAATTCATAAAACAGTAAAAATAAATAAGGCTGGAGGTAACTGTTAAGAGGAGGGGCTAGGGAGGAAAAGGGCTGAGGCAAGGAAGGAGAACAGGTAAAGGGGGGATTGGGAGAGTTGAAAGTTAAGTGGCGGGGGACTATCGGCACCTTGCATGCTGAATGAAGCATGGGAGTGAGTATGCAGTCATTTATAAGGGATGGAATGGAGAGCACAGCTCTTCCCAAAATACCCAAATGGATACAAAGGAAAAGAGAGAAAGGAGAGGGAGCCTTTGCTGGGAAACTTCAAAGGATGGAGGAGGAGGGGCAGGAGAAGGAACCGTTTCCAATGAACCCTGGAGAACTAAAGGGTAAGTGGGACCATGGCTGCATGTTTCTGATACAGAGCTCTGTTGCAAATGTGCTATCATACTTACTGAACATGGCCTCCAGCTTCACCAGGCAGCAGACAAAGTTGTCAAAATCGATCCCCATTTCCGTGTCAGCATAGCGGGCCACCAAAACCTGCAGAAGTTTGTTATTTAACTTAAAACCTACAATAGAATAGAAAGAGATTAATGCACTTAGCAGTTAGCATGTGATTTAGTGCATGCTGTTAGTCTGGGCCTGTGATAATAGCAACAGCCAGCAATATAAAAGCCCCTGCTGTGGAGCACATTGTGGGGCAGGAACGGGACAAGTTACGGGGGCTGCAGCCAGTAGCACAGGTGCAGTCACGTTGTCTGCACGCATTAACGTGCCTTCTGATTAGGAAAAGGCCAACCCCAATCTTCGGGTCCACATCCCAACTCTTCTCCCACCCCTCTGCTTAATATCCCCGATCAGCATCCCTACACAGAAGCAACAGGTCCTCTTCCAGGTCAGTTTCTCCAAAGGGTTTATTCTTGCACCTACCATAACAGTCATGAACCTCACTTCTAAGCTACGGTATGTGGAGTATGATCTCAGTCTCTCAAATTTACTAGATTTCCCCCCTAGTAGCCTCCAGCCCACCGTGTGCTTATCATTTGATAGCTTGACGCCTAGTGGTAGTACTGTGAGACTAGTGCTAGAGGTCAGAGCTGCCATTTTGAACCCAAGAGATAACGTGGCAGAAGCATCAGAGAAACATTCTTGCCCCACCATTATACAACTAGAGACAGCCTCAGTAACTGTGCGGGTGGGATGGGGGGTAAGACAGGGATGCTGATGAGGGCACTATCGGTGCGCCAAGATGTCGAGCAGGGGATTGCGGTTATTTAATACATGGGGCCATGGTAAACGCATCAGCAGCGAGCACCGATGCACTTACCATGCTATCCTAACAGGTACTCTGTTGCAAGCAAGGTAATATTGTGTGGCCTTTAACTACAATCTCTCTGCCTGAAAGCTCTTAAAGGGGTTTTGGTTTTCATTTGTAAAAGCTAATTCCTTATTGTCCCTCCAGTCCAGTCCCGCACCTCTGGGTAGTGCACCTCTTCCAGCAGCTTGGAGGCTGAGCCTGTCATCTTTTTGATGACACTAGTGTAACATATGCAGCAAGCACTGCCCAACAGCCCCAGTATGCTCCCCCACCAGCCCCAGTATGCTCAGCCTCCAAGCAGCTGGAGGAGGTTGTGAGCCAGGGTGCGGGACTCACAGAAAGGACAACTAAGGAGATAGGTTTAGTTAGAGTTTGCTTTTATTTCCCCTGTTAAAGTGCAGGTTTCTTTGTTTTTAAAGGAAGAAGTAACAAAAAAAAGAAACAGAAGGTACAGAGAGACAACAAGGCGGAGGGGAGAATATTCCTTCTTCCCCCAGGATTTCGGGGGGAGGGTTCTGTGGGGGCCTTCCTCAGTCCGAGACTTCTGGCTGCTCCCGAACCCGTTATCGGGTGAGGAGCCGCTGCAGTGGCTTGATAGGCGTGAAAGCTGGCAGCCCCGAGTCACCCCCCCCTCAGCACCGAAGCCAGGAAGGAAGGCTGAGCACAAGGGGTAGAAAAGCCATGCGGCAAAGAGGCTCCAAGGTAACAGTGGCAGGGGTGTGGGGAAGACAACAGAAACCTCTAGCAACCGCCAGAACATGAGGAGATAGAGAGTGGCCTGCAGCCGCATGTTTGGGAGCCTGCAGCAGTGTGGTAAACTCCCCCCACTGCATTTAGGTGCGATTTCTTATTCAGGCCTGCATGTGTTTAACCCCCTGCTGTGTTCTGGGTGCCTGGGAGAGGCAGCCACCGGAGAATAAAGCAGGACAGAGCAGCCTCTTCCTAGGCGGCCATTTGCAGTTTCTTTTTCAGTTTCAGTTAATTAGATTTTATTTTATTTTAGTTCAAGTACTCTAGTGCTCTGAGCCTGTGGAGGTGCACTGTGCTGGGGATCCTGTTAAATACACGGGTATAGATTGAGGGAGTTCCTGGGGAGTGCCCCCAGCCCATCCCACCATGCCGGCCAGACAGCAGTGCCTGGTATAGGATGGTATCAAGGGGTATGAACTCCACTTAATCCTTAAGCATTCCTTGTGTTATACAGCTCAAAACCTATTTAGTGCACAATGACTTGATGCAGACATGTGAGAAAGGCCTAATCAGATAGGCCATTGTTTGTTGCTGGGCAAATTTCAGAGTGCTGTGTGCCTGGTCAGGTGATCTAAAAGGCAGTTGGTTGATACATGGTTTCTTTCCCCTGATAAGGGTCTGATAGAAAGTCAGAAACAGGAATAAAAATGTGTTTTTTAAAAAATAAATAAAAAATACTGCATATAGGTTTGTAGCAGCTACAGCTCTGTGGAAAAGAGGAAGTACCTGCATACAAGAAATGTATGTAATTTGAAAGATAGTGGATAGGAAGCAAATGAAATCCTTCCATCTGTCTATGGTCAGTGAGTAACCTGACATGATCATCTCTTGTCTCTTAGCCCAGATTATGTACCTATTTAATCTGTAATATTGCTTGTAAGGTAAGCTGTATTCCCTTATAGCCATTAGTAGTATTAGAATAAAAATGTAAACTTTACTCGGAGAATGTGTCAGTTTTATTGGATCAGGGCAAGGTCCATTTCATATCTTTAAGAAACAACACTGCAGTGCAATCTAAAAATCCTCAAGATGTGCAGTCCCCGATGTGGTGTGATCTCGGAGGCAAGTGTCTTCCTAAACTGCATGCAAGAGGAGGTCATGGGAGCAGGACCTGCAGGATGAGATGAGGCAGGAGAGTCCCTCCCAGTTGCAAGAGACCCTGGGGGGTGCCATGTTACCTTCAACGGATCCAGCCCCCGGTCCCTGCACGATGCCCAGACCATCCACCTCTCAAGTCCAGGGAGCAATAGGGCTCCCGGGGGAGTTCTCACCGGAGTTTGTCTTACTTTTGCAAAAGGCGTTTTGCCTACCAAGTGGCTCCTCAGCCCCGGAACACAGGGCTAAGAGGATGTCAGACGCAAAAGAGCACGAGTCAGGAGCAGTGGCGTTTAAGCGGGCTTGAGGCTTAGAGGAGTGGCAGCAATCGCCGCTGTCAGGGGGGGCTGGATGGGAGTTAGATCTGCAGGAGGAGTTGGAAGAAGGAGAGAGCCTAGAACAGGAGGATCAGGCCTGGATTGTTTGGGTTTTCCGCTGGCAGGAGTTACCAGTGCTCATCTTTATGTTTATGTTTATGCAATTTCTCGATATACTGCCCAGGCCGAAGGCCATCAGGGCGGTTTACAATCACTACAAGCGGGTACTGATACAATTTCTCATTCCCAAAGGGCTCACATTCTGTGTGTACCTTGGTGACCCTCAAGGCCCTGAATATGGCTGCTAACCTCCCGGCAGAGGAAGAGGCGCTGTAGGATCCGATGTTCCAGGCGGTACGGAAATTGCAGAAATTCGTACCAGAACATGGAGTAGTAGGATAGATGAGCCAGGATGTGTGGGATCTGCCAGAGGTTGGCCTTAAAGGGGTGCAATCCATGACACCCCTATACCCACTGCCGGAGCAAGAACGAGCTCCTTTGATTGCCCAAAGTGGGCGCAGTGGTGTTGGCAGCAGTAGAAGGACCTTGACTTGTCTCCTGCATTTGAGAGCTGTGGAACTGGTTCTGTTCAGATGGGCAGCGATTCGTCTCCAGGCATTATCAGCAGCGCACGTAGCAGGAGTTGACAGCGTGATGGCAGACTACCTCAGCCGAGTGCGCATGGACCACAGAGAGTGGCAGCTCAATCAGGAGGTGTTCGAGCAGGTGGTCCACCAATGGGGCACACTGGTCATGGACCTAATGGCAATGTTCGAGTCGGCCAAGGCCTACTGGGTTTTCAGTAGAAGAAGAGAAGTCCAAGGGCCTGGATGCTCTAATTCAGCAGTGGCTCGAAGAGGGTCTTCTCTGTTTTTCCCCATGGACGCTCATAGGTCGGTTAGTGCAATGGCTAGAGGCGCACTGGGGATTTGTGATTCTGGTGGCACCAGACTGGCCGAGGTGCCCGTGGTATGCTGACCTGATTCGGATACTGCCGGATTGACTGTGGTGGCTTCCGGTTTGGAAGGACCTCTTGATGCAGGAGCCGCTTCGCATGCCCCAGGTGGATCAATTCTCGCTTACAGCATGGCTCATGAAAGGGTGAGGTTGAAGAAAAAAGGATAATCAGGCTCGGGGATAGCGACCTTGCTACGGGCCCAGAGGTGGTCTACGAACCTGTCGTGCATCTGCGTAGGACTCATCTTTGAATCATGATGTGGAGAGAGTCAGCCACGCCCTTCCACTGCCTCCGTCCCGGATATCTTTGCGTTCTTGCAATACAGTTTTGATAAGGGTCTAGCTGACAGTTCCTTGAGGATGCAACTGGCGGCGATTTTCTGGTTATCGCGGGAAAGTCCACGGGGTGCCGTTGGGTACTCACCCAGACCTGCTGAGCATTCTAGGGGTGGTTGACCCACCTCTGTCTGCCAAAGAGGGCAGTGGTACCGTCTTGGAATCTCAATCTGGTGCTGTCTGGGGAACCCGTTGAGCCATTGAGTCGAGGATTTGGCTCTGAAAATGGTATTCCTGGTGGCGAGTTGCTCGGCACGCAGGATTTTGGAGCTTCGGACCCTGTCATGCCAGGAGCCATTCCTTTCCTTCTCCAAGGAGAAAGTGATTCAGCGCACAGTACCTTCATTTTTGCCAAGTTGGTGTCAGCATTTCATGTAGATCAGGCCGTTTCCTTACCGGCTCTGGCGAGCGCAGATGTGGGCAAGAGCGGGTAATCAGTGTTGGGGGAGGGGCAGACCAGAAGAGCTGTCGGTTACTCGCTTCCTGCTAGTTGGAGTTGCTCAGGCGCTCAACGGGTAGGCCTCTTCATCCTGGAGTGGGGGACGGGGTATCCTTTCCAGGGGATGGAGGGGGTACTAGTTTATTTAGACATAGAAGCGTTTGTTGCATGTTTAACTACCTATTTGTTGCTCCTCCGAGTCTGCTTTGTCAATAGGTACTGGGGCTGGTGGGCGGTGCCAGCTGCAAATGTACACTAGTGTCATCAAAAAGATGACAGGCTCAGCCTCCAAGCTGCTGGAAGAGGTACACTACCCAGAGGTGCGGGACTGGACTGGAGTTCTTCAAGGAACAACAATTAGCAGGTAAGTCTAATTTCTCTTTCTTTTTTCTATACTACAAAGGGGGACATTTTTGTGGTGCTGGGCAAAGCTCTGTCAGTTAGAGTTCATTCATTTTTTTGTTCCGGCTACCCATTCAGAGCTAGCTCATTGAAGCCACTGACCTCATCATGTGTTAATTCCCTCCCTACCCACCCCAGCTCCCACCATGTGAGCATTCTCGATTTATAGGGCAACTTCCCAATTAACTACACACAGGGATTTAGAACAGCATGTTTAGAACACATTTAAGAGGTTAACTGCTTTTTCTCTTAAAGGACAGCTGAGGAACAGGCAGGGACTTTGGTAGGTCTCTCTCTCTTATTTCAACAGGTACCAAAGTTCCACCAACTGAACAATGGCTGGGAAAAATCATATTGCCAAATCTGTTGCCCCTGTTACAGTTTCTGCCTCTGTCCAGACAGAGATCCCAGTTGAAGGACTGGTTCCATCTGCAGAATGCCTGCATGTTGAAGCTCTCAGAAAACAAATGGAGGCGCTCAGAGAAGAGGTGGCAAGGCTGAGCAGCATTCAAGACAAGTACATTGATGAGATGTTTCTTGAAACATCTAAGCTCTTCAACAGAGGTGAAGATGGAAGCCTACAGAATGACGAAAGATGGACACGAGTCACCAGGCAGAATCACCAATCCAACTCCTCCAGTCCTTGAATCGAAGGACCATTATGCAGTCCTAGAAATGGAGGAGGTGAAAGCATCCCAGGAAAGGGAAGAAGTCTGGCACCTCAAAGTTGCAGAATCAGTGACCACAAGGAAGCAAAGGGGTACTGAAGCGTCCATCTGCCAACCAGACGATGTCCACAGAGGTATGCTGTCTGCCAGGTGCCAAAATCCAAGACTTATCAAGCCTATTGACTGATTTACTATTACTTGATGTTGCTCATCCGTGCGACATAAATGATACTGACAGGTATCCCTCTGAGTGTATCAAAAATGACTTCATGTCTCTGGGACAGAGGATGAAGCAGATAGGTGTACAAGGTGGTGTTCTCTTCAATCCTCCCTGTTGCGAGTAAAGGCCGAGGCAGAGAAGCTCTCATCCTGGAGATGAATGCATGGCTGCGTGGATGGTGTCATTGTGAGCGTTTTGGTTTCCTGGACCATGGGATGATGATCCAAGGGCTGCAAAGCAGAGGTGTCATCCATATGTCCAAGGAAGGGTTGAAATGTCTTCAGTTGCAGACTGGCTAACGTATTGAAGAGGGCTTTAAACTAGATTCGTTGGGTATGGGCGAAGAAAGCACCCAGTTAAGTGAAACATTAAATACCTCTATAGAAATGGGTAAAAGGGGCAACATCTGGAAAGCGGTGTGTATAAATGCCCATAGCATGGGAAATAAGATTCCAGATGTTGAGACGTTAATGGAAGAGGCTAACTTGGACTTAGTGGTGGTTACGGAGACATGAACATAAGATATGCCATACTGGGTCAGATCAAGGTCCATCAAGCCCAGTATCCTGTTTCCAAAAGTGGCCAATCCAGGTCACAAGTACCTAGTAGTTTTCCCAGAAGACGGAGGTTCCACATTGCTTCTATTAGGACAAACAGTGGATTTCCTGGGTCCCCTTTAATAATGGTTTATGGACCTTTCCTTCAGGAACTTGTCCAAACCTTTTTTAAACCCAGCTACACTAACAGCTTTTACTACATCCTCTGGTAACGAATGCCAGAGTTTGATTACGTGTTGAATGAAAGATAATTCTCTTATTAGTCTTATATTGGTTATACTGTAGCTTCATTGCATGTCCCCTACTCTTTCTACATTTTGTGGCTTAAACAATAGACCTACATTTACCCGTTCCACTCCATTCATTAATTTATAGATCTCTATCAGATATCCCCTCAGCCATCTCTTTTCCAGGTTGAAGAGCCCTTACCTTTTTAGCCTATCCTCCCAGAGATATACTTCCATCCCCTTTACCATTTTGCTGACTCTTCTCTGTACCTTTTCTAATTCTGTTATATCCTTTTTAAGATACAACCAGAACTGCACACAATATTCGAGGTGCAGTCACACCATGTAATGATACAGAGGCATTATCCTATCCTTTTTTGGTTTTATTCTCCATTCCTTTCCTTATGATTCCTAGCATTTTATTTGCTTTCCTGGCCACCACTGCACACTGGGTAGAGTGTTTCAACATGTTATCCATGACGACGCCTAAATCTTTTTTCTGGGTGGCGGTTCCTAATGTGGAATCTTGCATCTTGTAACCATAGTTTGGGTTGTTCTTTTGTAGGTGCATACCTTGCACTTGTCCACATTAAGAACATAAGATATACCATACTGGGTCAGAGACTAAGGTCCATCAAGCCCAGTATCCTGTTTCCAACAGTGGCCAATCTAGGTCACAACTACCTAGCAGTTTCCCCACAGGTTCCACAATGCTTGTATTGTGTCAAGCAGTGGATATTCAGGGTCCCCTTTAATAATGGTTTATGGACCTTTCCACCAGGAACTTGTCCAAACCTTTTTTAGCCATGACTGTGGTATAATTCTAACGGGCTACACTTTATTCAGGAAGGATAGGATAGGAAGAAGGGGAGGAGGATTGGCACTATATATATAAAAAAAATATTAGCTATAAAATTACAGGTCTTAAAAGGAAGAGAGGAGGCATGGTAGGTTTAAACTAGAAAGAGGAAAAGAAAAATCCATTTGCATTGGCATGATATACAAACCACCTCATAGGGAGAAGAGGTGGACGGAGATTTAATAGAACGCATATGCAGCATTGCCAGGAAAGGAGAAGTGCTACATAAGAACATAAGATATGCCATACTGGGTCAGACCAAGGTCCATCAAGCCCAGTATTCTGTTTCCAACAGTGGCCAATCTAGGTCATATGTACTGTCACACCCTCAGCGGGCCCTACTGGTGGGGTCAGGTATCACACGATGATTCCTCTCCTGGCTCTGTATGAAGATGCAGACAGCCCTGCCTGGCCCTCTGGGAGTTGTAGTTTATGCCTTCTCTGGTAAGAATTAGTTGTGCACACAGGTAAGGTTTCAAACAAGGGCTTTATTTCCCCGTCCACGAGGTTTTTCTCAACTTGGCAACACAAATAACAAAGCCTCTCCGGGCATATAACAAAAGAATAGAGTAGAACAGAAATAGCTTTACTTCAGCCTTTAAATCTAGCAAAAGAAAGGTATTTAAATAGTCCTTCTGTTAGCAAACAGACTTTCCTTTTGCTGCTTTACTACAGCCTAGTTTTACTGCTTAACTGAGAAACCTTTATCAGCCAAATATATTGTTGCTTTAACTTCTGGTTAAACTCATTACTTTATCTTAGAGAGAACATGTGGTCAGCAGTTGATAAAGAACAATCCATATCTTCTGGACTCACTTGTATATCAGAAGTATCACACTGCATCTGTTCATAACCATTTGTACATACGTTAGTTTGATCAGCTGGTTCACTAGAGTGAAGTTGGCTTGCTCCGTCTAACAGGAAATCTCCTCTCTTCTCTGAGCAAATGCCCTGCTGGGGGTTACCGTATGCCTCTGTGAAAGGCTTATAGAAGCTCTTTCCCTGCTGGTGGTTAAAGGGAAACTGAAAACATTCACTGGCTCTGCTATTAGAATGTTCGTGATAGGCTTTGAGCCTGGTAGGGCTTAGCTCCCTCTGCACAGCTGTGTGTGATTGCACTGCTCCAGACGGCACTTTGTTAAAAGCTTGGTATTTAAGATTGCTAGCAGAGTTACAAGCTCCTGTAGGTAAGAAACCTTCCTTTCTTCTGTTGCTGCTAGCACAAGGAAAGAAGTTACCCTCTGCTTCCTTTAAACTTGTTCCTGGTTGGCTTTTCCTAATAACTCTGGGTTTTACCCATTCAGGTAGGAAACAGCCTCTCTGTTTTTACTGCTCTGTTACCTTCTGTAAGAGTCTTCCCACGTCTCTCGTGACTTTCATTCACACATTCAGCGTCCAGCTGCTGACTTCCATACGTATCAAACAGGTCCTGGGACTCACTCAGACTCTCCTGTTGGTTTTCACGCTGACACAATTGTTCATTCTCTCTCTGCCACCGGTCTTGGTTCTGGGTATGAGACTGATTACCCATCTCTCTCTCTTTTTCCTTCTTTCCCTTTCTTCCCCTAACTGTTTGTGAGCATGCCTTATGTACGTGTCTCTGGGCTCCACCTCCTCCCAGCTGATCCGCATCAGGTAATAAAATTTCCATTCCCCTGCTACCTGGGTGTGTCTTCTTAGCCCTTGACCACGTGTGTCCTAGTTGCTTATAGCAACTGCCTGACAGGTTTTTGTTTATGCTGTCAGATTCTCCCTGATCTTCCATGCTGATCTCCATCTGTATAGGCTCTGTTGGGTCTACCCTGTGACAGTACCTAGCAGTTTCCCCAAGGGACACAGGTTCCACAATGCTTGTATTGGTTCAAGCATTGATATCCTGGGTCCCTTCTTAATAATGGCTTATGGACCTTTCCTCCAGGAACTTGTCCAAGCCTTTTTTAAACCCAGCTACACTAACAGCCTTTACTACATCCTCCGGTAACAAATTCCAGAGTTTGATTACACGTTGAGTGAAAAAATATTTTCTTTTATTAGTCTTAAATAGTTTACCCTGTAGCTTCATTGCATGTCCCCTAGTCTTTCTATACTGTATTCTGATAAGGTAAACAATCGATCTACGTTTACCCGTTCCACTCCACTCATTAATTTATAGACTTCTATCATATCTCCCCTCAGCCGTCTCTTTTCCAGGTTAAAGAGCCCTAACCTTTTTAGCCTTTCTTCATAGGAGTATCCTTCCATCCCCTTTACCATTTTGGTGGCTCTTCTCTGAACCTTTTCTAATAACTCTATATCCTTTTTAAGATACGGCGACCAGAATTGCACACAATATTCAAGGTGCGGTCTCACCATGGAACGATATAGAGGCATTATAATATCCTTTGTTTTATTTTCCATTCCTTTCCTTATTATACCTAGCATTCTATTTGCTCTCTTGGCCGCCGCTGCACACTGGGCCGAGGGTTTTAACATGGTATCCACAATGACGCCTAAATCTTTTTCCTGGGTGGTGGTTCCTAATGTGGAACCTTGCATCGTGTAACCATAGTTTGGGTTGTTCTTCCCTAGGTGCATAACCTTGCACTTGTCCACATTAAATTTCATCTGCCATTTTGATGCCCAGTCTTCCAATTTATCAAGATCCTCTTGCAATTTTCCACAATCCTCTTGGGTTTTAACAACTTTAAATAGTTTTGTGTCATCTGCAAATTTGATAACCTCACTCGTTATTCCACTTTCCAGGTCATTTATGAATATGTCAAAAAGCAGCGGACCCAGCACAGATCCCTGGGGTACACCACTATTCATCTTTCTCCACTGCGAAAATTGGCCATTTAGCCCTACCCTCTGCTTTCTATCTTTGAACCAGTTCCTGATCCACAATAGTACACTGCCTCCTATCCCATGACTCTTTAGTTTTGCCAAAAGTCTCTCATGAGGGACCTTGTCAAAGGCTTTCTGAAAGTCCAGATACAAAATATCAACCGACTCACCTTTGTCCACCTGATTATTCACTCCTTCAAAAAAACATAACAGATTAGTAAGACAAGATCTTCCTTGTCTAAAGCCATGTTGGCTGTCTCTCATTAGTTCATGACTATCTACATGCTGAGTAATTTTATTCTTTATGATGGTTTCTATCATTTTTCCCGGTATTGACGTCAGGCTCACCGGTCTGTAGTTTACCGGATCACCCCTGGAACCCTTTTTAAAAATTGGTGTTACATTGGCGATCCTCCAATCTTCAGGTATTAGAGATGATTTTAATGATAGTTCACAGATTACTAATAGCAGGTCTGCAATCTCATATTTCAGTTCTTTCAATACCCTTGGATGTATACCATCCGGCCCAGGTGATTTGCTACTCTTCAGCTTATCTAATAGTTGTAATACATCTTCTCGATGTATCGATATTTCCTTCAATTCTTCTGCACCTTTAAATACCACTTCAGTCATGGGTAACATCCCTACATCTTCCTCAGTAAAGACTGAAGCAAAGAATTCGTTCAGTCTCTCCGCTATCGCCTTGTCGCCTCTTAGTGCTCCTTTAATCCCTTTATCATCTAATGGACCAACTGACTCTCTCACAGGTTTTTTGCTACGAATGTACTTGAAAAGGTCTTTATTTCGCGTTTTTGCTTCTGCAGCAAGCTTCTTCTCAAATTCTCCCTTTGCCTGCCTTATCAATGCCTTGCATTTGGCTTGCCAGTGCTTGTGCTGTTTCCAGGTTTCGTCGTTTGGCTCTTTTTTCCATTTCCTGAAATATGCTTTTTTGGCAACAACAGCCTCTCTGACCTCAACTTTAAACCATGCTGGCAGTTTTTTGGACTTCTTTCCACTTTTCTTAAAGCGTGGAATACAGCTGGTCTGGGCTTCCAAGATAGTATTTTTCAACAACAGCCAAGCCTGATGTACGTCTTTAACCTTCGCCACTGCTCCTTTTAGTTTTTTCTTGACTGTTTTCCTCATTTTATCATAGTCTCCCTTTCGAAAGTTAAAAGGTAGTACTGTGGATTTCCTTACTATCCCTCCTCCACTAATTAAATCAAAGGCAATCATGCTATGATCACTATTGCCAAGTGGCCCCAACAACCTTATCTCTTGCACTAGATCTGGTGTTTCACTAAGGATTAGGTCTAATATGGCTTCCCCTCTGGTCGGTTCATGAACCAGCTGCTCCAAGAAGCAGTCATTTATTTCATCTAGGAACTTTATCTCCCTAGCATGTCCTGACGTGACACTGACCCAGTCGATACCGGGGTAGTAAATCACCCATTATTATTACTGTGCTGTAACTTTTGTTAGCTTCCTTGATTTCTTTGAGCATTTCATCATCCATTTGGTCATTCTGGCCAGGCGCTCGATAGTACACACCCCCACTGCCATTGCCTTCCCCCTTTTACATGGAATTTCAATCCATATAGATTCTACAGCAGAGTTTGTTTCCTGCAAAACTTTAATCCTTTCTGACTCAATGCCCTCTCTAACATAGAGAGCAACCCCTCCACCAATTTGATCAGCTCTATCATTACGATATAGTTTGTACCCAGGTATCACAGTGTCCCACTGGTTGTCGTCCTTCCACCATGTCTCTGATATTCCAATCATATCTAACCTTTCATTTAGTGCTATATATTCTAACTCTCCCATCTTATTTTTTAGACTTCTAGCATTTGCATACAAGCATTTTAGAGAATGTATTTTATCCATATTAATTTGTCTGTTAGACATGAGTAATTTGGGATCTTTAAGCTCTGTCTGCTCCATACTTGAGGGCATTTGGGCTACTTTACTCTTTTGTGGAACCTCTCTGCTTTTGGTAGTATCCTTCAAAGATACATTCTTCCAAACCATCTGCTCTTGGGCGACTGTCGGCTTTCCCCTAATATCTAGTTTAAAAGCTGCTCTATCTCCTTTTTAAAGGTTAATGCCAGCAGCCTGGTTCCATCCCGGTTAAGGTGAAGCCCATCCCTTCGGAAGAGCCCTCCTTTCCCCAGAATGTTCCCCAGTTCCTAACAAATCCAAACCCCTCATCTCTGCACCATTGTCTCATCCACGCATTGAGACTCCGGAGCTCTGTCTGCCTTTTGGGTCCTGCGCGTGGAACAGGAAGCATTTCGGAGAATGCTACCCTGGAAGTTCTGGATTTCAACTTCCTACCTAAAAGCCTAAATTTAGCCTCCAGAACCTCCCTACCACATTTTCCTATATCATTGGTACCAACATGTACCAAGACAGCAGACTCCTCCCCAGCACTATCTAAGACCTTATCTAGGTGGCGCGTGAGGTCCGCTACCTTCGTACCAGGCAGGCATGTTACCAGGCGATCCTCACGTCCACCAGCCACCCAGCTATCTACATGCCTAATGATCGAATCACCAACTATAACGGCTGTCCTAACCCTTCCCTCATGGGCACATGGCCCTGGAGAAACGTCCTAAGTGAGAGAGGGTTTTACATCACCTGGAGGACAGGTGCTAGTTACAGGATCACTTCCTGCCACACCAGGGTGATGCTCTCCTGTCACGTGACCTCTCTCCTCCATGGCAACAGGGATGCTGCCAGACTGGAGGTGGGACTTCAGGACTATATCCCTGTAGGTCTCGTCTATGTACCTCTCTGTCTGTCTTATGCTTTCCAAGTCTGCTACTTTAGCCTCTAGAGAACGGACTCATTCCCTGAGAGCAAAGAGCTCCTTGCACCTAGTGCACACGTAAGACCTCTCACCAACTGGGAGAAAATCATACATGTGACACTCAATGCAAAAGACTGGAAAGCCCCCATCCCGCTGCTGGACTGCTGTCTGCATCTTAGTTTTAAGTTTGTGTTTAGATCTAAGTTCTTTACTTACTAAGGGTTGCTATGGATATGTGATAGGTGATTTCAATATGCTGGAGGGTGACTGGCACATCTCTGCTGCAGTGTCATCTAGAAGTAAGGAGATCATGGATTCTCTACAGGGAGAACTATTCAGGCAACTGGTAACAGAACCCACACCTGAACGGGCCATACTGGAATTGGTACTTACCAATGGGGAAAGTGTTTCTGATGTTATAGTGGGAGATCATCTCACATCCAGTGATCCCCAGATGGTATGGTTCAGTATTAGGACTAGGGCTAATAAAATCCATTCAAAAGCGAGATTCTTAGACTTTAGAAAAACTAACTTTGCCAAGATGGGCCCAATATCTCAGGGAGTCGTTAGCAGGATGTAGAAAAACAGTGAGCTTAACTGAAAGGGGATATTTTAAGGGCAACCAACATTTTTGTTAGAAAGGTAAATAAAGGTAAAAGAAAATGAGGCTGCTATGGTTCGCAAAAGAAGTAGCTGAAAAGGTGAAGAAAAAGAGGGAGGCCTTTGTGAAATACAAGAGAACACACAGAGAGGAAGAGGGCATCTATATTTGGAAAAACTTAGAGAAACTAGCAAAGTAGTCAGGAAAGCAAAGATACAAAAAGAACAAGAAATAGCCAATGCAATAAAATGGGAGGGGGTAAGACATTTTTCAGATATGTCAGTGAGAGGAGGAAGGGCGAAAGTGGTATTGTCAGACTCAAAGATGAAGGGGAGGAATATGTAGAAGCCAATGAGGACAAAGCAGAATTGCTGAACAAATATTTCTGTTCTGTATTCACAAGGGCCTGGAGCAGGATCTCAGAAAACACCTACAAATAGGAACAGAAACAATGGGGATCTGTAACGATTTTCAGAATGTGTTCGTGAGGAAATAGCTAAACTAAAAGTAGACAAAGCAGTGGGACCGGATGGGATATATCCAAGAATACTGAAGGAACTTGGGGACCAGGGGCAGCTCTATAATGAGGCTGGAGTGAGGCAGTAGCCTCAGGCGGCAACGTTTTGGGAGCGGCAAAAATTGCTCCCCAAAAAAACTGCCTCACTTGGCCTTCAAACTTTGCAAACCTGTGAGAGAGTCAATTGGACCATTAGATGATAGAGGCGACAAGGCGATAGCGGAGAGACTGAATTAATTTTTTGCTTCGGTTGTTACTGAGGAAGATGTAGGGATGTTACCCATGACTGAAGTGGTATTTAAAGGTGATACTGTAGAAGAATTGAAAGAAATATCAATACACCAGGAAGATGTATTACAACTATTTGATAAACTGAAGAGTAGGAAATCACCTGGACCGGATGGTATACATCCAAGGGTGTTGAAAGAACTGAAATATGAGATTGCAGACCTGCTATTAGTAATCTGTGAACTATCATTAAAATCATCTTTAATACCTGAAGACTGGAGGATCGCCAATGTAACACCAATTTTTAAAAAGGGTTCCAGGGGTGATCCGGGAAACTACAGTCCGGTGAGCCTGACATCAGTACCGGGAAAAATGGTAGAAACCATCATAAAGAACAAAATTACTCAACATGTAGATAGTCATGGCTTAATGGGAGACAGCCAACACTGGCTTTAGATAAGGAAGGTCTTTGTCTTGCTGTTATGGTTTTTTTGAAGGTGTGATTAAACAGGTAGACAAAGATGAGTCGGTTGATATAGTATATATGAACTTTCAGAAAGCCTTTGACAAGGTCCCTCATCAGAGACCTTTGGCAAAACTAAAAAGTCATGGGAAAGGAGGTAGTATACTATTGTGGATCAGAAACTGGTTAAAAGATAAAAAGCAGAGGGTAGGGCTAAATGGCCAATTTTCCCAATGGAAAAAGGTGAATAGTGGAGTTCTGCAGGGATCTGTGCTGGGTCCGCAGCTTTTTGACATATTCATAAATGACCTGGAAAAGGGAATAACGACTGAGGTTATCAAATTTGCAGATGACACAAAACTATTTAAAGTTATTAAAACCCAAGAGGATTGTGGAAAATTGCAAGAGGATCTTGATAAATTGGAAGACTGGGCATCCATATGACAGATGAAATTAATGTGGACAAGTGCAAAGTTATGCACCTAGGAAAGAACAACCCAAACTCTGGTTACACGATGCAAAGTTCCACACTGGGAACCATCACCCAGGAAAAAGATTTAGGCGTCATTGTGGATAACGTGTTAAAACCCTCCGCCCAGTGTGCAGCAGCGGCCAAGAGAGCAAATAGAATGCTAGGTATCATAAGGAAAGGAATAGAAAATAAAACAAAGGATATTATAATGCTTCTGTATCGTTCCATGGTGCGACCACACCTTGAATGCTGTGTGCAATTGTGGTCGCCGTATCTTAAAAAGGATATAGCATTATTAGAAAAGGTACAGAGAAGATCGACAAAAAGGGTAAAGGGAATGGAAGAATAACCCCTATGAAGAGAGGCTTAAAAGGTTAGGGCTCTTCAACTTGGAAAATAGATGGCTGAGGGGAGATATGATAGAGGTCTATAAATTAATGAATGGCGTGGAACAGGTAAATATAGATCGATTGTTTACGTCATCAGAATATAAAAAAAACTAGGGGACATGCAATGAAGCTACAGGGTAACCTATTTAAGACTAATAAGATAAAATGTTTTTTCACTCAACGTGTAATCAAACTCTGGAATTTGTTACTGGAGGATGTAGTAAAAGCTGTTTGTGTAGCTGGGTTTAAAAAAGGGTTGGACAAGTTCCTGGAGGAAAGGTCCATAAATCATTATTAAAAGGGACCAAGGATATCGCTGCTTGACCCAATACAAACACTGAGGAACCTGTGTCTTTTGGGGAGACTGCTAGGTACTTATGACCTAGATTGGCCAATGTTGGAAACAGGATACTGGGCTTGATGGACCTTGGGTCTGACCCAGTATGGCATATCATGTTCTTATGAAGGGAGAGTGTTTCCCTTAACCGCGGCTCTGTTAAAGCTGAGCCCGCTGGCACTGATGTTTCCCATCAGCGCCAGCAGGCTCAGCTTTAACAGAGCCATGAGAAAAGGAAACACTCTCCCTTCACGTGGCTCTGCAAAGCTGAGCCGGCACAGGGGGGAGGAATGAGTGGCAGCTGTCAGGTCTCTTCCGGGGAGGCGGCGGCAGCCACGGGACACTTCATGCTGCTGCTGCAGTGGCAGCAAATTCTGCAACCGTTTTCTTTTTCTTCAATTTCCCTTCAGAAGGTCAGGCTAAGCTAAGCTAGGCGGGGGGGGGGGGGGGGGGTAGCACAGGAAATAGTAATGGGCTAATGGAGTGAGGGCTAGGACTGGAAATGGGCTGATGGAGGGTTAAGAAACGAAATAGGCTGATCGGGAGGGGGGGCTAGAACTGGTAATGGGCTGATTTATGTGGTTAGGCCTGGAAATGGACAGATTGGTGGGGTTAGGCCTGTTAATGGGCTGATGGGGGGCTAGGACTGGAAATGGGCTAATGGGGGAGGGGAGGAGAATGCTGCTGGCCCTGGAAGAAACCTAGAGGCTAGGGCTACAAATGGGCTGGCTGATGCGGGGCGATGAGAGAATAAGACCGGAAGGGAGCGGATATTGAGAGGGTCTGCCAAGGGAAGGAGGGGGCAGGAAGGGAGCAGATATGGTGGGGGAAGGAGGGGGCTGGAATGGAGCGGACACCTGGGGTGTACTGAAGGAGAACTGGAAAGGAACTGACACTTGGGGATGGGAATGATAGGTGGCTGGGTAATGGGGAGGAGGCTGTAAGGGAGCTGACATGTACTGGAAGAGGGTTGGACAGAGGGTAGGGCGCCTGGAAGGGAGCTGACTGGGGGGGGTGTGGCACTGAGAGTGGATGTGTGCTGATACCTGGGATGATATTTGGACTAGAAGGGGCTGGACAGTGGGGAAGGAGGGGGACTGGAAGGGAATGGACACCAGTGGCAGTCGTGGGAATGCAAGGCGGTTGACATTGGAAGGTACTGGGAGGGGAGGACTCGAAAAGGGGCTGATACTGGGGAGGGTTACTGGAACTGGAAATGGATTGATGGAAGGAAGTAAAGAAAACAAAAGAAGAGATAAGAAATGGCAGATGGACCATAGACCACAGAAAGAGAGCTAAGAGAAGACAGGAAAGCAGAAGCCTCAGATTGGGACCAGCATGATCAGAGAATAAAATGGTCAGACAACAAAGGTAGAAAAAATAATTTTATTTAATTTTAGTGATTGGACTTTTGCTATCTTTATATTTTACACAGTATTGGGGAACTGCATTTCTCTTATTTATCTGATGATGCACTGCATGTGGACTCTAGCTTCTTGGGGTTTCAGTTTAAATTTTGTCTACATATTTTTATTTTTACTTTAGATTGTGGTTACTTCTGTACTTGGTGAGGGTTGATGTTATGAGTGTGTGACTGAGGCCAGGTGTTCTGTTAACATGGAGTTTCTACATAAAGATCTATACTGTATTGTAGTAATTTGACTTGTTCAGCTTTTCAAATAGGTGTATGGATGTTCCAGGGCCCAGTGTAGTATTTACAGTGATGCTTTTTTTGGATGGGCTCCTTATGTGAGTTTTAGAAGTTTGTGCTGATATGGTATGGTAGGTTTGCTCTTTGTTGTAGGGTTTTATATTAGTTCACAATATGCCTGGTACTGGAGAATAGTGGTGGTTGTTGTTGTTAGTGAGATGATCAGAATTAGATTTTTTTTTTTAAGATATTGAGTTCTGTGGGTAAATGTCCTGGTCCAGCTCTGCACCCGTGGATGCAAAATATAAGCTGAAAAAGAAAAAGCAAGAACCATAATACAGTTTATAGCAACAAAATAAAAATGAGTTATAATTTAGTTTTATAAACTGTGCTGTTGCTTCTTGCTCTCTTTTAGTTCCAGGGCGTAAAGGCTTGGGGAGCACATTTCAGCTGTCTGCTGTTGCCCTGCCGCTGCTGGCAGAAAAATAGCAGGCAGCCAAAATGTGCCCTCCAAGCCTTTTCGCAGCATTTTAAGCAGGTCTGGCCCCTCCTTCTTCTGATGCGGTGCTTAAAGTGCCGGTGCCTTCCAGATTGGGCATATGCCCCCCCCCTCCTCCTCCCCCCCAAACCTGCATCAGCGCTGCCTGCTCTTTCCCTGCTGCTGGTGCCGCCGTGAAAAAAAACAGAGGGCAGCAGCAGCAGGGAAAGAGCAGCAGTGCTGGACGGAGGTATGGGAGGGGGGCGCGAGCCCAAGTTGAAAGTCGCACAGGACGCAATTGCAGCTCAGTGCCGCCCTGTGTGCAAACATCTTGCATTTCCTCCATATACTCTAATTGGCTTTTTGGTTTGGTTCAGTCCCTGATTGGAGTTCTGAAAAAGCCCCGCCCCCCTCTAAAGAGGGTGGGGGGTGTCATCTCATTCTTCGCCTCAGACAGCAGATTGCCTTCAGCCGCCCCTGTTGGGGACATTCTAGCAGCTCCATTGACTGACCTTTTCAGTGTTTGTTTGGAGTCGGGACTGGAGAAAGCGTAGTTACTCATCTGTAACAGGTGATCTCCGGGAACAGCAGGAATTGAGTCTTCACATATGGGTATCGTCTGCACCGACAGATCCTGTGCGGGAACGCTCCCCAGCATCCAATAGGAAAGCTTTTGGGAGCATCACACTGCGCCTGCGCTGCTGCCTTCCCCACTCTCCCTCTTTAGTTGGGTTTGTAGCTGAGACAAAAGGAGAGAAGGAAGGAAAGAGAAAGAGAGATAGAGATACAACTCCCAGGGGAGGTGGGTGGGTTGTGAAGACTCAATTCCTGCTGTTCCCGGAGATCACCTGTTACAGATGAGTAACTACGCTATCTCCAGGAACAAGCAGGAATGTAGTCTTCACATCCCAGAGCTGCGAAACCCAGGTTTGAGTGGGTCATGCTTTCTCCCAAGGATCTCGGACATCGAAACCCGGGATGGCGGGTAGGAGTTGTTCTAAGTATGAAAGAGATGCTGGAGCACAGCCTGGCCAAACGAGGCATCCCGACGGGAGTCCTTGTCCAAGCAGTAATGGGCTGCAAAGGTGTGGACCGAAGACCAAGTGGCTGCTTTGCAAATGTCGTCAATGGACACTGAGCGAAGGTTGGCCATAGGGGCCACCATTGCTCTCACATTGTGAGCTGTGACATGTCCTTCGAGAGAAAGTCTTTTACTCTCATAAGCAAAAGGATATGCAATCTGTAATCCAGTTAGAGAGAGTTCTCTTGGAAACTAGTAATCCAAGATGACTGGTGTCAAAGGCAACAAAAAGCTGTGAAGCCTTCCTATGTTGCTTTGTCCTCTGAAGATAAAAGGCTAGAGCCCTTTTACAATCCAGAGTGTGAAGATTCCTTTCTGCACTAGAGGCGTGAGGCCTAGGGAAGAATACAGGAAGGTAAACCGCCTGGCTTAAATGAAAAGGCAAAACCACCTTTGGCATAAAGTGAGGGTGAGTCCTAAGAACTACTTTATCATGGAGGAAACTTGTATAAGGAGGATCAGCCACTAAAGCTTGTAACTCACTGATGTGTCTTGCAGAAGTGAGGGCAATTAGGAAGATTACCTTCCAAGAAAGAAACTTCAGAGATGTAGTGGCTAAGGGTTCGAAGGGCGGTTTCATAAGCTGCCCAAAGGACAAGATTCAAATTCCATGCCACGGGCGGTGGCTTAATGGGAGGCTTAGTTAAGAGTAGGCCTCTCATAATCAAGCTACAAGCGGTTGAGAGGAGATAGGTTGTCCATCAAAGGGCTCGTGGAAAGCCGCAATGGCACTGAGGTGGACCCTCACTGAATTGGTCTTAAGACCAGAGAACGATAGATGGAGAAGATACTCCAGTAACGCCTCCACTGGAACTGAAAAAGGATTGAGTTCCTTTTTTGAACACCAGACAGAGAACCTTCTCCACTTAAAGGCATAGGCCCCACCTTGTGGAAGGTTTTCTAGAAACCAGAAGGATATCTTTAACCTGTTGAGAAAGGTTAATATCCTGGAACACCAGGCTTTCAACAACCACGCCATCAGGTGTAAAGACTGAGGATTCGGGTGCAGTAGCGTCCCGTTCTTCTGGGAAAGAAGATCTGGAGCACATCCCAACTCCAGAGACTTGGCTTGAGAGAGACGTAGAAGCAGTGTCTACTATGTCTGTCATGGCCAGCGTGGGGCTATAAGGATCATATGGCCCCTGTCTCTTTGAAGCTTGAATAGGGTTTTGGGAATGATGGGAATGGGTGGGTAGGCATAGAGGAAATCCCAACCCCAATGGAGATGGAAAGCATCCCTTGCCTGACAGTTCTGAGCCGGAATTCTGGAACAGAACCGGGGAAGTTTGGCATTCTGAGGACTTGCAAAGAGGTCTATATCTGGAGTTCCCCAGATCCAAAAGATTCGAGCAATTTGCTCTAGATGAAGGGACCACTCGTGTGGCAGCAGTACTCAACTGAGTTTGTCTGCCAAGAGATTTTGTGTGCCTGGAAGATACACTGCTAGCAAGTGCATCTGAAGGCCTCTGGCGAAGGCCCAGAGGCGTAGAGCTTCGTTGCACAATGCCTGAGAACCTGTCCCACCCTGCTTGTTCACATAGAACATGGCTACCTGATTGTCCATCTGGACAAGAACCATCTTGTCGCTCAGGCTGTCCTGAAATACTTGAAGAGCATAGAAGATGGCTCTGAGTTCCAGAAGATTTATGTGAAGACAAGCCTCTTGCTTGGTCCAGAGACCCTAAGTGGAGAGACTGTCCATATGAACCCCCCCCCCAACCTAACTTGGACGCATCCGTCGTCAAGGTAGCTTGGTGTAGTGGCTGCTGAAAAGGAGACCCTACGAGAAGGTTTTCCAGTAACTGCCACCACTGTAGGGATGAAACGAGGCGTGTGGAGTTTCCTGATTTTGTCCCCCAGGCGGCCCGACGCCTGTGTCCACTGAGAGGCTAGGGTCCACTGGGCTGCCCGTGTGTGTAGACGAGCATAGGGGACCACATGAACAGTGGATGCCATATGCCCCAGCAGTTGAAGCATCTCTCGAGCAGTTAGAGACGTTTTCAAAGCTGCTTGAGAGGCCAGTTGGATAATTATTCGAGCACAATGTGGTTGTGGCAGGAAAGCCCTTGACTGCCTTGTGTCTAGAAGAGCCCCTATGAACTCTAGGGACTGAGAAGGGGTGAGGTGATTTTGGGATGTTTATGACCAGTCCCAAATAATGCAGGATTTGCATTGTATAGGAGAGAGCGGAGCTGGCTTCTGGAGCTGTCGATGCTCGGATGAGCCAGTCGTCTAAGTAGGGGAAAACGAATATCCCCAGAGTTCTCAAGAATGCTGCTACTACTGCCATGCATTTTGTGAAAACTCTCAGGGCGGAAGCCAGTTCAAAGGGTAGAACCTTGTACTGGTAGTGTCTTCCCCGAAAGAGGAATCAAAGAAACCTCCTGTGATCTGTATGGATAGGGATATGTGTAGTTCCATCCTTTAGATCTAGAGAACATAGCCAATCCTGACTCTGAATGTAAGGAAGAAGTGTTCCGAGAGAGATCATCTTGAATTTTTCTCGGAACAGATAGTTGTTTAACTCCCTGAGGTCCAGAATGGGCCTGTACCCCCCTGTCTTCTTTGGGATGAGGAAGTAGTGGGAGTAGAAACCCATGCCCTTTTAGAACACAGGCACCTCTTCTATTGCCCCCTGAGCAAGTAGTGAGGTGAGCTCTTGACACAAGAGAGTGGTGAAAGGGGCCCGAGAATTGAACTCTCTTGTGATGGTGGGAGGGGCATACTGTGGAAATGGAGTTTGTACCCCTCTGATACAATAGAGTCCACTGCTCTGATGTTATCTGTTGCCACCTTTCAGCAAAGTGACAGAGTCTGCCTGGAATGGTGAGAGGCTCTGGACCCTTTAGAGGTAGGATGACTAGGTTCTCTAGGAAGGAGTCAAAGCCCCTGAGGAGGCTGTGCCTGCTGAGCTGGCTGAGCTCTAGGAACTTGGGCCTTCCTCTGTTGTCTGGGTTGCTGCTGCTGCCCCTTTTGGGAAGCATGGACTGGGCAGTAGACAATTTGGGTGCAAGATGGGTAGAATTTCTTTTTTCTTATTGAAAAAGGGTTTCTTAGTTACCTTTTTCTTAGTTGGGTTGGCAGTGGCCCTTGATAACTTGTTGAAGGTGGTGTTCTCAGACTCAAGCTGAGAAGCTTGGTCCTGCCAATCCTTAACAAAGAGGTTTTCTCCTGTGCAAGGAATATTCCCCAGCTTGTCTTGCACCCACTGTTCCAAGTCGGATGCCTGAAGCCAGGTAATACGACGTGCACCGATGGAAATAGCAGAGGTCCTGCTAATGCATTCGAAGCAATCAAAGGTTGTGTAGTTCATGAACTTAGACACATTCTGGGCATGCTTGACCAGAGTGAGAAAGTCAGCCCTCTTGTCATCAGGAAGGAGTGGAGCCATGAGTTCCAAATCTCTTGTAACTTCCCGAAGAAACATACCCATATAAAGTATGTAAGAACTTATTCTGGCCGATAGCATCGAGGACTGAAAGCATCGATGCCCAAAAGCATCGAGTGTCCTCACTCACGACATGGAGGGTTGGAAGAATGCGTCTTAGCACTCTTGATACTATGCATTGCCGATTCCGCTACCATAGAATGGTGTGGTAATTGTGTTTTTTGAAAACTGGGACATTGTGGAACTCGGTACATTGTATCGAGTCTCCGAGAGTGTGAAGACACCATTAACGGGGTTTTCCACATCCTAAGTGTGAGGTCATGCAACATTCAGTGAATGGGAAGGGTAGCAGCCTCCTTAGGTGCTGCCGGATACTGAAGAATTTCTAATTCCTCAGCTCTCGGTTCCTTCTCTGGGGTCACGGTAAATTGAGAATCCCCAGGCTACATCATGTATGAAGTCTTGGAAGGACAAGTCTCTGGAGGACACATCTGACGGTGTGGGGAAGGAGAGGGATCCTCCAGAAGAACCACTCCGAATCATCAGAATCGGAGGACTCAAAGTATCCATGTGCTGGATGCTCTCATATTGCTTGTCACCGGTACCGATTGAAGTCGGCATCGGATTGCCTCGATACCTGGCCCTCGATACCAGAGGTCTGGCATGGGAGGAAGCATGGAGAGAGGCGCATCGGTCGAAGCAGGTACATTCGGTACCAGTACCGGTACCAATGACTGCAGAACCAACTGTAGCGGCTTTAGTGGTACCGAGGCTGCTAAGAGTGCCGCAAGACTGCCCTCAATGGCCGGGATATGTTGATCCATGGAGCCTACTGATGTTTGGGTGTCGATCCCGGCAGAGCAAGCCATGACCCCAGAACATGGCACCAAGAGTTCTCCGGAGGTGGAAGCCTCGGGAACATCCTGGAACCCCGTTAATGCTTTGGAGGCAGGGATCTCCCGCCGGGGCTTTTTGGCTGGTGTATTTTCCTCGAGAGCAATGCTAGTAGCATCTCTATGCTTAGAAGGAGATCTACCCTTCGAGGTCCGGCCGGTCTTGGAAGACCTGGGTTTAGTTACCTGAGATCCATGTGAGGAAGATGAAGCCCTGGACGACGTCGATGCAACAGACATTGCATCTGAGGCAAAGAGGTTGCCAAATTTTGCAGCTCTGTTCTGCAGGCCCCTCTTGGTCGTCTTTCTACAAAGGAGACACTCCGATGGCAAATGATCAGGACCTAAACATTTGAGACACCAATCATGGGTGTCGGTAGCAGAAATAGTACTGCTACATTTTGAACATATTTGAGACCACTAGATGGTTTCTCCATTTTGAAAAAAAATGGGGCCTAGTGCCCAAAATGGCACCTAAGCACCCAGAGGGGAAAAATACCTGGAAGAAAAGGAAAAGAAAGTTGTTTCTTCTTTTTTTTTTTTTTTTAAAGAAAACACCGGTGGTGCCAGTATGGGCGTCGACGGGAAGGCAGACGCGACCACAAAAAAAGAAAATTTTCTGCGGTGACAGGGTTTGCTGCCTGTCGGCTCCGCGGAAAACAAAGAAATGAAGAGGGAGAGTGGGAAAGGCGGGAAGGCAGCAGCACAGGCGCAGTGGGATGCTCCCAAAAGCTTTCCTATTGGACGCTGGGGAGCGTTCCTGCATGGGCTCCGTCGGTGCCGATGATACCCATATGTGAAGACTACATTCCTGCTTGTTCCTGGAGATAGGTACATGTGGTTCCGTTACACAAAATTAGAAGGCCAGTTAATGTAACCTCTGTGATGAGTAAATTATTGGAAACACTGCTGAAAGAGAAAATAGTGAGGTTTCTGGGGTCCAATGGATTACAAGATCAGAGGCAGCATGGATTCACCAGAGGCAGGTCTTGTCAGACAAATCCGATTAATTTTTTTGACTGGATGACCAGGGAATTGGACAGAGGGAGAACCCTAGATGTGGTGTACTTAGATTTCAGTAAAGCCTTTAGGTGACTTATAAACAAACTGAGCATCCTAGGGATGGACCCTAAAGTTACTGATTGGGTTAGAAATTAGTTGAGTAGGAGGTGAGAAAAAGGTATAAAAATGAAGCTCACTCTGAGGAAGTTAGCAGTGGTGTGCTGCAGAGATCTGTCCTTGGTCCAATTCTTTTTAACATCTTTGTTAGTGATATTGTGGAAGGGCTGTCGGATAAGGTTTGCCTCTTTGCAGATGATACCAAAATCTGCAAGAGTAGACTCCCAGGAAGAGGAAGATAACATGAGGAGGGATCCAGCTAAGCTTGAAAAATGGTCAACAATTTGACAGCTGAGATTTAATGCTAAAAAATGCAGTCATGCATTTGGGCTGCAAAAATTCAAGTGAGTGGTACAGTATAGGGGGTGAAGTACTTTTGTCCACTAAAGAAGAGCGGGACATAGGCATGATTTTGTCTGATGATCTTAAAGTAGCTAAACAGGTAGAAAAGGCAACAGCGAAAGCTAGAAGGATGCTTAGCTGCATAGGTAGAGGAATGGCCAGCCGAAAAAAAGAAGGTGAAAGTGTCTCTGTATAAGTCTTTGATGCGACCTCATTTGGAGGATTATATGCAATTCTGGAGACCGCACCTTCAAAAGGATAAAAGCAGGTTGGAGTCGGTGCAGAGGGTGGCTACTAAAATGGTTAGTGGTCCTTGCTGTAAAGCATATGAGGACAGACTTAAAGATCTTAATATGTATACTTTAGAGAGGAAAGGCAGGCTAGAGGAGATATGATAGAGATGTTTAAATACCTTCATGGCATAAATGCACATGAGGAGAGTCTCTTTCAATTGAAAGCAAGCTCTGCTACAAGGGGACATAGGATGAGGGTGAAAGGGGACAGACTCAGGAGTAATATGCGGAAAGGTGAAATTAGACCTTATCTGCTAATTTTCTTTCCTGTAGTTCCTCCAGTCCAGTCCAGTCCAGTATTTTGTGAGTAAGCATAAGTATTTGTCTTTGTTTTTAGTGGTTTGTATGGCATGCCATGTGCATTCAAGTTTTCTTAGTTCTCTTTTGATTAGCCTTAACTCATGTCTGTATCATTGCTTAGAAGGATTTTTAGAGGTTAGATGTGAGGTCAGTGGCTTGGTTGTCATGTTGGTGATAGAGGTGTTCCATTTGTCAATTAAATCATCAAGATCTTCTGTGCTCGTGTGTATGGATTGCAAAATCTTGTCTGTGAAGATTTCTTTATCAAATTGAACATATTTGGAGTATTGTTTAACATTTTTTTTTTTTAGTTTGGAAGAGAGGCTGAGCGACCTCTAGAGTGAATTCTATGAGGTGGTGGTCTGACCATGGGACTGGAGTGTTAAGGGGGATGGATATTATTATGCAGCTGGATATCTCGTGGTATAAACATGAGATATATTATGTTCCCTCTTTTGTGCATTGGGCTGGAGATTATTTGCTTGTAGTCTAATTGTTCCATGGCCATGGTAAAGGAGGAAGCTTGCGAGTTTTGGAGTGATGGGAGATTGAAATCACCAGATAGTGCTACTTTTTTATTTGGTGATATGCTAACTATTTAATTGATAATGTTAGATAGACCATCTGGGTCAGAGGTTGGGGCTATAGATTAGACAGAAAGACATGTATTTGCTATCTATTAGTAAAAGATCAATGCCAGATGTTCTAGAGCTATAGAATTTTGGAGATAGTGAATCTTTAATAAGCATCATTACACCGCCACCTCTTTTGTTTGACCTTGGGGTATGGAATATTTTATAATTAGGTAGATTTAGTTGGTTTAAAAGTACATTATCAAATTCACTAAGCCAGGCTTCTGTTATGAGGATTAAGTCAGGATTAAAGTCTCTTGTCTAGTCAGCTATTATTGGGATCTTCTTTTTTATGGATCTAGCATTGGTGTATGCACCTCTGAGGAGGGCAGGAATTTGTGGCAGACTGAAACGTATTGGTAGATAAGGGGTAGATGTTTATGTATATTAGTCTCCTTTTTTGTGGATAGTTTGGGTCCTTGATGCATGGTTTGTGAAGGGGTGGAGCTAGATGAGCATTGTAAAACGAGCGGATGATTGGGAGGTTATCTTGATATCTGTGATTGTGTCAAATTTATTTATTTATTTACATTCTCTTACATACCGCGCTATTCTGCATCAGTGCGGTTTACATTGAACAAACTGAAATTACATTGAACAGGGCATTATAACTTGGAGATAACTATTTTACAGGGAAACATGGGCTATGGAGGGTTAAGTGGCTTGCCTAAGACCACAAGGAGCACCTGTGGGACTAGAAACCCCAGTCCTTCCGGCCCAAGGTTGCTGTCCTCTAGTGGGATTTGAACCTCCGACCTTCCGGCCTGAAGTACCTTGCCCCAACCACTAGGCCACTCCTCCACTATGAAGTTTTTGGTAATGATGCAGTTACTCTTTGGTCCAGTAGGTAGAGTAGCAATCGGTGGGTATTTGCAATGGCTAATAGGGTGGATATAATGCAGTAAAGAGTGGGTTTTGGTGCTATGGGGAATAGTTCAAGTGACAATATGAATGAAGTACCTGAGTTAACAGTGTGTCAGACCTTGGAGTTTATCTATTGGAGGTGAGTGACTGAGCAGTTTAATGGAGTGTGGGGAAATGCAACGTGGGTGGAGTAGTTTTGGATTATTTGTAGCAGTTTCTGGGTTGATAGAGGTGTTAATTCAGTTGTATCAGTGTGAATAAGTATGAAGAGCAGGGTAGTAATGCTGTTTTAGCAGATTAAGTGACTAACGCAATTGATACAATCAGTAATTCAGATCAAAAGACTGAAGAGCATTTGTAGAGAGCAGGTTAAAAATTAGGTTAGACAAATTACAATAATGCTGATCTAACAAACAGATGAGCAGTAGTTATATAGCTGTTAACTAAGCAACAAAACTGAATACTCTGTTAAGGTGAACAGGCTGGTTTAGTTACTGTGACGCTACAGTCCTATGTTATTCAGTAACTTATGGGGCATAGAGTTGTCGGGGGAGTTCTGTGGTTAGACGTGGGAGGCCAATCAGGCTTGGTGCGGATTGATGACAGTCTCCAACGTGGAATACTCCTTCGGAATTTGAAGCTACAGTTTCTAGGCTTTCTTTTTGGTGATTGCAGCTTCTTACAGGATCTGGGATTATTAGGTTGCATCCTGCTAGCAGGAATGGTCAGCGCCACGGGTCACGTCTAAGGACTACGCCAAAGGATCCTTTGGCGAGGCCCTCATGCACGGGCCCACCTGTAGCATGCCGGGTATTTAAGCTTACAGAAGAGGGCTTGCAATTCTGAAATGTGCCTTGCCGAACAGATGGCTACTAGGAAGACTACCTTCAGTGAGATCTTTGATTTAGGCCGCCCTAAGCGGTTTGAAGGAGGAACCCCCCAGAGCTGCTAAGACAAGATTAAGAACCCATGCTAGGACCAGCAGCTGTGTAGGCAGTTGCAGATGTTACACACCCTGCAGGAAGCGTACTACATTGATGTGCACCGCTAGGAGAACTCCCTGGACCTTGCCCAGATAGCGTCCAGCCCCAGGCCCTTTTCCAGGCCCACCTGGAGGAACCCTAGGAGGACTGGCACCATGGCCTTTAAGAGCCGCATGTCCTTATCTTCGCACCAAGTCTCAAAAAGGCAGCAAACCTGGATATAGGCCAGGTAGTGGAATGCCTTCGTGCCTACAACAAGGTGGCTATAACAGGATCCGAATAAGCTTGGCGTATCAATTGTGCCCTTTCAAGACCCATAGTAACATAATATATGACGGCAGATAAAAACCAGTATGGTTCATCTAGTCTGCCCAGAAAGATGACAAGAGTATGTGCACCTGTCGCTCCGTGCAGGTCACCCTTCCCCAGCCTTTGTTTAGGGGTATACCCACCACTCCTGTTTGTTGAGATATAAGAGATAGTTAAGTTTATTTTGATTTTATCCTGTTGCTATAAAAGGATCCACTGTGTCTGTCCCATGCCATTTTGAATTCTGTCACTGTATTTGCCCCTACCCATCGGGAGGGCATTCCAAGCATCCACCAACCTTACAGTGAAAAAAGTATTTCCTGACATTGCCTTTCAATTTACCCCCTTGCAGCTTCATGTTATGCCCTCTAGTATTACAGCTTCCTCGTCTTTGGAAGAGGTTTGTTCATTAATACTCTTTAGGTATTTTAAGGTCTGAATCATATCTCCCCTGTCCCTCCTCTCCTCCAGAGTGTACATATTTAGGTCTTCAAGTCTCTTCTCATATGTCTTCTGATGCAGGCACCAAATAATTTTGGTCGCCTTCATCTGACCCTTTCCAGTCTTTATATATCCTTTGCGAGATAATGGTCTCCAAAACTGAACACAGTCTTCCAAGTGAGGCCTCACCAATGACTTGTACAGCGGCATTAGTACCTCTTCCTTTCTGCTGATAATTCCTCTTTGTATGCAACCCAGAATCCTCCTGGCTTTTGCCACTGCCTTGTCACACTGCTTCGCCACCTTGAGATCTTCAGAAATAATCACACCAAGGTCCTTTCTGGTCCATGCACGCCAACCTCTCACACCCTATCGCATACATTTCCCTTGGATTTCTGCTTCCTACGTGCACGACACTGCACTTCTTCACATTAAATCTTAACTGAAAAGCATTAGACCATTCTTCCAGCTTTTGTAGATCTCTCCTCATGTTCTCCACTCCCTCAAGGGAGTCGCTCTGTTGCAAATTTTCATGTTATCTACAAAACGAAAGACTTTTCCCATTCAGTCCTTCAGCAATATCACTCACAAATACATTGAAAAGTACCCGTCCCAGGACCGAACCCCGGGGCACACCACTAATCGCCATCCTTTCAACCGAGTGAGTTCCGTTTACCATCACCTTCTGTTGTCTGTCAGTCAGTCAATTTCTGATCCAGTTCACCACCTTGGGACACATCCCCAAGCTATTGAGTTTATTGATAAGCCTCCTATGAGGAACAGTAATAAAAGCTTTGCTAAAATCCAGGTAGATGACATACATCGCATGCCCCTGATCTAGTTCTCTGGTCACCCAGTCAAAAAACTCAATCAGATTTGTTTGGCAAAATCGTCCTTTGGTAAAACCATGTTGCCTTGGATCTTGCAACCTGTTGGTTTTGAGAAGGTCCACTAATCGCTCTTTCAGAAGCGCCTCCATTACTTTTCCCGCCATCAAGGTAAGATTTACTGGCCTGTAGTTTGTCACTTCTTCCCTGTTACCACTTTTGTGAAGAGATACCACATCAGCCCTTTTCCAGTCCTGAGGAACTCCTCCTGTCTCCAAGGATTCAGTATCCTGGGATGAATCTCATCTGGTCCCATGGCCTTGTCCACTTTCAGTTTTGCAAGTTATTCTAACAAATCATCTTCTTTGAATGGTGTGGTAACTACTCCATTCCCATTTTTATATTTGGGAGTCACAGGTGGTCCTTCTCCAGGATTTTCTTTAGTAAAAACAGAGCAGAAATATTTGTTTAGCAATTTCACTTTTTTAATGTCACTTTCCACGAGTCCGTTCCCAGCACTTCTGAGTCCTGCAATTCCACCTCTGATTTTCCTCCTCTCCTGAATATACCTGAAGAAAGTTTTGTCGCCACACTTCACATCTTTATCCATTTTTTCCTCTGCCTTTGATTTTGTTTTCCTTATTTCTCTTTTTGTCTCTTTTAGTTTGATCCTGTATCCCTTTCTGTATTCCTCTTTTTGTGAGCTTTTGAATTTTGTGAAAGCTGTGTTTTTTGCCTTTATTTGAGCAGCCACTTCTTTGGAGAACCAAATAGGTTTCCTTCTCCTTTTGTTTTTATTTACTTTCCTTACATATTTATCTGTTGCCTCTTTTATTGTCATCTTTAGTTTAGCCCATTGCAATTCCACTTCGCTTATCCCTATTCTCATCCTGCCAACTCCTCCTTCAGGTACTTGGCCATTTTACTGAAGTCAGTATTTTTGAAGTCTAGGACTTTGAGCTTACTATGATTGGACTGCACCTTGGCTTTTATCTCAAATCACACTGTGTGATGATCAATGCTGCTCACATGGGCACTCACCCAGACATTCGAAATGCTATCTCTGTTGGTGAGCACTAAATCCAGCATTGAGCTTTTCCTGGTCAGTTCCATCACCATTTGTCTAAGTAACGCACCTTGGAAGGCATCCACAATTTTTTTTTACTTCTTTCCAGATTTGCAGAAAGAATACTCCAATCCACACCAGGTAGATTAAAGTCAACAAATATGATCACGTCCCCCTTTATAGATATTGCAAAGATAGCCACAATCAATTTGCTATCTATTTCTTTGGTTTGAGTCGGAGGCCTTTAGATCACACCAGTATGGATGACAGTGCCATCTCCTCTTTCCAAAACAATCCATAGTGCTTCTTCTTTTCCCCACGTCCCCTGCATTTCAGTAGCTTTAATATTCTTTTTGACATATAGGGCTACTTCTCCTCCTTTTCTCTATCTCGTCTGAATAGATTATAGCCAGCTATGGCTATATCCCATTCATGCGATTCATTAAACCATGTTTCTGTAATGGCCACAATGTTCAAGTCTATTTCCACCATTACGGCTTCCAGGTCAGGAACTTTGTTGGCTAAGCTTTGATCATTTGTGCTCATTGCTTTCCAGCATTTGTGAACTAGCTTGCCTGTATTTTGCATGGATTTTGTTCTACATACCTCTTCCCACTTGTCATTGATGTGTGGTTTAAAAGTGTGGCTGTTTCTAATGTTGTTCTGCTTTTGTCGGGCGTGACATCCTGAACTTGTCCTTCCCCATCCATCAGCCCCTTTCTCTAGTTTAAATGCCTGTCCACATACTGTCTGAATTTTTCACTCAGGATCCTTTTCCATGGGACGAAGAGATGTAGTCCATCAGCACAGTATAACCTCTTGTTGATCCATCTGTTTCCCCAGCTGCCTATAAATCTGAATCCTTCTTGTTTGCACCAGGTTTGAAGCCATGTATTAAAGTTGATTATGTGATGCAGCCTTTCTGCCCCCTTACCAAGAACAGGTAGAACTTCTGAGAATGTTACAGTGTTAACAATGGGTTTGAGTTTCTCTCCCAGAGTCTGGACGTCCCTTTGAACTGAAGAGGCACTGTTTCTAGCCAGGTCGTTTGTTCCCAAGTGGATGATAAACATCAATTTTTGAGTGCTCACTTTCTGCACTAACTACACCAACAATTTGGTTTGTATTCCTGCTGGCTGAAGAGCCTGGGAGGCATTTGACCATCTTCTTTCTTTTGAACTGTGCTCCCAAGTTGGTGCCTCTGATGATGGAATCTCCAAGTAGTAGTAGTTTTCTGTTTTGTAATTTTTTTTCTTCATATTTTGGTGCATTATCAGTAGATTGGGCATTGCCTCTCTCATTTAAGGGTCCTTCAGTTTCCACGGCTTGGGCATCCTCATTATAGCAAACCGCTGCTGATCGCTGGAAGTAGCGGGATATAAGTGTACACTAAATTATCCAAGGCAGAGAAGCATTATGCAGGGATATCTCTTTATGTCTCTGCGTCACAAGTTGCAACCTACCAGAGCTCACTGTGATTCATTTGTTCCTGGGATGCTTGATTCTTTGTGGGACAGATGTTGGATTTAGTTCTGTTTGTATCCTAGAAGAGGTGTGTTTCATTGCAGCTAGCTCTTCCCTTAGTAGAGTCAATTCTTTATGCATAGCAGCTAATTTGAGGCAGGACACTAGGCCTTGAGACAAGAGATCCAGAACCTGTGGCAGCCGCAGGGCTTCTGCCACCAAGAGATGCATTAGATCGGCATATCAGAGCCGACACAGCCAATCCTGAGCTATCAGCAGCACCCACCCCTGATAGGTGTCTATGCGGTGGAGAACCCGCCCTATCAGTGCCCAAGGTGGAAAGACGTACAGCAGTCCTGAGCGGGGCCACGGCTGTATGAAGGTGTCGAGGCCTTCTGCCATTGGAGAGTGCGTCAGACTGAAGAAGTGGGGTGCTTTGGCACAGTGCACTTGGGCCATCAAATCCATCACCGGTATGCCCCACCGCCCTACCAGTGACTGGAAGACTTCCTCCAAGAGAGACCACTCCCCCGCCAGGGTGTGGCAACTCAGGTAATCCATCTGGACATTCGCCACCCCTGTCACATGCACTGCCAAAAACATAAATAGTTGCGTTTTTGCCCACTGGGGCAACAGGAGGGCCTCCGCTGCTACCTGTGAGCTCCAAGCGCTGCCTTGGCGATTGATGTAGGCCACTGTGGTGGCATTGTCGAAAAGGACTCGCACCACTCTGTTGCGCACTAAGAGGTAAAACGCTTCCAGCGCCAACCAAACTGCCCTTGTTTCCAGTCGATTGATCGACCTCTGGCTCTTCTCGGGGACCAGAGTCCCTGAGCTACTTGGTCCTGGCAGTGCCATCCCCAACCTAGGAGGCTTGCATTTGTTGTGACTACCACCCACAGAGAGATCTCCAGGGTCATCCCTGCCCTCAGACTGTTGGGGTCCAGCCACCATCAGAGATTGGAACAACCCGCTTGCAAGAGGGAGAGGCGCACCTCCACGAAATGATGCAGTGGCAACCAGCGGGCCAGGAGGTGGGCCTGTAAAAATCACATATGCAGGCAGGCCCATGGCACCGGCTATAACAAGGCTGCCATGGATCCCAGGACTTGGAGGTAATCCTAGGCCCGAGGCCTCAGGGTCAGGCATAGCCCTTGAATCTGAGTCTGCAGTTTCACTATTCTCCCCTCTCGGAGGAAGACCTTGCCCAAGAGTGTGTCGAAGTAGGTGCCTAGATACTCTAAGGACTTTAAGGGCTGAAGGCGGCTCTTTTGAAGATTGACCACCCAGCCAAGCTGTTATAGGCACCGCACCACAATATCCATAGCTATCTGGCTCTCCTTGAGGGACATAAGCGCAGCACTAACCCACATTGTCAACGAATCTCTCAAGCAAGGACACATGCCAGACATCCTCAAAACTCCGTCATTCACTCAAACCTAAAAAAACCCAACCTGGACCTCCTCGACCCTGCCTCCTTCAGGCCTATAGCAAGTCTCCTATTCACCACCAAAATCATTGAGAAGATAATCCAATAGCAGCTCCAAGACCACCTGGATACCAACAACATACTGGATCCACAACAACACAGATTCCGCCCATTACATGGAGTTGAGACCATCATGACATCACTACTGAACACCCTCCTCAAAGGTACGCAGACAAAACACTCTGGATATGCCATGCTCTTCCTAGACATATCCCGCAGCCTTTGACACCATCTCCCACAACACCCTCCTACACAGACTCCAGGAAATTGGCATCAAGGACATTATACTTCAATGGTTCCGCTCCTACCTGACCAATAGACAACAGCAGATCCGCACAAGCATGGCAATCTCCCCCCCTTCCGCCAGCATCAAGGAGTACCCCAAGGCTCCACATTATCCGCCATGCTCTTCAATATCTACCTGAAGCCACTCTGCTCGATAATACGCGCTCACAACATCAACTACCACATCTACACAGATGACATAATGCTATATGGTCCCATCACAACCACCAACCCAACAAATAATCACCTATCAGACTGCTTCATTGAGGTCTCCAGATGGCTACAAGAGAACAACCTATCCAACATTAAAAAAACAGAAGACCTCATAGTGACCAAGGACCCTAACTTCATCCCGCCACCACACCTCATATTAGGAACCATCCAAATACAAATTCAACCCCACATAAAATATCTGGGAATCATCATCGATCAAGCACTAACATTTAACCAACAGATAAAAAAGACTACCAAAACAATATTCCACAAAACAAAGATGGTACAACGGCTCAGACCACTCATCGACGCAAAGGACTTCAGAACAGTCATGCAAGCTATGACGCTCCCCCACCTTGACTACTGTAATACGATTTATCACGGACTACCCACCACCCAAATCAACCCCTACGAACAGCCTTAAACACCACAGCAAGAATCATCCAGAAAGCGAAAAGACATGATCACATCACTCCAATCCTAAGAGAACTTCACATCCTTCCTCTCGAAGCAAGGATTAAATACAAATCTATCCTACTCATCCACAAAGCCCTCCATCAAACACAGACTTCTCAACTCCGGACTCTACTACCCCAGCCTACCCTCAACAGACCAACCCTTCAGAGCACCAGAAACACTCACTATCCCCCACGAAATAAACATAAATAAATAAATAAATATATGTATGCCCTGTCTTATCTCCCCTCCTGTTGAATGTAGACCCACAATTTGTGTTGCTGACCACTTTGATTGAAGGATAAGGTGGTATACAAAACTGGTTAAATAAATAAATCCAGGTTCTCCCCAAATAGCAAGGAACTCCCAAAGAGTAACCGGGAAAGTTTCGTCTTGGATGCCACATCCGCTGATCAGTGGCGGAGCCACATGAGGCAACAGGCTGCCACTACCGAGGCCATGTCCTTGGTGGAGACCTGTAAGAGATCATACAGGAGATCAGCCAGGAAGGCGGACCCTGATTCCAGCTGGGCATCCATGGAATGGTGTGATCCCCCCCCCCCCCAACTGTCGGCTCCGAAGAGTCCTGGGAAGCAGGCTTGGGCTAAATAAGCCACACAGATGGCCCCTTGCAGCCCTAAGGCAGAGATTTCAAAGGCTTGTTTAAACAGCACTTCCAGATGCCGGTCTAACAGATCCTTTAGGCCGCACCCCCTTCCATGGGGATTGTGGTCTTCCGGGTGATGGCCGCCACCAGGGCATCCACCTTAGGGAGGCATAGTTGCTTCTCATCCAGCGGGATGGGATAAAGTCGAGCCATGCTCAGTCCTATCCGCGGCCCTGTAGCTGGAGTCTTCCACTCTTCCTCTATCATAGCCCTCAGGGCTATAACTGGGAAGGATTTTGAAGGCCTGCAGATGCCCTCCACATTAGAGAGTCTTCCTCCGAGTCCGGGCCCACAGCCCCAGGCTCTGCAATGCGCACGGTGGCTAAGGTTTCTGTAGTCAAGGCTGGGAGCTCGTCGCGATGGAAAATTCTAACTGCAGAGGGGTCTCCCCCCTGGGATTTCCCCCTCCTCAAACTCCTCTGTAGCCTGGTCCAACAAATCTGAGGGCCTTTCCAATGCCCCCAATGGAGGTCAAGGAGCACACTTCCGTTTCCTCATCCAAACATTCCTGCCTCTGGCATTTCCCCTGCCCATGGGCATGGGGGGGTTGCTGCAAAGCATCCCCACTTGCTCCATGCTTCATTAGAAAGGCGTGATGGAGGAGCACGAATTTGGGTGAGAAAGGGACTGACCCTATACCTCCCACAGCTGCTGGCATATCCTAAGGGCTTTCCCCTGTGAAAGGAGTGAGAATCCTGCAAGTCCAGAGGCCCCAGGGGTGATTCTGTCTCCAGCACAGAGAAATCTAATATGGTGGACTTTCCTGCCAGAATCGCGGACCCGCAGGATGCTCCCGTGGCTTCCCCACTATTGGAGGAAAGTCTCTCTCCTTCCTCGGATCCCTCCTGGGTCCCTCCTAACTCCGCCGCAGCAATTCCATCCATCTTGCAGCAGCCACGGCAAAGCCAGAGTTCAGACAAATGGGCTTTGCAGCCACTGCACTGCGTACATGGGCCAGTCCATGCAGCTGCGTGTGCACGGAAGTCCCCCACCATGGCAAGAAGGCCCAGGGCCTGAGAAGACTTACCCGGGCTGCCCCCTCTACTGGAGATCGGTCAGATCCCCAAAGAAGTGCTGTGTATTGTAGGGATTATTAGTAGCAAACAAAAATAAATTATGCTCTCAGTTATGTCCAGGGGAAATTAGCTATCAATACCTGGCCACAGTTCTGTGAGAATGCTGGCAATAAGCCACAAAAAGAGCCTCGTCTGTATATATGTATATGTAACATAGTACTATCTATCTATATTATGTTTATTATCAGTAACAAGGTAGAAAATATATGCAGGCATATAGTTATAGATATATTATTAGAAATATGAGGTAGCAAGTTATAGCAGCACGACGACTACAGTTAGACAAAGTGATAAATCACTGATTAGTAACCCAAAGGTCACCAGTTCACTCTACACTCAGAAGAATTATGAAAACTAGTTTCTAACAATCATCCTCCTGGAGGAAGAGAGAAATAGGATGGTACCTTTGCTTGGCCTGATGGATGAGCTGGGATCCAAGAGTCTCTGGAGCAGCATGGAGGTCCAAAGAGGCAGCTAGGCAAACTAACGCAGGCTCAAGCCCTTTCGGAGGCGAGCCATGTGAGAACACAGAACCAGAGGTATCTCTGTCCTTAGGAGAATGGCCTTGCACACACATAGTGTGTATCTGTCTTGCAGACAGGCAAGGTAGTAAGCACAAGGCACACAGAGCACAAAAGTCGCAAAGGTTCTGTTGCATACTGTGATTATTCTTTGTGTAGAGTTTCCATCATAGGTCCGGTGTCTGGTTGGCACAAGACAGTCCGAAATGTTCTCAGCAAATCAGAAGGTAATGAAGAGGTGTTCATCCTGCAGACACAGGAGCCATAATGAGAGAAGATAACGGCATGCAGTTTTGGACATCCCAAGGCCAGTGGCATCGTTAGTGGATGATGATGACGACTGGAGAAGCAGATGTTCTTGCATGTGGATAATTAAATGGCCTGGGAAACTAATTGGCCAGGAGAAAATAATTGGACAGAAACAATAGTCTTTTGTATGCACAGGTATAATCACTTGGCAAGCAGTTGCTTGAAGGTCAGGTCTGAGACTGGAAGCACAGCAAAAGTTCCTTGCAGCAGGAAACCATCTTGTTTGGTCAGCTTTGGTTTGGGTTTCAGCATCTGAGCAGGCCGGAGATCTGCAGGCAGCATATCTGCAGGGATATGAGCCCTATAGTGTCCTTCTGTCCTGCCCATTTCAGTTTACCTTTTTTTTTTTGGTCTTTTTTAAACTTTACCAGCAAGAGGCTCTCCGCGGTGCATACAAGGAAGGACAAGCAGTACTGCTACAATCTCCAGCCCTCTCCCAAATGTTGGGGGAAGGGAATGGAGGGAGCAAAAGAGAGGGGCTAGTAGGGGGCGAGGGACCCGGGACCTCCGGATTCTGCACCCCTAAATCAATTGAAGGCTAAGACCCAAACTTGCACAGGCTATGCACACCACCTGCTTGGAGTCTGAGGAATACTGGCTCAGTCCAGTGGGCACAGGCTATTTATATTGAGCTGAGAAGTTTTCCTCAGTCTCCACTTGCTGGTTGGATGCCCTGGAATATTTCTTTACAGAGAGTGGTAGATGCCTGGAATAGTCTCCCAGTGGAGGTGGTAGAGATGAGGACAGTATCTGAATTCAGAAAAGCACGGGACAAACACAGAGGATCTCTAAAGGAAAAAGGGGGGACTGTTGTAATGGTTGATATGGAAGGACAGACTAGATAGGCCATGTGGTCTTTTTCTGTTATCATGTTTCTATGTTTCATAACAACTTCCTACTCACCTGCTTTTTCCAGAGCCATGCGCATCTCATAAGAGCTCATGGTGCCCGATTTATCCAGGTCATGCTCCCGGAAGATGCACTGATAGGCAGAAAGACCAAGAGTTATAAATTTATCGCTTTCCCAAGTACCTCATTGCCACCTTCATAAAGAGTTTCATGATTCTCATTACATTATAAATACCCCCAGCAACATCTCCCCTATTAACAGTACCTCCAACACCACTCCATAACCATCGGTCTCTGTAATAGCCATTTATCCATTATCACCAGCAACAGTGTCACCATTCCAACATCCATCACCATTATCATGCCCACCACATCATCATAACCCAATAATCATCGGTCATGCGAACCACTGTCACCAGCAACACTATCACCAATCCATCACTATCATTATTACTTATCACTTCTAAAACTACCTGATAACCATCATCTACAACTCCACCCATCTCTCGCTCGTTTCTCCTACATCATAATCATCATGCCCACTCCCATCCTAATAATCATGTTTAAATACCTCCATGGCACAAATGCACAGGAGGAGAGCCTCTTTCAATTGAAAGAAAGCCCTGCAATGAAGGGACATAGGATGAGGGTGAAAGGAGAAAGACTCAGGAGTAAGATGCAGAAATATTACTTTATGGAAAGAGTGGTAAATGTGTGGAACATTCTCCCAGAGGAAACAGTAGAGATCAGGACAGTATCTGAATTCAAGAAAGCATGCGACAAATACAGAACATCTCTATAGGAAAAAAAAGGGACTATAGTAGTTGATATGGAAGAGCAGACTAAATATGCCATATGTGGTTTTTTCTGCCATCATGTTTCTATGTTCCTATCGTCCTTTATTCTACTCACTATAACCAGCAATACTATTACAACTTCATCCACTCAGCCATCACCACCCTCCCTCAAAGCATAATTATCATGCCCACTCCCCCCCATTACTCCATGATAATCATCATTCTACTCGGTATCATCAGCAACACTCTTTTTAACCATTCCTTCATCACAGCTTTGTAGCTACTGCAGCAGCTCAGTTACTAAAATCAATAAATCAAATGACCACCTTCCCTCACATCATAATTACCACCAGCACCAGGATCCCCATCTCATGACCACCACCAGATCTAATAATGTGAGCCAGTGCAATACTCTATAAATATGGCATGGGGGTTCTCCCAGTCACCAGGTATATCAGGACCTGGTGGATGGCAGTATTTCTCACTCTGAGCAAAAAGAGGATCATAAAATATAATTGCACAATTCTATATGACCAATCATTGTTTCTAACAATATCATAACTTCTTATTATAAAGCAGTTTCCATTCATAAGCACTTTCTAGAGATTTTTCCAGCAAATCAATTTTTGGAGGTGCAAATACCATTGAAAGTGAAAGTGTAACTGGCTCTGAATATAGTGACGAGACGGAGTTCCAGTCCCTGTTCTTACCAGACACTTCCTGATCTTGTTCCACAGAATCTGGAACTCCACAATGCCCAGCTTTGCGCTGCCATCTTTCTGCAGGGTTCTGGGTTAAGGAGAATGCAGAGGGAACCAGCACAAGGTATGATGACATCTCTTGCAGACTGCCCCCTCCTCCCTATTTACTGAAGGATACGTCCATTAGGTTGACCATTTGTCGGCAGGCCTCCATGCCAAAGCCATCTGTTTTCAGATCTTTGTCTAATGGAAGAGCAGATGGTGTTAGTTCACAATTCTCACCAGAATCTGGTACAGCATGGAACACTAAATGTAATCATAATCAAGCTGAAGACCCCTTTGATACTTCCGCCTCTCTCTTTGCCTCAGGATCACCTAATAACAAACAGGATTTTCATATGGACTCCCACAGTGAGGCAGGAAGGCAGCACACATGCGCTGTGGGATGCTCCCAAAGGCTTTCCTTCTGGACGCTGGGGAGCGTTCCCACGCAGGCTCCGTTGGTACCGACGATACCCATATGTGAAGACTACATTCCTGCTTGTTCCTGGAGATATATTCTATCAAAGATACATAAAATCTTTAAGCAGTCCCCCTGGCCGCTTTATTATTTCTATATTTATTATTTATTATATTCTATATAAATAGTTCCCCCATGTTTTTTTCCAAGTTGATTCTCCTGTTATATGTAACACCGAACAACCTGTCGTTCTGGTCTTTTGTGTTATCTGTAAACCGCGCTGATGCCGAATAGTGCGGTATATAAAAAATTGTAATAAATAAATAAATAAATTTCAGCCATCTGTTCACTGTTTGAACAGATTTCAAAAGTCTTGGATGTATTCCTGAGGAGCTTTGTGACACAGTTTCCTATGTTCGAGACTCATCACATATGATCCAAATGTTGCAAGAATTTACAAGTTACCATGAAGAATTGATTGTTGTTACTTTACATATCAATGCTCTCTATACTAACATTCCCCAGATGGCTGCAATTGAGATTATCTTGGCTATTTTGATTAAGAGAGCCAGGCCTGTCAGAACACCCACATGTTTTCTAACCCAGTCAGCCACTTTGGCTATGATGGAGAATTTTTTTCTGTTTTAGAGAAGAATTTTATAAACCGATTAAAGGTGTTGCCATGTGTTCCTCGATGGCCCCTGACATGGCCAATCTCTATGTATCAGAATTTGAGAAGAGGTTTCTTACAAGATACCCCTTTGACCTTCAGGTTAAGTTATGGAAATGATACATAGATGATATTTTATGGTTTGGGATGGCTCAGAAACTGATTTAAAAGATTTTTTTATTTGGCTCAATTCACTGGATCATAATTTGCAAAAAATCAAAAAGTAAATGTTTTGTTTTCCTTCCTTTTCCTCTTCTCCCTTCCCCTTCTTCCTCCCTTCTCCCCCTTCCTTTTCTGTCCCCCTTTCATTCCCCTCCTCTCCCCCCTCACTTCCTACCCTCCGTTCTTCAGGATGTTTGGGGGAGGGGGTTTCCCATTTAGCTTTTTATTGATTTTGTTCCATATCAATACAAACAGATTCATAACTCAGCTTTTACATGTCTTTAAACAATCAACCTTGTTGTAGTTCCCTGGTTGCTAATACAACAATACATCCTGTCTACTCTGAAACTTCCCCCCCCCCTCCCCACGCTATTTCCCCCCTCCCGTTATTCATGCATATTATCCAACAACAAGTATCTGAAGTTTTTCTTTGCTTACTTTTATTTAATTTAGACACCTTTTTATTTTTGCCAATCAGATATGACCATCTTCAAATTTTCTGACGTTAGGTCCAGCTTACATTACCACATATTCTATTTTATCAAAACTTGCTGTAACCTTTTTGATGGTTCTCTACAAGAGCTTATGAATAATATACAATTAACTTCTTTTGGCTTACAGAAGCCATTTTCTGTGATTTAACAGCAAAGTCCAGATGTGTCTGGTCTTTATAATATGATAGCATACATATGCATATATATATTATATATATTGGCACAATAAAATGAATGATTTGATGCTTTGACATTTTTATTTTTTGCATAGTTTAGCCCCTAGCGCGGACATCCATTGCAGTAGTCATATCGGGAACTTTTATTGTGAGCGCCGCTTATATTTTGCCTCGGGCCAGAATGTGATCTGCATTTATTAAATTCCTCATTGCAGCCTGAAAGCTTCATAATGCCTTTGGATCTTTTTGAAATGCCACCGCATAGCATCGAGCGTGTTTGCGTTCTACTACTTTACATGTCCATATGCGCTAGTTCAGATGCCAATGCACTCATGGGAATATGCTGTGCCTCTTTTTTTGGGATGGGTCTAGATGTTTGGCACTATTGAACATGGTTTCAGTTTTCACTTCTTTATTCCCCACTAAGTGAGGTGCATATATTACTTTGGATAATATGTACAACATTCGTATTCGGTCCTATATTTTGCCGGCTTTCACCCTTGACCCCCCTGTGGTGGGAACAGCAACGCAGTTTGAAAAGGAGGCTGATATGCATTCACAGCCCTCTTAGCGAATTACCCGATGACGGCATGGATACATGCCCTGGAGCATTTAGAATCGGGCAAGTCTTCGTTGCTTTTAGTTTTATATGGGTTAGCATTTCAGAATTTACTGATTTTATCTTATGGTTTATTGCATTTCTTCTAAGTATTTTCTTGATCCTTTACATGGGTGTCCCGTGCGGTTCCTTTGATAAGGTTATTTAAGATTTACGCCGCTCTCACCCTTTTCAGCACGAAGACCGACTACATTCTCTTTGGTCAGCCGGTGAATGTTGCTACAACGTTGTTAGAACAATGCCAAATTATGAGTTTGATGCCTGTCTCAAACATTATTTCCTGTTGTCAGGATTGTAAGATACAGTAAGCTTTGGCTTTCATATATATATATATGCAGGATTTTATGGTGATGCATCATGGCTACCTGTGGACTCAAATTATTATTCATTTCTTCAACATTCAATATATTGATATGTTCCCTTTTGCCTTTTCAGATTATCTTGTACTTTTGCACAGTTTAGCACATATTGGTGCTTTGTCAGTAACCTCTTTTGGGGCATTCCTCCTCATCTCTCTCTGTGGCTAATACTATGGACCAATAGCCCTATAAGTTGTTTATTCCAGTTTTCCATTGTTTTCTCACAGCTTACAACTTACACTAGAAGGTAAGGCTAAGCATAAAATTAAAAAAAATGAAAAATGTGTTTTGTTTTATGCTCTTGCTATTGTATGCTTTTATTATGATTTCAGTGATATGATTGATGTATGTGGTACATTTTTAACTTTTATTTATATATTTTTTATTATGTTCATTTATTTATTATTTGTTTTATTGTATATTTTATGGAGGTTATTCTGAGACACGAATAGTGGGGATGGACGTCCCCTGCCGGTTGTGCGGGGAAGTTAGTCGGGGGCGAGGAAGAGGTGGCCTGGGGCAGAGAGTGGGCGGTCGCTGGCTCTGGACATACAAGGCCGATTCTAATGTTCGCCCTGTACGTCCAGGGCCGGTGAAATGGCCAGGGAAGTTATTCCACTTCCAAGGTGGAATAACTTCCCTGGACGTTGTTTTTTTGTTTTGTTTTTTTTAAAGTCGGGGAGCAGAAGGGGTTGGGGGTGCCAGGGTTTCTTCCCCGTAGCCCGACCCTGGCCTTAGGAGGCCGGATCAGGGGTTGGGCTGCGGGGAAAAAAATCTTAATTGCTGGCAGCCGGCATCATGGCATTTAAATAGAAAACTGGTTAAATAAATAAATGGAGCCGTGGTGCCATGGCAACAGGACGCCATGGCACCGCAGCTCCATTTAAATGCCTGACTGAGCTATCCGAGCAGTGCCCTGTACATGCAGGCCAGGACTGAATCACAATCCCGGCTTGCACGTACATGCCTGATCGCGATTCTGATCCCACGGGTCAGAATTGCGATCCCCTTTGTACGTCCGGCTCAGACTGGACATACAATGGGGATAGCCATGCGAGACAGAATCAGGCCCTACATGTTTTACTTGCTTCATTTGTTTGTAGTTTGCTACTTGTTCCCCCTGAGGAAGGCTTTGGCCAAAACATGTAGGGGATTGTGAATAAAGCACCACTGACCACCTTACTCGTATCTCGCTCCTTTATGTTCTGTTTGCTTGGTTGCAAGTGCACTTGGCTGCATGAATATAGAACCACCATCTTCTGGAGACAGAGAAAATACTGAAGGGTGCCCCTAGCTGCACCAGTCTTAATACCAGTGATGTCACCGGAATCTTCTGCCGTTTTCTCTGTCTCCATCTGTTGGCAGGGCGAGATAACCCATTTGTCTGGACTGGTCAGGTAGGATGATCTGGAACCAGGGATTCAAGGAGCCTACTGGTTAGAGGGCTAAGAATTAGGAAAGCCAAAGTTTAGATCCCGACAATGCCCCTTGTAACCTCGGACTGCAAGAGTACTATAGGAGTGTAACATGCTAAGAACCATGTTTCTCCCATCTTAGAAAGATGGAAAGGTTACCATTTCCAGTTTTCCTGCCCAATCGGGTATTTTGTTTTTTTTACCCAGGCCGCAGAAAGAATTCACAGGTTGTCCTTGTTTTTTTCCAAAAAACCCTCAGTTCCTTATCGGTCCTACAGTTCAGTCCACCACTGGGTAGTGCACCTCCTCCTGCAGCATGGAGACTGGACAAGTCAAACTTGTCACCGGGTATATCCTGCTGGTCTCCTCCCAGAATCCTCCAGTGTGTCCAGTCTCCATGCAGCAGGAGGATGTAGTGAGCCTAGGTGCTGGGCTCACTAGCAGCAAAAATAAAGAGTAGTTAAGGTAGTTAGGAATTTCAATTTGATTTCATCTCTCTGATTTAATTTCCTTTCATCTAGTTTAGGCCGTTGTTTTCTAGTGCCGATGTAAAAAAAAAAAAAAAAAAAATTATTGGAGCGAGATTCCCCTGGCAGATCTCCCCTCCTGGACTGTACGGAGGGGAGCACTGTACTACACGCACAACGTGCCTCTCTGCCGGTCCCGGGCTGCTGGGCTGTGTCGGGGCGAGGGGCAGGAGAAAGATGATTTCGCTCGGCGGCTGACAACTCCCTCCTGTGTGGAGCAGTGCCGCGCGAGCTGGAGAGGTGCCAGGCATGGTAAGAGTTCCTTTTGGGTTCTTTGTGCCGGGATTTAATGCAGGGGATCCGCGCTGTCAGCGGGCAGTGAGCCAGATACCCATTCCTTTTGTGCTAAGGTAATAGTTTTTGGCGCCAATTCCGGCGTGTTAATTGCGGCAGCCATCTTGTACGAGCAGGCTTTGCCGCGTGGCCGGCTCCTGCGGGGCAGATCGCATCGGACTTTCCGGTGACGCAGCTCTCGCCGGCAGGAACAGTTCAGGCAGAGGTGTTTTGTTCCTTAATTGCTTCGTGTTTCTTCATTAGTCCACCCGTGTTATGTCAGTTGGGGTTGTCATAGCCTATGGTAAAAAAAAAAAAAAAAAAAGAATTACCCCCACCCCTTAGAGGGTACTCATGTCCCATTTCATAGCTATGGCCTCGGCTACGGGTTCTTTGGGCAGGCGCGACTGCGCCCGTTGGGGGCTTGCGAACCTGACGGTGGGAAGCCGGTATGGGCTTCGTGATCTCAGGTTCCTGCAATTTGCGATCATGGGCTAATTTTGGATCTAGATATATGAGGGAAGCACGTATGTAGCCAGTAGTGGTGTTACATCGCGAGCCGGTGGTTTGTCTTTTTCGGGCCACCCATCCCTGAAGGCGCGGAGCAGGACCATCCCTCGGGATGCAGACCAGGCCGGCCCTGGACTGGTGCATGCGTTTGCTTTTTGCTCTGCAGGCAGCGGTCTGTGGGAGGCGGTTTCCCGCACGCTCCACCTGTCAGCCCCGGTCCTCGTTTGTTCATTTATTTTGGGCTGTTGTTTTAAAAATAAATAAATAAATAAAAAAAACTATATTTCTATATATATCTGTCTATATATATATATATATATATATATATATATATATATGTAAATGTTAACGTCAAAACCAAGGAATGGCTTGGTCCTGCCTGAGTTGATGTCCTTCTCCCCCAACGTTCTCTGCTTTGGGCGAGCTGATCTCCCCTCCTTGAGTGCACGGAGGGGAGTGGTGCAACAGGGCAGCCGGTTCTGATGTCGGCACCGGTGATCGCCACCTGCTGTTTTCAGCGTTGGCTGAGCAGGTGGGGTAAGAGCTCTTTCCGCGATAGCAGCTTACAATCTGGTGTGCACAGCGGCAGGGACGACAGGGCTGCCGTTTGTATCACCGACGTCGAGTCTGCTGTCTTGCGGTTCCCGCTAGCCAGGTAAGAGCCTCGGGGAACTGCAGCTCGGCTGCGAGAGTGTTCTTGCTGCGACGGGGATCGCCGTGGCGATCAGGCCCAACGCGTTTTGGCGGGCTTTCTTCCCGCACCTTTTTCGGCCTTGCGGCAGATGTGGCTCGTTCTCCGGAGCTTAAATTCCCTGTGGATTGGGATTCTTTAACTTGGTTTTCTTTTTCGTTAACTTCCAGTTAGTTTGCATGAAGGCTGAAGAATGTTTTTTATTTTTGGATTGATGACACGTAGATGGTTCTTGGTGGTTTTACGCGTCTTTTAGTCGCGTAGCAGGGACAGCACGGCTCAATGAGTCAGGGAGTGAAACTCTTCTCACAGTCCACTGGGCTCTCGTGGTGCCTCCCTCTTCCTGGGGGGGGCAGTTGTTTACGGCTGCCGGTGGGCTTCGTGTCTTTTAGTTTAGGGTTCTTTTTTTCCACTTCTCAGTTGGAAAAAAAAAAAAAAGACCGCGAGAGCAGCGCTGAGGCCCTATCATTAGGTGCGCTGGCAGGCCTTGCGGGTAGAAGATTTTAGTTCACTTCATTTATTTTGCGGAACTTCTTTTGCTGCTGTACGGAAGTTTCTAGCTCTGGAACTGCACGTTCCCTGTAAATCGTTATCTTCCAGTTCTAATGCCCTGTTCAATGTCCTTTCAGTTTGTTCCATGTGAACCGCCTTACGATCTCATAAGGCGGTATATATGTCCGAAATGTTCACTAAATTCATAACCTCAATAATGGGTTAAAACATTTCTCTTCTAAGAGCACAGGAGCCTCATATGAGCTCGGTGAGTTCATAGAACGCCTATTGTCACAGACTTTACAGATTCTGGGTTCTTCTCTGCACTGCTAGTCTTAGGCGTAGAGAAGGTGTCTTAGTTGCCTTGCCTCAGCGAGGGAGCGTTCGACGTCCGTCCTGAGCTGAAGGGGTGCAGATTACGCCCAGACAGGTTTCGCTGCTTCAGAGGCCCTGGCATGCTCCAGGCAGTCAAAAGTGCCTTGGGCTGTCTCCAGTTCTGGATAGGACGCAGACAGGGTCTGGTAGTACGTTTTGCTGTTCCAGTGGGAACGGGGTTTCCGCTGGGGGGGCTCCGTGAGTTGGGGCCTTCGGGCGCCCCTTTAAAATGGGAAGTTATGGTGCGGGTCGGGCCAGCATGGTCCGCTCAGCAAATGGTTTCCATGTCTCGCACCGGTCCTGGATGGTGGAAATATCTCACAGAGATCGGGCAGGCTGTCGCCACTGGGTCTTGCGCAGTGGGTTCCAATGAGGCGGGCCGTGATCCTTACAGACTTGTGTGCTCATTGCATGGTTCCATTTGCTCAGGAAGCTGGAAAGAGTCAGGCGTTTCAAACGTTTGTATTCCGAGTGATGGTGGCAACAGGGTCAGGTCTGTCCGACAGATACTTCGCGGTGGTTCTTCTATTTTGGCGTGAGGATACCAGCTGGGCGATTTTGATTGCGGAGTCTAGGGTTCTCTTCGCGTAAAGGGCGTCTCGTCTTCCGGCGTTTGTGGGTTCATCCAAGATGTACCGTCTTTTCTGGGGCCGGAACCTTCTCCGGTGGAGTCCAGAAAGGTGCCGATGGGTGGCAGCTTCGTCGGGGCACTTTTCATACGAATAGGCGTCGGAGGGGCCCTTCGATCCTGGCCGCCAGGGCGATCTCTCTGGCTGAAGTGCATATTTTGGTGCCAGTAGTAGGCAACGGCAGACGTTGGTCCTATGCCATTTTCTTCCGCAACCGCATTCTCACTGTTTTACCCTGCCGTGGTGTACGTGGGGCACGCTCAGGTGGTCTATCCCATTCTTGAGGTGATAGAGCGATTGCTTCAGAAGGAGTGGGACCATCCAGAAGTACGTTTCTGGGGGTAGGCTCTATGAATAAGCTTTAGCTCTTGTCTGTAGGGAGCCGACCGGTTGGGCTCCTTGGCGGTGTATCGGTTGGCTGCGGTTTCTGTTGTTTCGCAGGTGATTAGATTTTCTCTTATGACCTAGCATTCGCACAGGGTGCGTTTCTAGGGTATGCCTAGGATGGGTTTCGGGTAACCAGCCTAGGTTGAGGCAAGGGCTGTACCATTCCTTTTCGCGGGAGCAGTTATGGCGTGTTGTCCAGATTTTCTCTGTGTGGCGGTCGATCCCGTTTTTGGCGGTTTCCAGTTCTAGGGGTCTCGGGCTGCGGCCGCGACCCGCCCGCCGGATGGTGGTTTCTTCGGGGGCCCTCAGTTGCATATTGGAAGGGGCCGTCGCTGGTGATTCTTCGAGTCCTGGGGGCATGTTACAGCCTAGGTTTTGGGAGACTGTGCTCTAGTAGCTAGCTGTTGGGTTTGCTGAGCTTGGTTGACAAGAATGGTCTTGGTTGGAACCGTCCTTGGTCTTGGCTCGGGAACGGTTGGTTCTATGCACAGGTCTCTACCTCCTACCCCTGGTGGTTCTACCATTTCTTGACGCGGTGGTCTCGTTTTCCTTCTTTGGAGTTATTGGTAAAGGAGTTTTTTGCGTTAGCAGTCTGCGTCTCTTGGTTGTAAGCAGAGTTCCGCGGGCGCGCGATTGTGTACTGGGGTTTTTTAATTAAAAAAGATAAATAAATAAATAAAAAAATAAAAATAAAAAAAAAATAAAACAATATCTATATATATATAACCAGACCAGTACTTGGTTATTTGCCTTTTTTTAGGGTTCTGCCGAAGGCTTCTCGGCGGTCTCATATCAATGTTTGGTGGTACCAGGAAGGCATTAGTTGAGGCTAGGTTCTTTCCTGGGTGTCAGGCATTTGTGGGATTGCCCTTTACTGGGTCTGCAGGACAGTCGCTTTCCTGGACAGAACGGTGGGTGGTTCTGGCTACGCAGACCTTACAGTCTGGTGACGTGGTCGCCTGGCCATACTTTCAGTTGGCGCATTTGGCTGTTCAGTTGCCGGGCGTGGCCGGTTTCGGACGGCGGTGTGGTGCTATGGCTGAAAGGGTCCCTCCCAAGGGTTACTGCTCTGTTACATCCCAGTGGTGGAGGACTGAACTGTAGGACCGATAAGGAAATGGAAATTACACTTACCTGGTAATTGTTGTTCCTTGAGGGAGTACAGTTCAGTCCTCATTCCCGCCCAGGGATGAATGCCTCAGACGCGAGGTGTCGCTTTGGGGGGGCTTGCCGGTCCAGGCGTAGGCCACGTATGGTGTTCTGCTTCCGATCTCGGGCGCAGCTTCTTTCTGTGATCTTTTCTTCCTCCTTCCTTACCTCTATCGGTCTTGCTATAGTCTGCGGGCAAGTGGATGGGGTGGAAGAGGAGGGTGTTATTTGCCCTTTATTTCAGGGCACTGCAGGTTGAACGTAGGGGCTTAACCCTAGTTGTGTATTTACTTCCTTAACTACTCCTTTGTTGTTCTTTCAGTCTGCTTTGTCAATAGGTCACTGGAGGATTCTGGGAGGAGACCAGCAGGATATAACCGGTGACAAGTTTGACTTGTCCAGTCTCCATGCTGCAGGAGGAGGTGCACTACCCAGTGGTGGAGGACTGAACTGTACTCCCTCAAGGAACAACAATTACCAGGTAAGTGTAATTTCCATAATCTGGCTTCAGCCCCTGGTTGCACATCGTTGGTCAGGTTCCAGATCAGCACCATCAGGAGCTGATAAATGAGATGTCACAAGGTCGGAGTGACTGATTGCCAGACTCCAGCCAATCAGGGAAGAGGAGGGCTGGGCCAAGAATGGGTTGCTGTTTGTGCTATGTTTTAACCCACTTTGAGATGGAAATGTTTGAGATCAACTGGCGACACTGAAGATGGCAATGGTTACCCAATGAGTTTCCAATGAAATTTAAGGTCTTGGTTCTGTTATTTTAAATGTCCCATGATTTGGAACCAGCCTATGTTTTAGACTGACTTACAGAGGTTGATATCAAAAAGGATTTAAGCAGTTAACCACATCAGTGCTCTTGCAGAAATTTAGAGCTGCTCCAAGGCACTTACAAATATGCATGTGTAGGCCATACGTGAACATGTGTATTATTACAAAGAGTACGCGTACCTTGAAAACTCCATTCTCAGCAATGCCTACGTTTGGACTATGTAACGTGCACAGATGCTCGTCAGCATGGCCACTTGTTTGGGCCTCTGTATCCATGCAATGTAATGCCAGCCGTTCTCCGCGTGTAAAACATGCTTATCCGCACAGTGCAGCTGAAAACATGCATGAAGCTAAGTGAATAAAGCACCTCTTTCTCTGTATTTATTTATTTCATTTGGTCCAAATGGCAATACAGCAAGTTTCCTAAGACCATCAAGGCGGTTTACAAACCAGAACAAACAGTGCAGTACACAGAAAACCAAAAAGCCACAACAAAAAAAAAACACAATAGGAAGGGGATGAATCACATAACAATCTGTAACCAGAGACAATTAAAAAGAATCTGTAACACACAAAGGAAAAGACGTCCAGCCCTACCCTAGCTCCCTGATTGTCAAATGCATGAAGCAACAGCCATTTCTTTAATCCCAACTTTCATTTTTTAATGAGGTTTCAACCCGTGACTCTAGAGGCAAACATTCCAAGCGTGGGTACATCACACTAAAGGCCGCCCAGTGAGTTCTCTCAAGCTTTAAAAACGAAGGTAGCGGAATAGCAAAGTAAGCCTGGGATGAACAACAAAGAATCACCACTGAAGTTAAATATGATGGAGTATGTGTATAAAGAAACACATACACCAGGGACAGAATTTTATACTTCACAATGGAAGCTACTGGGAGCCACTCAAATTCCCGCAGCAGAAGAGAAACACGAGTTGACTGACTGACTCACTCTGTACAGAATCTGCGCCGCAGTATTTTGGATTAATTGTATTCTCTTAATATGACAAGCTTGAACCCTGATCAAATCGAGTTACAATAGTCCAACTTCATGAAAATCAAAGCCTGAAACAGTTATAATATCAGCCAGTGACAAAGAAAATAAACTAATCTCAAAGAAGCAAAACCTCTCTTAATAATCATAGTGAGATGATCCTGAAAAGGATAAACGTGATTCCAGTAACACGCTGAGAGAGTGTATGCAGTCTCTAATGGCTAAAGAGACACCCATCACAACTGGCACAAAGGCCACAGGGGCCTTTTTTCTAGATAACCACATTGCCTCTGACTTAGACTCTTAAATTTAAAAGCGTTTTTCCCGAATTGAGTTTCACTTTGGCGATGTCAACCATTGTATTCATGTAGGAAGGCGAGAGGCTGAAGGTCAGTGCAGTTTTTATTAGGAATGGAGTACCTATATATAAATTTTTTTAAAATGTTTAGAGTTGAGTGTTTTTGGGGGGTTTTGTTTTTGTAGTCATTTAAGTTTTGAAGGAGAGCTTGAAGTTTCCCTGATGAAGCCGGTTATCGGTGAAACTATGGTCCATGGTTGGAGTTTTGGAGATTTGCAGAGATACGGTGATTTGGAGTTTTGAAGGGACATTCGGAGGTCTGAAGATTTGTGCATAGTTGTACAATTGTACAAGCTTGAATACATAGATGAAGATCTGATGTCACTGAATGAACATGATCAACGAGCAGTGAACGGTTCTTGGAAGTTCTGTGTGCAATACAGCACGGGATGGCAAGATATGAATGAACATATTGCTATACAGCGGAGCAGAGCAATATAAGGACTTTGTATGAGTGTGATTATAAGAGGTGAGGAGTGACTGTCTACCCTGTAGCTCTGTTGTGCTCTGCTGGGACTTCTGGTGATCTGTATATGTAAGTGCACACGTTTTGCTCTGCTATGTTCTGTTTAGATTTAGCCGTGCTTTTGCAGCTCTAATATGTTTCCTCACAAGGTTTCTTCGGGCCAGAGTAAGTAGCCGCGGAGTAATATGCCTGCCCGGTCCCTTGAAAAGTTTGACCCCTAGGGATAAACTGACCCCTTTGATAAGGTGTAAACTGCACGGCCCGGAATAGTCAGAAGGCCCGTGACTGCCCCCCAGCTGGTGTAGAAGGACACACCTGCTTCTGCTTGTGTCCTCAGGGAGACTATCACCTTTTGATTCCCCTTCCTTCACTAACTTTTCCAACTCCTTTCCGAACAAAAGCTTACTCTTAAAAGGTAGCTTACTTAGGCAGGACTTGGTAGAAACATGAGTGCCCAATTCTGCAGCCAGAGATAGCAGCTTGCAGCCATTATGATACTATACTTTTCGAAAGGCCCCTGCTGAGATCATAGAAGGCATCTGCCAGATACGCAGTCCCTGACTCCAGTCTTGCCGCTGCTGCTGAAGACTGAGACTCTTCATTCAGCTCCAGCATCCCTTGAACTCAGCCTCAGGCAGGCCCTGGCCACAAATGCCCCACAAACAGATACCTGTAAAGAGAGGGCAATAATATCAAATGCCTGCTTCAACAAGGTATCAAACTTCCTCCTGCACATCCCTGAGGGCTGTACTGAGCAGACATGCAAGCTCTGAGAGCAGAAGGGTCTGGTGAAGGAGAGATCGCATTGGCTCTCCTGGGAAGAACCTGGGTGGTAATTGTTGTAAGTGAAAGAGGTATCCCTCCTTCTCCACCTGCAGCACCCACTGGTCTGAGGTGACCTTGGCCCACCTATAGGCAAAGAGTGGCAGGTGGACCCCTGTGAGCTGGTAAAGGTCTCCCAGGGGAGGGGAGGCCCTGCCCTGGAATCAAAAGCTCCCTCTGATTGGGCTGGAGCTAGGGCTTGGGGTTCTGAGCTACTTTGCCCTGCCAGGTGAGAACCCTGTTGTTGACCTGAGAGGGGTTGGTATCGGTGGCTCTGTTGGAAGTGCCCCTTTTTTCCCCAGGAAGAGAGGCCTTTTTTCCGAGGATTTTTTGTGGGGAAAGGAAAAAGTCTTCTTTGAGAGCCTCTGGCAGGTCACCACCTCGGCCTCTATCTTGGCTGTCTTGTCAGTCATGGGGTTACAGAACAAGTTCTCACCAGTGCAGGGGACGTCGAGCAGCTTGTCCTGGACCCACTGTTCAAGGTCAGAGGACTGTAGCCAGACTTGGCGTCGAGCCCCAATGCCAGCCACTGCTACTCGAGCCGTTGATTCAAATCTGTTGTAGGTTGCTCAGGAGACGAATTTTGAGCAGTCCTTGATCCCGGAAGTCAGAGCTTGGAACAGATGTAGAGGTTCCCTGGCTAGCCCCGCCAAGAACTCTGACAACTCCTAGGTCAAGCCCTTCAAATACATGCCTATATATAGCTCATAGGCCTGGATTTGGCACCCCAGCATCAAATGCTGGTAGCACTTGCGCCCAAGAACATTGGAGGGCTCTAGCACCCCTGCTGGGGGGGACAGAAGAATAAGTCTGGCTTTTGAGTTTTTGCATGGTTGACTCGACAATCACGGAGTTATGTGGAAGTTGGGGCTTGTGGAACCCCAGCCCCTTCTTGACGCAGTACATGGTGTTGAGATGTTGGCTGACCACCGGCACCGACGCTGGGTTCTCCCACATTTGCAGCAGCAGCTGCTCAAGGATTGGCTGGACTGGCATCGTGAAAGTTTCCTTAGGTGGAGACTCGAATTGGAGGATCTCCAATTCCTCGGTGCATGGTTTGCACTGAGAGGACACTGGCCATATCCCTGACAAAATCATGGAAGGCCACGTCCTACGGAGAGAATGGTGCCGGGGCATGGGGGAGAAGGGTTCGAGGGGACGTCTCTGTGCTGTCCAGTTTCTGGGGAGACCTCGTCGTCAGTCTCCAATTCAGAATCAAGTGGGGGACAATGAGCTCGAGGCCCACTCCAAAGGGTCGGGGCCCTCCCAAGGACCTGGGATCAGAGTCTCAGAAACTGGCCCAAGAGGATCAAATGCCTGAGGACCGGGACAGACCGAGACCTTGACCGGTGCCAAGGGCTTACCAAAGGCTGATAGCACACTGAGCTTGGCTCGATGCCCAGGGACTCCCCCACAGTTGGGGGGCCCAGTTATCAGGGCAGATGATGTGGACGAACCTGCCATCCTGCCATCATTGCCTGCTGCATGGCCAGGATAACAGTGATGTTCTGCTTCTTGACTGCAATTCTGGACTCCAAGCCGCAGGATCTCGGGCCCAATGCCGGCACCCTTGCGAGTGCATCCTCCACATGGACTATGGCGTAGAGGACCGTCGCATGCTCTCCGCCAGCCGAGGCATCCTTCTTGAGGACCTTAGTGGGACGTTTCTCAGAGTCACCCAAGTCCCTCTGGGTGGTCTTACCAGGTTTCTCCAGTAGAATCTCGATGGACTGCGAGGATTTTTTCTTTTTCTGCTCGGGGTCAAAGGTCTTCTCGGAGGAGCCACCGCCATGGGACTCAGGACACTTAACCCTTTTGGGAAGTGGTGGGCTTGGAGCTCAGTGTTGGGAGGCCGGTGCTGAGTTGGACCTGGGAACATCTTCTCCTGCAACTCTGCCCTCTTTTTATTGGTTTTAGGTGTCATGGCTTGGAACAGGTTGCAGCAGGTGCTATCATGGTCCGGGCACAGGCAGCAGTCATGGGTGTCTGTGACGGACATAGTTTGACTGCAGTGGTTTGATGGGGAACACCCAGCCGGGGTTGACGAACCCTGAGCAAAAAAGGGCACAAACACTGGTCGAGGGAAGCCTTGATCAAAAAAAGGGGAAAGAGCCGAGAACAGCGCTGGGCCCAGCATTGGCTCGAGGTGTGAAGAGGAACTAGTACACAGCCTGGGAGAGCTGATTTTGAAAGGATATAGCAAGGATATTTTTCCAGAGAAATTGGACAGACATCCATTGGGCTCCGTGGAAAAAAGGAGACTGAGCAAGATGGCACCCTTGGGCAGGAAGGGGACCATGCATGCATGGTAGCACGTCCCAAAGGCTTTCTTTGAAAGCTGGGGAAATGCTCCACACGGGCTACATTGGTGCTGACATCACCCATATGTGAAGATGGACTTCCTGCTTGTTCCTGGAGAAAGAAATATTTCCGCATATTACTCCCCAAATCTTTCTCCTTTCGCCCTCATCCTGTGTCCCCTCGTAGCAGAGCTTGCCTTCAATTGAAAGAGACCCACCTGCATTTATGCCACGGAAGTATTTAAACGTCTCTGTCATATCTCCTCTATCCTGCCTTTCCTCTGACATATACATATTAAGATCTTGAAGTCTGTACTCATATGCTTCATATCGCACACCACTAGCCATTTTAGTAGCACCCTCTGCACCGACTCCAACCTGTTTATATTCTTTTGAAGGTGCGATCTCCAGAATTGCACACAATACTCTAAATGAGGTCGCAACAGAGACTTATACAGAGGCACTATCACCTCCTTTTTTCTGCTGGCCATTCCTCCCCCTATACACCCAAGCATCTTTCTGGCTTTTGTAGTTGGCTTCTCTACCTGAAAATTTTAATATGGCAGACAGACCAAGCTGAAGAAAAGCTGCCCAGCCAAGCCACTACAATTCACTGCTTTTCAACTGAGAAAATCCCCCTAAAAAAAAAGAAAAACAAGCTACACCTTAGTTGTTCCTACAGTGAGTCCAGAGTTCTAGGATCACCTGTTCCAGCTGCTTGGAGACTGAGCTTACTGGGGCTGGTAGGAAGTGCCAGCTGCCTAAGTACACTGATGTCATCAAAAGATGACATGCTCAGTCTCCAAGCTACTGGTGGGGATTAACTACCCAGAGGTACGGGACTAGACTGGAGGAATCCAAGTTATTAATGTCCCTGTTTAATATACATTACCAAGTTTAAGTTACAATGTAAATCACTTTGACTGATAAAGCAGTATAAGAAACTTGCTAAATAAATAAACTATAGACAACTGGAAATCCTAATCAGAGACTCAATGGCAGCATCTCTCAATACTACATGAGTGGGTGGATGGACGGCAGCCTCCTCCCCAGGGGTTGGAGAGGAGAGCTTTGGGCATATGAGGGAGAGAGAAGCCCCTTCCCAGTGTGGCACAGAGATGTTTGTTCTGGAGTTGTGTTTGGTACTTACGTTTGGCAACTACTCGATTAAGGATGGTCTTCAGTTCGAATACACTGATCTCCATGTCCTGGGGAAGAAGGAGAACTCTGACTTTAAATCTGTAAAAGAAATCCAGGAGAGAAGCAGAGCGCCGGCTAGGGATCTCTCTCTAGACATCTCACTGGCTGGCTTGATTTTGGGGTCATGTAGCCTCTTTTTAAGTTTGCTGCAAGATTTCATTGTACAGTGAGAACAAAAAGTGTGGCTCTGTATAGTGCCTGAGATTCAGATCCACTCCACAGTGGGAAATCCTGTACTGGCAATCCAGAATTCATAGGGTAACGCTCATGGAAGCACAGCATCTCTATCTTGTGGGTGTATTGTACCCTTCCATGGCAAAAGTCCTTAGAAAAAAACGCAGAACCTGCCAGAATGGAATGTCCCACAAGGAATGTGGCATCCAGGCATTGCCAAGCGGCCCATGAGATTTAGAACATCTGGGCTACATCGATGGCAGGGACAAAGGGCAACTCACCTTTCCCGACAGCTGCCGGAACAAGCTCTTAAAGGATTCATCCACGTCGTCTGCTGTGAGACCCTCCTGCAAGAGGAGAGAGAGCACATGCGAGATATGTGTAGGGAGAGAAAGAAAGCGCAGGTAAGAGTTCAAATTTCACACAACCCTTGATGTATATTTAACTCCCAATAAATCACCTGCATGATTTCTGATGTCTCAATATGCACCATATTGAGGGTTCAGGCTGCCAAACACTGAGGAGAGCGCTTGTCCTGTGTGAGGCTCATCAGGGGATGATCTCTCAAGGTGAGAGTCTAAGGCTCCAGGAGAGATGGTCTAGGTGTGGATCTATGTGAAGGTGGCGGAGTGTGTAGGTAGGTCCCTCAAGGTGAGATCTCCCCGTCACATATCCTTAAGATGATCGGAAGGAGTCTGGTCTTCTTAGGGACCAGGCCTCACCAAAGGCGAAACACTGCCAAAAGGGGCTCTGGAAGCGAAAGCTTTTGGGCCCTTGTCCCCAGAGCATGGAAATCCTTGAAGTGGGATTAAGAAAGGGAATAAAGGGCCTTATCTTCTGTCTTTATCGGCGGGGACTTGAAGTACATTAAACAAAAGGGAATATACTATAAGTCAAAAAAATAAAAAGGGTAAGGAGATCTGTTCATCTGGCCAGGCAGATAGAACAGACTGAGGTGAACACATGCGGGCTGTGCATTTTGGGGAGGGGAGATGGCTAACACATGCTTTTCTGAGGTGTTGGGTGACAACCATCTAACAGTGCCATGGATGGTTTAGCTCTCCATGTGTAGCCAACTCATCTTGCTAGTTCGTGGAGCAAAACACCTAACAGCGGGCCATAAATCTAATTACTCCTAATTCCTATATATATTATTATCCATGAATGTGCTTGCTGCACCCCACAAAGCAAATGGGAAATAAAACCCAAATCTGTTAGCTGAAATGTATCCCATAAAATGTTCCTGCTCCATGATGAAGCTTCTTGCAGAAACACAGACTGTGAGGGGCATCTGTGATTCCTGCCCCTCTTTATCCCAGCTGGAACTGTGAGATCAGCCAGGGAATTCCCTCCCATGCTTGCATCTTTGTCGGGAGACACTCCCTGCCAGCCTGTGGACCAGACGGTCTCACGTATAGAAAGAGAGAGAGGGTGTGCGTTCAATATGACACACTCAAAGGCCTGACCGAATCCTAGTAACCTAGCAAATGACGGTAGCTAAAGACCAACAAAGTTCATCTAGTCTGCCACCCACCACTACATGCAGGTTGCCCCCCTCTATGCCTTTATTTAGGGTTGTACCCGCCACTTCGTGTAGGTTGCCCCTCTCTATTTACTGGGGTGTAAAAGTCAGATTCTTACCTCTTCAGGCAGGTCAGCAGACACCTCATCATCCAGCTCCCTAGGAAAAGAAGAGACACGGAGATGTGAAGGAAGAAGGGGGAAGGGTAAGAGGGGCCACGAGAGACAGTACTTTGAAAATCCCAGGGTAGGGGCACTGACTCATAGTTCAGTTGTCTGGGGCTGCTGCAGAGACAGTGGTCACAGCCCCTGGGAGGAAGGGCTTCAGGGTCTTTGCTCTCATTTCTGGCCTAGGTCGCAGGGTTCTAGAAGGAGCTTTGCTGCATAGCCCTTAGCCCAGAAGGTAGCTTGTGGTGGGGATTAATCTAGAGAAAAAATCCCTGCGTAACTGTGAATGAAGGCTCACGGTGCAAGATCCAAATGGAGCAGGAAGACTACTACTACTATTAATCATCTAAATGTGCCATATTTCACAAGCATGACCTACAATACAGAATCTATGCAGACGACATAATGATGTTTACAGCCTATGATCTACTCCACCCAGACCACAAGAAAATATCAAGCGGTTTTCAAGAAATCTCTCACTGGTTACATAACCATTGGCTACAAATTAACTACAAGACGACAGAAGTCCTCCACGTCTCCAGGAACAAAACACTAACACCCCCGAAAACACTCAAAACTACACAACACTGAACTTGAAACCAAGAAAGAAGTCAAGTACTTGGGAATAACTCTAAACCCATAACTTAACGTCTCCTTTCATAGCACCAATAACTCCAGAGCACAAAATAGGACTACTCTGCAACCTTCGACCTATACTATCAAACACATACTTCCGCTCCGTCCTTCGGGCACTCATTTTCTCCCTATTGGACTTCTGCAATGGTATCTATCAAGGTCTCCCTAAACACGCACCCCACCAACTGCAAATGGCACAAAACTCAGCAGCCGCATTCTAACCAAGGCAAAACAGAGCGATCGTATTACTCCAATCCTCAAACATCTACACTGGCTACCGGTACCCACCAGAATCATGTATAAAGCAACCACGAACGCTTTCAAAAACAACACATAACCAATCTGCAACATGCTCACAGTCTCTCATTTGTACAGCAACAACCAACAGAAATAGGTGAAAATGCGATGAAAATCTTCTCGGGCTGCCAGCACAAACCACAAAGATGCAACGGAACACCAGCCTCGGGGTTTTCGCCATCTACGCACCAGACCTTTGGAACGCACTCCCCACCAGCCTCAGAGAAACACATGAAATAACAAAATTCCACAAGGACGTCAAGACTTTACTTTTCCATGAACACTTTGACAACTAGACGAGATGCCAGCTGTGAACACATACACCATAACCATCACTTGCATGTAAGACCCAACTGTGTAAACTAGAGACTAGTTACCTTCCTTAGCAATGTTTTATGCCGCTCATGTTTAGAAGCTCTATGTGAACCTGTTATGCTATTGTTCATGTTTCAGACGTTTTATATAAACCAGTTCTGTTATTGTAAACTGCCTTGATTCCCGGAAAAGGTGGTATAGAAAAACAGATAGATAGATAAATAAATGTACATAGTGCTACAAGCGTAATGCAGCACTGTAGAGAAACATCTAAACATGGGCCAGAATACAGAGCATTGAGGAACATAGGGGTAGGGGTGGGAGAGTATCCAGGGGTCACAAGAACTCTGAAGGACACGGGGTGGGAAGCATATCCAGGGCACAGAATACAAAATACTGAAGGGCACAGGGGTGGGTGGGGCGAGTTACCAGAGGTCACAATAGAGAGCGCTCAATGATGTAGTGAGGGTAGGTTAACCAGGGGCCAAAATAGAGAGTGCTGAAGGACACAGGGGGAAGGAAGAGTAACCACGGGCTACTAGAAAGAGGGGTAAGGGATATAAGGTACAGAAAGCAGGGGGAGAAGAGAAAGTACATCTGGGCTGCGTAAAGGGAATGAGCAGAGATGCAGATGGCACTAATGAGTGAGTTGCAGGCCCGAGCCACGGGAATTTCACTGACAGAGAGAGTCATTCTCCAGTCATACATGAGGGAGGATCAGTCTATGCACAGAGTGAAGAGGGGGCCAGAGAGATGTGTGTGAGTAGCAAGGACAGCCTGTGTATGTCACTCATATCACCACATCTCCTTCCCCTGAACCTGTGTATATCTCTCTCTCTCCCCGTCCTCTAGGATACAGGGGTTCATGTGTGTCACTCACCGGGTGTCTCTTTCTCTAGTTGCAGGGGTCTATGTGTCATTTTCCCCTTTTCTATTGGATACAGGTTATGGGGGGGTGCCTAATTCTCTCTTCCTCTGCTGTGGGTGGGTGTCACTCACTGAGTGTCTCTTCATCCGACTGCAAGGGTGTGTGTCTCTGTCACTCACTGAGTGTCTCTTCCTCCAATTGCTGAGGAGTGTGTGTCACTCAGAGTGTCTCTTCCTCTGACTACAGAGGTGAGTGTGTGTGTCACTCACTGAGTGTCTCTTCCTCCAATTGCTGGTGTGTGTGTGTGTGACTCACAGTGTCTGTTCCTCTGATTGCTGGGGTGTGTGTGTGTGTGTCACTCACTGAGCGTCTGTTCCTCTGATTGCTGGGGTGTGTATGTGTGTGTCACTCACTGAGCGTCTGTTCCTCTGATTGCTGGGGTGTGTATGTGTGTGTCACTCACTGAGCGTCTGTTCCTCTGATTGCTGGGGTGTGTGTGTGTGTCACTCACTGAGCGTCTCTTCCTGTGATTGCTGGGTTGTGTGTGTGTGTGTCACTCACTGAGCGTCTGTTCCTCTGATTGCTGGGATGTGTGTGTGTGTGTGTGTCACTCACTGAGCGTCTGTTCCTCTGATTGCTGGGATGTGTGTGTGTGTGTCACTCACTGAGCGTCTGTTCCTCTGATTGCTGGGGTGTGTGTGTGTGTGTGTCACTCAGTGAGCGTCTGTTCCTCTGATTGCTGGGGTGTGTGTGTGTGTGTGTCACTCACTGAGCGTCGGTTCCTCTGATTGCTGGGGTGTGTGTGTGTGTGTCACTCACTGAGCGTCTGTTCCTCTGATTGCTGGGGTGTGTGTGTGTCACTCACTGAGCGTCTGTTCCTCTGATTGCTGGGGTGTGTGTGTGTGTGTCACTCACTGAGCGTCTGTTCCTCTGATTGTTGGGGTGTGTATGTGTGTCACTCACTGAGCATCTGTTCCTCTGATTGCTGGGGTGTGTGTGTATGTCACTCACTGAGCGTCTGTTCCTCTGATTGCTGGGGTGTGTGTGTGTCACTCACTGAGCGTCTGTTCCTCTGATTGCTGGGGTGGGTGGGTGTCACTCACTGAGCATCTGTTCCTCTGATTGCTGGGGTGTGTGTGTGTGTGTCACTCACTGAGCGTCTGTTCCTCTGATTGCTGGGGTGTGCGTGTGTGTGTGTGTGTCACTCACTGAGCGTCTGTTCCTCTGATTGCTGGGGTGTGTGTCACTCACTGAGCGTCTGTTCCTCTGATTGCTGGGGTGTGCGCGTGTGTGTGTGTGTCACTCACTGAGCATCTGTTCCTCTGATTGCTGGGGTGTGTGTGTGTGTGTCACTCACTGAGCGTCTGTTCCTCTGATTGCTGGGGTGTGTGTGTGTGTGTTACTCACTGAGCGTCTGTTCCTCTGATTGCTGGGGTGTGTGTGTGTGTGTCACTCACTGAGCGTCTGTTCCTCTGATTGCTGGGGTGTGTGTCACTCACTGAGCGTCTGTTCCTCTGATTGCTGGGGTGTGCGTGTGTGTGTGTGTGTCACTCACTGAGCATTTGTTCTTCTGATTGCTGGGGTGTGTGTGTCACTCACTGAGCATCTGTTCCTCTGATTGCTGGGGTGTGTGGTACTCACTGAGTTTCCGAGTGCTTTTCGCTGAAGACTCTCAGAATGAAGTCTCCTTCCTTGTGTGGTTCGAAGGTTGAGGGCACCACAATGTACTCTCCTGGAGGCAGCCGGATCTGGGTGCTGACCTCACGCATGTTAATGAAGGTCTCCGAGCGGGCACATGACTGGTGGCGCAGGAAGAAATCTTTCTTCAGGTGCACATTCTGGCAGCCCTTAAACTAGAGTCGAAAAAGAAGAGAGAAGCACAGAGCATCATTCTAACAACACACACATCCCCAATGGGTGCAGCATTTTCCCCTTTTTAGCACCATTTCCAAACCCTTAATCATCCTTCCAGGGTTTTGCCCAGCCTTTTCTGAATTTATAGGCCCCTCCCAGAGCGTCTGTACTCAGAGTTTTGAATCATCTGAAGACAGGCACCTTGTGCCATAAGCCCCTAGTTCCATCAGTAATAAAGGGATCGAAATGATTCGCTCCTGGCACAGCCCACTGGCCACCACACTCCAGCCTCTGCCACTGAACTAACCTTCCTTCCTCGCCAGTCTCATACTGGCTGCTTTCCTTACCAGGCCTTTAGGTGGAACAAGGTTTGCCATTTCTAGTCCAGCCTCTTAATTGTCTGGTCCTTGGGATTTAGCCAAGCTTAGATTCCCTCCCTCTCTCCAACCTCATCTGCCTCTCTTCCTACCTTTCCCATTTTGAAAAGGTTTCTTCCCGTTATGGGGCTGGATGTACTCAGAAGCGTTTAGAACATAAGATTTGCCATAATGGGTCAGACCAATTCGACATCAAGCCTGTCCATTAAGCGAGTTAGGCGACCGGCTCGGGTTGGCATCGGCCACGGCACTTCCCCGCCCCCCGGCACTTTTGCGGCACTTTTGAAAATACTGCCACTCTCTTGCCTCCTCCTCCTGAGACGGAATCTGCGGCAGCTGGAGGGGGGGGATGGTGGCGGCATAAGCGAGGTGGGGGAAGGTGCGGCAGAAACCCTTGGGCCTGCCCTGAAGCCCAGTATCCTGTTCCAAAAGTGGCCAAACCAGGTCATAAGTACTCGTCAGATTCCCAAAAGGTAGAGAGGTTTCATGCTGCTTATTCAAGGGGTAAGCAGTGGATTTCCCCCAGTTTAATAATGGCTTATGGATTTTTCCTCCAGGAACTTGTCCTAACATTTTTAAATCCAGCTACACTGACTGCTTTTACCAAATCCTCCAGCAACGAATTCCAGAGCCTAATGATGCTTTCCATTTCGTATCTCTTGTGCCCACAGACTGCTAGGGTAGTAGTACTGCCAGTATATAGCTGGGAGAGAAGGGGAGGTCGCTTCGCTGCCCTCTAGGATATTGCTTTACAGGCACGCCTTTCTTTCTTTCCCCGATTCAAGCAGGAACATACCTCTTCAGGGACCTGGAGAGGAAAGACAGAGAAAGAGATGATTGAAAGTGGGTTCTGAAAGTGCCACTGCTGTACCCAGGCCACCCTAGGACCGGCTGAGAGATGTCTGCTGAGACCTGGAGATGTCAGCAAGGCCCAGGAGTCTCCTTACAGATCCCACTGCAAGGAAATTCTAAAGGATGTGGCTGCACATACTAGCTGAAGAGTAGCCCCCCCCCCCCCACTGACCAAATCAAGGCCCCCCCTCAACACAATTTCTCTTTGAGATGATCACTGGAATGCTTTGATGATTCACTCATCGTATGCTTCTCATCTTCTGCTCATACTAGTCTGACCCAAGAAAGAATGTTTTAAACCTTCAAAAGCTAGTAAAAAAATGTATTATGTTAGTCCAATCAAAGAGGTATTATTTTATACTCTCTTTTTGTAGGTTCTATTTATAATTTTTAACCATTAACGTGGACTAATACAGGAATCATACTACTTTATCCAAATCAAGGCACTCTGCTTTGTTCATGTGTAGTTCCCAGCTGTCACCACCAGAGAGAGTATGCATGCAAGGAGCTGGGAACAGTGGATTACATCAAACCGGTGTTAACTTACGTACAACAAACAGATAGAACTTGTATTTTAAACATATTTTACATATTTACAGGTTCATAGTGGATGCTTATGTTATATAGTAACCTTAAATTACATATTTACACGTCAATGGTATTTATGTCAGGGGTGGGGGGTTATGGGGAGGAACCTTAGTGTTCGATAAAGAGTTAGGCTTTCAGTTGTTTTCAGAAGGTGAGGAGGTCAGTTGTGGATCGGAGGAGGGTTGGAAGGGCGTTCCACATGGATGCCAGGGCTGTGATGGTGGTCAGTCTGCGTTCGGGGAGGTAGGCTTTCGAGTTCAAAGGAGCGTGTGCAGGCTTGGTTGCTGTACTTTGATCTAGCATGTGGGATAATTAGTGCATTGTTTATGGATTGTCTGGTTGTTCTGTTAGGTGTGAATTCATGAAGTAGTGTGCGAAGGTGGGATTTTTCTTGATGGTTGAGGGTTTTGTGCATGAGGAGTAGGGTCTTGTACTTGATTCGTCTCTCTAGGGGGAACCAGTGGAGTTGTTTTAGGATAGGGGTGATGTGGTCATATTTGCTGGCATTTTGTAGTACCTGCTGTTGTATGGAGGGCTGTGTGGAGTGGGAGGAATGAGGTAGGCCCTGGTAGATTGAGTTGCAGTAATCAAGATGTGGGAAAATCATTGCTTGCTTAGTGGTGTGGAAGTATTGTGGATATAAAAGGAGAGCGCAGGCGCTGGAGGGTTTTTTTTTCTTTGTAGTAGATGATCTTTGTAGTATTGTCTATTTGTGGCTTGAGGGAGAGAGAACTGTCCAGTATGATGCCTAAGTATTTTATTTGATGTTGCACTTTTATTTGGGTGTTATTTAGGGTGAGATGAGTTGGCGGTATGAAGGTGTCATCTTTTGCTATGAACAGTTACTCCGTTTTCTTGTAATTTTGATGGTGAGGTTGTCATTGAGCTATTTGGAGATGTCTTTGAAGCATTTCAGGAGCTGTGAGTTTGAGGGTTGTTCGGTGGAGAATGGTTCATAAAGCATGATATAGTCTGCATAGATGTGGAAATTGATGTCATGGGCCCTTATGATGGAGCAGAGTGGTTGCAGGTATATGTTGAAGACTAGGGCAGATAGGATTGATCCCTGGGCGACTCCCTGGGTTTGGCGGGGAGATGTTGGTGCTGGTTTTTATTTGGTGGTGTCTGTTTCTTATATATGATTTAAACCACTGTAATACTGTGCCGTGGATCCTAGTTGTTTTGAGGCGATGGAGAAGGATGTTGTGGGCAACTGTGTCGAATGCAGCAGTGATATCCAGGAAGATGAGGATGTAACTGTTTTGTTTGTTCTGGATCCCCTTTATAAGGGTGTTTGTAAGGGAGACCATGAGGGTTTCTATGCTGTGTAGGGGTCAGAAGCCATGTTGTTGGGGGATCTAGGATGGAGTGGTTGTCTATGTGATTCTGTAGTTATTTTATTTATTTATTTACATTCTCTTATATACCGCGCTATTCTGCATCAGTGCGGTTTACATTAAACAAACTGAAATTACATCGAACAGGGCATTATAACTTGGAGATAACTATTTTACAGGGAACATGGGCTATGGAGGGTTAAGTGGCTTGCCCAAAAACACAAGGAGCACCTGTGGGACTAGAAACCCCAGTCCTTCCGGCCCAAGGTTGCTGTCCTCTAGTGGGATTTGAACCCCCGACCTTCCGGCCTGAAGTACCTTGCCCCAACCACTAGGCCACTCCTCCACTCCACTAGTTGCTGTTGGATGGCTTTTTCTATGATCTTTGCCATGAATGGCAGGCTAGCGATGGGGCGGTAGTTGGCAGGGTATAGTGGACTGAGGTCTGGCTTCTTAAGAGTGGGGTGGATGGAAGATATTTTGAGACAATCGGGCATCAGTCCCAATTGTAGAGAGGATTGTGTGAGGTTGGTAAGTATGGAGCTAAGCTCCTGTTTGGCTGATTTGATCTAGTTGACTGGGCATGGGTCGAGTGGCGAGGTGGTCATGTTAAGAGAAGTAATGATGGATTCAATTTGCTCTTTACCGATTTGTGTCATATGTGGACTATGTGGTGATGGTGGGGTGGGGGGGGGATTGCTGGTGCTTGGGGGTGCATGAGAATGTGGGTTTGGAGTGGAGTTGTTTATATTAGTTAGCCAGTTGTTGGTGGCTACGGTGATGTCTTGGTTAGAGGTGGTGGGGGGTTTTGTGATTCTTTTGACTAGGTCAAAGAGTTCATGGGGGTGGTTGAGGGCTCCGTTGAGTAACTTGGTGTGGTAGTTACGTTTGGCTTTGTCTGTTTCAGTTTGGTAGTTTCAGAGTGCTTCCATATATAGTATGCGACGAGAGTGGTGAGCAGATTTTTGCCATCTTCTCTCTAGCTTTAATAGGTGGGTTTTGAGTTTCCATAGGGTGGGGGTGTACCAGGAGGTCTTTGGGACTTTGTCAGGTGCTTTTCTTGGGTTTGTTGCTGATGTTGAAGCATTGCCAAGAATGTTGTACCTGGTGGTTGCTAGATTGTTGGGATCTGGTGATGTGGTTTGGAGTGTGGTATAATGTCCTTGATGAAGGTATCCTTGTTGTAGGGTTTGAAGCACCTTTTTGTTTGGTTATGGTTGGTGTTGGCTGGGGGCTGGTTGGGTAGGGAGAATGTGAGGTGGTGGTCAGACCATGGTACCTGTAGCGTTTGTGGTGTAGGGGTGTTGCCTGCTCGAGCTGCTTGGGTGTTGAGGAAGATAAGGTCCAGGGTATTTCCTTTATCGTGTGTGGGTGTATAGAAGATCTGTTGCATTTCCAGGGATTCCATGGCCTCGAGGAATGCAGCGGCATGCTTGGGTTGAGTTGAGGGGAGGTTGAAGTTGCCCAGTATCATGGTGTCCAGTGCTCTCTTCAGAATGTTGGAGAGATCTGACGTTGTTGTGGCAGGGGAGGGGTCTAAAGATTAGGCAGTGAGTTGTTTGTTCGTGATGGTGATGGTGTCACTCTCCTCAATGGTTTCAGTAGTACTGTATCTGAAATGGAGGTGAGCTTTCACCAATATCAGTACCCCACCCCTCTACTGTAGGAACATGGGAAGTGGAAGAGGTTTTAGCCATGAGGAAGGAGTTGATTCATAAGGACAAAGTCAGATTCTGCAAGCCATGATTCAGATAAGTCTAGCTGGTGATTTGAAAGGTGGTCCCCAATGTTGGGGATTTTATTATGTATTGATCTGGTGTTTATAAGGGCACATCTGAGTGAGAGGATGGGGTTTGGAGGTGTTGGGGGTATTGTTGTGTGTGTGGAAATAGTTGCTATAGTGATGAGGCATTGGGGGCCTTGTCTGATGTTTGTGGTTGTGGAATAGGGTTTTTTTTGTGTGTATGGGGGGGAGGATTGGGTGTATGGGGTATGCTGAGGTTGGCAAGGTTATTGTGAGTAGCATGTACAAGGTAACTTGGAACAGAGGCATGGTTCTCAATAGGCAGTTTGGGGCAAGCTTGCACTGCCTTGGAGGGTGAAAGCTTTTTACTGGTGCAGTTACTCAGGTGCTGTGGTCTCTGGAATACTGTTTGTGTCCATGTGGCTCTGCTGCAGTTCTTTTTTTTTTTTTAAACTTACTGTTTTGTGCACAAAATATTTCAATAAACTTAACAGTCATATAGCAATGTACACCACAAAACAATCTCCAAGAACATATGCACATTCAGAACATTGCCTGTAACCATAGCCAGATACTAACAAACAGGGACTAACTTTTCTTCCATACAGTGCCCTCCCAAGCCCACCCCCCCTTCCTTCTTCTCTCTTTTTTTAATTATAACTTCTCATTTTCCATCCGCCCCTCCCGCATATAATCCCATACATTTTCCCAACAGTAATTTCTAAATCCCTTGCTGTCACTCCCGTGCCTCCTTTTCCAATCAAACACTCCCTTTCCCATTTCACCCCCATCTTCCCCCCACCCCCTCCCCTGCTCCCCCCTTATACATTGATCCCAATATCTTATACACAAAGGGATGCTTATTACCCAACCTAATAATGAACTGACACCATTTTTAAAGAGTCGTACCTCCCCCGTCTAACTTCTCACCGCCCTCCCACCCCCTTCCCTCATCAACCTCCCCCTCCTGTTGACCCATTCCCACACTCCCTTCAATTGTCTCTCCACCTTGCCTTTCTTAACCCCTGTTAATCGATGCATCTGATACAATTCCGTCAGGCGCTTAACATACATTTCTATTGAAGGCAGTATATCTTTCCTCCAGTGTAGTGCAATTTCACACCTTGCTGCAATAATACATTGCCTTACAATGTTCCCGTTATCACCTCCCTCATCATTTTCCTTTAACAAAAGACATGACTCTGGTGTAAGGACCACCCGGGCACCCGTGATTTCCCCAATAGCCTCTCCAATTTCCCCCCAGTACTGCTGTACTCTCGGACATGACCACCACATATGCCACCATATACCTTTCTCACCACATCTCCTCCAACATTCATCCGAACCACACAACTTTGCTTTATACAACCTCTCCGGTGTCAAATACCACCGGGACAAAAAACTTTCCACCCATTCTCACGAAGGGACGTGGCAATGGACACCTTTGCTGTACCCTGCGCGATCCTCTCCCAAACACCTACCTCCCATGTCACCCCGAACTCCTTCTCCCATGCCTTCATGTAGCTTAATTTCTCCTCCCCTCTCTCTGTTAACCCCTTATATATTCGTGAAATTATACCCTTCTTGCCCATCGATCCCAAACAGCTACCTTCAAACCACCCTACGTCTCCTCTGATATCTTGCCAATGCTCTCTCTGCCAAAGCACAGAACCCATCTGTAGATAGTAGTATCTATCACTCTCCTCCAGGTGGTATAAATCCCGAATACCTTCAAAGTCTCTAACGCCTTCCCCATGAATTATTTCAGACACTTGCATTAACCCTTGTTGTGCCCACCTTTGTAAGACTGCTACCTCCGGGCCCACTCCCTCATCACAGCACGCTGCCAACGACATCACGCGTGCACACCTTTTCCCCCCTATCGCCCCCTTCTTCTGTCGAAGCCAAACTTCCAGTGTGTGGCCCACCCAAGGATTTTCCCCCTTACTTCCCTTCCCCCCCCACACACCAACCTCTCCAATTCTCCTGGTCTGAATCCCGTTCCCTCCATCATCACCCAATGCTTATGCTGCTCCCTCAGCCAAGAGTACACCGCTCTCAATTGCGCGGCTATATAGTATTTTCTAAAACAGGGGACCCCCTAACCTCCCTCATCCCTTGACACCTGCAAGGTCCGCGCTGCTACCCTAGGTCTCTTATTATCCCAAATGAATCCCTCAACCTGCTTTTGCAATCGTTGTAACATCTTTGCCGGAATCTCAATTGGCATCACCTGAAAATAAAAAAGAAACTGTGGGAGCAACATCATTTTTATCACTGCCATCCTCCCCAACCACGATATATATCCTCTACTCCACGCCCCCAACTGCGCCTCTACCCACCCAAACACCTTCTTATAATTCAATTTATAGAGGTTCTCCAAATTCCTCCTTAAATGTACTCCGAGGTATCGAATAGAAGTCCTTGCCCATCGAAACTGGAAGACCTCTTGTAAGCTTTGCTGCAGCTCTTCCCCCACTGTTATATTCAAGATTTCCGATTTGCTCCAGTTTATCCTAAATCCCGCCAAACTCCCATACTCCTGTAACTCCCTCATCACGGCGGGCAAGGTCTCTCTTGGTTTAGTAATCATCAATAAGATGTCATCAGCGAACATGGCCAGCTTATATTCCCTCCGCCCCACCACCACCCCCTTGACCTCTTCCTCCTCTCGTATTTTCCCGGCTAACGGCTCTAAGGACAAAGCGAACAACAGTGGTGAAAGGGGGCACCCCTGTCTAGTCCCCCTCTCCAATGCAAAAAACCTGGAATATCCTCCATTCACCTTCACACAAGCTTTTGGACTCGTATAAAGCGCTTTTATCCGGTCCACGAAACTATTCCCAAACCCCATAAATTCCAACACCGCGAATAAAAATTTCCACGAGACCCGGTCAAACGCCTTTTCGGCATCTAGCGAGAGAAGCAGCGTCTGATCAGATGCACGTTTCGCTGACCAAATTACATTTAATATTTTCCGAATATTATCAGAAACTTGCCTCCCCGGTATAAAACCCGCCTGATCCGCATGGACTAACTTCCCCAAGATGCGGTTTAGTCTCCCTGCTAATATTTTGGCCAGTAGTTTTGCGTCCAGATTTATCAGTGAGATTGGCCTGTATGACGCACACTCCTGCGGATCCTTCCCCTCTTTATGAATTAACGTAATCCCTGCCCACCCCATCGTCTCCGCTAGCCTTTCCCCTTCCTTCGGAAGATTAAATAGTTTTGTCAAAGGTATCACCAGCACCCCCTTAAAGTTTTTATAGAAGCTAGCCGTCAGACCATCCACCCCTGGGGCTTTACCGGGCTTCAATCCCTTAATTGCCCCTTCCACTTTCCCCACCTGTATATCTCTATCTAACGCCCCCCTTTCCCCATCATCCAGCTGTTGTAGTCCTGCTGCTTCCAAATATTCCCGTATTTCTCCTTCCGGCCTCTCTAGATTTGCCTCGTACAGCCTCCGATAATAATTAACAAACTCTTCCCTAATCTTCTGCTCCTCCTTTACTACCCCTCCTTCCCCCCTAATCCGCATTATCAGTGCTCTATTTCGCTTTTGCTGTAATCTCCGCGCCAGATAGTTTCCCGCTCTGTTCCCTCCTTCAAAAAATTCTTGTCTCAATAATTTTAACCTATAACTAATCCCCTCAGCTTCCAATGCGTTCAGTTTGGCCGTGGTCTCCAGCAGCTCCCCTCTGTGCCTTCCACTCGGATCTCGGGCATCCGCCTCTTCCAACCTTACCAGCTGACACCGTAACTGCAATTCTTTTCCCTCCCCTCTCCCTCTTAATTCTTGCTCCCCACTTAATCAGGATGCCTCTCACCACAGCCTTGAACGGGTCCCAGACCCCCCCCTTACTTCTCCATTGTCATTATGCACAAAATACTCCAGTATCTTTTCCCCCAACTCCCGCACCACTCTATCATCCTCCAGCAAGTCCTCATTTAATTTCCAATATTATACTCCCCTATGCTCTTCCCGTCCCTGCAACCGCACAGTCACAGGTGCATGGTCAGACCAAGTGATTGGCTCTATTTCACCCCCTCTGACCCTACCTGCTATCTCTTTCCCCACCCATATAGTGTGTGATAAGGAAGCTTATCATAGCTCAGGAAGGAGCTATAGTAAAGGTGAAGTGACTCTGAACAAGCAACCTGTCAGTTCTGGTAGAAATAAGAAAACAGAATTTTTCCATAAAAGACTACCAGTCCCTGAATGCACCAGGTTTCCAACAGCCATTAGAGGAGCTGAAGTGGGGAAACGTGTGTTCAATAAAGAGGGCTATGAGGTAATCCCCAAGCACTCATCTCAAAGGGCAGGGCCTGATTCAGCACAGCTGCGCTGTGCTAGGGTGGAGCATTCATCTAAGCAGAATAAAGGTAGAGTTTATTCTACAGAGAATTATCCTCAGTTTCATCTGGGAGATCCTCAGTGTCTTGATCTTGGACATCCTCATCTTGATCAGCTTCATCATCTGGAGGATCATCAGAAGCAGAAGCCAGAGCGGACGGACAGAGAGGGCAAGAAACCCTTTGGAAGAAAGAAGAGAAAAGCATTTGGGAGGTCTAAAGGAGTCCAGAGCAGTACGTATACTGGGAGACATTCAAAAGGCCAGCATACACCATTGGACTGGGGAAATCCAGAGGAGTGGTGCTGCAGGGCCAGGAATCTCCAGACGGTACCTGTGAGGGAGACGGCTGCACTTGGAAGGGACCCTAGGATCCGTGCCAGAAGGTATGTGAAGAGAGACCCAGTGTCCAGGGATCTGGATTGGAAGGCTGGACATAAGAACTGGACTATGTACTGGTCAAGCTATTTAGAGAGGAACTCTAACAGCAATGACAGCTCAGGTATGAACACTGATCTATGCCCTAGCTATACCCTTGAAAGACAGCAGGGAAACAAGTATTCTCCTGAGAGTGCTCCATTGAGAAATTCCTCTGTGCCAATCCATGATATTGAACCCATGATTGTTGAAGAAGGGGGAGAGGTTATAGATACAGGCTGTGAATACATGGATTGCTCTCTGTCTAAACTCCTTTGGTAATTTTCTGTTACAAAGTACAATAACCATCACAAAGAAATACAAACTTGTTCTTTAATCTACTCAGAAAAGCTCCTGAGTAGGATTTGAGCCACGCAGTAGAAAGCAAGCCAGCTAAGGGGTTTCAGCTGGGTAACTGCTAGCAATTGAGCCTTACCTAATTGCTTGTGAGCTCTGAGGAAATCACTTCTGAGTCTATGTGTGAAGATATAAGAAGTTAACCTGAAAAGAACAGTTTTTCCCTACTTTGTGGGTTTTGTTTGTTGATTAAAACACTGCTAAGAAAATATTAGCTAGAGCCTACAGAAAAGACCATTCTGTTACCATCCTGGTCTTTATTCTTTTGATTTGATTGCCTGACAAGTTCAACTGTTTTCCTGATTTTGTTTTTCTAAGTTTAACACTGAAAGCAAGTATCCTGTTTTATGTGCTACCAAGCATATCTGTGTTGGGAGAAATAACCCCATAAATAAATTTCTTATTGGCTTTACACTCAAGCACAACTAATTATTGTGAACGGCTGTGTCTTGTGTGAATGGACTACATTTCCCACAATACCTTGCAAATCATATTGATATATGCCTTTGCCAAGACTGTGAACATTCTCACCCAGGCACCCGTCTGACAAGTGTCAATCCTACAGTATGTGCCATGTACTGCTAAAAAAATGTATACTGTCGCCTCCCCGGGTTAAACAAGCGCCATGCATCCACCAGATCATTCTCTCTCACAAAACTCTGATATTTCCTCCTATCTGCATCTCTTCCCTCCCCCCTCCCCGTAGAATCTCTCCCCCTCTCCCATATCATGTTAAAATCTCCTCCGCATATCCTCACTCCCTCCCCCAAATCACACATTTTCTTATCCACTTCTTCCCAAAACCCTTTTTGTGAACCCGTGGGGGCATACACATTTACCACGCAAAACCACTCTTCTCCAATCTTCATTCGTACCATTAAATATCTCCCCCCTTTATCTCTGATAATAGTGTGTAGCTCTGCTTTCAACAACCCACTAATAAACAACGCCACTCTGCCTTTCTTCCACTCGTTTAAATTTGAGGCAAACAGCACATCCGAATAGCCCTTAGGCCTCACCACAGACTCATGTCTCCGAAGTAAGTGCATCTCTTGCAATAACACCAGAGAGGCTTTCTGCCTGCTCAACTCCTTATACAATTTTTGCCTCTTAAAGGGAGAATTTAAACCTTTTACATTTATGGTGATAATTTTCATTTCACCCATGACTTCCCCCCCCCCTTGTCTTACCTCTCTTAATCCCCCCCTCCCCCTCTCCTCCCACCCCTCCCCCTCCCCTAACTCCTCTCCCCCCTGTTCCCCCCCTTCCTTCCCCCCATCCTCCCTACGTCCCTCTCTCCTCCTTTCTCCCTGCCAGGGATGACAGACTTCCCTGAACATGACTGTCAATCGGGCCCCAACCTGACCCTTATCCTCCCATTCCACTACACCCCACCTACACCTCCCTCTCTCACCCCAGTCTATTCTGCCCCCCTCCACTCCTCACCCCCCCTCCACCTCCCTCTCTCACCCCAGTCTATTCTGCCCCCTCCACTCCTCACCCCCCTTCCCTCCTCCCCATTCATATCCCCTCCACGCTCCCAAAAACATATCCCTTCCTCCCTAGTCGACCCTACGCTACTCACCAAGCCCAAAACCCCCCTGCTAACCCTCCTCCCACCTGCATAACACATCTTTTCACACCCCCATGCCTCCGTGTCCTCCGCTTCATCAGGCTCCGTGCTCCATCTCTCGCACATTGTGGTCCTCCTTGCTCAGTCTCGCCAGGCGTCTGCTCTCCGCCGTCACTCGGTGCCATCTTGTCACTCCCCTCCTGGAACTCTCGACCGTCGCCCTCCTAAGCGCAGTCGGATCCCTCTCCCTTTCAGGCAGGTTCGTCAGCCCCAGCTCCTTAAGGGCTCTCCATGCCTCCTCGCTCGACTGCACTCTTCTTGATTTCCCTTTATATGTTAGTAAGAGTCCAAAAGGGAATAACCACTTATATCTTATGTCCTCTTTTTGCAAGTAGCTCGTCACCTCCCTAAGGTTCCTTCTGCGTTGCAGCGTTCCCACTGAAAGATCTTGATACAAATCCAGCCGGTGGTCCTCCCACGTAAACTGCCGCACTGCTCTGGCTGCCTTCAGCAGTTTTTCTTTTATTTTATATGAGCTTAGACAAACCACTATGTCCCGTGGCTTGTTTTCTCGTACTGGGCCCAGACCTCTATGGGCCCGCTCTATTCTCATCTCCTCATCACCTTTTTCGCCTGTTGATGCAGCCGTTGAAAGAAGCGCTCGGAAAATTCTTAACGTCACCTCCTCGCAGTTCTTATATTGAGCTACCTCTGGCAAGCCGCGGATCCGCATGTTGCAGTGCCTAGACCGATCCTCCAAATCCTCCAGCTTCCTCTGTTGTTCTTCTTGAATTCTCCGCACATCTTCCCAGCCCTTCTGTATCTCCTCCAGCGTTGCTTCCTGTTGTTCCAACTGATTTTCTGTCTCAGCTACTAGGGTCCCCAATTCCACAATATCTTGACTCAAGGATTGTATAGATTCTTTCAGTTCATTTTTGACTCCATTAATCTCATTCTTAATTTCCTCTTTCATCTCTGTCAGCCACGTCTTGAGCAGCTTAGCCATTCCAGGGCTGCTAGCCCACTCTAGCTCTGCCTCCTGTTCCTCTGAGCGGTCCATCCCGGCTTTGTCTCCTTGTTCGCACTCCTTCCCTCTTCTTGCTATTGCATATGGGGACTTAAATTCTGCCAGCTTCTTCTTCGCAGCCATTGTGCCCTTGGATTTATCCATAGGCTATGCTCAACCCCCTCAGGTGGGGCCCCTCCTCTTCCTTCGATCCCGACACCCCTGTCTACTTTTCTCTTATCTTCAGGACACCTGTCTGGCTTTATTCTGCAACAGTCTTCTGTTCTGTGTCAACTCCATTCTGCGCAGCCCTCAATTGCCGGCTCTGTGCATTACCCAGGCACTCACTGCCTAAGTATTTCTCTCTGCACGTTACTGACCTCTCCCTGGCTGCCACTCTGTTCTCCTCACTGGGGTCGCTGAGGCCTCCGCTCTATCTCCCACTTGCAAAAGCAGCCTCCTCTGGATGTCCGCACACTTCCCCGGGCCTGCAACCGCTCCTTCTGCTCTCACTCCAGTCCTCCAACTTTTCCCGCGCTGCTACGCTCCTCTGCCACCGCAGGCACAGCTCAACTGATGCACCCCACTTCTGCGGACTTCCCACCACAAACATCTGGCCCTCTTCCACGCTCGCAGCCTTCCTTTCCTGCTGCCTTGCGTTTGTCGCTGCCGTTCTGTTGCCGCTGCTCTTCCTCCACTCCTCCCTGCTCCACAAGCCCGATCCTCTTATCAAGGCTTCCAACCACGCCGATCACCGCAGCAGGCAGGCAGAACCTCCGCTTTTCGTCTCCTTCTGCCCGGGGTGTTCCGCCTCTACCTCCTTCAGTAAGCGCCCCTCTCTTCTCGCATTCAGGGGTATTTTTCCCCTTTTTCACAGGCCGGTGGCCACAGAGCTCTAGTCTATGCGACCATGCTCCCCGATGACATCACCGGAAGTCCCCTGCTGCAGTTCTTTTTGAGGTCGCCACCAAAGGGCCCTCTACCGAGGCCCGCGGGTGTGCCGCTTTTGAAATGTCTGGTGAAGGTCCCGATTGGTCTCTACGGTGGGGAGCAGTGAAGGTCCCGATGGCAGTTTTAACCAGGGAAGTGCTCCGAACAGCGTCCTAACTGGCCCTGCACACCCCTTTGTGTTTGCGTCAAAAAACAACAAAGTTTGGACAGAAATGAACACGAAGCGAATGAACGCAGCATGCACGCAGGATGCTCGTGGGCCATTCACAAACAGGTACCAATTAGACAACTATGTTGCGGGTTAGGCTGCATTGCCTGTTGCACTGCACCTGGTGTATATGCAGCCTAACAGAAGGCCCTACTTCCTGCTGTTACCCCCCTCTCCCAAGATACAGTATACAGGAATCGCTGAAATCCCAGATTCCCTGTCTCACCCCCCCCCCCCCTCCTTCTGACTCTGGAGACTGCACTAGCCTGTGGACACCAGCTGTTACAGGAATGAACAGTAAAAAGAATTATCTGGCAGCCAGACAGAGAGGACAGGAACCAAAGAGGAGAACCTCGATAGAAACATTGTCCCTTCAGTTCTGCGTCCATAGAAACTCCTACAAAGGAGGCAAGAGTATAAGGACGCTTTCCCTCTCTACAGTAGTACAAACTCCCTCCACTAGCAGGCACTCTATGAAGCACTACAAAGCCCAGGAAAAATATCGCACACAACACACAGCTACCAAACCAACTCTCACCAAATACACAGACTAGAAAAAGAAAGATGCAGACAGAAGCTGAACTGGAAACCCTCAGAAGCCAGTCTCTGAATGCAGTGCAACACTGGAGAACTAGAAAGAGCAATGCATGTCCTCCTGCACCGTGCACAATACAAACACAACAGAGATCTGCATTTCCCAAAACTAACAGAGAAAATCAAAGAATGAGCAGGAAAAGTGCTATAATCCTGGGGGAAAGAGCAGAAATATCGGTTAGAGCAGCAAAATAGGTTGGATCCTGCCACCAGACCAGAAATGTAACCTGACCAGGGACAGTATGGACCAGCAGCAGAGTCCTCTCAGCACACTCTACTTCTTTACTACCAGTAACGGGCATGTAATTCACATATACGTTGTCAAACCAAATAAAATTTCTGAATTTGCGACAGATGTAAATGTTGTATTACACACCCTAGTCATTCCCAAGTTAGACTCCTGTAATTCTTTATATAATGGTTTGCCGAAGTATTGGTTACATCGTCTTCAAAATACCATGGAAGGAAGTTATGTCACCGCTGGATAGGGAGACATTGTGTGTGAGCTCTGCAGTACCGCCCATGAAAAAGTGTAGTTACTCACCTATAACAGGTGTTCTCCAGGGACAGCAGGAATCAGTCCTCACTTATGGGTGATGTCAGCACCGATGGAGCCCATGCGGAGCAATTCCCCAGCTTTCAAAGAAAGCCTTTGGGATTGCTACCACACATGTGTGGTCCTCTATCCGCCCAAGGGTACCATCTTGCTCAGTCAGGTCCCTTAGCTCGAGCCCTACTAAGCAGATGGCAAGGGAAGGACAAAAATAAGCAACTCTCCTCAGCTCAAATTAAACAAGAGCTCCGCAGAGGCTTCGCAGAATTAGCCAACGAGTTCCGCTCACTACGGGAAGACTTGTTGAAAGATGTCGCAGAACTCCGGACCGACATTAAAGAACTGGGAGCCCGAGTAGAGGACGTGGAGACCAAAGTGGTTGATCATGATGGAACTCTGATGGATTTACAATGCGCTCTTGACAGGCAGCGTGCACAGGCAATGGAGCTGACATATAAAATTGATGACATTGAAAACCGCTCCCGCCGCAACAACGTGCGCTTTCGTGGAATTCCAGAGGTGGGGGGAGGCGGGGGGAGGCGGGGAAGACTTGCCGACCGTGCTCAAGCTGCTAATAGCGGAGTTGCTTCCGGCAGAGGAGCTGGCTATGAACGCTTCTGGAATGGAAATTGAGCGGGGTCACCGCGCTCTGGGAAAACCTCCCAACAATCAACCACGAGATGTCATTGCGAGATTTCTGCGCTATACTGATGCTGAGCTTCTTATACGTCGAGGCCGTGAGAAGAAGACGTTACGCTTCCAGGACGCGACAGTGTCCATCTACCAAGACCTCTCGACGTTCACTTTGGCGCGCCGGAGAGAGATGAAACCAGTCTCGGCGGTCTTGACCAGCAAGGGGATTCGCTATTCTTGGTCCTTCCCCTTTAGGATGAACTTCCTTTTGGGCAACAAAAAGATTTCTGCAAAGGACTGCTCAGAAGCTTGGCGAGCTCTTCGCCAGGCGGGCCTAGTTGATGATAATGCTCAGCCTCATCCGCCGCCCCCTAAGCCCCAGCATTCTAAGTGGACCCGGGTGGGCAAGTCCGCCTGATACTCTTGCAGAATTGCAAAGCTCCCCTAACTTTTTCCTTTTTTTTTTTTTTTTTTTTTTTTAGAGAGCCTAAACCAGTGGGTCCCTTGATTTTTGGATAAACGGTGGCAAGGCTTAGCTTGGGGTCCCCACCTCATTATCCGTGGGGGGCGGCGGTTGATCTGCAAATGTTATATTGATGTTATTGTTCTGATGGGGGGTCATGAAGGGATTGATGATCCGGGGTGGGTGGGGGAACAGTGGGGGGAATGCTTTTCTATGTTTAGGTTGAGTTTTCACTTTGTGGGGATCTGGAGGGTACGGGGTGTGTGGTCAATTTACCATGTCCTGTATTAACCTAGACAGGCAGGTGGTATTGACGGGAAGGGGGGGGGGGTGATAGATGGGAAGGGGGTTTTTCTAATATGGAGCTGGGGGATTTGTTTGGGCTGGGGAGGAGGGTCTATGTCTTTTGTTCTTAGAGGGTGGCATAGGTGGGCCCGATTAACTAATTTCCTGGGTTTGCTGGGGGGAGTCCTTATTGGGATTTTCTGGGCGGCTGGTGGCTGTGTGGGGTTAGGTTGTAATTCTTAATGGTGCGCTTTATCTCTTTAAATGTTAAAGGTCTTAACTCCCCGAGGAAGCGGTCCCTGCTGTTCTCAGAATTGCGCACTTTGCAAGGGGACATTGTTTATCTGCAGGAGACCCATCTGCAGAACTCCAAGCAGGGCTGGCTAAAGCGATCCCCATATACCGAACTGCGGGTGGCCTCCAACTCGCAAGGTCGGAAAAAGCGGGGAGTGGCTATACTATTCCACCAGAGCCTCTCCTTGCAGATTGAAGAGATAAAGCGCGATACCCTGGGGAGGTGGCTTTTCCTGAATGTTCGCCTAGACGGACACCTGCTAACCTTAGCTAATGTTTATGCACCAAATACAGGTCAGGGGGCCTTTTTTACACGCTTGAAAGCTCTACTGGCGGATTTTGCAAAGGGTCCCATTGTTTTGGGTGGGGATTGCAACACGCATTTAGTGCCTCACTTGGATTCTACGGGTCGCACTGGGGGGGAATGGGGGGATCGGCAAGAGCCCTTCAACGCTTGATGCTTGACTTGGGTCTACGGGATATATGGAGAGACACACATGCGGAAGAGAGGGGTTATACTTACTACTCCGGTCCATCAGGTCCATACTCGCATTGATTATTTTTTACTGGACCAGCGCCTGATGGACGGGAGAGTACAGGCTGGACTTGGAGCACTGACTTGGTCAGACCATGCCCCGTGCTGGCTTACCCTCCCGGACGGCACGAATGGTGAGAATCGCCCTCTTTGGCGCTTAGACGCGAGGTTCCTGCGGCGGCAGGGTGCAGTACAGGATCATGCCCGCTTTATTAAGGAATTCTTTGAGCTTAATGATACTGGGGATGTTCCCCTTCCCACGGTGTGGGACGCTTATAAGGCTACAGCTCGCGGTCAACTTATGGCTGAGGCAACCCGCACGCGCAAAATGTGGACGCGTGAACATGATCACTTGGTGAGGGAATCTGCTCGCCTGGGTTTGGAGCATGCCCGAACCGGGTCGAGGCAGGTCCTACGTCAATGGCGGCAGGTACGAGCGAAACTGGATGCGTGTACGCAGAGAGAATTAGATAACAAACGACGGAAATTAAGGCAAACTTTTTATGAACATGGGAACAAAACTGGCCGCCTTTTGGCTTTGCGCCTACGTCAACAGCAGGCCTCGAGAGTGGTCCGCGAATTACGCGACGCTGGGGGACAGAAAAGGGTTATCTCCCGGGAGATCCGTGAACTTTTTGCAGATTTCTTGGAGCGACTTTATAAAGCAGAGCCCGCTGGCAGGGATCACGTGCAGGATTATCTCCTGAGGGCCGCTCTACCGCGTCTTTCTGACTCTGATCGGGTTCAGTTGGAATCGAAATTTACGATTGACGAAGTGGAAAATGCAATCCGGCACCTGAAAACTGGCAGCGCGCCGGGTAGTGATGGTTTTCCGGCAGAATACTATAAGAAGTTTCGAACGCAACTAGCACCATCCCTGACCTGTTTGTTTAATGAGGTCCTGGGGGCCGCTTCCCTTCCCCCGTCCCAGCGTGAGGCATTGATCGTGATGATACCCAAACCCGGTAAACCCTTGCACGATGCGGCGTCGTATCGCCCCATCTCTTTGTTAAACGTTGACGTTAAAATCTTTGCCTCTGTGCTGGCTGCGCGTTTGAATCGGGTTCTCCCGGGCTTGGTTCATCCGGACCAGGTTGGCTTTGTGCCGGGTCGCCAGGCCGCCGACAACATTCGGCGTATGTTGCAGCTCATTCATGTGGCTCAACGGGACCCGCAACCAGCGTTGCTAGTGGGAATTGACGCAGAAAAAGCATTCGACCGGGTGGATTGGGGATATATATGGTGTGTTCTGGAGATAATGGGCTTTGGCCCTAATTATATTGGTTGGGTCCGCAGCCTTTACCAGCGGCCTCAGGCGCGCGTTCGGATTAACGGGGGATACTCGAGACACTTTTTCTTGGAGAGAGGCACACGACAGGGTTGCCCCCTGTCGCCTCTGCTCTTTGCCCTAGCGATGGAACCTCTGGCTCAGAGTTTTCGAGAACACCCAGGTTTACGAGGTGTCCGCATTGGTCCAGCGGAATATCGGATCGCGCTCTTCGCGGATGATATCATTCTATCCTTGGTGGATCCGTTTGCCTCCCTCCCAATCGTGATGCAGTTGTTCGCGGATTTCTCTCGAGTCTCCGGCTTCAAAATCAATTATACTAAATCGGAGATCTTGAATGTTGGGGTCCCTGGGGCGGTTTGTGCGGAGCTCCAAGAGGCTTATCCTCTTCGCTGGGTAACAGGAACCCTGCGATACCTAGGGGTGAACCTAACTGCGGAACGGGCGGCTCTTTTTAAAGCTAACTATGATCCTCTGCTTCGTCAGGTCTGGCGGGACCTAGAGGTTTGGAACGGCTTGCTCCTCTCCTGGTTTGGGCGTATAGCCGTAGTCAAAATGGTGATTGTCCCCCGCTTCCTTTATTTTTTTCAGGTTCTCCCGCTTTCCATCCCGCGGGCTACCTTGGCGACCTGGCAACAGTTGCTTATGAAGTTCGTGTGGCATTATCGTCGCCCGCGCTTAGCGCGGCAAGTTCTTTTTGCCCGCACGTGTTTCGGCGGTATGGGAATGCCCAATTTACATTGGTATTACGCGGCGGCGCAATGTCGGGCGGGGGTGGAATGGATGATAGCCGATAGCACTAAGCGATGGGTGCAGATGGAAATGACTTTGGCGGGGGGAGCGGGGTTAGGAGACTGGTTGTGGCTTGGCCCACAACTTCGCCGCGGCAAGTGCACCAGTAATCCCTACGTTCTTCATACCCTCCCGTTGCTGGGATCAGCACTTTCGGCCCCGTGATGTGGAGCTATCCCCTTTAGCCCCTATAGTTGATAACGCCTCTTTCCCACCGGGTTTGAGTGACGTAATTTTTCGGCGTTGGGGGCACCTGGGCCTCAGCCGGGTCGGCCAATTTTTTGCTGATGGTCGGCTACAACCCTTCCGTGCCCTGCGGGACGAATTTGACCTCCCGGCTGGGCATCTTTATCAATATATGCAAGTGACGCACTGGGTCAATTCTAAGTCCGTTCGGCCCAGGTTGCTCGGGACCTGACGGATCTGGAGCGCTACTGTGAGGGGTGCACTACTACAAAGGGTCTTGTGGCGACATTATACGCTCACTTACAGGGGTCCCAGGCGTGCCCCACACGTCATAGGGTGCTTTGAAACTCTGACTTGAATCTCTCTTATACTGATCAGCAGTGGGAGACAGTGGAGACACGCCTGTGGAAGAGCTCGGTAGCGACTAATGCCCGAGAAACGGACTATAAATTGCTGTACCGGTGGTATATGACTCCGGTGCGGATTGCTCGCATGTATCCCAGGGCTGGGGACCTATGTTGGCGTAACTGTGGGCAACGGGGTACCCTGGGACATATTTGGTGGACGTGTCCCCGTATTTGTGCTTTTTGGAGAGGTGTACAATTTCGGATTCAGTCGCTTCTGGGACTGAGTATCCCTTGGGACCCGGGGATTTTTCTTTTTGGGGCCCCTGTGCCGGGAGCCCGGGCTTTGCAACTTGCCTTACTCCGGCAAGGTTTGAATGCGGCCCGACTGTCCCTGGCGGCGGCATGGAAGCGTGCTTTGGCCCCCTCTTTCCAGGTCTGGCTGGAACGCATCTGGGATACATACTCTATGGAACGGGGGGTAGCGGTTAGTAGGATGCGTTTGGCTCGCTTTGAATTGGTGTGGGCGCCCTTTGTTTCTCGTTATGGCGCGTGATTGCGCTGGAAAAGTGGAGGTAATATGCCGACCCATCAGAAGGTTTGCTCCCTATGTGTGTCTCTTCGCCCACCATTGCCCTGCGCCCTAGCAGTAGCAAGCCATAGTTGGGGGGGGGTGGGAGGTGGGGGTCCCGGGATTGGGGTGACTTTGGGGGGGGGGAAAGGGAGGTTGGGGGGAGGGTGGGGATCTTGGTTTCTTTACTATAAACGTGTAAAAATGAAGACATATTGTAGGTTACTATCGTGACCTGATGTTGTGTTGTTACTGATGCATTCTCTCTGAAGATCTCTGTGGTTCTTGTATCTTTGTATTTTTTGGCAGTCTTTCAATAAAAAAAAAAAAAAAAGCAGCGGACCCAGTACAGATCCCTGGGGTACTCCACTATTCAACTTTTTCCATTGGGAATATTGGCCATTTAGCCCTACCCTCTGCTTTCTATCTTTTAACCAGTTCCCGATCCACAATAGTACACTGCCTCCTATCCCATGACTTTTTAGCTTCGCCAAAAGTCTCTGATGGGGGACTTTGTCAAAAGCTTTCTGAAAGTCCAGATACACTATATCAACCGACTCACCTTTGTCTACCTGTTTATGCACACCTTCAAAAAAACATATCAGATTAGTAAGACAAGATCTTCCTTGTCTAAAGCCATGTTGGCTGTCTCCCATTAGGCCATGACTATCTACATGCTGTGTAATTTTGTTCTTTATGATGGTTTCTACCATTTTCCCTGGTACTGACGTCAGGCTCACCGGTCTGTAATTTCCTGGGTCACCCCTGGAACCCTTTTTAAAAATTGGTGTTACGTTGGCGACCCTCCAATCTTCAGGTATTACAGATGATTTTAATGAAAGTTCACAGATTACCAATAGCAGGTCTGCAATCTCATATTTCAGTTCTTTCAACACTCTGGGATGTATACCATCCGGTCCAGGTGATTTGCTACTATTCAGTTTATCAAATAGTTGTAATATATCTTCCCGGTGTAGCGATATTTCTCTCAATTCCTCTGCAGTATCACCTTTAAATACCACTTCAGTCTTGGGTAACATCCCTACATCTTCCTCAGTAAAGACCGAAGCAAAGAATTCATTCAGTCTCTCTGCTATAGCCTTGTTTCCTCTTACTGCCCCTTTTACCCCTCTATCATCTAATGGTCCAATTGACTCTCTCACAGGCCTTTTGCTACGAATGTACTTGAAAAAGTCTTTATTTCGTGTTTTTGCTTCCGTAGCAAGTTTCTTCTCAAATTCCCGCTTTGCCTGCCTTATCAATGCTTTGCATTTAACTTGCCAGTGCTTGTGCTGTTTCCAGTTTTCATCATTTGGTTCTTTTTTCCATTTCCTGAAGGTTGCTTTTTTGGCAGCAACAGCCTCTCTGACCTCACCTTTAAACCATGCTGGCAGTTTTTTGGACTTTCTTCCACTTTTCTTAATGCGTGGAATACAGCTGGTCTGGGCTTCGAGGATAGTATTTTTAAATAACACCCAAGCTTGCTGTAAGTCTTTAACCTTTGGAACCGCTCCTTTTAGTTTTTTTCCTAACTATATTCCTCATTCTATCATAGTCTCCCTTTTGAAAGTTAAAAGGTAGTACTGTGGATGCCTTTACTATCTGTTCTCCACTAATTAAATCAAACATGATCATACTATGATCACTATTGCCAAGTGGTCCCAACACCCTTATTTCTTGCACCAGATCTGGCGTTCCACTAAGGACTAGGTCCAGTATGGCTTCCCCTCTGGTCGGTTCATGAACCAGCTGCTCCAAGAAGCAGTCATTTATTCCATCTAGAAACTTTATCTCTTTAGCTTGTCCTGCTGTGACACTGACCCAGTCGATACCAGGGTAATTGAAATCACCCATTATTACTACTCTTTTGTGACTTTTGTTAGCTTCCTTGATTTCTTTGAGCATTTCATCATCCATTTGTTCATTCTGGCCAGGCAGTCGATAGTATACTCCCACTGCCATCACCTTCCCCTTCATAAATGGAATTTCAATCCATAGAGATTCTACAGCAAATTTTGTTCCCTGCAAAACTTTAATCCTTTCTGACTCAATGCCCTCTCTAACATAGAGCGCAACCCCTCCACCAATTTGATCAGCTCTATCATTACGATATAGTTTGTACCCAGGTATCACAGTGTCCCACTGGTTGTCCTCCTTCCACCATGTCTCTGAGAGTGCAATCATATCTAACCTCTCATTTAGTGCTATATATTCTAACTCTCCCATCTTATTGTTTAGACTTCTAGCATTGGCATACAAGCATTTTAGAGACTGTATTTTATTCATATTAATCTGGCTATTGGTAGGCAGAGGTAATTTGGAATCTTTATGCTCTGTCTGCTCCTTACTCAAGGGCATTTGGGCTACTATACTCCCTTTTGGAACCTCACTGCTTTTGGTAGTATCCTTCAAGGATACCTTCGTCCGAACCATTCACTCCTGGGTGACTGTCGGCTTTCCCCTATTTTCTAGTTTAAAAGCTTCTCTATCTCTTTTTTAAAGGTTAATGCCAGCAGTCTGGTCCCATCCTGATTAAGGTGAAGCCCATCCCTTCGGAAGAGCCCCCCCTTTCCCCAGAATGTTCCCCAGTTCCTAACAAATCCAAAACCCTCATCCTTGCACCATTGTCTCATCTACACATTGAGACTCCGGAGCTCTGCCTGTCTTTTGGGTCCTGCACGTGGAACAGGAAGCATTTCGGAGAACGCTATCCTGGAAGTTCTGGATTTCAACTTCCTACCTAAAAGCTTAAATTTAGCCTCCAGAACTTCCCTACCACATTTTCCTATGTCATTGGTACCAACATGTACCAAGACAGCAGACTCCTCCCTAGCACTGTCTATGATCCTATCTAGGTGGTGCGTGAGGTCCGCTACCTTCGCACCAGGCAGGCATGTTACCAGGCGATCCTCACGTCCACCAGCCACCCAGCTATCTATATTCTTAATGATTGAATCACCAACTATAACAGCTGTCCTGACCCTCCCCTCATGGGGACATGGCCCTGGAGAAACGTCCTCGGTGCGAGAGGGTTTTACATCACCTGGAGGACAGGTCCTAGTTACAGGATCACTTCCTGCCACACCAGGGTGATGCTCTCCTGTCACGTGACCTCTCTCCTCCATGGCAACAGGGATGCTGCCAGACTGGAGGTGGGACTTCAGGACTATATCCCTGTAGGTCTCGTCCATGTACTTCTCTGTCTTTCTTATGTCTTCCAGGTCTGCTACTCTAGCCTCTAGAGAACGGACTCGTTCCCTGAGCGCAAAGAGTTCTTTGCACTTAGTGCATACGTAAGACCTCTCACCAACTGGGAGAAAATCATACATGTGACACTCAATGCAAAAGACCGGAGAACCCCCATCTCGTTGCTGGACGTCTGTCTGCATCTTAGTTTAAAGCTTGTGTTTAGGTCTTTTAAATTCTGTATATAATAAGGATTGGTGTAGATGCTTATACCAATAAAAGTGTATCTAATACCCCTAATACACCTTGTGTACCTGAAGCTTAAGTAATTAATCTCAGGTCCTCTGTGTATGACTGATTTGGATAACGAACTGCACCTGAGAGCAGCCCCTTTCCTCTAAGATGTGCAAGTACCTATAAAACTACAATTACCCCAGGGGTGGGTGGGTGCCGGGGAGGGAGGGAGGGAGATAAGTCCTCACTTATGGGACTCCCTAGCTACAGGCTACCGAACCTGTAACCAAAAAATGTTACCGCGAGGCCATAAGCAGAAGCCGAAGCCCGAAGGAGCCCGAGTCCTCGGGGCAAAGCCCTTGGTAGCCATGAAGAAGGGTCGGAGGGCAGGAGTTGCTTATACCCCGAACAGATTACAGAGTACAGCCTGGCTGAAGGCGCTGTCCCGGCGGAACTTCCTCTCCAGGCAGTAGTGGGCGCGAAGGTATTTGCAGAAGACCAAGTTGCCACCCAGCAGATGTCCATCATGGGCACGGAGCGCAGCAAAGACACCGAGGCCGCTTTGGCTCAGACCCCATGTGCAGTGACTTGACAATCCAGAGGGACGCCCGCCTTCGCATGGGTGAACGCGATGCAGTCTGCCACCCAAATAGAGAGAGTGCGCTTGGTAACTGCTTGCCCCTGCCTATTGGGATCGTAGGTCACGAAAAGTCTGTCAGAATTGTGGTGAGTCTGGGCACGCTGCAGATAGAAGGCAAGGGCCCGCTTGCAGTCGAGAGTGTGGAGAGCCGCCGACGCCTGGTCGGCATGGGGCCTCAGGAAGAAGGTTGGGAGCACTATCTCTTGGTTGAGATGAAAGGCCGACACTACCTTGGATAGGAATTTATGATGGGTCCAGAGGACCACCCTGTTCCGATAAAAACCAAATGTAAGGGGCGCCAGCCATGAGTGCCTGAAGCTTACTGACTTGGTGAGCCAAGGTCAACGCCACCAGGAAGGCCACCTTCCAGGACAAGTGCCGGAGCGAACACGTCACCATTGGCTCGAAGGGTGGACGGGTGAGCTGCGTGAGCACCACGTTCAAGTCCCATTCCGCTGGAGGGTGACGGATGGGCGGCTTGGATAGCAGAAGGCCCCGCATGAAGCGGGAGACTAGCGGCTGCCCTGAGAGAGGCTTTTCCCTCGATAGAGAGATGATTAGCCAATATGGCACTCAAATGAACTCTAACAGAGTTCGACTTCAGCCCTTCCCTCGAGAGGTGGAGGAGGTACTGGAGAATCCACCAGACCGGGCAGGAGAAGGGGTCGATCTGGTGTTCCGAGCACCAGACGGAGAAGCGTTTCCACTTAAAGGCATAAGCCCGCCTAGTGGAGTCCTTCCTCGAGGCAAGGAGGATTTCCTCGACCTCCTCCAGAAGGGCCAGAGAGGGTAGAGAGACCCGTTCAGCCGCCAGGCCATGAGGGATAGGGAGGTTAGGTTCGGGTGTAGTATCCAACCCTCCTCCTGCGTTAGCAAGTCCCTGGCAGAGCCCAGGGGAACCGGAGGCTCCGTCGACAGCCGGAGCAGAAGCAGGAGCAGAAGCAGGAACAGAAGCAGGAACTACGGCTGCCGAGGCCATGAGGGGGGCCACAAGAATCAACGATGCCCCGTCCCATTGAGCCTTGAACAGAGTCCTCGCAATGAGGGGGAAAGGAGAGAATGCATATAGAAGACTGGAGGACCAGTCCAGGAGAAATGCATCAGGGCCCTCCCTGCTCGGGTGCGGTACCGGGCCGCAAAATCGAGGGAGCTGTGTGTTCTGGGGGCTGGCGAAGAGGTCTATCGCTGGAATGCACCAGTGTAGAATCAGCCAGCCTGCCACTCTGGGATCCAGCCACCACTCGTGGGGACAAAGGATTCTGCCGAGTCTGTCCGCCAGGCCATTCTCCTGGCCCGGGAGGTACGTCGCCTTGAGGGACATCCTCCGTCGGGCAGCGAAAGAGCAGATGAGGACCGCTTCCCTGCAGAGGGAGAGCAACCACGTGCCCCCCTCCTTGTTGATGTAGAACATTGCTACCCGGTTGTCGGTCTGTACCAGAACCAATTTCCTGCTGAGATCATCCTTGAAGGCCCTCAGGGCCCACCGGATGACCCAGAGCTCGAGCAGGTTTATCTGCTGCTGAGCGTCCACGGGTGACCACTGCCCCTGCATGCAGAGAGACCCGCAATGGGCTCCCCACCCCAAGAGGGAAGCGTCTGTAGTCAGCACCACATCGTGCTGTGGGGCCTGAAAGGGCGATCCCCACAGTAGGTTGCGGGGGTTTTGCCACCAGTTCAGAGACAAGCGAAGGTCGGGAAGAACCTTGACTGGATCCCTGAGGTGTCCGAGGGATTGGCTCCATTGGGTACTGAGACACCACTGAGCCGTCCGCATGTGCAGGCAGGAGTGAGGAACCACATGCACGGTCAAGGCAATCAGACTCAGAATAAAAAAGGATAATCAACTGATCGCTCAGAATGTACCCCAGTGTAAATAAAATGTAGATATGTTCTGCCTGAAATCAGGTACCAGTGTGATACAATGTATAGAGTTAAGAATGTACATAGTTTCCCCCAGTTACTTCCAAGTTGATCTCCCTGTTTATTGTAAATACAACTCAAAGTTCCTTGTGTTGTATAGTTGATGTTTAAATGTAAACCGCTCTGATCTAAAATAGAGCGGTATAGAAGAACTGTTAAATAAATAAATAAATAAATAATAAATAAATGTGGCCCAAGAGACGTAGCATGGACCGAGCAGTGACCTGGTGGGTGCTTTGGATGAGAGCTGCCAGAGCTCGGAGGCGGGTGGATCGATCCACTGGCAAGAAGGCAACTGGCTCGAGGTGAGACTTTGGGTAGTTGACCAAGAACCCTAGCACTCCAAGAGGAGGACAGTGCGCAACATTGCTTGCTGGGCCCTCCTCGGAGGAGCCCGTAACGAGCCAGTCTGGAATTTGTTACTGGAGGATGTAGTAAAGGCTGTTAGTGTAGCTGGGTTTAAAAAAGGTTTGGACAAGTTCATAAACCATAAACCATTATTAAGAAGGGACCCAGGATATCAATGCTTGACCCAGTACAAGCATTGCGGAACCTGTCTTTTGGGGAAACTGCTAGGTACATATGACCTAGATTGGCCACTGTTGGAAACAGGATACTGGGCTTGATGGACCTTGGTCTGACCCAGTATGGCATATCTTATGTCCTTATGTACCCCAGCGCCGAAGGTGAGCGGCAGCCACCATGAGGCACTTCGTGAAGATCTGTGCAGCGGACGCAAGGCTGAAGGGGAGCACCCTGTACTGGAAGTGCTCTCCCTGCACCCTGAAACGCAGGTATTGCCTGTGTTGGGGGTGGATCAAGATGTGGGCGTAAGCGTCCTTCAAATCCAAGGAGCATAGCCAGTCGCCCTGCTGGAGGAAGGACAGCAGCATGCCAAGAGATAACATCTTGAATTTCTCCCGCACCAGGAACTTGTTCAACTTGCGGAGGTTGAGGATGGGCCGCAGACACCCTGTCTTTTTCGGGATGAGGAAGTACCGGGAATAAAAGCCCCGACCTCAAAGGTGAGGAGGGACCTTCTTGACTGCCCATTGGGAAAGGAGGGAGTGTAATTCCCGCTGCAGCAAAAGCTGGTGTGTGGGGAGTCGAGGAGGCTCCGCTGGGGAGAAAGGAGGTGGAAGCCTGTCGAAATGGAGGTGATAGCCCTCCCGGACGACCTGGAGGACCCAGGTGTCCGAGATGATAAGCACCCATGCCGGGGCGAAGCAGGACAGGCATCCCCCCACTGGCTGCTGTACCGCCAGAGGGTGAGGGGCCATGCCGCTGGTGTCAAAACCCCTGAGTGGTCGACGTGGCGGGTAGTTGGATACGGCGGGTAACCGCAGTACTGGATGCCTTTTCTGGGGAACAAGGGCTTCTTGGTTGGTTGCTTTTTCCGAGGCAATGTAGAGGTCTTGTGGGACAGGTAGGTCCTAGTGACGTACTCAGTCTTGATCTCCACAGCCTTCTCCTCCATCGGCTTACCAAAAAGTTGTTCACCAAGGCTGGGCACATCCAGGAGTTTCTCCTGAACCCACTGCTCCAAATCTGAAGATTGGGGCGGGGCCGGGCCAGACTGGCGGCGGGCTCCGATGCCCGCGGCCGCCACCCGAGTTGATGTCTCGAAGCCATCATAGGAGGCTCGAGAAATATATTTGGAGTAGTCAGCCACTGATTTCAACAGGGTGCGGAATCTGTCGAGGGGCTCCCCCTCAAGGCCCACGGAGAAACCTCCAAGTTCTTTTGCCAAGTCACGGAGGAACATACCAATGAATAATTGGTATGCCTGGATGCGACAAGAGAGCATGGAACCTTGGTAGGCCTTGCGGCCCAGGGCATCAAGGGCTCTCGATTCTCAGCCCGGTGATACCAATGAGTGGGACTTCGGGCTTTTCTGCTTCCTCATGGCAGATTCCACCACCATCGAGGTGTGTGGAAGTTGGGTCTTTCGGAAGCCTGGCCAGCGCTGCACCTTGTACACTGTGTCAAGGTGCTTGCTCACAATGGGGACCAAGGCTAGGGCCTCCCACATGTGGAGCAACAGCCGAGATAGGATAGGTGGTACGGGCACAGTGAGGGATTCCCTGGGCGGGGACTCATACTGATGAATATCAAGCTCTTCAGCACAAGGGTCCTCCTCGGCCTAGGTGACCAGGTTGAGGGCCCGAGCCATGTCCCGGATAAACACCAAGAAGGAGGTGTCTTCGGATGGTGAGCACCGTTGGAAGGCAAGCTGCGAGGGGTCCGAAGGAAGATCCCAGTGGGTTCGGATTTCCAGGGAGGTGTCCCCATCAGACTCCTGGTCCGAAAAATCGGTCGAGGGATCTGAGCCGGGTGGGTCGCCTTGTCCAATGGCCGGCGGCCTGGAACTGGAGGCCCTGGACAATCTCGCTTCCGAGGAACGGGAGAGCGAGCGAGACCAACATTGAGGAACCTCATGAGGCCCGTGGCTCTCGGGGGTTTCCTGGATGGATTTGAATGTCCCATGTGAGGGACCTGCGGTCTCTGGACACAAGTCAGGAAGCTGGCCGTGAGCGCCTGCTGGGAAGTAATGAATGCAGAAACGCTGCATTCGAGCGCCAGCATACGGGACTCCCATGCGGGCGTGGGGCCCTGGGTGCCGATACCGGGGTCACCGGGTCGGGCATCGAGGAGGAGAGGGGGTCCTCACCAGAACGACCCTCAGGAGTCTGGGCGGCTTCGCCGGAGGCCTCTGTTTCCCTGCGAGTTACCTTGCAGGGCCGCTCCTTGTCCGACTCTCAGGAACGCTGAAGGGGACTAAGCGACTGGGTGCAGGAGCGCTCGTGCTTGTCATGAGTCCCGGCCAGTGACTTCAAGGCCTTCTTCTTTTTGCATCGCTCTACCTCGGGGGACCTCTGGTCAGAGTGCCGCCGAGAACGGGGGGCTGCAGGGGGAGAACCCGCTGGAGGAGAGACGACTGAGGGCACCACCGGGGACTCTGAGACAACCTTCCAGAAAATGTCTTCGGACTTCTGCTTACGGCTCAGCAGTACCTAAGAGGACATTTTCTTACAAAGCGAACAGAGCTGTGGGTCATGGTCGGCTCCCAGGCACCACAGACAACAGTCATGAGTGTCCGTAAGCGACATGTTCCTAGAGCATCTATTGCATTTTTTAAATCTGGTGGCCATGGGGGCAGAAATGGCCCCTGCAAGGTCAAAGACCCACGTGGCCAGCGGTTGGGAGAAAAAAGGGCGCAAAGCCCAAAACAAAAATCTTTGGAAAAAATGTGTATCCCGATAGCTCTGAAGTACAGCAGGGGAAAGGACGGAAAGAGGACTGGTGCAACCAGAAAAAAGAGAGCCTGTTAAGGAGAGGAAAACAAAATTTTTTCCGAGGGACGAGGACGTGCATCCCAAGGGCTCCATGGAAAAAGGGAGACTGAGCAAGATGGCACCCTTGGGCGGGAAGAGGACCACGCATGCGTGGTAGCAATCACAAAGGCTTTCTTTGAAAGCTGGGGAATTGCTTCACGTGGGCTCCGTCAGTGCCGACGTCACCCATAAGTGAGGACTGACTTCCTGCTTGTTCCTGGAGAAGCCTGGTTTATACAGTACAGGAATCCAATTTGGTACCTTAACTGCATGGTGGACACCTCCGAAGAGTTTGTGAAGGCACTCTTGATGGTGGCAAAGAAAAGCTGACTGATTTGATGGCCTCTGCGTATACCGGCTCAGATTTGCAAGCAAAATGAGAAGCCAAGATGGCGCCAGGTGAGACTATTTTGGTGAATGGTGGTAGAACATGATGAGTTGGGTGAGCTGCCCCTAACTGTGGCTCTAGGAAGTAGAGGGCAGGATGGGAGTGAGGCAGGATTCCTGCACCCTTTTTGTGGTGCGCCCTGAGCCAGTGCCTCGCTGGCTCACCTCTTAAGTCGGCCCTGTGGCTGGCATTACCTCAGGCTTGGAAGCAAGGGCAGCCTACCAGGACAAGAACAAGCCATTAACATCCGGCATGTTTGTGCCATGGCTCACCTTACTGCTCTCTGTCTGAAGAAAGAGCACTATTTTTAGCAATATAGTTGCCCTTGGAGAAATGGTCGATTACACAGACCGCCAGGTAATTTTTGTTTGTGATAAGGAATTTTATTTGACAGAATTTATGTCCCACGCCACCAGTGTGCTCATGTTATTCTCAGTGGAGGGAGGGATAAGGACAACTATACAAGATGCTTCATGTATGTCACTAAATATGATGGAGGAATACAAAGGTCCTGTTGATCATTCTTTGTGATACTGTGAGATTGTTTGTTTGATCCTACTTTATTCTTTTCAATAAAGATTAAATTAAAAAAAAGATTGTTCAAAATACTGTCATTAAATTACTTTATAGAGCTCACAAGTATGATCTACTAATCACAGAGCCTTGGCTCCCCAAAGCCTACCGAAGCAAGTACAAAATTCTATTCTTAGCACATCACACTTCAACTAGCTAACTATCCAGCTGACTTACCCCTACCAGCTGACCCAACACCTTAGATCATCTGAGGCCTCACTTCTTACAGTTCCCTCACCCTTCTCTCTCCATCTGGATATAACTCATCGGGGTCTTTTTACCCCTCCCCTCACAGAATTTAAAAAACTACTGAAAATCTGGCTGAATCCACAATGATTTGTCTTTGCCAGATGTATCATGATACAACATATTTTTATTAACTATTATTGTTTTATAGTATTTTAGATTGTTCATTGATTTTTCTTTTTACTTTTATCCCTTATTGTTGAGCTTCCTGCTTTTAGTTATTTTGAATGTAAACTGCTTTGATAAACCTTGTTGGAAAGGCAGTTGAGAAAATCTTATAAATAAAAAACATTTTGGGGAAGAAAAGGGGAAGGGAGAGAGAAGAGAAGGAGAGAAACAAAGGCCTTTCAGGGCTGATACCTCGTAGACTGCAAAACCAATGGTATGAAGGTCTCCTCCCATCCTCCGCTGCTGCCGCCGATTCTTCTGCATGAGAGCCAATAGGCAGGAGCAGGCCAGCTCGTTGTCCTCAGGGTCATCGTCCTCTTCCAGGAGGGTGACCTTAAACTGCGGGTTAATCCAGAAGGTGGCTGCACAAAGACCATAGAAGACAGGCTGAGGGCAGGGACAGCTCAGGGACCAGTACTGCAGGCATGGACTTGCACAGTATCAAGAAATGCATGTGTGCAGACACAGAGGGTGGACTGAACCTGAACAGAGGAACCCAAGTGCATATACAGAGAGACATGAGGATCTGAGTGAACACACACAGATGTCTTGACTCGAGTGCACAGAGACACACACACACAAGGACTAGAGAGCACATGCAGATACACACAAATGTAGGTTCCCCTGTCAGTGTATGTGCAGACATGGAGACCTACACATCTACAAGCATGGAGACAGATAGACACGGGAGCAGATCAGGGACAAGCAGACATTATCACTGCATAATGGGACTAGCAATCACCTGACACCTACCCCTTAACAGCATCTATAAATCCTTCCTCCCTTGTGTGAAACAAAGGGAACCGATTAACTCAGCATCAGCAATCTCCCAGGAGCAGATCCCAAGGGACTCCAATGTGTGAACAGCAGTGCTTCAGGGAGATGCTGCCAGAGACTGCACTGCCAGGGAGGGAGTCCAGGGACCCCAGTATGACAGCACAAGGAGTCACATAGAATGGATGCTGGCAAGTGAGGAGGGAGCGGTGGTGGAGTGAATGGTGGAGATGCCGACAGAGGAGTTAGAGAGTCAAGGGGAGTCCTAGTGAGCAGATGCTGAAGGGGGAGGAGGGTCAGAGAGAGTCACGAGTGAATGCTGACAGAGGTTACTGGCTCTTACCAGGATTGTTCCTGCATCCCCCAGCTGTGCTCCCCCGTCTCCAGGTGCCTTCATACACTGTGGTGTGCCATTTACTAACATCATCCTTATTCAGGGCATCCGGGGTCAGGTTACAAATCTCCAGCCTGGAAAACTGCCTGAGAAACTCCTGGAAGGACATCCTACAGAATCCAGGGATAGGCAAGGGGTGGGGGGGGGGACAGGAGGTACAAACATTGCTCAGTCAATGCACCTCACACTCATGCTCTACAGCCCCCCCCCCCGCCCCTTCCCTGCTATTCCAGTACTGAGACTTCCTCACATACATCTCTACTTTTGCATCTGGCTATTTCATTCATGTATTAATTTATATTTTTCTCATGCCAGCAGTAGTTCACGGCCAGTTACCATAAGGTACTGTAGACATTTCATTGCCCCGGGAAGGCTTACAAGGTGATATTAAACCTTACTTGCTAATTTTCTTTCCTTGAGTCCCTCCAGTCCAGTCCAGTCCAGATGCATGGGTTATGTTCACCTATCAGCAGCTGGAGACTGAGAGCCACTGGTTTAATTATGATGTTACGGTATAAAGGGTCCTGTGCAGCCTTACAGGGGCCACCTGGCAATAGCGATTATGATCGCATTTGATTTAATAAATGGAAGGACAACAAGGAAATCCGCAGTACTACCTTTTAACTTTCAAAAGAGAGACTATGGGGCTTGTTTACAAAGCCGCGGTAGCGGTTTCCGATTGTTATCAATCAATGGGGCTATGGCTCCGATAACGATCAAAAACCGCTACTGCGGCTTTGTAAACAAGCCCCTATGATAAAATGAGGAAAATAGTTAAGAAAAAACTAAAAAGAGCAGCTGCAAAGGTTAAAGATTTACATCAAGCATGGGCGTTTTTTAAAAGTATTATCTTGGAAGCCCAGAACAGATGTATTCCATGCTTTAAGAAAAGTTGAAGGAACTTTTTAACATCTTTGTTAGTGATATAGCGGAAGGGCTGTCTGGTAAGGTTTGCCTCTTTGCGGATGATACCAAAATCTGCAATAAAGTAGACACCCAGGAAGGTGTAGATAACATGAGGAGGGATCTAGCTAAGCTTGAAGAATGGTCTAGAATTTGGCAGCTGGGATTTAATGTTAAAAAATGTAAGGTCATGCATTTGGGCTGCAGCAATCCAAGGGAGCAATACAGCATAGGAGGTGAAGTACTTTTGTCCACTAAAGAAGAGCGGGACCTAGGCGTAGTTCTGTCCGATGATCTTAAAGTAGCTAAACAGGTAGAAAAGGCGACGGCAAAAGCTAGAAGGATGCTTGGGTGCATACGGAGAGGAATGGCTAGCAGAAAAAAGGAGGTGATAATGCCTCTGTATAAGTCTTTGGTGCGACCTCATTTGGAGTATGGTGTGCAATTCTGGAGACCGCACCTTCAAAAGGATGTGAACAGGATGGAGTCGGTGCAGAGGGTTGCTACTAAGATGATTACTAGTCTTCATTATAAAGCATATGAGGACAGACTTAAGGATCTTAATATGTACCCCTTAGAGGAAAGGCGGGATAGAGGTGATATGATTGAGATGTTTAAATACCTCCGTGGCATAAATGTTCAGGGAGAGGGCCTCTTTCAATTGAAAGCAAGTTCTGCGACGAGGGGACATGGGATGAGGGTGAAGGGAGATAGATTCAGGAGTGATATGCGGAAATATTTCTTTACGGAAAGAGTAGTGGATCCGTGGAATAGTCTCCCAGTGGAGGTGGTAGAGATGAGGACAGTAACTGAATTCAAAAAAGCATGGGACCAACACAGAGGATCTCTAAAGGTAAAACGTGGACTGTTGTAGTTGTTGTTATGGAAGGACAGACTAGATGGGCCTTGTGGTCTTTTTCTGTCATCATGTTTCTATGTTTCTATGTTTAAGACCAAAAAACTGCCAGCATGGTTTAAAGACGAGGTCAGAAAGGCTGTTGCAAAAAAAGCATCTTTCAGGAAATGGAAAAAGGAGCTAAATGTCAAAAATGGGAAACAAACACGGGCAAGTTAAATGCAAGGCATTGATAAGATAGGTAAGAGAAAATTTGAAAAAAGCTTGCCATGGAAGCAAAAACACATAAAAACGTTTTCAAGTACATTCATAGCAAAAGACCTGTGAGAGAGTCAGCTAGACCACTGGATGATAGAGGGGTAAAAGGGGTGCTAAGTGAGGACAAGGCCATAGCGGAGAGACTGAATGAATTCTTTGTGTCTGTCTTTACTGAAAATGTAGGGAAGTTACAAGCGAAAGCGATGGGACCGGATGGGATACACCCTAGAATACTGAGGGAACTTGGGGACGTTCTAGCAACTCCACTGACTGACCTTTTCAATGCCTCGTTGGAGTCGGGAGTGGTGCCAAAGGACTGGAGAGAGGCTCATGTGGTGCCTTTACACAAAAGCGGAAGTAAGGATGTGGTTGAAAACTACAGGCCGGTTAGTTTAACTTCAGTGGTGAGTAAATTAATGGAAACGCTGTTGAAAGAGAAAATAGTGAGGTTTCTGGAGTCCAGCGGATTACAGGATCCGAGGCAGCATGGATTCACCAGAGGCAGGTCTTGTCAGACAAATCTGATTGATTTCTTTGACTGGGTGACCAGGGAGTTGGACCGAGGGAGAGCTCTAGATGTGGTGTATTTAGATTTCAGTAAAGCCTTTGACACTGTTCCTCACAGGCGACTTATAAACAAACTGAGCACCCTAGGGATGGACCCTAAAGTTACTGCTTGGGTTAGAAATTGGTTGGGTGGGAGGCGACAAAGAGTACAAGTAAATGGAGCTCACTCTGAGGAGAAGGATGTTACCAGTGGTGTGCCCCAGGGATCTGTCCTTGGTCCGATTCTTTTTAACATCTTTGTTAGGGATATAGCGGAAGGGCTGTCGGGTAAGGTTTGCCTCTTTGCAGATGATACCAAAATCTGCAATAAAGTAGACACCCAGGAAGGTGTAGATAACATGAGGAGGGATCTAGCTAAGCTTGAAGAATGGTCTAGAATTTGGCAGCTGGGATTTAATGTTAAAAAATGTAAGGTCATGCATTTGGGCTGCAGCAATCCAAGGGAGCAATACAGCATAGGAGGTGAAGTACTTTTGTCCACTAAAGAAGAGCGGGACCTAGGCGTAGTTCTGTCCGATGATCTTAAAGTAGCTAAACAGGTAGAAAAGGCGACGGCAAAAGCTAGAAGGATGCTTGGGTGCATACGGAGAGGAATGGCTAGCAGAAAAAAGGAGGTGATAATGCCTCTGTATAAGTCTTTGGTGCGACCTCATTTGGAGTATGGTGTGCAATTCTGGAGACCGCACCTTCAAAAGGATGTGAACAGGATGGAGTCGGTGCAGAGGTTTGCTACTAAGATGATTAGTAGTCTTCATTATAAAGCATATGAGGACAGACTTAAGGATCTTAATATGTACACCTTAGAGGAAAGGCGGGATAGAGGTGATATGATTGAGATGTTTAAATACCTCCGTGGCATAAATGTTCAGGGAGAGAGCCTCTTTCAATTGAAAGCAAGTTCTGCGACGAGGGGACATGGGATGAGGGTGAAGGGAGATAGATTCAGGAGTGATATGCGGAAATATTTCTTTACGGAAAGAGTAGTGGATCCATGGAATAGTCTCCCAGTGGAGGTGGTAGAGATGAGGACAGTAACTGAATTCAAAAAAGCATGGGACCAACACAGAGGATCTCTAAAGGTAAAAAGTGGACTGTTGTAGTTGTTGTTATGGAAGGACAGACTAGATGGGCCTTGTGGTCTTTTTCTGTCATCATGTTTCTATGTTTCTACCTGTGCCTGAAATGGCATATAAAGGTGATGTATCGTGAGAATTGAAAGAAATATCGATAAACCAAGAAGATGTATTACAGCTATTTGATAAAATGAAGCGTAGCAATCACCTGGACCAGCTTGCAGCTTGCCTGGTGTCTCTCCATCTCCCGGGCGAAGCCCCGCCTCCCGTACGTGACGTACCCGCGTCTTCCCCAAGCTTGCCTGGTGTCTCTCCATCTCCCGGGCGAAGCCCCGCCTCCCGGACGTGACGCACCCGTGTCTTCCCCAAGCTTGCCTGGTGTCTCTCCATCTCCCGGGCGAAGCCCCGCCTCCCGGACGTGACGCACCCGCGTCTTCCCCAAGCTTGCCTGGTGTCTCTCCATCTCCCGGGCGAAGCCCCGCCTCCCGGACGTGACGCACCCGCGTCTTCCCCAAGGTACCCGGCCAGATATAAGTGTCTCCAGAGCGGCGTTCCTCACTGCTGCTGCTATTGCCTGCCTGCCTGTCTGTGTTTGTGCTGCTTTATACTCTGCTGACTTTTGTATGCTGCCCGTTGTGCTTTCTTTCACCTTGCAGCTTGCCTGGTGTCTCTCCATCTCCCGGGCGAAGCCCCGCCTCCCGGACGTGACGCACCCGCGTCTTCCCCAAGGTACCCGGCCAGATATAAGTGTCTCCAGAGCGGCGTTCCTCACTGCTGCTGCTATTGCCTGCCTGCCTGTCTGTGTTTGTGCTGCTTTATACTCTGCTGACTTTTGTATGCTGCCCGTTGTGCTTTCTTTCACCTTGCAGCTTGCCTGGTGTCTCTCCATCTCCCGGGCGAAGCCCCGCCTCCCGGACGTGACGCACCCGCGTCTTCCCCAAGGTACCCGGCCAGATATAAGTGTCTTCAGAGCGGCGTTCCTCACTGCTGCTGCTATTGCCTGCCTGCCTGTCTGTGTTTGTGCTGCTTTATACTCTGCTGACTTTTGTATGCTGCCCATTGTGCTTTCTTTCACCTTGCAGCTTGCCTGGTGTCTCTCCATCTCCCGGGCGAAGCCCCGCCTCCCGGACGTGACACACCCGCGTCTTCCCCAAGGTACCCGGCCAGATATAAGTGTCTCCAGAGCGGCGTTCCGCGCCGCGGGCGCACGCCGAAGGAGCGCGCACAAGGAGCAGGCCGTGCTCCTTGGGCGAGCTCCTTGGGGCGACAACTGGGGCGATTCAAAACACCATCCTCTTCCTCCTATTTACCCTGGTTGTAGGTTTCACCAGTCATATCTCACGCTGCCTCCCTTTCCTCTTGGGCGCTTCTTTTTTCCCTTTAATTCCTCCGTGCTATTTCTTGTTGTCCTATTTTGTTTTCTTTCCTTTTCCCGTCAATTGTGCCTTCATCTGTGCCACTTGACTCCTCCGCCCAGGTTATGTCTGCCATTCCCGTTTTTTGGGGCTACCGTCCTCTACCTTTGTATCCTGTTCTTCCTGGTCCCCTGGCCCGCAACCCCATTAATCTCCTTCCCTGCTCTTCCTGTCTGGCGTCCCCTACCTCTGCCCCTTCCATCCCACCTCCCCTCCCAGTTGTCCCCCTCATTACACTCTCCCTGGCTCTTCTTAATTGTCGCTCTATTCGTTCAAAAACCCATCTAGTTCACGGCCTTCTTACCCAGCACTCCCTGGATGCTCTTTTCATCACCGAATCTTGGCTTCGTGAGGGGGAGGACGCCCTCCTCCATCAATGTCTTCCTCCCGGTTACTCAGCCCTTCACACTCCTCGTCTTCGCCGTTCTGGCGGTGGGGTGGCGCTTATCTTTAAGTCCCCCCTCTCTTTTTCTTTGATCTCGCCCCCTCCTGCCTACCCTGAGTCTCTTTTGGTCCGGTCTGATTCTACCCCCCCTATTTTCTTTCTTCTTTTGTATGTTCCCCCTTCTTTGCGTCCAGATCTTTGGGACTCCTTGCTGAATACACTATCTGACTCCGCTCTTCTATCTCCGCATTTGGTCGTATTGGGCGACCTCAACGCCTACCTTACTCCCCCCTCTCGCCCCCGTGACAAGGTCCTTTCCTCTCTGCTCTCCGACTTATCCCTTACCCAACACGTACTTTGTCCTACTCATGTCTCCGGTCGATCCCTGGATCTTATTCTCACTCTTGATTCTTCTCCTTTTTTCCCCTCTAATATTCGTTCTGCCCCTATTCCCTGGTCCGACCATCATTGTCTCTTTTTTACTTTCCCCCTCCCCTCTCCAGGCCCCATTAGCTTCTCCTCAGCCTCCACTCCATCGCTTAGGCGGCATTTTACCCCAAACTCCCGGTCTTCTTTTCCATCTGCCTATACGTTATTTCCCCCAGAATTCCCCTCCTTATCTATTGACCATCAAGTTGACCTTTTTTCCTCCTCTCTTTCGGTTGCTTTTGACACTGTAGCACCTCTCCGTCCCTCGGCCCCCCGTACATCCTCTCATCATTCCTGGTATCACCCTGGTCTTTTTCTTCTCCGCTCCAATCTTCGCCGTGCTGAGCGGCTCTGGAGGAAGTTCCGTACATCTGATTCTCATTCTAACTATCGGCTTGCTCATCTCTCCTACCGTTCTGCAATCACTTCAGCCAAACACTCATACTACTCTCACCTCATTTCTACGTCTTCAAACTCTGCTAGGCGCCTTTTTCTTGTCCTTAAATCCATTTACTCCCCCTCTTCTCTCCCTTCCGTCCCCTCCCAACCCCCTCCTCCCAGTCCCTCCTCCCTTGCCTCCTTCTTTACCAGTAAGATTCTTACCATTCGCTCCTCTTTCCCCTCCTGCCCTCCTCCCCTTTCCCCCCTTCCCACTTCTTCTTCCTCTCTCCCCTCTCCGTCCACACCTTCTTCCTCTCCCACTCACACCTTTCCCCACAGTTGGAGTTCCTTCTCTCCTATTTCCTCTCTCGAACTCACTAAGGCTATTTCATCCGCTCACCAGACTACCTGTCCTCTTGATCCCCTGCCATCTTCTTGGTTACTTGACCCTCATATTGCACTAGTGCCTTTCATCCTTTCTATTTTCAATTCTAGTCTCTCCTCTGGTCTTTTTCCCTCTCTATGGAAGCACGCTATTGTCCGTCCCCTCCTGAAAAAGCCCACCCTTGACCCTACTCTTTCTGCCAACTGGCGTCCCGTCTCTAATCTTCCCTTCCTGTCCAAAATTCTTGAAAGACTTGTCTTTTCCCAGCTGGCTTCTCATCTTGATTCCACTCACTCCCTTCACCCCCGACAATCTGGTTTCCGCCCCGGTCACAGCACTGAAACTGTCCTCACAGCCCTGCTTTCCGAACTTCACCGCTCTCACGATCGCGGTGATATTTCTCTAGTGGTTTCCTTGGATCTGTCCTCTGCGTTTGACGTAGTCGATCACCGCACTCTTCTCTCTCGCTTGTCTGATTTCGGTATTCATGGTACTGTTCTTCGATGGTTCCACTCTTTCTTGTCCTGTCGCACTTTCTCAGTCCATTCTGGTTCCTCGGTCTCCCCCCTGCCCCCGTCACCTGTGGTGTCCCCCAGGGCTCTATTCTCGCCCCCCTGCTTTTCAATGTTTTTCTGACTCCTCTAGCTCTGCTAATACAACAATCTACTCTCTCTTTTTATATCTATGCTGATGACATCCTTCTGGTTCATCATACTTCTCCCTCTGCCCCTGATCTTGCCCCACTTAACCTCTGTCTATCCTCTATCACTTCCTGGTTTGAGTCAAATTTCATGCATGCTAATCCCACTAAATCTGCTGCTCTCTGGGTCACCTTCGGTCGTCCACCCCCTTCGGTACTTCCTGTCATGGGTCCCCATTTTATCCCTTCCACCCCTACTCTCCGCTACCTAGGTGTTATCCTAGACTCATCCCTTTCTTTTCATGACCATATCTCTTCTGTTGTTCGCTCTTCCTTCTTTCACTTGCGCCGCATCAAGGCCGTTCGCTCTTACTTTTCATACTCCTCTATTGTTACTCTTGTTCTATCTCTGGTTATCTCGCGTCTCGATTACTGTAACGTTGTTTATGCCGGTCTTCCATCTCACCAACTCCACCGTCTTCAACTCGTTCAAAATGCCGCTGCCCGTCTTATCACTTCATCCCCCCTTCGTTCCCATGTCTCTCCTTGTCTGCTTTCCTTACACTGGCTCCCAATCAAGTTTCGGTTTATGTTCAAACTACTCATCCTTGCTCACAAGGCCCTTTTCTCTGACTCTCCCCAGTATTTAGCTAATATTATTCATCTTCAGCCCTCTCCCCGTCTTCTCCGGTCTGCCCATGGAAATCGCCTCTTTCTCCCCTCACCCACTCAGGCCCGTCTCGAATCCACCCGACACTCTGCCTTCTTTTTCTTATGTCCCGCCCTTTGGAACTCTCTTCCCCTTCCTCTCCGTATTGAACTGTCTTACACTCGTTTTAAGGCCCTTCTCAAGACCCACCTTTTCTGTCAAGCCTTCGACCTCCCCCCCCTACTGATGATGCCTTCCCCCCTAGTTCCCTATTTCACCCCCCTTCATTTTCCCCTGCTCTTCCCCACTGATGGTGTTTTGTCCCCTTAGTCCCGCCTCCCATCCCTCCTAAAATTGGCTCATGCTTCCCCCTCCTCCTCCCCACTTCCTTCTATTATTTTATTGTTTTTAACATTTTATTGTTTTACTGTTTTACTATTTTTTTGCCTTCTCTTTATTCTTCGCTATTTCTCTTTCTGTCCTATTATTTTTTGGCGTTCTTTTCTTTCTTTCCTTTCTCGGCAGCCGTCGTTTTTTATGATTGTACACCGCCCTGATGCTTCGGCCTGGGCGGTTTATCAAGTGTTTTAATAAAGATAAAGATAAAGATGGTATACATCCAAGGGTGTTGAAAGAACTGAAATATGAGATTGCAGATCTACTATTAGTAATCTATGAACTATCATTAAAATCATCTGTAGTACCAGAAGATTGGAGACTGGCCAATGTAACGCCAATTTTTAAAAGGGTTCCAGGGGCGATCCGAGAAAACTACAGACCGGTGAGCCTGACATCAATATAGACAAAATGCTAGAAACAATTATAAAGAATAAAATTACTGAACATGAGGATAGTCATGGTTTAATGGCAGAAAGCCAACATGGATTTAACCAAGGAAAGTCTTGTCTTTCTAATCTGTTATATGTATATATATATATATATATATATACATACACATATGTTCGTTCATTCATTCATCAAACAAACAGTCCAGGCAGCAGCGGAAACTTTACGCCACCACCCAGTGATATACGCATATATATTCAACAATATAACTTTTTCAATTTTCTACAAACAAATATCAACAAAAAAAGAAAAAGAAAATCCATTAAACCCTCCTCCCTCCCTCTCCCCCTCCCCCCAATCCCCACCCTGTGGCTCAAACCCTCCCTGTAGCCTCCTTTTTATCTTAATACCCACATCTCCAATGGACTATTTCTATTAGGGCCACGGGGGAGGGGCTCACCCATAACTCCACCCAATAACCTTCTCTTTACATGGTTAATATCGCATTTCATGCTCTGGGTGCCATACCTATCCAAGAGTCGCAAAAACTGCTCCCATTTTATCTTGTCCCCTCTTGCATCTAATCTCTCTATTAACATCAGCTGATGAAAAATACCCCGCCATTCCCAGAAAGTGGGTGCCTTAGTCTCACTCCATCTCCGTAGCAAAGGCAACTTCCCAGTTATGCAGGCCTTCCTCACCAACAATCTATCCCAATGCCCTTTGCGAAATACGCCAGCCATCCAATCAAAAATCACAAGAACCCCATTCCACTCCACTTGTGCAAGCAGTCAACTGATATATTGATGAATCCGACGCCAATATCTCTGACCTCCTTCGCAAAGCCACACATGTGGCTTAACCCAGCTATAGGTACGGAACATCTTGGACAGCTTCCATCTTGTGTCAGTCTGCACCTCCACGTCCATCAAGGGGGAAAATGAGTCCGGCATACTACTCGGAATTGCACCACCTCTGGGATGCGCCTAATAGTCCCCAATATCTCCCCAGGGCCCATCGGGAACCCAAGCTCCCCCGCCCATTTTTGTTCTAAGATTGAGAGGTCCGGAGGGCCAATTCCTTTCAGCAGTTTATCCGAGTAATTTGAGACTGATAATCTCTTTTGATCACCCAATTTGAAGAATTGTAAAATCACTAGAGACCTCCTTGCCGCTAGCTGCTCCCACAGGAGTGACCTGACATAGTGCCGTATCTGATAATATGCAAATATTTGGCCCCCTTCCATGTCATATGCATTTTGCAGCTCATGAAAGGGTTTTCAGATCCCTTGTTCATCCACTATAGGCCCCAAATTCCATATCCCTTTGGCCCTCCGCTCATAAAACACCTTGGACTCCATACCTGGCACAAACTGAATATTACCTCTAAAAGGCAACTAGCTTGAAATCTCCGGTGATGTCTGCCAACGCCTACACAACAATTGCCACACTCCCCTAATTGGCTATATTAAGAGACTTTTGGTCAAGTGCTGCGGCAACAGCATACCCTCTATATGGAGCACTGCTAATAATGAGTGGGGAGAAAAAAAATGCCTCTTCCAGTCTCCTTGGAATGTATTCCTCGGTATATCCAGCCAGTATGCCAAATGTCTAAGCTAGCATGCCTGTGCATAGCGGGATATATCCGGAAGTCCAAGTTCGCCCCATCGCCAAGGGCCCCACAAGTGGGCCAAGGGTAATCATGGCTTTTTCCCATTCCACAAAAAGCTATGCAGTATTCGCTGATACTCTACCACATCCCTTCGTAAAAGGCAAACTGGAAGCGTCTGTAGCATATACAACAGCTTAGGGAATAACACCATGTGACACGCCACCGCTCGGCTCATTAGCGACAGTGGGAGGGAGGCCCAATCCTTTAAGCGAAGAACCCTTGTTTTTGATGGTTTGTGTTATTTTGCTAATGTGCGAGTGTAATGTGAGGCATTGATCAATGATGCCCCCAAGATAACGCACTTCTGATATTACAGCTAACTCTGAGTTGTTAACTTTTAGTGATGCAGGGGGGAGAAAGATTGGTCTCTGGTTATAAACAGCACCTCTGTCTTCTTATAATTAATGGCAAGACATTGGTCTGACAGCCATTGGGTGACTGCATTGAAACAGTTTGTTATAGCAGAGGAGGTTGTTTGTGAGGTAGAAAATGGTGCATAGATCATAATGTTGTCTGCCTATAAGCGATAGAAGACATTATGAGCTTGAATGATGTCACAGAACAGTTAAATAGAGATATTGAACAACAGAGCAGACAAGGCGGATCCTTGCGGAACTCCTTGTTTTTTCCAAGTAAGATTCAGAAGTGTTGGCATCGGATTGCACGAAAACTGCAACCAACTAGAAAGGTATGAGTGAAACCAATTTAACGCTGTGTTTTGAACTCCGATGCTCTGTAGGCGCTGTAAGAGGATTTTGTGGCAGATTGTGTCGAAAGGCAGTGGCTATATCCAGAAAAGTCAGGACAAAGCCTTTCTTAGGGCCTTCAATGCCTTTCATGAATGTGTCAGTGAGTGAAATTAATAAAGTTTCTACATCATGTCCAGTTTGGAATCCATGTTGCTGAATGTCAAGTGGTGCATTGAAGTTAATATGATCTTGCATCTGGTGTTGCACAGCCTTTCCACTAATTTTGCTAGGAAGAGTAAGTTTGAGATTGGCCTGTATGAGCTTAGGTCACTTAGATCTAGTTTGGGATTCTTTAGGGGTGATCGTTAACAATGCAGTCTTTAAGCTGGTAGGAATGTAATCTGGGTGAGAGAGAGATGAATAATCTTGAATAGGATTGGGGCTAACTCAGTTCTTGATATCTTGACCTAGCTTAATGGAGATGTAGCTGTGTTTAGACTGTGGATTATATTCTCAAGGTTTGGAGTACTGTGTGTAATTCTGGAGACCGCACCTTCAAAAGGATATAAGCAGACTGGAGTCTTTGCAGAGTGTGGCTACTAAAATGGTTAGTGGTCTTCATCATGATGCATATGAGAACAGACTTAAAGATCTTAATATGTATACTTTAGAAAAGGTGGGATAAGGGCGATATGATAGAGACATTTAAATACCTCCATGGCATAAATGCACAGGAGGGTCTCTTTCAATTGAAAGTAAGCTCTGCTATGAGGGGACATAGGATGAGAGTGGTAGATGCATGGAATAGTCTCCCAGTGGAGGTGGTGGACATGAGGACAGTATCTGAATTCAAAAAAGCATGGGACAAACAGAGGATCTCTAAAGATAAAAGGGCAACTATTGTAGTTGATATGGAAGAGCAGATTAGATAGGCCATGTAGTCTTTCTGCCATCATGTTTCTATGTTTTTTCTGGGGGTAGCTGGGCTGATGGATTGGAGGAGGGTGCTGGTTGGGAGAGTATTGGTAGGGACTGGGTTGCAAGAGGCGGGTATTGAAGGAAACAAGAGGGCTGAATGAATCTCAGTCTACTTTCCCAGAATCCTCTCTGAAAACGCCATAAGAAAGTTTTGAGACAGAGATAAGACCCCTGTAAGACCATAAAACAATAGAGGCAAAGAAAGGAATGTGTTCCTATGTTATTTTAAGGAATGACCATATAAGGGAAAGGCAACAAATGTGTAAAAGGGGAATGTATAAATTAGTGCTTTGAAGAATGTAATTTGGGCAGACAGTGTCTGAAGCTCTGGATTGAGTGATGTTACTCTCTGCCTCACAGGATAACAAACACAGTGTTATACTTGCTGCAGACCTGTGTATTTAAGTTCAATAAATTAGAATGGTTTTCACTCATAAGTTGTCCTGTCCTACAAATTTAAGCACAAATTGTAAGGAGTGAGCAAGATCCGATATTGGGGGTGATAACACAGCACTAAGGCATAAATAAAAAAAAAACATTAGTATTCTAAGAGGGACTGGAGAGGTTTTGATTGGAAATGATTACCAAGCTCATGCGGATTAGATGTGGAATTTAGAGAAGAATGCATGGTTTCATTTGTCAAAGATTTTACTATGTCAAACAGTTCCCTAGGGTTATTGAGTGATTTCATATTTACATTTGTGTGATATGCTTTCTTGGCTTCATGGGCTTGGATCCGATAGTTGTATAGGCTTGACAGGTACCTATCCTTGAAATTGTCCTGTAGGGTGTGTCTCCATTTGCGCTCATGTTTTTTTGAGTTCACGTTTTAGAGCTCTGATCTCAGGAGTGTAAAATTCAGAATATTGGCAGTACCGGGGCCATGTTGGTTTGGAGAGTGGTGCAGTAGCATTTTTACTTATTACCTCCTGCCAGTAACTCACAGTGAAGTCCAGGTCATTGGAGTTTGTGGTTAGTCCGGGAATGACGTTGTCTAGAAAGGAAGACTTGTCAAAGTGTTTAAAGCGACAGTGGATCATTTTGACATGATTGTTGGTAGTGGAGACTTGTTTGGAAGGAAGATGGAATGTGAGAGTGTAGTGGTCTGACTAAGGGACTTGCTCCAGTAGGGGGTCTGGCAAGGCAGCTCCATCAGAAGGTTGGGCGAGACAAAAATCAGATCCAAGATATTTCCCTTAACATGAGTCAGATGGTGGATGACTTGTATAAAATTAAGATGCTCCATTGCATCAAGAAAGGCCTTTGCTATCTTTTGTGGTATAGATGATAGGTTCAAGTGGACAGTTAAGGTTTAGGTATGAGCACACCTCTTCTAGGAGTGCAGCTAACTCATCATTTGCAGTGGGGATCTATATGTGAGACATAAGGACATTCATTTATTTGAAATAGTGATTATGTCCAAGCCTTCTGTGCTTGTTGTAAAGATGAGGTTGAATTGTAAGTTGCTTCTTGCAAGAATGGAGATACCACCACCCCTACGGCCTACCAGAGGGCAGTAAAATGTGTCCTAGTTTGGAGGTTTAAGTTGGTTTATAAAGATGGAGTCTGTATCCACTAACTAGGTTTCTGTTATACACAAAGTCAAGTTGGGAGTCCGTAAGGTAGTCATTAACCCTTTGAAGGCCTACTTTAAATTTTTAATCCACATTCTGCAGCCGGGTTAATTTTTGCATATTTCAGGAAAATTGTACCCGTCTTATTCAATATGTTCTAATAGTGATTTTCCCTTCTGCTATGGTCATGTATTATATACTATTTGATAGGAATATTTAGTCAGAATTTTGGATCCCGAGAGTTTTGGGCTCGGCCTGGAAAGGGTTAAGGATCTGGACCTTATTTCTTGCCAATGGGTATTTATGAGTATTCCTTTCAGGGAAGATGGTGCTTTTGAGGAAGTGGTCTCCTGCTCTTGTGTGGTCAAATTCACTGAGTGGTATGTGCACAAGGGTGAAGTGTGCTCTGTTTTTCAGTCTGATGAGTGGGCATTTTATTCATGGTCACCTTGACCTCGAATAATTGGGATATGGACCGGGCTTGGGTTTAAACATGAAGTTTGGGTGATAAGGGTGCATAGAAGAACTATGGCCAAGAGGATGTGTAGGAAGGTTTGTAAGTTTGACATGCTTATTTAAGAGAAGTTTTGGCTTGAGTATAATATTGAAATAGCTGTGATGGTTGTGAGCACAGCCAGTTATATTATAATGGTTGGGGTGCCATCCAGCTTCAGAGGTCTGGCAAGGGCAGACTCTAGGCACGTGAAGGAAGGCTGTTAATTAAAGGGCACCTAAAGAACACCCTGCTAGGGGAGAGAGGAAGAGCGACAGAAACTGGTACTATTGGGGCTATTACCAGAGAAATCAGGAAATGTAAGAAAGGGATGGTTACTGCTCCCGATACTCTCCAGTTGACTAAAGAGGACCTGTAGGCATTCAGCTTAGGGCTGATGGAACATTATAATCAATGAAGAGGAAAAGGACTTGTAGTTGACTCTATTCATCTGAATGGGCTGAATGATTGAGCGGCTGTGTGGAGGAGACACTTCCAGAGAAGATAGAAGGAATCCTAGAAGAGGGCCTCACTACTCTATGGGACATTCTAAGGGCCATGTCTAAGGGCCCTTAGACGTGGGTATGCCTGCTAGACACTTGTTTTAAATGCAGTACGCAGGTCGCCAGGAGATTGCGTCTCAAAGGAGGTGGCGCTTACCATCACGCTGTGGTGCGGCCGGGGATCGCAGGGGCTGGTAGTGCTGAGGAGCCGGGGTAAGTGTTTCCCCAGCTAGTGTGGCCAAAAAGGTCTAATTTCACCTCTCTCATCATCCCTCCAGCCCAGACATGTGGGATGTACCAAAGCAGTACCCAGCAATAGGGAGGGGAACAGAACAGCCCAGCCGGCAAGCACACTCCAAGCCAGAGCCCAACAATTCCACTAAAACATAAATAAAACAGCATATACTGTTCCAATATCACTAAGTCAGGTTTTGCATATGAAGCAACATACTCTGGCGGTAGCCACCACAATCTGTGCCATAAGAAATGGGTCCCTTGTGCCTCGACAGCCTGCAAACCCTGGAAACCACCATAGAGCACTTTAAGAGGCAATACCTGAATTGTATTTATTTATTTATTTAACATTTCTTATATACCGCCTTTCATGATATCAAGGCGGTTTACATTGAACAAACTGAAATTACATTGAACAGGGCATTATAACTTGGAGATAACTATTTTACAGGGAACATGGGCAATGGAGGGTTAAGTGGCTTGCCCAAGACCACAAGGAGCACCTGTGGGACTAGAAACCCCAGTCCTTCTGGCCCAAGGTTGCTGTCCTCTAGTGTGATTTGAGCCTCCGATCTTCTGGCCTGAGGTAACTTGCCCCAACCACTAGTCCATTCATCTCCTTGAAGAACACATGACGGAATGGTGGGTATCCAAGCTATAGAAGCTGAGAATAGAGATGCCCGGGGTCACCAAAAACAAATGGTAGGGACAAACAGGAAAAAACTCAAGGAAATAACAAGCCCCAAGAGATCAGGGGCCTTAAACATTTCCAGAAAATATGATCCCAAATCAAGGCCTTTACAAGGGGCCAGTAGTCTACCCTAATCTTCCTCCAAACTTCTGAGAGGAGCTGAGGCAGCATCCTTCCAAATGGGAACGATAAAATTCCTCTCAAAATGACTGGCCACTGGACTTCTAAGACAAAGCATCTATCTCTTTGTCTCACCAACAAGAATCATCAACTGCAACTAAGAATTTCGCTCGAAGAACACTCAGAAGTCACACGGAAAACTAGATTCTACTTCTCTGGACTCAGCCCCTCAAAGGCGCAAACCACAACCAAATACAATCCACTGCTACCATGGCCAGTCCATAACACTCATCACCAGCTGGTCTTTAAGTTCAGAGGCCACAGTCCTTCGAACCCTCCAGGGGAAGGCGCAGCACAGACTAGACTCCAATTAGGACTCCCAGGAGCTCCAGCCAAAATGCAACTGTTTGAAAAAAGGTTCTCACTTTCCCAGGCTGACCTCCCCCCCTCCCCCCAGCTTGAAACCAACACGGCAAAGTTGCAAGCTCATACACTACAGTTAGTTTGACAGCCTCCCTGGCAATCACTGCATAGATCTCTGTCCAGTGGATCCGATCACCTGCATCTCCAGTGCTAGTGACATGGCCCCTCACTCTCAAACACCACCGCTGTCCAGCCAAGATTTGTACATCGGAGCTGATAATTGCCCTTATGAGCCAATCCTACCCCCGCAATTCTGACAGCTGCGCTTGCAATGAGGAACTACTACTACTGAACATTTGTATAGCGCTCCAAGATGTATGCAGCGCTGCAGAGACATGCAAGAGACAGTCCATGCTCATCAGAGCTTACAACCTAGTCAAGACAGACAACACAGTAGCTATAGACACAGGATACAGCTAGGGGGGAATGGTAAGGAAACACAAAGGAGATCAGGTGAGTCGAGATCCAAAAGCGGCAGCGAAGAGGTGAGTATTCAGCCTGGATTTGAAAAGGGCCAGAGAAGGCGCCTGACGTACAGACTCAGGTAGTTTGTTCCAAGCATAAGGAGCAGCACGGTGAAAGAAGTGAAGTCTGGAGTTGGCAATAGAAGAGAAGGGCACACATAGAAGCAATTTGCCAGAAGAGCAGAGCTCCCAAGGAGGGGTGTAGGGAGAGATAAGAGGAAAGGTAGCGAGGAGCTGCAGAGTGAATGAACTTAAAGGTCAGCAGGGGAAGTTTGAACTGGATGCAGAAACAGATAAGGAGCCAATGAAGGGACTTCAGAAGAGGGGTAATATGAGCATAATGAGGCTGGTGGAAGGTAAGCCATGCAGCAGAGCGTTGAAATCTGGGAAAGAGATGATTCAGAGGGAGACCAGCAAGGAGTAGGTTACAGTAGTCAAGACAGGAGGTGATTAAGGAGTGGATAAGTGTGTCTTAGTAGTGTGTTCAGAAAAGAATGGGCGGATTTTGTTGATGTTATAGAGAGAGAAACGGCAGGTCTTAGCTATCAGATGGCTGTGTGTGGAGAAGGGGAGAGAGAGGAGTCAAAGATGACCCCAAGGTTGCGAGCTGAGGAAACAGGGAGTAGAGAATTATCCACAGAGACTGAGAAAGGAGGAAGCGGAGAGGAGGTTTTAGGGGGAAAAATAAGCAGCTCAGTTTTGGACATGTTCAATCACAAGCGGTGGTGAGATGAGACATCCAAGCAGCAATGTCAGAAAAGCATGCTGAGATCCGGGTCTGGATTGCCAGAGAGATTTCAAGTGTAGAGAGGTAGATCTGGGCGTCATCAGCATAAAGATGATACTGAAAGCCATGGGAAGAGATGAGTGCACCAAGGGACTGGGTATAGAGAGAGAAAAGGAGTGGACCCAAGATAGATCCTTGGGGTACACGAACTGAGAGCGGGATAGCAGCAGATGAGGATCCATCAGAACAAACACTGAAAAGAGTGATGGGAGAGTTAAGAGGAGAACCAGGATAGTACATAAGAACATAAGAGCCCTTAAAACCAAGGGAGGAAGGGTATCAGGGAGAAGGTTGTGGTCAACCGTGTCAAAAGCAGCAGAGAGGTCAAGAAGGATGGGGACTGAGTAAAGGCCCTTGGATTTTGCCAGAAAAAAAATCACTGGAGACTTTGGCAAGAGCTGTTTCAGTAGAATGTAAAGGACGAAAGCCAGATTGTAAAGGATCCAGGAGGGCTTGGGAAGAGAGAAAGTCAAGGCAACAGCGGTGAACCGCACGTTCAAGTAGTTTAGAAACAATGGGGAGGAGAGAGATGGGTCGATAGTTAGAGGGACGGGTAGGATCAAGTGAGGGTTTCTTGAGGAGAGGTGTAACTACAGTATGCTTGAAGGCTGCAGAGACAGTTGTAGTGGAGAGCGATAGGTTGAGAATATGAGAGATGGAAAGGACAATACTGGAGGAGATGGGGCTTTGGAGATGGGTGGGAATAGGATTGGAGGAGCAGGTAGTGAGTTTGGAGGAGGAAAGGTGTGTGGCTTCCTCCTCAGAGATTATAGAAAAGGAAGAAAAGGTAGCAGAGGTAGAGGGGGAAAGTTGGGCGTGAAGGAGGAGGAGGGGAGGTAGCTGACTTTGTAGGGCATTGGAGAGATCTTGTGGATGTTGTCATGGAAATAGTCAGCCAGGGTTTGGGCAGAAAAGGAGGGAGGGATCGGAGGCGGAGGCACCTTGAGGAGAGAGTTCAGAGTAGTAAAGAGATGGCGAAGGTCAGAGGAAAGAGAGTCAGATGGACATAATAGTCTTGTTTGGCAAGTGCTATGGCTGAGTGAAAAGAAACAAGCATGAATTTTAAGTGTAGAAAGTTTGCAAGGAAGCAGGATTTGAGCCAAGTATGCTCAGCTGAATGGGCACAGGAATGTAAATAGTGGGTAGTGGAAGAAAGCCAGGGCGGTGGTATAGTACGCCTTACAGGACGTGGCATGGGCAGAGTGAGAGCATCCAGAGCAGAGGAGAGTGGTGCATTATAGGAAGCTAGTGCCTCGTCAACAGACTCAGGTGACATAGTGGAGGAAAGAGGTGATGAAATTTTGGAGGAGAGAACCAAAGGGTCAATAGCATGAAGATTTCTAAGGAGGTTGGAGGAGACAGGATGAGGTTGAGGCAGCAGGTGATGAAGAGTGAAGCTTAGCAGATGATGGTCGGATAAGGGAAGAACTGAGGTACATAAGTTTGAGGGTAAGCAATTATATAAGGTCAAGGCGGTGGCGATGCTGGTGAGTGGGGGCAGTAGAACAAAACTGGAGGTTGAATGAGGAGGTAAGGGAAAGGAGCTTAAAAACATAAGGATTAGAAGGGTTATCAACATGAATGTTAAAATCCTCGAGAAAAAGAGGGGGGGGGGGAAGAGGAATCCAGAAAGAAGGAAAGCCATGAGTCAAAGTCAGTGAGAAAGGTAGAGGTAGACTTTTAAGGGGGTTGATAAACAGCAGCTATCCGGAGAGGTCGTGGAGTGAAAAGGCAGATGGAATGGACTTCAAAGGAGGGAAAGGAGTGAGACTGAGGCAGCAGGAATGTATTGATCGCCACTTTAAATGACCGGATCCCTACCACTAGCTCCCCAGCTATACACCTGTTCCATCTCTGAGGTACCCTGAAGGCTTCTGCGACCCTAAGCTTCCACTGGAGGACACACACAAGTCCCCTTTGACATATGCGCAACTGACAGCCCACAGGTAAGCTCTGAACGCCTACTCACAACTATATCACCTTGATGTAGTTGCTAGCCACTGGGGTTTTTTTTTTGTTTTTCTGTTTTTATTGGGGGGGGGGGGGGGGTTGTACAGTCCTGCAGTCAGAGAGAACTGGTGACACTGGCATTGAGTTCAAAGACAGGTAACAGGCAGGAGAGTCATTATAGTTTTATCCTGCTTCAGGACAACTGTCTCCATTGGAATGAAATTGAAAAGACTAAAGGGCCCGATATTCAGCTAGGCAGGCTATGCGGGGCTATGGCGCATAGCACTGCTCGCTGACCCCTAACCCCAGATATTCAGTGCCATGGCAACAGCATTGAATTAGCGCACATAGGATCAGCCATGGAGTCTAATCAGGTAGCAGAAATATTGCACCACTACCCAGTTAGCGATCCATGGCTAAAACTAGGCAAGCCAAAAGCTAGCCTAGCTTTAGCCGCAGATCGCTAACCGGGTAGCAGCAGTGTCTGCCTCCGCTCCACCCTGGAACGCCCCCAACATGCTAACCGGATAGCATCAGGCATGTAGGGGAATTAGAAGGAGATATTCAACAGCACTAACCGTGTAAGTGCTGTTGAATATCCCCATTTAAGACAGGATGAAGTGACCTGCTGGCTCTGCAGAAAACGAAGAACTGAGGAGGGGAGTTGGGAAGGCAGGCACACAGGTGCAGTGGAGTGCTCCCAAAGGCTTTCCTATTAGGCGCTGGGGAGCGTTCCCATGTAGTCTCAGTCAGTGATGTTCACCCATATATGAAGACTGCATTCCTTCTTGTTCCTGTAGATAACGTAATCCAGATAGACAAATCCCCTGTCCAGAACATTCCTTTAATATAGCTAAACAGAGTCAAACTAAAACAAGGAAGGACCAAACAAAAACAAAACCAACGACACCTGAGATTGGCTAGGCAAACTAAGCGAGAGTAAATAGGAAGGTAGACTGTAATTCGACATTAAAAATGCAATGTGTGCCTTCAAGTTAATGCTGACTCCCAGCAACCCAGCAGCAACCAGGTTTGCCAAAGCTCTTCTCTGATGCAATGGAGGGTTAATTGACTCGCCCAAGGCCATAAGGAATGCTAGTGGGAATTGAACCCTGACCTCTTGGTTACCAAGCCAGTGCTCTAACTATTAGGCTACTCCTCCACTCCTTACTACCATCATAACTCAGGTAGAGAACCGGAGAAGCCCCCCCTTCTGACATCTCTCTTGTCTAAAGCAGAAAGATCCTTCTCTTCTGACAGTTACCAACCTAAACTTTGCCAACGTTCAGCTCAAACTAGACAGGGTCCACTGTGTAGAAGATAAGACTTTCCAATAGAACTTGCAAGCAGAGCTGCAACTAATCTTCCCCATAGAGAAGACTTCTGAAGCCTGAAGTGCAAACACCCCCATTCTGTCACTGACCAGGAAACGTGCAAAATTAAGGCCTATTCATAATAGCGAATCTCATCATAGGAAAACCACTTATTAAGAAGTATGAGAAATCTTACATTCAGAGAGGAAAACCATAGGACGAGAACTCCCCCCAAACAATGGGAACGTGCATCTCCTCTTACCATGCAGTCCATGCGGATGACAGCTCCCTACCACCTAGAAAAGGTTGTATGGAATCCTGAGGTAGCCATGAATGCTCACTGCCAATCGAGATCTCTCAGAAGACAGCTAAGAGTGCCCCTTGAAACCCATGGACAAACTGACCATGCAACACTTACCACAAACTAAAAATGAACTCCTAGCACTGGCCGCCCAAGGCCAAAACTGCCACTCCAGTGCATCTGACTATGGAAGTCCCTCACCGATCTTCCTTGTCTTTCTTCTTATTAATATTTTGAAAGACTACTACCATAGTCGCCTATTCCTGGGCCAACCTCTGGAATTATGGAAGATATACATAGTATGATGTTGGCAGCAGCAAACTGAACACCATGAGTGTTCTTACCACAAAAAAAATAGATACTGAAAACATCAGGTATAGAGTACAGGAAACCCTTTTCAGAATAAATACTATAATATGAAACGATTAGCTCCTAAATGTGAGTGACAGACCAGAGCGAAAGAGCCTAGCCTGAAGCGTGGACCTGGGCATAATTGTGTCTGACGATCTTAAAGTAGCTAAACAGGTAGAAAAGGCGACTGTGAAAGCCAGAAGGATGCTTGGGTGCAAAGGGAGGGGAATGGCCAGCAGAAGAAAGGAGGTGATAGTGCCTCTGTATAAGTCTCTGGTGCGACCTCATTTGGAGTACTGTGTGCAATTCCGCACCTTCAAAAGCATATAAGCAGGTTGGAGTCGGTGCAGAAGGTGGCTACTAAAATGGTTAGTGGTCTTCGTTATAAAGCATATGAGGACAGACTTAAAGATCTTAATATGTACACTTCAGTGGAAAGGCGGGATAGAGATATGATAAGAGACATTAAATACCTCTGTGGTATAAATGCCACTTTTTCAATTGAAGGCAAGCTCTGCTACGAGGGGACATAGGATGAGAGTGAATGGGGATAGACTCAGGAGTAATATGCCAAAATATTTCTTTATGGAAAGAGTGGTAGATGCATGGAATATGCCAATGGAGTTGGTGGACACGAGGACAGTATCCGAATTCAAAAAAGCATGGGACAAACACAGAGGATCTCTAAAGGAAAAAGGGCACTACTGTAGTTGATATGGAAGGGCAGATTGGATAGGCCATGTGTTTTTTTTTCTGCCGTCATGTTACTACATAAAGGCAATCTAATCTTCTGATTATAGTACATGAAATAAGGATTGAAACCAATCCAACTACCTATTAGAAAACAAGCCAGAAAGCAAGAATGCAAACCGGACCCAATCCAGTAGTGTACCACCAGAACAAAACCATAGAACGTGCAAGGCTACATGACCACATGGAGCACACCCATCCCCACATAGCTGACCCCATGCAATTAAAAAGGACTGCCGCTGCCGTAATCCGCTTTGGGATTACAAAGCATGGAATATCCAGTGCTAAATAAACTAAAAGGAAGAAGCATCCACCAAACAGAGGCTGCCACTGGAAACGTTAGCCAAAAATGCCAGCAAGGAGAATGAGCTAAACAGACTCCCCTACCAAGCCGCAGCCACCAAAAACAAACTGCTGCTCAAAAAACATGGACCAATCAAAATGGTCTGTATTTTTTAGAGTAATAACACAGTTAAGCCATAAATAATCTAATTACTCCATCCATATGAGAATACATAACAATAAGTTTATAACTTCCCATGTGATTTTGTTAAAACTCTTAACGTATTTTTCTATGTAGAAACTGGGTCTCAGACTGACAGGAGCTATGGCATTAACTTTTTAACCACAACGCTTCGATTTGCATCAACGACCCTTTTTTTTGTTATTTTGTTAATTCACTTAATTCAATTTAAAATCAAAATCGTTCAAAAAACCAAGCAAGTCAGGCTTATCTTAAGTGAAAAATCCCAACGCCAGTTTCAGCGCTGCTGCGTTTCACGAATATATCGTTTCTTCAGGGGTTGTGCACTGACTTTCACAATTGTCAATATCAACACAGACGGCCCCTGCTGACTAATTTCTCTGGCAAAAACATGGACGACAGTGCCAATATTATTACTACTACCTGCAGCTATAGCTCCTGAGAAGGCCAAGGCAGCCACCAACCCAAACCTCCACAGGCCCTGAGAACGGGCTCTGAGAGAAGAAAGTTCCTTGACAGGAAAACAATCTTCCTGCTGACGGAAGACACACCTGTCCTCCAAAGGCTCAATCCTGAAGGAATTACTGCTTTATCCCAACTCCGGTTTGCTCCGTAAGGAAACACAACCGAGCCTCACTCACCTTGCCACAGCAGAGAGCTGGATGTGCTATAAAAATGACGGCCATCGTGCTGAAATTCCCTCAGCAATGCTGCCCAGTAGGCTGCGGCTATCCCCTACCATGGCACTATCAACTCCAGCACCTCCTGGCTTTGCAGCTTTATTTATTTATTTATATTTTTTTAAACCTTCAGAAGCAGCAGCAAAACACAGCCAAAGCCTAGGACACATCAGAGAAGGTTCCCACCAAAATGGGGGCATGTCAGCCAATTGTAGTCACGTCTGTTGCAGCCGCCTGCTAAAGACTGAAGCGCCGGTGAAAGAGGAACTCGCCGCACATTTCAGCTTCAACAGGTTAGCGGCAACTACCGCAGTGAGAGCCGTGGGGAAAGCAAAGCTTCTGCTACATCCATCTCTTTTTTCCCCGCTGGAGTGGAAAGCTTAAATCTAACAATCTCCTCCTCAGTAAAGGAGACGTCAGCCATGGAGACTTCCTTCCCCAGCTGGACACCGGAGGTCTCAAACTCCACCCCACCTGCAGAGCTGCACAGGACCCTTTATACTATAACATCATAATCAAACCAATGGCTCTCAGTCTCCATCTGCTGGTAGGCGAGCATAATCCACGCATCTGAACTGGACTGGAGGGATGATGAGAAATCTAAGGTTGTACCTGAGGCAGTGGAGTATTAAATGACTTGCCCAAGGCTACAAGGACTGTCAGTGCTCTTTCTGGTCCCAAGCTGTTGCTCTAACTAGGCTACTCCTCCTCCACTCAACTAGTGGCCATCCTTGCCCCCATTATTCCTGTACTGAGTGTCATGCACACAGCTAAGCTAAGGCACCTTAGGTTTGCTCTACAGCACCCCCTGTTGATTTGGGAGTGGAAGCTCAGTGCAAAGAGGCATGGAGCTAGGAAAACATAAGCATCAAACCAAAGATAAGAACCTGTAGCGTCACATGGACATAAGGTTGCGGGTTAATGTACATTACAGCCCTTGTCCTGCACGTAGAACACTGCAGGTAACTTTGCAACATCTCTCAGTAATGCAGCTTGGCTGGAGGCCAATGACTAGGCTTGACTGGATGTACAGAACTGGGCTCCAGTCCACCAAGCCACCACGGGTGCGCATTCAGTGGTCAATCACCTCAGTTATCAATGCTCTCCTTCCTGTTCCCTAATTTTCAGGGCTGTGCTCACAATGGGCAACAGCACATCAAGGACTGAATTTTCCTTAAAGCCAGATGCACTGTATCCTGGAACCCACAAATCCGAGGAGCATGCCAGGGCAACCTGGCAAAAGTACCCAAGTGTTAAAGTGCTACAGATTATGTCCTGATGATGTCAGCAAATGTTTGTCAATGCTGCACATCTGCAGATGGTTGATGATGGCCAATAAAGTAGAATTCCCCTGCCATCCCTCTCCTCCAGACCCAGCAATGCACATTTTCCTCTGTCTGAGGCAAGTCACTGATGCTTTTGGCATATTTGTAATTTTGCTTACCAGAATTCCCCATCTTCCATTTTGAGGCAGAGGTCTTCCCGTTCCGATGGATCCACTTCATTCCATTCCGAAGAGCTGCCATTACAGGACAGAGGTGAGTCAGAACACATGTAAGACAACCCAATTCAGAAACCATAGGGCTCCCAACCTGCCCGAGCCCCGGCGAGGTGAGCTTACTCAGAGCATTGCCCCCCAACCTGCTGGGGCCCCAGTGCAGTGAACTTCCTCAGAACAGTGCCCTGATTGAAAATGAGTATCCTTTATTATGAGTAAGGAGCTCCCTGCATTGCTATATTTTGTATGGCGCTGCCACACGCTTTCAGCAGTACAGTAAATTATTTGGAATACATCTGCATTACTTACCTATCACTCCAGGCCCCCGTCCACTCCACTTGGCCCCAAGGGTTCCGGATGCGAATCAGCATCTCCTGACTGCCCCGGTAATTCACCTGGAGAAGAGCAGCGAGAAAACGATACTGAGCCTAGCACCAGTAGCTGTCATCCTGTGGCCAGAGTCCCTCTACTCACCTCTTTCAGCGCAGTCACCGAGTATGCATGACCTTTCACCAGCTTCTTGAAGGTCACAGCTTCCATATCGAAGGCACTTGTTATCTGGATAGAATGAAGATAGGTGGGATGGTTAATCTAGTGCTGGGTTTCAGCCTCCCTTCCTCCACTTGCATGCCCCGACAGGGCTGGGGGTCGTTCTTGTTTCCTAACTCACTAATGACATGCATTGGGTTTCTTTCAGTAGCAACTCTGCCACACTCAATGAAAGCTCTGGGACACTGAGCCAGGACAAGCCTGGGATAAAGTGCCCTTAAAGACAAAATAATCAAAGGTCTTTCGCCAGGTGAAACAGCATCTTAATGGCAGAGGCAGACTCTCTGCTCACTGACCACCCTCTCTGTAGGTAGAAATAGGCACAATGGCTGTACGTTCACCTATTGGCTGAGGATTTACCTGCACAACTGCTCACGGTATTTTGTGCTGAAAACTTGCTCGCAGGAAAGCAGAACCAGATCCCTGGAGGTCATTTTTCTATGGGCAAAAGCAGAGCAAAAGTGCCAAGGGGAGTCTTCCTTTGGTGACTGGAGCAAACCTCGTAGCTAAAAGCAGCAAAGACGTTTGCACCGATGTGCCCAGTTTAATTATTCCTCTCTGTGCACTGTCCCATATGGCAAATTCCAGTATATCACAGGGTCCTCGCATTGGCCTCTATTAATTGGGGATTAGTTGTGTAACTCATTTTGCATGTGAAAACCATGTTTTCCATGTGGAAAACGATTCTTACAAAACTGCACAGCCAAAACTGCAATCCCCCTCCGTCCAGGGGGACCTATTCCAGGTCCCCCTGGACGGAGGGGGATTGCAGCGCGAGACCCGGCGATGCAGGTGAGGGGGCGCAGGGGGTTCCCCGCAGCCTGACCCAGGCCTTGGAAGGCCTTGGAAGGCCAGATCAGAGGTTAGGCTGCGAGGAACAGGCATCCGGGTTCAGCATCCCAAGATTGCGGCTTGTAAACGGAGCTGCGGTACCATGGCAACCGGATTCCATGGCACCACGACTCCATTCATGGGACCGGCTGAGTTAGCCGGGTATTCGCTGGGATGTACGACCGGACAGAATCTGGTCCAGGCCTACACATCAAGGCGCTAGACATGATTCTTATCCCGCGGGGGCTGCGGGATCAGAATCGGGTCTAACTTTGCATGCTGATTTTGCCCGGCTGTACAGGAGGCCGGACGTGCATTAATGGAATTGGCTTCACAGAACCTGTTAATGCACAATTAGTTTTACAGTTTGTTAATATTTAACGGGTCACAATTTATTGTTTTTGGGTTTTTTTTAATATATATATATACAATGGCCAGCGGAATGCATCTTGATACATTTTGATCTTTGGCACTATGGTTGCCGCCATACACATTTTTTTACTTTCATTTTTGTGTTTTTATTCTTATCATGCCTTTTGTTTTATTTTTATGTTTTTTATAGTTTTTAATGTATGTCCTAATGTTCTCCTTTATTATATTTGACGGGAGTGTCATCCGTTCTTATAGCTACATCTTTGGCACCAATAATTTATTTTAAATGGCATTCCACTTGTTGGCTTTTCATTGAAGAACGTGCTGTACTGCAACAGGCAAGTCTTATCAGGGCTTTATTTGCTTTTCCAACTTAGTTTTATTTCTGATATCTGTTTGTTTAAGTTCAGTGCCATACAGGAGAGTGATTTTAGCGCAGCCCTCATTTCAACCACGCATGTCCAGTTTTGCAGTTAAATTATTGTTCTTATTAGTCACTATTTCTTTTGTAGCACTTTACTTCACATTTTTTTATAAAAAAAATAACTCTTGCTAAATTAGCATTATTAATCCTCTTTTACTATGTTATGCACGTGGAGGCACATTCCGTACTCTGCGTCCCAGCCTCTGTGCGCCTGGTGGGATCAGACGCACAGAGGCAGATGCGATTCTGATCCTGCGGGGCACGTCTAGCCCCCGTGGGATCAGAATCGCGTCTGGGCCTGTAGGTGCAGGCCGGAACCAGATTCCCATCGGCCTGCATGGCCCCTGTCCAGCTAATTCAGTCAGACTCCTGAAGAGCCGTGCTGCCATGGCGTCAGGATGCCATGGCACCACGGCTTCATCCAGGAGGCATGATCCCCAGCTGTCGATCACGTTCCCCTTTCCCCGCAGCCCAACCTCCGATCTGGCCTCCCACGGCCAGGGTCGGGCTGCAGGGAATCTTTTGCACCCCGTCACCATTTGGATCCCAGCCAGGCATCCCATCCCTTGACGTCTAGGGGACTTATTCCACCTCCGAGGTGGAATAAGTCCCCCGTCCAGTCTGCCGGCCCCAGATGTATAGGGCCGACTTCAGAATCGGCCCTGTACGTCTGGGGCTGCGGACTGCCCACCCTAACTCCACCTCCCCACTCCCCCTTCCAGCCCCTGCCTAAGCCTCCCATACAACCTCCTTGTTCGTATGGGAAGGCTTAGTTGGTGGTGGCAAGGGGGCAAATAGAAGTTGGGATGTCCATCCCCGGTATTTGCGGACAGAATACACCCCAGAATCTCTTATTAACTTATCTGCAGCCCCTCAAATAGAGTGGATTCGGTCTTGCAGACCTACACTATAATGAGTGTTTTCTCCTCTCTTTTCATAAATTATATTGTATAATCTCACTCCTTATGATAAGTATGGTATATTTTAGCTTTCACTGCTACAGTCCTCAGATTCTACTATTTTTAGAGGGTTTAAGGTTCATTTTATTTTTTTAATGTTTGTTTCAGTTTTCTTTTAAATCTATGTCCCTGTTTTTATATGATTTTTTAATGTGTTTTATGTATGATAGTTACTTTTACATATGTTTTTTTTACTTTTTTATATAATCATCTCTTTTATTCCTTTGAGTATTTTTTGAAATATAAGATGATGTGTAATTTTTTTTTATTATTTTGTACTCTATGTATTGTTTGATTTTCATGATTTTTTTGTTTAACATATATATCTTTTCTTTTTTTTTTTTACTGGAGATCAAGCCCCCTTGATGAAGGCATCAAGCTATGACAGGGTACCAATAAAAATGATTTTTCACATCAATGATTAAGGGGTAGTTATTATCATTTGTTGTACTTTCACCTCGCTCCATTGTCTGTGCTAACTTTATGCAATCACTTATACGGTTAGCAGACCGAAAATAGTCGCTAACCGGATAAGTGCCAGGACCGCCCTCGCTCTGTCCTGGCACTATCTGCTCAGTTAGCAGGAATATTTAGCAGTACTGCCCAGTTACTCAGTCAGACACTGCTAACTGAATATCAGACCTACAGATCATACGCATGGATTTGCCTTTTTAAGAGGTGTAAATTTCTACAAGGGAATCTCTGCCCTACTGGGGGTCTGTTTTATGAAAGCTCATGGATGCATATGGTGCCTTTATAAAACACGCACTTGCTTGGCATTTTAGCAATGGGTACCCTGTTATGAAATAACATCCTGTGCCCCAGCTTTGCTGCCAGAGAGCTGGTGAATAGCCTCCAGGTTTGCCACGTGTGCTCCTCTGGCTAATACCAGTGTCCAACTAGCCAGGATTCCCTTTTGTTTAGGCAATTAGCCCTTGACAGTGACTCAGAAGTTCTCATTTGTGCTACAGAAAGGGCAGAAATCACTATAGTTCAGTATAAATTACTACCAAATTCAGTCCATATAACATCGTAATCCTACACTGCCTAGACCTGGGTTTCTTGCATTTATTTCCAAACATGCTTTGGACAATACAGTACAGGACTACAGATCCCAGTGCCCTCTGCACTCGAGCCCTCGGTGATGTAAGCCAAAGCCGAGTTGCTTTACTTACAGATGTTTGGTGAAGAGCTGGTGTAAGGTAGGGAGGCACTACTTACATCGATGGAGCAGCCAAGCAGTGAGCCCCTTTCCAGGGCCCGGCGAATGATCCTGTGTAGGTCCTTGGGAGCTCGCCTCAACTCGTACGATTCAGCCACACCACCTGTGAAGTCCTCAAACCCCTCTGTTGTGCTGCCCCCAGATAGCGCCTCGTAGGAGCCATTCAACCTGGAGGCAAAAGATGAGACCAAGCACATTATAACAGCTGCAAGGAGACTAAAAATGCCTCTAGGGCCTAGAGAAGGGCTCAGTCATGCTCAAAGCCCTGCAGAAGGAGAAAAGCCCATCTACAGTTTCTTACATGTAATGGGGTAAACCCAGGACTGGCTTAGCCTGCACCTGTTAACCTGGAGTCAAGTTAGTGACCAACCTTCCTGAGAAGCTACACAGGAGTCCTCCACCCATGCTGCGGCACCTCCCCTCACCAGCAGCAGTGTGGGCAGACTCCTCCCATACAGCTTCTTCGGAACGTTGTTGGCAACTGTAAGAAAAGGGAAATTAGGGACTCGGAAATTCTGTACCAGGTGAAATAAAAAGCTGTAAAACTGCCTGTAACCTAAGCACATACCCACATGTCACGTGGGTGATCACAAGTGCATGTCATCACGTGTAATAAGGCCGATCATGAGACGATGCAATGGCAGATTACGTAAGTGATCACAGGGAGACGTCAGGCATCATAGGAAGTCACATGGTTGATCACAGTGGGACAGTTTCATGTCATCTGAGCCCTCACAACAACATGTCAGACAGAGACCGGCCACTACAGGCAACCTAGAAGGTCGCTGTGGTCACACAAGACCTCCAGGTTAGCCCTGTAAAGGAAATGAGGATCCTTAAACTCAAGCAGATACAAACCAAACTCCGAGTCTTGTAAAGGTGATAAAAATTTGCAGAGCTCAGGCCCATGCACGTGGGCAGCTCATAAAAGTTAATCCATCGTGGGGGAACGTTCTGAACTTTATCCACGTAGGGACTCACTTGGCATAGGCTTTCTCCAGCAGGGCGCTCCAAAATTCACTGCATTCTGCCGAGTGGACAAACACCAGCTCCCCGTCTTTGACTGGTAACCGGTCATCAATTACCACATCGACCCACTCTCCAAACTGCCACATCTGTGAGAAAGCATGAGAAGGACAAGAGAAAGACAAAGCAAATCTCTGCTTCTGGATAACCACGTGTTTCGACTCTACCCACAAAAATCTGTATCAGGTGAAGATAAAACTTTAACACTGTTCAAGAATCAGTGAGGAACTGGAGACAAATTCAGTGAAAGACCCTTTCCCCTTTGAAACAGATCATGTGTAGAGAGTCAAAATGTCCTGCTCCAGTTTAAGTGTGCTGTCCGCTAGGTGCAGAAGTGATCTGCCCTTTCCGCACTGTGTTCCTTAGCCACATGTCTTAGTTTAACATCCCTTGTAAACTTTCTGCTTCATTGTGTGCCAGGGATTTGTATGTATGTTTTGGCCATGGTTTGTTTGTGGTTTTTCCGACTCTGCTGTATACATTTTCATGTCCAGAAGTAGTAGGTTAATTTTTGCTGGTGCAGTTTTCATAAAGTGAGTTTTGGCAAAGTTTACGGCCATCAAGCCTTTGACTAATTTTGATAATTCCTTTGGGGACTATCAACTCAATCTGAGAATTAATCTCTATTAGGTTAAAGTACTAGGAGCCTTCATTTGCAACTGCCAGGGTGGGAAAGGGTTAAAAATGGCAGTGGGGAGGGGGTAGTAGTAAGTAGATTTATATTTTTATATTTTGGTTTTTAGTATTTTGGCTTTTCACATTTTGATGATTTCTCTTCTACTATTATTTAATATCCTCCATCAGTTAGGTAAATTTTGATCTTACACTTCGCAAAAGCATATTAGCAAGCTATTTTCTTGAATGAGGTCTTACTCTAATTGGAGAATATTTTCTGTAACTGCTTATATGAAATTTTCACTCTTGTTTCAAGATTTCCAAATTATTTAGAATCTGCTTCCACTCTTTCCACATGGCTAATACCAGTATAGGCAAAGATATGCTTTTTTAGAAATGGGTATCAGCAGGATAAGTTGTATGGTCGTGGCCGTGGGAGAAGCCATCGACCACGGCAAATAAATTTAACACCATGTGGAGGGGCCGTCAGACACGCTCTCAAACCAAGAAACAGCAGTTGACTATCATGCAAGTGTAGAAACAGCTTTTGGATTATCTTTTGCCCCTACTGTTCACTATGATGCTTTTCAAGCTTGCATTGCATTATATAGTTTTTTTTTATCAGACGTTGTCATCAAGACTTGTCCTGGGAACCCCGCAACCAGCTGGGTACTAATGAATATGCAGAAGATAAATCTGCATACATGGATGGCTAAGTACGTACATTATTTGTCTCGTGCATGTTCCCAAAAAACCCAACAGCCTGCAGCGTTCCTTGAGAAACCCTGCGCTACTGGAAACGTTTGGAAGCTGTTGAGGTGTTGCGAAAGTTTGGACACCCTTTCAGTAGTGCCTTGTACCTGCCATAATTGCCGTTTTCTTATTTGGAATATGTGGAAACCGCACAGAAACACTGCTTGCACATTCAAATCTGAAGGAAGTTTCCACATTTAACCACGTACCATGCAGACGCTGTGTCAAGGACACACTGAAACATACAGTTTGGCCACTCGGAGTACCTAAACCTTTGCACACAGCAGTAGCTTTTGCCTGTGAGTGAATATTTGCGTGTCTGTATTGCTTGTGTGTGGGTGGAACGGAGGGGTCGGTGTGTGTATATATCAGAGTGTTGAGCCTGTAAAGTTTACCACATGTCACTGGGTTGGAAAGAAAAATTAAACCAAGTGTGATCATTTAGCTAGCCATCAGATGCCACTGTTGAGAGAGTCAAATTTTGGCCTGTTCTGTTTAGTTTTGTAGTGCTATTTTTGCACCCAGACACACATTTTCAGCCCTTATGTATAAATTTCTTTCCAAGAATAAAAATACAGATATACTCTCCCAAAAAGAAAGGGAGATGCATACAGACTCCCAAAGAGATGCAGATGAAGTGGTAGCCACACACGCACAAAGAGAAACCCAGGATCTCTGGCAGAGCAGGACAAGGTCTCCGAGTTTCTCCTGCCCCTTAAATGACAGAGAGGGGCCTACATTCCAATACTGGCACATTTGGAGAGCTTTGTAGAGTTAACTGCTTTAATGATTTGGTATAATCACAGGCCTTGTGACTGACTGTATCTTGCTGTCATCTAGAACCTGAGAAAGGCTACTGATTAATGGCTGTGCTCTATTCCTCCTCTTTTAGCCTTCCCAAGGCATGGAGGGAATGTGTCTGGAATATACAATCATTGCCTGGGCCTTAACAAGGGAGGGCAAGGACACAAGGAGACTGAAGGACTATGTGCAGAAACTTAGAGCCCCTGTCCTGCCTGCCAGAGACTGTGATTATATCAAATCATTAAAGCAATTAACTCTACAAAGCTCTCCAAATATGCCAGTATTGGTATGTAGGCCCCTCTCTGTCATTTAAGGGGCAGGAAAAAGGGAGAGTATCCAGGGTACCAGCAATATTTTCAGACCCTCACATAGTAAACCCTTTGGATAAATCTAGGTCTCCCAGGCTTGCAAAAGTCAACCTTGTTTTCATTTTCTTGTCATATGATTAACCTACACTCCCAGACAAAAATTACACTGAATTAATTGGAAAGGGAGAGCCATTTTGTGCCCAGAGGAAAAACAAACCAACATTTTCCCAGGGCATATTTCCTCCTTGGATGCTTACAGAAAGGTCTGTGTAATAAGCATATCAGAAACAAGGCAAGAAATGGAGCGACTGAAGGCATTAACCAATGACAGGACAGCCCTAAAACTGCTCAATGACATTACACTGTGCGCTGACCCGAGATTCCAGCGGAGCTGGGTGGGTCTGGTAAAGAAAAGGAGTCAAAGAGTCAGATTCACGCAGGCACAGAATGGGAGAAGCGCCTTCGCAAATCAAGCCCTAAGAGTCCTAGGCATCAAAGACTCATGAAAGGTGCGACCAGCAGGGCGATGGGTTCTCTAAAGACTGCGTCAGAAATCTGACTAAAACTAGATGAACAGTTCATATATTATTTTCTAGTCTTGTCTCACTAATCTGGCGTGAATAAAGATAGATAGAGGTTGATATAGTGTATCTGGATTTTCAGAAAGCCTTTTAACAAGGTCCCTCATGAGAGACTCTTGAGGAAATTAAAGAGTCATGGGATAGGAGGCAGTGTATTATTCTAGATTAGGAACAGGTTAAGAGATAGCAAGCTGAGAGCAGGGCTAAATAAACAATTTTCTCAGTGGAGAAAGATGAATAGTGGAGTACTCCAGGGATCTGTGCTGGGCCTGCTGCTTTTTAACATATTCATAAATGACCTGGAAATGGGAATAACGCGTGAGGTGATCAAATTTGAAAATGACAAAATTATTCAAAGTTGTTAAAACACAAGAGGATTTTGAAAAATTGCAAGAGGATCTTGATGAATTGGAAAACTGGTCGTCTAAATGACAGATAAAATTTAATGTGGACAACAGCAAAGTTATGCACTTAGGGAAGAAGAACCAAGGTGACATTTTACTTAGCAGTTAATATCCTTTCCTCAGGTCCTGCTAGACCAGTTCAGACAAGTGGGTTTTGTTCCCCTACCAGCAGTTTGGTGGAGACAAAGAACCAATGAAAAGCCCAGGTTTCAATGACATCACTCCCATACCTCTATTCGCCTCAGCCACCAGAGGTCCCTCCAGTATTCGTCCCAAAGCATATGGGAGACACATGGCAAGCCTCACACAACCTCAACCATGCACAACAATGAGTGATCAAACAGTAGAGAACTATGTATAGGAAAGCATAAACATAAGGCTGGGACAGATCCAAGATGACGGTGGAGTTTCTCGCAGTATAAGGAGCTTTACCGGGTGGTCAGTTGTGCCGCATTGTTTCCCATGTAGGTTTCTTGATGGGGAAAAAGAGAAAACAGAAGAGCCAGCCCTCCGGTCCACTGTCGACTCCAATGGCGGTGCAGCAATTCATTGACAGGTTCTGTCTTCCCATGGCATCTGCAATGGCCTCGGTGGGTCCGCTGAATTCTACTGTGGACCCGAGGAATGGGGTTGAGTTTAACCCCGTTCAAGCGTCTCTGCCTCAACCATGAAGTGATCGCACAGCTGTGCGGGTGCAGGTTTTGGAGCTCCTGGCATTTGGAGCCTCTACCTCCCCTTGAGGGCACTCAACTGAGGCAGTCAGTGGCTGATGGTGTGGCAGGGAGTGGAGCCAGGGGATTGCTGTATCCAGTGGGTGTTCCTCCCAGTTCACATGGGAAGATCTCAGCTCAATTCTCACTGGCGTTTGGCAGCATGGAAAAGTAGGTACATGAAACTTTAGATAGCTTGTGGGATGCCATCTCTTCATTGTAGCACTCCCTCATGACTGTTGTGGGCTCAGTTAGTTTCTTTGTTGAAGGAATATCACCTAGCAATTCTAGCGGATCTGGCCCAGCAGGCTACCAGGGTGGCTCGACTGGAGACCCAGGTGGGAATTTACAATCACTTAGTAGTGCACATATTAAGGAACACAATATCCAGGCCCGGAAGATGGAGTTCATGGAGAATCAGCTTCGCAGGAACAATATGAGGTTTCTAAAATTTTCCCCGTTCTCCTTTGTTGACGTCACAGGACTTGGTCTGTAAGTACTTTGTGGAAATTCTTAAAATGCCTTCTGAGGCGTTACCACTGATTGTTAGGACTCAGTATGTAACTGCTCCCTCTTCTGGTCATGGAACTGGGGCTGGCTCTGATGATCCAGCCAAGTCTGTGGGTTTAGATCTCACAGGCTTCCTGGAAAGTTCTCCAGAGGTGATGACCAGCTGTGCCACCTTGTTGGTGGGTTTTGCTTTTGAATCGGACGGAAACTCTGTTCTGATACTGTATTTCCGCAACATGTCCTCTCAGTTTATGAGGTCAAAGGTTTCTATTTTTCCGGATCTTGCTATTCAAAATAGGCATAAGGACTTTCTATCTTTTCGCCCTTGCATGGGCCAGCAAACAGCACAAAAAGATGGTCGAACTTACAAAAGGAATTTGTAACCTCTAAGTACCAGAGAAGCAGCTTCGTACATCCACAAGGTGAAGATCCTTATCTTTCCCCTGACACCATTCCTTAAAGAAGGAGCACAGGCAGATCACCTGGTTCATGTGAAAGAGTGAAAGCATATTAGGCAAGAAGGAAGGCACAGGCCAAATGGAAATGGCCTTCTTTGAAAAGGACAGATAAGTATCTCAGCATGTCAGATCCTGCAGCTCAGAAATCTGCCTTGTGGAACAAATAGCGACCAAGAAGACTGTCTCGAGCATCAAATACTTCAAAGTAGTGCGCTTCAGAGACTCAAAGGGTGTTACTATCAGGGCCCTGAGCACTAGACACATATTGCAAGAAGGATCACAGACCAGAGAGAAGGATGCAGACAATGAAACCATTGGAGACGTCCGTGTGCAAGGCTAGAGACTGACCAGCCAACGTACCTCGGAAACAGGTCAAAGCTGCCACCTGGACTATCAGGGAGCTAAGGGAAAAAACCCTTCTCCAGTCCATCCTGTGGAAGGCCAACAGAGAAGGCATCTTCGCCACCTCAGAAGCCAATTGCCAAGCGCCTCACCATCACTCAAAGAAGCACCAGAACTGCACTAGCTTGGTAGACCACTGCCGGGCTCCAAGCAGAATGGAGACCACCACTGGAGAGTAGTCCTTATGCGATGCAAAAATGCAATGTGTGCCTTTGAGTCAGTCCTGACTCCTGGTGACCCAGAAGCTCCTGGGTTTTCTTGGCAGTGTCACCGGAAGTAGATTGCCAGGCCTTTCTTCCGAGGCAATGGAGGGTTAAGTGACTTGCCCAAGGCCACAAGGAGTGCTAGTGGGAATCGAACCCTGGTTGCTTGGTTACCAAGCCAGTGTTCTAACCACTAGGCTACTCCTCCACTCCTCTTCTGAGGCAATGGAGGGTTAAGTGACTTGCCCAAGGCCACAAGGAGTGCTAGTGGGAATCGAACCCTGGTTGCTTGGTTACCAAGCCAGTGTTCTAACCACTAGGCTACTCCTCCACTCCTTATGCGATAGCCATCTCCTTTCAAGAGCCAAGCCATAAGCGAGAAGGGAACCAGGTCCTCCAGGACAATCGGTCCCTGCCACAATAGGCCCTGAGATGGAGGCAATTGAAGAGGACACACTTGTAGGAGATGCATCAGGTCTCTAAACCACACTCTCCTCAGCCAATCCAGTGCTAGCAGAACAATCCTGCCCGGGTAGTGTTCTATACGACGAATCACACGCCCCACCAGAGACCATGGAGGAAACATGTACAACAGCTGCTAACTTGGTCAGTGTGTTGACACCCTCGGACCCCACCTCCCTGTGGTGAGTGAATAAATGGAAAAAAAAACTTTGGCATTAGAGCAGGTTGCCATCAGATCCATTTCAGGGGCAACCCCAGCAGCGCAGAATCAACTGAAAAACCTCCTGAATCAACTCCCACTCTCCAGGATCCAGAGAGTGACAGCTTAGGAAGTCCACTTCCACACTGTCCATCCCAGCAAGGTGCTCAGCAGACAAGGCTAGGAGGTTCTTCTCCACCCACGCACCCTAAGCCTCTTTTTGAGCTTAAGCTCCTGTGTAAATAGTTAAAATGTTCTCTGTTATCTGTATACACTGTTGACATTGTAAATAGTTCTGAAGAAAAGTTCCATGTAAGCAAAGTTATGTTCTCTGTAAACTGCCTTGAGAATCTGAAAGGCGGTATATAAAAATGATAAATAAATAAACAAACAAATAAATAAAATAAATAGGAGAGCCATCTCCAAAGCTACTCTGGCATTCCTTGCTGATTGCCATAAGCCACCGCTATGGCGTTGTCTGAAAACACACGAACCACCAGGCCCTCAACCAGGGGCTGGAAACACAGAAGAGCCAACTTGATGGCCCTCGCCTTGGTGATGGACCTTACTGCTTCCCTGCGGTTCCAATGGCCCTGGGCCATATATTCTTCATTCAACGGGAATAAGCAGGAAGTCTGTCCTCACATATGGGTGACACTGGAGCCAGAGCCCATGCAAAAGCATCTCCCCAGCTTTCAAAGAAAACCTGTGGGAGATGCACCACGCATGCGTGACCCACTTCCTACCCAAGGGTGCCATCTTGCCTCAGTCTCTTTTTTTCCTGCAGAGCCCATAGGACATTGTCCAGCTTTCCCCAGAAAAAGTCTGATTTTTATTGTTTTCCGGTTTACATATCGGCTCCTTCCCGCTCCTGAGCCAGCTCGCCTCGGCATTGCTCCTCAGGTTCGTTTATTAGTTTTTTCATTTTTTCATTGAGGTGCGCCTCGTTTGGACAAGCTGTCTACAGCATCTCTTTCAGACTTACTACAACTCCTACCCACCGTCCTGGGTTTTCGATGCCAGAGATCCATGTGAGGAAGAATGACCCATCTCGCCAGAGGTTCGCAGCTCGCTAGGGTCATCCACCTGGCATCTCTCAGCTGGGGAATCCCCATATGTGAAGACTACATTTCTGCTTGTTCCTGGAGATAGCGTAGGTACTCACCTGTAACAGGTGATCTCCGGGAGCAGCAGGAATTAAGTTTTCACAACCCACCCACCTCCCCTAGGAGTTGTGTCTCTCTCTCCTTCTCTCCTTTTGTCTCAGCTATAAACTCAACTGACGAAGGAGAGTTGGAAAGGCGGGAAGGCAGCACGCAGGCGCTGTGGGATGCTCCCAAAAGCTTTCCTATTGGACGCTGGGGAGCATTCCCGCGCAGGCTCCTTCGGTACAGACGATACCCATATGTGAAGACTCAATTCCTGCTGTTCCCAGAGATCACCTGTTACAAGTGAGTTACTACGCTTTCCCCGTTCAGTCTACATTGGAATCGGCCCTGTACGTTCGGAGCTACAGACGCCCACTGCCTGACCTAACTTTGCCCCCATACCTCCCCTCCCCCTTACAACGTGTGGGGAAGTTAGTCGTGGTCGGCAGAGGGGCTCAGAATAACCCCGAGTGCCTTCAAAGCAGATGAAACTGTTTCAGGGGAGTAGAGCTGAGCCCTGCATGGATTTCTGCAGGAGCTCTTGGGGGAGGGGGGTGAGTACCAAGGTTTGACCTTGTCATTGTCCTTGTTGAGGACTACTGATTCCATCTGTGTGAGAAACAATTTGGGGTGGACTGCTGGTGACTGTTGGCACTGTGTGGGGGTTTCCTACCTTTTTGGCATGTGCTAGTAGAGATTTTAATATTGTGTGCCTGGCGGTCACGTGATCCTTGTGTGCGTTCCACTCAAGAGGCTCCAATGTGCGTTCGTATCCTTGCACTTGTAATGCACGTTACAATAAAAGCACAGTTAACGTGTTCCTTTGGGCCACTGCAGCCTTAGTGCCCGCTGTTGTGATACTTGCCTTAACTTTTCATGTCTTCCAGGAAATGTTGTTTGACCTGTGGCAAGCGAGACGCCTCATCTCCGGCTTTTGTACTCTGCCCTTCTTGCATGGCTGCTTCTGAGTCATCCCTGGAGGGTCTACTCCCACTCTTTCAGCTGGGGGATGCTGTGGGTCAGGCTGCAGGGAATGCAAAAAGCTGTTTGGCGGCCAGGGATTGCGGCTCCATTCAGGAGCTTTGACTGAGTTAACCGGGCAAGGCCTGTAAATGCAGGCCAACTAGGATCAGGGTCCCGGCCTGCATGTACAGGCCTGAACGCAATTCTGATCCCGCTGGGCTAGATGTGCCCCGCGGAATCAGAATGCAGTCTAATTTTGTGCATCCAGTTCCAACTGGGCGCACAGAGGATCAGGACATCCAGGACAGAATCTGGCCCACAATGTTTAAAGTGGCTGGCAGGCAGATTCCTCTGAGAGCCTTCTGCAATCTTCAGGAGACAGCAGGTGGAACAGAGGAGGCAAGAGGGGGCATTGAGGTTCTGCGAGACTGTTGAATTCTTCCATCCTTCCAATTTTCTGGCTGCTCAACAAGCTCTTATCCAGGGTAAGAGCATGGAGCTGAACCAATTTTCCCTCCTCCTACGGCTACTGAAAAGACAGCTGTCTAATGGAGCCTCCCACCATGCTCAAGTGAAACAGTCACCCTCAAAGTGGTCTGTCACAAGTATATTTTTTTTATCAGTCTTTTCCTCTCAATTCTTCAGATTTTCTTCAAAAAGGAGAAAATCCATCCATTATCTGCTGGAGACAAAGAAATACCAAAGACACCTCTGGTGGCTGAGGCGAATAAAGGCGTGGGAATAATGTCATTGAAACATGGACTTTTCATTGATTCTTTGTCTCCACCAATCTGTTGGTAGAGGAACACAACCCACTTGTCTGGACTGGTCTTGCAAGATGATATGGAAACTACAATTACATGATGCAAGGTTCCACATTAGGAACCATCTCCCAGAAAAAGGATCTAGGCATCATTGCGGATAATATGTTGAAAGCTTCTGCCCAGTATGTAGCCATGACCAAGAAAGCAAATAGGATGCTAAGAACAGGGCTGGCCCTGGACATGTTGCCCACACATGGCCCTGCACGCGCCTGACTGGCTTCAGAGGCAGCCATGGCCCAAAGCCTAGCTCACCTCTGCACCTCTGCGGGAGAATTTTCCTTTACTCCCATGGCTGTGCTAAGTGTCAGTCAACGGCACTGCTGCATTCATAGAGGTTAAACAGGGGCACTTCTTGACAGGAACAGCCCCTGTTTAACCTCTACGAATGCAGCGGCGCCAGCGGCTGTGATTAAGCACAGCTGCGGGAGTTAAGGAAAACACTCCCATGGCTGTGCAGAGGTGAGCTGGGGAGCCGAACTTCACAGGTTCCCTCTGAAGCCAGTCGGGCTTGTGTGGGCCCCTCATGGTGCAGGGCCATGTGCACGTGAACCGCTGACACTGGAAAAAGACTGCTATTGGGGGCTAGAATGGGAAATGGGCTAATGTTGGGGGATGGGTAGACTGCGATTGAAAGGGAAATAATGCCCGAGGGACTGAAGGGGGGGGGCTGATACTGGGGGGCCAGGACTAAGAAAAGGGCTGATGCTGGAGGCTGAAGGGACTGGAAGGAAGCTGATGCTGGGAGGGACAGGGACCAGAGGAAAACAGATACTGGGGGGCTAGGACTGGAAATGGGCTGATGCTGGGGGATGGGAAGGCTGGGCTTGGATAAGAGATGATACTGGGAGGGACTGGGACTGGAGGGGGACTGATACTGGGGGGGGGGCTCAGACTGGAAATGGGCTGATGCTGGGGGATGGGGAAAATGGGACAAGAGGGATGCTGGGAGAGACTGGGACTAGAGGGGGAATGATACTGAGGGGGGGCTATAACTGAAACTGGGCTGATACTAGGGGATGGGGGGTCTGAGCTTGGATGAGAGATGATGCTGAAGGGACTGGAGGGGGACTACGACTGGAAATGGGCTTATGCTGGGGGATATGGAGAATGGAACTAGAAGGGAATGGGATGCTGGGGCTGAAATTAGAAGGAAGCTGATGCTGGGGGAGAAAGAAGGAAGCTGGGGGAGTGAGGATGGAGAGGGGCATAGATATTTTGTATGGAAGGGAAGAAAAAAGGGTCATACCAAGGGAACAGTTGAGAGATAGGGGCATAAAAATGAATGCTGGGGTAAGGAGGAGGAAAGGAAGGGTTGATGAATATCGGAGAAGGAAACAGCTAGGTGGGTGTGAGGAAGAGATGTAGGAGATGGTACTGGGGAAAGGGAGATGGGGAGAGTAGGGACTGGGACTAAGGTGGAGACTAACATTGGGTGGGAGAAAAGAAGGCAGAATCTAAGATAGGCTGGGTATGGGGAGAGTACATGGGGACTCAGATGGTGGGCCCAGAAACTGGCATAACTCACTATGCATGCAGCTCCAGCATCGTGCAGCACCATCCTCATCTTCATCTTTCTTTCTCTGAGTCAGCAATATCAGCCAGTGCTGCCTGCAGCGTTCATTTCCAGTGCGTAGGGCCATTCACCGGAAATGAATGCTAGAGGCAGCACTGGCTGCTGCGTATTCACTCAGAAAAAGAAAGATAAAGCTGGGGATGGTGCTATGAGATCTTTCTGTTGCTGACTCAGAAAAAGAAAGAAGACGCTGGGGATGAGATCGCATGATATTTTATCCCAGGGGGGACAGAGAGAGGGAGAAAATGAGAGAGGGGATATGCCGGTTGGGGAGGAACAGGGGGAAAGAGAAGATGCTGGGCTGGGAGAGGAAATAAGAGAGATGCCGGACCACTGCATGGGGAGAACATGGAGAAGTGGAAGGGAATAGAAAGCTGATGGTCTATGGGGGGAGGGCTGGGGAGGTGGAAGAGAAAGCATGAGATGCTGAACTTTGGGGGTAAAGCAGAAAGGTGAGGGGACTGGGAGATGCTGAACTGGAGTGGTGAGAGACAGAGGAATAAGAGGCTAGTGAAGGAGTGAGATGAGAAATGGGGGAGCTGGGCTGGAGGTTAGAAGAGTAGATGGAGTTACTAGGTGAAAAGTCAAAAGGGGATTGAGGACAGAGAATTGAAATTTGAGTTGATGAATGAGTAAAGAAAAAATGGAGAAAATTAAAGAACAAAAGAGTGAAAGATCAGTATGTCAGAGGCAGATGCAGACAATAAATGGAAAAAAAATAGGAGAAGAGAGAAGAAAGTACAAATGGACAGCAGACTATGGAGAGTTAGCAGAAGACACAAAGAACACAGAAGAGAAAGACTGGGGCAATTGCAACTGAAAAATAAAATGCCCAAACAACAAAAGGTAGAAAAATAAAGTATTTTATTAACTGGAATATATCAGCTCTGGGAAATTTGCATTGCTGATGTCTTTGCGCTTTGTTCAGTATAAGAGGAAATTAATTTCATGATTTTATTTTTCCAATGTTGTGCTGCATTCAAAGTTTGGCTTTTGGGGTTCCCAGTTGTCTTCATTTTTCTAAACCGTGATCCCTTGTTCTGTATTTGGTGACGGCCTGTCTGTTTTGCATGTATGACAGAACTGGGCTATTCAGTTTGTCTAGTTTCTGTGTAGCAGACCCACTTGTTCTCTTTTCCCAGTAGGAGATGTACTGATTTAATATTTGTATTGTTACCTTTTGCTAAATAGGGTTAGGTTCTCTGTGAGTCCTGTTGCTGCTGTTATGATATGGCACGTCTGCAATGGATTTTTTAAAATCAGTTGAAAGCCCGGTAGTTCTGAGACCTCCCTGTTGGTTTTTACACACAAACTCTGGTGAATGATAAGAGGTTTTTCTACTTTTTTTTTTACAAACAACATACCCAGTTTGTTTTGGTAGAGTGTGTTCCTTGCTCTTTATGATATTTTACCACTCTGAAAATTGACCGATATATGATGGGTTCAAAATGAGCAGAGTTTTGTAGTAATGCACCTGGCAGTTGGCACTGGAGGACAGGAATGCAGAAATATTGTAGCCTCTCTTTATCCTCACTGCACATGTAAATGGTTTCCAGACACTCCTTAAGAGGCATGTTTACTAAAGGTTAATGTGCATTCATAAATCTGAATGTGTGCCAAGTGCTGCAATGCCCATTTATTTATATGGGCACAGTTGCATTTAACGCACATTAATGTTAAGTAAACATGCCCTTAAGTCATTGTTAGGACAAAAGAGAGTCTTGTAAAGAGCTCCTTTGAAAGCCAATTACAATTTTAGATGGACAGCATATTCGTTTTAAAATAAAATAAAATTAGATTTATACAAATGAGGCCCAGTGGATCTGCAAATAGTTATGCAAATGAGGCCTCACAATGAGTCTCCACATATGGTCCTACAACACCCTTGGGCAGCCCCTGGCTAAGAATCATAAGGAAAGGAATAGAGATTAAAACCAAGGATATTATAATTCCTCTGTATCGTTCCATGGTGCGACCACACCTTGAATATTGTATACAATTCTGGTTGCCATATCTTAAAAAGGATATAGCAAAATTAGAAAAGGTACAGAGAACAGCAACAAAAATGGTAAAGGGGATGTAAGGATATAGAAACAGAAATATGACGACAGAAAAACACAACATGGCCTATCTAGTCTGTCCTTCCATATCAACAACTACAACAGTCCCCTTTTTTCCTTTAGAGATCCTCTGTGTTTGTCTCATGCTTTTTTGAATTCAGTTACTGTCCTCATCTCTATTCTCTACCACCGCCACTGGGAGACTATTCCACGGATCCACTACTCTTTCCATAAAGAAGTATTTCCGCATATCACTCCTGAATCTATCCCCCTTCACCCTCATCCCATGTCCCCTCGTAGCAGAACTTGCTTTCAATTGAAAGAGGCTCTCCCCCTAAACATTTATGCCACAGAGGTATTTAAACATCTCAATCATATCACCTCTATCCCGCCTTTCCTCTAAGGTGTACATATTAAGATTCTTAAGTCTGTCCTCATATGCTTTATAATGAAGACCACTAACCATTTTTAGTAGCCACCCTCTGCACCGACTCCATCCTGTTCACATCCTTTTGAAGGTGCGGTCTCCAGAAATGCACACTATACTCCAAATGAGGTCGCACCAAAGACTTATACAGAGGCACTATCACCTCCTTTTTTCTGCTAGCCATTCCTCTCCGTATGCACCCAAGCATCCTTCTAGCTTTTGTAGTCGCCTTTTCTACCTGTTTAGCTACTTTAAGATCATCAGACACAACCACGCCTAGGTCCCGCTCTTCCTTAGTGGACAAAAGTACTTCACCCCCTATACTATATTGCTCCCTTGGATTGCTGCAGCCTAAATGCATGACCTTACATTTTTTAACATTAAACCCCAGCTGCCAAATTCTAGACCATTCTTCAAGCTTAGCTAGATCCCTCCTCATGTTATCTACACCTTCCTTGGTGTCTACTCTATTGCAGATTTTGGAATCATCCGCAAAGAGGCAAACCTTACCCAACAGCCCTTTCACTATATCACTAACAAAGATGTTAAAAAGAATCGGACCAAGGACAGGTCCCTGGGGCACACCATTGGTAACATCCTTCTCCTCAGAGTGAGCTCCATTTACCTGTACTCTTTGTCGCTTCCCACCCAACCAATTTCTAACCAAAGCAGTAACTTTAGGGTCCATCCGTAGGGTACTCAGTTTGTTTATAAGTCGCCTATGAGGAACAGTGTCAAAGGCTTTACTGAAATCTAAATACACCACATCTAGGGCTCTCCCTCAGTCCAACTCCCTGGTCACCCAGTCAAAGAAAATCAATCAGATTTGTCTGACAAGACCTGCCTCTGGTGAATCCATGCTGCCTCGGATCCCTACAAAGAAAGGCTTAAAAGGTTAGGGCTCTTCAATTTGGAAAAGAGACGGCTAAGGGGAGATATGATAAAGGTCTATAAAATAATGAATGGCGTGGAACAGGTAAACGTAGATCCGTTTCTTAGTCCTTCAAAAAGTAGAAAGACTTGGGGACATGCAATGAAGCTACAGTGTGGCACATTTAAGATTAATCTAAGAAATTATTTTTTCACTCAAAGTGTAATCAAACTTTGGAATTCATTGCTGAAAGACGTAGTAAATGCTGTTTATGTAGCTGGGTTTAAAAGAGGTTTGGACGAGTTCCTGGAGGAAAGGTCCATAAAGCATTATTAAAGTGGACTGGGGGGGAAATCCACTGCTTACCTCTGGAACAAGCAGCCTGGAATCTGTGTACCTTTTGGGAACCTGAAAGATACTTGTGACCTAGTTTGGCCACTGTTGGAAATAGGATATTGAGCTTGATGGACCATTGATCTAACGCAGTATAGCAGTTCTTATGTAGTTTATAAAGCTCACCAAGGCATAGATTCAAGCTCTTTACAACAGAAGATTGTGTTTGCAATCTGAGTCTGAGAAGTTGTTGAAGTCCCTGACGAAACATAGTTTGTAACGTTTTTACCCCTGTGATGAGGCCTAGGCTATCGAATATTGCCAATTATTTGAGGTTCCGTAAAATGGTTAAAGCAGGGATGTTGCAGGAGGCATCGAGAAATGTCATGTGCAGGAGCAGATATTGGGCAGATCCTTTTACATGAGGCTGGGATTACCTTACAGCAGCAGGCAAGGGAATGGAGGTGCGATGGATGGTTGAATGTAAATGACACTTATATACATTTCTGTATTTTGATGTGAGGCTTTGTACATTGCTTTAACTGTGGAATGGAAGCCACTAATTAAATGCTTGGAAATATTTTAATAAATAAAATCTTTTTTCACTGCAAACCTCAGGGAGACTAAAGATGTAGGAGATGGATCACACCTTGATATCCCTAGGACAGGGGTCGGCAACCCGCGGCTCCGGAGCCGCATGCGGCTCTTTCTCACCTTTGCCACGGCTCCGGAGCACACTGCCCGCCCGGTATTAAAACGTGGCGTTATGGGCTCCCTCCATTCTTCTGCAGCCGCGGCTCCCTGCCTCTTAAGGAACCGCGGCTGTGCTTTTAAAATCATCTCGGAGCCCTTCCTGTCTTGACGGGCTCCGTGCAGCATTGTCCCGCCTCTAAAGGAAGTTTTGGAGGCGGGACAATGCTGCACGGAGCCCGTCAAGACAGGAAGGGCTCCGAGATGATTTTAAAAGCACAGCCGCGGTTCCCTGATTGGCAGGGAGCCGCGGCTGCAGAAGAAGGGAGGGGGGCTGACATGGAGGGAGGGGGGCTGTCATGGATGTCTGGAGGGAGGGGGGCTGACATGGGGGGTGGTAGCTGATATGGATGGAGGGAGGGGGCTGACATGGAGGGATGGAGGGGGGTGACATGGAGGGAGGGAGCTGATATGGAGGGAGGGGGGGCTGACATGGAGGGAGGGAGCTGATATGGATGGAGGGAGGGGGCTGACATGGAGGGATGGAGGGGGCTGACATGGAGGGAGGGGGGCTGATGGATGGATGGATGGATGGGGCTGATGGATGGAGGGAGGGGGGCTGATGGATGGATGGATGGATGGATGGAGGGAGGGGGGCTGACATGGAGGGAGGGAGCTGATATGGATGGAGGGAGGGGGCTGACATGGAGGGAGGGAGCTGATATGGATGGAGGGAGGGGGGCTGACATGGAGGGAGGGGAGCTGACATGGAGGGAGGGAGCAGATATGGATGGATGGAGGGAGGGGGGCTGACATGGAGGGAGGGGGGCTGACATGGAGGGAGGGAGCTGATATGGATGGAGGGAGGGGGCTGACATGGAGGGATGGAGGGGGGCTGACATGGAGGGAGGGGGGCTGACATGGAGGGAGGGGGGCTGATATGGATGGATGGAGGGAGGGGGGCTGACATGGAGGGAGGGAGCTGATATGGATGGAGGGAGGGGGCTGACATGGAGGGATGGAGGGGGCTGACATGGAGGGAGGGAGCTGATATGGATGGAGGGAGGGGGGCTGACATGGAGGGATTGGGGAGGCGGGCTGACATGGAGGGAGGGAGCTGATATGGATGGAGGGAGGGAGGGAGGGGGCTGACATGGAGGGATGGAGCACTGGTAATGGGGTTGAGGGGACGAGCACTGGAAATGAGCTGATTAGGGGAGGCTAGGACTGGTAATGATTTGATGGGGGTAGGACTGGTATTGGGCTGAGTAGGGGAGGCTAGCACTGGTAATGGGGTTGAGGGGGGATTAGCACTGGAAGCGAGCTGATTGGGGGGCTTTGACTGGGCATGGGCTGATTGTGGGGAGGGGAGGATAGAGCTGCTGGCCCTGGAAGATAACTGGGGGCTAAGGCTACAAATGGGCTCATATGAGGGGATGGGAGAATGGAACTGGATCTGAGAGGGGCTGCCATGGTATTTGTACTAGAAGGGACTGGTCAGTGGGGAAGGAGGGGGACTGGAAGGAAATGGACACCAGTGGCAATCATGGGAACGCAAGTTGACATTGGAAGGTACTGGGAGTGAGGACTGGAAAGGGGCTGATATTGGGGAGGGTTACTGGGACTGGAAATAGGCTGATGGAAAGAAGTGAAGAAAACGAAAGAAGAGATAAGAAATGGCAGATGGACCATAGACCACAGAAAGAGAGCCAAGAGAAGAAAGGAAAGCAGAAGCCTCAGATCGGGACCAGCATGATCAAAGAATAAATTGGTCAGACAACAAAGGTAGAAAAAATAATTTTATTTCATATTAGTGATTTGACTACAAAATCATCATCATTTTGAAATCAAATATTGTTACTTGTTGTTGTGATATTTTCTGGCGTATTTATTTTGGTGTGCGAAGGAAGAGGGGTAGTCTTATACGGCGAGAATAGGCCAAACACCTATATTTTAACAGGAAAAGTAGGGGGTCGTATATAGCATTAAGGTAAGAAACAATATATGCAGTGTTAGATTTGTTTTAAATGTCGCAATGGTTTTGCGGCTCCCAGTTTTTTTTTTCCCTTCGGAAACGGGTCCAAGTGGCTCTTTATGTCTTAAAGGTTGCAGACCCCTGTCCTAGGAGAATGGACAATGAAAATGCATTTTGGAAAATACCAGATTCATACAGCCAGTCCTAGAAGAGGAGAGACTGCCGTGCCTGAGGGGGGAATAGGCCAGTCTCACACAGCCAGTTCTAAGGAAGGAGAAAGGGCTCTACCTGAAAGTGGAAGATGCCACAGTAGTCGTCCTGGAAGTTTTGCCCGTGTGGCACTACCCTGTGCAGGAGGTCCTCATTAAGGGTGAGGGAGCCAATGGCGGCCAACAACCAGCAGTCACCTGCAGTACAGGAAGAGAAACAAAAGGCCGTGAGGTACAAGAGGTCATTTCAGAAGCCCTTATAGATCCCATGAGGCACAGATTTGGCTGGTTAGGGCAGGACAAAAAAAGCATACATGTATTTCCCATTTTACCCTGGGAATATATATATATATTTACAAAAATGTCCCCGCTCCCTTTTGCTTCTGCTCCAGGGTGCACATAAATTTGAAGAAAGTGCTTGTTCTGTCTCTACTCCATTTGTTTTTTAATTTCTGACTAATATAAAGAAAACCTTTGGAGGCTTCTCTTGTTTACTGCCACCAGTTTGTGAAACCAGGCAACTCTAGGTGTACGTGCTGGCCCTTTTACATGGAAGGTGTCGGGCAATGCCACTCTTTGTAGACTGACTGGTCCTCCTTTTATATATTTCACAAAAGGCTTCGTGTTCAGCAGAGCCTTTTGTAAAATACCAGGGAAATGTGAACATAGCAGAGATGCCCCAGTTCCATGTTGAGCCCCTATGCAAAATGAGGTTTCACAAAACATAGAGACAGGGGGCCTGTAGAGACTTCAGAGGTCATGCAATCTACTCCCAGCTTCCAGGCAGGATCCTCTATACTTAACTCATCCTAGACAGACAGATGCACATTGAACCTTGAAAACCCTCCAATGGCAGAAATCCTAAGCCCTCCCTAAGTAAATCCTGCCAGGGACGGACTCTTCTCACAGTTACAAAGTCCTCAGTGTCTCGCCTCCATCTCCTCGCCATAATCTAAGCCCGTTACCTTCATGATTTGTCACCAATGTTGATGCAGAACCGATCCCTGTCCTCACTGTTACTCAGTTTCCATTATATACATTATATGTACAAAGTTTCCCAAAGTTACAATCCCAGTTGAATTCTCCTGTTATATGTAAACTCACAACAGCCTGTTGCTTGTAATGAGTATTCTTGTTTAATGTGAACCGCGCTGATGAAAAAGAGTGCGGTATAGAAGAACCGTAAATAAATAAATAAAATATATGAAGGCTGCTAACGGGTTCCTACTACTACTACTAAGCATTTATATAGCGCTACCAGTCGTACGCAGCGCTGTACAGACATAAAGAGACAATCCCTGCTCATCAGAGCTTACAATCTAGTCAAAAACAAACACAGAGGTGTAAGCAGGGGTAGAACAAGGGAAGGGAAGGAGATTAGGAGAGTCAAGATTCAAAAGCGTCAGCGAAGAGGTGAGCTTTCAGCCTGGATTTGAAGAGGGTTAGAGAAGGTGCCTGGTGTACAGACACAGGTAGATTGTTCCAGGCGTAGGGTGCAGCAAGGTGAAAGGAGCGAAGTCTGGAGTTAGCAGTACGAGAGAAGGGCACAGATAGAAGCAGTTGGCTAGAAGAGCGGAAGTCCCGAGGGGGGCTGTAGGGGGGCACAAGAGAGGAAAGGTACTGAGGAGCCGCAGAGTGAATGCATTTATAGGTCAGCAGGAGAAGTTTGAACTGGATGCAGTAAGGGATAGGAGCTAGTGAAGTGACTTGAGAAGAGGAGTAATATGGGCATGATGAGGCTGGCGGTAGATTAGTCGCGCAGCAGAATGTTGGACAGATTGAAGGGGAGTGAGATGATTCAGAGGGAGACCAGCAAGGAGTAGGTTACAGTAGTCAAGGCGGGAGGTGATTAAGGAGTGGATTAGCGTTTTAGTAGTGTGTTCAGAGAGGAAGGGGCGGATTTTGCTAATGCTATAGAGAAAGAAATGGCAGGTCTTAGCTACAAGATGGATATGTGTGGAGAAAGAGAGAGAGGAGTCAAAGATAAGCCCCAGATTGTGGGCCGAGGAAACAGGAAAGAATACAGAGCCATCCACAGAGACTGAGAAAGGAGGAGGGGGAGGGGAGGTTTTAGGGGAGAAGATAAGAAGTTCAGTCTTGGCCATGTTCAATTTCAAGCGACGGTAAGACATCCAGGCAGCAATGTCAGAAAGGCAGGCAGAGATCCGGGTCTGGATTGCCAGAGAGAGATCCGGCGTAGAGAGGTAGATCTGGGAGCCATCAGCATACAGATGGTACTGAAAGCCATGGGAAGAGATGAGCACACCAAGAGACTGGGTATAGAGAGAGAAAAGGAGCAGACCCAAGACAGATCCTTGGGGTACACCAACTGGGAACAGGGTAGCAGAGGAGGAGGAGCCACCAGAACACACATTGAAAGAGCGATGGGAGAGATAGGAGGAGAACCAGGATAGTACAGAGCCCTTAAAGCCAAGCGAGGGACAGGGTATCGAGGAGAAGGTTGTGGTCAATGGTGTCGAAAGCAGCAGAGAGGTCAAGAAGGATGAGGACAAAGTAAAGGCCCTTGGATTTTGCCAGGAACAAATCACTGGAGACTTTGACAACAGCCGTTTCAGGAGAGTGTAAAGGACGAAAGCCAGACTGTAAGGGATTCAGGAGGGCATGAGAGGAGAGGAAGTCGAGGCAGCGGCGGTGAACCACACGTTCAAGTAGTTTAGAAATGAAAGGATAATTAGCAGGGCAGGTGGGATCGAGTGAGGGTTTCTTGAAGAGAGGTGTGATCACAGCATGCTTGAAGTCTGCAGGGACAGTTGCAGTGGAGAGTGAAAGGTTGAGAATATGACAGATGGAAGGGACAACGGTGGAGGAGATGGGACTTAGGAGATGGGTGAGGATAGGATCAGAGGAGCAGGTGGAGAGTTTGGAGGAAGAAAGGAGGAGTGCAGTTTCCTCTTCAGAGATCTCAGGAAAGGAGGAGAGGGTAGCAAGGGGGGGAGAGTTGGGAATGGAGAGGGGGAGGAGGAGGAGTAGCTGGGTTTGTGGGGAATTGGAGGGTGATCTTGTGGATTTTGTCATGGAAATAGTCAGCCAGGGTTTGGGCGGAAAGGGAGGGAGGGATCAGAGGCGGAGGCACTTTGAGGAGAGAGCTGAGAGTGGTAGAGAGACGGCGAGGATCAGAGGCAAGAGAATTAGTCAAGTGGACATAGTAGTCTTGTTTGGCAACAGCTATGGCTGACTGGAAAGAGGCAAGCATGAATTTGAAGTGTAGAAGTAGTCCATCTCAGTCTTCTAGGCACCTAACTTACGAATCAAGTCTTAAGCAAATGAACCGTAGTTCTAAAATTAGGAAAACATTTTCAGCCAAAAACTCAGGCATCTAAATTCAGCTGGAGATTTGCCTAAAATTAGGTGCCTAAGTGAAGCCCTAAGTGTCTTCTGAAAATCACACCCAAACTTTTAACGCTCTTTGGAAATTCACATCTTTCTTAGCTATCTAAAATCAGAGGTGTGTAAATGGGGGGAATTTTTGACCCAGAGATTAGACCGTGGGGGTTAGTGTTAGTTTTATAGCAGGGTACCTATATCAAAGTAAGATGGCTATTTTGTAAAGGTTATAGAGACTCCTAAGTGCCTTTAGACACCCAGCATCAGTTCTAGTAGTGCACAAATTCCTACCTGCTCTGAAGAAATGTCTGCATGTGCTCTATGGGGGAATCTTATAAAGTCATTTTCACACACATGTGGCTAGATATGTGTGTAAAGAGCCTCTTATAACATGCCAGCCAGTGTGAAAGTACGCAAGGTGGCATGATGAGACAACCTGTCGGTAGACATAGCTAGGGCTGTGGTCTGGAAAGAGCACAGATGGAATTCACAAATAGTTGCATTGACTATGAAATACCTTGTGAACTTTATACCTCTTCATTTATTCCTGCCATCGAGATGTAAATGTCCACACCTGCTTGCCACGATCTCTGCTCCTTATGCTAACACCTGCTTGCCCTCTGTACAAAGACATATAAGAGACCGTCCTTGCTCATAAGAGGATATATCTAGGGGAATGGTAAGGAAACACATAGGAGGTGAATAGGGAGACTAAGGGGTTCAGGATCCAAAAGCAATCTCAAAGAGGTGAATTTTTAGCCTGAATTTGAACAGGGCCACAGGTGGAGCTTGATATACTGACTCGGGTAGTTTGTTCCAAGCATGAGGAGCAGCAAGGCAGAAAGATCGAAGTCTAGAATTGGCTGTAGAAGAGAAGGGCACAGATAGGAGGGATCTGCCAGAAGAGCGGAGTTTCCGACGAGGGGTGTAGGGAGAGATAAGAAAGGAAAGGTAGCGAGGAGCAGCCAAATGAAGGCACTTCTAGGTCAGTAGAAGTTTGAACTGGATGGGGAAACAGGGAGCCAATGAAGTGACTCACTCTGCCTAAACTGTGCAGCAGGAAAGTTTACACTCAGACCACATTAAAATAGCTGCATTTTTTTCCCTGTACCTACTTTGACATGTGGTATAATTGCAGACCATTTTACGAGAGCCCTTTTCAGCATATACAATATGCTTTACACATGGAAAAAGATTCTGAAAATTACCCCTTAGGGCGTCTGTGAAAATTCACCCCAATTTTTTTTTAATGCATGTGACCTCAGGTATCCCACTCCGATGATCTACTCCTGAAGGTCTCCGAGTCATCTGGCATTGGTTCTCGCTCCCCTTCATTCTCCTTGTCCTTCCTCTCTCTCCAGAGTGATTCCCTTCTATACTTTCTCAGTTGAGGCAACTTTTTGTCTTCCTCAGATTTCCAAAGAGTCCCACTATAAGCTCTTCCGATACTTCTAGACTTTTCTGTACTAAGCTGGAAGTTTCCCTCCCTGCCTTTGAGAGCCTTATCTAAATTTCACATCTTCAGAAAGCTTTTAGTCTTTCACATGCATCTAGATAGAGAGACTCCAAAGGGTTGTTGAGAAAGAAACAACCAGCTCTCAAACTCCTTTCTCTCCTACAGTAGTCTTGCTTATGAAGGGATATTTTGAGTGACGACTTAATGTTTGCTAATCTATTTTCTTGAAAGATCTTGTGTGTAACGAAGGAGACGATTTTAGAAGGTTTATATATGTAAATCAGCATTCTCCAGGACCAAGCAGGAAGTCAGTCCTCACATATGGGTGACGTCGGCGCCGACGGAGCCCTCGCGGAGCAATTTTCCCCAGCTTTCAAAGAAAGCCTTTGGGAATTGCAGCGCGCATGCGCGGTCCTCTTCCCGCCCAAGGGTGCCATCTTGCTCAGTCTTCTTTTTTCCGCGGAGCCCTACAGACGTTGTCTGTGAATCCCCGCCGAAAAGTTGATTTTTTCTCTTTATTTCTCTTTTTTCTTCGGTTCGACGCCGGTTCTTTTCCCGCCCGGACTCGCGACGCCGGTTGCGAGTCCGTTCTTTATTTTTCGGTTTTTTGTCCTTCGTGACAGATTTCGCGCCTTTTTACTTTTTCACTGGCAGCCCGGTCTTTCGACCTCGCAGGGGCCCTTTTTCCCCCGATGGCTGCCAGCGGCTTTAAAAAGTGTGACCTCTGTAAGAAACTCATGTCTCTTACAGACACGCACGACTTCTGCCTCCGCTGCCTCGGACCCGATCATGACCAGATGATCTGTGGTCCGTGTGGCAAAATGTCCTCTAAAGCGTTGAGTCGTCGGCAGCATCAGTGGGAACGTATCTTCTCTGACTCCGGCCGGGCTCGGACCTCGTCAGAGGCTTCGACGTCTCGGGACTCTGGTCCTGAGCATCGTTGGAGTTCCTCTGAAAGGGGGTCTCCTACCCAGGAACATCATCGGAAGAAGAAACCCGCGAGGGCGGGATCGGTGGACGCTCCTGGTTCCTCAAGGGCCAGGTCGCATAGCCCCGATTCCCGTCCCGGGTCCTCGGAGGTAGAGAGGCCTTCAAAACATCCTCGACTCGAGATGGACTTGCCCGCTCACGTGAGTACTGTTGTCCTCGTAGACTCGCCTCCGAAGGATCCGACGTCGGGCCCGACGCCGTCGGGGTCCGAGTCGGGGGCTGCTGGGTCTCCTGAGCTCGGACTCAGGTTGACGGCCTTGGAGAGCAGTCTGACTGCCTTCATGGACCAGCAGAGGGTATTGATCGCTGGCCTCGCCGGTGCTTCTGCCCTGACCACCGGGACGTCGACCTCCAAGTCGACCCCGGAGACCGAGCCGATCCTCGAGTCCATGAGGGCTCGAGTCGATCCTCGGTCGCGGTCTCCTTCGGCCTCCTGTTCGGGACCGAGGTCGTCGACGCCGACTCCCTCGGCGTCGGGGCAGACGGCATCGATGCCTGCCCGACCGGAGCCGCTCGACTCCTCCTCCGAGGAATCGGCCTGGGAATCCGAGGACGAAGAGTCACCTGGTTCCTTTCGGACTCGGTGTGTCCCATCGGACTCCCCCGAGTCCGAACCTCGGAGACGGTCCCCCCCGGAGGATACCCGGTTCTCGGACTTCGTACGGGATATGGCCAAGGCCTTGGCCTTCCCCGCGGATCCCGAGGAGGAGCCTCGAGTCGAGGAACTCGATGCCCTCCAATATGACTCTCCCCCGAAGGAGGCCTTTATTGTACCGGTTCCTCCGATGCTGGAATGACTTCTCTTCCGCATGTGGGAGAGCCCGGCGTCGTCACCGGTGTTAAGCAAGCGGGTCGATTCCATTTATCGAGTCCGCAAGAGCCCCGGGTTCCAAAAGGCACAACTGCCGCACCATTCCATGGTGGTGGAATCGGCCATGCATAGACTTAAGAGTCAAAAAATGCACTCCTCGGTGCCCCCAGGTAGGGAGGCCCGAAGCCTGGATGCCCTCGGTAGGAAGTGTTTCCAGGGCTCTATGCTTGCTTGTCGAGTCCAGACCTACCAGCTCTACATGGGCATGTATCTCCGAGACCTGGCTAAAGAAATTGCCGGGTTCTCTGCTGGTCTCTCCGACGAACCTTTGCAGAGGTTCCAAACCTTGTCAACTGGTATTCGAGAGTGCTCAAAGTTTATCTCTCGAGCAGCCTACGATGGTTTTGAGGCATCGGCTCGAGTAGCCGCAGCCGGCATCGGTGGACGCCGCCAGGCTTGGCTTCAGACGTCCGACCTTGAGCCATGGGTGCAGGACAAGTTGGTCGATGTCCCCTGCAGGGGTGATAACCTCTTTGGCAAGCCCATGGATGAGAAGGCTGCACAGATCGAGACCGAGACTCTCACCAGGACTCGTCTCTCCAGGAAGACCTCTGCCCCTTCTCAAAAGAAGAAGGGCTCGGGGAAAAAGCCCTTTTACCCGAGGAAGGCGGCTGCCTATAAATACTACCCTCAGTATCAGGCCTCACCAGCTCCCCCTCAGGGTAAGCAGGCCAAGGGACGGGGTAATGGGTCCAGTAGGCAGCAAGCCCCCAAGCCTGCACCACCGGCCCCTGCTCAGCAGGGTGGGGGTTTTTGACTTTATCAGCATAGCCTCTCCCCCTCAGCTGGTTCCTCTCAGCACAGGAGGCCGGCTGGTCCACTTTGCCCAAAGATGGTCCAACATCACCACAGATACCTGGGTGCTTCACATAGTTCGGAAGGGCTATCTTCTTCACTTTCACCAGGTACCTCCCTCCTATTTTCCAGGGGAGCCTCCGAGACTCCCTCTGCACAGGGACTTACTCCTTCAGGAGTTAGCGAGTCTCCTTCAGGAACAGGCTGTGGAACCGGTGCCCCACCACCTGAAAGGTCAGGGGTTTTACTCCAGGTACTTTCTGATACCAAAAAGAACAGGAGGCCTCAGACCTATCCTGGACTTGCGAAACCTCAACAAGTTCCTTGCAAAGGAAAAGTTCAAGATGCTTACCCTTGGAATCCTGCTGCCCTACCTCCAGCAGGGAGACTGGCTATGCTCCTTGGATCTAAAGGATGCGTATACGCATATCCTTATTCATCCAGACCACAGACAATATCTCAGGTTTGTGGTGGGGGGAAATCATTACCAGTACAGAGTACTTCCCTTTGGCCTGTCCTCTGCCCCCAGGGTGTTTACCAAATGCCTGGCAGTGGTGGCGGCCTATCTAAGACTTCAAGGCCTTTTTGTGTTTCCCTACCTGGACGACTGGCTCATCAGAGCCCAGTCTTCCCACGAAGCCATTCAAGCCACTCATCGCACTGTGACTCTACTCCAGCACTTGGGCTTTGTCATAAACTTCGCAAAGTCCACTTTGCTCCCCTCTCAAAACCTCGAATTCATAGGCGCCCGGTTGGACACTCTTCAGGCGCGGGCCTTCCTGCCTCTGGACAGGGCCCAAAGGCTCATGGATCTCGCCAGCCACTTTCACAGCAATTCCCTGGTCTCGGCCAGGCAATTTCTGAGACTGCTCGGCCATATGGCTTCCACGGTCCATGTGACCCCCAATGCCCGCCTGAACATGCGACCTGCTCAATGGTGCCTTCGCACACAATGGCATCAGGCCACTGGGAGCCTAGCGGACTCCGTACAGATCTCCGACCGGCTGGTCTTTTCTCTGCAATGGTGGCTTCATCTGCCCAACCTAGTACTAGGAGTGACTTTTCAGCCCCCTCCACATTCTCAGGTCCTAACGACCGATGCTTCTCTCCTGGGTTGGGGAGCACACTGCCAAGGGACATGTACTCAGGGTCTCTGGACTCCTTGGGAATCTGCTCAATAGATAAACTTCCTGGAGCTCAGAGCCATCCGCCTAGTGCTCAAAGCCTTCTCTCACCTGATTTCCCATCAGTCGGTGCTGATACAGACAGACAATCAGGTTGCAATGTTCTATGTGAACAAGCAAGGCGGGACAGGCTCCTTCCTTCTCTGTCAGGAGGCACAAAAACTATGCTCTTGGGCTGTCCACCACGGAATTATCCTCAAAGCTATCTATCTCCCAGGTCAAGAAAATTACCTGGCCGACAAGCTGAGCAGGATCCTCCAGCCGCACGAGTGGAGGCTGGATCCGATGGTGGTTCAGCGAATCTTTCTCAAGTGGGGCCTCCCCACCATGGATCTGTTTGCCAGTCCTCTGAACAGGCAACTTCCCAGATTCTGCTCTCGACAACCGCATCCTCTCAGAGTAGCGGCGGATGCTTTTCTGATTCCATGGTCCACAGGCCTCTTATATGCCTTTCCTCCCATGCCACTGGTGTCTCGGACACTCTTCAAGGTTCTCAGAGACAAAGCCTCGATGATCCTAGTGGCTCCCCGGTGGCCGAGACAACCTTGGTTCCCGCTTCTAATGCAGCTGGCGGTGGACACTCCTCTTCCTCTGGGGTTTCAGCCCGACCTCCTGTCACAGGATCAGGGGACTCTCCTGCACCCCAACCTCCGGTCCCTTCATCTGATGGCCTGGCTGCTGAAAGGGTAGTTCTTGCTCCCCTCCGGCTGCCTCCAGATGTGGAGGAAGTCGTCTTGGCCTCCAGGCGGCCCTCCACCCGGAAGTCCTACGCTCTTAAGTGGCATCGGTTCTCCGTCTGGTGTGCTCAGCAGTCTCAAGATCCCTTCTCCTGTTCAGCATCAGTGGTCTTGCAGTACTTGCTTTCCCTCTCCAATCTTGGCCTTAAGTCCAACTCGGTCAAGGTCCACCTCAGTGCTCTTTCTGCGCATCACATGCCGGTGGATGGCAGACCTCTTTCTAGCCACCCTCTGGTGGCTCGTTTTCTCAGAGGCCTCCTTCTCCTTAAACCACCTTTGCACCCCCCAGCCCCGGACTGGGATCTCAATGTGGTTTTACAGCGGATTACCTGTCCGCCTTTCGAACCTATGGCTACCTGTCCTCTTCGTTTTCTTTCTTGGAAAACCTTGTTCTTGGTAGCCCTCACTTCTGCTAGACGCGTTAGTGAACTGCAGGCCCTGGTGTCTGATCCTCCATACACTAGGTTCTACAAGAACCGGGTAGTCCTACGGACTCACCCTAAGTTTCTTCCCAAAGTGGTTTCCCCCTTTCACATCAACCAGGAGGTGGTGCTTCTGACCTACTTTCCCAGGCCACACTCCAGCCGAGCTGAAATGGTCCTGCATACCCTGGACTGTAGAAGGGCGTTAACCTTCTACCTTGACCGTACGCGAGAGCACAGAAGGGCTGTTCAGCTCTTCGTCTCTTATGACCCCAATAAGTTGGGGCTCCCTGTCTCCAAGCGTACCCTGTCCATCTGGATTGCTGACTGTATCGCTTGGGCTTACGAGGCAGCCGGCCTCTCGTTGGAAAGTCGAGTCACGGCCCATCGTGTTCGGGCGAAGGCTACGTCAGTAGCTTACCTCCGCTCTGTACCATTGGCAGACATCTGCCGGGCCGCTACTTGGTCTTCAAGCCAGACTTTTGCAGCCCATTACTGCCTGGAGAGGGAGTCCCGCAGGGACAGTGCTTTCGGACAGGCAGTCCTCCGTAACCTCTTCGAGGTATAGGCAACTCCTACCCTCCATCCCGGATGTTGGGCTACCGGTTGGAGACGTATTCAGAGAAGATTCCTTCCTTCTGGGCTGCTGAGCTTGAGGGAGCTCATTTTTGCGCTTAGGGTCTCCGGTAGCCTTAAGCTTGGGAGTCCCATATGTGAGGACTGACTTCCTGCTTGGTCCTGGAGAAAGCGTAGTTACTCACCTGTAACAGGTGTTCTCCAGGAGCAGCAGGAATCAGTCCTCACAACCCTCTCTCCTCCCCTTGGAGTTGCAGTTCTATGCTTTTGTTTTTTTGCTAATTTTTTGCTGTCTTTTAGCTATGTCATCTGACTGAGCAAGATGGCACCCTTGGGCGGGAAGAGGACCGCGCATGCGCGCTGCAATTCCCAAAGGCTTTCTTTGAAAGCTGGGGAAAATTGCTCCGCGAGGGCTCCGTCGGCGGCAACGTCACCCATATGTGAGGACTGATTCCTGCTGCTCCTGGAGAACACCTGTTACAGGTGAGTAACTACGCTTTCATGCATAAGCAGTGATTTTTAGAAAAGGTGCCTGTTAATATACTTGTGCAGATAGTATGCACAAATTTAAAGGGAACGTGTTCTGGGCAGATATTAAATGTCAAATGTTGGAAATAAGGAATACATGAGACTGTCAGCGATCTGGAGTTTGTAGGGGGATTGGCGGGTAGACTTGTGCTTCTCTCCTCTAGTGTTCATAGCCACCTCACAGAGCAAACGATTTGAGCTCGGGAACTTGGCTTCTTAATCGACTTCCCTTGGACGTCAAGCTTGCAAAATCTGCCTCTTCCATGTGTTAACGCTGCTACTTGCATGGCCAAAGCGCCAAGTGATTACGCTCTTTTTTTAATGTTTTTTTGTAAAATGGCTATCCCACTGCACACACTGTGAAATACACATATTTTTACCCCCCATGGCCTTATGAGTGTTTTACAAACAGCTTCACATTCAACAAGCCTTGTAAAATATCTTCCAAATTTCAAATGATGTCCCTTTTCCGACTTGGACACCCTGGAGAAAATGAGGCCGATGATGTTGTCATTCATCCTTCTCCTCCTTAGAATACACTATTCTACCCACATGGCAGGAAAATGCAGCCGACCATCAGAGAAGGGGTGGGAAATTACAGGCTGGCAATGGAGACGATTACCAGTGGTGGGAAAAGTAACGGAGATGATACTGAAGAAAGTGATAGTGAACTATCTACAATCCAGTGGGTTGCAGGATCAAATGCAGAGTTCAGTTATGCCTTACTACTACTACTACAACTAATCATTTGTATAACGCTACAAGGCGTATGCAGCACTGTACATATAGATGTAAGAGACGGTTCCTGCTCATCAGATCTTACAATCTAATCAAGACACCACCAACGGTATTTTCTCCCCTCCCAGTAGACAGAGAACAAAACTGCTCACCTCTCTCCTTCTTATATGCTGGTGCAGCCAGGAAACAGATCAGTATGCTATTGCCACAATTTCCTTTATCATAGCTATATTCATTTTTTGGCATACACAATCAATTGTCTCTTTCAGTCAAAAGACGATCTGAGGCCGTAATCACCATCTGTGCACCACGATGGAGCAGGGATCCCTGGCTTGGTCTGGTAGGACTCAAGGAATGGTAGTTAGCAGGTAAGGCATAACTGCACTTTTCTTACCGTCCCTGGCGGACCAGTCCACACCAATGGGACATACCAAAGCTTCCCCCTGTATGGGAAACAGCATGGCAGCTCTTTCTACAGTACTACGCCACTCCAAATGATGCCAGTAAGCTGACCACCATCTCAACCAGCTGTGCTACAAGTCTCATAGCAGCTCAGTTCAGTGATTAGTTTAATTAAGCAGACTAATCATTATTCTAACCTTGTACATAAACTTCCCAGTGCTCAGTGTCCCACAGGCCGCATATCCTCCTGCAACAATTCCAAATGGCACAGTTCATGCCTTCACTCTCAGGTATTAAAGTCAGAAAGAAAGACAGCACTTGAAAGCCAGAAAGTCTTTACATGCCCTGCCATTAGCCAGGAGCCATTTCAATTCCAACTCAACAGAAGGAGATACTATTCCATGCACACACCTCCCTCTTTCAGGCTGGTAACGGCTGCCTCTAATCCAGTCCCCTGCTTCCAGGCAACTTCACAATACTCCATTTCTCGGCCTCTGTAGTCAGGCTGCTCCTGCACCAGAAGAGCTATATAACAAAATATCCGCATCCAAGGAGCCAAAAATCAAACAAAGAAGAAGACAAAACTCCAAACCAGGCACACAAGAAAACAAAAAAAAGAAGAAAAACAAACAAAATGTGAGAGTCATAAATAAATACCAATTTGGAACTAAAAAATGTATACACATATAGAGGAAAAAAAAAGACCTCAGCCAACCCTCCTACCAGTATAGTCAAGGAGGAAGAGCCAGTCGGTTGGCAAACCAAGCAGGAACAATAACCAAAATGGTGCCACAACAATCGAACTGAGCTCAAAAAGACATCAGTGGTCAAAAAAACGTCTAAAGAAAAACCAAATTGGTAGAACAGTCACACAACATCAGCAACTGTAGCCCTCAAGAGTGCCAATGAATTTATTAGCACAGCATGGCAACGTGGTAGAAATCAATGAAACTGCATCCAAAAAAAGTGCTGAAGAAACTTAACTGAAAGTCAGCAGGCTCAGCATGGCAATATAAAGCAGCGATCAAAGCAACTATCTGGAGCCCCGACACCAGGTGTTTTGCCAGGTGGCTTCTTCAGGGAGCTCTTTGAAGTGACGTTGCTGGTCTCGAGGCACAAAAGAAGCAGGAGCAGCGACAGTAGATCCGCTGCATAAACTGCCGGCACAATAAACCTGCACCAGAAGAAACAGCTCCCCCTCACCCTCTCCTCTGGGGTATATTCCACATACAGCAATCACCAAGTAAGTTTAGCAGTGCTCACTGGGCTTTATCCCCAAACAGTCTTTAAATGCACATCAAGGAGCATTCCATAAGCTTGTTACATTGAGGAATCTTCCAGTGGCGTTTATTCCATGTCCAGCTGCTCTCCACCCACTCCTGGATTTCTTTGAGGGTTTGTGTGCATCAGTGATGCTGAGAGCTAAACTATCGGTAGTTTAACTACTGGCAGGGTCTCCCAAGATGGACAGGTCTCAGCTGAGGTGCCAGACCAAGACAAACCACCCATCTGGGCAGCAGCAGAATGGGATAGTGTTGACGGCGGAGGATCACATTTCTGTGACAACGGCAACAACAACAAACTTAAACTGTGCGGAAGAAAGGCCCGGCAATCTACTTCTCTATCTTGCCATGAAAACCCAATGGATAGTTACAACAAAACAAATTGTGCTATAGTGCTGGAAGATGAGACCCCCAGGTCGGAAGGCACTCAACTAGCTACTGGGGAAGAGCTGAAGACTTCTCAGAGTAAAGCCAGCATTTATGATGTGGTTGGATCAAAGACCTCGGGACGTCTGACTGCTGATGTAGCTGCGCATGAAATGAGAGTCAGAAGCTGTAAAGACGTCTTACGCATTGGAACATGGAACGTACGAAGCATGAACCAAGGGAAGTTGGAGGTGGTCAAGAATGAAATGGAACGTGTACAGCTTGATCTGTTGGGTGTCAGCGAACTGAAATGGACTGGCATCGGGCACTTTGCATCAGATGATCACATGGTCTACTATGCTGGAAATGAAAGACAAAGAAGAAATGGTGTTGCATTTATAATAAAGAAGAAACTTGCAAGAACTGTAATGAAATACAATGCAGACAGCGAGCGCTTAATCTCTATTCGTCTACGAGGAATGCCTATCAACACAACTATAATTCAAGTATATGCCCCAACAACAGTTGCAGAAGAGAACAAAATTGAAGAGTTCTATGAACAAGTACAAGGAGTTCTATGAACAAGTCTTGAAGGACTAGAAAAAGGGACTGATACCTCTGGAGAGAGATCTGCAATTGTGAGTATATACTTCTGGGAATTTTCTGAAAGGAATTCTTTCTATTAAAGCTATTTAATCTGTGAACCCACTATTTTTGGTTAAATCAGTCAGGGCCTAGTAGCAGCAGTTTAAGTTTAAATTTAAAACACAGAAGAGAACTTTCTGGTTACATTTCATACCCAGCAGAGAGCTTATAGTTTAAATTTCATAATACGTTAGAGCCTAGCAGCAGCAAAGAGCTATAATTTAAATCAAATAAAAATATAGCTTACCTCAGCAGCACAGGACAGGGTACTGTGTAGCAGCCCTCTTTTAATAAGTGTTATTTCCCTCCCTCCCTCCCTCCCTCCCTCCCTCCCCACACCCACCCATCCCTGGGATAATCTTAGCTTTATAGGTACTTACACATCTTAAAAGACAGGAGGTGCTCTCAGGTGAAGCTTGTTACCCAAATCAGACATACACTAAGGACCTGAGATTAATTAAGCTTCAGGTGAACAAGGTATATTAAACGTATTAGGTACAGTTTTATTGGTATAAATATCCATAACAACCCTTAGGAAGTAAAGAACTTAAAGATCTAAACAAAAACTTAAAACTAAGATGCAGACAGCAGTCCAGCAGCGGGATGGGGGCTTTCCAGTCTTTTGCATTGAGTGTCACATGTATGATTTTCTCCCAGTTGGTGAGAGGTCTTACGTGTGCACTAGGTGCAAGGAGCTCTTTGCTCTCAGGGAACGAGTCCGTTCTCTAGAGGCTAGAGTAGCAGACTTGGAAAACATAAGAAAGACAGAGAGGTACATAGACGAGACCTACAGGGATATAGTCCTGAAGTCCCACCTCCAGTCTGGCAGCATCCCTGTTGCCATGGAGGAGAGAGGTCACGTGACAGGAAAGCATCACCCTGGTGTGGCAGGAATTGATCCTGTAACTAGGACCTGTCCTCCAGGTGATGTAAAACCCTCTCGCACCGAGGAAGTTTCTCCAGGGCCATGTGCCCATGAGGGAAGGGTTAGGACAGCCATTATATTTGGTGATTCGATCATTAGGCATGTAGATAGCTGGGTGGCTGGTGAACTTGAGGATCGCCTGGTAACATGCCTGCCTGGTGCGAAGGTAGCGGACCTCACGCGCCACCTAGATAAGGTCTTAGATAGTGCGGGGAAGGAGTCGGTACCAATGACATAGGAAAATGTGGCAGGGAGGTTCTAGAGGCTAAATTTAGGCTTTTAGGTAGGAAGTTGAAATCCAGAACTTCCAGGGTAGCGTTCTCCGAAATGCTTCCCGTTCCACGTGCAGGACCCAAAAGGCAGGCAGAGCTCCGGAGTCTCAATGCGTGGATGAGACAATGGTGCAGAGATGAGGGGTTTGGATTTGTTAGGAACTGGGGTATATTCTGGGGAAAAGAGGGGCTCTTCCGAAGGGATGGGCTTCACCTTAACCGGGATGGAACCAGGCTGCTGGCATTAACCTTTAAAAAGGAGATAGAGCAGCTTTTAAACTAGATAATAGGGGAAAGCCGACAATCGCCCAAGAGCAGATGGTTTGGAAGAATGTATCCTTGAAGGATACTACCAAAAGCAGAGAGGTTCCAAAAAAGAGTAAAGTAGCCCAAATGCCCTCGAGTATGGAGCAGACAGAGCTTAAAGATCCCAAATTACCCATGCCTACCAATAGCCAAATTAATATGAATAAAATACAGTCTCTAAAATGCTTGTATGCAAATGCTAGAAGTCTAAAAAATAAGATGGGAGTTAGAATATATAGCACTAAATGAGAGGTTAGATGTGATTGGAATATCAGAGACATGGTGGAAGGAGGACAACCAGTGGGACACTGTGATACCTGGGTACAAACTATATCGTAATGATAGAGCTGATCAAATTGGTGGAGGGGTTGCGCTCTATGTTAGAGAGGGCATTGAGTCAGAAAGGATTAAAAAGTTTTGCAGGAAACAAAATTTGCTGTAGAGTCTCTATGGATTGAAATTCCATGTAAAAAGGGAAAGGCGATGGCGGTGGGGGTGGGGGTGTACTATCGACCGCCTGGCCAGAATGAACAAATGGATGATGAAATGCTCAAAGAAATCAAGGAAGCTAACAAAAGTTAAAGCGCAGTAATAATAATGGGCGATTTCAATTACCCCAGTATCGACTGGGTCAGTGTCACGGCAGTACATGCTAGGGAGATAAAGTTCCTAGATGACATAAATGACTGCTTCTTGGAGCAGCTGGTCCATGAACCGACGAGAGGGGAAGCCATATTAGACCTAGTCCTTAGTGGAACACCAGATCTAGTGCAAGAGATAAGGGTGCTGGGGCCACTTGGCAATAGTGATCATAGCATGATCGCCTTTGATTTAATTAGTGGAGGAGGGATAGTAAGGACATCCACAATACTACCTTTTAACTTTCGAAAGGGAGACTATGATAAAATGCAGAGAATAGTTAAGAAAAAACTAAAAGGAGCAGTTGCAAAGGTTAAAGACTTACATCAAGCTTGGGTGTTGTTGAAAAATACTATCTTGGAAGCTCAGAACAGCTGTATTCCACGCTTTAAGAAAAGTGGAAGGAAGTCCAAAAAACTGCCAGCATGGTTTAAAGGTGAGGTCAGAGAGGCTGTTGTTGCCAAGAAAGCATCTTTCAGGAAATGAAAAAAAGAGCCAAACGATGAAACCTGGAAACAGCACAAGCACTGGCAGGTCAAATGCAAGGCATTGATAAAGAAGGCAAAGAGAGAATTTGAGAAGAAGCTTGCTGCGGAAGCAAAAACGCGAAATAAAGATTTTTTTCAAGTACATTCGTAGCAAAAAACCTGTGAGAGAGTCAGCTGGACCATTAGATGATTGAGAAGTTAAAGGAGCACTAAGAGGTGACAAGGCGATAGCGGAGAGACTGAATGAATTCTTTGCTTCGGTCTTTACTGAGGAAGATGTAGGGATGTTACCCATGACTGAAGTGGTATTTAAAGGTGCGGAAGAATTGAAGGAAATATCGATACATCGGGAAGATATATTACAACTATTAGATAAACTGAAGAGTAGCAAATCACCTGGGCCGGATGGTATACATCCAAGGGTGTTGAAAGAACTGAAATATGAGATTGCAGACCTGCTATTAGTAATCTGTGAACTATCATTAAAATCATCTCTAATACCTGAAGATTGGCGGATCGCCAATGTAACACCAATTTTTAAAAAGGGTTCGAGGGGTGATCTGGGAAACTACAGACCGGTGAGCCTCACATCAGTACCGGGAAAAATGGTAGAAACCATCATAAAGAATAAAATTACTCAGCATGTAGATAGTCATGGCCTAATGGGAAACAGCCAACATGGCTTTAGACAAGGAAGATCTTGTCTTACTAATCTGTTATGTTTTTTTGAAAGTGTGCATAAACAGGTGGACAAAGGTGAGTCGGTTGATATAGTGTATCTGGACTTTCAGAAAGCCTTTGACAAGGTCCCTCATCAGAGACTTTTGGCAAAACTAAAGAGTCATGGGATAGGAGGCAGTGTACTACTGTGGATCAGGAAATGGTTAAAAGATAGAAAGCAGAGGGTTGGGCTAAATGGCCAATTTTCCCAATGGAGAAAGGTGAATAGTGGTGTACCCCAGGGATTTGTGCTGGGTCCGCTGCTTTTTGACATATTCATAAATGACCTGGAAAGTGGAATAACGAGTGAGGTTATCAAATTTGCAGATGACACAAAACTATTTAAAGTTGTTAAAACCCAAGAGAATTGTGGAAAATTGCAAGAGGATCTTGATAAATTGGAAGACAGGGCATCAAAATGGCAGATGAAATTTAATGTGGACAAGTGCAAAGTTATGCACCTAGGGAAGAACAACCCAAACTATGGTTACACGATGCAAGGTTCCACATTAGGAACCACCACCCAGGAAAAAGATTTAGGCGTCATTGTGGATAATATGTTAAAACCCTCGGCCCAGTGTGCAGCGGCAGCCAAGAGAGCAAATAGAATGCTAGGTATCATAAGGAAAGGAATGGAAAATAAAACAAAAGATATTATAATGCCTCTATACCGTTCCATGGTGAGACCGCACCTTGAATATTGTGTGCAATTCTGGTCGCCGTATCTTAAAAAGGATATAGCGTTATTAGAAAAGGTTCAGAGAAGAGCCACCAAAATGGTAAAGGGGATGGAAGGATACTCCTATTTTATTTATTTATTTATTTATTTTTATTTTTTATATACCACGCTATTGAAATCAGTGCGGTTTACATTAAAACTGAACAGTGCAACAATGCATTAATATCACAATGTGCTTACATAGAACAAGGAATACTCAAAAAATGGGATAACAGGGGGAACTATTCACATGATATCTACAAAGTATTTACATAGAGTTAAATATTCTAGTAATTGAGGACTACGGTAATCATATATAGGTCAGGTGGTAGAATGGATAGAACTAAAGGGGGGGGAGCACCTAACCATTCTCATATTGGGTGAAGAAAGGCTAAAAAGGTTAGGGCTCTTTAACCTGGAAAAGAGACGGCTGAGGGGAGATATGATAGAAGTCTATAAATTAATGAACGGAGTGGAACGGGTAAACGTAGATCGACTGTTTACATTATCAGAATATAGGAAGACTAGGGGACATGCAATGAAGCTACAGGGTAAACGATTTAAAACTAATAAAAGAAAATATTTTTTCACTCAACGTGTAATCAAACTCTGGAATTTGTTACCGGAGGATGTAGTAAAGGCTGTTAGTGTAGCTGGGTTTAAAAAAAGGTTTGAACAAGTTCCTGGAGGAAAGGTCCATAAACCATTATTAAGAAGGGACCCAGGATATCAATGCTTGACCTAGTAGAAGCATTGCAGAACCTGTGTCTTTTGGGGAAACTGCTAGGTACGTATGACCTAGATTGGCCACTGTTGGAAACAGGATACTGGGCTTGATGGACCTTGGTCTGACCCAGTATGGCATATCTTATGTTCTTATGTTATGTTCTTATGTTCTTATACAAGCTGAAATTGACAGAACATGCAAACAGGATATCCTGATAGTCATGGGTGACTGGAACGCAAAAGTTGGCAACAAAGAAGAAGGCAAAGTAGTTGGAAAATATGGACGTGGCAACAGAAATGAAGCTGGAGAAAGACTGATAGAATTCTTCAAGACCAACGATCTATTCATCTCAAACACCTTCTTCCATCAACACAAGCGACGACTGTACACATGGACTTCACCCAATGGATTGTATAAAAATCAAATTGACTACATCTGTGGAAGTCAACAATGGAAAAGTTCTATAACATCAACAAAGACAAAACCTGGAGCTGACTGTGGTACAGATCATCAACTACTAGTATGCAAACTCAAGCTAAAGTTGAAAAAGAGCAAACCACTCACGAATGCAGCAAAATATGACCTTGAGAATATACCACTGGAATTTAAAGACTGCCTGCAAAATCGATTTGCTGCTTTAGATACAAATGACAGAGCTCCATTAGAGTTATGGAATGACATCAAGAAGGTTGTGTTGGAAGAAAGCGAGAAGTCTCTACAAAAGGTGAAAGAGCAAAAACGGCCAAAATGGATGACGGAAGAAACTCTGAAAATTGCCAAGAAATGCAGAGAAGCTAAAGCCAGAGGAGAAAGAAAGACAATAACAGAACTCATAGATTTCCAATGTGCAGCAAGACAGGACAAGGAAAAGTACTACAACGACGCATGCAAGGAAATAGAAGCAGAAACTATTAGAGGAAGAACAAGATCGACTTTCCTAAAGCTACGAGAGTTAAAGAAAAAGTTCCAGCCTTGAATTGGAATGTTACAAGATGCTCAAGGTTCTATGTTGAATGATGCTGAGAAGATCAAGAAAAGGTGGAAGGAATATACAGAGTTTTTATATGATAAAGATCAAGTGGACCAACAGCCATTTCAACCTGTACCTTATGATCGGGAACCATTGGTGATGAAAGAAGAAGTTAAAGCAGCATTGAAAGCCCTATCAAAGAACAAAGCACCAGGCATTGATAGCATTCCCATAGAAGTATCACAGCAATCTGAAGCATCTGTTACCGTACTTACAAGGCTCTGCCAAGAAATATGGAAGACAACATCATGGCCAACTGACTGGAAAAGATCTGCGTTTATACCAATACTAAAGAAAGGTGATCCAACTGACTGTGGAAATTATCACACAATTGCTCTGATCCTACATGCCAGCAAGATTCTACTGAAGATTATTCAAAAGAGACTACAACCATACCTGGAACAAGAACTACCTGAAGTGCAAGCAGGGTTCAGGAAAGGGCGAGGAACGAGAGACATCATTGCGGATGTGAGATGGATCCTTGAAAAGACTAAAGAATACCAAAAGGATATATATTTGTGCTTTATCGACTATAGCAAGGCTTTTGACTGTGTAAACCATGAGAAACTCTGGGCCACATTAAGAAGCATGGGTATACCAGAACACCTGATCGTACTCTTGCACAATCTGTACATTAATCAGGAAGCAGCAGTTCGAACGGAACAAGGAGAAACAGAATGGTTTAAAATAAGCAAAGGTGTAAGACAAGGCTGCATACTTTCCCCCTACCTGTTTAATTTATATGCAGAACAAATCACCAGAGAAGCAGGATTGTATGAAGACAATAGAGGTGTGAAGATTGGTGGAAGACTCATCAACAACCGTCGTTATGCTGATGATACCACATTACTGGCTGAAAGTCAAGATGATCTGAAACATTTGCTTCTCACAATCAAAGAACATAGTCTCAAAATGGGCCTGCACCTTAATGTAAAGAAGATAAAGATCATGACAACTGGCATAATCAACAGGTTCATCGTTGAAGGAGAAGAAATTGAAATCGTGAACAACTTTAACCTACTTGGATCAACTATCAATAAAGAAGCAACAAGCAGTCAAGAAATCAGATGACGCATTGCTCTTGGCAGAATGGCTATGAAAGACCTAGATAGACATCTCTGCTCTTGAGGATCTTCTCTCCATACAAAGATTCGACTTGTTCAAGCCATGGTATTTTCAATAACATCATATGGATGTGAATGCTGGACAGTGAAAAAGATAGACAGGAAGAAAATTGATGCCTTTGAATTATGGTGCTGGCGGCGAATACTGTGTATACCATGGACTGCCCGAAGAACAAACCAGTCGGTACTAGAGGAGATCAAACCTAAGCTTTCTTTAGAACCTCAGATGACAAGACTTCAACTTTCATACTTTGGACACATCATGCGAAGAGAGAGATCATTAGAGAAAGACATCATGCTTGGCAAGATAGAAGGTCAGCACAAAAGAGGAAGGCCAGCAATGAGATGGATCGATACAATAACAGCAGCTATGGGTACCAGTCTGTCAACAATGAGCCGCCTGACTCAAGACCGAACACAATTTAGGATAGCTATCCAGAGGGTCGCCATGAGTCGACTCCGACTCGACGGCACTTAACAACAACAGCCAATGGGAAATTAAGTGGGTGCCCTCTGCTCTGGGAAACTCCACTCTGCTTCACCCTCTCCTGGGTGTTCTCCCCGCTTTCACTGAAACACCTGGGATTTTATCTGTGACAGAAGCCTTCCCGTCTCTATCTTAAGGGATACTGGGACACATAGTGGAAGATTCTCCTCAGCCACCTGTTTCCCTCCAGAATGACACAGAAGTGAGAATAATCAACTGCCTCTGTCACCGTACAGCCCTAAAGCCACAGACCAAGGAAGGCCTGGCCAAATCTACAGTCAGGATCAAAGAATTCAATGAGTAAGCTCTTATGCCATACTTCTATACCAAATTACAAGGGTCTGTGATGACTTAATTCCCTGATTCCATTTTATGTTCTTTTTTTTATATGAAGGTATAGAAGTCTAGTCCTCATAGGAAAATGAAACATCATTCCAAGTGAACAGCGCAACACCTGCTATATTGGGCGTTGTCCCCATTGACAGATCTTGCTGAGCAGATCCATCTGAAAGACTAAGTAAAATGACTCGGAAACCCTATGTCAAGAGCAAGTGTTGAGCAAGGGAACCAGTGTTGGCTCCAGTGAGCTCCATGATCAAGAAGGTACAGATCCATGAAGAAGAACATAAGTATATCTGTGTGCGACTTGTATAGTGCTAACCAAAAGACCAGTCTCCTCCTACAGCTGGCGATGAGCAGAATGCCAGGTGTATCACACCCACTCAATACTTCTACTTCGGAACATCAATCCTTGACAGCAACTTTTGTTTTCATAAGCAGTCTCCTAGTTATTTATGGGCTCTATCAGGCCCTTCAATCCGCATTGGTACACACTGAACTTTATGTAGCCCACCTTTTTGTCCATCAATATTAGAACCCTGCGCTACCAGGAAGCCTTGACGTCCCATGGGTCTTATCGGGGGTCCACCCTTACAAGGAATGAATTGAATTGCTGAACAATTTTACTTAAGTCTCAGCCCAACTGATGCTGGCCACAGGCCATGATGGCCCTCTGAGATGTACAGATCAATAAATCATGCATGCATCCAACACAATTATCTGTGGCGATGTCATGGATATGCACTGCTGTCATTAAACCTACATACTGGTGAGTGAATGCTATCACTCAGAATAGATCACTACCCCACGTCTCACATGGAGAAGCCTAACCTATACCCAAGATGATACTGAGATCTAATCTACCCTCATTGTGATTACCATTGATAGGTCTTTAACTGCCCCTATGGGAACCACACTGTAAGTGCTGACCTTCCCCAGTGCCTTCCATATCACATCACAAACACAAACACATGATGGCTTACTTCTAGCACTACACCAAAAGCTGACCTTTGACTGCATCCATTGGTGTGGACTGATGCTACACTTCACAAGGCCCAGCTTCTGCTGCTCTTAGGCGACCTTAGGGCATCTTTGGCTCCCAGAATCTACATGTAGAAAATCTAACACAACTGTGAGAGAACAGAGGTTCAGAAAGAGTGTACAAGATGACCACTGAGCACAAAAAAAAAGTGGATAACCCTATGACGAGTAGGAATGGTCAAACAAATGTCTGTAACCTCAATGTGCACTGATCTCCACCTGATATGGACAGGAGTGATAGACCCAGGCTGTCCCATAACAAAGCTGCTGAGGTGTAAACAGGCCTCAGAAGGGTACGCAGTGTGACCAGGAAAGGTAAATAGGAGTAACCAAGAACGGCGTGTAGTTTAAATCTAGCACTGCATAGGAATGAACACTGGACCAACATTGACAGCTATGAAAGGCACCAGGCTATGTGTAGTCTGTTACTATGGAGGTCTGCAAGGAGAAGTGTCTAGAGGCTTGCAGGGTTTCTCATCTCCCAATGGAGAAATGCAAAATAATTAGAAGCAGGTGAACTCATTGGACACCTGGTCTCCTCTCCTACAAGCTAACTTGTTACCAGGACACCTTCTATCTCTGGGTTCTGCCACACTTTCTGCCCTGTGGAGATTGCATCTCCTCTCTGGAGAGACTCCTAAGTGCAAGCCTCTAGTCACGTCAGTAATAGTAAAATCTAGTCCTTGCAGACCTCCATAGTAACAGAGGATGACAGCAGATCAAACTGAAATGACCCATACAGTGAGGTTTTTGGAGGTGTAACTGCTACTCTGTACATATTAATACAGTATTGGGTGGGGCGGAATAACTACAAAGTAACGTCACTGCCATTTTGAGCTGAAGCCCTCATGCTTGGTTCGAGTCCCACTAGCACTCTTTGTGGCCTTGGGCAAGTCACTTAACCTTCCATTGCCTCAGAAGAAAGGCCTGGCAATCTACTTCCGGTCACACTGCCAAGAAAACCCAGGAGCGGCTGGGTCACCAGGAGTCAGCACCGACTCGAAGGCACACATTGCACTGTGCACATCCCACTCTCTTGAATTACTTCACCATTTTTGCCTTTACCATCTCTGGGAAGGTTTTCCAGGTGTCCACCACCTTTTCCACAAATGAAGTTTTTCTGCTGATGTTTTTGGTGCTGCTGGATATCTGCGGGTGCCGCCACTACACGCCCCAATGCTAAGCAATAAGCAACGGTGTGTTTGGGGAGTGTTCCGGGGTAGAGCGGAGGAGGCACCCGGGCAGCGGCGATATGGAGCCACTCAATATCCCCCCCCCCAAAGAATATAGACTCTTTGCTGTGGCTGATCCTCCCTGTTCTCTATCATCTAATGGTCCAGCCGACTCCAGCACAGGCTTCTTGCTATGACTGCACTTAAGGGGGATTTTATTATGAGATTTCAACTCTATGGCAACCTTCTTTTCAAATTCTCTTTTTGCCTGCATGATCAGTGCTCTCTGTCAAACTCAGCAGGGATTCCACTGTCTGAGGTTTTCTTAATTTGGATTCTTCTCCATCCCTTGCAATCGCCCAGCACCCCCGAATGGATACAGTATCTGCTCCTGCTGCTCTTGGGGGAATTTTGCGCTATTGTATAATGCAGGATTTGCAAACAGGGCAGGTATGTTGTATTAGGCACCCTAGGAAACACGTAACCCTTGCACCCTCCCATTACATTTTTGACCCCCTAGCGCCCACCCACCCCCCATGATTATTTTTTTTATTGATAATTTCAATCACAAGACAAAACCTATACATAACTCTGTTATCATATACACTGTTTTACATCAACACATTTGCACCCCTTCTGATAAACAAAACACCAATAACACTCATTTGTCATGTAATTACAATTTTCTACTTTTTCTAAATCCCTCCCCCTCGGATTTCCAGCCACATTCACCTAGGATACCATAACATCCCGATACACAAGTACATTACTGCAGCGCTATCCACTGTAGATATTTCCCCCACACCTGCATACATTTTTGTGGGGAGCCTCTCTTAAGCGCCGTTAATTTACTCATCAAGTAGAGCACCCCCCATGATTTTGATTATTAAAATCAAAACTGTCATCATCTCATCATCTCTCTCAGAGCAGTCCTATAAAAATGGATATTTGGATATCACACTTTTAAATATGACCTCACTCCAGGCTGGTTTGAATTTCTTTGCTGAGAGTGTCAGCTTTGCTTCACTGTTGGGACTGTTGCTATTTTGCATAGTGTCCATTCTGCCTGCCCTACCAGGAAAGGGGAAGGGGGGCCCCAAGCTAAGTTGGGCAAGAAAGGGAGGGTGGAACCTGTAAAGCACAGTTACTTACCTGTAACAGGTGATCTCAGGGAACAGCAGGAATAAGTCTTCACATATGGGTACGTCGGTACCGACGGAGCCTGCATGGGAATGCTCCCCAGTATCCAATCAGAAAGCTTTTGGGAGCATCCCTCGCGCCTGCGCACTGCCTTCCCACCTTTTCCACTGCCTCTCCTCAGTTGAGTTTCATAGCTGAGACAAAAGGAGAGAAAGAGGAAAGGAAGATAGAAAGATAAATACAACTCCTAGGGGAGGTGGGTGGGTTGTGAAGACTTATTCCTGCTGTTCCCAGAGATCACCTGTTACAGGTAAGTAACTGTGCTATCTCCAGGAACAAGCAGGAATGAGTCTTCACATATGGGGACTCCCAAGCTAAGATGCCTGGAGCCCTAACATGTTGAAGATTGAAAACATGCTACACCTCATATGGCCAGGCATCCTGAGGATGGAGGGCAGGAGTTGAAAAGAGAGGAGCTGCTGAAAAAACAGCTAAGCTAAGAAAGGACTACCCGGAAGGAGTCCCTGTATGTATGATCATTATCAAAAGATATAGTGAAATGAACAATCACCATAATATTGAAATGAACAATCACCATATGATGCTCACCTACTGGATTGCAGGAAGTAGAGAGGCTGATGGAGTCTACTGGGGATCCAGTAGAATAATGTTCAAGGTGACCTCACTGGAGTGAAGGTGGAGGTCCACATCTGGAAGTGAGAGGTGACCCCAGGATTTAATTGGGGTAACACAAACACGGCAGGTCTTCAGAGGGACGCTTCATGGAAAGCTGAAAACTCTTTTGGCTACAGAAGTATTCAGAGGTAGGAGCAAAAGAGGAAGACTGACCGATCTTGACAAACAAACCTAGCCCTTGAGGGAGGAAAGGGTATGAGAAGAACCCCATACTCCCAAGAAAGGACAGATGTTTGAGGAATTGAATCTGAAATCCACTGAAGATCCACCATGTCTTTCCTAACTGGTGAGAGGTAGGAAGACATTGGGGCATGGAGCTTCAGGGATACGTAAACCTAGGATACGGTAGGGCTGTCAGTTTCACAGCAGTGGTTGTGTGCAAAATATCCGAAACATACTGTGGAACAGTATGAAGCTGTGCAAGCCCACTGTCAGAAACATACAGGAAGGTAAAAACCTTTATGAGCATAGACAGTCAGGAGAAAGTATGGAAATACATATCTACCTATAATAAGTATCTGGACAGATACACACATATATGTAGGGATATGTGTGTATATATATATATAGATGGGTATATAGATGTATATATAGATCTATAATAAGATCTAAAGGGCATAGCATATGCACACTTAGCTGACAGACAGATACATCTACAGAGATGTATATAGGTATATATATAGATAGATAGATAGATATATACCTGAATATATAGGTCTAAAGATAGATGCCTGCAATAAGCAGACAGAGTTATGCATATCAGGACATTCACATGGAGATGTGAAGGGAAAAGATTCATCTAAGAACAAGGAGGTGAAACCTACTTGAGAAAATATATAGAGAATCTATTCCCCCAGGAATGATGATAAAGGAATGCTATCCAGTGAATTACCAGGATGGTTATGTGAAAAAACAGAGGATAATATTAGTCTGTAAACAGCAAGTCCGGAGTCCTGTGGAACTCCAGCATGGTAAAAGGACAGAAATGCATAGAATGAGATACCAGGTTGACCTACATGAGGGACAAAGGAAGTATCAGGCGTTTTTCAGAGTAATATGTGCTGTCCTTGAAGTATTAGGATACCATGAGGACAAGCTGCAAGAAAAAAAAGAGTATATTCCCTAAGGAATGGGATAACTCTCAGACTTTCATGTGGAGAAGGCATATGTCCTTCTCCCTCTCTTTTTTTTTTAAAAGAAGATAGCAGGGTATGAAGAACCCTCACAGTCATAGGGGATGACTGAGGAAGCATTTTTCAACCATGATGGATAGTCATTCGAGAAACTCCATGCTCTCTAGCAAGGGCCCATAGTGGAAAGCTTCTCAGTAGGATTGCAGAGAGCATTATGCAGGAGAACTGGGATGTAGAACTGGCTGTGTTGAAAACTGACAGCCACGTCCATTACGTGCCAAACCCAGAGATTGGAGATGGCAAGGGTAAAGGATAGTGTAAGAAGCCTGTAGTGAAAAAGATTATCCAAGAAAGATATAGAAAACTGTCTTGGAATCACTACTAAGGCCAGACAGGAGTGGTGGAAGACAAGACTGGGACTTGTGGAAAAGTACCAGTAGGCAAGCACTGGAACTCCTGCATGGGCAGCTACTGAAAAGGACAACAGAGAGAGTCGGTCTGTGTCAAACAGAGAGAACAGACTGAACAAAGAGAGGAAGCTGTCTCTGTCTGCAGAGCTGCCCAGATAAAGAAAGGAGTTTATTCAGGAGAAGAAACTCCACAGTGAAAAGAAAGACAAGAAAAGTCTTTCAATGGTAAGGTACCACTTGTACAGGGGAAACCCTGGCGAAGAGGGTAGAGATAGAAGCCGAAGAAGGACTTACCACATGGTAAGTTCATGGAAGGAAAAAATTCATGCTGGTACAGAGAAACTATCATGTGATAGTTGCTAAACCTCTCTTCTAGTCAGGAAGAGGTGGAAAACTCTGTAACTTATAGACATGAATAACCTGACAGTTCAGTATAGATTAACCAGAAACCTATGGTTACTGTGTTTATTCAGCCTGGCTAGAGTTTGGATTGTTCAGACCAGGGCGAGACTTTTCCTGCTTGGGAACATCCGAATGATGGGCAGGAGAAGAGGAAAACCTCTTTCTTTTAGGGAAAGAAGGTTTGGTAGGGCATTTCCTACCTGCTGAGGAAGGAGAGGGCGTAGGATGGCCCTCAGAAACAGGAAATTCAGTGGAGCAATGAGCAACCTGACGTAAGGACTCCTTATTGAAGAGATTTTCTCCAGTACAAGGAGTATTACTCAGTCTTTGTTGTGCCCATCTGCTCAAGTCTGATGCTTGGAGCCAGGCTTTACGACGTGCTCCTATGGCTATAGCAGAAGTTCTGCTAACAGACTCAAAAGAGTCTAGGGAAGCACGAGAAAGAAACCAAGAGATATTTTGGCTATGACTAAGAAGTAAGGCATAGTCTGCAGCCTTGGGCTCTGATAGAAAAGGAGTCAAAAGAGATAATTTCTTTGTGACCTCCTGAAGGGATAGGCTCATATAGAAAATATATGAGAGAATCCTTGTTGCCAGCATAGATGTTTGGAAGGTTTGACGTCCAAAGGCATCCAGTGTTCTAGATGCGTGCCCTGGCGGAAAAGAAGAATGTTTTGTCTTGCTTTTTACCTTCCTCATTGCTGATTCCACTACAATGGAATGATGGGGAAGTTGAGGCTTTTGAAATCCTGGAGAGGGGGGCACCTGATACCGAAGATCAGTTGCTGTAGGAGGTGAAGAAACCCTTAAAGGTTTTTCCCATACCCTCAGAAGAAGATTCTGCAAAGAGTGATGTAAAGGAAGCATTATATTTTCCTTTCCTGCAGAAAAACCCTGAGAAGACTCATAGCCAGGGATAGGAATATTAAGGAAGGTTGCTATGTCAAGGAGAAATTTCTGAAAAGAAGGATCTCCGATGGGAACCATCCCTGGACAGGCTAAATTTGAAAAGGTAGCCTGGGCACCAGAGGATGTACCTGTCCGGTGTAGAACAGGATTTGTAATAGATGGACACTGGAACTGGCAATTATGAGTTGAGACAGTCAGTAGTGTATCATCCATGCCAGGTATCGACTCCAAACTAGGTATAGAGAGGAGCGATCCAGGTGAAAAAAGCATGGAAGGAGCTGGTTCCGATGATACTGTAGGTACCGGCATCGATACCGATACCGGTAGTTGCGCCAGCATCGAAGGCGAAACCGACACCGAAGCAGTCAACGGAGGCAGCTCAAGCGGTACAGAGGTAAGTAAAACCCCTTGGTGATTATCCTCGGTACCGTGCATGCGGAATCGGTAAACATCAGTTCCGAGACGCGTCGGTACCCAGTCATCTAGACTAGATATCGATTCCAGACTCAGCATCGAAGGGAGCGAGTCTATCGATGCATGTCTCGAGGGTACCGACGTTGCTGATGGTATCGGCGATTTTGCCGATACAGGAAAGTCAATCTGGGTCGTATTGTTCGGTCCCGAAGGTACAGAGGACGCCAGATGACGATTCCTAGTGAAGAGTAGATCACTCAACACCGGAGCCAATGCCAGGGTATCGGTACCGCTGGAAGCGGATGCCACCACCGAGCATGGCTCAGATACAGGAAAGTCAATCTGGGTCGTATCGATCGGTCCCGAAGGTACCGAGGACGCCCGATGACGATTCCTGGTGAAGAGTAGATCACTCAACACCGGAGCCGATGCCGGGGTATCGGTACCGCTCGAAGCGGATGCCACCACCGAGCATGGCTCAGGTATGTTCTGTGAGGGGTGAGCCCCAGGAACAACCTGAAACCCCTGAAATGCTTTGGAGCCCGGAGACTCCCGCCGGGGTTTTAATGCCAATGGGGTCTTGAGGGCAAGGCCGGAGCCGTCATCATGCTTGGCATGAGACCTACCACTCAAGAATTGGCTAGTCTTAACAGACTGTGGGTTACCTGATCCTGCAGAGGAGAAAAAACCGGTGCCCGCACTTCAGGAGGGAAAACGGTATCGAGGGAAACTCGAAAGAGGGAAGTTCTTCTCACAGTTTTGCAGCCTGATTGTTCAGGGGAAAAAGGGTCAGGACCCAAACAGGTTAGACACCAGGCATTGGAGTCTCAAAAGAAAACTGTGCTTCCACAGTGAAGGCACTTCTTAGGAGAAGAAGGCTCCATGATGGAGAGGCCTTGCAGGCCCAAAAATTTCAAGACAGAAATTGAGGGAAAAATTTCCCTGAATTTAAGAAAAAACCCACCGGCGGTACCGGTGGCGGCGGGAGAAACAGCCGCGACCACAAAGAAAACAAGAAATAAAGAATTTGAAGAAAAATGTTTCTGCGGTGACAGGAGGACGTCCTGCCGGCTCCGCGGAAAAACGAAAACTGAGGAGAGGCAGTGGAAAAGGCGGGAAGGCAGTGCGCAGGCACGAGGGATGCTCCCAAAAGCTTTCTGATTGGATGCTGGGGAGCATTCCCGTGCAGGCTCCGTCAGTACCGACGTACCCATATGTGAAGACTCATTCCTGCTTGTTCCTGGAGATAGTGATATTGCTGGGGAGGGTAAAGTATGAGGGGTGGGGAGAAAAAAAAAAGCTAGGGAGGGGGTTGATTTCATGCTAGGGAGAGGAGCGAGGCCTTATAATGGGAAAATTCTGCACAAAAAACACTTTCAAATAAAGTAGTATTGTGGGTTTTTTTTTTATTTATGCCTTAGTGCTGTGTGTCACCCCCAATATCAGACCTCGCTCACTTCTTACAATTTGTACATAAATTTGTAAGACAGGACAACTTAACGAGTGAAAACCAATCTAAATTTATTGAACTCAAATACACAGGTCTGCAGCAAGTATAACATTGTGCTGTTATCCTGTGAGGCAGAGAGTCACATCGCTCAAAACAGAGCTTCAAACACTACCTACCCAAATTACATTCTTCAAAGCACTAATTTATACATTCCCCTTTTACATTTGTTGCCTTTCCCTTATATGGTCATTCCTTAAAATAACATAGGAACACATTCCTTGTTTTTGTTTTCTCCTGTTTTATGGTCTTTTACAGGGGTCTTATCTCAATGTCTCATCTCCCTTAATCTCCTCCAATTCCTGTCTCTCTCTCTTGTTTTTGTATACTCAAGGGTAAAGCATTCTCTCTGCAATTCATCTTTATCAGCAGTCTGAAAGTTCACAGTACACACACACACACACAGACTTTCTTATGCATTCCTTTCAAGATGGCAGTTTCCGGAGAGAATTCTGGGAAAGCAGTCAGAGAGAATTGGAGTTTAAGGGAGATGAGACAGAGATAAAACCCCTGTAAAAGACCATAAACAGGAGAAAACAAAGAAAGGAATGTGCTCCTATGTTACTTTAAGGAATGGCCATATAAGGGAAAGGCAACAAATGTGTAAAAGGGGACTGTATAAATTAGTGCTTTTGAAGAATGTAATTTGGGCAGACAGTGTCTGAAGCTCTGGATTGAGTGATGTTACTCTCTGCCTTACAGGATAACATAGTGTTATACTTGCTGCAGACCTGTATATTTGAGTTTAATAAATTAGAATGGTTTTCACTCATAAGTTGTCCTGTCTTACAAATTTATGCACAAATTGTAAGGAGTGAGTGAGGTCTGATATTGGGGGTGACACACAGCACTAAGGCATAAATACAAAACCCCAATAGTAGGCAGAGTTTTAAAGTATTGCAGGTAGAATTTTCAAAATGTTTGTGCAGGATTACTCCAGGATTATCCTGTTATATTTCTAACAAAAGGTGAGAGAGACCCTGCCTCGGGCACCACACACCATTACTCACCCAGCGCCCCCTGACAGATGTCTGTCCTTGTCGCTCCACCAACAATGAACTGCGGATCATCGACAATCTCCTACATGGGATAAGAAGGGAAAATATGATTTTTAAGCTCTATCAATTGCAAAGCTATATGTATTGTACAAACAACTAAGAATCTTATGCAAGAAGGTGCTATTTTCCTACATTGGCATATATATATATATATATATTTTACATTTGTGTATATATATATATATATATATATATATATACACACACACACACACACACATACACAGTACAAACCTCTGTATCCCAGTACAGGGTGGAGGAGTAGCCTAGTGGTTAAAGCACTGGCTTGGTAATCAAGACACCTGGGTTCGATCCCCACTAGCACTCCTTGTAGCCTTGGGCAAGTCGCTTAACCCTCCATTGCCTCAGAAGAAAGGCCTGGCAATCTACTTCTGGTCTGCCAAGAAAACCCGGGAGCTGCTGGGTCACCAGGAGTCAGCATTGTTTTATTGTAACCCAGTACACTGCTGACAGTTTTCCTTCAATTGTCAAAGGTTCTCAAAGTGAGCATATTTTGCACATGCATCGGTTCATAATCACCATCTCCTCCTTGCTATTCCATTATTGAGTCCCCAACCCTGCACAATTATGAAAAGCAAAATTTCACACCTACCCTATGGATTTCCCTGCTATCCGCAACCCCCCCCCAATCACAATTCTGCCACTACAACTCACTCCTGCCTTGCAGCACTGCCTACTGTTCTGGTGGTGGAAGCCAAGTGCACAGAAGCCATGGGCATAGCTGGTGCCAAGTGCATAGAGATGGAAAATGTAGAAAATATCTTGAAAGAGGAGAATGAAGCTGTAAGGACCTTGGCCAAGATGTAGGCAGCCTCCAATGTTGGATCTCTACGGGAAAACACTTCCAATAGTAAAGGAGTGCAGAGAGCACAGAATATCTCAAAGACAAGTTTCATATCACTTAATCTTCAATATAACAAGACATTTTACCCTGTAGTAGCACATGAGCAAGATTCAAACAAGGAAAAGCCATGGCAATACACAAAACATACCAGAATAAAGAAGAATCCAAGAACACCAGAACAAGGCACAGGAAACACAAGACCAGAAATAAGAAGCAATGGCCCAGCCAGGAGCAAGCCCAATGGCAGAGTACAAATACCCCATACCTTCTGGTCTGGCTCCTGCAGAAACAAAGCACATAAAGAAATGCTGCCAGCAACTGCCCGTAGAGCCAACCACCAAAAGCTTCTCTAGAGCAGTGTCCAAATCCCCAGGGCACTGGTCCAAGACCAGGACAAGGCCTTATATTACACCCCTTCCTCATGGAGGATTTCTAAGCCTGCCGCATAGGGGCAGGAGAAGAAAAAGGATCTCCGGAAAGGCTAGAACTGGATTCAAGCATGCAGAGTGACACGGCCGGGAAGGCGTGCGGCACAATGTCTGGAACTGGAATCTCTGGTGAATTCACTGAAAGCAAGCCCTAATGCCTCCGAGATTGAAGCTGGAAGGCAAATGGGAACTGCTGGGAGAGCCAACAATGGGCTCGAAACAAGGGATAAAAAAAAAACAATCCCAGAAAATGTACAAACTCATGCAACACTGAACAAAAAGCCAAGCTTCCAATAATTTCTGGAACTGCAAGATGTTCTCATCTCACCGTCCTTGAGGGGAAGCACTACACAACTGAAAGCGCTGTTACCATGCGGAAGTGGACGACTGATAACCTGAAAAGTGGCTGGGTATGTGATCCACTATGTTGCCATTTAAATGGCGCACCTTTGTACAATGATTTAAAAATCAAACTAGAATGTGTCTCAATGCAACTCATGCATGTATTCCTAACTACATTTTGCAGTTCAAGGCTTTGCAGGGGTGTATTTGTTGGGGAGCAGGGCGCACAACCTAAATATCCTCCATATCCCTCAACAAGAATGAAAAAACACATTTATGTGTACTGACCGTATTGTCCTAGACACGCTCTGCCCACTGAACCATAGGAAATCCAGTTTTATGGCTCTCTCTCCTAGACCCCTTAGGGTGGTATCTGCAACACCAGTGCATGACCGACCCTTGAATCATGTGGTCGGCTACTCTTGCCACCTTGCTGGGCAGACTAGATGGACCGTGCTGGTCTTTATCTGCCGTCATATACTATATTACTATGATCCACTCTGCCTCCAGCCCTGGTACATGCGCAGCCTAGTTCTGGCAGCCACTGAAACTCAGGCTCAACCAAAGGGCAGGGTGTTTCCCTGTAGGACAGGGCCTTACAGAGGAAGGCTTCACAGCAGAAGAGTGGTGGATGATCTTAGCCTCTCTCAGTGTCCTCGGGAGAGCTGTGCTGAAGCTCTTCACGAGATAACAGACCTCAAAATCCCACCCGTTGGGTCAGACATCCTGTGGCTGTCAGTACTAGGGAGGCTCAGGATCCATGCCAATATAAGTCTGCGACTTAATGCTGGTAATAACTGTCCTCATTCAACATCTACATCACAGAAGGAAACGATGCAACATTGATTTGGGAGCTGCCAACTACAGCGGTTGTCCTAACCCTTCCTTCCTGGGCATACATCCTTGCTGCATGAAGATACTGCATCACCCAGATGGCAAGACCTGGCTGCAGAATCACTCCCTGCCATACCAAGGTAATGCTCTCTTGCCAGGTACCTTCCTCCTCCAAGGTAGCACAAAAGCTGCTAGACTAGAGGTGGGTTTTCTGAAAATCATTTGGGGTCTACCTCACTTCCATTCCTACAAGGTGTGATTAAAACGTATTGAGAATTGTTGTGTAGCTATAATACAATATGTCGCACCACAATGCTATTAAGCATGCAGTGACCTAGTTATGTGCTCTGCACTCTTTTTTAATCACGTGATGTTTGGTATCGTGTAAAAGCAGTTTGTCAGATTTACGATGAGTGAAAAAATTGAACAGTGAATTTGCATTAAATTCTGCCAGAAACTTGGAGATCCATGCAAAGAGCCTTATGACAAGTTACAGCAAGTGTATGGCAATGAATGCATGAGCTATGCTCGAGTTTTATGACTGGTACCAATGTTTACGAGAGGGCCGCCAAAGTGTTGACAGTGACTAACCTTCTGGAAGCCCATCCACAAGTAGGAATGAAGACAGAGTTGAAGCAGTGCATGCCACAATAAGCTCATATTGTTGACTGATTATCAGGGAGCTTGCTGAGGACATGGACATCAGTTTCGGATAAGTACAGTCCATTCTTACTGTTGATTTGGGGACGAGACATGTGTCTGCAAAATTCATACTGAAACTCCTGACCAAAAAGAAGATACTGTCTGCAGCCAGGGAGTTGTTGGAATGCGTTGAAAATGACTCGGATTTCATCAAAAAGATTATCACTGGTGATGAATCATGGGTTTAGGGTTATGACCCAGAAACTAAGGCTCAATCCTCACAATGAAAGACTCCAAGCTCTCCCAGATCTAAGAAAGCCCATCAGGTGAGGAGCAATGTCAAGGTCATGCTTACAGTTTTCTTCAATTACCAGGGTATTGTTCATCACGAGTATGCTCCACAAGGCCAAACCATCAATAAGGAGGTTCTACATCCACGTTTTGACTCATTTGAGAGTTGCAGTTCATCGTAAGAGGCCAGAGTTGCACAGGAATAGTGAATGATTGCTTCACCACGATAACGCCCCAGCTCACGCATCACATCTTGTCCAGCAGTTCTTGGTCAAATACCAAATTGAGCAAGTCCGTCAGTCGCCATACTCACCTGACCTCGCACCCTGTGACTTTTTTTTGCTTCCAAAACTGAAATTACCACTGAAAGGAAGGAGATTCAATGACTTGGAGACCATTAAGCAAAATCTGGCACAGCAGCTTCACAGCATAACAAAAGAAGCATTTCAAATTGTTTCCAGCAGTGGCAGGAATGCTGGAGGAAATGTGTTTTACTGGAAGGGACTGTTTTAAAGAAGACTGACTGCAATAACTGTCACCGTTATACTTCTTGTGTTATTGTACAAGTCTCGATACTTTTTGACTGCACCTCGAATGTGTGTTTGTTCTACTTCCAGCTCTTCATCTGTGAACACAGAATAAAATTATTTGTTAAGAAATGTTGTTTTAACCTCATCAGCTTCTACATGTTCCTCACCTTTCACCTTTGAGTCTCACTTTAGATGTGCTAGTGACAGGGGGCGGTGCAAGTCTCGTCTCCCCATTTTACTGTATTGGCTATTTTTCCTTCCATTTGCTACTAGATACTCTTGCTTGTTTTCCTCGTTCTGTGATCTCTTGTAGTTTGTAAAGACTAATTTCCATCCTTTTCTGCTTATTTTTATTTCCTTTCCTAACAAAAAGATCCACAACCCTTGCAATATCTTTCAGTTTTGCCTATGGCTTTTCTACTTCTCCCAGAACTAATGACTCATTGAGGTATTCCCTCATCTTGACAAAAAAGTTTGCTTTCCTGAAGTATAGGACACTTGCCTTTGCATGAACCATCTCTATTCATTTCCTAATACTGAACCACACTATCCGGTAATCAGTGGCTGCCAGATAATCACTCACTACAACCAAAGAAACGTTCTCTCTATTTATAAGCCCCATGTCTAGCATTGCCTCTCCGTCTTGGCTTCTGTTACCAGTTGCCAAAACGTTTTCTCTGTATAGAATGAAGAAGCCTCCCTACTTAGTACAAGTACTTATCATTTGTATTGTGCTACAAGGCATTCGCAGCACTGTATATATAGATGTAAGAGACAGTTCCCTGCTCATCAGAGTTTACAATCTAATCAAGACAAACATCACAAAACTTCTAGATAACGTAACTGGACGGTCCTAATCAACATCCGGCAAATTGAAATTGTCTGTCAATAGCACTTTCCCTTTCATAGCAATATTGTGAATGTCTTCATTTACATCTAAATCTATTTTTTTCTGCCTGCGAGAGAGATCTGTATATCACACCAGTGTAAATAGATATTCCATTCCCTCTTTCCAGATTAAGCCACAGTGCCTCCTCTTCAACTTGTAAACCCTGCAGTTCTGTTGCTTTAATATTATTTTCTACATAAAGCACCACACCTTTCTTCCTATCCTCTCTTTCCTGAATAGATTATAGTCTGATATAACTATATTCCAGCCATGGTTCTCCATGTACCATGTCTCCATGATGCCACTACATGCAAGTCGGCCTCTTCCATTATATTTCCCATGCTCTTGGCATTAGTATAGGACCAACAAAAAACAGCAGCAGCCACACTCAGCAGAGATGTAACCAAAAAGACAAAAAGAGTGGCAGGTTCACACACAACACCTTTATTAAACAATCATTAGGTGGCCAAAAACCCAACACAGGACCGTGTTTCGTGTTGTACTTCGTCAGGGGTTATGAGGGCACACTAAAAAACATATTAAAATCATAAATAAATAAAAATTATGTATAAAACATTATATATATAAAAAAGACTACAGCATCATAACATATTATAAAAATAAAATACATTAAAAATACATCAATACGAGGCGGGGCCAGCAAGACACCAATATGGCTGCTTGAGAGTTTTCTCCTCTGACCCCCACCTACCATTCCTGAATATTACCTGGATTATCCCTCGACTTTAAGAATTTGGTTCAGTTTGGAGGTTCTAAGTATGGCTGGGAGCAAGCAAACCCGGCTAGAATTTGGTAACCCACCTAATTCTGGTACAAAACGGACCAAAACGGATCCGCTCTCTCCGCAGAAGCAGGCCTCCCTGCAGGAGAAATCAGAGAGCATGTCGGAGTTGCTGCATGCAGTACGGGCGATCCGCACGCGTGTAGACCTGAATGGGGACGCGCTGGCTGAGATGCAGGCCGATATGAAAGAGCTACGGTCTCAAATGGCATCGCTATCCTGCCGGATGGAAAAGGCTGAGGCGGCGATCACCAAATGTGAGGAGGGTGCACAGCAGGTAGCCAAATCGAGCCGGAAGGTGGAATACCTGGAGAAATCAATAGAGGACATGAATAACAGGGCCCGACGTAATAACATACGCCTTGTTGGACTCCCGGAGGGTCTGGAAGGGAAGGACCCGATTCGCTATTTGGAAGCATGGTTACCGGAGCTTCTCCAGCTTAACTTTGTTCGACCTCTGGAGATTGAGCGTGCGCACCGCATACCATCCTTCACCACTGTGCAAAGTAATAGGCCGCGCCCGCTGATATTTTGTCTCCTGCGACATCAACATGCAATACAGATTTTGGCGGCGGCAAAAGGGAAGCAACTTCAGCTACCTGAAGGGCAGAAAATATTCTTTTTCCCTGATTACAGCAGACCCACGGTGGAGAAAAGGAAGGCTTTCCTCGCGCTCAGGCCCCGATTGCAGCACCTACAAGCCCGCTATGGCCTAATGAATCCGGCGCGGTTCAAAGTTACCTTACATAATGTAACCAAGACTTTTGAGGACCCGTTGATTCTTAAACGTTACATTGAGGATCAAGAAGCTCTCATGATGCATCAAAATTAGAAGCGGGCGGTCCTAGTACTGTATTGGAGTATTTGGGGAGCAGTGCGGAGTGTTGGTCGCTGGGGGCCTTCTGATCCTTTTTCAGGCCCGCTATAGCTGATCAGCCTTGCCTCAGCAAAGCAACCGGGCTTGGCCCTTCGGGAATAGTTGATAGTACTCTGCTGTGCTCCCAATCACTCTTCGTGGGATACCTGGCTCATTGGCTGTAGTAGAAGGCTGCATTTGTAATATTAAGGATAACGAATACATATGTAGCTTAATACTTAGACACGGTGGTGGGGGTTCGAGTTAGTCAGCCATATTGTTATTTTAGTCATGCTGGCTTACCTATTGTTGGGGATTGGGAGTGGGAAATATATGTTGGTTCTCTGGGTTCAGTGGGGAGGTTGTGTCTTGAATATATGTATCTCTGAGCTTGTGTATATGTTGGGGGGTTCTTCATTGTTTTTTTTAAGGTGCAATGGCTAATAATTTACAATTGTTGTCCCTGAATGTTAAGGGTCTCCGGTCTCCGGCCAAACGACAGAAAATTCTGTCGTATTGCGGGAGGCAAAAGGCCGATATATTTCTATTACAGGAAACTCACCTCCTGTCTGCGGAAGTGTCTAAACTAAACAATAAGAAATTTAGTGTAATAGGTTCCTCTTCTGCAATTCATAAAAAAAAAAATGGGGTGGTTACCCTAGTCAGGAAAACCCTGGGGGCCTTGGTTCTCAGTTCATCTCAGGACGAAGGGGGCAGATGGGCAAACTCTCTCATACAAGTTGGTAATCAGACCCTCTCAATTTTTAACATCTATGGCCCTAACTTTGATGACCCTTTCTTTTTTTGTGCACTTTCGGGCAGACTCCAGATGGAAACTGGAGCCCCTATTATTGTGGGGGGTGATTTCAATCTGGTGCCTGATGCGCTAGTGGATCGTTCTCCTGGGAGAGTGGAAAAACCTTCCAAAGCATTATTAGCCTTTCAGGCCCTTTGTGAGTCCTCTGGCTTGGTAGATGTCTGGCGGGTTCTCCACCCCAAGGGCAGGGATTTTACCTATTTTTCCCCCTTTCATAAGTCTTCTTCGCGTATTGATTTTTTTTTGGTGACAAAGTCCTTGGTTTCCTGGGGCTGTTCGGCCGGTATAGAAAGTATTTGTATATCGGATCATGCTGCGGCTACGCTGCAATTTGAGCTACAAGGCTTTGACCGCCCCGCCCCGCCTTGGGCGTTTAATAGGTCGTGGTTAGCTGTTCCTTCCTCTCAGTCAGAAATTCGGGAGGTCATCAGCTCTTATTTTGACACCAACAAGGTGGGTGATACCGCAACCTGGGCCTGGTGGGAGGCATTTAAGGCCTCTCTCCGAGCTGCCATCACTAGTTACGCAATTCGGGAGCGTAAAAAACAAAAGGCTCACTTAGCGGCTCTTGAAAACCAAATCAAGGCAGGGGAAAGATTATGGGCGACATGCCCTAACCCCAACATTCTGCTTAGACTTCAAAGGTTACGATATCAATACAATGAGGTAGTTTCTTCAGAAGTGGAGCAAACTTTGTTACAGCAGTCGGCTAGATTTCATGTTGAGCGAAATAGGGCGAGCAAGACTCTTGCTACAGCCTTGAAAGGGCAGCAGGACAAGAAAAGAATTGTTTCCTTGCTGGACGACAAATCAGTACTACAAACGTCGAGTGAATGCATTCTGAATAAATTCTCTAAATTTTACGGAAGACTATACTCCTCAGATATAAACCCAGATACAAACGCTTTCTCCGCCTTTCTGGGAGAGCTTTCTCACCCTTCAGCATCTGCCCGACAGGCAAGGGAACTTGGCGCCGCGTTTTCCAGTAAAGAATTGCGCTCTGTTATCAGAGGAATGCCCAGGGGCAAAGCCACCGGTCCAGATGGAATTCCGGCTGAATTTTATCAGGTTTTCTGTGAGGATCTAATTCCATACCTCCTGATATATTTCACAGAGTTAGTTGGAGAACAGAGCACTACTGGGAATTTCTCGGAGGCCACTATTGTAGTCTTGGAAAAGTCTGGAAAGGATCCCCAACTAGTGACGAATTATCGGCCGATTTCTCTGCTGAACTCAGATTATAAGCTTTACGCAAGTGTTCTGGCGCAGAGGCTTACTAAAGTAATTGGGGATCTCATTCACCCGGACCAATGTGGCTTTGTACCTGGGAGAGCTACGGCGGATAACGCGCGGCTGCTATGTAATTTGTTCGAGAGGGCTTCTGCTAGTTCTCTGCCTTATATCGGGCTATCACTTGATGCTGAGAAAGCGTTTGACAGATTGGAGTGGGCCTTTCTCTTTCAAGCACTACATTGGTTTGAACTTGGGCCCGATTTTGTCAAGATGGTCAAAGTCTTATATATGGATACCCGCGCCCGTATTTCCGCCAACGGCATTCTTTCCAGTTCTTTTTCGCTCCAGAGAGGAACTAGGCAGGGGTGTCCTCTCTCTCCCCTTCTGTTTAACCTAGCATTGGAACCGCTGGCTATTGCCCTTCGGCAGCACAAGGAGATTGCTGGCTTCCGTTTGGGAGACTTACAGATCAAACTTTCCGCTTACGCGGACGATCTACTGCTTTTTACTCAGCCGGCAGAGGTTCCTGCAATCCTGACGTTAATAGAGAGCTACTCCGCGATCTCTGGTTATAAAATAAACTGGTCTAAATCAGTTGCATTTCCGCTGAATAAAATCTCTAATTCGAGCTTGATGGCGGAGTTTCCCTTTAGGTGGACAGCCGACAAAATTATTTACCTAGGCACCCAATATTGTGCTTCGCGGGAAAATACCATTACTTCTAATGTATCTGATCTCCTTCTGCTGATTCGCAAACGGTCTCTTTCCTGGTCCCCTATCCATCTTTCATGGTGGGGTAGATTAGAGACTATTAAAATGGTACTTACCCCTAAAATAAATTATGTGCTGGGTATGCTCCCCTTTGTTTTCCCCCGGTCTGTCTACGCTGATTTGGAGCGTTCATTATTGTCCTTTCTTTGGAGCGGGAAACGCCCAAGAATTGCTACTCAGAAGCTTAAGGCGTCTAAAGAGGAAGGAGGCGTTTTGTTCCCCGATTTCCACAGATACCATCAAGCCCTTTTGCTAAAACAAGGAGCCCAGTGGGCAGCTATTGAGGAGCCTGAGCACAAGCCGAGTTGGTTAGTGGTAGAGGAGCAGTTGGTGGCTCCTTGGCCCCTGTGGCATCTGTTGGGCATGCAATTTCCACGAGACGCCGAGACAGGGGGGTTATTTTGGCCACTCAGGAGGCCTTTTTGCAGCTGGGTCGGCTCAAAGGCCCCCAAGGTGCTTTTTCTAGGCAAACACCTTTATGGTGGAACCCATCGTTCAAGATCCGCAACAGAGTGTTTGCCTGGCATAGATGGATGTGTAGTGGTATATGGGTCTTAGGGCAGTTATATACTGATCAGAGATGGAAAGATTTTTCAGCCCTACAAAAGGAGTTTGGCCTCCCCCTCTCCTGTTACTTTCAGTGGTTACAACTTAAACATCGTTTAGATGCTAAGGGAGTGAAGGGTGGAGAACTGGCCTCTGAAGGGTTTCCTTATCACATCATTCGGGAAGCCCTTGGACGAAGGGGTGCTATGTCCTTCCTGTATAGATCTATTCGAGAGTGCTTCCTAACTCCCAACCCGGGACTTACTAAAACATGGGAGGCAGATTTGGGTACCGAGATTACTCCTGTAATGTGGAAGTCTCTGTGGGGCCCGGTAACGAGAGTGTCACGATCAGCGGCACTCACCCAATCTATGTTTTTTTTTCTGCACAGAGCCTTTATTACCCCCATCAAGGTATCCAAATGGGACAAGTTGTCAACCGGCAGATGCTGGTCCTGTCAACTCGAGTTAGGTACCTATAGGCATATGTTTTTTGATTGTCCCCTGCTTCAAGGCTTTTGGCAAAAAGTGTGGGCTCGGGTCCAGAGTATTTTAGGATTTTCATATCCCTTTTCAAGCACCATGGTGCTGCTAAGAGCGACGGAGCCTTCTTTGAACCTTACTAAGGAGCAGGCATTTTTACTTAATTTTATGCTAGCCATTGCACTTAAACTTATTCTTTCTCATTGGAAGCAATTTCGCTCTTTGCATTTTGAGTGCTGGTGGAATCTTGTTTGTTTTTATGCCAATCTTGAAAAATTATATAACCAGCTGCACTATCCGAGTACATTGACGTTTAGTGTAGACAGATGGGTGCTTCTTGATCAATATTGTGCTCGTTCTTCTGTTTCCTGAGAGAGCGAAGTGCTCAGCTGGTTGCTCTTGTAGGAATCATGTTTTTTTTGTATGGTAACCTCCATTATAGTGTATTTAGTAATAACTGCTCCACATTGATTCTCAGAGAACCCGGGGGGGGGGGAGGGGAGGGAGGGGTTTGCTGTTTTGTTTATGTGTGTATGTTTGCTAAAAGCTTAAATAAATCTTTCAAAAAAAAATACATCAATACACTATACCATAAAACAAGATTAATAAACAAGAGGACACAAAAAAGAATAAATATGCATGTATTAAAGTACACTAAAATACATTTAAAAGGAACGCAACAGCATAAAATCAACCTATTGAATCCAATAAGAACCAAAGAAAAGAAAATGAAGGAATGAGGAGGACAGTCAACATATGCAACATAAAAAGATACATATGTGCCCTTCTAAATTTAATGTGTCCACATGTATCTTTTTATGTTGCATATGTTGACTATTTGTCCTCCTTATTCCTTCATTTTCTTTTCTTTGGTTCTTATTGGATTCAATAGGTTGATTTTATGCTGTTGCGTTCCTTTTAAATGTATTTTAGTGTACTTTAATACATGCATATTTATTCTTTTTTGTGTCCTCTTGTTTATTAATCTTGTTTTATGGTATAGTGTATTGATGTATTTTTAATGTATTTTATTTTTATAATATGTTATGATGCTGTAGTCTTTTTTATATATATAATGTTTTATACATAATTTTTATTTATTTATGATTTTAATATGTTTTTTAGTGTGCCCTCATAACCCCTGACGAAGTACAGCAAGAAACACGGTCCTGTGTTGGGTTTTTGGCCACCTAATGATTGTTTAATAAAGGTGTTGTGTGTGAACCTGCCACTCTTTTTGTCTTCTTGGCATTAGTATAGACAGCTTTCTAGATGTTGTCTATTTTCTCCTTTTCTATGCAAGTGTTTACATGGTTTATTTACCTGAAGGCTTTGTTCACCCATCCCTGACCATCCTAGTTTAAAGCCCTCCTTGGTAGCTTAGCCAATCTGTTGCAGAAGACATTTAGCCCCTTCTTTGTTAGTTGGATGCCATCTCTGCTCAGTAGCTCCTGGAAAATCATGCCATGGTCTAGGAAGCCAAACACTCTCGATGACACAACCTATGCAGCCATACATTCGTCTCCAGGATGCGAGCTTCTCTCTGCCTCAGCCATTACTCTCAATGGGTTGGATCAAGAAAAACACTGTCTGCATACTTGTCTACTTCACCCTCTCCTAGAACCAAGAAATTACTTTTGATACATTTAAGTGGGTACCCTAGCAGTATCCTTTGTGTCAACATCGATGAGCAGCATTGGATAAAAGTCCATAGGCCTGAGGAGTGTCAGCAAACTCTCTTTGGATCCTGGAGCTCACCTACTGGGACATCATGTATGAGTGGCAAATGGACTCCTCTGTAACCCTCAGAAGGGAATCACCAACCACCACTACGCTTTGCTTCCTAGTAATCATGGATCCTGAAGCTGAGGTTTCTAAGCTCCAGTTCCTCCTGTTATTGGATCTTCAGTTAGAGGGAAGATGGAGTTGGGATATTGAATCTGTAGGCTCTGGTGTCAGGCCAAGTTCTGCTCTACCTTTTAACTACTTAATATAAATTTGAATGTTTGTTGAATAATTTTGGGGCTTTTTCTGGAGAATCATGACTTTTTGTCTCTTTCGATTCACTTGGAGGGCCCATGATCTGCATGTTCTCTTGCAGACCTTCTGAGGTAGAGGTTGGGATGACCAGATCATCTGCATATATCAGGTATTTGATTTCCTGAATCATTTAGTTTTAGTCCTGGAGCTAAATATCTCTTCTGTAGTATACGGGGGGGGGGGGGGGGGAGGAGAGGATAGGATAGGAGAGGAGAGGGGGGAGGGAAGAGGTCACTGATGTACATATTAAACAGTTTTGGACTCTGGATGCAATTTATCACAAGCCTGGTTCCTGCCTGGAGTTCTCTGCTATAGAATGGGGAAGATACTGTAAGAACATTTCATTTCTTTTAATTCTTATAACCTGCCGTCCTGGCCCAAAAAATTATCACCCCCAATGTCGTCTACTAAAGCTGTCCTTCCTGGAAATCTAAGTACGTCTTCACTTCCTTAGCAGGACTCTGATCCCCCGACGTCAAAGCTGGAAATAGAACCCAAGGCACCTGTTTCTTGGTGTGCTTCGAACCAGAGTTAGGAACATGAGCAACAATTCAGACTGGTACTTACTGGAGGGCGTTTCCAGTGCACCCCTCGGGTCTTCCCCGAGCTGGGCCCCAGCTCTTTAAAGCCAATGGAGGAACCAATTGTTGGGAATTGGGGGTCTTCGAAGAGGGTCCCACTCTCCAAACACTGCTGCTTCAGGCTCTCGTAGTCCTGGTTCAGGTATTTCACAGCATTATCAAACCGTCCAAGCCCATCTGCTTTCAGACGATCGACCTGCAGTTTGGATGCGATTCCCCCAAATGGCATCATGTTGACAGCTGTACAAAGAGAAAGGAAGGAGTCAGTGCCACATAACAATGGCTAGATATCACCAGCAGCTCTGCAAAGAAGGCAAAAATACAAGGGAGACACTTACAGCACAACACAACAGCACACCACCATTTCCTCCATTTGAAGACTCAGACATGTCTATGTGGAGGACTCGATGGGAACACCCATTGTACAGTGTGGCTCAGGAGGATAGCGGAGGATGTGCGAGTGGGTAGGCAGGGGAAGTCTATGAGGGAGGAGTAGCCTAGTGGTTGGGGAAGGTACTTCAGGCCGGAAGGTCAGGGGTTCAAATCCCACTAGAGGATAGCAACCTTGGGCCGGAAGGACTGGGGTTTCTAGTCCCACAGATGCTCCTTGTGGTCTTGGGCAAGCCACTTAACCCTCCATAGCCCATGTTTCCTGTAAGTATTAGTGTATGTGTCTCATATCCCTGCGTGTTAAATGTATCCCCCAATTGTGTGTGACCGCTTTGATTGAAGGATAAGGCGGTATACAAAACTGTCTAAATAAAAAAAATGGGGTATGTTGATGTAAACTGTGTGTGTTTGTCTATCAATGGTTTGTATATATATTGAGTTTGATGGGGAGAGTTTAGCTGTAGATCTATGGGGAGATATATGTGGGCTGTAGGTGTGTGCATCAGAGAGGATTGATGGCTGTGTGTGTTGGGGGGAGTGGATGGGTGTTCCATCTCCTTTCCTCCTAGTTACATTGATCCTCCCTCCCTCCAATTTGCTATTGCGACCCTTTGCCCTTGAATTTCTTTCTGTGAGGGAAAGTGAGAACAGACTCTGCAGGAAGCTGTAGCCTGCTACCCCCCAGAGTACAGTTCTGCTATTACCCCACAAGTGGAAAATATATATAATGTGACAGCATTAAAGCCAGGGTATAGAGACCAAATTATTTAACAGGGCTGTGCCACTAGACTTGAGTGCTAAATCACACACCTGCTCATCCCTTTCAGAGTTGGGAGTCTAGCAAATGAAGGTACAGAGCCACAACACCTTGAGATGCTGGTTCTAATCTCACCCCAATTGCTCATTCATCTGCTGCTGGTCAGATTAAAATTAAAATTTCTCGGTGCAGGGACTGTGCTGGGTACATGGATAAACTGAGCTGTTGTGGGGCATTTATAGAGTTCTGCTTGATCTGACCCAGGGCTGGCCCAAAAGTATCTGCCGCCTAGGTAGAATCCCTGGCTATGCCCCCCCCCCCCCATGATGAACTGCACCACTGCCAGTTCCAGTGGCAGGGGTCGAGGGGGAGGCACGTCGAGGCTCAGCTGCAGGCCATGTACGCCGAAGTACATGCCCTGCCGCCAAGTCTAGTCATCCATTTCCCTGCTGCCGGAATCAGCAGCTCAGCACCGGGTGGGAGGGAGGGGGCACAGCTCAGCACACGGGGGAGGCAGGTCATGTTAAGTGACTTGCCCAAGGCCACAAAGAGTGCTAGTGGGAATCGAACCCTGGTCTCTTGGTTACCCAGCCAGGGCTCTAACCACTAGGCTATTTCTCCACTCATCTATCTACATTGCATGAGACGTTTTATGAATCTGAATTATTAGGAATCTTAGAAGCAAGGATCTGCAAAACTCAGTAAATAAATTTTGTAGATTCATCTCCCATCGTTTTTTAATATAGCAAGACTGTAGGAAAAAAGTCACAGTGCGGCACAAATCCAGCACAGCTTTTAACTAATCTGCACCACATCTTATACAAACCACCACCTACTCTCAAAGCAAACACAGGGTACCACTGCAGAAGACACTTGCTGCCTGCATGCACTATTCCCTTGTGACCCTACTGCCCTCAATCTGATTTCAGACCTTATCATTTCCACTTATAGAGCGCCCTCTGGGAAAAGAAACTTCTCTCCAAGGACTCTGCGAGATCACACTGCCACTGCTTTCCTGTCAAGTGTCCAAACGGGAGTTAAGTTACGCTTCCCAAATGCTGAACATAACTGATGAGACACAGCAGGAGAATTCAGAAAAGCAACTTGTGAATGCCCCCACTCCTAGTGCTCCTGTACCATTCCCTATAATCGCCTCCTGATCACCATCACAGGGACTGCAAAAGCACAGAGCTCCCCCCACTCCCAGCGCTCCCGCACCTGCCCTTACAGCACCACCTGCTGAGAGACACTGGGACTGCAGGGGCACAGAGCTCCCCCACTCCCAGCGCTCCCGCACCTGCCCTTACAGCACCACCTGCTGAGAGACACTGGGACTGCAGGGGCACAGAGCTCCCCCACTCCCAGCGCTCCTGCACCTGCCCTTACAGCACCACCTGCTGAGAGACACTGGGACTGCAGGGGCACAGAGCTCCCCCACTCCCAGCACTCCCGCACCTGTCCTTACAGTGCCTCCTGGTGGGAGAGTTCTGCAGCAGCTGCTGGGTGTGAAGACCCCTGAAGTGCTGCAAGTTTCCTTGCAATGATTAGCTCACGGCACTGAGTGCTTGCTATGCTTGCAGCTCCCAGAGGTTCACTTCTGAATCAGCAAGATATAACAGTCCATTAGTAAGAGTGTCTGAGATCCAAACATTATCTCCCCTCAGCACACCTCCCTCCATCTCCTGTGAACAATCAGCAGAGTGCACCCGAGGTGAATGGCGGGCAGGGAGGCTGCTAGACCGAAACCAGGAAGAGAAGAATTCGACAGCAGCACTCAAACCCCCCCAGTCCCAGAATTCTTGGAGAATAAAACCCATAGTGAATAGAGTGCTAGAAAATGATGAGGGGGCGTCGTGACCCATTCAACACTCATATTTGAAGAGGGCAGATTCAGGAAGACCAAGTCATCCCATCTAGAAAATTCCTGGCCACAAGACTGAGTAGTGGTGTCATCTCGCCGCATAGACTTTACCCTGGGGATGGAGCCCACCCTTCCTCTGAGGCCTCCGGCAGTTCCTATTTTAGCCACACTGTGCAAATTCCCCAGTTCTTGGATGAAGTACAGACAAAGCTATCGAAGAGACACACAGAACCAGGACAGAATTTACATATAAGCCCAACAGACCTATGAATTACATAACATCATAAGAAATGCCATACTGGGTCAGACCAAGGTCCATCAAGCCCAGAATCCTGTTTCCAACAGTGGCCAATGCAGGTCACAGGTATCTGGCAGGTTCCCAAAATGCACACAGGTACAACAATGCTCGTCCTGGGGCAAGCAGTGGATTTCCCAGGTCCTCTTTAATAATGGTTTATGGACCTTTCCTCCAGGAACTTGTCCAAACCTTTTTTAAACCCTGCTACACTAACAGCTTTTACTACATCCTCCGGTAACAAATTCCAGAGTTTGATTATGTATTGAGTGAAAAAATATTTTCTCTTATTAGTCTTAAACGGGTTACATTGTAGCTTCATTGCATGTCCCCTAGTCTTTCTATATTTTGAAGTTGTAAATAATCGATGTTTACCCGTTCCACTCTATTCATTAATTTATAGACCTCTATCATATCTTCTCTCAGCCGTCTCTTTTCCAGGTTGGAGAGCCCTAATCTTTTTTAGCCTCTCCTCATAGGGGTATACTTCCATCCCCTTTACATTTTGGTGGCTCTTCTCTGTAACTTTTCTAATTCTGCTACAGTATATCCTTTTTAAGATACGGCGACCAGAATTACAACAATAGTCAAGGTGCGGTCTCACCATGGAACGATACAGAGGCATTATAATATCCTTTGTATTATTCTCCATTCCTTTCCTTTCCTTTCTAATACCTAGCATTCTATTTGCTCTCTTGGCCGCCGCTGCACACTGGCCGGAGGGTTTCAACTTATTATCCACAATAATGCCTAAATCTTTCTCCTGGGTGGTGGTTCGTAATGTGGTATCTTGCATCGTGTAACCGCAGTTTGGGTTGTGCTTTCCTAGGTGCATAACTTTGCACTTGTCCACATTAAATTTCAGCTGCCATTTCAACGTCCAGTCTTCCAATTTATCAAGGTCCTCTTGCAATTTTTCACAGTCCTTTTGGGTGACAAATTTCCCACCTGCCATCCTGCAGACAGGCAATTCTACCCCAGATCCCCCAATGTGATTCCCTTAGCACAGTGAGCATGGATGGCAGGCCATCGCCCTAGAGGGGAGCAGTGTCTCTCAATTGAGTGCAGCGTTTATTCCCATGCTCACTGCGCTATGAGGACTCTGCTCATAGAGCATAGGTTCAGGGACGGCAAGGATGGTGGGAGGGAAGAGCAAAAAGACTGGGGAGGGGGGATGGAAAGGCACCATAAGAACAGTGCTTAGGGACAGCAACTGCCAAAATTTGTCACAGCAAAGAATCTGATGTCAGATAAGGACTGTAAGGCCCAATTTACTTCCAGATGCTCCATCTCCCCCCCCCCTCCCCCTATACCTCAGACAGCTGATTCCTGGGCTCTCTCTCTTTCTTCATAGGTAAGGACCATCAGCACTTATTCGAGCTTTTCTACAATTCCAACAGTGTTTATACCTCTTATCATATTTCCCCTCAGATGTCTCTTCTCCAAGCTGAAGAGCTCTAACCTCTTTAGCCTTTTCTCATAGGAGGGCTGGGGTTGTCCTGGCTCTAGATGGAAGGAGGCAATGAAACTACATCTGAATTATTTCCACGAAAACCCAATGGGGCAAGAGAAGAAGTACCAGCTGTGTGGAACCCAGGCTAAGAGGACGAGCTGGACCCTGGAGAAACAGCAACAGCAGCTGAGAGCTGGGACCAAGAGCACAGGCTAGGGCCTAGAGGAACGACGGTAGCCAGGACTGAGCACAGGACAGGGGCCTGGAGCTCAGCCAGGAGATGCCACCAGGTACAAGAGGAACAGAAGGGACAGCGAAAAAGCAGAATAAACATGACAAATTACCCAACAGAGAGTTTCCATCCCTCTACAACCTCTAAGTACACAAGGAGTAAGTCCGTCTGTGCATACAAGAATGACAGAAGAGCGTGCAGCTGTAAAAAAGGTCAAGCTGTCAGTAAAAGCTGCTTTCCTGAAGGCCTCTGTGTTTGTAGGTCTGTAAAATAATGTTCTGCTCCAGGGCCCTGCGGTGTGCACAATTCATTCAGAGTTAGAAGCTCAGTAACCACAAATATCCACCATGTGACCGTCACTTCACTCCCTCGGAAATAAAGGAGGAGCTGCAACACACACACACACACAAACGCACAACAAAGACAGCTGCCAGTGTTGTCATAATATCTAAACACACATTCATCAGTTAGAATATACACCAACACCCACACATTATTATAGCTCTGCCCCGAGGACCCACCTTTACCCCTTGCACAGAAGGTAAAGGGGCGTTAAAGATCTGTATTAACCAATTTTCTTTTCCAGCACCTTTATTCGCGTGCTAGAATCTCCGGTTAGGAGACTGCAGGCAGGAGAGAAAGCTCAAATCCTGAAATCCCTAGGCCGTGACCATGCGGGGGACACAGGGAGTGTTCAGAAAGCTGTGGAATTTACATTCTGCATGGCCCAAATTACATGCCAGACACAGAGAGCACGAGGGAGCTACAGATGTGCTCATTGGAAGAAAACTGAGAAAAGGGAGCTGTGAATCCAACATTCAAATATCCGGCGGGCTTTCAGCAAGATACCAGAAAGAGCATGAAAAGCTCAAAGGCATGCGAAGCTGGAGGGAGGGGGTGCTCAGAAGCACTACGAGAGGCTCGGGTCCCCTGGATCAGAAAATCAACCGAGGTTGTTGTTGTTAAGTGCCGTTGAGTCGGAGTCGACTCATGGCGACCCTCTGGATAATTGTCCTAAATTGTGTTCGGTCTTCAGTCAGGCGGCTCATTGTTGACAGACTGGTACCCGTAGCTGCTGTTATTGTATTGATCCATCTCATTGCTGGCCTTCCTCTTTTGCATTCACCTTCTATCTTGCCAAGCATGATGTCTTTCTCTAATGATCTCTCTCTTCACATGTGTCCAAAGTATGAAAGTCGAAGTCTTGTCATCTGAGCTTCTAAAGAAAGCTTAGGTTTGATGATCTCTTCTAGTACCGACTGGTTTGTTATTTGGGCAGTCCATGGTGTATGCAGTATTCGCCACCAGCACCATAATTCAAAGGCATCAATTTTCTTCCTGTCTGTCTTTTTCACTGTCCAGCTTTCACATCCATATGCTGTTACTGAAAATACCATGGCTTGAACAAGTCGAATCTTTGTATGGAGAGAGACATCTCTGCTCTTGAGAATCTTGTCTAGGTCTTTCATAGCTATTCTGCCAAGAGCAATGCTTCGTCAGATTTCTTGACCGTTTGTTGCTTCTACATGAGTCAAAGCAGCGAGAGAACTCAAAGGGTCATTAGTGACTGCTGAGAGAGGAGAGCTCATGGTGCGCACAGAGGTGAGCCTCTGGTGGTTCCGACCTGCTAATATCATCTACAGTCTTATTATTCTTTTCTCTCTCGTATTAGTACACGTCCCTACTCCAGAAAGCAGCCTGCAACCACTCTCCACACGCATAATGAACACTTGCAGACAAATGGGGACATAACCAAACTAGCTTGGCTCAGACAGAGCATGTGGGGACATTGAACCTCTGGAACTGCCACAATAACCAAAGCAAAACCAGTTAGCTAGACTGGATAAAGCAAACTTAGCATGGATATGCCTTGGCTCCGTGGAAGGCAAACATATGTGTGCGTGTGCCTGCCCTGGGAACCGTCCTAAAATCCCTGTCCTAAAAGCATACGTGCAGAGAACAGATGTGCAAACACATACTTGCCCACTTATAGGATGGGAAAGAATTTTAAAAAATTCTATTGATAAACGGTGTTTTGTTCACAGAAAGGCCTGGATTACTGCAGCCCTCCATCACGAGCCCCACACTCGCTGCCCCGAGCTAAGTCCTCCCCAGTACCACACTCGCTGCCCCGAGCCGAGTCCTCCCCAGTACCACAACTTTCCTCTGTCCCACAGCCACTGCCCCCGAGTCAAGTCCTTTATTGTGCGTCTGCTTTTCAGACCTGTGAATTAAGAAGGGGCTAGAGAAATGTAATCTCTTTATATTACAGAATAAAAAACATTTAGTTATTTTTAATAAATGTGAATTGGTTGTTTATGAGAGAAGCGGGGAGACAGAGAGAAGTAAGGGGAAAAAACAAGGAGAGAAATGAAAAGTAACTCATAAGGGACAAGTAACTGGAGGGAAGAGAGAACCATCTTACAGTTCTGGTGGCAAGTCTCTGAATGGACATCTCCTTACACAAAAGAGACTTGTCTATGTTTCATTTTTTCAGTTATCACTTTATATAGTCGTTTGTCCTTAATTCATCTAATTCAGCAATTTTACCAAAATGTTTTTTCTCAAATGAACTCCAACAATCCATAGTCCTTGGGGAACCTTCTTTTGTCCCCTAGAGATACCCAGTGTCATCTGCCATTAACTTTTCAGGAATTACACAGAGCTAAAGGGTCAACCACATACACTGGGGGCCTGAGGTGGTTCCTGGCCATTGCAAACAGAAATGCTAGCCACTGTAGATATTACCTTAGGAGAACAACTTTGAACACTGTACTGCACACAGAATTATACCGAGTACTGGGGAACAGCAGCACAAACCTCCCTAACTGAAATTACCTGTAATGCCTTTAGCTGGAATTTCTTCTCTCTTGCTCTGTCTAGCTGCTATAGTGCAGCAATTCTTTCTTTGTCCTTCTGTTGCTGCAATATCTTCACATGGTGGGGCAATTCTAGAAAGGATTTTTTGTGTATAAAATGCTTTTTATAAAATTATCCCCGGGTGGCACCTATGTGTCTTGATAAAATAGCTGTAAATAGGCGCCTGTTAGAAGATTACCCTCCTCGACCACTTTCTCCTCAGGACGCACAACTTTCTCTTGCTCGCTACAGTACAGGTATGATAAAAACTTACTACTACACACCTCTAACACTGCCACAGAGCGCACAGCTCTCATACTCAACATGCTAAGTGGAAGAATTCTCTATTTGTACTAATCGGAAGCTGGATGCCCGAGACTACATCTGACTCAAACCATATTCATGCACAAATGGACCCTTGCAAAATTAGTTCACATTTAAAAGTGCGCATAGAGCAAGCTGGCTTGTCCTTGTACAGTGGGCTTGCTCAGAGGTGGAGCCAACATTTACATGCACACTTTATAAACTAAGCGCTTATGTACACAGTTACACGTTACCCTCTGACCACACACAGACATATCATCATGCTTGTAGCAGGATTTGAGCTAGTGTTTTACAGATACCACCTTGACCTTTAACTTAGGTGCACTGTGGGTTTACGTTTAGGAGCCGCAGAAAGTCATGCACCATCTACATACTAAATCCTGTATTTTCAATGACTCATGCATGGAAATGAGCCTTCTCTGTGGGTGTGCATAGGGGCAGAGTGCCCAGGTCCACACCTAATTATAAAATGCTATAATCTATGCACGTTCTCCAGAAATCTAGGTGTGGATATTTGCTCTAGATTTAATATGCGTTTTTGAAAACTCACAGCTCCATATTATAAAGAGCATGTGTAGGTTTGAAATACATGCAGAAAAAATGCACATTAACGATGCAGGACCTTCTAAAAGTACCCTCGTGATGTCGGTGAAAGGCCATGCTCACCAAAAATGGCATTTTGTTGTACACTCCATGCACTTTGCCTGAGCACAGCTGGTTTGGTTGTGTCCCCATTAACGTGCCTATCTCTGCATGTGCTCATTATCCGTGTGGATAGCTGTTGCCCCTGTGGGCCTATCAAAATATTAAGAACATTGGACGGGGATATGGAAGATCAACCCTGGGGCTAAAGAATAACTTGAGATGAAATACGTCATAGCTGGACTGAAACTCCATAATGCCTGTGCAAAGTCTCTGTAACCTATAATGTCATTGGCGAGGTGGCGTTCAGAGGGCTAACCAAATATTATACTAAGGGAAGAAGTCTATTGACAGAGGTGCAAAACTGCTAATTTCCAATCGGAGGGGGGTCTGCTTGAGTTTGTAACTCTAAGGTCCTTCCACAGAGGCCTTCCTTTAATAAACAGAGAGCTTGTTTAGCCAAAGAGAACTCCAGTCTCCAGCCTAGTCCAGTGAGTGCCATCCCACTATCAGTACCCTTCCCAAGGGAAAGGAAGCCACCCATGGCCTATCCAAACCCACAGAAAAAACGGGTCTATATTTCACAGAGTAATATAATTGCTCCAAATAGTATTTGAATTACTCTACACTAACCAGCTCATACAGAAAAAACCGGAGGGTGATGTTATACTTAAACTTTAAACAGCGAGCATAGAAATCGTCTCAGACTTGTCGGCTGCCCACTGCTGGAAAATGAAGGTTCAAATAGCCAGCGGCGCCTGTTGGCATCAATGACTGATTTCAGCTCTTTTTCAAAAATTTTTTAACACCCTCTCTCCATGTGCTTTAAATATCAATCTTAAGTCTCTAATAAAAGTGAAACAAACACTTAGCTTCACTGTTGCTTCTCATAAAGTTCCTTGATAATATGAGAATATTATCTTCGCTTTTATATTATGTTATCTTCACTTGTGTCTTCTTGTATGTTCCCAACGCCTCACATGCAACGTTGTAGTCGCGTTTCTCTCAAACATAGGAGGTTCTTCAGGGGATAGGTAAAGCTGCCGAGTGTTTGACTATAAAAGAAATCTTAATTAAAACTTTTCTACTTTTTCACATTTTACTACTGTTTGAGGTTCAAATTAAGGATAATGCAATGTCAACCTTAATTGAATATTGAACTATAACCATACCCAAATTCAGCCAAAATTTCACACAGCGTACTGAACAGCCATGCAATCTTCTTGGAGGCTTGCTCTAAGATGTTTAGACACCATTACTCTGAAAAAACGCTGCGCATGTGCAGAACATATCAGCACTCCCTTCTAATCCAAAAACCGCTGACAGCTGCTCAACAACAGTTTCCCCATTCTATTTCCAAGTTCAGCCCCTGTGGAGTCAAAGTTTGTAAACAAAAAATCCAACGCTGTTCTTTTAATAGCAAAGTTTTTGCCAGCGATTTCCCACTCATTGGGGTCGAAACGTGTTCAATGCAGAAACATTTTAGCATTTCAAAAGTATGGTTCAACTCCTGACAATGGGACACTAGCGGCGCTGATAGCACTCCATGTTTTAAGCGACTTCTGTGTTCAATCATCCGTGTTTTAAATGCCCTGCTAGTTTTACCTATGTAAAAAAGGTTGCAAGGACAAACAATAGCATAAATCACATTTTGAGAGCTGCATGTTGTCCGATGTCTCAAAACATATTCTCTTTGTTGACAGGTAAATTTCTTTAATTCTACCGTGACTCTACAATTCTACAATGACCACATTTTCGATGTCCTAAAGCCTCCTCGGTTACAGGTGTCAGGAGTAAAGGCCTTAAAATCGCCGGGCTTAGCCTTTCCTTCAGGTTCTTATTTCTGCGCCAAACGCATCGAATGGTTTTCTTAGTCAAGCTGGGTGTTGTATGTAAAACTTTGAGATGAATGGGGAAACTGTTGTTGAGCAGCTGTCAGCGGTTTTTGGATTAGAAGGGAGGGCTATAAGAAGGGAGTGCTGATATGTTCTGCACATGCGCAGCGTTTTTTCAGAGTAATGGTGTCTAAACATCTTAGAGCAAGCCTCCAAGAAGATTGCATGGCTGTTCAGTACGCTGTGTGAAATTTTGGCTGAATTTGGGTATGGTTATAGTTCAATATTCAATTAAGGTTGACATTGCATTATCCTTAATTTGAACCTCAAACAGTAGTAAAATGTGAAAAAGTAGAAAAGTTTTAATTAAGATTTCTTTTATAGTCAAACACTCGGCAGCTTTAACTATCCCCTGAAGAACCTCCTATGTTTGAGAGAAACGCGACTACAACGTTGCATGTGAGGCGTTGGGAACATACAAGACGACACAAGTGAAGATAACATAATATAAAAGCGAAGATAATATTCTCATATATTATCAAGGAACTTTATGAGAAGCAACAGTGAAGCTAAGTGTTTGTTTCACTTTTATTAGAGACTTAAGATTGATATTTAAAGCACATGGAGAGAGGGTGTTAAAAAATTTTTGAAAAAGAGCTGAAATCAGTCATTGATGCCAACAGGCGCCGCTGGCTATTTGAACCTTCATTTTCCAGCAGTGGGCAGCCGACAAGTCTGAGACGATTTCTATGCTCGCTGTTTAAAGTTTAAGTATAACATCACCCTCCGGTTTTTTCTGTATGAGCTGGTTAGTGTAGAGTAATTCAAATACTATCCAAACCCACAGCATCCTACCTGGAAATGCACCATCAGATTTACAAGGGGACAAGCTCCCAGTCCTCCTGCATCTGATAGCTGCCTCGCGCACTCGCACACTCACTGCCTCGCGCACTCACTGCAGCAGGTGCTTCTCGCAGTGGCCAGCTGTCTCCTATACTCATGCATCCTGTGAAAGTCTCCTACACTATGGTACGTTCCCTCCCACAGGCATGCTGTGAGAATCTCTTCCCAATGGCAACTGTCTCACCTACTGCACTGCAGGATAAATGGGTCATGGAGTACTTGCAGGGAATTAGTGGGGTGCATGGTGGATTACCTTTGATGTCTATGGGTTCCTCCGTTTCTACCTCTTCCCTCGCCCCCCTTAACATCTGTCCTTTTAAGTGCAAGTATCACCTGATCCATGATCGTCTTCAATCTTTTCCCTTTGATCTCCTTTGTCTGACTGAAATGTGGCTGGCCGATTCCAAGCTGGCCTACCTTCACCAGTCTTCTCCCCTGGGCTATTTATTTATTTAGACAGTTGTGTATACCACCTTATCCTTCAATCAAAGAGGTCACAACACAATTGGGGGATACATTTAACACGAGCGGATATGACACACATACACTAATACTTACAGGGAACATGGGCAATGGAGGGCTAAGTGGCTTGCCCAAGACCACAAGGAGCACCTGTGGGACTAGAAACCCCAGTCCTTCCGGCCCAAAGTTGCTGTCCTCTAGTGGGATTTGAACCCCCAACCTTCCGGCCTAAAGTAATTTGCCCCAACCACTAGGCCACTCCTCCTTCACTGTCTGCAGTGGCGCGACAATGGTCTCACTTTGTTCTCCTCCCCCCTTTTCTCCATGACCTATCTTGATTCTACTATCTCCCCTACTCTTGAGGTTCTTGCTAAGGAATGCACGGTTCACTCTTCCTTCTCTTTCCTTCTTTTCCTGGTCTATCTTCCCCCTCTGGTCTCTCTGGCATCTCTATATGCCTTCTATGACTTTCTTTCATAAGAACAAAAGATGTGCCATACTGGGTCAGACCAAGGTTCATCAAGCCCAGTATCCTGTTTCCAACAGTGGCCAATCTAGGTCATAAGTACCTAGCAGTTTCCCCAAAAGACACAGGTTCCTCAATGCTTGTATTGGGTCAAGCAGTGATATCCCGTGTCCCTTTTAATAATGGTTTATGGACCTTTCCTCCAGGAACTTGCCCAAACCTTTTTTAAACCCAGCTACACTAACAGCTTTTACTACATCCCCCGGTAACAAATTCCAGAGTTTGAATACACGTTGAGTGAAAAAATATTTTCTCTTATTAGTCTTAAATAGGCTTACCCTGTAGCTCCATTGCATGTCCCCAGTCTTTTTATATTCTGATGACGTAAACAATCGATCTACTTTTACCCGTTCCACTCCATTCATTAATTTATAGACCTCTATCATATCTCCCCTTAGCCATCTCTTTTCCAGGTTGAAGAGCCCCAACCTTTTTAGCCTCTCTTCATAGGAGTATCCATCCATCCCCTCTACCATTTTGGTGGCTCTTCTCTGAACCTTTTCTAATAACGCTATATCTTTTTTAAGATACGGTGACCGGAATTGCACATAATATTCAAGGTGCGGTCGCACCATGGAACAATACAGAGGCATTATAATATCCTTTGTTTTATTTTCCATTCCTTTCCTTATGATACCTAGCATTCTATTTGCTCTCTTGGCCGCCACTGCACACTGGGCGGAGAGTTTTAACATGTTATCCACAATGACGCCTAAATCTTTTTCCTGGGTGGTGGTTCCCAATGTGGAACCTTGCATCGTGTAACCATAGTTTGGGTTGTTCTTTCCTAGGTGCATAACTTTGCACTTGTCCACATTAAATTTCATCTGCCATTTTGATGCCCAGTCTTCCAATTTATCAAGATCCTCTTGCAATTTTCCACAATCTTCTTGGGTTTTAACAACTTTAAATAGTTTTGTGTCATCTGCAGATTTGATAACCCCACTCGTTATTCCCTTTTTCAGGTCATTTATGAATATGTTAAAAAGCAGCAGACCCAGCACAGATCCCTGGGGTACTCCACTATTCACCTTTCTCCATTGGGAAAATTGGCCATTTAGCCCTATCCTCTGCTTTCTATCTTGTAACCAGTTCCTGATCCACAATAGTATATCACCTCCTATCCCATGACTTTTTAGTTTTGCCAAAAGTCTCTGATGAGGGACCTTGTCAAAGGCTTTCTGAAAGTCCAGATACACTATATCAACCGACTCACTTTTGTCTACCTGTTTATTCACACCTTCAAAAAAAGCATAACAGATTAGTAAGACAAGATTTTCCTTGTCTAAAGCCATGTTGGCTGTCTCCCATTAAGCCATAACTATCTACATGCTGAGTAATTTTGTTCTTTATGATGGTTTCTACCATTGTTCCCGGTACTGGCGTCAGGCTCACCGGTCTGTAGTTTCCCGGATCACCCCTGGAACCCTTTTTAAAAATTGGCGTTACATTGGCGATCCTCCAATCTTCAGGTATACTAATAGCAGGTCTGCAATCTCATATTTCAGTTCTTTCAACACCCTTGGATATATTTAATTTAATTTAATTAACAGTCACTTATATACCGCACCTTCCAGAGATCAGGTGCTGTTTACATTTAACAATATAACAGGCTGATGTCTGTTTTACAATGAACGTCTGAAACAGTGTAACTATTATACAACAAAACAGTCAGTAATCATTTACAAGGAACATATTAAAACAAAGGAAAATTGTGCAAGAACAAATAACATTTTGGTAACTATATACAATTGGGGTATGAGTGCATTACATAAGACGTAAAAATATATTATAAATTTCTAAACTAGTGTAAAATCTTAGGAGTGGAAGGTGTTGGATCATGTCAATTTTGTGCCATCCAGTCCAGGTGAATTGCTACTCTTCAATTTATCAAATAGTTGTAATACATCTTTCCGGTGTAGCGATATTTCTTTCAATTCTTCTGCAGCATCACCTTTAAATACCACTTCAGTGATGGGTAACATCCCTATATCTTCCTCAGTATAGCCCGAAGCAAAGAATTCATTCAGTCTCTCCACTATAGCCTTGTCCCCTCTTACTGCCCCTTTTACCCCTCTATCATCTAATGGTCCAACTGACTCTCTCACAGGTTTTTTGCTACGAATGTACTTGAAAAAGTCTTTATTATGCATTTTTGCTTCCAAAGCAAGTTTCTTCTCAAATTCTCTCTTTGCCTGCTTTATCAGTGCCTTGCATTTAACTTGCCAGTGCTTGTGCTGTTTCCAGTTTTCGTCATTTGGCTCTTTTTTCCATTTCCTGAAAGATGCTTTTTTGGCAACAGCCACCTCTCTGACCTCACCTTTAAACCACGCTGGCAGTTTTTTAGACTTCCTTCCACTTTTCTTAAGGCGTGGAATACAGCTGGTCTGGGCTTCCAAGATAGTATTTTTAAACAACACCCAAGCTTGATGTAAGTCTTTAACCTTTGCAACTGCTCCTTTTAGTTTTTTCTTAACTATTTTCCTCATTTTATCATAGTCTCCCCCATACTGCTGCTAGGGGACTTTAATGTCCATCTATCCTCTCCTCTTGACCCAATCGCGTAAGATTTTCTGGACTTTCTCTCCTTTTCAGGCCTACAGCAGTATGTCTCTGCTCCCACACATGCAGCTGGTCAAATCCTTGATTCGGTCTCTACCTCTTCATCTCTACTTCCCTCTTCACTCTCAATCAGCCCCCTCCTCTGGCCTGATCACTGCCTTGTCTCATTTTCCCTCTTTCATCCTTCCATCAGGAGCTCCCTGCCCACCCTCGTATTCCTGCAGCACTGTTACTTTCATATCTTATCTAGAATCCTTCATGGCTAGTTATCCTCCCTTCCCCTTTGATTTTCACCAGCATTCCCCTGATGAGGAAGTCCATTTCACCTTGGTCTTGTCATCTACTTTTGATCTTATCATCCCTCTCAGATCTGTTCCTTCTTTCTCTTCCCCTTCTAAGCCCTTGTATCATCCAGGGCTCCATCTCCTTCAATGTCAAATCCATTGTCCACAGTCACCTATCTTGCTTTCCTCCTTTCAGCTTGCCTTCCATCACTATCACACAGATGTCACCATAGCTAAGTAATCATATTACTCTGTCCTGGTTCACCAAGACACCTCTTCCGCCTGCTTATTCCATCTACTGCATTCTTTGATGGACCCCCCACCCCCATGTTCCCTCTGCTGCCTCATCTTTGCACCCTCAGGTCTTTGCCACTGCTTTTCACCAAAAGAAAGACTGTAGCATTCAGTCTTCTCTGGCTCCTGTCACTGCTACCCTACCTTTTACCCCAACCTCCCCCCTCCATTGCCAGCCTCTCTATGCTTTCCCCTCCTAGTTTCTCTGAATTGTCCTGCATCATCACTTCTTCCCATCCCACTACTGCGCCTTCTGTTCAAGTTACTTAGCAACTGCTTTTTTTCTCAAATCTTTTCCATCATCTTTCTCATCCGGTGTCTTCCCTTCCTCTTGGAAAGAGGCTGCTGTTCTTTCTATACTCACGTCTGCTGCAAAGGACCCTACAAACCCCCCTCAACTACTGTCCTTTCTATCTAAGGTCACCAAACATCTGGCTACCCACCAGCTATAGGATTTTCTTTTTTCCTCTCATGTCCTCCATCCCTCTCAAACTGACTTTCACCCATTTCTTTTCATCAAGCACTCCCTGCTTGCTATCTTGGATTCCCGTCACCTCGACCTTACCCCAGCTTTTGACTTGGTCAACCACTCTTCTCTCTCAACTCTCTTCTATGGCGTTACAGGTTCTGTTCTTGTTTGGTTCTGTTCCTACCTCCTTAATCGCTCTTACAGGGTATCATGGTCTTCCTCTCTTTCTGCTCTTCAAGCCCTCCATTGCAGTGTCCCCCAGGGTTCTGTTCTCGGTTCCATTCTTTTCAATAACGTTTTAGCCCCGTGGCCTTCCTCATTGAGTCCCTTGGTATCACGTTTTTTATGCATGCAGACGACATTGTTTCTTTTTCATTCCTTTGTCCATTCCCCCTCTGTTGTTATTATTATTATTATTAATTATTATTAAACATTTATGAAGTGCTACTAGGCATACGCAGCACTGTACAAACTAAAAGACAGTCCCTACTCATCATAGCTTACAATCTAATCAGACAAACAAGAAAAAGTGAGACAGAGGATAGAAAAGGGAAAGGTAAGGAGACATTTGAATTATGGTGCTGGCAATGAATACTGTGTATATCATGAACTGCCCAAAGAACAAACCAGTCAGTACTAGAGGAGATCAAACCTAAAGCTTTCTTTAGAAGCTCAGATGACAAGAGCTTCAGCTTTCATACTTTGGATACATCATGGGAAGAGAGAGATCATTGGAGAAGGACATAATGCTTGGCAAGGTAGAAGATCACTGTAAAAGAGGAAGGCCAGCAATGAGATGAATTGATACAACAGCAGTTATGGATACCATTCTATCAACAATGAGCCATTTGGCCGAAGACCGACACTGACTCGACGGCACTTAACAAGAAGGAGACATAAGTAACAAGAGATCAGGATCCAAAGGCAGCCTTAAAGAGGTGAGCCTTTAGCTTAGATTTGAAAAGGGGCATGGATGAAGCCTGATGCACAGACTCAACGTTTAATCCAAGCATAAGGAGCACTGAGGTGAAAGGACCGAAGTATGGCGTTATCAGAGGTAGAAAAAGGCAAAGAAAGCAACAAGCCAGTAGAAGAATGAAGTTCGCAAGAAGGGGTGTAGAGGAAGAACAGAGAGTAGGAAGGAGCAGCAGAATGTATTCACTTAAAGGTCAGAAGGAGGAGCTTGAATTGGATGCGAAAGTGGAAGGGAAGTCAATGAAGTGTTTTCAGAAGAGGGGTTATATGAGCCAAATAAGGTTGGTGAAAAATTAGTCACATAGCAGAGTTTTGAACAGATTGAAGGGGAGAGAGATGTCTCAGAGGAAGACCAGCAAGTAGGAGGTTGCAATAGTCAAGACAGGAAGTATTTAAAGAGTGGACAAGTGTTCTAGCTGTGTCATCAGAGAGGAAGGGCTGAATCTTGTGAATGTTATAGAGAAAGAAGCGACAGGTCTTGGCAATTTGTTGTATATGTGAGAAGGAAAGGGAGGAATCAAAAATGACATCAAGGTTATGGGGCTGATGAAAATCTATTTACTTATTACAAATTTTTATACCGCATTTTCCAGCAGATCAAATGTGGTTTACAAGGAACAACATTTCTGAATAGTACAACGAATGGCACATATTCAATTACATAAAATGATGAAAGAAGAGTATTATCAACAAAGATTGAAAAACGAGGAAGGGAAGAGGGGGTAAATAAGTAGTTCCGTTTTGTTTGTATTAAGTTTCAAATCGGCAGTGAGACATCCTTGTGGCAATGTCAGAGACAGGCAGAGATACAGGCCTGCAGTGTCTGACAAATATCAGGAGTAGAAAGGTAAATTTGAGAATCATCAGCATAAAAATGGTACTGAAATCCATGGGAGGAAATGAGAGAACCAAGGGACTGGGTGTAGAGAGAGAAAAGAAGACGGCCTAGAACAGACCCTTAGGGAACACCAACGGAGTGGAATAGGGGAAGAGGAGGAGCTATTAGAACAAACCCTGAAAGAGCGATGAGAAAAATAAGATGGACAGGACAGAGTCTCTAAAACCAAGTGATTACAAGGTCTCAAAGAGAAGGAGGTGGTCAACAATATCAAAAGCAGCTGAAAGGTCAAAAAGGATAAGGATGGAAAAAGAGATGTGGCCAGGAACAAATCACTAAAGAACTTGGCTAGTGCCGTTTCAGTGGAATGTTATCTCCTAGATTTCTTGCAAGCTTGACATTATTCCTGACTGGCTTCGTAACCATGGACTGAAACTTAACATTTCTAAATCTGCTTTGCTTCTGTTCGCCACCCTAGACCATCTCTCCCTTCCTGCTCCTCTTTCTGCCCTGGTGCCCTGCTTCCCTCCTATACCTCTGTCAAGATCCTTGTGTCTCTTTTGATTCCTGGCTTTCCTTCATCGTTCGGTGTTGCTTCACCGTCCTCCATCAAATCCAGTCAGTCAATCTTCCCTTCGTGTTCTCCTGCGCTCTCTAGTCAATATCCAACTTCATTATGCCAACCACCTCCTCTCCGGTCTCCCCCAGTATCAAATCTGTCGTCTACAATTAATTCAAAACACTGCTTTCAAACTCCTTCATGGCACCAGCAAATATGATCACATCACCCCCCTCTTTTTCTCTGAGCACTGGTTTCCCATATCTTTTCACATTCGATACAAAGTTCTTACACTCACTCATCGTGCCCTTCTCACTGGTAACCCCTCTTTTCTGTCACAGCTCCTCTCTACTTATACCCCTCTACGTGCTCTTTGATCAGCATCCCAAAGTCTCTTAGTAGTCCTTGGTCCCCATCTGGTCCACACTTCCCTGGCCTGTTCTTAGTCCTTTTGTGTTGTTGCTCCCAGTCTTTGGAATTTCTTACCTACCTGCCTTTGAATTATGGTGTTGGCGACAAATACTGTGTATATCATGGACTGCCCGAAGAACAAACCAGTCAGTACTAGAGGAGATCAAACCAAAGCTTTCTTTAGAAGCTCAGATGACAAGAGAGTTTCAGCTTTCAAACTTTGGACACATCATTCAAAGAGAAAGATCATTGGAGAAAGACATAATGCTTGGCAAGGTAGAAGGTCACTGTAAAAGAGGAAGGCCAGCAATAAGATGGATCGATACAGTACCAGCAGCTATGGATACCACTTTATCAACAATGGGCCGCTTGGCTGAAGACCAAACAATGTTTAGGTCAACTATCCAGAGGATCACCAGGAGTCGACACCGACTTGACGGTATTTAACAACAACAATCTACCGCTCTCCGCTCTCAACTCATTCATCTGCTTTAAATCCCAATTGAAATCTTACCTTTTTACCCTTGCCTTTCCTGCGAGCACTCCTCAATCTTCATTCACCCTGTATTTGCTACTCTCCTCTTTCCCTTTTACACTCCCTAGAAGCTCCAGCTAATTGGAATGTTCCGTGTCTTCCACCGTTTCCTAACCTCTTGCCTCCTGTTTCCTATGTTGCTTGCACTCACCACTACTCTGTAACCTAGGCCCTCTTTCCCTCTCTCTCCATCGTTGTCTTGTCTCTTCTTCTCCGTCCTGCATTTCTTCTGTTTTCCCCTGCTATTTCTTTTCCTGGAAACTACTTAGCTGCACTGCTATAGACCGTATATCAAGTCAAATAAGCTAACTGTAAAATGCATCAGCTGGGAGGGGGAGCGATCAGAGCAGGGGAGCTCTACTTTGCTCTGCTGCATCAGCTTCAACAGCTTTTCACCTCTGCCCCCCTCCCCCCCTACTGCAGGACCAGGAGGAGGGGGAAGGGCTGCGCAGATACATCCCCAGGCCAGAGAATGAAAAGGCAAAGGAGGGGGAAAGATAAACTGCAGGTGAACGTCGTCTCCTTCCCATGACTCTGAAATCAGAAATGCAAACATTTTGGCAACATTTTCCTCCCTGAAGTCCTTGCTGCTTTTATTCTGCCAACAAAAATTAACTCCCAATAACTCTCACACCTCATCAACCTAAATTTTATTTATTTATTTATCAACCTAAATCAAAGTTAGAGCTAAGGTGAACCTATTGCCATAAAGCTAGGGACTGCCAATCAAAACAAGAGAAAAATACTACCCTTCTTACTGAGAAGATAAGCTAATATCTAGCCAACCCACACATAGATGGTGACTCTCTGAGGCATTGGGACTGGCCTCAGTAAGAGGTTGCGCTTGCGAGACTATTTCACGCTGCAGACACCCATCTTTTTAAACCCTAAATCTCAGTCATAGGCCTTCAACTAGTTTTTGTTCTGATTTTTGAAATGCATTTAAAAGGTTTGAAAGAACTTAGCTGATGTTGTAACGCCCAATCCTCAGAGAAGACCACAAACACCCCTGCTTGGCCTGGTCCTGAGGCAGCCCTATAAGGAGAAGGGCGAAACTTGAGTCGATGTAATGGGTTAAGCAGAAACATCAGCTATGAGGATCGGGCGCTACAACATCAGCTAAGTTCTTTCATCTATGTGTGGGTTAGATGGATAAATACTGCCCTCCTTACTGAGAAGATAAGTTACCTTCTCTTGTTTTGATTGGCAATCCCTGGCTTTACGGCAATAAGTTCACCTTAGCTCTTACTTTGATTTAGGCTTTTGTTTTGCAAGAAAAAGACTAGAGCTGCAGAAACAGAAGGGTTGAGGGACAAGTAGGGTAAGGGGGTGCATGCAAACCATACGGGGGATGGGTTTGTGCGTGAAAGTATGTGGCCGGGGAGCATAGGGGGTGATGGAGAATATCTCAAAGAGTCAGATGTGCTTATGTAGTACAGGTGGGTCAATGACTGAGTCAGGGGCGATGAGGGAGAAAGGTGGGCGTGAGAGAACCTAACAGTGTGAATGCAGTGGTGTAAGAGAGAGAACTGGATGAAGATACCAACAGAAGGAGAGATGACAAGGTGGAAAATGAATCCGAGAGTGGTGAATGCATGAAAGAGGATAATGGGGGATGAAGGAGTCAAACCAGAGGGAGGAGTTGAAGGAAATTAAATAGCTGAGGTGGGGTAAGGAGAGGGAGTGAGAGTAAGAGAGGGAGGTTATGGAGCAAGAGAGTCAGTGTGAGGATTGTGAGGGTGCTGATAGAGCTAGTTGAGGAATAAAAAAACCTTAAAATAGAAGATTGATGGAGGAGCAATCCAGTAAGGGGGAGGACAGTGTTGAGACAATCAGAACTGGAGAGTAAAAGGTGGTAAAACAGAGCAGAAAGGTAGGATTGGGGAGACTGCTAACCTTACCCTCCCTCCCACTGGCATAAGTTCAGTGTGCCTCCTTTGCCAGCTTCAATCTGATGCCAGTGCTTGGGGTCTCCTGGCTCCATTTGTTCAGACATCTGATTGAAGCCAGCAGATCGAGGCACACGCAAATAAAAAGTGTTTCTCCTCTGCCAGTGGGAGAGAGCGGGGGAGAGGTTTGTGCAAATTTGGTATGGTGTGCTGCAAGAAATTGAACAAACTCAAAAGCTTGCCACAAAATAAAAAAAAAAGATTAAAGAAGTCTTGCCCTACTTGATCATACACTCACTACAGCACCCTCTCTCTAAAGTTACCCATTGCTTCCCCCCTCATCACAGCGCCCTGAGGTCAGGCATATCATCAAGGGACACAGGGAAAGGAGGGGGTACTGTGAACCATCTCAGAAGGGGGTGATGACGCTTCAATCCACTGATGTGCTCTACAGACCTCCAGCTCAGACAGAGAAATGAAGACATCCAAAAGGTGGGAATGATAGGGGAGGTGGTATCGGTGGGAGACCTTAACTTGCCAAGTGTGCATTAGACGTATACTGACTGCAGAATATCTAAGAAATAGAGAGAGATACTTGGCCCCCTCCGAGACACTGCTCAGATGCAGCAATACAGAGTACACCAGCAGAGCAGAGCCATAAAACAACCAGTCTGCTCATCCCCACCTCCAACTCAGGATTACTCTCCCCCCACCCTCCCTGACAAAGGTGGTAGACTGGAAACCATGAGGGATCTGAGAATTACGAATATTGTAACATAATAACACAGCTGCCAACAGTCAGCAGCTTGGCCCATGAGAAAGTTAATCAGATCTCTTTATCAGGTCAACTCTACTCACATACCGAGTGGCATTTAAAGGAATATAATCAGATCACATGAAGAGAATGAAGATATTAAGTTACGTTTAGGGCATCCTCCGTAGTAACTAGGCTCGCCTGGCTAAACTCTAACTGCACTCCCGGCATGCACAAACTTCGTCTGTACGTAACTGGATAAACTGGCCAGCCGACAAGTTTGCCAGACAAAATTTAAGCAGTCAGAGGGGATGGAGAAGCATGAAGTGGGGAGGTTTGTCCTGCTACCTCCTAACACTACAAGGACAAATCTTTCAAACACTACCATTTCAATAAACGACCAGAAATAAAGACCAAAATAGCCCATCCAGTCTGCCTGCGTAGATGTACATACAAATCTCCAAATGGAATCCAACATCCAGACCTCTTCCCCCCAGGTCCCTCAAGCAACCTTTCTAAATAGCACCACAGCCTACCAAATCATAAACTTTCACTTCATGTAGCTCGGAGACTGATGGGCCAACAACACTACCGCTCTCTGTGGGTTACCCCAGTGCTCCACTTCCATCGTCCTGCTTATTCTAGACGGTTTGCAATTCTATAACCATTTTTGTCTCCACCTGTTCCCTTCAGGAGGATATTCTAGACATCCACCAGATTTTCCATGAAAAATTTCTTTCTGATATTATTCCTGGGTGAACCCCTTTGAGGCTTTGTATCGTATCGTCTCATTCTACAACTTTCAGGGACTTCAAAACTCTGCCGGTAATGCATTCTGTCAAAAGCGTTTTATTACGAGCAACCTCTGAGTTGGTGGTGTTTCGAAAAAAGAAAAAAAAAAAGACGACACCTAAAAATGCACCTATTCCGACAGGCTTTTTCCTAACTTTTACACTGCTTAGATCTGTGGCTATTTTAAGAAATGGATAGTTAGGGTCCATTATTCAGCAGCGGGTTAGCACTGCGCATTAAACCCGGATATTTAATGCCAGGGTCATATCCAGCCACCGGCACTGAATATCTGGTTTTGGCCACAGAAATCAGAAGCTAACTGGATAGTGGCTGAATATCAGGCCCTAAGGGGTTATTTCGAGACACGAATAGCGGGATGGACGTCCATCCCCGCTATTCGTGCCTTTCCCGGTCCCGTTTACCTTCCCTGTGTCTTGTATGGGGAAGGTAGACAGGGGCGGGAAAGGGGCAGATCAGGGGTGGTGTTAGGGCGGGCAGTGGGCGGTCATCGGCCCCGGATGTACAGAGCGGATTCTAATGTTGGCCCTGTAGGTCTGGGCTGGCAACTTGCACGGGGAACCTTTTCCACCTCTGGGGTGAAATAAGTTCCCCTAGTCACCAGGGATCGGCGGGCCTAGGGTGCGGATGGGGCAGGGAGGGGCTGAGGACATTCCCTGCAGTCCAACCCTGGCCTTAAGAGGCCAGATCAGGAGTCGGGCTGCGGGGAATCAGCTTCAGGAGCCAGCGGCCAGGAATCGTGGCTCTTCAATGGAGCTGTGGTGCCATGACAACCAGATGCCATGGTACCATGGCTCCATTGAAGAGCCCTGACTGAGTTAGCCAGGGATGGCCTGTATGTGCACCCCAGACAGAATCGGGGTCCCGGCCTGCACGTGCAGGCCTGTTCGTGATTCTGATCCTATGGGGCTAGATGTGCTCTGTGGGATCAGAATCACGACTCCCTCTGTGCGTCCGGTTCCGGCTGGATGCAAAGACGACCCAGATGTGCGGGATGGAATCGGGCCCTAACTGTCCATTTCTCATAACAGTCATAGATCTAAGCAGTGTAGAAGTTAGGAAAAGCCTGTCGGAATAGGTGCATTTTTAGGTTTTTTTTTTGAACCACCACCAACTTGGAGGTCGCTCGGAACTCTGCCGATAATGCATTCCACAATTTAGGGACTGCCATCAAAAACATTTTAATACGAAGACCCTGAAAGTGAACCCATTGAAACAATGGCACATCCAAGAGAAACATCTTGAGATCTTAAAACACAAGGTGAACAGTAAACTTTCAATGTAGTTGCCAAACCGAGTGGGGCTATATGATTTAATGATTTAAATGCAATCATCAAGATCTTATAAAGGATTTGTGGCTTAATAGGTAGCCAATGTAACTTATATAAATGAGCCGAAATATGGTCGAATCTTCCGCTATGTCTAACAAGACAAGCCGCAGCATTTTCTATCAATTGTATATAATGCCCGAATAGTATAAGCTGATAATCCTAAATATAGCTATGACAGGAGTCCGAAGGAGAAAAGACTAGTACCCAAACAGCCAAGAGAGATTCTCTCTCGACAGATAAGATTTTAAGCTCCAAATCATACTCAATTTAACTCAGCCTTTACATAGAAACATAGAAACATGATGACAGAAAAAGACCACATGGCCTACCTAGTCTGTCCTTCCATATCAACAACTACAACAGTCCACTTTTTACCTTTAGAGATCCTCTGTGTTGGTCCCATGCTTTTTTGAATTCAGTTACTGTCCTCATCTCTACCACCTTCACTGGGAGACTATTCCATGGATCCACTACTCTTTCCGTAAAGAAATATTTCCGCATATCACTCCTGAATCTATCTCCCTTCACCCTCATCCCATGTCCCCTCGTAGCAGAACTTGCTTTCAATTGAAAGAGGCTCTCTCCCTGAACATTTATGCCACGGAGGTATTTAAACATCTCAATCATATCACCTCTATCCCGCCTTTCCTCTAAGGTGTACATATTAAGATCCTTAAGTCTGTCCTCATATGCAGGCTTTATCTTATTTGAAAAGGGATTAGGAAAATCCCATTATCAAATACAAACTTTCTGTCTTATAGGGCTTCTGTACAGGCCACACCATCCTCCTTAGAACAGTGATCAGCTGCTTCCGTGACCTGCATACCACCATCTCAGCCAGGTCACTTTAACAGGCTTTTAAAAACCGCTGCCACGGGTCCACAGGGCTCAGGATCCAGAGAAGCGGTCATTTCTAGCATGGAAAAACTAGATGAGGGGGTTTAGAAACCAAAAATCAATCATCTGTTCCACGTAAGCCTGTGCGAGTGTGAGAATTAGGGCATCAGAACTCAGGGGTACGTGCATGCTTTGCCCGCTTATACCAATCTAGTTCCAAACCTTGGGCTCCACCATCTATGGGTACCCACTGCCATTCGTATGTACATAAGATGAACTGCAACATCACGCCCAATACACACAGCCCAAAGGGCCCGGCATGGCAGGGCTGCTCACCCCACGGCACTTTCCAAAATGTGTCCTCACAGCCCCACCCAAGCACATCGCCACAGTACATAAAGCAAGCAAACGTCTGCAAACATCTCTCATGAATATGCTTTGTGACTATCCTGGCAACAGGGACACATTCAAGGTCACAAGGACTCAGTGACAGAGCCGGGATTAAAACGGAGACACAGAGAGATGCAGAGACACACCCCCAGGGTCACAGCAAGAACCATGTGGGACGTGCAAAGGAGATCTGTCTCCCGCTCAGGCTAGAGTCATCAGACTGCAGACCTTTACAGCAAAAACATTACTGTTTTCAAAATCTTATGTAAAACTTTAATCCTGCAAACATGGCAGGTGTCCTTTCCAAGGCAACTACAGCCTGAGTACATGACAGGTCTCCTTTGCATAGGACATATGCAGGGTGACATAGCAGATGACTGCAGAAGAGACCCACTGCCCCATGACTACAACTGCCAGGTATAGTGTGTGACCCCTAATGAGGCGTCTCTCCTTGTGTTACCTTTCTCTTCCTTCTGTTACATATTTAGCTCAAACCGAGTCACATCCAGGCCCAGTACGTATTTTCCTGTCCCTGGAGGGCCTGCGATCTAAGTCAGCACCTGAAGCAACAGAAGGTTAAGCGACTGGCCCAAAGTCACAAGGAGCATCAATAGGATCTGAATCCCAGCTTCTCTGGTTTCCAGCACAATGCTCCTACCACTAGGTTACTCCTCCACTCCACTTCTCATTCTCTGATCTCTCAGAGACGATCAGACAAAACTGCACACAATCCAGCACCTGGGTCCTCCCATCTCCTATATCCTACGAGATCACTCTGATGTAAATAGCTCCCAAAGCTGGTGAGGCTCTTGTCCTATCATCCGCCCTTCCAGGTCTGTAATTCGTTACTAGAGAATGTAGTAAAAGCTGTTAGTGTAACTGGGTTTAAAAAAGGTTTGGACAAGTTCCTGGAGGAAAGGTCCATAAACCATTATTAAACAGGATCTGGGAAATCCACTGCTTACCCTGGGACAAGCACTGTGGAACCTGTATGCCTTTCTGAGAACCTGCCAGGTACTTGTGACCTGGATCGGCCATTATTGGAAACAGGATACCCGGCTTGATGGACCTTGCTCTGATCCAGTATGGCATTTCTTATGTTCTTCTTATATCCCCCAAAGACTTACTAGACAGCAGGAGTAGTCTTGTGGCTACAGCAGTGGGCTGGGACCTAGGGACAACAGCATTCAAATCCCACCACTGCTCTTTGTGACCTTAGGCAAGTTACTAAAACCTTCCATTGACTGTAAAGCTCTCTGGGGATAGAGAAACACCTGCTATACCTTCAGCTACTACTGAAGTACTACCAGCTTACCAGCACCAACCCGGTTGGTTTCTGAGGAGTTATAGCTCTGGCAGCAACCCCGTGCCCCCATGGCCTGCAACGTCACTGGATTGTACTTCCACTTCCCATTCTTTGTTCTGCCCTCATCACCTACATACGATTTGTCATACTGCATCAGACCAAAAGGTCCATCAAACCTAGTATCCAGGGACAAATCCAGGTGACAAGGACCTTTCCCCCTCACCTCTGCATTGTGCCCACCCTAAATCTTGGTGCCATGCCACAGAGCCCAGCTAATCTCTGACTCTCCCCCCACCTATTTTCCACTTAGGTGAGTAGCCTAGTGGTTAGAGCAGCAGCCTGGTGAACAGAGAGACCAGGGTTCAAATCCCACTGGCCTTGGGCAAGTCACTTAGCACCCCCCCCCCCCCCAAAGCCTCAGGTACAAATTGAGATTGTAAGTCCTCCAGGGACAGAGAAATCCTACTGTGCCCAATTCTAAAACTCACCTAGAACTATTCCTGGAAAAGGCGAGCTAGATGCTATATAAAAATCCCAGGCTTCTCAATATTTCTGATTATGGCCCGAGTACCCAAGCAAGTCTCCTTTACACCTTAAATGAATTATAGGCAAATAAAGCAGGTCTCTTAGGTGATCCCAGCTTGAGGAAATGACAGGTTTCCTTTACACAGATGCTCTGCGTCTTTCCCTTTGTACTGAATGCAAATATTCCTTCCAGGCCCGGCTGCAGCAACAACCAGCTGCCCCCTGGCACTCACTGGCTGCGGTGTGGGAAGGCGGCATCTCATGGTATAGTAACGACTAGCTTGGTACGGGCCCTCTTCAACCAGTTCAGAAGCTGAAAGTGTTTAATATGTTCAAATGATACATTTCCTGGGCGCCTTCGCAGCCCCTCGTCACGCTCCCTGGGCACCCTCGCCGCATTTATTTATTTTAAAATTTATATTCCGTTCACTAACATGGTGATTACAAGTAGTACATACCAAATCATGTGAAATAAAATCCATATTAAAATCCCTGTGTTCACTTGCAGCCCCCTCATTACATTCCCTGGGTTCACTTGCAGCCCCCTTTTCACATATCCTGGGTGTGCTTCGCAGCCCCTCATTAGGTACCTGAGCGAGCTCACAACCCTTCGTCACACTCCCTAGACGAGCTCACAGCCACTTGTTACATACCCTGTGTTCGCTCGCAGCCCCTCGTTACATACCCTGTGTTCGCTCGCAGCCCCTCATTACGTGCCCTGGGTGAGCTCACAGCCCCTCTGTAATGCCAGCACACTACTCTTATCTATTCAATCTCTGAAAGTGCCTTTTCCATCAATCAGGTGCAGGGCCACTCTGCATCAGAGGCTGAGGTCTGGGGATGTGTTTTAATCCTCATTTCTCTGGTACAATGAATACCATTCTGATGCCAGCTGCACCTCTCACCTCCCCCTCCCCAGATCTGTCATCAGTTTTTGAGTCCTTATGCCCTGCCACAGGTCCACGGCAGTGTGGACTTGCCACCCTGCCTGAGATTTCTGCCAAGCCTCTCTGGTTTCTTCAGGCAGCAGAGGATAACAGCATGGCAGAGGTGCCCGCTATGAGGAAATGCATTAGGACCTGGGCAGGAGATAACATGCTTGGCTTTCCCCGTATCTGTCAAAGCAGGAAATGAGCAGAGCAGGCAAGGAATGAATCACACTCAAGGGGAAAGAAAGCAGCAACTTTCTGAGCCTGCGGCGAGGCGAGCATACTGCCACCCAAACGCAGTGGGCAGACATAGGAGGGCCTGGTGCACCCATGCGTCCAGGGTCCCAGCTGGATCCTCACCCCGTGCCACTAGCCAGAGAACCAGGGGCTGGGGGAAGGGTCCTGGAGTCCTCCCTCCTAACAATCCAGCTGCCAAAATCTATCCTAAGCACAGCTGAGAGAGGCCGGACAGCCGGGAGCCTGCCACAGTATCTCCAAGTATCAGTCACAAAGTTAAGGGCTGCGAAAGGCGAATGTCCCCCCCACCATTAAGACCTGACCAGCAGCTGATCCCTTACTGAAGAGCCCCCCCCCCATTCCAGACTGAGCAGGAAGGAGAAGCTCCGGGGGGGGGGATCCTGCAGGGCAATAAGTGCAGGAGGATCCCGGTCCGGATAGAGTGCAAAAGCGAACTGCCTCAGGCGGGGGGCTGGGATTATAGTAACGCCAGCGATCAGGCATCGTGGCAGAAAGGGATCAGCAGCTCCGCGATTCTCCCCAGAAGCGTGCAAGAGGGACACAGGGGGCTCTGGCATCCCACGCCGTGCAAGAGGGTTGTGGGGCGCCAGAAGCAGAGGCAGGATGGGGGCTGCCACTCACCTCTGCGCGGCCACTAGCCGAGATCGCTCCCTCGCTGCTGGGCTGAAGGTGGGGTCTGGCAGGCAGGATGTGCAGCGGCAGCTCTCAGGCGGGGGGATGGGCGGGCTCCTTAAAGGCGCAGCAGCTCATTTGCTGCACTGCCTTGCGGCACCTTCTCGTTAACCCTTTCCCGGGCCGTAGCCTGAGCGGATGGCCTCGGGGTACGGCAACAGGCTCGGCCGGTTCGACTTCTTCTAATTCCTCACAGTTTGCAGGCCTGCAAAGAGCTGCTATTACCAACCAGAAAGCATTTCCAGTGGCAACAGGCAGCCGTGGGATCCCAGGGCAAGAAAATGCAAAGAATGAGCAGGAAAGAGGAGGAACAGCAGCAAAGTCTGTCGTATCCCGACACTAGGCAAGAAAGAAAAAGTCGGCGTGCACAAGCTGCCAAGACAGTTCCTCTTACTGGGGCGACTGGGAGGGGGACACACACCCTCCTCCCCAGCCCTCATCTCCCTTTCGCTGGGCGGGCAGAGCAACACCCCATCCTAAACCACAAGAACGTTTTTAAGAGCCACCAGGAAAGGGAGCAATTAAGGTATCAACCTTTTATTCTCTCAATAGTTCCTCATCAGGCCATTTTTAGACACCAACAAGTGCAATATAGTTTTTTCTCCCATATCTTTAAAAACCAGAGGTTTTTTTTAAACCAAGCCACTTGTCCTGATTGAGCGGTTTCTCCCGAAGTATTCTATTGTATTGCATCCCATCACCAGCACAAATTCATTTAAAATGCCAATAAGATAAGCTCCTGCATCAGGGAACGCACTTCATAATAGCAGTACCTTCTGCTGGCATCACTTCCCCAGAGAACAAGACGAGGGGCTGCCAACGCACCCGGGGGTACATTACGGGCTTCCAATGCACCCGGGGGTACGTTACAGGTTGCCAACTCACCCGGGGTGTGTAATAAGGAGCTGCAAGCACAACCGGAGTACATAACAAGGGGCTGTGAGCACACCCGGGGCACAAAACGAGGATCTGCAAACTGACCCGCGGTACGTAATGAGGGTCTGCAAACTCATCTGGGGTACGTAATTGCTGCTACTGGGCCTGGAAGGAATATTTGCAATCAGTAGTAAGGGACAGGCGCAGAGCTTCACTAGAAGCTATACAGCTTGTGCGTCTGTTTAAAGGAGACCTGCATTTCTTACCTGCAACTCATTTAAAGTGCTTTCATGCAGGGGCGGCCCAAGGGTGGTGCGGGGCCATGTGCGGAGACTCGGTGCGGGGCCTCATTTGCATAAGGGACCTCATTTGCATAAATATTTGCATAATGTTACTATACACTAACTTTTAGTAAACATGCCTCTTAATGAGTGTATGGATAAAGAAAGACTAAAAGATTTCTATATTACTATAATCCAGTGCCAACCGCCAGGCACATTAGGAACTACTACAAACACTGCCCATTTAGAACCCATAGCAAACCCGTATCCTAACAGCACTACCAGGACTCACAAAGTATCATACCGTAACTATCAAAAGGCAACACTGCAAATATTAAACCAATACATTTCAGAGAATAACAATGCATGACCTACTGGGGAAAGAGAACAAGTGGCAATGTCAAATAGGAATTACATAAACAGAATACCTCAGCTCAGTTACACATGCAGAACATAGACCATCACCAAACAAGGAATAACAATTTAGAAATGGGAAGACAATAATTAAACTGGGAACCCCAAAAGCCAAATTTGGAACGTACAACACTGTAGAAATAAAACTATAAATTAATTTCTTCTTGTACTAAACAAAGCACAGACATTAATGATGCACATTTCTCAGAGCTGACATATTCCAATTAATAAATTCAAAATAAAGAGATATTTTTCTACCTTTTGTGCATTTTTTTTCAGTTGCAATTGCTCCAGCCACTTTCTTCTGGTTTCTTCATGTCTTCTTTTAACTCTCCGTCGTCTGCTGTCCATTTGTCCTTTCTTCTCTCTTCTAGTTTTTTTCCATTCTCTCTCTACATCTGCTGTAACATACTAATCTTTCTCCTTTTGATCTTTCCTCATTCCTATTTCATCCACTCAAATTTTACCCCTCCATCCTCAATCCCCACTTACTCTCCCAATATCCTTCCAATTGTAGATTTGTCTTCCCTCCCACACAAAATATTTTTCCCCTCTCCAAGCTCCATCCCATTCTAATCCTCCCCCCAACATCCCACTAGAGGACAGCAACCTTGGGCCGGAAGGACTGGGGTTTCTAGTCCCACAGGTGCTCCTTGTGGTCTTGGGCAAGCCACTTAACCCTCCATAGCCCATGTTCCCTGTAAAATAGTTCTCCAAGTTATAATACCCTGTTCAATGTAATTTCAGTTTGTTCAATGTAAACCGCACTGATGCAGAATAGCGCGGTATATAAGAGAATGTAAATAAATAAAATAAATAAATCAGCTCCCTTCTAGTTCCAGCCCCACCCAGCATCCACTCCCTTCTAGTCCCCGCATCAGCCTATTTCCAGTCCTAGCCCCCATAAGCCCATTTCCAGTCCTAACTCCCCCATCCATTTCCAGTCCTATCCGGGTTCCCTCCATCAGCTCATTTCCAATCCCAGCCCCCCCATCAGCCCATTTATAGTCCTTTCCTAGCCCCACCATCAGCCCATGTCAAATCCTAGCTTCCCTCCACTCAGTCCATTTCCAATCCAAGCCCCCCATGAGCCTACTTCCAGTTCTAGCCCCTCCATGAGTCCATTTCAATCCAAGCCCCCACCACAGCCTATTTCCAATCTTAGCACCCCCCTAAAGCCCATTTCCAGTCCTATCCTAGCCCCTACATCAGCCCATTTCCTGTCCTACCCCCCCCCCCCACTCAGCCCTTTTCCAGTCCTAGCTCCCTCCCCTCACAGCCCATTTCCATTCCAAGCCCCCCTCTCCATCAGCTATTTGCAGTTCAAGCCCTCCTTCCACTCAGCCCATTTCCAGTCCTAGCAACCCCCCCAGCCCATTACCAGTCCTAGCCCCCCCATAGCCCTTACCAGTCCTAAGCCCCACATCAGCCCATTACCAGTCCTAAGCCCATCAGCCCATTTCCAGTCCTAGCCCCCCCATAGCCCATTACTAGTCCTACACCCCCATCAGCCCACTTCCAGTCCTAACCCCCCCATCAGCCCATTTTTAGTCTTAGCCTCCCTATAGCCCATTACCAGTCCTAACCCCCCCATCAGCCCATATCCAGTCCTAACCCCCCCCCCATCAGCGCATTTTTAGTCTTAGACTCCCCATAGCCCATTTCCAGTTCTAACCCCCCCATAGCCCATTACTAGTCCTAACCCCCATCAGTCCATTTTTAGTCTTAGCCCCCCCATAGCCTATTACCAGTCCTAACCCCCCATCAGCTCATTTCCAGTCTTAGCCCCCTATCCGCCTCCAGTTCTAACCCCCCATCAGCCCATTTCCAGTTTTAGCCCCCCATTCAGCCCATTTCCAGTCCTACCCCCCATCAGCCCATTTCCAGTCTTAGCCACCCCATCAGCCCACTTCCAGTCTTAGCCCCCCATCAGCCCATTACCAGTCCTAACCCCCCCATTTCAAGTCCTAGCCCCCCATAACCCATTACTAGTCCTAACCCCCCCCCCCCATCAGCCCACTTCCAGTCTTAGCTCCCCCCCATAGCCCATTACCAGTCCTAACCCCCCTCCCCCCATCAGGCCAAATAGATTAAAAAAAAAAACAGCTGCCGCTGCAGCAGAATCAAGCGTCCCGCCGCGGGGCCCCCTACCCGGCAAAGCCTCCCAGAAACATCAACTTTGGACAGAGTCCCAAAGTGCGGGCTTTCAGAGCCACGAGAGTTTCCCTTTCTCGCGCGGCTGTGTTAAGCCTGCCGGGGCTGATGGGATTTCCCATCAGCCCTGGCGGGCTTAACACAGCCGCGAGACGTCAGGGAAGCTCTCACGGCTCTGAAAGCCCGCGCTTTGGGACTCTGTCCGAAGCTGATGTTTCTGGGAGGCTTTGCCGGGTGGGGGGGGGGCCCCGCGGCGGGACGCTTGATTCTGCCGCTGCCACGGTGGCAGCGGCAGCTGGTTTGCTTTTTGTTTTAATCTATTTGGCCTGAAGAATGTTTTTTGCGCGGGGCCCCCTGAAACGTGGGGCCTTGTGCAAGAAACATTCTTGCTCAATGGACGGGCCGGCCCTGCTTTCATGTCAGACGTAGAGAGGAGCAGAGCACCACAATTCAGGACCTACTAGGGAGATCCAAAACACGGTTCAACAGCTACATGGTTCACTTATCTGCAAGGAGATGAAAGTAGACAAACATGTCTGTCCAAAAGGGGCTCGGACTCCTGCGCAGTATCCGACTCCATGCCTGCGATAAAGGAGAACACTACACCTCAGGGACCCCTTGGGTGGAAGCTTTTCCTTCTTCCCAAAGTTAAAGAGCTCCGGCAATCCTGGTCATAGTTTCTTAGTCAGAACAGTACAAATCTGGCCACACGTAGGCCGGTTGGGTACCCTGAGCTCCCGCAGGACATCTGGCCGGTGCTAGGAGCAGTGTGCACTAGCGTTTGTGACACCACTCTTTAGGGTTACTTTCACGCTAGCCTTTTGCTTTTCACAGTGTCTGGGCCACAGCAAGGACCAGCAGAGATGGTGATGGCCGAGTGTCAGCAATGGCAGGCTAGGTCGACAGTGGTCACAATCAGGGGCGACTCAAGGCAATCTACTGCCTGAGGCGAAGGATGAGATGGTGCCCCCCCCTGCCCCCTCCCTGTAGAGGTGGACGGGGCTTTTTCAGAGCTCCAATCAGGGACTGAACCAAACCAAAAAGCCGACTAGATAATATGGAGGAAATGCAAGATGTTTGCACACCAAGGAACTAAAAGAGAACGAAAACCATTAGCACAGTTTATAAAACCAAATTATAACTCATTTTTATTTTGTTGTTATAAACTGCGTTATGGTTCTTGCTTTTTATTTTTCAACATATATTTTGCATCCACAGTGGGTGCAGAGCAGAACCAGGACATTCATCCACAGAACTCAATATCTTAAAAAAAAAAATCTGATTCTGATCATCTCACTAACAACAAACATTCTCCAATACCAGGCATATTGTGAACGAATACAAAACCCTACAACAAAGAGCACATCTACCATACCATACCATACCAGCACCAACTTCCAAAACTCACATAAGGAGCCCATGTAAAAAAAGGTCACTGTAAATACTTCAGTAGGCCCTGGAACATCCATACACCTATTTGAAAAGCTGAGCAAGTAAAATTACTACAGTACAGTATAGATCTTTATGTACAAACTCCATGTTAACAGAACACCTGGCCTCAGTCACACACTCAGAACACAGACCTCACCAAGTACAGAATAAGTAACCACAATCTAAAGTAAAAATAAAAATATGCAGACAAAATTTAAACTGAAACCCCCAAGAAGCCAGACTCCGCATGCAGTGCAACATCAGATAAATAAGAGACGCAGTTACCCCATACTGTGCAAAATATAAAGATAGCACAAAGTCCAATCACTAAAATTAAATAAAATTATTTTTTCTACCTTTGTAGTCTGACCATTTTATTCTCTGATCATGCTGGTCCCAATCTGCAGCTTCTGCTTTCCTGTCTTCTCTTATCTCTCTTTCTGTGGTCCATCTACCATTTCTTATCTCTTCTTTTGTTTTCTTCACTTCCTTCCATCATCCCATTTCCAGTTCCAGTAACCCTCCCCAGTATCGACCCCCTTTCTAGTCCTCCCCTCCCAGTACCCTCCAATGTCAACCGCCTTGCATTCCCACGACTGCCGCTGGTACCCATTCCCTTCAGCCGCGAAGGGAGAGTCCCTTTCCCGCAGCTCTGTTAGTTGAGCCCGCCGGCGCTGATGGGAAACAGAAAATTCCTGTTTCCCATCAGCGCCAGTGGGTTCAGCTTTAACAGAGCCGCAAGAAAGGAAAACTCTCCCTTCGCGACTCTGAAAAGCAGCTGGCGCTGAAGAAAATACAAGAAGGGCTCTGCTGGGGAGGCAGGGGGGCCGCAGGACACTTCATTCTGCCGCTGCGGCTCCGGCTCCTCTGATCGTTTTTTGGCTTCACTGTTTCTATTACTATTTTGTAAATTCCCCCGTCTTCTTTTTAGCTTCACCTCTAAATGTATTCCTTTAGCAACACATGTAAGACTGAAATGCCAATAAAGCTTTGTGAATCAGGATGAGGGGCCAAGGGAATAAATTCAAGGGTAATATCAGAAAAAATGTCTTTACAGAAAAAGGGGGGGGGGGCGGTGTGCATGGCGTGACCTTCCATTGGAAAAAGTGTGGGGTAAACATAGAAACATGACGGCAGATAAAGACCATACGGCCTACCCAGTTTGCCTTTCCAAACCAATGACTATAGTCCCCTTTATCTCCCTTTAGAGATCCTCTGTGTTTCTCTCATGTTTTCTTGAATTCAGATACAGTTTCTGTCTCTACTCCCTCCATTGGGAGACTATTCCATGCATCTACCAATCTTTCCATTAAAAAAATATTTCTGCAAATTACTCCTGAGTCTATCTCCTTTCACTTTCATTCTATGCCCCCTTGCTGCAAAGCTTTCCTTAAATCGAAAGAGGCTTCCCCCCCCCCCCAATGCATTTATGCCACAGAGTTTTTAATAAACCCTTTCCAGGCCGAGCCCAAAACTCTCGGGATCCAAAATTCTGACTAAATATTCCTATCAAATGGTATATAATACATGACCATAGCAGAAGGAAAATCACTATTAGAACATATTGAATAAGATGGGTACAATTTTCCTGAAATATGCAAAAATTAACCCGGCTGCAGAATGTGGATTAAAAATTTATAGTAGGCCTTGTCATGCATTAAGGACATTTGCTTTAAAGTTGTAACCCACTATTTAGAACCACTGTGAAAAAGGGAAATAAAAGCCTTATTAATTCCCACCACTCAGCTTGATTGCTTCATTGAAGATTGGAGCTAAAGCAACTACAAGGACCAAGAGCCATTTGGGCCTTTAGAAGACTCTCCAATCTCAACCTTATATTTTTGTGTCCCACCTGCCCTGGCTTCCACTCCGGGTTTTATTCTTTTAAACCTAGGAGTTTATTTTTCTTTCTTTTGCAGTTGTAAGCACCCAATAAAACATCCAACAACTACGCCATTTATGTCAGCAACACTTCCCTGGTGGCCAGTGGACGCCAGGGCAGGTGGGACACAAAAATATAAGGTTGAGATTGGAGAGTCTTCTAAAGGCCCAAATGGCTCTTGGTCCTTGTAGTTGCTTTAGCTCCAATCTTCAATGAAACAATCAAGCTGAGTGGTGGGAATTAATAAGGCTTTTTCCCTTTTTCACAGTGGTTCTAAATAGTGGGTTACAACTTTAAAGCAAATGTACTTAATGCAGGTAGAAAACAAACTCAGGGTTCAAAGCAAAAACTGTTATACTTCACAGGAATGGAGGTGCTCAAACAAATAAAGAATGCTCTGCTGGCAATTCACCCAATCACAAGTCTGGCAGTGACTCTAAACTTTCAGAAATGCAAAGTGTACAGTCCATCTCTTGGTCAGACAAATCTCCTGCCAGTTCCACTTGCATTGGCATGGTATCAGAAAGCTCTGATTCTATATCCCTGGTTTCTTGTAAAACACATTCAGGGGTTTTGTATATTTTCTGTAGCAGCTCCCAATGTCCTTGGCCTAGCCTAGGGCGTCGGCCACTTGCTGTGTTAGGCTTTAAAGTACCCTCTTTCCTTAGAGGCTTTATAGGAGCTTTATCATAGCTTTTGCCATTCACAACTTTCTTATTAGGCATACATTTCTCATACCTTGTATGGCAGCAAACCTTCAGTAACCGGCTTTCTTCTACTGCCTGCCTTTCACAGGCAGCAGCTTGGTGAAATTCTTTTCTATGACGGTTAGGCTTACCCTGTAGCCTTTGACTTCCTTCTCCTGGTGAAGGCCTGCCTCTGTACAAGCCCAGCTTCTGGCTTTCTGACTCAGTGTGGCTTGGCTTCTCCAGCTATTCTTGTTTGGCTTAAGGTTGCAGTTACAGCATGGCTTTTGCCTCTGAGGGCAAACAGCTCTCGGTTTGGCTTGAGCTGACACCTCCTTAGGTCCTTCCTCAGCTCCTGAGAAATCACCTCTCCCTCCTGGGAATCCTCTAGCACTAGAGTAGTCAGGTTTCCACTTCCACCTCTCTCTCTCGGTGCTGCCAGTGATTCACCCTTTGCTTCTGCTTGGGCTGCTGCCTCTGCTGGTGCTTCTATCTCAGAGGCTGCTGGTACTCCTTCTGCCTCTTCTCCTTCCTCTCTTCCAGTCTTCCACACTCCCCTTATGAAGCCCTCCTGCTCTTGAGGATTGGAAGCTGGTTGGCATTTCCTCGTGACCAGCTGGGCGTGGCTCTCCAGTCTCCTTGAAGGCACTCTTGCTCCCTCTAGCTGGTTCCTGGGAATATTGCAAGTCTTTTTCTCTGTGAAAAACTCCTTCTTTTCTCTCAACTGGGCTCTCATCAGCCCTCGCTGCATGACAGCCTTTAAAGGGTTACATCTCTATCGTATCTCTTTCCTGCCTTTTCTTCAAAGTATATATATTGTGATCTTTAAGTCTTTTCCCATATACCTTATAAAGAAGCCCACTGACCATTTTGGTAGCCAGGGGCGGCCCAAGAGGGGTGCAGGGCCATATGTGGAGGCTTGGTGCGGGACCTCATTTGCATAAATATTTGCACCATGTTAACATGCACTAACCTTTAATAAACATGCCTCTTAATGAGTGTCTGGATAAAGAAAGACTACCAGATTTCTACATTACTATACTCCAGTGCCAACTGCCAAGCACATTAGGAAGTACTACAAACACTGCCCATTTAGAACCCATAGCAAACCCACCATATCGTAACAGCACTACCAGGACTCACAAAGCACCAGACCCTACCTATCAAAAGGCAGCACTGCAAATATTAAAACAATACATCTCAGAGAATAACAATGCATGACCATCTGGGGAAAGAGAACAAGTGGCAATGTCAAATAGGAATTACATAAACAGAATACATCAGCTCAGTTACACATGCAGAACATAGACCATCACCAAACAAGGGATCACAATTTAGAAATAGGAAGACAATAATTAAACTAGGAATCCCAAAAGTCAAACTTGGAATCTAAAACACTGCAAAAATAAAACTATAAATTAATTTCCTCTTATACTAAACAAAATGCAGACGTTAAAGACGCACATTTCCCAGAACTGACATATTCCAGTTAATAAATTTAAAATAAAAAAGTATTTTTCTACCTTTTGTTTGTGCAGTTTTTTTTTCAGTTGCAATTGCTCCAGTCACTTTCTTCTGGTTTCTTCATTTCTTCAGCTAACTCTCCATTGTCTGTTGTCCATTTGTCCTTTCTTCTCTCTTCTAGTTTTTTTCCATTCACTCTCTACATCTTTTAACATACTGATCTTTCTCCTTATGCTCTTTCCTTATTCATTTTTCATCCACTCAAATTTTACCCCTCCATCCTCAATCCCCACTTACTCTCCCGGTACCCGGCCAATCGTAGATTTTTCTTCCCTCCCACACAAAATATTTTTTCCTCTCCATTTCACTCTCCCAGCCCCATCCCATTCTAGTCCTCCCCCAACATCAGGTCCCTTCTAGTTCCAGCTCCACCCAGCATCCGCTCCCTTCTAGTCCCCGCATCAGCCCATTTCCAGTCCTAGCTCCCCCATCAGCCCATTTCCAGTCCTATTGTAGCCCCTCCATCAGCACATTTCCAATCCTAGTCTCCCATCAGCCCATTTCCAATCCAAGTCCCCCATGAGCCCATGTCCAGTCCTAGCTCCCCCATCCATTTCCAATCCTATCCTTGCCCCCCCAATCCTAGCCCCCCATCAGCGCATTTCCATTCCAAGCTCCCCAACAGCCCATTTCCAAGTCCCCCTCCCCATCAGCTATTTCCAGTCCTAGCTCCCCCCACTCAGCCAATTTCCAGTCCAAGCCCCTCCATTCAGTCCATTTGTGGGAGGAGTGGCCTAGTGGTTGGGGCAAGTTACCTCAGGCTGGAAGGTCACTAGAGGACTACACTAGAGGCCACTAGAGGACAGCAACCTTAGGCCGGAAGGACTGGGATTTCTAGTCCCACAGGTGCTCCTTGTGGTCTTGGGCAAGCCACTTAACCCTCCATTGCTCATTTTCCCTGTAAGAATTAGTATATGTGTCTCATATCCCCTTGTGTTAAATGTATCCCCCAATTGTGTTGTGACCACTTTGATTGAAGGATAAGGTGGTATACACAACTGTCTAAATAAATAAAATAAATACATTTCCAGTCCTAGCTTCCCCCCACTCAGCCCATTTCCAGTCCAAGCCTCTGATGAGCCCATTTCCAGTCCTAGCCCCTCCATCAGTCCATTTCCAGTCAAAGCCCCCCTCCCTATCAGCTATTTCCAGTCCAAAGCCCCCCCCCACTCAGCCCATTTCCAGTCCAAGCCCCTCCCCTCCCAAAGAGCCCCACGGCTATCTAAAATGCTTTAGAGGGAGCCGGAGAAGCCTGGCTCATCTCTAACAGCTGCTGAAGTGAAGAGCGTCTTTTTCCTTCACTTTGGCAGCTGTACTGTAGTTTACAATGTTGCTGCGCTGAGGTCAAAGGGGGCTTCCTGTTTTGCGCACTCAGCGCAGCAGCATTCTAAACTACAGTACAGCTGCCGAAGTAAAGAAAAAAAGATGCTCTTCACTTCGGCAGAGGTGAGCCGGGGCCTCTCTGGCTCCCTCTAAAGCCTTCCTGCCTGCCGGTACTCAATGTGGGATGTTGTTGGCGTGGGGCCCCCTGAAGCGCAGGGCCCTGTGCGAACAACATTCTCGCACAATGGACGGACCAGCCCTGTTGGTAGCCGCCCTCTGCACTGACTTCATCCTGTTTATATCCTTTTGAAGGTGCGGTCTCCAAAATTGCACACAATACTCCCAAATAAGGTCGCACCAAAGACTTATTCAGAGGCACTATCACTTCCTTTTTCCCACTGGCCATTCCTCTCCCTATGCACCCAAGCATCCTTCTGGCTTCCGCCATCACCTTCTGCGGTGTTTAGCAGGAAGGGTGTAAGGACAGGGCTAGAGAGGTTTCATCTTCCCTTGGTTTCTCTGTTTGTTCATATATATATCCTGTAGGTAGCTTCCTCTTCCCCTTGCTTATGTATACACACACACCTGCGTTCCTGAAACATTCTTAAAATGTTTTGTCCCTGTCCCTCATCATACCTCATATCCGCCTGCTACAGATAACCGCTTTCATCTGCAAACCTCCTTTCCTCAGTGGGATTTCCAGGAGTGCAGTCTGCCCCACACGTCACTTAAGAGTATTGACAGGTTACTTTCGTCTTTAAGTGAATTGCATTCTGAAGATTTGGGAGAGATGTGTGGATGGCGAGTGGGCACAGCTAGGCTCCTGTAGAGATGAGGCCTACTGCTCACAGGTTTCACACTTGTGCTAACTCGACCCCTAATCTGTGAAAGAAATGGACACTAGAGGCGACGGCATGCTAAGAAGCACAACCAGGACTGGCTAATCCTGGGTCTCTCCCCTGGAAGCACCTGCTTCCCACCACTTTTAATAATTAGCACAAAGCCTGGCCAGCTTTACAAGGAGGTGGAATTCCCACCCCAAGGGGCGATACTGCCACCAAATTGCAGGGCCGCTAGCCCAGATGTACCTCAGCATTGCCACACTCTTAACAGGAAGCCATCAGACAGACTCCCTCCATGCATCTTTTGTACTGTTCTCCTTAATCAGAGGCCGCTCTGCAGTTTGCAACAGCTGGAAAAAATTCAGAATTTCAGGGCTTTTCCTTGAGCACTATTTATTTATTTCAGGATATTTGATGTATTGCTCAAGGAATAAACAGCTGTCAAAGTGATTCGCAATAATACAAACCAATGGGAGGGAAGAAAAAAGACAAGACAACAAAAGCAGAGGAGAGAGGAAGACAGCGATGCGTAATGCTTGGCAGTGATGGGGTGGGGGGGAGTTAGGGACAGATAAGGAAAACCATCAAATGAGGGAGAATTGAGGGAAGGAGGAATAGAAACGCCTGATCTTAAGATTCTTCTTGTTCCCCAAGTTTAAGGATTCCTAGTGGAGGCTCTGAGGGAGAGATTTCCAGAGGCAGGGACTTGGATTGGTGAAGGCGCAATGTCGAGAGATCCCTAGCCAGAGAGAGGAGGGAGGACTATGAGAGGCCTGGGAAGGGTGTAGGGGGAAATAAGGGAAGCACAGAGTAGAGGGGAGGTAGCAAACAACATATACTATACTCCACCAACCTCGTAACGGACTCCCTACCACCTCAACAGAGCAAACCCTAAGCACCTTGCAGAGCACAAACTTTATGTAAATAGTTAAACAGTTAAATGTAAACAAAGTCAACATTGCTGTATATAGTTTTATAGAACGTTCTATGTAAACCACCTTGAGATTCTGAAAGGCGGTATATAAAAATTGTTAAATAAATAAACATGGTGAACAAGACGACGTGCAGGGGCAGGGAGCCAAAGAACAGCAGGGATGTGAAATCAAAGTGGTGCGCACCAAAGTTTAGCGGCTGTGGATCGAATCATGGAGGCAGTAGAGAGAACGGTGAAGGGGATCATTGTAGAGCATGTTACAGTAATCCCGTTTGGCCATGTTCAGTTTAATGGCCAGAAGCCTAAGCAGTGGATGGGTTAGCAAGACTGGACACAATGAATACGGAGTAGGGTGAAGAAGAAGCTCTTAACAGAATTAATCTGAGGTTTAAAGGTTAGAGAAAAGTCAATACTGACACCCAGCATTTTGACAGCTGCAGAAGGGGAGGGGGAGGAGGAGGGAAAATGCGATGGAGACCAAAACAGATGGATTTTCATTTTGATGCATTGAGAAACAGGTGGTGATCATGAGCCAGTTGCCAATGGCTCTAAGACAGTGATGAGGATGGAGGTAATATAATCCGGAGAGCGAGTGGTGAATAAAATTCCGAATATCAAAAAAATCCCCCGGAACCTTAAATTCTCTTTTTGTCGGAGCCGGTCAGCACAGTGCTGGCTGGCATCAAGGTGTTACTATTTTTAAACTATATGGAAGTATATAGAAATTTATCCAAATGTATCACCTAATTGTTACAGGATTATGGAAAGTTTGCCTGGGATTTTCCAACTCTTGCCACGGAAATTACTCTGAGCTGCCTCAGGAAAATGGAGGCGGTGCTGCCAATGGCAAGCTTACCAAACAGCCCTGATTTCTGGGGACTGTCCCTGATTTGGGATGGATGTTGCTAGCAGTGCCTCCGGAAACCTGTCCTCGATTTAATGGAAGCAGAAGGCAGAAAACAAAGTGCAAGGCTTCTCTCCTTTTCAGCCGACTATCCTCTCTGTCACCCACCGGTTTAATTTCAGATTTGGATTACTTGTTAGCAGACAATTTTAGATGTGTTGCTGAAGTAATACTTTTAGCAGTTAAGGTAACAAAGAAAACAGAAAAAGACAGAGGGAGACTATTTAGAAGGTGGTAGTAATAAGAGTGGAATAAAATTACAGTCTACAGAGAGAACAATAAGAGCAAGAACAATGCCGAGGTCCTGGTTCTGGTCGGTCCCTGGCTAGGTTACGGTTCTCGCCTGGTGGCAGGATAGAAGATATTGTACTGCCCCACCCGCTGTTGCTCCTCTTTCTCCCAGGATTATACAGAGTTTTCTGCTCTTTTTTTTGTGGGAAGTCTGATTTTCTTGGTTAGTTTTAGGGAAATGTGCATCTCTGATATCTTCGTATTTCACACAGCGCAGGAGGAAATGCGTTTCTCCAGTGTTGCATTGCACTGCAGGCAGAGTCCGGCTTCTTGAGGTCTTCGGGTCAGTCTTTGTCTGTGTCCTTCCAGTATTTCTAGTATGTGGTCACTTTTCCTGTATTTGGGGAGGGTCCGTCTCTGTTTTGCATGGAGGCATCTAGTGTGTAGTTTTTGCACAGGGATCTGTAGAATCTGTTTCTTCTGGTTTTGGATCTGCACCTCCCAGTAAGAGGTGTATTTGTGTTGTAGAATCCGTTGCAGTGTTGGAACTGCCTGTTTTTGTAGGCATGTTGTCGCTGTTTGGGTTCTGGGTGTTAATGTTGGTTTGGCAGGGCAGGTTTCATATATATGTGTTCAGAGCATTTTTCCAGGATTTCTGTTATTTCAGAGTTCCTGGTAGTGGAGGGAGTTTCTGTCGCTGTTATTTAGATGATATCAATAGCCGTATATTCTCTTTAGCATGGTGAGCAGTAGAGGAGGTGTCCTTTCTCCATGGACAAGCAGGATTCGTCAGTCACACCTGGTGACGTCCTCCGACAGCACCATACGGAAGTGCTCTCCTGAGCTCAGAAAGGTAGACCTTTCTGAGCATGAGTCAGTAGCCCAACCAACCGGCCCACCCCTAGCTAGTCAGTCTTGTTTCTTCCGCTGTGCCTACAACACTGATTCCTGTTCTCCTTACTATATACTACTATCCGAAAGGAAGATAACAAAGAAACACCTTCAGTAACAAGAACAGAGTACTTACAGGTCAGAAGATGCCTAAATCTGTGAAGCCCAGGTTAAAAAGTGTTCCCATTGCACCAGGAAGATGAACTGTACAGACGCGCATGACCTGTGCGTGTGATGCCTTGGGGCTAATCACCAGGTTGCTGACTGCCAGCCCTGTGCAAGAATGTCCCCCAGAGCCCACAGATCGAGGAGCCATGCCTTGCAGGATTTTCTTTCTGCTCTCCCCTCTCCGGAGACCTCACATGTGGCATCAGATCAGGTCATGTCCTGGAATGCGCTCCCCGAGGCCTCCATCCCCAGTCGCACTGTCTCAGCTAGACTCAATGCTGCTGCTGCAGAGAAATCATCTGAGAAGATCACCCACAGTGCTTCAGGAGCCCAACAAACTTTCTCTCCGGCTGCTGCTGCCCCCCTCTCCAGAAAGCACACGTCCCCTGGAGGCCACCATCTTGCCAAGTTTTCTGCTCCGCCCAGCTCTGCCCACTCAATTTTGAATGGCCAGCACTGGGATCATCATCAGTCATCGGGTCCTCCCCTCAATGCAGCAATGCTGTGAAGACTCCCTCTCTCCGTGCCGAAGCTGGGACCTCCCCTTAACACAGCTGCAGGAGGGATTTGTCTTCAGCCCGGCTCCTCGATCCTCCCACAGTCACCGGAGCCACTATCGGAGCCAAGAAAGAGGGCACAAGAGGCATTGCAAATGCTCTAGCAGCAGGCACCATCAGAGAAGGAGAAGGCACAGAGCAAGTAGCTCCCACTCCAGAGAAAGTGGCAGATGGCACCAAGGCAAAAGGGGCAGGCAACGCTCAAGCCCCAGCCCTGCTCTCCAAGCCTTAACCCTTCTCCCCTTGCCTCTATTGCCAGTAAAGGAAGCAAGGTCGGAGGCATCACAGACAGTCAGACCACTGCAGGAGTCCTTCCCAACCAAGGAGCCATCCTGCAACTACTCTCTAACCTCACAAGCCTGTTGCAGGAGGGCCTCTAAGCTACCCCAGCCCCTCCCTCTATGCGACAGAACATCCCACGCCAGCTGTCAGAGAGCCCCTGCCAGGACAGGATCGCAAGTAACAAGACCAGCCAGCGCTATGTCGATGCCACAGATGACTTGGCACTGGACTCACCATCTCCACTCAGCAAGGGAGAAGAGGAGGAAGAAGAGATAGCCCTGCTGGGCTCAGCTTCCCCAGCAAAGGATCCACGCTTCATCACTCCTAGGGATTCAGAAAGGGAATCCATCACAGCATCCAGCATGGGCTCTGTCCTGCCCCCACTTGCTCCACCCCCTGAAGACCATACGTACCCAAAGTTCTTGCGCAAAGTGGTGACTGCTTTAGCCCTTATGCCCTCTGACCCACCAGACCAAGCAGGACCAGAGGTCCTCAAATACTTGGACACACCAAAAATACCAGTAACCCTGCCAATTCACTAGCACCTTCTGGATGCCCAATCCAAGCTCTGGCAGACACAGGCATCGGACCTAGCATACCCACACAAGCTGGACATCAAATACCAGTCCGACAGGCCCTGGGCTTAACCAAGAGCCAGCTTCCACACCACTCCATCATCATGTCCTCTGCCCTGAAGTGGGTCAAATCATCATGCACCCATACCAACTCTCCACCAGGGAGAGACCTAAAACTTTTAGACGATGTGGGAAAAAAGGTTTTCCAGTGTGAGGATTACAGCACACCAGTTCCAGCATATCCTCTTCCAGGACACCTTGCTGGGAACCCTAAAGGACACCATCGCCTCTTTGCCACAGGAGGCTCAAGCAACGGCCATGAGGAGACCTCAAAGAATGCAGAAACACCTGGTCAGTACAGCCTTTGATGCCTTCGAGACTGCCACATGCACTGCTGGTACAGCTATCTCAACAAGGTGCCTGGCATGGCTAAATGCATCAGGGCTGCAGAAGGATACCTACGTATGCATCACTGATGCCCCTTGTAACAGCAAATATCTGTTTGGTGAAAAGGTCAGAGATACAGTGAATGGCATGAAAGATCACCGCACCACCCTCCAGACCCTCACTGAGGATGGTTTAGAGTGTAGCTCCAGCATACAAAAAGGAAACTACAACCGCAAGCCCCCTACTCCACGCACAGGAAATACAACTCCTACCACAGATGGTAGCCCCCACAATACAAGCAGGCTTCATGCGGAACATCTCATCAAAGGCACCAGAGGGACAGGAAACAAAGGAAACAGGCCCTCCCCCCTGCTTCCGGGAAGAGTGGCCTATCCTTTTGACAAATAGCCCCCAGCAGCCGCACAGGTATTGCTCCCAGTGGGTGGCAGATTGTCAGCCTTCTGGAAGTCCTGGCGGCTCATCTCTATGGACGAATGGGTCTTGCAGATTATACGAGAAGGGTACCACATCTGTTTCCTCTCTCCACCCCGCCAGCGCTCGACACCAACTCATGTTACCACCATAGACACAGTCCTACAAATGAACATGGAGCTGATACGCCTCCTGACAGTGCAAGCAATCAAATCTGTTCCTACCGACCAAATCAACAGTGGCTTCTACTCCAGTTTCTTCCTGGTCCCCAAGAAATCGGCAGGATACGCCCCATCCTCAATCTCCGGAAACTGAACAAATTCATCTACAAGGAGAAGTTCCGTATGTACTCACTGGCCTCCATCCTTCCTCTCCTCCAAATCGGAGACTGGCTAGCCCCCCTGGATCTGCAGGACACTTACACTTCTGTTCCAATCCACCCTTCCCACAGGAAGTATCTACAATTTCAAGCTCTGGGCAACCACTACCAGTACTGAGTCCTCCCATTTGGCCTCTCCTCGGCACCATGGGTGTTCATGAAATGTTTAGCAGTTGCAGCAGCACACCTGTGCAAACACGGCATCCACATCTTCCCATACTTGGACGATTGGCTTCTATCTTCACCCTCTGCACTGGAAACTCAGGTGGCAGTCAATGAGACAATCTGCCTTCTTACATCACTCGGGTTCTGGTGAACTATCAGAAGTCGCGCCTCTCCCCATCTTGATGCCTGGAGTTCATCGGGGCTGACAGACATCGTAGCAGTGAAGGCCTTCCTCCCCGCCCAACATGTGGAAAAGAGCTGCCCACCTTCTATCTGGAGCCACACTCCTCCGCTGAAGAGCAGAGATTCCACACACTGGCAGATTGTCAGCCTTCTGGAAGTCCTGGTGGCTCATCTCTATGGACGAATGGGTCTTGCAGATTATACGAGAAGGGTACCACATCTGTTTCCTCTCCCCACCCCGTATTAGACTGTACTGGACTGTACTAGAGCTCTCCACATTGACCTCCTGAGAACAGGGCCAATCAGCTGGGGTTCACAGCTCTTTGTTTCCTATGACCCCAACAGGCTGGGCCAGTCAATCACTAAACAAATGCCATTGCAATGTATATCGGACTGCATTGCATTCTGCCACAACCAGGCGGGCGCTCAAGCCCCATCCAATGTCGGGGCACAACAACTCAGGGCATTGGCAACCACCATCGTAAACCTGTGCTCCAGTCCCCTGGCGGACATCTGCAAAGCCACCACCTGGTCATCAGCCCACACCTTCCAGAGACACTACTGTTTGGACTTGGACACTCAGGCTCGATGCTCATTCGGTCAGGCGGTCCTCTCCACTGCTGCTGCAGGACTAACTAACAGGAGTGGACTGAGTGCTGCCCTCTGCCAGGAGCCATGAACCTCCATGGCATCCAAGGGGGTTGTCATTGCTGCTAGACCATGTTATCTATCATGATCAGGCCATGTGGCCTCTGTGTGCACATTCGTTGTTGTTGTTTGGCCATGTTGGCCTCGCTTGATGTTGTCAAGCCATGTTGGCTTCTGACTCAGACTGCTTGTTTGCTATTCACCTACACTTAACAATGTTGAGAAGTCTTGCAATAAAAGCCAGAACTTTACCTCCATGGACAGCAGGATAAGTCAGCCACACAATCCCGCCTACCTCCCCTGGATGAGGTTGGCCTTCTCATGGCCTGCCTACCTAGCCGCGAAGGTGCATGCACAGCTGGGGACACACTGGCTAGCTAGGGGCAGGCTGGTGGGTTGGGCTACTGACTCATGCTTAGAAAGGTCTACCTTTCTGAGCTCAGGAGAGCACTTTCGTACGGCGCTGTCAGAGGACATCATCAGGTGTGGCTGACTTATCCTGCTGCCATGGAGAACTCCCATTACAGGTAAGTAACCCCGCTAAATCTGCTCTGGGGGATGCTACTGTGTACATGGTGTTTCTGTTTGCAAAACTGCAGGTGAAGATTTTCACTGGGTGCTCTCTTCTGCTCTGTGACGTTTTGGGTTAGTGCCAGACCCCAGACCTTACTCCCATAGAATAGGATGGGCAGGATGATACTATCAATTAATTTCAGGTGGAGTAATATATGAAGGTTGTATTTATCCAGAGGTTTTTGTTGCATATGGGGCTTTAAAAGCTTTTTACTCCTTGTCAGTCAGTCAGCCAGCCAGCTAGCTCTCCCTCCCTCCAACTTCCCCTCCCCCCCCCCCCCCCCATCCTTTCAGTTTCTCTCCTTGTCAGGCAGCCAACCAGTCCTCTCCTCCTCAGATTCCCCATGCCTGGCTGATGCAGTGTGGTGATCCTGTCAGTCCATTGTAAAGGTTATTACATAAAAACAAAAACAGAATGGAAGGCAATATCTCCTTTCTCAAGTCATGACAATATGAGCAAAAGATGTGTAAAAGAAAAAAGCTTTTACTTTTATTTAATAGCCACACCTAGCAGAGAGAAGGAGCAGAACTTCAGCATCCAGTGCTGGCATGTGCCCAATCTTGTGTTAGGAATTACTAAATCTATGAGGATCCACACTACTTATACCACGAGCTGACACCATGAAACACGAGAAGTAAAGTTGACATGGTATTAAGAGCCACTTTGCCAGCAAGATACAGGAATGACAGAGAAGACATACACTGCAGGATGTAGCAAAGGGTGCTGAGAAGAGGAGACTCTGCTACGGGGGGATGCAGACCTCACCAGGAATCAGAAGCGGAGAAGGGGCAGAGAGCACCAGGAATAACAGATGGGTGAACCTTCCAGGAGGGGAAAAGGCTTCCAGGAGGGTGGTGGGAAATATGCAGGGAAGCTACGAGGGGCATTGGTGAGGGAGAAGTGCTCAGAGCCATCTGGACCTGTTTGGGGGGGGGGCATGTGGGGAAGAAGTAGAGATATATCAGAGGAGAAGAGAGCAGATTGGGAACTCGGGGAGAAGAGGCCATGGACTGAGGGAAAGTGGAACCCGGATGGGAGAAGGTGTAAAATCTGAATTTTGTGTAGAGGGAGAGGATGAAGCACCCGTGATGGGGGACAGAGAGAGGGAGCCAACCTGGGATGGGCAGGAAGGAAAGCAGGAGCACTGGGGACTGAGGGAGATAGTGTTATCAGGGTTGTGAGAAGAATTAGCCATATGAATGGTAACGATGCTAAAATACACAGGCGAGTAAAACCAAATTCTTCGAGAACTTGGGATGGGGGAGAGGATGCTGGATGGGGGGGGAGTTAGTAATAGAGAGGGAAAGAGGATTGAGTTTTGGGTAGAGGAAGAGAGAGAGAACCGATGATGGAGGGGAAAATATGGTTCTATGAAAGGGGACTAGGGATGGGAGGAGGGCAGGAAGGAGAAGAAGGAGAAGGAGGAGAGAGGGAAGTTTGTGGACCATGGGAGATTCTACACTGGATATGGAAAAAGGACTAGAAGTGAAGGGAAACAGAGGGGGAGGATTCTGGAATGTGGAGAGGAGGAATGCAAGAAAATATATTTAAGGGGAATGAGATTAGGAATGGAGAAGGAGGAACACAGAAAGGAAAGCAGACAGGATAGGAGGAGGAGAAGGGGAGGAAGAGAAGAAAGGGAGAAGCAAAAGATGCAGAAAGAGAAACAGTATTAATATATTAAAATATCCACTACTGAACGAAAGAAACCAAGAAAAAAAAGAGAGAACTGAAAAAGAAAAGGGAAGCTCATCACAGGGGGGGGGGGGGGGGCAGGGGGAGAGAAAGAACAGAACCAAGTCCAGAAAGGAGAAAAAAATAAAGACACTGAGCTAGAAAATGAAGCCAGACAAACCAAGTTGGAAAACAGTTTTATTTTCAGAAAGAGAATGTTAATAAATAACCAGTATAAAAAAATATCATCTTAGAAGCTTAGACCAAATGTATTCCATACATTAGATTGGAAGCCCTCTGGGGAAAGCAATACCTTCTGTGAAGAATGCAGGGAAGTATCTGTGCTGGGCCCAGAAAGGAAGGCAGAGAGCATTCGGAGGTGTGCGCGGTCCTGCTGAAGTCATCAGTGCAGGACTGGCAGCACTGTAAATCCTGGCAAGCCTGTGGTTTCATCAAGAGTGCCAGGGAAGAGAAAGTACCTGTGCTGGGCCTGGAGAGGAAGGCAGAGAAAGACTAGAGTCATTGGTGGTCTGCACAGTCCCACTGACATTATTAGTGCAGGACCAGCAGCACTTTAAATCCTGGCTAGCCTGCGGCCCATGGCCACCAGCATGTGGCCCAAAGGGGTGTGACCAAAGGGGCAGGTCACACCCCTTTGGAGCCACTGGGAGCCGCTGAAAACTTTTGGTTCTTTCCATTGTGAATTAGCCCCTTTATCTTCTACTTGTTATTCAGTGAGTTGACTCTTTATTAAATTGGTTCTATATAGTTCAGAAGAGGAAGGGGAAAGTAACATAGAAACATAGAAATATGACGACAGAAAAAAAGCACATGGCCTATCTAGGCTGTCCTTCCAAATCAACAACTACAACAGTCCCCTTTTTACCTTTAGAGATCCTCTGTGTTTGTCCCATGCTTTTTTGAATTCAGTTACTGTCCTCATCTCTACCACCTCCACTGGAAGACTATTCCACGGATCCACTACTCTTTCCGTGAAGAAATATTTCTGCATATCACTCCTGAATCTATCTCCCTTCACCCTCATCCCATGTCCCCTCGTAGCAGAACTTGCTTTCAATTGAAAGAGGCTCTCTCCCTGAACATTTATGCCACAGAGGTATTTAAACATCTCAATCATATCACCTCTATCCCGCCTTTCCTCTAAGGTGTACATATTAAGATCCTTCAGTCTGTCCTCATATGCTTTATAATGAAGACCACTAATCATTTTAGTAGCCACCCTCTGCACCGACTCCATCCTGTTCACATCCTTTTGAAGGTGCGGTCTCCAGAATTGCACACTATACTCCAAATGAGGTCGCACCAAAGACTTATACAGAGGTATTATCACCTCCTTTTTTCTGCTAGCCATTCCTCTCCGTATGCACCCAAGCATCCTTTTAGCTTTTGCCGTCACCTTTTCTACCTGTTTAGCTACTTTAAGATCATCAGACACAACCACGCCTAGGTCCCGCTCTTCTTTAGTGGACAAAAGTACTTCACCCCCTATACTATATTGCTCCCTTGGATTGCTGCAGCCTAAATGCATGACCTTACATTTTTTAACATTAATCCCCAGCTGCCAAATTCTAGACCATTCTTCAAGCTTAGCTAGATCCCTCCTCATGTTATCTACATCTTCCTGGGTGTCTACTCTATTGCAGATTTTGGTATCATCCGCAAAGAGGCAAACCTTACTCAACAGCCCTTCCGCTATATCACTAACAAAGATTTTAAAAAGAATCGGACCAAGGACAGATCCCTGGGGCACACCACTAGTAACATCCTTCTCTTCAGTGAGCTCCATTTACTTGTACTCTTTGTTGCCTCCCACCCAACCAATATCTAACCCAAGCAGTATCTTTAGGGTCCATCCCTAAGGGTGCTCAGTTTGTTTATAAGTCGCCTGTGAGGAACAGTGTCAAAGGCTTTACTGAAATCTAAATACACCACATCTAGGGCTCTCCCTCGGTCCAACTCCCTGGTCACCCAGTCAAAGAAATCAATCAGATTTGTCTGACAAAACCTGCCTCTGGTGAATCCATGCTGCCTTGGATCCTGTAATCCGCTGGACTCCAGAAACCTCACTATTTTCTCTTTCAGCAGCATTTCCAATAATTTACTCACCACCGAAGTTAAACTAACCATCCTGTAGTTTTCAACCACATCCTTACTTCCGCTTTTGTGTAAAGGTACCACATAAGCCTCTCTCCAGTCCTTTGGCACCACTCCCGACTCCAACGAGGCATTGAAAAGGTCAGTCAGTGGAGCTGCTAGAACGTCCCCAAGTTCCCTCAGTATTCTCGGGTGTATCCCATCCAATCCCATTGCTTTGTCTACTTTAAGTTGAGATAGTTTCTCACGAACAGAGTCTTCTGAAAATTGTTCAAGATGTTCCTCGCTTCTGTTCCTGTTTGTGGGTGTTTTCTGAGGTCTTGCTCCTGGTTCTTCATCTGTGAACACAGAACTGACATATTTGTTAAGCAATTCTGCTTTATCCTTATCAGCTTCTACATATTCCTCCCCCTGCACCCTTGAGTCTGACAATACCACTTTTGCCCTTCCTCTTCTCACTAATATAATCTGAAAAATGTCTTATCCCCCCATTTTATTGCATTGGCTATTTCCTCCTCCTTTTGAATCTTTGTTTTCCTGACTACTTTGCTAGCTTCTCTTAAGTTTTTCCAAATACAGATGCCTGTCTTCCTCTCTCTGTGATCTCTTGTATTTCATGAAGGCCTCCCTCTTTTTCTTCACTGTTTCAGCTACTTCTTTTGAAAACCATAGTGGTCTCCTTTTCCTTTTACCTTTATTTACCATTTTAACAAAAAGGTTGGTTGCCCTTAAAATATCCCCTTTCAGTTTTGCCCACTGTTTTTCTACATCCCCCAGCTGTTCCCATCCCACTAACAACTCCCTGAGGTATTGGCCCATCTTCGCAAAGTTAGTCTTCCTAAAGTCTAAGATCCTCACCTTTGAATGGATTCTAACAGCCCTAGTCCTAATACTGAACCACACCATCTGATGATCACTGGATGCAAAATGATCTCCCACTACATCATCAGAAACACTTTCACCATTGGTAAGCACCAAGTCCAGTATGGCCCCTTCACGTGTGGGGTCTTTTATCAATTGCCTGAATAGTTCTCGCTGTAGAGAATCCAGAATCTCCTTACTTCTAGATGATACTGCAGCAGGAATGTGCCAATCAACATCTGGCATATTGAAATCTCCTATCAGTAGCACTTCCCCTTTCCTAGCAATGCTGCGTATGTCTTCAATTAACTCTGTCCACCTCTTTCTCTTGTGAGGGAGGTCTGTATATCACACCTATGCAAATAGATTTCTCTTTTCCTCTTTCTAGTTTAACCCACAATGCCTCCTCTCTCCCTTTTAAGCTCTGTAATTCCAAAACTTTAATAGTAGTTTTTACATATAGTGCCACTCCTCCTCCCCTTCTTCCTACCATGTCCTTTCTGAATAAAGTATAGCCAGGTATAGTTACATCCCAATCATGGTTTTCTGTGAACCATGTTTCTGTAACTGCCACTAAATCCAAGTCAGCCACTCCCACCAAAGCTTCAACATCAGGGATCTTATTTCCCATGCTACAGGCATTTATGCACACTTCTTTCCATATGTTACCCATTTCCATAAAGGTATTTAATGTATCACCTACCTGGGGGCTTTCACCTACCTGGGGGCTTTCTTCACCCATCCCCAAGGAATCTAGTTTAAAGCCCTCTTCAGTAGATTAGCCAGTCTACTACCGAAGACGCATTGACCTTTTTTGGACAGATGGATGCCATCTCTGCTCTGGAAACCTTGGAACAGCATTCCCATGGTCTAGGAAACCAAAATGCTCTCGATGACACCATCCACGCAGCCATGCATTCATCTCCAGAATGCGAGCCTCTCTGCCTTGGCCTTTACCCTCAACAGGGAGGATTGAAGAGAACACCACCTGTGCACCTAACTGCTTCACTCTCTGTCCCAGAGCCATGAAGTCACTTTTGATACGTTTCGAGGTATTAGGCTTCCTCCTCCTACAAAGGGCCTATGGACAAAGACATAGTTCCAGCGGCCTCCAAGGAACTGAGTTTGGCCCCCATTTTGGCCACTACCTCCTCATCTAGAGCTTCTTTAAGCATAGGGAGACCTTTGACTCCATCTTTTCCAAGAATGCTTGACTCCATTAGAGTGGGGTTAGAACCCCCTTCCAGCTCTGCTCCTTAAAGAAAGTTAGTGTGGTTCCTTCCCTATGAGATGTGGAAGCTGCTATGGGGATACCAATTCCAGCGCCTGTTTTGCTACCTGAATCATTTCTTTCCTCATCGGAGCCAGTCCCCCGACTCAGTCTCCCTACTGGAAAACTGTTACTCATACAGAAACATTGTTAAGAGGTTCTATTGTGCAGTTATGTCAGTTCTCCTCAGATGTAGTTCAAAAAATGCAAGGTACAGATCCAATCTTAAAGGGCATAGTCACTAATGTCAAATCCTTGGAGAATCGTGTTTCTATATTATGTTTGTGTTTTATTAAGATTTACTATACTGCCTTTTATCAAGCGTACAAAGCAGTTTATAAATAAAATAAAAGGAAGACAGAAACTACAACCAAAATAGATAGGACAGAAAGAAACAGAGAAAAGGAGACCATTCAACAGGAACAACCATCAGAGGAGAATATTCAGATAAGAGAGTCAGTCATAATCATAAGATCTTCTTCCAGGAGAGAACAGGCCATGGCATTCCTCCCTCCCCTCCACCCCCCCAGCATGCCCCTGAAGATAAAATGCCTGCCTGAAGAGGTAAGTCTTCAGATCGGCCTTGAAGTGATCAAGAGAAGATTGGCAGGAATGATTGTTCCACAGTGATGGGGCAAGGAAGAAAAAGGCAGAGCGCCTGGTAACCTCAAACCTAGTTTGAGCTGGTGAAGGTAGGCAGAGCCTGTTACTGCACATAGATCAGAGAGAACACACTGGACAGTAAGGAATGATTAGGTATGATAGGTACTTTGGGGCCATTTGATATAAAGCTTTATAAGTGAGGAGGACAATCTTGTATTGGACACAATATTATACCAGCAACCAACAATACTGAAAGAATAGAGGAGTTGCATGGTCGTACCTATGGGCCTAAGTGAATATATGGACAGCTGCATTCTGTACTTTTTGATGTCTTCTAAAGCCAGCAGATGATAAACCAGAAAATGCAGAATTGCAGTAATCAAGTATAGAGACTATTGTGCTGAGAATGGTAGTAAACTGTGCTGAACTCTAGAAAGGACAGCCATTGACTTGTTTTGTCTTTATGTGGTTTAGCTATCCAGTTAGTGACTGAATATCTCCACTATGTGGATAGCTGCCAGGACTGTCCCCAGCTTCAACCACAACCACCCTGGAATTAACTGGACCTCTTTCCTGTGGCCTGTGGGGATATTCAGCAGCAGGATTCAAATAGTGCCAGTGAATTTTGTGATCGCCGGAATTTATGCAGTTTGCAGGTGCTGCAAACTGCATAAATAGAAACATAGAAATATGACGACAGAAAAAGACCAAATGGCCTAGCTAGTCTGTCCTTCCATAACAACTACAACAGTCCCCTTTTTACCTTTATAGAAATATGATGACAGAAAAAGACCACATGGCCTATCTAGTCTGTCCTAAATCCGGAAGCTCATCAAAGAACATTTTACAGTACATTCAAAGCACAAAGCCCGTGAGGGAGTTGGTTGGACTGTTAGATGACCAAGAGGAAAGAGACACTCCAGGAGGACAAGGTCATACTGGTCAAGCGCGCCAAATGGGATACAGCTGCTGGTAATTCCTGCTGGTCCTGCCTGGGCACGCCAGGTACATTTTCCCACATGCTCTTTGAATGCCCTAATGTTCAAAGTTTTTGGGGGTTCCTGTTTGGGAATGAGTCCAGCAAATTCTTAAATTTCAAGTTCCCTTGATGTGGAGAATAATTACACTTTGATCTTTAGGTAACATTCCCTCACTTGAAGCAGAAAATTATTTTCTACTAAACTTTATGTTGGGGGTCACTTTGAATCTTATTATTGCAAACTGGAAAGATTTCTCAAAGTTCAATTGGTGTTTATGGTGGAATTACTTAGGTTTATATAGCAAATATGAATGTATGCTGACTGCTAGCACTTATTCCCAACTTCCCCCTACAGACAAATGGAAGGCCCTTAGCAACTTCATTGCCCACGCACAATACAACATATGCCGCCTCCCCCTCCACACCATAGTTAAGTAGATGACTGTTATGTTAATAGTTAACTTTATAGGACTTTCTTTCTCTTGCTATGCCCTTATGGAGGTCAATGGGTATGTAAAGGAACTGGAGTGGGTGGGATACTGGGGTTATTACAATTGTAATGTTGCCTAATTGTTTTGTAAGTTGTGTGCTGTTCTTTTTTGTTATCTTTGTTTGGAAAACATGAAAATAAAAGCATTAAAAAGAAATTCATGGCCATGAGATAGCCAACATTAATTTAGCAAAGGGAAAATCTCACCTTATGAGTCAATTGGAATTTCTTGAAGGTTTTAATAAGCATGTGGGGAAGAGCAATGTATGTATGTGGATTTTCAGAAGGCATTTGACAACATCTCTCATAAGAGAGTCCTGAGGAAATTAAAAAGTCATGGGAGATGATCCAAGATGGCTGCCTGCTATGTCGCCTGAGTGGGCTGCTCTTAGTTATGTCGAAGCTACGGGGGAAGCTTCCCCCCCCCCACCGTTGCAGTCTCCTTCTGCTCTTACTTCGGTACTTAGGACGATGGATTATTTTCTGCAGCTCTGCGAGGAACGCTGGGGAGAAATCGGAGGAAATAGTCTGGCTGAATCGATGCCGGGACTGGGCAGTCAGGCGTCTTCTTCAGGATGTGACCTGTCTCCGGATCTACAGATTCCACCTGCATTACCCGCTGATTTTTTAAGCTTGAGCCCACTCGGGATCACAGGATCCGAAGTGGAAGAGACTGTACTCCCAATGGGAAGGAGTGTGCTCGATGCATTTTCAGCAAAAATTTTGGATCCTGGTTCAGCATGTAAGGCCGCAGGTGTGGAATTGGAAGCAGAAATGCGTGACTCCCAAGAAGGCATGTTGGCGTCGGGGGAATCCGGAGGTTCGGCAAATGCAGTCGTAACTCGGATTGATAAAGCTGTTATGGCTCCTTTCTCTCTGGAAAGACCGGACCATATTACCATAGACTCGATCTGGACAGCCCTTACAAAACTTGGTGAGTATTTAGTTTCCCAAACTAATACATTGCAGTTTATCCGTGCTAATGCTGCGGCTGCTCAGAAATACCTGGTCTCAGTGGCTATTGTTAACTCTCAAGTTACCACGTCGGAAAATAAGATTTCACAAATGGAAGAGCGGTGCTCTGCAGTTGCTAAGGATCTAACTGGTCAACGAATAAAACTTGAAATGCTGGAAAATCAATATAGACCTACAAATTTGAGATTGTTGAATTTCCCTCTCTCTCCTGTGGTTACAGCTCTGCATATGTTTAAAGCTTTTCTTTCGGAGATGCTTGGGGTTTCGTTAGAATCTCATCCACTGCTCTCTAAAGTTTATTATATTCCAACTGGGAAAAAAGAAGGGAAGCCAGATGTTGGAAGCCTCTGTGGAATCCAGTGCTATGGACATACTGAATGTCTCAGACTTACTGGACACTTCAGTATCTGATTCTGTAGTCCCAGCTATTTTGTTGATTTCATTGGCACTTGTCTCTGATCGAGAATGGTTGCTGAAAATGTATTTAAAAAAAAAAGATCTGTTTTGTTTAAAGTTCTGTCTGTTCGTATGTTTCCCGATTTGTCCCGGGATATCCAGAAAAGGAGGAGAGAGAGTTTTTGCTTTTTAGGCCTGGGGTGATTCAATTAGGGGGTTTATTTTGTCTTAAATTCCCATGTAAATGTTTGGTTAAGTTGAATTCTATTTCTTATATTTTTTATGACCCCTCTAATTTGGGCACCTTTATTAATTCCCGCCTTGCTGCTGCTTCCAAGGGGATTGATGCTCAATGTGCCTATCTGTAGATATTGTATGGCCTTGTGTTAGGCATAGTGTGTTTTTCCTTTATGTGACTTGTTATATTATTTAGGACTAGTGAGTAATGGGCATAACTACGTTTGCTTTTGTTGTTTACTTCCTTGTGGAAGGTCTTGCTGTTTTTCTGGTTCATTACCTTTTTCTTTCAAGTTGCATTTATTTGATATGTATTTTTTGATAATTTTCATAAAAAAGTCCTGGGATAGGAGGCAATGCCCTGTTGTGGTTGGGGAACTGCCAAAACGATAGAAAACAGAGAGTAGGTCTAAATGGACAACTTTGCTATAGTCTGTATTACAGGTTATATGATGTTTTGCCATTTGAGAGGCTGATCTTCAGGGATTTGGAATTATTGGAGTCTCAGAAAACTAGGCAACATTTTAATTCTACGAAAGAACAAGAACTAGCTATGATGGAGTTGGCCTGTAATGATGACGTAGTAATTAGAAGGGCTGATAAAGGGGACACAATTATAATGCAGTCTATAGAGGTAATTTGTTCCAGGGGCAGCGGAACCTCTTTTCAGTTGTAGGGGCCAAACAAACCAATCTCCCATCTCACCCCAAAGCTCTCTAGTTGCTGATGCTGTGTTGGATAAAATGTTGATGGAGGCCACGGCCGTGGTGCTATTACTAGAACCCCCCTCCTCCCCATGCACAGATTGCAAATGAATCTTTTTCACAGCTGGTACGCAAAGGAAATTCCTTTAGGAGGTCATACCTTTTCAGCCAATCGTGCCAATAAGTGGGCCCGACTCCATGTAAACATTTAAGCACCAGCATCAGCGATTTAAAACTGCTGCATTGCTTGACCAGAAGCCAACAAAGCTTCTGTTGGGCTGGAGTAACACGATCCAACATCTTTGCTGCTACATTCTGCAATAGCTCTGTTCTTCTTAGAGCCCCCAGACAGACAACATTACCATAATCTTATTAATATTGAAGGGGTTCATCGCATGCGACACAGATTTCCTATGTTTATTTATTATTTATTTTATTTATTTTATTTATAGACTCTTATATACCGCACTATTAAGCATCAGCGCGGTTCACAAAAAACAGTGAGATACACAATTCAACAGTACTTTGTGTTTACAGAAAACAGGAGAATATAACTCGGATAACAGGGTATATAATTAATAAACATAGTCATAATATCATCATGGCTTCAGTTTTGTGTGTATGTGGTCTGTGGGGTATCTGTATTGTATGTGTATGAGTGGAAGGTCTGTGGGTTCGTTGAGATGTCTTTATTGTTTACTGGATAAGATAAAAGGAAGAGGTAGTGTTTCAAAGCTTTGCGAAACTGCAAAAGGTCTGGTATTGCTCGGATGTTTTGAGGAAGGCTATTCCAACACCTTGGTGCACAGAATAAAAAGGCCCTGTCTGAAGTAGTTTTGGTACACTGTGATATTGATTTAGGGACTAACAGAGTATTGAGTGTTACTGACCTTCTGTCTCTATTGAGGGGTGGTGTTTGGATCAAGTCTGATATTGATGAAGATGAGAGTTCTTTGAAGGCTTTGAATGTAATTAGTAAAATTTTGAAAGTGAGTCTACTTTGAATTGGGAGCCAATGAAGATGTTTTAGAATAGGTGAGATATGGTCTTTCCGGGAAGCTCCATGAAGGACTCTAGCTGCAGCATTCATAGCCATTTGAAGTGGGTGTAAGGTGGTTTGTGGAAGACCTTGTAAAATTGAGTTCGCATAATCAAAATGAGGTATGATTAGCGCCTGATAGATGGTTCTAAATAGATGTTCTAAATAGATGGTTCTAAATAGATGTTCTAAATAGATGTTCCCTGGGAGCTCTCCTCCAGAGCAGCCTCACTCAGCCATGCTTGCTTTTCACATGCCGATCATGAGGAAGAGCACCTGCTGTCTCTCCCCACTGGCAGTACGCAAGGATAAAGGCAGAACACAGCTGCGCAGGGCTCCTGTTAAGTTAGGGCAACACAGTCTTTCTAAATCATTGGCATCTCAACTAGGCTGCGACCAATGGCAGGACGGCTTACACACTAGGGAAGGGCATGCGGAGAATGGGGAGAAAGGAGGCTGGCTCTAGGCACATTTTTGGGGGCGGCATTTTGGCCTTCATTTTTTTAGGGTCCTGTTTCCCAAAGGTTTATAAAGCTCCTGATGAAGAAGAGGCTGGGATTTACTGGGCAATGCATTGGTTATTTTTTATTTGGGTAAAAATCAACAAAAATACATAGAGAGGGACGGCCAAAAATTGTGCTTTTCAAATTTTTATCCCATACGACCCCATTTTAACAAGTGAAAATTCACGTGACCCCCAGATGATGATGAAATCAAACTGACAGATCTCCAACCTCCTTCCCTTCCCTCCAGTCATCTAAAGCAGGAAGGCAGCAGCTGTCAGCACAGGGGCCCTTATGTGCAATGTGTAGTGTGTACTTACAGACCCCAGTACTCAGCAGTGGTTTCCAGTTTAACAGGAGGGGGCAAGGGCAGAGGGTAGGGCTAAATGACCAATTTTCACAGTGGAGGCTGGTGAATAGTGGTGTACCCCAGGGATCTGTACTGGGTCTGCTGCTTTTTAACATATTCATAAATAACCTGGAAATGGGACTGATGAGTGAGGTGGTCAAATTTGCAGATGACACAAAATTATTCAAAGTTGTTAAAAACCCAAGAGGATTGTGAAAAATTGCAAGAGGACCTTGATAAATTAGAAGACTGGACGTTCAAATGGCAGATGAAATTTAATGTGGACAAGTGCAAAGTTATGCACCTAGGAAAGAAAGCACAACCCAAACTATGGTTATATGATGCAGGATTCCACATTAGCAACCACCACCCAGGAAAAAGATTTAGGCGTCATCATGGATAATACATTGAAATCCTCTGCTCGGTCTGCAGCAGTGGCCATGAAGACCAATAGAATGCTAAGAATCATAAGGAAAGAATTGGAGAATAAAACAAAGGATATTATAATATCTCTGTATCGTTTCCATGGTGCGACCGCACCTTGAATATTGTGTGCAATTCTGGTCACCGTATCTTAAAAAGGATATAGCATTATTAGAACAGGTACAGATAAGAGCTACCAGAATGGTAAAGGGGATGGAAGGATACCCCTATGAAGAGAGGCTTAAAAGGTTAGGGCTCTTCAACCTGGAAAAGAGACGGCTGAGGGGAGATATGATAGAGATCTGTAAATTAATGAATGGAGTGGAACGGGTAGATGTAGATCGATTGTTTATGTCATCAAACAGTAGAAAGACTAGGGAACATGCAATGAAGCTACAGTATAACCTGTTTAAGACTAATAAGAGAAAATATTTTTTCACTCAACGCGTAATCAAACTCTGGAATTCATTACCAGAGGATGTAATAAAAGCTGTTAGTGTAGCTGAGTTTAAAAAAGGCTTGGACAAGTTCCTAGAGGAAAAGTCCATAAATCATTACACAGGTCTGCACGTAATCTTTATGTTTTTTGGTGCGCTGAATCCGAAAATGACCTCCATTTTGTCATAGGACATCACGTTTCCTGACAATTTAGGTAACTATGTTAAATAAGGCAATAGCTCAAAATAAATGGAAATAGACTTATAAAATTAAAGTTTTATTACAATATTTTCATGAAAATCCTTTTTTGAACTGAAATGAGCTCACCTACACACACTAAACTCGATTCTTCTTCCTTGTGAGGCTCCTCTTGGTGCATTTACGCTTGTGAGTAGCATCTGGAATGTCTCTCTGAAGCATCCAACAGTAGTCTGCCATCATTGTAATGCTCCATTTTCCCTGGTATCTCCTTTCCATCTCTTTAATGTCTTGGAGGAATCGTTCAACTTGTTCCTCACTCACAGCTCCCAAATTTTCAGGAAAGTAGTCAAGGTGGGACTGGAGGAAATGCACTTTCAAACTCATCAGGCAACCTAAAGCTTGAAATGCTTTCAGCATTCATCCGACAATCTTTTTGTAGTGAGGATCTTTGTTATTGCCTAAAAATTTCTGTATGACTTCTTTAAATGCAATCCACCCTTCTTTTTGAGGATCCGTCATGGTATTGACAAAGTCTTGATCAGCTATAAGCCTTCTAATGTCTGGTCCGACAAACACACCTTCCTTCAATTTTGCCTCCGACAGGCCTGGAAACTTGGTGACCAAGTATTTGAAGCATTCTCTATCTCTTGGAAGTGATTTTACGAATTGCTTCATCAATCCCAATTTTATGTGGAGAGGTGGTAGAAGAACTTTATGGGAAGGTACCAAAGTTTCTCGGAGGACATTTTTTTCACCGACTGTTAGCACCCTCGGCTGCCAACTCTTCTTGGTCCAGTGATTTTGTCGGTCTCGACTGTCCCATAGACACAGAAAACAAGGTTATTTGGCATACCCAGCTTGTTGCCCTAGCAGCATGCACAAGACCTTCAAGTCCCCACACACTTGCCAACCATGGTCTTCATGTTTAAGTTTACGAAGGACCAATTCCAAGTTCTTGTAGGTTTCCTTCAAGTGTACACCTACAGGTATGGAAGCGTAAAAACCGTTGTGGAGTAAAACTGCTTTGAGACTTCTTTTTGAAGAATCTATAAAAAGACGCCATTGCTCTGAATCATATTGGATTTTAAATTGACCCATCAGACCTTCGACATCGATGCAATAAACCAACTTGTCTTCCTGGGCGAAGTAAGGAACAAACTCCTTTTCACGATGTCTGAACCATGAAGATGACACTCCTGGCAACAATAAATTCCTGCTTTTCAGCCTTGATCCGAGTAACTCAGCGGCATCTTTGGGAAGATTCAAGTCTCTTACCAAATCATTCAACTCCTCCTGAGAAAACAATTTTGGTCGTGTATCATCTTCAAAGTCAGAATTTGATTTGTCATCTGGTTCAGGTATGACTTCACCTTCATCGGAGCTAGGTATCTCTTCCAAGGTAGCAGGGGGCTTGGGTATTGGTATATCTGTGCCATGGGGGATGGGACGAATTGCCGAGTGAAGATTGGGGTATGAAATGTAATGCTTCCATTTGGAATTAAACCCTTTCACATCGCATGAACAAAAGTAACAGTCGTCACTATGGTTCTTTTGCTCTCGCCATACCATAGGAATCCCGTAACGGAAAGATTTTTTCTTACCCTTGAACCAGTTTCGGAGGTCCTCAACACACCCATTTGCACACTTTATGAGGCGCCCAGACTATATCTTGATCTCCAATTTTTAGTCCAAAGTATGCAAAGTATACTTTTTTCACAAAGTCTGTAATATTCTGCTGTTGCTTCAACACTGTATATTCACCACAGATGAAACAAACCAGACAGTTTTAATACACTTTCGCGGAGCCATAACATAATGGTTAAAGAATGACGAGCTAACATGAATTGCGATGAAAAAGTGTGAACAGCCTAGAACCAAGAACCTGATGATGATTCGTGCACAAATGTGGCATGCAGGAGAGAGCAGCTCTGTGTCTGTACACGAGACGTCACAGTGCTGGCCACACCCCCCTGCACTGACCGGAGCTGCTGCTATCTGCCCTGTGTCTCCCTCCCACTGGATTCTTCAGGAAAGATTAACGCCTTCTACCATTAGAAGCACGGACTTAAAACTTGCTTAGCTTATGTATATATTGCTGACCATCAGATTTACAGTGCTATATTTCTTTTTACATAACTCGGACAACCCCTTTAAGGTTTTTTTTGGCATTTTATATCTTAAATGCACTTATGTGAATTAAGTAATAGTAATTTGAATTAATTAATAGTAATTTGAAAAAATTGGATAAATTTGAAGACAATTTTGCATGTTGTGGCAAATCATGATGTCTAGGAGTTTTTTCAATATTTTATTTGTTTTCAGCACAGCAAAATACATGGAAATTAGATGAAAATAATCAAACAGCTTTTTAGTTGCAGGACCTGGGAAATCCACTGCTTGCCCCAATGCAAGCATTGTGGAACCTATATGTCTTTTTGAGAAAGTGGTAGGTACTTCTGACCTGGATTGGCCACTGTTGGAAATAAGATACTGGGCTTGGTTGACCTTGGTCTGACCCAGTATGGCATATCTTATGTTATGTTAAGAGCCTATGAATGTTCACTGGCTCACAGGCCACATGCTGACTCAGGGCCGGATTTACCTTGAGTGAGGCCCTACGCCAACAAAAATTGTGGGCCCCCAGCAGGGGCGGCCCAAGGGAGGTGCGGGGCCTCATTTGCATAAATATTTGCATAATGTTACCATATACTAACTTTTAGTAAACGTGCCTCTTAATGAGTGTATGGATAAAGAAAGACTAAAAGATTTCTACATTACTATAATCCAGTGCCAACTGCCAGACACATTAGGAACTACTACAAACACTGCCCATTTAGAACCCATAGTAAACCCGCCGTATCCTAACAGCACTACCAGGACTCACAAAGCACCATACCCTACCAATCAAAAAGCAACACTGCAAATATTAAACCAATACATTTCAGAGAACAACAATACATGACCTACTGGGGAAAGAGAACAAGTGGCAATGTCAAATAGGAAGTATAAACAGAACACCTCAGCTCAGTTACACATGCAGAACATAGACCATCAAACAAGTAATCACAATTTAGAAACAGGAAGACAATAATTAAACTGGGAATCCCAAAAGCCAAACTTGGAAAGTACAACACTGTAGAAATAAAACTATACATTAATTTGCTCTTGTACTAAACAAAGCGCAGACATTAATGATGCACATTTACCAGAGCTGACATATTCCAATTAATAAATTCAAAATAAAGAGATATTTTTCTACCTTTTGTGCATTTTTTTCAGCTGCAATTGCTCCAGCCACTTTCTTCTGGTTTCTTCGTGTCTTCTGCTAACTCTCCATCGTCTGCTGTCCATTTGTCCTTTCTTCTCTCTTCTAGATTTTTTCCATTCTCTCTCTACATCTGCTTTAACATACTAATCTTTCTCCTTTTGCTCTTTCCTCATTCCTATTTCATCCACTCAAATTTTACCCCTCCATCCTCAATCCCCACTTACTCTCCCAATACCCGGCCAATTGTAGATTTTTTATCCCTCCCACACAAAATATTTTTCCCTTCTCCATTTTACTCTTCCAGCCCCATCCCATTCTAATCCTCCCCCAACATCAGCTCCCTTCTAGTTCCAGCCTCACCCAGCATCCATTCCCTTCTAGTCCCTGCATCAGCCCATTTCCAGTCCTAGCCACCCATCAGCCCATTTCCAGTCCTAGCAACCCCCCAACCCAATACCAGTCCTAGCCCCCCATCAACCCACTTACAGTCCTAACCCCCCATCAACCCATTTTCAGTTTAAGCCCCCCCTATAACCCATTACCAGTCCTAACCCCCACATCAGCCCACTTCCAGTCCTAACCCTATCAACCCATTTCCAGTCAGCCCCCCATAGCCCATTGCCAGTCCTAACCCCCCATCAGCCCACAGCCCATTACCAGTCCTAACCCCATCAGCCCACCTCCAGTCTTAACCCCCCAGCCCATTTCCAGTCCTAGCCCCCCCCATTGCCCTTTACCAGACAGCCCCCATCAGCCCACAGCCCATTACAATTCTTAACCCCCCCAAAGCCCATTACCAGTCTTAAACCCCCCCAAAGCCCATTACCAGTCCTAACCCCCCCCAAAGCCCATTACCAGTTCTAAACCCCTCCAACAGCCCATTACCAGTCCTAACCCCATCAGTCCACCTCCAGTCTTAACCCCCCCAGCCCCTTTCCAGTCCTAGGCCCCCCATAGCCCTTTACCAGACAGCCCCCATCAGCCCACAGCCCATTACCAGTCTTAACCCCCCCCCAAAGCCCATTGCCAGTTCTAAGCCCCCCCAACAGCCCACAGTCCATTATCAGTCCTAACCTCATCAACCCACCTCTAGCCTTAACCCCCCCAGCCCCCCCCCAATAGCCCATTACCAGTCCTACCCCCCACCCCCGTCGGCCTAAAGTAAAATTTAATTTAAAAAAAAACAACCTGCTGGCTGCCGCCGCGGGGCCCCCTCTGCTGCCGCGGCAGCACCGACTGACCCGTGGGGGCCCCCTCTACAAGCTGAATCCGTCGGTTCGTTCCTTCCTCCCTCCCTCCGTGCACGCTGTGAGAGGCGCGAAGGAGAGTGTCTCCCTCACGTCTCTGTTAAGCCCGCAGCCCCTGCGGGCTTAACAGAGACGCGAGGAGATACTCTCCTTTCGCGTCTCTCACAGCCTGCACGGAGGGAGAGAGGAACGAACCGACGGATTCAGCTTGTAGAGGGGGCCCCCGCGGGTCAGTCGGTGCTGCCGCGGCAGCAGAGGGGGCCCCGCGGCGGCAGCCAGCAGTTTTTTTTTTTAATTTTATTAAAAAAAAAATTAACTTGTTCTTTTTTTGTGGGCCCCTGCCAGCTGTGGGCCCTACGCCATGGCGTACATGGCGTATAGGTAAATCCGGCCCTGTGCTGACTGGTGACTGCCATTGCTTGGCATAGGTCACAGTGAAAGTCTGGAGAGAAGGGGAAATGGCCATGTTTCTGTGACCCCATCCACTGATGAAGTGACCCCATTCGGGGTCCTGACGCCAAGTTTGGGAACCACTGAGCTAGAGGCAGCCACTGGGAGAATAGATTTCCATGACTAGTGTGACCTCATGCCTCACACCTAAATGATGAGGCGCATAAAGACCTCCTGACTCTTCCAGTCTCTGCACAATCACCCTGCCCACTGCAAACTCACAGATCCGAGATTTCCAATATTACCCAGCTGCTTTGCTCAGAATGTCAGAATCATCAATGTTGCCAACCTGGTGATGGCCCCCACCCTTCTACTTGATTTCCCCACCCTTATATGTAACGCCGCTTTGACCCGGTGAAAAGCAGGATATAAATACAGTTAAATAAATAAAATAAATAAATTGCTCCAGACTCTAGTGTATGCCCACCATGGGAAGGACAAGGGGACCTCCTCCTCCTTTTACAGTCAACTCCCCATTGTACTAGGGCACTGGATGGCTCTAGGTCACAGGGACAGGGAGGCCCAAGTCCTGGTTTTACGTCCCAGTGCCTCTATAAAACATATAGTTCCAATTTCTCTATGAAAAGCAGGAATTACAAGTCCGTAGGGGAGCTGTGAGTAAAACCAGCGCAGTCTCAGTCTGTTCCTGATGGCCTGGAACTTGGGGGGTGACCCCTTTCCTTTTCTGCATTTACAGAAGACAGGCAGGTTCTGATGAACCTTGTCTGCTGGTAAAGTAACTTCTGCTGGGGCTTCCCTAATCTGTCTTGGTGAACCCACAGCCAGTCAGGTTTTCAGGCTATCCACTAGCAATATATGGTAGACCCCTTTGCCTTAATTATATCCAGTGCCAGAGCTGCCAAGTTACCCAGTTCCTGTAGGGAGACTTTTTGGCCAGTCCTGCTTTTGAACCAATGACCTAAAGCAGTGTGGGATTTGTAGTTCCAAATTCTAACACATTGGATATATGAGAAATTAGGAGAGTATTTAAAAATCCTGAAACACCCCACCATCCCATCTTTCCATTACTATCTTGAAGAGAACAGTAAATAGGAGGCATGTGAGCATTGTTAACCTAAGGTCCTAGTTGGTGAACAATCTAATGATTAGAGCAGTGGGCTGAAGATTCAAATCCAAGTGACACTCCTTGTGACCTTGGGCAAGTCACTTAACCCTGATTTTTTTTTTTTTAGTGCCATCAAGTCAGTGTTGACTCATAGTGACCCAGCTACCTCTGGGTTTTCTTGGCAATGTATCACTGGAAGTAGATTGCCAGCCTTTTCTACGGAGGCAATGGAGGGTAAAGTGACTTGCCCAAAGTCACAAGGAGTGCCAGTGGGAATCAAACCCTTGATCTTCTGGGTACTAGGCATTTGCTCTAACCACTAGGCTACTCCTCCACTATTTACATAGATACAAATTTAGCTTGTAAGCCCTCCGGAGAGAGCAAAATGCCTACTGTACCTACATAGAACTCCCTTAGAACTTCTGAGAAAGGCATGAACTAAATCCAAATACTTCCCTTAGTTACTCTTGCAGTGTAAGCCATGGAGTTTTAGCATGGTCCTCGGACTGGGTGTATCCACGTGGGCTAGGTACAGATTGAGTCTTTTTCCTGTAGCTAAAAGGATTTCCTTTACAGCATTGCAAGCTCAGTGAAAGGCCAGCGCCTTACTTCTAAGAGTGTGGAGAGAGGAGATGGCTATTCCACAAGAACAGACACAGCGGCTATACGCAGACTGGATTTTTCTTTTTATTAATACCAGCAGCTGTTCTACCTTAATAACAAATGCAAGCCATTGAGAAAGCAGCCCGGTATGTGGAGTGCATTAGAACCACTGAGTACAGCAGCCGGGGGTTAGGAGCAGATTAAATCCATCGGGAACAGCAGCCCGTGTGTGGTGTCCCTTTGCACAGCAGATCTGTATTTCTTGCTCAAAAATGGATCTCAGACCCTTTCACCCCTTGTAATTGGGGCATGGATTGGACTCTTATGCATAAGATGTATTTACATACATTGGCCACCCAGTATAAGCAAGCTTGCTTCATGGATATTCAGGAAAACCTATCTGGCTGCAGGGTTCCTAGGTCAGGATTGGGAAGCCCCGGTCTACGGCTTATAGTATGAGTTCCACCCCATTTCCAGCATGCTGTAGGCTCTCCTCCCTCCAGACCAATGGTTCCCAAACTGAGGGTCGTGACCTCATTTGGGGTCACGGCCCCTTGCAGAGTTCAGAAGTGAAAAAAAATAAAACACAGAAAAAGCCTATGGCACCACGCTTTCACTGACGTGTGTCCGTGGAGAGGGAATGTCATGGCCTTTCATCTCAAACACGTTGCATAGGATTCCTAGAAGTAACATGAGAGAGAACCCGAAGGATGAAGGAGGACTTCTCTACTTTAAATCAAGTGATTTCTGGTAGCCCTGTCTCTTTAAGGATGTGGCAAGCCTGCGGAGGCCCCAGTAAGGAAGTTCTGCCTTCTCCCTGTTTCCCCCTTTCTCCTTGCTGTCAGTGACCAATTCTGCTCCTGGCCACAAAGTTTCCCTGTGAGTCAGGATCCAGTTATGCAACAGCTCTGAGCTTCAGTCAAGCCACACCCAGATCAGCTAGAGGCTGGAGCCCCTTACGGGAACTGGGGAGGGCAAAGCAACCGGGACAGAATCCTGATAGGAAACCCGCACCTCCAGGTCCACAGAATCTCCTCGAGCAGGGCAGGATTAGGGTGCCTCCCCTTCCTACCCACCAGAGAATTCTGCTATCTTTTTGCATTAAGATCTGCACGGTGATGAACACGCCTGTGGAGAGCATGGAATGAGAAGTGGTTTAAGGAAGTATGAAGAGTGTCTGCTGCTTGGCAGCTACATTTCAATTCAAAAACAGAATGCTAAATTGCATATTGTGAGTGTAGAAATCCAAGGGAGTTCGGCACAAGAAGAGAAGGAATGCTAATGTGCGAGACCTCAGAGTGATTATATTCAGTGATTTAAAGGTAGAGAAACTGCAATGAGCTGCTGGCTGGACTAAGAGAGATGAAGGCGTACACAGGGAGGCAGGTAATTGGTAGAAAAGCGGACGAGATTAGATAGAGATGAGAAACATAGAAACATAGAAATATGATGACAGAAAAAGACCACATGGCCTATCTAGTCTGTCCTTCCATATCAACAACTACAACAGTCCCCTTTTTACCTTTAGAGATCCTCTGTGTTTGTCCAATGCTTTTTTGAATTCAGTTACTGTCCTCATCTCTACCACCTCCACTGGGAGACTATTCCACGGATCCACTACTCTTTCTGTAAAGAAATATTTCCGCATATCACTCCTGAATCTATCTCCCTTCACCCTCATCCCATGTCCCCTCGTAGCAGAACTTGCTTTCAATTGAAAGAGGCTCTCTCCCTGAACATTTATGCCACGGAGGTATTTAAACATCTCAATCATATCACCTCTATCCTGCCTTTCCTCTAAGGTGCATATATTAAGATCCTTAAGTCTGTCCTCATATGCTTTATAATGAAGACCACTAATCATTTTAGTAGCCACCCTCTGCACCGACTCCATCCTGTTCACATCCTTTTGAAGGTGCGGTATCCAGAATTTCACACTATACTCCAAATGAGGTCGCACCAAAGACTTATACAGAGGCATTATCACCTCCTTTTTTCTGCTAGCCATTCCTCTCCGTATGCACCCAAGCATCCTTTTAGCTTTTGCCGTCGCCTTTTCTACCTGTTTAGCTACTTTAAGATCATCAGACACAAGCACGCCTAGGTCCCTCTCTTCTTTAGTGGACAAAAGTACTTCACCCCCTATACTATATTGCTCCCTTGGATTGCTGCAGCCCAAATGCATGACCTTACATTTTTTAACATTAAATCCCAGCTGCCAAATTCTAGACCATTCTTCAATCTTAGCTAGGTCCCTCCTCATGTTATCTACACCTTCCTGGGTGTCTACTCTATAGCAGATTTTGCTTTCATCCGCAAAGAGGCAAACCTTACCTGAAAGCCGTTCCGCTATATCACTAACAAAGATGTTAAAAAGAATCAGACCAAGGACAGATCCCTGGGGCACACCACTGGCAACATCCTTCTCCTCAGAGTGAGCTCCATTTACTTGTACTCTTTGTCGCCTCCCACCCAACCAATTTCTAACCCAAGCAGTAACTTTAGGGTCCATCCCTAGGGTGCTCAGTTTGTTTATAAGTCGCCTGTGAGGAACAGTGTCAAAGGCTTTACTGAAATCTAAATACACCACATCTAGGGCTCTCCCTCGGTCCAACTCCCTCATCACCCAGTCAAAGAAATCAATCAGATTTGTCTGACAAGACCTGCCTCTGGTGAATCCATGCTGCCTCGGATCCTGTAATCTGCTGGACTCCAGAAACCTCACTATTTTCTCTTTCAGCAGCGTTTCCAATAATTTACTCACCACCGAAGTTAAACTAACCGGCCTGTAGTTTTCAACCACATCCTTACTTCCGCCTTTGTGTAAAGGCACCACACGAGCCTCTCTCCAGTCCTTTGGCACCACTCCCGACTCCAACGAGGCAGTGGCCTAGTGGTTGGGGCAAGGTACTTCAGGCCGGAAGGTCGGGGGTTCAAATCCCACTAGAGGACAGCAAACGTGGGCCGGAAGGACTGGGCTTTCTAGTCCCACAGGTGCTCCTTGTGGTCTTGGGCAAGCCACTTAACCCTCCATAGCCCATGTTTCCTGTAAAATAGTTATCTCCAAGTTATAATGCCCTGTTCAATGTAATTTCAGTTTGTTCAACGTAAACCACACTGATGCAGAATAGCGCGGTATATAAGAGAATATAAATAAATAAATTAATTAAAAAGGTCAGTCAGTGGAGCTGCTAGAACGTCCCCAAATTCCCTCAGTATTCTAGGGTGTATCCCATCCGGTCCCATCGCTTTGTCTACTTTAAGTTGAGCTAGTTTCTCACGAACACAGTTTTCTGAAAATTTTTCAGGATGTCCCTCGCTTCTGTTCCTATTTGTGGGTGTTTTCTGAGGTCCTGCTCCTGGTTCTTCATCTGTGAACACAGAACTGACATATTTGTTAAGCAATTCCGCTTTATCCTTATCAGCTTCTACATATTCCTCCCCTGCACCCTTGAGTCTGACAATACCACTTTTGCCCTTCCTCTTCTCACTAATATATCTGAAAAATGTCTTATCCCCCCATTTTATTGCATTGGCTATTTCCTCCTCCTTTTGAATCTTTGCCATCTTGACTACTTTGCTAGCTTCTCTAAGTTTTTCCAAATACAGATGCCTGTCTTCCTCTCTCTGTGATCTCTTGTATTTCATGAAGAGTTATGGTGCGGGGTCTGAATGAGAAGCTCACCGAGGTAGGACGGACAGCTAAATATCATATACCCTAGAAGAGAGGTGAGACAGGTGGGAAATGGTAAAGACACTGGAAGATAATAGTTCACAAGAAGATTGCCTCTTTTAGCAGGAAGGAAGGAAAGGGCTTATGAGGAGGGTAATTTTGAAAAGTATTTCCACGGGTGAAGCAGTGCTTTACCCATAAAACATGATTACTTACCTGTAATGGAGGTTCTCTGTGTACAGCAGGATGTCAGCCACACCTGGTGATGTCATCCGACGGTGCTGAGAAGTACTCTCCATAGCACAGAAGGACTTTTTGCCCTTCTGAGCATGAGCCAACTAGCCCAACCCCCTTCTGCCCACCACGTCACTAGCTGAGCCTTTGCCGCTAGGACACAGACGTTGATGAAGGCCCCAGGCCAACCCCTTGGTAGGGGAGAAAAGTGGGATAGTGTGGCTGACTGATCCTGCTGTCCACAGAGAACCCCCATTACAGGTGAGTAACCTCGCTTTCTCCTAGAACAAGCAGGATGAGTCAGCCATACCTGGTGCCTCCCCAGCTGTGACACGCTATGGTAGGGAGAGGCCGTGTTGAGCAGAACAGACAAGTCAGATGCCAGATTTGTAGTTTAGTAACTAGTGACTTTATTGAACATGGCATGTAGTACACAATATAGTGAATACAGTTCTAGAGTGTGCTAGAGGAGCGGGTAAACGGTGCCACTCGCCTTGTTCATCATCAATAGTGCAACAGTGCACATAGTGCAGACAGTGTAACGGTAACAGTATAGATAATTTGTGCAAACAATGTAACAGTGTAAACAGTGCAGACAGTAGACGTGTCCCTAGCAGTGTAAACAATTTGTGCAACAGTGTAAAAATAGTGCAAATGTAGCCCCGACATAGCGTAAGGGTAGTGCACTCCCAAGTTCTGTAATAGTTCACAGACCAGGGTGCACAACATACAGGCCCTTGACTGTGTGTGGATATTCTGCTGTGGCTAGGACCGCCTGTCCGAAGGCAGAGTTGTGTCCTGCTGCCAGGTTGAGGCAGCAGTGCCTCTGAAACGTGTGACTCGACAACCGAGTTGCAGCTTTACAGATGTCCACTGCCAGGACAGCCTGCAGATTAGCTATGGTGGCCGCTAGTGCTCTGAGTTGATGTGCATTAACTCTTGGTGCTGCTTGTGCCCCCGCCTGTTCCAGGCAGAAGGCAAGACAGGTGGAGAACCACAGCGAGAGTGATCTTTTGGTTTCTGGTCGGCCTGGCTTGTTGGGGTCGTAAGACACAAATTGTTGTGTTCGCTTCTGCAAGGGCACTGTCCGGTGGATGTACATGTGTAGTGCCCTGACGCAATCGAGAGTGTGTAGCTGTTTCTCCTCGGGAGAGGCGTGGGGCTCTGGATGGAAGCATGGGAGCTTGATTGCCTGGTGGATGTGGAAGGTGGATGCTACTTTTGGCACAAATTTGGGGTGTGTTCTTAGGGAGACGTGGTCCTGGGAAAGCAGAGTGTACGGGGGCTGACACACCAGGGCTTGCAACGCGCTGATTCCCCTGGCTGAGGTAATGGCAATTAGAAATAGCGTCTTCCACGTGACGTATTTCAACTTTGCAGAGTGCAGGGGTTCAAAGGCTGCTGTGTTAATTCATTGAGGACAATGTTTAGGGTCCCAGTGTGGCACAGGGGCCCATATTGGTGGCCGAATGTTGACCAGTCCTTTCATGAACTGCACAACCAGTAGTTGTTTTGTGATAGTATTGTCTCTGTCTTTGTTATGTGGGGCAGCGATCACCGAGAGGAGTACTCTGATTGTACTTTCAAGCTGCCATGAAAGAGGGAGGTTAGGTATTGGAGGACTACTGGCACCGGGCAAGAGAAGGGATCAACTTGCCGCTCTGAGCACCAAGTGGAGAAGTGCTTCCATTTCAGTCCATATGACTTACGTGTAGGTCGTCTCACCACGAGTACCACCTGTTGTACCTCAGAGGGTAGGTTGAGGGAGGCTAGTGCTACCCTTTCAGCTTCCGCGTAGTGATAGCTAGGGTCCGTAGATTGTGGTAGGTCAGGGGAAGCCTCACTGGAGGTTCCAGCACCAGGCGGTGGAGGTAGGGGAACCATACCTGGCGTGGCCAGTGAGGTACTATCAGTATGGCCTGTACCTTGTCTGAGATGATGTGTTGGATGGTATTTTGAGATCAGCGGGGGAGGGAGAGGGGAGAAGAAGGCATATACCAGTGACCACTCCCCCACAATACATCGAAGGCATCCTATGCGACGCTGTGGTTGGAGGGTCACTTGGAACAGAAGCGGTTGCACTTCGTGTTGTTCTCTGTGGCAAACAGATAGATCCATGCTTGTCCCCACTTCCGGAAGAGTGATGACACTATGGGTTGAGGGACAATTCGTGTGAATCCATCTGGCGGCTGAGTCTGTCTGCCAGCTTATTTTGTGTGCCCGGTAGGTAGGAGGCCCGCAGGCGACAGTGTCTGGAGAGGGCAAATGTCCAGAATCTGAGGGCTTTCCTGCATAAAGATCAGGACCCCATCCCCCCTTGTTTGTTGAAGTAAAACATGGCTACTTGGTTGCCTGTCTTTCCCTGGAATAGATCCTGGAAGGCCATGAGGGCATAACGGAGCGCTCTGAGTTACAACAGGTTGATGTGGAGCATGTGCTCCTTCTGTGTCCAGGTTCCTTGGGTGGGAAACAGCAGACAGAGGGCTCCCCACCCCACCAGTGATGCCTCTGAAGTGATGACCAACTGGTGTGGGTACTGTTGTAGTGGGTGACCATTTGCCAGGTTCTCTGTGTGAGTCCACTTGGCTAGCGAGGCCATAACAGATGTGCTCAGTGGAATTGTTGATGACAGTGGTTGCGTATGTTGGCTCCATTTCCAGTGTTGCTAGGGCACGACTTGTGTGGATGCCGTCATGTGTCCTAGGAGGCGAAACAGGTTCCGAGCAGACGTCCTCTGGACTGAGGAGATGTTCCAAATTAGGTTGGGGATGGCATCGCTCTGGTGAAGTGGGAGCAGTGTCTATCACCGCCCTAATGATCTCCAAATGCTGGGAGGGATGTAGATTGTATTTCTGAAGGTTTACTCAAAACCCCAGGATGGACAACAGGTGGATGGTCTTCTCTGTGGTGGCTTCTGTCTCCTGGGGGGACCGGCCAGAGATCAGCCAGTCATCTAGGTATGGGAATACATAGCTATCCTGTTTCCGGAAATGTGCGGCTATGACAGCGGAGTGTCATAAGAGATATAAGAGATACCATACTGGGTCAGACCAAGGTCCATCAAACCCAGTATCCTGTTTCCAGCAGTGGCTGATCTAGGTCACAACTACCTAGCAGTTTCCCCAAAAGACACAGGTTCCATAATGCTTGTATTGGGGCAAGCAGTGGATATTCTGAGTCTACTTTAATAATGGTTTATGGACTTTTCTTCCAGGAACTTGTACAAACCTTTTTTAAACCTGGCTATACTAACAGCTTTTACTACAATCTCAGAGTTTGATTACATGTTGAGTGAAAAAATATTTTCTCTTATTAGTCTTAAATAGGTTACCCTGTAGCTTCATTGCATGCCCCATAGTCTTTCTATATTTTGATGGCATAAGAACATAAGATATGCCATACTGGGTCAGACCAAGGTCCATCAAGCCCAGTGGCCAATCTAGGTCATACGTACCTAGCAGTTTCCCCAAAAGACACAGGTTCCGCAATGCTTGTACTGGGTCAAGCAATGATATCCTGGGTCCCTTCTTAATAATAGTTTATGGACCTTTCCTCCAGGAACTTGTCCAAACCTTTTTTAAACCCAGCTACACTAACAGCCTTTACTACATCCTCTGGTAACAAATTCCAGAGTTTGATTACACGTTGAGTGAAAAAATATTTTCTTTTGTTAGCCTTAAATAGTTTACCCTGTAGCTTCATTGCATGTCCCCTAGTCTTTCTATATTCTGATAACGTAAACAATCGATCTACGTTTACCTGTTCCACTCCGTTCATTAATTTATAGACTTCTATCATATCTCCCCTCAGCCGTCTCTTTTCCAGGTTAAAGAGCCCTAACCTTTTTAGCCTTTCTTCATAGGAGTATCCTTCCATCCCCTTTACCATTTTGGTGGCTCTTCTCTGAACCTTTTCTAATAACGCTATATCCTTTTTTGGTCATTACATTTAACAGGAAGTATAACTTGGCGAAATAGGGGAAACTAAATACAATGAGGGTTATCTGATAAAGGATATCCTGGTTAACTATATACAATGGTGGTACAATAGTACATGGAACAACTTACTATTTACATTGTGAAGTTGGCCTGTTGCGAAGTTCTATCTGTTTGACCACTTCTGCTATTTACCTGGGGGTTATGTTCGGAGCTGTCAATGAGATATTTAAGGAAGAGGAAATGTTTCAGTGCCTTTCTGAACTGACTCAGATTAGGTGTTGCTCTGATTTGTGCTGGTAAGGTGTTCCATAGAGTTGGGGCACAGAATTGGAAGGCTCTGTTGGCTGTTGATCTAGTGCATCTTGTGGTATCATTTGGGATAACTAGTGTGTTTAATTCTGCTTTAAACCATGCTGGCAGTTTTTTGGACTTCCTTCCACTTTTCTTAAAGCGTGGAATACAGCCGGTCTGGGCTTCCAAGATAGTATTTTTCAACAACACCCAAGCTTGGTGTAAGTCTTTAACCTTTGCAACTGCTCCTTTTAGTTTTTCTTAACTATTTTCCTCATTTTATCATAGTCTCCCTTTCAAAAGTTAAAAGGTAGTACTGGTCCGTATGTTTCCGGACCTCTCCAGGGAGACTCAATGACGGCGGCGGGACTTTCTCCTCCTTCGCAGAGGGGTTCAGCAATTGGGGGGGCTCTTTTTTCTAAAATTTCCGTGTAAATGTCTGATTAAATATCAGTCGGAATCCTATGTTTTTTTTGAGCCCTCACAATTGCTGGACTTCATTAATGCCCGTCATTAAGGGATAATGGGTGTCTTCCCATCTTCTGCTGTTTGAGTATGTGATTCTAGCTGCTTTTCACACCTCTATTTCCTATTGGAATTTGGGTTATAATTTTCTTTTTCCTCTTTCCTCTTGGTATTCCCCCATTGAGGGCTAGAGTGAGTTGTGTACTTGATATAATTTCTTGTTTTTTATTGCTGGGACTGTTTAGTCTGTAATATTGTTTGCTTGTACCCTTCTCAATTTCCGTTTCAAGATGTATTCTTGAATGTATGTATAAACTAATAAATATAAAATTAAAAAAAAAAAAGGTAGTACTGTGGATTTCCTTACTATCCCTCCTCCACTAATTAAATCAAAGGCGATCATGCAATGATCACTATTGCTAAGTGGCCCCAACACCCTTATCTCTTGCACTAGATCTGGTGTTCCACTAAGGACTAGGTCTAATATGGTTTCCCCTCTGGTCGGTTCATGAACCAGCTGCTCCAAGAAGCAGTCATTTATGTCATCTAGGAACTTTATCTACCTAGCATGTCCTGCTGTGACACTGACCCAGTCGATACCGGGGTAATTGAAATCACCTATTATTATTACTGCTTTGTAACTTTTGTTAGCTTCCTTGATTTCTTTGAGCATTTCATCATCCATTTGTTTATTCTGGCCAGGCGGTCGATAGTACACCCCCACTGCCATCGCCTTCCCCTTTTTACTTGGAATTTCAATCCATAGAGATTCTACAGCAAATTTAGTTTCCTGCAAAACTTTAATCCTTTCTGATTCAATGCCCTCTCTAACAGAGCGCAACCCCTCCACCAATTTGATCAGCTCTATCATTACGATATAGTTTGTACCCAGGTATCACAGTGTCCCACTGGTTGTCCTCCTTCCACCATGTCTCTGATATTCCAATCATATCTAACCTCTCAGTGCTATATATTCTAACTCTCCCATCTTATTTTTTAGACCTCTAGCATTTGCATACAAGCATTTTAGAGACTGTATCTTATTCATATTAATTTGGCTATTGGTAGACATGGATAATTTGAGATCTTTAAGCTCTGTCTGCTCCATACTCGAGGGCATTTGGGCTACTTTACTCTTTTTTGGAACCTCTCTGCTTTTGGTAGTATAATTCAAGGATACATTCTTCCGAACCATCCGCTCTTGGGCGACTGTCGGCTTTCCCCTATTATCTAGTTTAAAAGCTGCTCTATCTCCTTTTTAAAGGTTAATGCCAGCAGCCTGGTTCCATCCCGGTTAAGGTGAAGCCCATCCCATAAACAATCAATCTATCTATGTTTACCCGTTCCACTCCATTCATTAATTTATAGACCTCTATCATATCTCCCTTCATCCGTCTCTTTTCCAGTTTGAAGAGCCCTAACCTTTTTAGCCTCTCTTCATAGGGGTATCCTTCCATTCCCCTTTACCATTTTGGCGGCTCTTCTCTGTACCTTTTCTAATAATGCTATATCCTTTTTAAGATATGGTGACCAGTATTGCAAACAATATTCAAGGTGCGGTCACACCATGGAACGATATAGAGGCATTATAATATTCTTTTTTTATTCTCCATTCCTTTCCTTATGATACCTAGCATTCTGTTTGCTCTCATGGCCGCCGCTGCACACTGGGTGGAGGGTTTTAACATGTTATCCATGACAACTAAACCTTTTTCCTGGGTGGTGGTTCTTAATTTAGAACCTTGCATTGTGTAACCATAGTTTGGGTTTTTCTTTCCTAGGTGCATAACTTTGCACTTGTCCATATTAAATTTCATCTGGAAGAGATAGGCTGAACAGGAGGATTCTGTATTGATAGTGGCTGTTCAGTATCTGAAAACAAAGGTACCTCCAGTGCATCACATGTATGGGAGGATGTGAGTGTAGGAATCGTGCAAATCCAAGGATGCAAGCCATTCCCCGGGTTGAATGAGCGGTAAGATGGAATCCAGTGAGTACATCCTGAACTTCTCCTTCACGATGTACTTGTTGAGTTCCTGGAAGTCGAGGATGGGGCAAAAACTGCCAGATTTCTTGGGATAAGGAAGCACCTGGAGTAAAATCCTGTGTTGATTTCACTGATTGGTACTGACTCTATAGCCCTGGAGGCTAGAAGGGCTTGTATCACTGTGTTGATGGCAAAGAGTGAAGGTGGCGACATGTTGATGAGAGGTGATTTGTGTTTGCAAGGGGGGGGGGAAGAGAATCTGATGCTGTACACCTCCCTGATGATGCGCAGGACCCATTTATCTGTAGTGATGGATTCCCATGCTTGTACGAAGGCTGTCAGCCGATCTCCAGTGGGAAGATTGGCTGGGGTCTTTCCATCAAAACCTTTGCTGTTTCCAATCCCGTTGGCGTGGTTTGTTGCGGTAGGAATTCTGATAAGGCTGTATTATAGCGAGGAGCCTGTTACATTCGGTAGGAGCCATAGCTGGTATGGCATTTTGTGGTGGAGAATGACTTCTGGTGGTAGGTCCCTTTATGGCTAGAAGTAGGATTCTGCTCCAGCCTTCCTCCACAAGGGTTTGCAAGGTGGCACACTGATCCTTCATATCATTTATGGTGTCCTTCACTTCGTCACTGTGTCTCCTGCACAGGGGGTGTCCATGATGGAGTCGTGCGTGTCCTCATGGAGGCTAGAGGCTCATAGCCATGCCAATCTGCAGGCTGAGATAGTGGTCCCTGTGGTGCGAGCTGCAGCATCAAATGCATCGAAGGCCACCCTGACTTGGTGCTTCGTGCTTTCCTGCAGGTCAGCGATGGACGCTGTTGCAGTTGCCTGTGCCTCGTTGGTGAGGGAGGAGATGGCAGATTTGAGGTTCTCTATGATGATATCCTGGTACAGGGCCTGTTGGAGTTGGTGGATAGCTATTTTAGCTGACAGCATGGCCCCTTGGAAAGTCCTTTTCCAAATCTCATCTAGGAGTTTGAGATCTCATCCTGGTGGGGTGTTCACTTGGATGCGTGCGGACTTTACCCGCGTCAAGGCTGACTCCACCACTATGGGTGGGTGTGTGGGAGTTGTGGTTTGTCGAAGCCCGACATGGGTTGCACTTGATACTTGCTATCGAGCTTCCGGGCAATGGCGGGTCCAATGACCGGGTTTTTCCAGATCTTCACGAGATTCTCTTGCATCAGGGGTGGACTGGCAGTAGTGCCGTAGTTCTGTGTGTCTCCAAGAATTTGAGGGCCATCTGTGTTTATGGGCATTGGTCGGCTATATCCGTCACATTAATTCCCAGGGCTGAAGACCTTCCACAGGAATTTAGGATATGTGAGGTCTTCAAGGGTGGTTCGTCTGTGGACACAGAAGTAGCTGTTTCTTGAGGTACAAGGGCTTCTCCCATGGTTAGAGATCCCTGTGTGTCCGCCTCCTTCTAGACTCCACTATGCGTTTCCATGGGGCTCTATGGTGAGCATTCCGGGAGCATGTCCCTAGACACAGTGGAGGGGAGCATATCCAATTGACAGTCCATAGGCGGGTCTGTGGGAGCTACAGGGCTGATACTTGTGCCTTGTGAGGCCCCAGATGCCGGGATGGCTGTAGGGTGAGTCCCCTGGGTGGACGACCACTGTTGGAAGAACTCAGTCAGCATTAGGAGGTGATCCTGGGGTCCTGAAGAGGGAACTGGAGGTGGCTGCTGCTGTATCTGTGCCTCAGCATTTGCAGTGCCTTCATAAACTAGCAGATCTGTATGTGAGCTGTAGTCTGATAGAGGAGAGCCCAGGGAGGAAGGGGTGGGGTGTAAGAGTACCTGGTTCTCCTGCACCGGTTTTCACTGCCGTTGCTGCTACCCCAGTGATGTCTGCCCCAGTCCCTGGAGTTTGCCTGGATTGAATGAAACATAGAAACACGATGGCAGAAAAAGACCACATGGCCTATCTAGTCTGCCCTTCCATATCAACTACAGTAGTCCCATTTTTTACCTTTAGATATTCTCTGTGTTTGTCCCATGCTTTTTTGAATTCAGATACTGTCCTCATGTCCACCACCTCCACTGGGAGACTATTCCTCGCATCTCCCAATCTTTCCATAAAGAAACATTTCTGCATATTACTCCTGAGTCTATCCCCCTTCCACCCTCATCCTACGTCCCCTTGTTGCAGAGCTTGCTTTCAATTGAAAGAGACTCTCCTGTGCATTTATGCCATGGAGGTATTTAAATGTCTCTATCATATCTCCCCTATCCTGCCTTTTCTCTAAAGTATACATATTAAGATCTTTAAGTCTGTCCTCAAATGCTACATAACAAAGACCACTAACCATTTTAGTAGCCATCATCTGCACCGACTCTATCCTGTTTATATCCTTCTGAAGGTGCGGTCTCCAGAATTGCACACAGTACTCCAAATGAGGTCGCACCAGAGACTTATATAGAGGCATTATCATCTCCTTTTTTTCTGTTGGCCATTCCTCTCTCTATACACCCAAGCATCCTGGTTTTCACAGTTGCCTTTTCTACCTGTTTAGCTACTTTAAGATCGTCAAACACAATCATGCCCAGGTCCCGCTCTTCTATTGTGGACAGAAGTACCTCACCACCTACACTGTACCGCTCCTTTGCATTTTTGCAGCCCAAATGCATGACCCTGCATTTTTAAGCATTAAAACTTCAGCTGACAAATTCTAGACCATTCTTCAAGCTTATCTAGATCCCTCCTCATGTTATCTACTCCTTCCTGCGTATCTACTCTATTGCAGATTTTGGTATCATCCGCAAACAGGCAAACTTTACCCGACAGCCCTTCCGTAATATCACTAACAAAGATGTTAAAAAGAATCGTGCCAAAGACAAATCCCTGAGGCACATCACTGGTAACCTTCTTCTCCTCAGACTGAGCTCCATTTACCTGTACTCTTTGTCACCTTCCACTCAACCATTTTCTAACCCAATTAGTAACTTTAGGGTCCATTGCTAAGATGCTCAGTTTGTTTATAAGTCACCTATGCAGAAAAGTGTCAAAGGCTTTACTGAAATCTAAATACACCACATCTAGGTCTCTCTCTTGGTCCAACTCCCTGGTCACCAAGTCAAAGAAATCAATTAGATTTGTCTGACAAGATCTGCCTCTTGTGAATCCATGCTGCCTTGGATCCTGCAATCCATTGGACGCCAGAACATTGCTATTCTTTCATTTAGCAGCATTTCCAATAATTTACTAACCACAAAGGTCAGACTATCCAGCCTGTAGTTCTCAAAGTCATCCTTATGTCCGCTTTTGTGTAAAGGAACCACATATGCCTTTCTCCAATCCTCTGGCACCACTCCTGACTCCAAAGAGAAAAAGTCAGAAAGTGGCACCGCTAGAACGTCCCCAAGTTCCCTCAGTATTCGTGAATGCATTCCATCCAGACCCATGGCTTTGTCTACTTTTAGTTTAGCTAATTCCCCACAAACACGATCTTCTGAAAATCGTTCGAGATCCCCATCGCTTCTGTTCCTATTTGTGAGTGTTTTCTGAGGTCCTGCTCCTGGCCCTTCATCTGTGAACACAGAACAGAAATATTTCTTAAGCATTTCGGCTTTATCCTCATCAGTTTCTGCATATTCATCCCCTGCACCATTGAGTCTGACAATACCACTTTTGTCCTTCCTCCTCTCACTAACATATCTGAAAAAATATCTTATCTCCGCATTATATTGCATTAGCTATTTCTTCTTTTTGTACCTTTGCTTTCCTGACTACTTTGCTAGCTTCTCTGAATTTTTCCAAATATAGATGCCTGTTTTCCTCTCTCTGTGATCTCTTGTATTTCATGAAGGCTTTCCATTTTTCTTCACCTTTTCAGCTACTTCTTTGGAGAACCATAGCAGCTTCCTTTTCCTTTTATGTTTATTTTCCTTTTCTAACAAAAATGTTTGTTGCCCTTATAATATCCCCTTTTCAGTTTTGCCCATTGCTTTTCTACATCCCCCAGCAGTTCCTATCCCACTAACAACTCCTTGAGGTATTGGCACATCTTGGCAAAGTTAGTTTTCCTAAAGTCTAAGACCCTCACTTTTGAATGGATTTTATCGGCCCTAGTCCTAATACTGAACCACACCATTTGGTGATCACTGGATGTGAGATGATCTTCCACTATGATATCAGAAACACTTTCCTCATTGGTAAGCACCAAATCCAGTATGGCCCATTCACGAGTTGGGTGTGTTACCAATAGTTGGAATAGTTTTCCCTGTAGAGAATCTAGGATCTCCTTACTTCTAGATGACACTGCAGCAGGGATGTACCAATCCATATCTAGCATATTGAAATCACCTATCAGTAGCACTTCTCCTTTCATGGCAATACTGTGTATGTCTTCTATTAAATCTGTCCACTTCTACGTACTACGTCCCCAGGGGCGAGAGGGTTTTGCATTTAAGCACATACTTTTGAATATTTAAACATATGCACATAAATAAACCCTGAAAACTTATGCATGCCAAAGAGCAGCATAAACGTGTTGTCATTGGTTCCCTGCAGAAGTTCCTTCTATCCAGCTAAGTTTGTACAGTTCCCACATGATTAAAAAATATCCCCAATGTGATGTCCCCCAGGAGTAGACTGAGGACAAACGGGAAGGGAGTTTTTCAGGGAGAGGGTGATGAAAGGGTGACTTGCCCCCTTGGGATGGGTGGCGGCAGCTCTTCTAACCAGGGCGAGGAACTCAATAAAAGAGACTGTTTTGGAAAAAGACAAATCGCACCCCGTCACTGGTAGCTGGGAGGTATTTTTAGCAGGATGCAGGATAACCTGGTGGGCTGGAAAGTCTTTTCTGGGTGTTATTTACTACGGAGTCATTTCAGTAACAATAACAGATATTCCCTTCACCATTAGCAACGGAAAACCCTACAGAAAATAGATTTGGCAACTTTATAGGAAATCTGCCATAGCAGACCTGCATTAACAGCCAGAACTCAAACAATAAAAATGCAGTCTATGGAAAGGCAGCATTGTAAATATTACAGCAGAGCCGAGAACGCCAGCGGATCACCTACAGGGATAACCAAACAAAACAAACTACCACTGATCCTAGCAGAGAAGCTGCACACCAGCAGAACAGCCGACCTCAAGCCCACATGCAAAATACAGACAGACTGTCACCCAGTACGGAATAAGGGCCACAGACTAGAAACAGAAAGATGGAAACCCCCAAGAAGCTGGACTCTGCCTGCAGCGCAACACTGGAGAAATAGGAACGGAAATGCACTTCCTCCTTCTGCATGTGCAAAAGGCAAAGACATCGGAGATACACATTTCCCAAAACGAATAAGGAAAATCAAAGACGTCCCACAAAAGAAGAAGCAGGAACACCTGAATAATCCCGGGGAAAAGGGGAGCAGAGAAGAAATGTAACCCGCTCAAGGCTGAAGTGGACCAGAACTGGAACCTGGAAACGGTCCTTTTTATTGCCCTTTCTGTACCCTGTAATTTTGTTGCTACTTTGTACGTATTGTCTACTGTTCCGCAAACGGTTCAGAGTAAACCTTTGAAGGCATCTAGCTGCTAATCTAGAATTAGGTGACTTGATCAAAGATTTTGAACGTCTATGGCCGCAGAACAGTTAAACAGTCACCTACGTTCATTGGGTCTGGCTGGCTATATTTTAAAAGGTCAAATTGTGAGCATTTTGTATCTCTGTCTTAAATCCCAACAGTTCGTACTCAGTGTCATCAATGTGACTTCATTTGTTTTCCTAGCCTTGGGGCCTCGTTAGCATCTGCACCAGGCATCGAGAGGATAGCCCTCCTGATCTCAGAGTCTCTTCTCACCCTCGGTGTTATTCTTGACTCCTCCCTCTCTTTCAAGCCCCAGCTCAATGCTGTTAAGTCTTCCTTCTGTGCCCTCCGCAGGACATCTTCAGTTAGACCCTACTTTTCAGCATCTCACCTGAAGGTACTGCTACTATCTCTAGTGATTTCAAGAATTGATTACTGCAACTCTCTTTACTGTGGCCGTCCTGCCTATGCAATAAAGCAACTTCAACTTGTACAATCCACTACAATCAACCTCCTTTAAAATACTCAATGCTCAGAGCACATCATAGCTCTCTTAATCCAACACCACTGGCTTCCTGTTTCAGCTCGCTTTAAGTTTAAGATTTTTATTCTTACATATCAAGCCTTCTATGAGGATTCTCTGTACTATCTATCCATTATGATCACCCCTCCCTTCTGTTCCTTTTTATTATTTTTATTTTTTTTATTTAGCAAGCATTTGTAGCCCGCTCCTTCCAGCGATCAGAAGCGGGTAGGATTACTATTGTGAAACTGCCGAATCAAGGCAGGTACAAATTTTGTTTACATACAGATTGTCAGAAAAGCACATCATACAGAGTTAACACTTCTTAGCTATGGGGGAGTTCATTTACATATATACATAAATACATATATACAGGATAATCTTCTTGGACTGTCGAATCAAGGCAGGTACAAATTTTGCTTACATACAGATTGTCAGAAAAGCACATCATACAGAGTTAACACTTCTTAGCTATGGGGGAGTTCATTTACAGATATACATAAATACATATATACAGGATAATCTTCTTGGACACAGTGGTCAGGGGCTGCTCCATCTGTGGGTTTAGTTCAGGTTGAAATGTGATTGGAAAATGTGCGTTTTGAGTTTCTTTCTGAAGTCTAGAAGGTCATTGCTAGCTCGTAGTTCTGGTGGGAGTTGGTTCCACAGTGTTGGCGCCACATATGAGAAAGCCCTGTGGCTGGTGTTAGTTTTGGCAGATCTTATATCTGTTGGAGTGTGAAGGATGTTGGAATTGTGGGTTCTTCTGTTTCGGGTAGGAGGTTGCAATCTTACTAGGTTGTTGAGGAAGGAAGGTGCTAAGTTGTGGATGAGTTTGAAGGTGGTTGTTAGTATTTTGTATTTTGTGCGAGCTGTTATGGGTAGCCAGTGTAATTGAATTAGCACTGGTGTGATGTGGTCACTTAGATTTTTCTTCATTATGACCCTGGCAGCTACATTTTGTGCCATTTGTAATATGTTTAGGGTTTTTTTAGGTAAACCTTGTAGGATGGCGTTGCAGTAGTCAAAATGTGGCATGATGAGTGCTTGGGCCACTGTTCTGAAGTCTTGGGGATCAATAATATTCCGAATGGGTTGGAGCACTCTAAGCTTGTGGAAAACTGCTCTGTTGGTCTTTCGGAGGTGTTTTTCCATCTTTAGGTCACAGTCAAATGTGACTCCTAGATACTTTATTTCTTTTTTTGTTTGGTAAGTGTTGTTACATAGTGTTATTGATGTGGGAGGGTCAAAATTCGGTTCTTTGGAGATATACATTACTTCGGTTTTTTTTGTGATTAATTGACATGCTACTTTGTTGTAACCAGTCTTGCATCTCTCCGATACATGTCTCCAGTGGGTTGTAGTCTGGGTTTTTAGTGTCTAGTTGTGTGTATAGCATGATATCATCGGCATAGATGTGGTAATTAATTTCGTGCCGTGAGAAAATTTTGCATAGTGGCTGCATATATATGTTAAACAGAAGTGCTGAGAGAGCAGAGCCTTGGGGGATTCCCTGTGTTTGTGAGAAAGATTCTGCTTTTTCTCCGTTGAATTGAACCTGTTGTGTTCGATTTGAGATGTAGGATGAGAACCATTTTAGTGGGGTTCCTGTTATTCCTATTGATTTTATCCTATTTATGAGGGTCCCATGATTAACTGTATCAAAGGCAGCTGAGATGTCAATGAATACAAGAATGTACATTTTCTTTTTGTTTTCAAGGCCCTTTAGGAGGTTGTTAAGTAGAACTAGTAACAGGGTTTCAACTCCATGATGTTGCCTGAAGCCATATTGCTGGTCATCAAGAGGAGCACTGTCAGTCAGATGGTCTTGGAGTTGTAGAAGGACCGTTTTTTCTATGATCTTTGCCAGGAATGAGATACTTGATATGGGACGGTAGGAGGCTGGGTCTTCTCCGTTGAGTGTAGTGTTTTTTAGGATTGGTCTAATGACTGATTTCTTTAGTTCTGAGGGCATGATTCCTTGTTGTAGGGATAGGTTAACTATGTGTGCTATGTGAGGTGCTATGTCTTGTTTCACTGCCTTGATCCAGGATGCAGGACAGGGATCTAGTGGGGAGGTGGTGCTTTTCAGGCTTGTGACAATGGCTGTGATTTGCTGGGTTCCTATTTTGTGGAAGTGCTCCCATAACTGGTTTTGCGTTGTGTTGTTCTCACTTCTGATTTGTGGTGTTGGTGGGGGGGGGTGGAGGACCAGGGGCCGTCAGTTTGGTCGCGTAGTGGTTTGCCAGTGTTTGGACCTTGATGGATTTGTTGAGGTTGGCATTTTGGTCGGTTTTGGTTAGTGATTTGACTAGTTCAAATAACTCTCGTGGGCGATTGATTGCCTTGTTTAGGATGTTGGTGTGATGTAATTATTTTGCATTGTTCACGTCGTCTTTGTATTTTGCGAGATGGGCCATGTATTTAGTTTTGAGATCGGAGGATTTGGTTTGTCTCCATTTTCTCTCTATTTTACGGAGCTCCCTTTTTGATTTTATTAGAGTTCCTGTGTACCAGGGTTCCGAGTTGATCTTATGTGGGTTTGATGTGTGTTTCAAAGTTGGGTTAGATGTATTTTGGATGTGTGTGTTCCATCTGTTAGTTAGTTCATCTAGGTCTGTGGAATCTAGGTTTATGTGGGATGCAATGGTGCTTATGAGGTGTTCCTCGTTGAGTTTGCTGAATTTCCTAATGGGGTTGGTCATTCTCATCTCCTTTGAGTTTTTGGGTTGGCACTGTAGTTTAAGTTTACAGTTGATTTGGTGGTGGTCTGACCATGGTACTTGAGTTATGTTTATTATAGGTGGTTCATTGCTTGTTGTGGATTTCTGGGTATGAAAATCATATCTAGGATGTTTCCTCTATCGTGTGTGGGGTTGCTTATTATTTGTTGGAAACCCAATTGGTCGATGGCTTCATAGAAGGAGTCCGTGTGGGACGGAGGAATTGATGCTAGGTTCAAATCTCCGAGGATGATCTGGAATTTTTTGCTTTGTGTGGATGTGATGGTTTCTAGTGCTGTGGCTAGTGTTTCGTGCTGTGGTGAGGGAGGTCGATAGATTAGGCAGATGGATAATGCCATGCTCTCGACTTTAAGTAGGTCAAGATCGGGATTTGTGACCGTAGATGTGGTTGTGAGTTGAAGGCTGGTTTTGGCTGCTATAAGGACTCCGCCTCCTCTTCTGTTGATGCGTGGGCAGTTGTATAGTTGGTATCCGGGCTTCTGTATTTGATTCATTGTTGCAGAGTCTGAGTCAGTGAGCCATGTTTCTGTTATGCATAGGATATCTGGTTGTTCGTCAATTAGAATGTTGTGGATAATATGCGTTTTATTCCTTATTGACCTAGCATTAATAAGGATAATGTTACATGTGTGATGTTCTTGGTGTGTGGTTCGTGTGAGTTGTATTTGAGATCCAATAGTGTTCTTTGCTTTGGTTTTAGGGTGTTTTTGAGATTTGTTCCCTTTGATATGGGTGTGTCGTTGGGGTAATTTACTTGGTGTTTGTGTGGTGGTGATAGGATTTAAGTTGTATTGATGCAGGATGGGTAATGGAGGGGGGGGTGGAGAAGGTAGATTGGTGTATATAGTAGAGGAATGCAGTATTGTGAGTGTGGGATGGTTCTATATGAAGATGTTAGTATACACATGCACAAAATCAGGAAGGTGTGAGCAGGCTCCATTTTATGTCTGCCAGAAATATTTGGATTTTGGATTCGAGTGGCGCAGTGTGGGGTGAAGTCAAGGCAGCTGGCCTAGAGATGTGTTAGTGTAGGCCGACAAGATAGTTGTTGGGTACCAACAGTCTAGCAGGGATAGATGGGTTGGGGTACAGCGTTTCTTATTACTTTAACAAAATAGGGATACAGTCCTAACGTTCCTTATCACTCAGTATAAACAGATACAGTATTGTGCGATACAGTCCTATCGTTACCTATCACTCAGTATAACAGATACAGTATTGTGCGATACAGTCTTAAGGTTATTGCAAGAAGGTTATTGGGTTACTGCATTGAAATGTAACAACTTGCTGGTTAGAGATACTTGGTTTCATTTAGCTCTAAATAAACAGTAGTAGCCTTTAGAGTTGGTAGGGGTTTACAATGTAACAGCTGGCTTGAGGAGAACAGGGCTTGTGACAGTGGGGAATTTACACATTATATATACAGAGGTATGTTGGCTCCTACTTGGGGGGGGGGGGGGTTAGGCCAGGGTTGCACAGTGGTCTTTTGCATCAGGAGGTAGATAAGTCCAGTAATTGATTACCTGGGTGATATCGTTGTAGTTGAAAGCTCTTGATGTCGAATTTTGGTCCAGCTATGGGAATCTCGTGGAGCGTCGTGGTCGGGACCGGCGAGCTCAGACCCGGCCTGGGGAGCTCAAGCCGTCAGTCATTTGATTGCTGCACTTTCGTTTTCTGTCCGTTATCGGAGTTTTGGTCATGTGAGTCAGGCTTCTTGATACTTGCAGCCTTGTTGCGGTTCAGTGGATGATGTTTCAACTGCGCCTAATCTCCACCGCCTAAGGGCCACCGCCAAAGGGCCCTCAGGCGCGGGCCCGCAAGGCGCGGGCGCGCCCTGTAGGGACGCCGCTTTTATGCGGTTCTGCCTGCGTGCGTGTGAGCCTCCCACTGCCCGGATTGGGCAGGAGTGTGTGGAGGGAGGGCTCCCACTGCCCGGATTGGGCAGGAGTGTGTGGAGGGAAGGCTCTCACTGCCCGGATTGGGCAGGAGTGTGTGGAGGGAGGGCTCCCACTGCCTGGATTGGGCAGGAGTGTGTGGAGGGAAGGCTCTCACTGCCCGGATTGGGCAGGAGTGTGTGGAGGGAAGGCTCTCACTGCCCGGATTGGGCAGGAGTGTGTGGAGGGAAGGCTCCCACTGCCCGGATTGGGCAGGAGTGTGTGGAGGGAGGGCTCCCACTGCCCGGATTGGGCAGGAGTGTGTGGAGGGAAGGCTCTCACTGCCCGGATTGGGCAGGAGTGTGTGGAGGGAAGGCTCCCACTGCCCGGATTGGGCAGGAGTGTGTGGAGGGAAGGCTCTCTCACTGCCCGGATTGGGCAGGAGTGTGTGGAGGGAGGGCTCCCACTGCCCGGATTGGGCAGGAGTGTGTGGAGGGAAGGCTCTCACTGCCTGGATTGGGCAGGAGTGTGTGGAGGGAGGGCTCCCACTGCCCGGATTGGGCAGGAGTGTGTGGAGGGAAGGCTCTCACTGCCCGGATTGGGCAGGAGTGTGTGGAGGGAAGGCTCCCACTGCCCGGATTGGGCAGGAGTGTGTGGAGGGAGGGCTCCCACTGCCCGGATTGGGCAGGAGTGTGTGGAGGGAAGGCTCTCACTGCCCGGATTGGGCAGGAGTGTGTGGAGGGAAGGCTCCCACTGCCCGGATTGGGCAGGAGTGTGTGGAGGGAGGGCTCCCACTGCCCGGATTGGGCAGGAGTGTGTGGAGGGAAGGCTCTCACTGCCCGGATTGGGACGGAGTGTGTGGAGGGAGGGCTCCCACTGCCCGGATTGGGCAGGAGTGTGTGGAGGGAAGGCTCTCACTGCCCGGATTGGGCAGGAGTGTGTGGAGGGAGGGCTCCCACTGCCCGGATTGGGCAGGAGTGTGTGGAGGGAAGGCTCTCACTGCCCGGATTGGGCAGGAGTGTGTGGAGGGAGGGCTCCCACTGCCCGGATTGGGCAGGAGTGTGTGGAGGGAGGGCTCCCACTGCCCAGATTGGGCAGGAGTGTGTGGAGGGAAGGCTCTCACTGCCCGGATTGGGCAGGAGTGTGTGGAGGGACGGCTCCCACTGCCCGGATTGGGCAGGAGTGTGTGGAGGGAGGGCTCCCACTGCCCGGATTGGGCAGGAGTGTGTGGAGGGAGGGCTCCCACTGCCCGGATAGGGCAGGAGTGTGTGGAAGGAAATGCTCCCACTGCCCGGATAGGGCAGGGGTGTGTGGGGGAAAGGCTCCCACTGCCCGGATAGGGCAGGAGCTTCACCAAGGCGGTTGGAGGGCTAGCGATGCTCAGCAGCTCCCACGAAGTAGGGACGCCGCTTTTATGCGGTTCTGCCTGCGTGCGTGTGAGCCTCCCACTGCCCGGATTGGGCAGGAGTGTGTGGAGGGAGGGCTCCCACTGCCCGGATTGGGCAGGAGTGTGTGGAGGGAAGGCTCTCACTGCCCGTATTGGGCAGGAGTGTGTGGAGGGAAGGCTCTCACTGCCCGTATTGGGCAGGAGTGTGTGGAGGGAAGGCTCCCACTGCCCGGATTGGGCAGGAGTGTGTGGAGGGAGGGCTCCCACTGCCCGGATTGGGCAGGAGTGTGTGGAGGGAAGGCTCTCACTGCCCGGATTGGGCAGGAGTGTGTGGAGGGAGGGCTCCCACTGCCCGGATTGGGCAGGAGTGTGTGGAGGGAAGGCTCTCACTGCCCGGATTGGGCAGGAGTGTGTGGAGGGAAGGCTCCCACTGCCCGGATTGGGCAGGAGTATGTGGAGGGAGGGCTCCCACTGCCCGGATTGGGCAGGAGTGTGTGGAGGGAAGGCTCTCACTGCCCGGATTGGGCAGGAGTGTGTGGAGGGAAGGCTCCCACTGCCCGGATTGGGCAGGAGTGTGTGGAGGGAGGGCTCCCACTGCCCGGATTGGGCAGGAGTGTGTGGAGGGAGGGCTCCCACTGCCCGGATTGGGCAGGAGTGTGTGGAGGGAAGGCTCTCACTGCCCGGATTGGGCAGGAGTGTGTGGAGGGAAGGCTCCCACTGCCCGGATTGGGCAGGAGTGTGTGGAGGGAGGGCTCCCACTGCCCGGATTGGGCAGGAGTGTGTGGAGGGAGGGCTCCCACTGCCCGGATAGGGCAGGAGTGTGTGGAGGGAAAGGCTCCCACTGCCCGGATAGGGCAGGGGTGTGTGGGGGAAAGGCTCCCACTGCCCGGATAGGGCAGGAGCTTCACCAAGGCGGTTGGAGGGCTAGCGATGCTCAGCAGCTCCCACGAAGTAGGGACGCCGCTTTTATGCGGTTCTGCCTGCGTGCGTGTGAGCCTCCCACTGCCCGGATATATACTATGATACTCCCAAGCCTCCCTGCTCTCACTATTACTCCCCTTTTGCTTATTCACATCAGACTGCTTTTTGGTATCTTGGCTCTCCTTGTGGGACTTGCTACGTTTACTGCTCCATTGAGAGCCCTCCTTCCCAAGGTGCCTCCCCTTCCTGTCTAAGATTGTTGAGCAAGCAGCATGTATGTGGTTAGGTCAGTTTGTGGAGGATTATTAGTAGAGGTTTCATAGTGAACATTAATGATTTCATTGGTGGATCACTTATTCTCCAGGACCAAGCAGGAAGTCAGTCCTCACATATGGGTGACGTCAGCGCCGACAGAGCCCTCGTGCGGAGCATTTCCCCAGCTTTCAAAGAAAGCCTTTGGGAATTGCAGCACGCATGCGCGGTCCCCTTCCCGCCCAAGGGTGCCATCTTGCTCAGTCTTCTTTTTTCCGCGGAGCCCGACGGACGTAGTTCGTTTTTCACCGAGGAAAAAGTTGATTTCCCTATTTTTTGTACTTCTCCTCCGGTTCGACACCGGATCCTTTTCCCGCCTGGGCCCGATACGCCGGTATCGAGCCCACTCTCTCCTTTTTCGGTTTTTGTCCTTCGTGACTAGCGTTCTCGCCATTTTTGTGTTTCCGTACCTGGACGACTGGCTCATAAGGTGCCAGTCTTCCCAGGAGCCAATCAAGCCACCCTTCGCACTGTGGCTCTGCTTCAGCACTTGGGGTTTGTCATAAACTTCGAAAAGTCCACTTTGCTCCCGTCCCAGAACTTAGAATTCATAGGAGCAAGGCTGGACACTCTTCAAGCGAAGGCTTTTCTGCCAATGGACAGAGCCCACAGGCTGATGGATCTGGCCAGGCAGTTTCACAGCAATTCCCTGGTCTCTGCCAGGCAATTCCTGAGACTACTTGGCCATATGGCTTCCATGGTTCATGTCACCCCTAATGCCCGCCTGCACATGCGGCCTGCTCAGTGGAGCCTTCGCACTCAGTGGCATCAGGCCACAGGGAGCCTAGCGGACTCAGTAAGAATATCCGACCTGCTAGTCTCCTCTCTGCAATGGTGGCTTCATCTTCTGAATCTGGTACTCGGAGTGGTTTTTCAATCCCCTCTGCATTCTCAAGTGCTGACGACAGATGCTTCTCTTCTAGATTGGGGAGCACATTGCCAAGGGGCATGTACTCAGGGTCTCTGGACCCCTTGGGAGGCTGCTCAACAGATAAACTTCCTGGAGCTATGGGCGATACGCCTAGCTCTGAGAGCCTTCTCCCATCTCGCCTCTCACCAATCTGTACTAGTCCAGACGGACAATCAAGTTGCCATGTTCTACGTGAACAAACAAGGAGGCACAGGCTCCTTCCTTCTATGTCAGGAGGCACAACGGCTGTGCTCTTGGGCCGTCAATCACGGAATCCTCCTCAAGGCTGTCTACCTCCCAGGTCAAGAAAATTACCTGGCGGACAGACTGAGCAGGATCCTGCAACCACACGAATGGAGATTGAATCCGTTGGTGGTTCAGCAGATCTTTCTCAGGTGGGGCCTCCCCACCATGGATCTTTTCACCAGTCCTCTGAACCGGCAACTCCCGAGATTCTGCTCCAGACAACCGCATCCTCTCAGAGTAGCGGCGGATGCGTTTCTGATCTCGTGGTCCACAGGCCTGCTGTATGCGTTTCCTCCCACGCCACTAGTGTCCAGAACACTGTTCAAAGTCCTCAAGGATGGGGCCTCAATGATCCTGATAGCCCCCAGGTGGCCGAGGCAACCGTGGTTCCCGCTTCTGCTGCAACTGGCGGTGGACACCCCTCTTCCTCTGGGGTTTCAGCACGATCTCCTGTCTCAGGATCAGGGAACTCTCTTGCACCCCAACCTCCAGTCCCTTCATCTGATGGCCTGGCTACTGAAAGAGTAGTCCTGGCTCCCCTACTACTGCCTCGTGAGGTGGAAGATGTAGTCTTAGCCTCTAGACGGCAATCCACCAGGAAATCCTACGCTCTTAAGTGGCATAGATTCTCCGCATGGTGTGCTCAGCACAGCGAGAATCCCTTCTCATGCTTGGTAGCGGTAGTATTGCAATATTTGCTTTACCTCTCCAATCTTGGCCTTAAGTCCAACTCTGTCCGGGTTCACCTCAGTGCTCTCTCAGCGCACCACTCGCCGGTGGACGGAAGGCCTCTTTCCAACCACCCTTTGGTGGCTCGTTTTCTCAGAGGCCTCCTTCTGCTTAAGCCTCCTTTGCGTCCACCAGCCCCTGAGTGGGATCTGAATGTGGTCTTACAGCGGATTACTTGTCCGCCCTTTGAACCTATGGCTACCTGCCCTCTCCGTTTTCTCTCCTGGAAAACCTTGTTTCTGGTAGCTCTTACCTCTGCTAGGCGAGTGAGTGAACTTCAGGTGCTAGTTCTGATCCCCCTTACACTAGGTTCTACAGGAATAGGGTAGTCTTACGGACTCACCCTAAGTTTCTCCCTAAAGTTGTCTCCCCTTTTCACCTCAATCAGGAGGTGGTTCTTCCGACCTTCTTTCCCAGGCCGCATGCCAACCGGGCTGAGATGGTCCTGCATACCCTGGACTGTAGGAGGGCGTTATCCTTCTACCTTGACCGTACGCGGGAGCATCGGAGGGCTGTTCAGCTCTTTGTTTCTTTTGACCCCAATAAGTTGGGGTTACCTGTCTCCAAGCGTACTTTGCCTATATGGGTCGCTGACTGTATCGCCTGGACTTATGGGGCAGCCGGCATCTCGTTGGAGGGTCGAGTCACGGCTCATCGTGTCAGGGCAAAGGCTGCGTCAGTGGCTCATCTCCGCTCTGTTCCATTGGCAGACATCTGCCGGGCCGCTACTTGGTCTTCAAGCCAGACTTTTGCGGCCCATTTCTGCCTTGAGAGGGAGTCCCGCAGGGACAGTGCTTTCGGACAGGCAGTACTCCATAATCTCTTTGGGGTTTAGGCAACTCCTACCCTCCAGCCCTGGTGTTGGGCTACCGGTCGGGGGCGTTCTCAGAGAAGATTCCTTCCTTATGTACTGACGAGCTAGAGGGAGCTCATTTTTTCAGCTTGAGGTCTCCGGTAGCCTTAAGCTGGGGAATCCCATATGTGAGGACTGACTTCCTGCTTGGTCCTGGAGAAAGAGTAGTTACTCACCTGTAACAGGTGTTCTCCAGGAGCAGCAGGAATCAGTCCTCACAACCCTCCCTCCTCCCCTTGGAGTTGCAGTCATATGATTTATTTTGCTAATTTTTTGCTGTCTTTTAGCTATGTCATCAGACTGAGCAAGATGGCACCCTTGGGCGGGAAGGGGACCGCGCATGCGCGCTGCAATTCCCAAAGGCTTTCTTTGAAAGCTGGGGAAATGCTCCGCACGAGGGCTCCATCGGCGCCGACGTCACCCATATGTGAGGACTGATTCCTGCTGCTCCTGGAGAACACCTGTTACAGGTGAGTAACTACTCTTTGTGGAGCTTAGCTCATAGACGTTCTCTTGATCTTTCTTCTGCCTTTGATTCCGTTTTGCCTATGACACTTTTATCTCGCTTGGTTGGGCATTGCGTAACTGGTAATGTGTTCGAATGCTTATGTCCTTTTTTCTGAGAGAACCCAACAGATACGCATCCTCGGGGGGCATCGGCATAGTGCCCTGTGGTTCTACACTATCCGCCTCATTGTTTAGTATTTATCTAGCTCCATTTTGTAAGCTCTTGGGTAAGTTAGATTTAGAGTGTCACATATAAACAGATGTTTGAATTTCTGAACAGTTCAGCATTAATTCTTCCTTTACCTCATTATTGATTTCTCAGCATTTTCCCACTATTGTGCAGCGGTTAGTGGTTGTCTGATGATCAGTTTTAAAAAGACAGAGGCACGTCTAGTCTCTCAGGACAACAACTTTTCTTGTCCCTTATCAATTGTTGACTCGTCTTATCCCAGTCAAGGATACTATTCAAGATCTTGGTGTTTTCTTAGTTTCAAAGTTTTGTTTTCACTATCAGAATGCTAAAGCTGTTCTGATGCATTTTTTAAACTACATTCTCTGCATAAGCTTCATTCATACTTGGTACTTTCTGATTTCCATATTGTAGTCTAAGCTTTGCTTCTTCATCACTTGGACTACTGTAGCCTAATTTGTTTAGCACTGCCTCGGTATGTCCTTAGATCTCTTCAGCTTCCGCAGAGCGAGTTATTCCTGCTAGTTGAAAGTTTGATCACATGACGTCTGTGCTCTGTGATCTTCACTGGTTGCCTGTTGTCCACCAGTTGCAGTGTAAATGTCTCTGCTTTGTCTTTAGAGCCGTTCACAGTCTAGTGGCATCCAGAGTGGTGTTGGGGTTGTTATGTGGATAGGTGTTGTGCCTTTATGTATGGGCAATTGACATGAAAATGTATGCTGCAGTTTTCAAATATATGCTCTGTGGGCAAGGGGGCATTTGAAGATATTTTGATATTTTGCTATTTGAAGTTATTGAAAAAAAGAAAAAAAAGGTTATTCAATTAAATTAACCAACTTGATTATTGGGAGTTTTTCTAGGATTCTTGATGTTCCTGAGCATTTGTCTAAGGCTAAGATTCGATATGCCTAGACTATTGGCTCTATGGGCCGAGATCCTTTTCTCCCTACTAACCTTGCAGTAAGACATACACCTGAAGATGTTTAGATAAGTGGAATGAAGTTCTTTATTGGATGAATTTTCTCTTTTCATTCTGGTTTTGGCTTTCTGTCTGTTTGGAATTAATCCTAAAACTGGCAAATATCCAAAGGTGAAGTCACATCTACTGTTTGTAGACAATTTGAAGCTTTATAGTCCCAGTGATCAACATTTAGCGGAAAAACTCCATTTACTAAAAAGCTTTTCAGATGACATCAGGATGACTTTTCGCCTGCACAAATATGCTAAGGCAACCTTCCTTAGAGGAAAATTGAGCGGAACCGAAAACATCTGTTTGATGACTGTGGAATAAAGGAACTTGAATAAAAAGGTATATATTAAATATTTAGGAGTAGAATAAGGGGTAACAATCCAGCATAAATTACCATGAGAGAAGATCAGGAAAGAATATACAGATCAAAACTGATACTGTAAAAGTAATCTAACCTCAAAGAATAAGATAGAAGCATTCAACCAACTTGCAATTGCACAAAGCTTTAGAACTGTAGACTGACCTCTGAAATCTCTTGAAAAGCTTGGATGTACAAACAAGATAACTGCTCCATGCCCATGAGATAGTTTATAAGAATCAGTGTGTACAGAGATTGTACACTCCTAGAGCCGAAAAAGGAACGGCATCATAGAAATGGATTGTACATAGAGAGTGACCAGCATAGGCCTCCAGGCCTCCCTAATAGTATCAGCAGATCTAATTGCATAAAAAGTGTTGCAGTATGAAATTAAGCATCTAGCATTCAGTTTTATCATTAAACTTGGACAGGCATTCTGACAAACAGAAGGAATAAGTGAGAATGTACAGGAAAGGAAGCAACAATTTGCCAAACAAGTGAAAAAAGTCTTGAAAGAATTAGATCAGAAGAGAAGGAAAGACAAGTGGCGAATGCAACAATACAGTGGAAAATACAAAGTGTTACTCCAGGAAGCATATGTGGATGAAACACACACGAATGGTTAAGGAGAGGTGAACTGGAACCTAAGGATGAGAGACTGATCGTTGCAACAGAGGACAGTAGCTTATGGATGAGATGGTTGATGGCATGTATAGAAAATATGGTAAAATGGACCTGTAGATTCATAAAAAGAGGGCCTCTTATTCTAAAATGTTCAGGGACCCCCCCCCCCCTTCCCGGTTCAAGGACATCCCCACCACTCCTCCTGGTCCCCCCCCCTCTCCTTAGCACAAACCCCCTTTATCCCTCTTCTCCCTGTCTTCACCAGTCTCCCTCTCTTCCCCCCTCCCCCAGATTGTTCCCTCCAGTTGCTCTGTCTCCTCAGCCAGTCCTCACCAATCTCCTTCTCTCGTCCCCACAGCCAGTTCCCTCCAATCTATCTCTCCCCCCACTACCATCCAGTCTTCCCCAGTCTCTTTTTCTCCTTCCTCAGCCAGTTCTCTCCAGTCTTTCTCTCTCTCCCTCCCTCTCAGCTAGTTCCCTCCCGTCTCTCCCTCCCTCCCAGCCAGACCTCACTAGTCTCTCTATCTCCCCCAGCCAGGTCCCTCCAGTCTCTCTCCCTCCCCCCCCAGCCAGTCCTCACCAGTCTCTCTCTCTCCCCTTCAGTCAGTCCTCACCAGTCTCTCCCCCAGCCAGTTCCTTCCAGCCTCTCTCTCTTTTTTTCTATTTCCTTTTCCCTGAGGCAGGGCTGGTATTAGGGGGTGGCAAACAGGGCAGTTGTCCTGGGCTCCCATGCCCCAAGCCTGCTTCAATTAGAAGAGGAATAGCTTGAAGGTGGTTTTTGGGGCCCCCTCCACAGTTTCTGCCCCATGCCTCAGACATCCTGCCCCGAGGACACCCAGATGTCCATAGACCACAAGTTGGGAACTAGATCAAATCAGAGCTAGAGCAAACCAGATCTACTTAACCTCTGGAGTCAATGCTAAATAAATAACTCTTTAAACATAGGCAAAATTCTAGAAACATATTGTGCGGTGAGAAAAGATATTGCTCCGAGCAAAGGGAGGCTGCTACCTGGGACTTTGCAATTTCCTGAATTTTGTTGGACGAACTCAAAAGATGACATTGCAGAGCTATTATTATTCATTTGTAATCTAATCATTAAAATCCTCTATGATACCTGAAGACTGGAGAGTGGCTTATGTAGTGCCTATTTTTAAAAGAGTTCCAGAAGTGATCCGTGAAACTAAAACCAGTGAGTCTGATGTCAGTGCTAGGCAAAATGGTAGAAACCATTAAGAACAGAATTACTGAAGACACAGATACTGTCGGAGCTCCCCCGTGTGGCCAGGCAGTTGCCTAGTAGTGTGAGAGGGCTCCGATCGTTCTTTGTATAAAAGGTTAGCCCAATAGCATGTAGTTGTGTCTTAAATAGATTAGAGCCAAGATAAAAGGTCGCAGGAAATTTCTTTTATTCAAGAAATAAGATTTTCCCAACCAAATTAAATTCTTTGGCAAGAATGTTGAAGACTACAAAACATAAAGTTCAGGATACTTCTCCAGTCATAAACGTAAGCCTGGTTAAACAGTCTTTGGCTTGGCTTAGTTTAAACACACCTTTTTCACAAGTAAAAATCCTTTACAACAGCAGTCTGTTCTCCGGTCCCCAGGAGGCAGTACAATACTTCACTGTTCGTTTCACAGCTGGTATAGCATAACATTCCCTGGTCCACCAACAGGCTTTAAAATTCAATAATATTTCTTCAAGATACAAGTTATACTTTTAGCTCCTTTCTGGCTTCGTTAACCATGCAGCTTGATCAGCCAAGCAGTCATTGATCAGCCTAGCTAAAAGTTATGGGCTTTTGCATAGAATGTCCTTATTAAGAACTCCTGGTTTTTTTCTCCAGTTACTAAAACCCTGTTCAGTTCCTTATTCTTCTTTGGCACAGATAGCACATTCAATTTCCATATCTGAAACCCCACTTTCATAAAAAGTATCTCCTAGCTCCATTTCTTCCTCACTGGGCTCTTTCAGATATTTGTTCTCCTCAGCGTCTGCCTGAGGAGCCTTTACACGCTGTAAAGTTTTCAACACTTGTTCCCAATTATGCTTTTCAGTACGTGAGCTAGTGGGGGAAGGGCAGGAAAAGGTTTCTCTATTTAAAAGCTTCTTTAAGGTTTGTAAAGGGCTCACCTTGCCAGTAGTGTGTTGTCCTCCTGTAGGCCCCTTATACTGAGAAGGGCCAGACCAGGAGCTTCTGGAAAATATCTCCTCCTCAGACGAATCTTCCCCCGAGCTCTCCTCTGGCCTTCTCACCTCTCTGTTCCTGTCCTTGGTCAGCTTCCTTCGTCCCAGTGGCGCTGCCACAACTCTGCTTGTCTCAGTGCCTCTGTGTCTGCTTCCAATCTCATCCTCCTTCTCAGCTTGTGTCTGTTTCTCCTTCCATGCCCATCTCTGTGCATTCCCTTCCTGTGTCTCCTTCTGCGTCTGTGCAATCCCTTCCTGTGTCTCCTTCCACTTCTGTGCAATCCCTTCCTGTGTCTCCTTCCACTTCTGTGCAATCCGTTTGTGAGTGAAACTTCCCTGCCTAAATGTTTGGGGCTGTCCTATGGCTCTTGACTCCGCCCCCGAACCACTCCCATCTCCTCCCTCGGTCTCCATGGGAACTGGGTGTGTCTCTGGCCCTGCACTCCTCTGCAGGAGATCTTTGGCTTTACTTTGGGTGTTAACCCTTCCTGTGCCTGCAGTTTCTTTGGGTTTAGAAAAAAAAGACTGTTTCCCCTTTCTTTTCCTGCACTCTGAGCCTGCTTCTCCACCATATAACCCCCCCCCCCCCCTTAAGATATTCCGGGCTGGCGTTTCTAGCGCACAGCACGGAATCCTTCTTTGGGTCTGTGGGCCTGCGGGATACCTATCTAACCTGTCCTCTCTTGCAGCCAGCTGGGCAAGTGCCACTCTTTCATGCCATGGCTGCAGTACATTAATGTGGAAGATTTGTTCCTTCCCTCTCCCAGTCCCTACGGCATAGGAGACTGGTCCTACCCGTCTGAGGACTCTATAAGGTCCTTTCCACCTGCTCTCGAATTTTGAAGTAGGTCCTGTCACAGTTACCAGTACCTTTTAACCCACCTCCAATTGACGTGGTTGGGTGTGCCGGTCGTAGTAACCCTTCTGGCGGGCCTGGCTCGCCGTCATATTGTCTACTACCACTTGGGATGCCCGCTCTAGACGTCCCTTTAAATCCCTTAGAAATTTTGGTACTTCTACCTCCTCTAGCTGGGGTTCCACCCACTGCTCTCTTAAGATATCCAATACCCCTCTGGGAGCTCTCCCGTACATCAGTTCATATGGAGAGATGCCCATTGAAGTCTGCCGGCGCTCCCTACAGGCATATAAGGTGAATGGTAACATTATATCCCATTCCGCCATATTGCCTTCCAGACTCCTTCTCAACATTCGTTTAAGGGTCTGGTTCTGTCTTTCTACAAGGCCGTTCGTTTGCGGGTGATAGGCAGCAGTTTTTATGTGTCTGATACCAAAGGCATCCCAGACTTGGGCAAGATTGAATTCAATTGAAAGCAAGTTCTGCTACGAGGGGACATGGGATGAGGGTGAAGGGAGATAGATTCAGGAGTGATATGCGGAAATATTTCTTTACGGAAAGAGTAGTGGATCCGTGGAATAGTCTCCCAGTGGAGGTGATAGAGATGAGGACAGTAACTGAATTCAAGAAAGCATGGGACCAACACAGAGGATCTCTAAAGGCAAAAAGTGGACTGTTGTAGTTGTTATGGAAGGACAGACTAGATAGGCCATGTGGTCTTTTTCTGTCGTCATATTTCTATGTTTCTATGTTTCTAAGATAACGTGAGAGAAAGTTACTGCCCCTGTCAGTCAAAACCTCTCTCGGAAAACCAACTTCGCAAAAGAGCTTTATGATCTCCGTGGCCATGGTTCGGGCTGACACATTGCGTAGGGGAATGGCCCATGGAAAGCGCATCGCCTGATCCACAATGACCAGTATATATTGATATCCCCTAGGGGTCTTGGTTAGGGGCCCCACTATGTCCATAGCCAACCTGTCCACGGGTTTTGTTATCAGGGGCAAGGGAATTAATGGCACCTTTTTTGGATGAACCATGGTGACCTTCTGGCATGCTGGGCAAGCTTCACAAAACTTTGCAGTCTCTTTGAATACGCCCGGCCAATAGAAGCGGGCCATGATTTGAACTAAGGTGCTATGGAAACCCTTATGCCCCCCCACCGGGTGGTCATGGGCTAACCTTAGGATCAAATTTTTAAAAGTAGTAGGGACTACTAATTGCTTCCTTATGGTTCCTAAATGAGGGTCTAAACTTTCGCGGTAAAGTATTTCCCTGTCTAGCACACATCGTGGCAATGTCTCCGAGCCCGTGTTGGCCTATTCAAACGCTCGCCTTAGGGCAGGGTCCTCCCTTTGCTCATTAGGAAAAGAAGGGAACTTTCCTACCAGCTCCGCAGGAGCCCAAGGCAATCCCTCTCCATTGGCTAAGTCTGCCCGATTCTGAGCCCTGGCCTGCCTTCCACGGCGTTTATCTGCCTTACTTTTTCTTTTCCTTTCCCTAGAGGGTGTTATTAATTCTTCATGTGTGGGCAGACTACACATGGGATCTCCACTCGAGTCCTCTTCTTCCTCCCTAGCCTTGGTTTTGGCCCTCGTAGACACTAACCCAGTCTTGGACTCCAAACCCTTGGCTAGTCCACTTTTAAATTGTGGCCAGTCTCTCCCTAAAACTATTGAATATGGAAGTTTTGGGACTATGGCTACAGTGATGTTTTTCTTCAAGCCTAGGCCTTTCACCTTTACCTTCTGTAAGGGGTAGGCTGACGCTGCACCATGCACACATCTAATTCTTATGTTCCCCTCTGAGTGTTTTCCTGTGTGACCTCCCCTGGCTTGTATCTCCGCCCACAGCTGTTGGGAGACCATGGACTGGTCGGCACCTGAATCTAAGAGCGCCTCTACTGGGATGTCCTCCACCTCCACTGACAGTAAAAATCCCTCTCCCCTTTCCTTGGATGGGTTAGTCAATAATACTGTCTTGGCATGACAATCTTTTCTGAGATGGCCCTTAGTTCCACAACCATAACACTTTTGTTGCTCATACCCTGACCTTCCTAGGGATTTACTTCGGGTAACCTCTCCTAGCATGGTCCTGCTCATTCTTTCCGGTTCCCTTACACTTGCCTGGCTCAACCCTGCACCCTTCATTTGGCCTACCACTCGAGCTTCTAAGAACCGCTCTGCCAAAGAAGTTGCATCTTTTGTGCTTTTGCAATCCTGTAAAACCAGGAAAGATCGCATTTCCTGTGGCACAGCCTATATAAACTGTTCTAAAGCAATCACATCCAAAATGGTGTCAACTGTTTTCCCTTCAGGCAACAACCACTTATACATTAATGCTTTGAGGCGCTGACACAAAGCACGAGGCGTCTCATCTGGCCTCAGTTTACAAGCCCGAAAAAGCCGGCGGTAGACCATTGGAGTCAATCCTAATCGGTCCCTCACGGCCTTTTTTACCTCGTCGTAAGTGGAGGCAAGCTCGGCGGGCACGGCCCTATAAGCTGCGAGAGCTTCCCCTGTAAGGGAGGCTGCTATACGTATGGCCCATTGCTCTTCTGGCCATCCACTTAGGACTGCCACACCTTCGAATACCTTGAAATAATCGTCAACATCATCCTCTTGGGTCAAAGGCCCAAAGGAAAAAGTTCCTTTACCCCCATGTCCCAGTCCTGGCAAAGTTCCTAAGGAACCAGACACTGTCCTTAGCTCCTCCGACGTCTTCTTCTGTTCCCCCATCCACGCAGTTATCATGTCCAGGAGCGGCTGTTGTTGTTCCCTCATCATGGCAGCCATCCGTTCTTGAGACTTCACAGCGATCTCCTGCTGTTGCCGGAAGCAGTCTGCCATCCAGTTGAGGAGTTCTGCTCGCTCCATCCTGCGATGCTGGAATGAAAACAGAAAGAAAAAGACACACCAAGTGTGGCCCTTATAGACACAGCACCCCCTCTCCTCCAACTGCAGAACCTCCCCCCCTTGCAGCAATCCTGGATCAACCCCCCTAAATACGGGATTACCTGCTGCAAGTGGTGAATCAGGCCTCTCAGCACCGCCGGTACCAGCTGGGCTCTCCAACTCCGGTCCGCTCTGCTGAGTCTCCGGTTCAGGTTTTCTCTGCAGGAGCTTTGAGGAAGGCTTTCAGGATGTCTTCTCCGACCACCTTGTAAATCCTGATGTTGTTGTAGCTTCGGTTGGTAGGTTTTTCTCTTAATCCAATAACTACGCCACCTGTTGGAGCTCCCCCGTGTGGCCAGGCAGTTGCCTAAGTAGCGTGGGAGGGCTCCGATCGTCCTTTGTATAAAAAGTTAGCCCAATAGCATGTAGTTGTGTCTTAAATAGATTAGAGCCAAGATCAAAGGTCGCAGGAAATTTCTTTTATTCAAGAAATAAGATTTTCCCAACCAAATTAAATTCTTTGGCAAGAATGTTGAAGACTACAAAACAAAGTTCAGGATACTTCTCCAGTCATAAACGTAAGCCTGGTTAAACAGTCTTTGGCTTGGCTTAGTTTAAACACACCTTTTTCACAAGTAAAAATCCTTTACAACAGCAGTCTGTTCTCCGGTCCCCAGGAGGCAGTACAATACTTCACTGTTCGTTTCACAGCTGGTATAGCATAACATTCCCTGGTCCACCAACAGGCTTTAAAATTCAATAATATTTCTTCAAGATACAAGTTATACTTTTAGCTCCTTTCTGGCTTCGTTAACCATGCAGCTTGATCAGCCAAGCAGTCATTGATCAGCCTAGCTAAAAGTTATGGGCTTTTGCATAGAATGTCCTTATTAAGAACTCCTGGGTTTTTTCTCCAGTTACTAAAACCCTGTTCAATTCCTTATTCTTCTTTGGCACAGATAGCACATTCAATTTCCATATCTGAAACGCCACTTTCATAAAAAGTATTTCCTAGCTCCATTTCTTCCTCACTGGGCTCTTTCAGATATTTGTTCTCCTCAGCGTCTGCCTGAGGAACCTTTACACGCTGTAAAGTTTTCAACACTTGTTCCCAATTATGCTTTTCAGTACGTGAGCTAGTGGGGGAAGGGCAGGAAAAGGTTTCCCTATTTAAAAGCTTCTTTAAGGTTTGTAAAGGGCTCACCTTGCCAGTAGTGTGTTGTCCTCCTGTAGGCCCCTTATACTGAGAAGAGCCAGACCAGGAGCTTCTGGAAAATACCTCCTCCTCAGACAAATCTTCCCCCGAGTTCTCCTCTGGCCTTCTCACCTCTCTGTTCCTGTCCTTGGTCAGCTTCCTTCGTCCCAGTGGCGCTGCCACAACTCTGCTTGTCTCAGTGCCTCTGTGTCTGCTTCCAATCTCATCCTCCTTCTCAGCTTGTGTCTGTTTCTCCTTCCATGCCCATCTCTGTGCATTCCCTTCCTGTGTCTCCTTCCACTTCTGTGCAATCCGTTTGTGAGTGAAACTTCCCTGCCTAAATGTTTGGGGCTGTCCTATGGCTCTTGACTCCGCCCCCGAACCACTCCCATCTCCTCCCTCGGTCTCCATGGGAACTGGGTGTGTCTCTGGCCCTGCACTCCTCTGCAGGAGATCTTTGGCTTTACTTTGGGTGTTAACCCTTCCTGTGCCTGCAGTTTCTTTGGGTTTAGAAAAAAAAAAGACTGTTTCCCCTTTCTTTTCCTGCACTCTGAGCCTGCTTCTCCACCACAATACATATGGCGGTGCCTGTGTAGGTGTGTGCATATTACGATAATGCCTGTGTATTGCTGCCTGGTGTAACCACAGCTTGAGGACCGTGGGCAAGTTTGGCCGCTGCAACTCAAAAAAGATATAGCACAAATAAAAAAGGTACGGAAAAGGGTGACCAAAATGATAATGGGGATGGAACTATTCCCCTAAAGAGGTTGGGGCTTTTCAGCCTTGAGAAGGGATGACTGAGGGGAGATATGAGAGGTCTATAAATGTTGAGTGGAGTTAAACTAGTAGATGCAAATCAATTGTTTACTCTTTCAAACAATACAAGGACTACAGGACACACCACGAAGCTACAAAATAGTATATTTAAAATAGATAGGAGAAAATATATTTCCACTTAACACACATTTATGCTCTGGAATCTATTGCTGGAAGGTATGGTAAAAAGCAGGGAGTGTGGCTGGGTTTGAAAAAGGTTTGGACAAGTTCCTGGAGGAAAAGGCAGACCTGGGGGAAAGCTGATGCTTATCCCTGGGGGTAGGCAGAAGGGACTCTGGGTGCTTCTTGGGAGGCCACCGGGAATCTGTTCCCTATACTTGCCACATTTGCAAACAGGATACTGGGCTTGATGGGCCAGCAGTCTGATCAAGTCTGGCAAGTCTTCAGTTCTTATGTATTTTTGTCTGTTGTGTTTTACTTCCATTATAAACCATTTTGGGGTTATTAAATGTGAAAATAAATAAGAATGCTATGTTTTTTATTTTTAAGATTTAGCTTGTACTGTGAACTGCTGAGATCTTATAAGATCCGCAGTATATATGTTTAAATAAAATAAATAAATGATATGTAGTCGTTCGGGAATAAGGTTGGCAATAATGAGCGTCCCAATGGAGGTCCCAATCCTCTGGTGTTTAAGTACCCACTGAGCCACCAGCTCATTTCAAAGGGAACAGCTTGGAGAGTTTCCCATTCCCATTATGAGGCAGCAGGTGCAACGTACCTGAATCTGATGCAAATCAGATGCCAGAAATCTGACCTGCAGATATGATTATGTGAGGTGTGTGTGTAATTCCCCTGCTGAGCATAATTTGACTTCTTTTTCTCAGCAGGTAAAAGCATGCTTAGATTCATCCTCACAGGGTTGACGTGGCACTAAATGAGACCACGAATTTACCTATGTAAAAACATTTGCTCATTGTCCCCATAATATTCAAGCAGCCCACTACTGACTTGAACTGTTTTTGGAACAGAAATGTCAGCCTCACCTGCACCTTGTTTTCAAGTTATCGAGTTTCACGTATTTGGCTATGGGATTTATAAACCCCTGAAAAGGAAGCTTCAGGAAAATGCAGGGCCTGAAGGTGCTATAATTTGCCTTCTATTTTCCATCAGGTTTTCTTTTTATCTGTATATTGTTAATTGTCTGTTTTCCTCCTGTGTTAACGGTTGCTTGAACCTCATCCATCTCTGTGGTAAGGGATCTGTTGAAGCAGTAAAGTTTGCACTAGACCTGTACAGCCTGGATGTTTTATTGACCAAGCTTTGGGGGATGGGAGGGGGGGGGGGGGGGCGACAAAGGACCCAGAGTGTATCTTGCATGTAGGAATCCATACTGCTGATTAGCATGGAAACAGAGGATCTCCAAACTGTATGTTTCCTCCCCTAATGTAAGAGACCATCGTCTCTGGATTCTTATTCCAGGCGGGAGTGTGCTTAATCCTAATGCCCCACATTGAATAAAGCACCCAAAGAGAGGTTACAGCTAAATCAGGGGTAGCCTGTGTTCTGGGTACTCGTAACTCAGCGGGCTTTCCAGGTCCCATGAACTACGCTGGGGAAACCTAGTGTGGATTCTCTGATTTGGGGGGGGGGGGGGGGTTCTCAATGTCAAGATCCTAGGAGTAGTTCCTTTATCACAAAGACACTCCAGACACAACTGTGGTGTTCAAAAAATAGTCTTTACTAAAAAAAATTCTTTGAATTCAAACAATTCTCTACTCACAAATATAGCAAAACTGGAATTTGTGCAGAGCAGTGGAATGGGGAAGGGGGATAGATTCTGCCTCTTTCCTATTTCTGATCGAACCCTCTTCCCTTTCTAGGTGAATGGGCTCCCTTGATCCCCAGGACCTGTTATAGTGCCTCAGTTGGGTTCTGTCCTCCATCTCTATTTTTCTCTGGAATCCTCTGGCCTCCTGGGTCAGTACCAGATGGGTAACAATTCCTGTACTCCTCTTTTCAGAATGGATCGCAAACATTTTGCTTATCAGGATGAAGTCAGGCACCTTCCATGGTCTCCTCTGATTCACCTTGGGCATGGAATTCAGGATGATCCTTCCCTTGTGACTCCCTAGGGCACAAGCATACTGGAACTGCTGCCTGCCTACTAGCTCGAATTCAAGAAGCTGTGAGGTCACACCTTCTGGCCTCATACGGCCCTAGCTCTCTGGAGCTCTCTACCAGGCTGCTACCAAGTCCTTGAAACTTCACATGGACACAGCGACTACTGGAGAAGCCTGGCTAGTACTTGGATGGATGATCACCTTGAAGTACCAGGTGCTGTAGACTTACCACACAGAAGAAAGACGTGGAAAACTACTTCCAGTTATGCCTTGCCAAGAAAACCCAGGGGCTGGTCACCAGAAATCAGCATTGATTTGAGGTCACCCACTTTAACCTAGTAACTTGGAAGCCTATTCCCTACTGGACATTCAGCCCCTGTACAGCCCCTTAGAATTGAGGAGTACAGTGGTAGACCTGATTCTGATCTTGCAAAGGTGTCTAGCCCCAGTGGGATCAGAATTGGGTCTACCGGCCTGTACGTGCAGGTCTGGCTCCAATTCTGAAGGGGATCCACAGGAAAAAGGCACATAGTGTATGAAGGCAGATAAAAAAACAGCACACTCCATCGGATCTGCCCCGTAAGGTGGCTAGAGTTGTAGAGCTGCACTTACAGGTTACTCACCCCCTCCATGCTTTTGCTTAAGGTTGTATCTGCCGTTCCAGGCAGACTGCACCTCTCTAGTTCTTCTTCTTTCTCTTGCAGCTGCTGCGATGACACCAAAGCAGGAGCTGCTTTGTTCCTGCACTACGTGGCTCTGTGTGAGTTTCAGCCATGCTGTGCAGGAACTCTTGTGCTGATCTCAGGTTCTCAAGTCACATAAGACCAGCACGCGAGTTCCTACACTGCATGGCTAAAACCACACTGAGCCATGCACTGCAGGAAGAGGCAAGTTCCTGCTCCGGCAGACTTTCAGCTGTGCCTGCAAGAGAAGACCACCACTTGGTGGTGGTTGTTTAAAGGGCCTCAGAAGAAAATTTCTAGTCGCCATGGTGACCTGGCACCTGGGATTTGTTGAGCCCTGATTTACATGTTTTATTGGCGAAATTAGTTAGCTACTTTACCATGGGCTTTTAATCAGTAACTTTCCCAGCTTATATACAGTCCTCCTTAACTTAATCCAAACTGCTTTTCCAACAAACAATAAAATCCCCGCTCTTGACTGATCGGACTCTCCATAGTACAGATTAAAGCTTATGGGCTTTAAACTACCCATTCTGTTTGTGTCGCAGCTGCCTGCTACAGCTCTTCACTGGTCTGAATGTCTATAGTACAGACTTTAGCCTCTTGCTGTTAATCTATCAAGAGGATATTTTAGCATGCGTATCACTTTCCCAGCTGATGTACAACCCCTATTGCATACCTTCAAGCCAGGGTGCCCTTCAACAGGCAATAACAGGGAGCCCATTCACCCCTTACAACTGGTGCAGAACAAACACACATCACTGGGCAGACTAGATGGACCATACTGGTCTTTATCTGCCGTCATTTACTATGTTATCACCCCAATTCTCCAGCAGCTCCACTGGCTTCCCATTTCATATCAAATCATGTTTAAAGCTCTGCTCAACACCCATAAGATAATGCATGAGCAATCCACACTTTCCCTACCGTCCCTCATAATAAAGACCCATTAGCTCCAGACAATGAAGCAGCAGCACCCACAACCTTCTGGAGATACCCATACCCATACTCAAAGAGCAACCAGCGTACTTGCAATAGGGCTTTCTCCATCTATGCACCAACATTACCACTTCATCTAAGATCCATCAGTGACACGGGTGATTTTCGAAAGAAACTAAAAACTCACTCATATCTTGAAGTCTACAGTACTGATACTCTCACTGCACACAACCCTATTCTTAGTGGCATTACTTAGATACATCGGCCCCACACAACCATGCTATCACTATGTACTGTACATAAGTTAACATTCTGCTTCTAACACTACCCTAATCAAGATATATATATCCTCTTTTCCTAACAGGGTCTCTCCATTTCAAAGCAAGATGAGAGTGTATGGCTTTTAATTAGTTGCTCTCTGCCTGAGAAGCTCTTAAAAAGGTTTTGTTCTACATTTTTAGAAAGAGTTAGTCTTTTTGCTGCTTTATTTTAAAAGGGGAAATACTTGAGTTGTTTTTTTTTAGTAGTGTAAGTTTAAAACTCTGCAGTTAGTTTCTCTTTTTCTCAGCTCTTTGAAGCCACTCACATCTTATCAGGTTAGTTCCCCTCCCTACCCCCCATCTCCCACCCACCCCGTGTGAGCATTCTTGCTTTATAGGGCCACCCCCAATTAGCTACACACAGGGACCTGGAACAGAACATTTAGAACATACTTAAAATAGGTTAACTGCTTTTTGTTTAAAGGGCAGCTGGGAAAATGGCTGGTACTTTGGAAGGTCTCTATCTTTTACTTCAACAGGTACCGAAGCTCCACCAACTGAACAATGGCTGGGAAAAATTGTATTGCCAAAGCTGTTGCCCCCGTTACAGCTTCTACCTCTGTCCAGATAGAGATCTCAATGCCAGTTGAAGAACCAGTTCCATGTGCAGAATGCCTACATACTGAAGCTCTCAGGTGGAGGAGCTCAGAGAAGAGGTGGCAAGGCTGAGGAGCATTCAAGACAGAGGTACACTGATGAGATGCTTCTTGAAACATCCAAACTCTCCAGCAGAGGTGAGGATGAGAGCCTACAGAAGGACCAAGGTTGGACACGAGTCAACAAGGCCTGCAGAATCACCAATCCAACTCCTCAAGCCCTTGAACTGACAAACCATTATGCAGCTCTGGGAGTGGAGGAGGCGGAGGCATCCCAGGAAAAGGAAGAACCAGAGCTTGAGCACCCCAAAGTTGCTGAATCAGTGACCACTAGGAAGCGAAGGGTAGTGGTGGTTGGTAACTCTCTTCTGGGGGATACTGAGGCATCCATTTGCTGACCAGACCTGATGTCCAGAGAGGTATGCTGTCTACCAGGTGCCAAAATCCAAACTCTAACAGAGAGTTTGCTGAGACTCATCAAGCCAACCGACTTACCCAATGTTGCTCATCCATGTCGGCCAGGTATCCCTCTGATTGTATCAAGAGTGACTTCATAACTCTGGAACAGATAAAGGTGCAGGTGGTGTTTTCTTCAATCCTCCCTGTTGAGGGTAAAGGCCAAGGCAGAGAAGCTTCCATCCTGGAGATAAATGCACGGCTGCCTGGATGGTGTCATTGAGAGTGTTTTGGTTTCTTGGACCATGGGATGATGTTCCAAGGGCTGCAGAGCAGAGATGGCGTTCATCTGTCCAAGAAGGGTTGACATGTCTTCAGTAGCAGACTGGCTAACCTTTTGAAGAGGGCTTTAAACTAGATTCATTGGGGGATGGGTAAAGAAAGCCCCCAGGTAAGTGAAACATTAAATACCTTTATAGAAATAGGTAAAAGAGGCAACATCTGAAAAGCTGTGTCTATAAATGCCTGTAGCATGGGAAATAAGATCCCAGATCTTGAGGCTTTAATGGGAGAGGCTGGCTTGGATTTAGTGGCAGTTACAGAAACATGGTTCACAGAAAACCATGACTGGTATGTAACTATACCAGGCTAAACATTACTCAGAAAGGGCAGGGTAGGAAGAAGGGAAGGGGAGTGGCACTATATGCAAAAAATAATATTAAAGCTATGGAAATACAGGGTTTAAAAGGGAGAGAGGAGGCAGTGTGGGTTAAAGTAGAAAGAGGGAAAGAGAAATTTATTTATTTATTTTATTTATACCTCTTTATCATTTAGTCAAAGCAGTTTACATTGTAACTTAGATTTGATAATATACATTAAACAGGGACATTGCTAACTTGGAATTTTATGAGACAATGGAAGGTTAAGTTGTAGCAGCAAAGCGCAGACAAACCAATGATACCAGGAGTCTGTTCAGAAGGTCCAAATCATTTATTTGTGCACAAGTCTCGAACCAATCAATTTCAAAATGGCTGAGCAAAGTTTTCAAGCATTACAACAACTTTTATAGACTTCTGTTCCATTCTAGGTATAGAAAAACATTTCATTGGTCCCGGTAATCTCCCGTACCTCCCGTACCTCTTCTATTGGTCCCGGTACTGATAAGTTTATCCAGTTATATCCCTCCAGTGGGCATGACACCTGCATACCCCCCTTCTAGTCCCAATTACAATGGTCAGTTCATCAACTTGTTACTTTCACACTTTCAAGGTTATAGAACCAATTTGTACGTGCAGAGGAGCTGGGCTCTGCAACTCATCTGTCAGCACTCCCAATTATTTCTTTGCAGATGTACTTTTTCTTATCAGTAACTTTTAAACATGTTTTTCTGTATTTTTCCATCTCTCAATACTGCAGTTCTGCTTACCTAAGCTAATTCAATACTTCTACTGAGTTCTATCTTACAATAGCAGCATATTGGGGGATGTGCAATCCTATATGCCTCTCCACAGGCCTCATTTACAGGTCAAGCTAGCCATGCTGGCCTGCTTATGTTCGGACACTGTGGGTCACAGGCCTGCACCTGCCACATTCCCCCCTTTGATTAATCTCACCCTATTACTTAATAAGGTGTGAGAATTAAATCACTTTCTGAAGAATCACATCCTGGCTAAAGGATTTCTACCAGGACTGGCTGTATATAAAGCCATGATTTTTGTTGCGGTCTTCCGCTCTACTGTACTATCAATAGTGTTATGAATGGAACGCATACAACATGGGATTAAACATGGTAATAAGAAGATAACAGCAACAAGGATTAGTACCAATACGATAAAAGTCTTAAATCCTCCCACCCATGAAAAGAGGTTAGCAAACCAATTAGGAAATTTCAATGAGTGCCACGTCTGTACTGGCACATAAGCATGTCTTTGCATATCTTTAGCAATTTCTTCAACTACTTGACCTTTATCATCTATTTTCAAACAGCAATTGGTTAAGTTCAGCTTACCACATACTCCTCCTTCAGCTGCTAACAAATAATCAAGTGCTAAGCGGTTCTGATATATCGCAGTGCGCATCTGAGTACTTTGTCTAGCTAAGAGCGTGAGAGCATGACTAGTTTCATTGGTTATTATTTCAACTACTGCTTGTAAGCGAATGATACGATTAATCATATAAATTGGGGTACGATAACCATACATACCATCATCATTCCAAGTGGCGGGTCCATAATACTCAATAATTCTTTCTGGTGGCCAATCATCACCTTGCCATTTCTCCCACTTGCCTATCTGTAAGGCCTCTCTCTTTTGTCTTAGTGCTCTTTTGTGTCGGTGGGTAGTGTATACTGGGTATCCTAATTGTTCTCCATGTTCAGTGTTTAAAAGAAAGAAAGAAGGTCTGATGGTTCCTAAGACACATGCTCCTCCCCAGTGTGGTGGGAGTTGTGCATATGCTCGGTTTCCACAGATCCAATATAGGCCAGGTGGGGCCTGCCAGGCTTGGACTTCAGCAAGGTTAGTCCATAGACCTGCCAGTTCAGGAAATCTGGCTAATGGGTTAGGAGGTTCAGGATGTCCAATTCCTGACCGCCATGCTGTCTTTGTGGTCGTGGCATTATAGTATTTCTGGCTAAGACAGACCAGCTGTCCTACCTTTTGGGTGAACTGGAGTCCAGTTCTGGCATAGCAAAGACGTCCAACGATTGAGTGCGCTAACACCCATTCACTGGTAGTCTTGTGTAATTCAGTCTGATTGTAAATCATGGAATAATTCAATTCTTGGGCTTCCCATGGCCACTGATCTCCCATTTGGGTTCCGCCACAGAAATAACAATCTGTGATTTTAAGACTAGATACTACCGCTCCGGCTAATTCTAGAAATAAATTCTGTGAGGGGTGAGGGATCTCAAACTTATTTACATGCATGGCTTCATAGAAAGTATTATGAAGATGATATTTAGATGACTTGTGGGCTTGGGTATTCAATCTGATATACACAATGGTCCCTGGATCTATTGCTCCTCCAGCAATACGTAAACCAAACTTATATCCCTGTTTCCATGCATGGGGATTGTGTATACGTAAGTGTAAGGGGTTACAAGCATCTTTCTGACATTTATCATTTGTGGTTGGCTTGGTTAAAGTAGCCATTCGTTTATCTATTTTCTCATCAGTTATACCAGTGTTCCAGGTAGCATAAAAAACACATCCCCAATACGGGCAATAGTAGTCTGCTGCTGGGGCAGTACTATAGCCTGGTTCCTTTTTACCGGTACACTTTCTCCATCCCGTGGCACCTTCTGGACACATATACTTATGGTCATTTCGATACGCTTTCTCCCATGTACCACAGGTGGAATAACTATCTCTATTAATAGCATTGCATGCATCAAAATTCAAAACAGCAGGTTTAGTAATGTCCTTAAGTGGTGGCGTTGCAGCTAATATAGGTCCATCTGCATCCTTCCATCTTATTTCCATCGTGTAATAGGATGGATTCTGATGCGGATTATAACATGTCTTAATTTTCCCATGAGTGCAAACATTTAGTTCAGTGGTGTTATAGATACACCGAGTTACTGTTCCCTCGCAGGTATAGTAAGAATGATAAAGCAAAGTCTGAGTTACTTTCAGTCCAATTCTAGTAGAAGTAATGCAGGCAGTGCATGGAGGTAAAGCATAAATCTGTTCAAAACCTCCAAAGAAGGCAACCAAAGTAAAGCAAAAGTAAAGATGCATGTCGATGTTGATTGGAGTTCTTCTGAATCCTCAGCTTGCTGATCTTGATCACGACGATCTATTATTCTTCGTCCCGTTTGCTAATGAAGCAATTTAACGGGTGCTGAGTGTTGATTGAAGATCCTCAAGTTGTCCAGTACACATTGACCAACTTAGCAATTCAGTTGGCTTGTGGAGTCTGGCTTAGTCAGTGTAGTCTCAAAGTAGTGTGTCAAATCACACACAAATTGGGTTCGTTGAAACAAAACTGTTGCTGCATAGAAAACAGCAATCATCTTCGAAAGACTTGGCTACTGCAAAGCACTTGTGCTGAAGTGTCTATGCTGCTGGTTGCCGTCTCAGAGTAACTCGCAAGGGTACATCAGGGTGCTGTTCTGCTGTCCACTGCTCTGGTTCAGGATCGGCGGCGGGCTTGACTCTGCTGTGGTGGATCCAGGTGTCGATCTCGGCTACCTTTACTGCAGTTGGGGTAGACAGGATGACGGTGTACGGTCCCTTCCAATGGGGTTCCAACAGTGTCTTCTTCCAATCTTTGATCCACACCGAAGTACCAGGCTGGTAGGGATGCAAGGGTTCCGTCAAGTTGATAGGCAACTGGTCTTGGATCCATGTATGGAGAGTTTGCAGAACAAAACTTAGAGCTAGAAGTTCTTGTCTGGTTATTTCCGAACCAATTTGGGCTAGACTTCCTTTGATTCCCTGCACTATTGGTGGGGGTTTACCATACAAAACTTCAAAAGGGGAAAATCCTGTTGACTTTACAGGAGCTGAGCGTATTCTGAATAAAGCTATGGGGAGCACTTGGGGCCACTTCAATTGTGTCTCCTGACAAAGCTTAGACATTTGGGCTTTCAAGGTACGATTCATTCGCTCAACTTTCCCTGAACTCTGGGGTCTGTATGCAGTGTGGCGTTTCCATTGTATCTGCAAAGCTTTTGCTAACTGCTGAGTAACTTGGGAGACAAATGAAGGTCCATTATCTGACCCTATTACTGCTGGAATTCCGAATCTGGGGACAATCTCTCTCATTAAGACTTTGGTAACTTCTCGGGCTTTCTCAGTTCTGGTTGGGAAAGCTTCTACCCACCCAGAGAAAGTACAAACTAATACTAGTAGATAATGATATCCATTGGCTTTTGGCATTTCGGTAAAATCAACTTGGAGGTTGTGCATGGGGGTCACACCTCTTGACTGAACTCGGGGTGCTGTAATAAGGCCTTGCTTGGCATTATTCTTGGCACAAGTTTGACATTGTCGTGCTACTGAAGCTGATATGGTTGTCATCAGAGGGATGTAGAAATGTGGTCTGAGTGCTTTTTTCCATAGCACTCTTCCCATAGTGGGTGGCTTCGTGGAAAGCTTTGACAAAGGATGGTCCTAACAGTTCAGGAATTACTATTCGTCCTGGAGGTTGACTGCCCTCTTCTGGTGGCAGCTCAATCCATCCGTCTTTCAATACTCCATTTTCTTTGTCACAATAGTAGTCCAATTCTTTGGTGGTATATCGTGGGGTCCATAGATTCAAAGGTACTGGAAACAATGCTGCTTGCATTGGCATAGCTTGTGGGGCAATTTGTCCTGTCATAGCTGCTTGTCGTGCTGAGGCATCTGCAAATCTATTTCCTCGGGCAACTTCTCCTTTTCCTGCTTGATGTCCTCTGCAATGCATGACAGCTACACGTGTTGGGGCCCAAACGGCATCAAGTAACATCAATATTTCGGGACCATATTTGACCGATTTTCCTCCGGATGTGATGAGTCCTCTTTCTTTATAGAGAGCTCCATGGGCATGCAGGGTAGTGAAGGCATATTTGGAATCTGTATATACATTCAGTATAAGTTTTTCTCCTAACAACAATGCTCTGGTGAGTGCTATCAATTCGGCTTTCTGGGCTGATGTGCCTGAGGCTAGGGCTGATGATTCAACTACTTCGTGTTGAGTGACGACTGCATATCCGGCACAGCGTCGTCCATCAAGGATGAGACTGCTCCCATCAACATAATAGGTTTGGTCAGGATTTTCTATGGGCATATCTGTCAAGTCGGGTCGGCTGGAGAACACAGTCTCCATGACTTCGATACAGTCATGTTCTGGGAGTTCTTCACTGATAGGTATCAAGGTGGCTGGATTCAGGGCATGGCTCACTTCAAGTTGTATCTGTGGGTTTTCACATAACATGCTCTGGTACTTCAACATTCGGGAATTGGTGAGCCAATAATTTGCTTTTTGTTCCATAAGGGCAAGGACTGCATGTGGCACAGTGACTCGTATGTTCTGTCCTAGTGTGAGTTTGTCTGCTTCACTCACTAGTAGTGCTGTAGCTGCAACTGCTCTCAAGCAAGGTGGCCATCCTTTGGCCACAGGGTCCAATTGTTTCGATAGGTAGGCTACTGGTCGTTCCCAATTTCCCAATTTCTGAGTCAACATGCCTAGGGCATTTCCCTGTGCTTCATGTACAAACAAGTGAAAAGGTTTGTGGACATCTGGTAGTCCAAGTGCTGGTGATGACATCAATTCTTCTTTTAACTTCTGGAAGGCTGTGTCCTGCTCAAGTCCCCACTCCAGTGGTGACTTCTCTTCTCCTTTTGTGGCTTCATACAGTGGTTTGGCAATTTGGGCAAAGTTGGGTATCCAAATTCGGCAATATCCTGCCGCTCCCAGAAAGGCTCTGACTTGCTTTCTGGTTGTTGGAGTTGGAATTCTACATACTGCTTCTTTTCTTTCTCTGCCTAATCTTCTGCTTCCTTGGGTGATACGAAAACCCAAGTATTTCACTTCTTTTTGGCATAGCTGTGCTTTGGCTCTGGAAACTTTGTATCCAGCTTCCTCTAGTAACTGCAAGAGATCTTTGGTGGCTAATATACATTCACTTTCTGATACGGCAGCTATCAACAGATCATCCACGTATTGGAGAAGCACTCTCTTCCCCGGGGCTACTGGATAGCTTGAAAGGTCTTGATTTAGTGCGGCACTAAAGATGGTAGGCGAATTCTTGAATCCTTGGGGTAATCTTGTCCAGGTAAGTTGGCCCCCTCTTCCAGAGATGGGGTCCTGCCATTCGAATGCAAACAATATTTGGCTTACAGGGGCTAATCTTATGCAAAAGAATGCATCTTTCAAATCCAGTACAGTGAAATGGGTAGCTTCAGCAGGTATCAGTCCTAGGAGGGTGTAAGGATTGGGTACGACTGGATGTATGGTCTCAGCTGCATCATTTACTCTTCTCAAATCTTGCACTGGGCGATAATCATCTGTCCCAGGCTTCTTTACTGGCAAAAGTGGAGTGTTCCATGGGGATTGGCATACTTTTAGTAGGCCATACTCAAGCAATCTTTGTAGGTGGCGATGGATGCCTTCAATTGCGGCTCTTGGGAGAGGGTACTGTTTGACGTGCACTGGTGTAGCACTAGGCTTGAGGGTTACAATCACTGGAGCTATATGTTTAGCTAGGCCTGGGGGGCTGCCTTCTGCCCATACTCCAGGTGGTGCATCAATACTTTTCAAAGTTTGTTCAAAATAGGTATCTTGTATCGAATCATCAATGTAATACCTCCATTCTTCTTCTCGGGGAACTGTCAGCAGCATTACTCCTGCTGGTTTGGTTTGGGGATTTACTGTCATTTGCATTTCTCCTTGCTCAGAGAAAGATATCTGTGCTTGAAGCTTGGCTAGCATATCTCGTCCCAGTAGTGGCACTGGACATTCGGGCATGTAAAGGAATTGATGAGTTATTTGCTGTCCTCCCAGACTGCATATTCGGTTTTGAAGAAAAGACTTTGTGGCTCTGGCACCAGTTGCTCCTATGATAGTGACTGCTTTTGTAGTGAATGGGGCTATCTTTTTGTCTATTACTGAATGTTGTGCTCCAGTATCAACCATAAAGTCCATAATTTGGTCTCCTATTTGTATTCCGACCATAGGCTCCTGGAGACCTAAAGCAAACTTGGAGCCCGGTCTGTCCTAATCCACGTCATTCTCATCATGGGCTGGTGTGGCCAATGCTTGAATGGTTCCTCCTCTCTCTCGCTGGAATTGTTCTCGATTGGCTCCTCCTCGGCTTCGGGGATAGCTTCGTCTTTCTTCTCGCCACTGATGGCTGCTGTCGTCATCATGCTGGGCGTCTTCGAGTTGCGGGCACATATCTCTCCAATGTCCTTCCTCTCTGCAATAGGCGCATTGGTTCACGCCTAGTCTCTGGGTCCGGCCTCCGCCTTGACCCCGCCCTCTTCCTCTGCTCCTTCGACTAGGGACACCTCCCCTTTTCTGTTCCACTATGGCCGCAGCCAAAAAATCAGCTTTCTTCTTCATCTTTCTATCACATTCTCTCTGTCTTTCAGTATCACGATTCACATACACTTTATGAGCGACTTCCAATAACTGTGTTGCATTCATGCCCGCAAACCCTTCTAACTTCTGTAATTTGCGTCTAATGTCTGGTTGAGACTGGTTTACAAAAGCAGAATTCACCATACATAAACTTCCTGGTGCCTCGGGATCATAGGGAGTATACATTCTGTAGGCTTCAGTTAATCTTTCATAAAAATCTGCTGGGCTCTCATCTATCCCTTGGATAACTCCTGTAACTTTGGAAAGGTTCATAGCTTTCTGGCCCCCCCTTCTCAGGCCTTGTAAAAAGCCTTGGCGAAAACGGGCTAGGGCTGTGGATCCTTCATCTGTATTTGGATCCCATTGGGGGTCTTCATTCGGGAATTCTCTCTGAGCTGCTTCCCTACGGTCTATTATATTCTGCCCCTGTGCCGGAGCTGCAGGGTTTTCTGCCATCCATTCAATAGCTGCTTTTCTAATTCTTGCTCGTTCTTCTGTAGTGAATAGGGTGGTCAGGAGCTGACGGCAATCTGGCCAAGTGGGTTGGTGAGTTTCCATAATACTAGTTACTAATTCTGTCAGCTCCTGGGGCTTGCTAGTATAGGAGGCATAATGCGACCTCCAATTTAATAAATCAGTTGTAGAGAAAGGGATATACACATAAGTTAGGGGTCCCGCTACCACTTCATCATTATCATTCTTTACGGGCACTCCCGGGACTTGCCGTAAGGGAAACAGTTTAGCTGCTATGGGTGTCTTTTGGGATCTAAGGGTTATTGTCGTTGCCTTTGCAGGAGTCACTTTCTTTTTCTCAACAGGTTTTGCTTTGGGTTTCTCTGTCACTGGCATGCTAGTGCTAGTGCTGACTTTCTCAATTATTTGTACACTTTCCTCATCTGGGGGATTCTCTCTTTCTCCTTCTTCAGTCTCCACTTCTGACTCGCTTTTTAGGTCCTCCTCTTCTTTTCCCGCTAATTCTTCCTCTTTCTCTTCTCCAGGAGGGGGATCAGGGGTTGGGTCCCGCCTCGGCTCTGGCCGTCTCTGGGGTTCTGGGGCAGGCCGCCGTGCTACTCTTACTGGACCTGGGGTTCGGGGCTGCCTGAGAATTATTTCTGGGGAATCAGGATCTGCCAGGATGGGCTTCTTTCTGGCTTTCTTATCCTGCTCTTTTATTCTAGGCTGTTCCGTCTTCTGTCTAGAATCTGCTTTAGCTAACATTATTCTGCACTGTTCCTCATAACAGCGCTGCGCCCAGGGGGGCGGATCTTCACAAATACTTAACCAGGAATCTATATAGGGGTACTGGTCGGGGTGCGCTATCCGCACTCTACGGTGTATTGACTGAATAATCTCTACTTTGAACGTTCCCTCTCGGGGCCAGATGGGGTCTAGATCGGGCCACTCCCTAGTACACAAAATCTGCAAACGGGCTGCTGTCATTTTAATACCATAATCTCCTGAATATCCCTCTTTAAAATGTGCGATCATACATTCTAATGGAGTGTTTCTAGTAGACCCCGCCCCTCCCATTTCGATGTGTGCGCGCAACAACAGACAGAAGGGAAAAGGAGGGCGGACCGTGGGTAAGGGGTCCTCACGGCCCTGGAAACGTATAAGGAGTACAAATAACAAGACAAGACGACAATCGCTTCCCCCTTTTCGCGACCTGAACGCGGTCGCCCGGTCAGGAAATGCGCTACTCAGGGGTCCGCCTTCACTTGGTCCGTGCTGCCAGACCTCTCATTCACACTTCGTTCACACAATCATGCTAGCAACGTATCCCAGAATGCATTCGTTTCTATCTATTCTGACTAGTCTTTTCCAATTTCCCAATTACAAAAAGGATGGGGGTTTCACCCGGCGAATTCCCATGCCAGGCTACTCGGCCCTTCCTTGAGAGGTGATCATGCTCTCTTACCAATTCCCAATATCTCGAGATTACAAATTCCAAAGTTCCAAGTTCCAATGGCAGTACTGCGCTTTCTATTTCTGTCTAGACCCAAAATCAAAACTATACTCACCGGATCCGGTCCTCAAACTTCCCAAGCAGGCGCATGAGTTGGACCTCGGACTCCCCTCACTCGGGTTCGAGGCGTTGACTCCAGCCGGGCTCGTCACCCGCCGAGGTCCGACCAGCTCCCTCCGATACAAGGGACCGGTGGCGCCAGGGAGCAGCCCTCGTCGGAAGGGCGCGATCCCGGCAGGACCAAGCCTATAGAGGCGGAAAGTCGTGGTATATTGCCCTATATACACTTTGATTCCACAACTTCCCGGCCAATGCACCAAGGAATATGTAGCAGCAAAGCGCAGACAAACCAATGATACCAGGAGTCTATTCAGAAGGTCCAAATCATTTATTTGTGCACAAGTCTCGAACCAATCAATTTCAAAATGGCTGAGCAAAGTTTTCAAGCATTACAACAACTTTTATAGACTTCTGTTCCATTCTAGGTATAGAAAAACATTTCATTGGTCCCGGTAATCTCCCGTACCTCCCGTACCTCTTCTATTGGTCCCGGTACTGATAAGTTTATCCAGTTATATCCCTCCAGTGGGCATGACACCTGCATACCCCCCTTCTAGTCCCAATTACAATGGTCAGTTCATCAACTTGTTACTTTCACACTTTCAAGGTTATAGAACCAATTTGTACGTGCAGAGGAGCTGGGCTCTGCAACTCATCTGTCAGCACTCCCAATTATTTCTTTGCAGATGTACTTTTTCTTATCAGTAACTTTTAAACATGTTTTTCTGTATTTTTCCATCTCTCAATACTGCAGTTCTGCTTACCTAAGCTAATTCAATACTTCTACTGAGTTCTATCTTACAATAGCAGCATATTGGGGGATGTGCAATCCTATATGCCTCTCCACAGGCCTCATTTACAGGTCAAGCTAGCCATGCTGGCCTGCTTATGTTCGGACACTGTGGGTCACAGGCCTGCACCTGCCACAAAGTGACTTGCCCAAGGCCATAAGGAGTGCTAGTGGGAATTGAACCCTGGTTGCTTGGTTCCCAAGCCAGTGTTCTTAACCATTAGGCTACTCCTCCATTTGCATTGGCATGATATACAGACCTCCATCACAGGGAGAAGACGTGGATGGAAATTTAATAGAAGACATACACAGAATTGCCAGGAAAGGGGAAGTGCTACTGATAAGGGATTTCAATATGCCGGATATTGACAGGCGCATCCCTGCTGTGGTGTCATCTAGAAGCAAGGAGATCCTGGATTCTTTACAGGAAGTATTCAGGCTACTGGTAACAAAACCCACACGTGAAGGGGCCATACTGGACTTGGTGCTTACCAATGGTGAAAGTGTTTCTGATGTTATAGTGGGAGATCATTTTGCATCCAGTGATCACCAGATGGTGTGGTTCAGTATTAGAACTAGGGCTGATAAAATCCATTCAAAAGCGAGAGTCTTAGACTTTAGGAAAATTAACTATGCCCAGATGGGCCAATACCTCAAGGAGTCGTTAGTGGTATGGGAACAGCTGGGGGATGTAGAAAAACAGTGGGAAAAACTGAAAGAGGATATTTTAAGGGCAACCAACCTTTTTGTTAGAATGGTAAATAAAAGGAAAAGGAGGCCATTATGATTCTCAAAAGAAGTAGCTGAAAAGGTGAAGAAAAAGAGGGAGGCCTTCATGAAATAGAAGAGATCACAGAGAGAGGAAGACAGGCATCTATATTTGGAAAAACATAGACTGGTAAAGTAGTCAGGAAAGCAAAGGTACAAAAAGAAGAAATAGCCAATGCAATAAAATGGGGGGGGGGGGAAACATTTTCCAGATATGTTAGTGAGAAGAGGAAGGGCAAAAGTGGTATTGCCAGACTCAAGGGTGAAGGGGAGGAATATGTAGACGTTGATAAGGATAAAGCAGAATTGCTTAACAAATATTTCTGTTCTGTGTTCACAGATGAAGGGCCGGGAGCAGGACCTCAGACAACACCCACAAACAGGAACGAAAGCGAGGGGCATCTCAAATGAATTTCAGAGGACTGTGTTTGTAAGGAACTAGCTAAACTAAAAGTGGACAAAGTGATGGGACCAGATGGGATACATCCAAGAATACTGAAGGAACTTGGGGAGCTTTTAGCAGCTCCACTGACTGAGCTTTCCAATGCCTCTTTGGAGTCGGGGGTGGTGCCAGAGGACTTGAGAGAGGCACATGTGGTCCCTTTACACAGAAGCGGAAGTAAGGAGGTGGTTTAACCTCAGTAGAGAGTAAATTCTTGGAAACACTGCTGAAAGAGAAAATAGTGAGGTTTCTGAAGTCCAACTGATTTTAGGATCTGAGGCAGCATGGATTCATCAGTGGCAGGTCTTGTCAGGCAAATCTGATTGATTTCTTTGACTGGGTGACCAGGGAGTTGGACCAAGGGAGAGCCCTAGATGTGGTGTATTTGGATTTCAGTAAAGCCTTTGACACCGTTTCACATAGGCAACTTATAAACAATCTGAGCACCCTAGGGATGGACCCTAAAGTTACTGCTTGGGTTAGAAATTGGTTGAGTGAGAGGCAACAAAGGGTACAGGTAAATGGAGTTCACTCAGAGGAGAAGGTGGTCACCAGTGGAGTGCCACAGGGATCTGTCCTTGGTCTGATTCTTTTTAACATCTTTGTTAGTGATATTGCGGAAGGACTTTTGGGTAAGGTTTGCCTCTTTGCAGATAATTCCAAAATCTACAACTAAGCAGACACACAGAAAGGTATAGATGACATGAGGAGGGATCTAGCTAAGATTGAAGAATGGTCTAGAATTTGGCAGCTGAGATTTAATGCTAAAAACTTTAAGGTCATGCATTTGGGCTGCCACAATCCAGGGGAGCGGTACTGTATTTTATTTTTTTATTTATTTAGCTGTATTTATATCCTGCTTTTCACCGGGTCAAAGCGGGATATAGGGGGAGACATACTTCTGTCCATGAAAGAAGAACAGGACCTAGGCGTGATTGTGTCTGACGATCTCAAAGTAGCCAAACAGATAGAAAACACAATGGCAAAAGCTAGAAGAATGCTTGGGTGTATATGGAGAGGAATGGCCAGCCAAAGAAAGGAGGTGATAGTGCCGCTGTATAAGTCTTTGTTGCGACCTCATTTGAAGTATTAGGTGCAATTCTGGAGACTACACCTTCAAAAGGTAATAAACAGGTTGGAGTCGGTGCAGAGGGTGGCTACTAAAATGGTTAATGGTCTTCGTTATAAGGCATATGAGGACAGACTTAAGGACCTTAATATGTATACTTTAGAGGAAAGGCGTAACAGAGGTGATATAATTGAGACATTTAAATACCTCCATGGCATAAATACGCAAGAGGAAAGCCTCTTTCGATTGAAAGTAAGCTCTTCTATGAGGGGATATAGGATGAGGGTGAAAGGGGATAGACTCAAGAGTAATATGCAGAAATATTTCTTTATGGAAAGTGTGGTAGATGTGTGGAATAGTCTTCCAGTGGAGGTGGTAGAGATGAGGACAGTATCTAAATTCAAAAAAACATGGGACAAACACAGAGGATCTCTAAAGGAAAAAGGGGGATTCTTGTACTGGGTAATATGGAAGGGCAGACTTGATAGGTCATGTGGTCTTTTTCTGCCGTCATGTTTTTATGTTTCTGTTTCTACTTTGACTGTTAATCCACTGCCATCTGTATATTAAGTTCCAATTTCTGCTTCTTAAGATGTTAATTGTAACACATACCACTGTTAAAGTTATTTAGCTCAATTGCACAGTTTCCTGTAAACCATCTTCTTGCAGAAAGACGGTATAAAAAAAAGATGTTAAATAAATAAGTAAATACAGTTATAACTGCCTGTCTGATTTTCCCAAATCCCACTGATGCTTCTTGTGGCTTTGGGCAAGTTGCTTAGCCCTCCATTGCCTCAGGTATGAGCTTAGATTGAAAGCCCCCCAGGGACAGGGAAATGTCTATTATAACTAAAAGAAACCTGCCTTGAATTGCTACTGGAAAGGTATGAGCTAAATACATAAATACATACACACTTCCTGCTAGGCATTTTAATCTAGGTGGTTGCTTTACCATGGCTACTAATCAGCACCTTTCACAGTCAAACCTTTGCCTAGCCACATTCAGGATGCATTTCCAATAGGCCATTAAGTTTTTCTCCCATCTGGCCTGCCCTTTAGTACAGACTATAGCCTAGGGCCTTAATCTGTCATTCCCTGTTCTTTAATTGTTTAATAAGATGTATGGCAGATTTCCTTCCAATAAGCTCCTCCCTCTCTCATCAGAGTCCAGTATTACTGAGAACTAAGCCTATTTGCCTTCACCTCTGTTTTTTTTTTTTTTTTTTTACTATTTTTCTACTTCTACAAGCTGGCTTGTTTTTATTTCATTCCCCAGCAACTTTTTAAATTGGTTCCATGTACTCGATTGCTGCACTTGTGTCCTGAACCCCATTAGCTTCCTCACTATATCTCCAATGAATTCTCTTCCTGCCAGTACTAAGTCCTAAAGCACTACATCTCCCAGAATTACCATGAGCTCACTTCCTTTTAGAGCTCTCATATGCTTTCCTGAGCTCACTCTGCAATGAACTGCTGTACGACCAGTGACAAGCTGTCCCAGAGCCAGCCCAAGGCTATCTCATACGCTAGGTGAATCTTCAGCCATGCATCTACCCTCCCCCCTAGCAGCATCTCCCCTTTCTAACTTAACCACCCCCCATGCCCCCAGCATCTCCTCCTCTTTCCTTCCCCAAGTGTCCAGCATCTCTCCTTCCCTTCCCTATCCCCCTTCCTCAATTATCCAGCATCTCCCCTTGCCTTCCCTGACTACTAGTAATCCAGCATCCCCCTCTTGCATTTCCTGACCCCACTCCATAGTCCTGAATCTCTTCCCTTCCCCTTACCACTGCTGCTGTCCTACCTCCGTTATTGTCCAGGAAAATGGCTACAAGTATATTCAACATGGTGATGGGCCTTCTTCCATTCATGTGCATTCTAGGCCAGCTCATCCCACCCCACCCCCTCTAATGGAAACTTCCAGTCAGAGGGGGTGGTACAGGGCTCGCCTAAAGTGCGTGCATGTGAGTGGAAGGAGGCCCACCACCATGCTGAATATACACGCAAACACAGCTCAGGAGGACAACCAGGGTAGAGTAACTGTGGCGGCTGGGGGATAACAAGAGGTAGTGTGATATTGAACACAATGATGACAGGAGCAGCGGATGGTGGGGAAGCAGAAAGAGGGGATAGGGAAGGAGAAATGTTGGACTACTAAGAAGGGAGGTCTGGGAAGTGTCCAAGTACCACCCTCTGACTTTTGCTGTTCTAGGTGGGATGTCTAGTGGAAGGACATAAGAACATAAGATATGCCATACTGGGTCAGACCAAGGTCCATCAAGCCCAGTATCCTGTTTCCAACAGTGGCCAATCCAGCCCACTGTTGGAAGGACCAGCCCGGTGCAAGCAGTAGCTTCTACATTCTCATGTGGTGTTGTAAGCCTGTGATAATACTGAACTAAGGTATTCAACATACGAATTGGGTTTGATCAGTCAGGATGTTGCAGTTTTGGGCTCCAAATCCTTAAGGGCAGGTCAGATATTACAGCGTCCTATCTTCAGGTGTGATGGGGGCATTTAAATGGGTCGGTTTGACATTACGAGCTGGAGATAGAAGACTGATGTCTGTCTTGTTGACCACAGAGGTTTGAGTACAACCCTTTTAAACCATTGCTAATTGCTTTACAGTAATGTTGAAACATTTCACAATGTCTTTTATACTTGCAATAAAATTAGATTTTCTAGTCTTCACACCAATCTGCCCAGGAGCTTCACCCGGCTTCCTGCCATCTTTAAATCAGGTAAAAAAGGAGACTCTTGTAGTTGTTATGGAAGGACAGACTAGATAGGCCATGTGGTCTTTTTCTGCCGTCATGTTTCTAGGTATCTCTGCTATTGTATGGGAGTGAGAGCCTCTCTTCTTGGAGCCATTTTACCTGCTTTCCAAAGCTGACTGCACCCATATTTTTCGTTAGTAGAACGGAATTTGGAGTAGTTATCCTGAATAATTCCAGTTAAAGGTACTTGGCTGCTTTTCTGTTACGTCCAGTGATATGCTGGAGCACGATTCAAAACGGAAGCGATGCCACTTTGGAGTTTTTGCAGGGATTATTACAGTCTAGCCTAGAATTGCATTTATGTTGCTGAAGTTAAACTTGGCATCTTTGTCACGTGCGCACAGTAGCCTTCAAGCATGAACAACTGTTAGTTGAGATGAAACAAAATTTAGGAAAAATGTAAATGTTAAATAGCCTCCCAACACCAGTTCAGCAGACGGCAGACTTTGCTATGTTAGAAGAAACAATGTTGTAAAATTCTCATTTTTAAACGAGGAGAGAGGAGGAGCACAACACAGTTAGGTATCTAACTTGTAGATCTTTATAAACCTCAGTGTGCAAGCTGGAAGCCTAAAAGATTAATGTTTATGGATGTCCATCCAGTCTCTGTTATTCATGCACACTTCTAAATGTCTTTTATGTAAACAGGGCTGACTCTTCCATTAGGAAGATTTAGGTGGCCATCTACAGCACAGCAATTTTGGGGGGCAGCAGCAGAGACTTCAATATGGGTGAGTACACAGAGCTCTAGACTGACCATTGGCCAGTCCCCTAAATCTCAGGGAGCAGAGAACACTCTCTGCTCTGGCTCCAGCCCCTCCCCTCCTATCAGGAGGGGAGGGGGTGAGGTTACCCTAGATAGAGCAGAGAGTGAAAGAGCAACTCTATTCCCAAATCTAGCCCATCCCATTCTGTTTCCCTATTTCCTTCTGTCCATTAGGGAACAGGAAAGGAAGAGAGAGCTCAGGGTTTGTCTGCGTAGCTGCGTGTATGAATTTGGGATCATGTATTCTGTATCAGATGAGGAGATTCCTCAGTTCTTTGAGTGTGAGGTCTTCTGAGATCATGTAGTTTCTGTCTAGGCCTCCTAATAGGAGGAGAACCTCTAATAATGAATACAGAGCCCGATCTTTAAATGCTGCAGAGGTGGCCCTGTGTCTGGCTATTCAGTGTCGGTAGCAGTCTGCACCAGCAACTGTCTGGATAGCGACTATAGTCTGCTGCTCTCCAGAAATCGCTTGAGACATCTTTATGCTGTCCTGGGTTATGCAAACAAACCTCTCCACAAAAGGACAGAAACATTACCCACATAGGGAGCCGAATATTGCCACTATCCAGTTAGTCATGTGCACTGCCTCAAAGCACCCTGGCACTATTGGGATAGTGGATAACGCTACACTCCTCCCTGTTTTCTCAGCTCACAACCTTGGGGTCATCATTGACTCTATTCTCTCTTTTCTCTGTGCACACCCTACGATAGCTAAAACCTGTTGCTTTTTTCTCGGAAAAATTCATCCCTTCTTTTCTAAAAACACTACTAAGACCCTCATCCACTCTCTAGTCACCTCCCCTCCTGACTATTGCAACCTGCTCCTCACTGGTCTCCATCTGAATCATCTCTCTCCCCTTCTCAATCTGTCCAAAGCTCAGCTGCATGGCTAATCTTACCCCAGTGTCACAATGCTCATGTAACCCCTCTTCTTAAGTCACGTCACTGGCTCCCTATCCATTTCCGCATCCAGTTTAAACTTCTCCTACTGGCGTACAAGTGCACTCATTCTGTGGCTCCTCACTATCTTTCCTCTCTTATCTCGCGCTACACCCCTCCTCGGCAACTCCACTCCTCTGGCGGATCTCTTTTTTCTGCCAACTCCAGACTTCGTTTATTCCACCTTGCTGCTCCATATGGCTGGAACAAACTTCCTGAGTCTGTGTGTCGGGCCCCTTCAATGACCCTATTCAAATCCAGGCTAAAAACACACTTCTTTGAAAGCACTTTTGGATCCTGATGCTCCTCATACTGCTGTCCACTGCTTATGTGTATCTTGCCATACTCTAGGCCCCAGTTTCACTATGGAGATCATTCACGAATGTGGGTTGTGCAGTCCCGCAAGCCATCCATGCCCGATGTCCCCCTCCGTCTCTCCCTGTATGTCCTGTGCATCAGGACAGGGAAAACCAGTGGGGGTCGAAAATGGGGCAGAGCAGAGGTGGGCCGGCCCGGCAGCACATACAGGGCCGATTCGGGTCATGGCCCTGTATGTGCTGCTGGGCCCATGGGGACACGTTGCTTATACCACCTTTGGCCCAATCGGGCCCAAGGATCCCCCTGGGGCCAGGGCCAGGTGCAGGTGGTCCCAGCCACCCAATCCAAGCTGCGGCAGGCCAGCGTGGGTCGGGTGGTGGGGAAATGGGGAGCTGGAGCCATGGATATTGGGGGTACCTGCAGAAGAGATGTCCCTGCATGCAGAAGGGGCACACCGGGCCATCCTTGGGCCCAATTCTGCCTATTGCGGCAACAGTTTGTTCCCACGGACCAGAATCGGGTCCACACAGCCACATCTTCATCAGAGACGTTCAGACAGCCCGGATGTTCCCCTCTGTGAATAGGGCTCTATGTGTTTTTTCATTTTGATTAGATTGTAAGCTCTGATAAGCAGGGACTGTGTCTTACATCTATATGTACAGCGCTGTGTATGCCTTGTAGCACTATACAACCAAAACCTAAATGTGCTTTCAAATATAAAGAAAACAGCTAACGCAGCATATCTTAAGATAGGAACATTACAAAACCTAGATTCGCTACTGGAGGACAACGACCTTAGAACAGTTTTCCAGATCATTAGCATACCCCACACCTAGACTATGGCAACATTCTTTATCAAGGCCTATGAAAAGGACATTGTACCCTCTAAAGATGGCACAATGCCACCAGAATAATAGTTGGTGCATCTAGATTTGAACACATCACACCCATCCTAAAGAACCTCCACTGGTTCAGATAGTACACAATCAATCAGCCACCTGCCTGAAGACACTACTAAACAAAGCTCCCAAACTCAGATCAACCAGACTTGCTCTCCATACCACCTCTCAAGACAAAATGCAAGCAACAAACCTGCAGCAGAGCCTTCCCTCTCTTCGCACCTTCAATCTGGAAGTCACTTCCCAAACCCAAATATAAAACCTGTGAAAGGAACTCAAAACGCATCTCTTCATAGAAGATTATCGACCTGCCACAAATATATAGCACTAGGCTCCACCAATCTCTTACTAATTTACTACCCCCTCCCCTTTTTCACACCAAGTTACATGTTACCTAAGTTCTATGTAAAACCCTAATTCTGTTAAGTTATGTTTTCCCTGTTCAGTGTAAACTGCTTTGAATTAAGATAAAGTGGTATATAAAACATGCTAAATAAATAAAATAAATAAGAAGGATTAGTAGTAGTATTGCTGCTGAATCCCTCTGTCAGCATCCTTGTCTGCATGATCTCTGTGGTTATTCGGATAAGGATTTGTGAATATCGGGCCCACAGATTCTTAGCCCACCTTTCCAAATTATGCAGAGGAGGGCTCACAGTACTTTTAGAATTCAGGAACAAGGCCCTGCATTTAAGAGCTTACAAGGTGAGTGGTTACAACAAAGTTGCTTACCCAAGGTCTGAGTTCCAGTAGGGGAAATGGGTTTGAAGGCGATGGAATTTTGGCTCAGACATCAATACCTGATGCTAAAAACATGTGTGTGCTGCAGGGGGAACCACTCCTCACTAGCAGCAGTGTGACACAGTATGTGGGCGTGTTTATGCAAATGACGTCTCCTAGTTAGAATTCCATGGGTCGAGATTGTAAAACGTGATGGTGCAATGGCTAGGTCTGGAATCCAGTGAGAGGGAGGGGCATGGCGTCTTTTGGCATCTGTTTTGCCGCTCTCGCAGAAGGCATAGGGACTCAAGGGAGGAGTCCACAACCTACAGGAGCCCAACTAGCAAACTGGTCGAGGAGAAAGGAAAACGAGGTGTAGTTTCCTCTTTGGCGGGGGTGGGGGGGAGGGGGGGGGTTGAGGGCTGCACCAGAGGATACACAAAAATATTACTAAAATTTTGGAAACTAAGAAAAATAAGGCTTTCTGGTAGGCTCGTGGAAGGGGGAGTAGGGGGGAAGGCAGATGCCCCTTCTGTGCGATGTGTTCCTGGAACATAATGCCATGCTTCAAGAATCACAATTGCACTTAAAACACACTTGGTATAATCCCCAAAATCAAGTACAAAATAATAAAAGCAGATGACCTGGATACAGAGAGTCTCTGCTAGTTCTCTTTCACACTGTCCTTCTCCCAAGCTACAGTCCTCTTCTGGGGTCCTGGGGTGGACACTCCCTCTTCCTCAGATCTCCTGCAAGACACAATCACCAAGATATACTTCCAAAACATCACATATCTCCTTCAGCACTCTTGGCAAATGCTTTCAGTATTCCCCCAGGACCTTCATTAAGCAGTATCTCAAAATCACCCCTCAAAAATACAGCTTTGTGGCAGGGCCAATACAAGGATATTGGACACCCTAGGCCATCCTACAGATTATGTGTCTGTCCCCCTCCCCAAAAGAGATTTTGTTAATTAAACTCAACAATCATGATCATTCAAATACCATCCTTCCCAAAAAAATCCTGTAAAATTGCATAATTGGGACACAGGATACAAGGAGCAGGGTGATGAAAACACACCATGGAAGAGTTCTAAGAGCCTTTATTGAGTGTGCAAGGTTCCCTCCCTGCACGGGCCATGTTTCGTCAGGGGTTTTGGGACCTTAGTTGAAACCATAAAATGACAATGTTTAACATGACACAAAAAATGGACAAAATAAGTAAAAGAAATATAATATTGTGAGGACAAAAGTGTGCTAGTATAAAATAATAAGTAAGAGAGTTAAAAACAACAAATAAATAACATAGGATTAAAAAAACGTATAAAGGATGTACCATGTGACCACAATAAATAAGAGCAAAATATACATGAAGCTAGATGTGATCCAAACATAGATCTTTATCTTTATTTCTGCATTTGATATACATACCGTCCAAGCAATAGCGTCAGAGCGGTGTACAAAATCAAATTAGGCTGCAAGTATGGAAATAGAAAAGAATGCCATTTGTAGACAGGAAAAAGAAGAGAAAGGGAAAGGGAAAAAGAAAAAGTGTGAGTAAGAAAGTATATAGGTAGAAGGCCTGAATTCCCTTCTCCGAGGAGACAAGCGCTGCCACCATACCATAAAATTCAGCTAAAAAAGAAGAGTGCATAAGGGGTAGGAGGTTAGATGTAGGACCCAAACAGGTCATTGAGGAGAATATGAAGTGACTAGGGCCAAAAATATCACCACGAAACTAATAAGGCTGCTCCCACAAGCAGAATTGTGCAACTCTTCTGTACATGTCATCTTGCTTGAGGGAAGCAGCTAGCAACGGCACCCCCCCCTGATATCAGCGCCCCCCTACGGCACTTACCCTGCTTACTGGGTAGTGCCGGCCCCGGTGTCATAGTTGCCATTTCTGAGTGAATTTACTGAGAAATTTGTCCATCACCTTTCTGATTTTGTTTATTGATAAGCCTACTATGAGGAACAGTATCAAAGGCTTTGCTGAAATCTAAGTAGATCACATCCATCGCATGCCATAGATCTAGTTCTTTCGTCACCCAGTCAAAGAACTCAATCAAATTTGTTTGGCACGATCGTCCTTTGGTAAAACCATGTTGCCTCAGATTATGCAAGCTATTGGTTTTGAGAAAGTCCACAATTCGCTCTTTCAGGAGCGCCTCCATTACATTTCCCGTCACCGAGATAAGGCTTACTGGCCTGTAGTTTGTCACTTCTTCTCAACTACCACTTTTGTGGAGAGGTACCACATCAGCCCTTCTCCAGTCCTGTGGAACTTCTTCCGTCTCCAAGGAGCTATTAAAAGCATCCTTTAAAGGCCCTGCCAGAACCTCTCTGAGCTCTTTCAGTATCCTGGGATGTATCCATCTGGTCCCATGACCTTGTGCATGTTCACTTTTGCAAGCTGTTCAAACACATCAGGCCTGATCTTTGAAGGCATTTACACAGTTAGGTGCCCTAGTAAACTGTGTAAATGTTTAACCGCTGATAGACGAAGGCACCTACATGATCATGCCTTCATCTGTCTGCAGGTAAGCCCCTTACATGCCCCAATACTATTTGGTTAGCATCGAGGCATGTCGGGGCGGATCGGGGGTGGAGGAAAGGGCTAACCAGGTAGCAGTAATTTTCGATGCTACCCGATTAGCCCTCGGCGCATTAAAAATAGACAAGAGTTTTTCTCGCCTATCTTTGAGGTGCTGGGGTTAAATGGGTAGCATAGAAAATCGCTGCTACCTGGTTAGCCTCTTCGGCTGCCAGAGTTTTCATTCAACCCGGATTTTCACTTCCATCACCGCAGAAATGAAAATCCAGGTTAAGAGGGTTGGGGGGCAGGCTAGCCTGCCTAAATGAAAATCGGGCCCATCGTCATCTGTGAATGGTGTAGTATCCACTCCATTCCCATTTCTATATTTGTCAGTCATAAGTGGCCCTTCTTCAGGATTTTCTTTAGTAAATCAGAACAAAATTATTTGTTTAGCATTTTCGCTTTTTCAATGTCACTATCCACAAATCTGTTCCCAGCACTTTTGAGTCCTGCAATTCCACCTCTGATCTTCTCCCGAATATATCTGAAAAACAATTTGTCCCCACACTACAGACCTTTGGCCATCTTTTCTTCTGCCTTTGCTATCCTCATTTCTCTTTGTGTCTCTTTTAGCTTTATCCTGTATTCTTTTCTGTGTTCCTCTGTTTGTGAACTTTTAAATGTTGTAAAAGCTGGGGGGGGGGGGGGTTGTCTATTTGTTCAGCAGCTTCTTTGGAGAAGAGCATGGGTTTCCTTCTCCTCTTGTTTTTATTACTTTCCTTACATGTATCTGTTGCCCCTTTTATTGCCTCCTTTAGTTTAGCCCACTGCAACTCCACTTCCCTTATCCCCTCCCACCCTGCCAGCTCCTCCTTCAGGCACTTGGCCATTTCACTGAAGTCCGTGGTTTTGAAGTCTAGGACTTTGAGCTTGCTGTGATTGGACTCTGCCTTGGCTTTTATCTCAAACCACACTGTGTGATGATCGCTGCTGCTCATGTGGGCACACACCCGGACATTCGACATGCTATCTCCGTTGGCGAGTACTAAATCCAGCAGCGAACGTTCCCTGGTCGGTTTCTTGTCTAAGCAGTGCATCTTGGAAGGCATCCACAATTTTTTTTACTTCATTCCAGATTTGCAGAAGGAACACTCCAATCCACATCAGGTAGATTAAAGTTACCCAATATGATTATTTTTCCCTTCATGGATACCTTTACAATATCCATCAGGTCTCTATCCATTTCTTTGGTTTGAGTTGGAGGCCTGTAGATTACACCAGTATGGATGATAATGTCATCTCCTCATTCCAACACAATCAACAGAGCTTCTTCTTTTCCCCACATTCCCTGCATTACAGTAGCTTTAATATTGCTTTTGACATATAGGGCTACTTCTCCTTTTCTGCCTTCTCTATTTCTTCTAAATAAATTATAGCAAGCTATGGCTATATTCCATTCATGCAACTCGTTAGACCATGTTTCTGAAATGGTCACAATTTCCAAGTGCATTTCGACCATTAGGGCTTCCAAGTCAGGAACTTTGTTGGCTAGGCTTCGAGCATTTGTGCTTCTTGCTTTCCAGTATTTGTTGGCCACCTTGCCTGCATTTTGCATGGATTTTGTTCTACACGCCTCTTCCCACTTGCCATTGATGTATGGGTTAATAGTGTGGCTGTTTCCAATGCTATTATGTCTTTGCTGGGAGTGAGGTCCTGAACTTGTTTTTCTCCATCCGTCACCCCCTTTTCCTACTTTAAATGCCTGTCCACATATTGTCTGAATTTTTTTTACTTAGGATCTTTTTCCCTGTGACAGAGAGATGTAGTCCATCAGCACAGTCTAGTCTCTTGTTCCATCTATTTCCCCAGTCGCCTATATAGCTAAATCCTTCTTGTTTGCACCAGGTTTGGAGCCATGTATGAGAGTTGATTATGTGATACAGCCTTTCTGCCCCCCTTACCAAGAACAGATAGAACTTCTGAGAATGTACAGTGTTAGCAATGGGTTTGAGTTTCTGTCCCAAAATCTGAAAGTCCTCTGAACTGTAGAGGCACTGTTTCTAGCCAGGTCACTTGTATCCAAATGGATGATAAAATTGATTTTGGAGTGCTCACTTTCTGCACTAACTATGCCAACAATTTGGTTTATATTCCTGCTGACTGAAGAGCCTGGGAGGCATTTAACCCTCTTCTCTCCTTTGAACTGTGTTCCCAGGTTAGTGCCTCTGATGATAGAATCTCCAAGTAGTAGTAGTTCACTGTTTTGTGATTTTTTTTTCTTCATATTTAGTGCATTATCAGTAGATTGGGCATTAACCTTCTCATCTTAGGACACTCTCATTTTCCAAGACAGAGAAGGCATTATGCAGGGATATCTCTTGATGGAGACGGTGTCTCCATGTTACGGGTCGCAACCTAGCAGAGCCCACTATGATACATTTGTTCCTTGCTGTTTGATTCTTTGTGGGAGTGGTGGTGGATTTTTTTCAATATGTACCCTAGAGGAGGTGTGCTTAATTGCAGCTAATTCTTCCCTTAATAGAATCAATTCTTTGTGCATAGCAGATAACTTTAGACATATAGGGCAAGCTCTTATTCTCCAAATGATTCTTCTTAGAATGAAGGTACCACAGCTATTGCATTGAATACATGACATGCTGATTAAGATGGCTTTAAAGCAGTTCTAGGACAAGGAGAAAAGGTGGGTATTACACTTAATTAGAGGACAGATGTCAATCTATATGATGACTATATAGGCAATGCAACCTCAGGGTGTGTGGGGTGAGGGGTAGGGCGGGCAGGAATTTAAGTGTCTCTGGCCAGTAGATCTTATATGGAACAGGGGGCACTCTCAGATTTGTGATTTAAAAAGGCTATGCAGGGAATGTAGGTAAGCTAAATTTTCTTAAACTTGTAACCAAAATGTAGGTTGTTTGCCTCTAGACTGTAGATTAAGGTGGCTGTGAACAGAAAGAAATGTGATAAGAGACAGAAAGATAGGGAGAGCAAGGGGTTTTTATTTCCTCCTCCCTTGGTGCAGTTACTCTAACACACCACAGTGCCTAAGTAGTAATCTCCAGGAACAAGCAGGAATGAGTCTTCACATATGGGTACGTCGGTACCGACGGAGCCTGCACGGGGATGCTGCCCAGCTTCCAATCAGAAAGCTTTTGGCAGCCTCCCTCGCGCCTGCGCGCTGAGTTCCCGCCCTCTCCAGAGCCTCTCTTCAGTTTTCGTTTTTCCACGGAGCCGGCAGGACGTCCTCCTGTCACCGCAGAAACTTACTTATTTACTTACTTTAATACTTTAGTTTTTTTCTTTTCTTGTGGTCGCGGCTGTATTTCCCGCTCCCACCGGTACCGCTGGTGGATTTTTGACTTAATTCTGAGAAACTTTTTCTTCAGTTTTTGCCTTAACTTGTTGGGCCTACCAGGCCTCTTCATTATGGAGCCTTCTTTTCCTAAGAAGTGCCTTCAGTGTGGAAACACTGTGTGGGTCCTGACCCTTTTTCCCCTGGCAAGTCGGGGGATATTTCTGTGAAGAAACCTTCAACTTTTAGAATTTCCCTCGATACCGTTTTTTCCTCGGCAGTGAGGGTACCAGGTTTCTCTACTTCACAGCATCAGGTAACCCAAAAACAGTCTGTTAAGACTAGTCAATGTTTGAGTGGTATGTCCCATGCCCAGCATGGTGACGGCTCCGGCCTTACCCTCAAGAATCCATTGGCATTACCCCTGCGGGAGTCTATGGGCTCCAAAGCGTTAAAGGGGTTTCAGGTTGTTCCTGGGGCTCACCCCTCACAGAACATACCTGAGCCATGTGCGGAGGTGGTATCCGCTTCGAGCGGTACCGAGCCTCCGGCATCGGCACCGGTGTTGAGTAGCCTACTCTTCACCAAGGATTGTCATCGGGCATCCTCGGTACCTTCGGGCCCGATCGATTCGCACCGCATTGACTTCCTTCAACCTCAGCCATGCTCCGGGCCGGTACCGGCATCGATCGGTTCTGATACCCTGGCATCGGCATCGAGGTGGACCACCTTTCCCTTTGAAAAAGGTGTTCATCGGGTATCCTCGGTACCGTCGGTATCGGTCGATGTGACCCAGTCTGCCTTAGGGGTATCGGCATCGCCGATACTGCCATGGGCGTCGGCGCCTTCGCAACACGCATCGATAGTATCACTTACTTCGATGCCGAGTCTTGAGTCCATATCTAGTCTCGATGACTCCGTACCGACGTGCCCTGGAACCGACTCGGATCGATTCCAGATCGGCAGTTTCAAAGATCAGAGTCATAACTCTCTCATGATCTCCCTACCACTGCAGCAGTTCCCGATGGCTGCTTCATCTGCTACTCCTGTATCAGTATCCATGCCTCTTCTGGCACCCATGCCTACTTTAGAACCGATTCCTGGCATTGGTGTAGTCCCCTGTGCCTCCTCTGGAGCTCCGGCTTTTTCTTTAGCCGGGCCAGGGATGGTTCCCATAGGAGATCAGTCTTTTCAGGCTTTTCTCCGGGACATGGCAACCTTTCTCAATATATCTATCCCTGGTAGTGGTCCTACTCAGGGCTCACAGGCACAGATGGAAAATATACAATTTCCTTTACATCCTGCTCTGCAGGATCTCCTTCTCAGGGTCTGGAAATCACCCTTACGACTTCCTCCAGTTTCTACAAACATTGAGGTTCGGTACCGGGTGCCACCCTCTCCAGGGTTCCAGAAGCCTCAACTTTCTCATCGTTCCCTTGTAGTGGACTCGGCTCTGAGAAAAGTTAAGAGCAAGAAGAAGCATTCTTCTTATCCACCGGGTCGTTCTTCAAGAACATTCGATGCTTTTGGTCGTCAAGCCTTCCAAAACTCTATGTTGGCCTCCAGAGTTCTCTCATATATTTTTCACATGACTCCAGGAAGTCACAGAGAAATTGTCTCTTTTGACCCCTTTTTTACTAGAGCCCAAGACTACTGATTATTCCTTACTCATCAATCACAGCCGGAATATATCTTGGTTCCTGTCTCGTGCTTCTATAGACTCTTTTGAGTCTGTTAGCAGATCCTCTGCTATTGCCATAGCAGCACGTCGCAGAGCCTGGCTTGAAGCTTCAGACTTGAGTAAATGGGCACAAACTATACTGGCTCATTCTCCTTGTACAGGAGAGGGTCTCTTCAATAAGGAGGCTTTAAGTCAGGTTGCTCAATGCTTCACTGACTCTCCTTCCACTAAGGACCTTTCTAAGCCACCTCCTTCTTCGAGAGGTAGGAAATGTCCTACCAAACCTTCTTTCCCTAAGAGAAGAAAGTTTCATTCCTCTCCTGCCCATCATTCGGCTGTACCTAAACAGGAGACACCTCAGCCTAGTCTGAACTCCTCCAGCTCTAACCAGTCTCAGCATTCCCAGCAACCATAGGAGCTGGGACTTATACTCTATACTTTCCTTCTAATTCATTAGAAGTTTATACCCTGTGTTTCTTTCAGGGTACTACCTTGTGAAACATTTTATGTTCAGGGACTGCTAACTTCTCCTCTTCTTATCCTCTAGAAGAGCAGTTGCACCTATCCCATGATGGTTTTGTCCCAATTGAACATTCTTCCTTCTGTTGACTTACCCTATGGGTATGTCACCCTCTAATTACTTGCTCTACCCTCTCCAATGGGGTTTTTCCCTAACGGAGGGGTACCATACTAAAAAGTTTTTACCAAGCGTATTCCACAGACAGGGAGAAGTTATATCTCCTCCCTCCTTATCTGTTTTTCTTTATGGGGCACAGGGCAATCTTTCTGCTGATTCTGTCAGCTGCTGTGCCTGCAGGAGTTACAGTGATTATATTACTGGTACTTTTGCCAAGTTCCAGTCTTTTGTTCAATTTCTGTCTAGCCTTAGTAGTGTTTCCAAGCTATTCGTTAGCTACCTTGGATTCTCCTACTCCCTTAGGCTTTCTCACATTATTCTATCCATCTCCTCTCCTAGGATATGGTAACAAACCTGACTTCAGTCAGTTTATCTCTCCTGCACAATGCTCTCTACAATCTTCAGAGCAGCTTTCTACTATGAGGGCCTGCTATAGAGCATTGACCTTGTCTCTGAACCTTCGCTATTAGTAGGAAAAAGCTTGTTCACCCTTCCCATGCCTGTGAAGGTTCTCCACACCCTTTAACCTGGGGTGTTAGCACGAGATATATTCTTCTGCGTGAAGATCCAAGGCGGACATTCATGCATGGTACCTCTGGGTCCCTCTAATAGGTCCCTCTGGTATCTTCCCCTGCATTTTGCACCCCTGCCGTGTCAGTGCTCGGTGGAACTCCCGCCTTGTTCCTTACAGATTCATCTTATAATCTGTTCTCACGCAATCATCACGGTTATTTTGTTGGATTGCCTTCCTGCATCCCTCAATTCATAGAAATAGATTCTCTCTACATATCCCAAGTGGCTTTACCCTCTGGTAGTATGCAGAATCTTTTTCTTTTTTTATTTCCCATGTCACAATCATGGGGCTGGGTGCTAGACATGTTCTTCAACCTGTCATCTTGTATGTAGCATCTCTATAAATGTCTACATACCTATATCATTTCTCTGGTGGTGCAATCCCATGCCCCACAAAGATATCTATAATTACGTATTTCATATCTATATATCTATATCTATATATATCTATCTATATATCTATATATATCTATATATATATATCTATCTATATATATATATATATATATTTTGATATCTCTCCACCCATGTCCCGATTTCTGCATCTGGACATATCGATTCAGGTTTAGATCCCCCCACATATATATATAAACATCTGTATATATATGTGTCTCTTGGGCGGTTTCTTAAGGGTTCATATCTCTATACTCTCACCCTTACTGTCTATACTAAATGTTACCTCCTAAAGGATTTAGACAGTCCATCGCCCTATTTCGCATACCATATTACCATGCAGAAACTGTTAGACACCACTACCATTGTGGTGCTAACTTCTCTATTTTTTCTTAAACCCTTGAAGCATCAAGCTTCAATATTTTTTCCTATTTCTCGCCAGTTAGGAAAAACGGTGTACATCTTTATCTTTGAGTACACAGCTCTTCTCCTTGGGAATAGGGATTTTTTTCCACTTTCCCTCTCCCCGTCAGGACTGGGCTAGTTCTCCAACTCCGTCAGTCTTCTTCCTTAGTCCTCCCTGTTAATAACATTATGACTAAAGGAGTTTTTCAGCTTTTTCTCATAAAGCTCTCCATTGAAGACATGACGTCCCATCCTACCCAGTTGACACCTGGATCGTCTTCTACCTCCAGGTCTGGACCTTCATCCTCACTGCTGGGAGGTCCCTTCAAGATTCCGCCACTGCTTCTCCAGCAGACTACATCAGGCGTTCTACTTCCTACAGTGCAGTAGGTAAGTGACATATCTAATGGTACGTTACATGTGTTTCATGTGACTCCTCATATACACCAAGGACTCCTACAATCTGTACGGCCCTCTAGTCCTTGGCTATGCTGTTCTTCCTCACAGCTCCTTTATTGTCAACTCCTACCCTCCATCCCACATTGGATGCCAGGGATTTCTGGAAACAAAATGCACCCCTGGTCCAGGCTGCTGCATTTTTATGGGATCTCCCCCTGGCATCTCCAGCTAGGGAGTCCCCATATGTGAAGACTCATTCCTGCTTGTTCCTGGAGATAGCACAGTTACTTACCTGTAACAGGTGATCTCTGGAAACAGCAGGAATTAGTCTTCACAACCCTCCCACCTCCCCTAGGAGTTGCATCTCTTATCTTCTTCTCCTTTCTCTCCTCGCCTTTGTCTCAGCTTTGAAACTCAACTGAAGAGAGGCTCTGGAGAGGGCGGGAACTCAGCGCGCAGGCGCGAGGGAGGCTGCCAAAAGCTTTCTGATTGGAAGCTGGGCAGCATCCCCGTGCAGGCTCCGTCGGTACCGACGTACCCATATGTGAAGACTAATTCCTGCTATTCCCAGAGATCACCTGTTACAGGTAAGTAACTGTGCTTTATAAGAGAAGAATCAAGCAGGTAATAAATAGACAAGGAACGTTTTTATCAAAAGCCAGCCAAATCGAGGCTCGTGAGCCCGCTGCGTGATGGCTGCAATTTAACTGAGCTCCGTCCCAAGTACCCCAAAACTTCAGCTAACATGCGCTAATTGAAGCAATTTTCCCCGAACTCACCTGCCCTGGGTCGGCATTGGCAAGTGGTGTCCCTTGAAAACCTGACAAATCGCCCGGTAAGATTTCTGACGGCTGGGACGTTGTGGAGTCAGTCTCTGGAGTGCGGCCTGCTGTATGCCTCTCATCGACGCTTGCCTTGGGCCTGGACAATCTCACTGCTGACCCTCGCGATTCTTGGCAGATTGGACGGCATCTGAGCGGAGTCCCCCTGGGCTGTACTATCGGACCCCTGTGCCGGGTCGGAGCATGTGCGGCAGCCTACCGCCGGGTGGAGCAGCATCCTCGAGGTTGGGTCGCATGAACGCGGACTTGAAGCCTTTTCTGCTGGGCTGAGGAGGGGGCCTCGATCCCACGTGGCAACCGTTAGTGCCTATTGCATCCTCCTGCCCTCGCTGCGGCTTTGTCAGCGCAAGTCCCCCTGAGGGGGGTAAATACGAATGCTACCCTTTTCTTCTCATACCCTCTGGATCATCAACGGCGCCAACGACAGTGGCAATGTATTAGCAGCCTAGCGCCCCGCCGAGGCCCATACTTTTCAGCGTGGCTCCCCTGTGCCCTGTTGGAATGCTTCTGCGCTTTTTCTGATTTTGGATCTTTCCTCTGTGTGCAACACCTTGCAGTTATCGGCACTCCGCATCATATTTCCACATAGCTCTGCAGAGCAATCTGAACACAGTATCTGGCAGCCCGCCTCTTCTGGAGGGCCAAAGCAGCCTTCCCCTCCTTACATCGTTGTCTCTCCAGTGCCTCTGTCCTTGTGGACATTGACTGTATCTCTCTCCTCTCACTGTGTGACAGTAGTTGTCTTGCGGGCATGCGAAGCTTCGTGCCTCGTTGTCTCCCCAGTGCCTCTGCCCTTGCTGACATTGACTATATCTTTCTCCTAACACTGTGTGGCATCGGTTGCCTTGGGGGATTGTGGGGCTCCTCTTGCTGTTTGCCTGAGAGGCTGCCCGGTATATGCTGCTATCTGACTTGCTTGGTATTTCTCCTTCCTATGGCTGCTAAAGCTAAAAACCCTGAAGCTCGAGAGGGGACGCGTTCTTCCCAGCGACTGCAGATTAAGTCTGGGGCCCCCAGCAGTCCACTTGAACAATCTCCTCCATCAGGCACGGATGATGAGACTGTAAGTGAAGATGAACTAGATCCCCAAACAGCTCTCCTCTGCTCAACTCAAAAAAGAACTCCGCAGAGGCTTTGCGGAATTAGCCAGTGAGTTCCGTTCTCTACGTGAAGAGCTGATGAATGATGTCACAGCATTAAGGACCGATGTTAAAGAACTGGGAGCCCGAGTAGAGGACATGGAGGCCAAAGTGGCTGACCATGATGGGACTTTGGTGGATTTACAATGTGCGCTTGATCGACAACATGCGCAAGCGATGGAGTTGACTTACAAAATTGATGACATTGAAAACCGCTCCCACCGCAATAACGTGCGTTTTCGAGGAATTCCAGAAGCGGTGGGGGGCGGAGAGGACTTACCGACCGTGCTTAAACTGTTGATAGCGGAACTGCTCCCGGCGGAGGACCTGGCTGCTCATGTGCCTGGGATGGAAATTGAACGAGTCCACCGTGCCTTGGGAAAACCTCCCAATAACCAACCTCGTGATGTTATTGCGAGATTTTTGCGATATTCTGATGCTGAGCTTCTCATACGGCGAGGCCGGGAGAAAAAAACGGTCCGCTTCCAGGACGCAGCAGTGTCAATCTATCAAGACCTCTCGACGTTTACCTTGGCGTGCCGGAGGGAGATGAAACCAATTACGACGGTCCTGAACAGCAAGGGGATTCGTTACTCTTGGTCTTTTCCATTTAGGATGAACTTTCTTTTGGGAAATAAAAAGATTTCAGCAAAAGACCATACTGAAGCTTGGTGAGCTCTTCGTCAGGCGGGACTAGTTGATGATAATGCTCAGCCTCACCCGTCGCCCCCTAAGCCCCAGCACTCCAGGTGGACTCGGGTGGGCAAACCCGCTTGATCTCTCTTGGAGTAGGAGAGCTTCTATTACCTTTAAGGGAGCCTCATTTAGTGGGTCTCCCGGCCTCAAGATGTGGGGTTGAATGAACGGTTTTTGATGCTTTGCTGTTCTTTGTAAGATTTTCTATTGAGTTATTGGCCATTGGCCTGGGTCAGCCCAGGCCTCCACTCTAATTATACATAGGGGGTGGCGGGTGACTTGCAAATGTTTTGATGATGATACTGTTTTGATAAGGGGGCAGGATGGTATTGATGACTCAGGGTGGGTGGGGGAGTAATGGGGAAATGCTACTATCTGTTCTGTTTGTAATGTTGCTTGGGGGGAATAGGGTTTGAGGTCAATTTACCGTGTCCTGTATTAATGTTGACAGGCAGGTGGTATTGACGGGAAGGGGGGGGGGGTTGGTTTTGAGGGAGGGTGTTTTAACTTGGAGTTGGAGGGTGTGTTTGGGTATGGGGGGGGACTATGGCACTTGTTTCTGGAGTATGGAATAGGTGGGCTTGGATAATAAACCTTTTGGGTTTGCTGGGGGGATGCTGTCACTGGGACCCTTCGGGTAACTGGAGGGTAAGAGGGTTTAGACTGTGAATATTAATGGTACGATTTATTTCTTTGAATGTTAAGGGTCTCAACTCCCCAAGGAAGCGGTCGCTGCTGTTTTCAGAGTTGCGCGCTTTGCAGGGGGACATTGTTTATCTACAGGAGACCCATCTTCAGAATTGTAAGCAGGGCTGGTTAAAGCGGTCCCCGTACACTGAGGTGCGGGTGGCCTCAGACGCGCAGGGCCGGAAGAAGCGGGGGGTGGCCTTCCTATTTCATCAGAGCCTGTCCTTGCAGGTAGAGGAGGTAAAAAGAGATACCCTGGGGAGGTGGCTCTTTCTGAATGTTTGCTTAGAAGGGCACTTGCTAACTTTAGCTAATATCTACGCGCCCAATGAAGGCCAGGGGTCATTTTTTATGCGGTTGAAAGCCTTATTGGCGGACTTCGCAAGGGGTCCCATTGTTCTTGGTGGGGATTGTAACACGCATTTGGTGCCCCATTTGGATTCCACAGGTCGCGCTGGGGGGGGGGAGTGGGGGGGCTGGCTAGAGCCCTTCAACGCCTTATGTTAGATTTAGGTTTGCGGGATGTTTGGAGGGACACCCATGAGGGAGAGCGGGGTTATACCTACTACTCTCCAGTTCATCAGGTTCACACTCGCATTGATTATTTTCTACTGGATCAGCGCCTGATGGATGGGAGAGTGGAGGCTGGACATGGAGCGCTGACTTGGTCAGATCATGCCCCGTGCTGGCTTGCCCTCCCAGCAGGATTGTACAGCGAGCACCAACACCTTTGGCGCTTAGATGCGAGGTTCTTACGGCGGCAGGGTGCAGTGCAGGAACATGCCCGCTTCATCACTGAATTCTTTGAGCTTAATGACTCTGGGGACGTCTCCCTTCCCACGGTTTGGGATGCTTTTAAGGCTACGGCCCGTGGTCAACTCATGGCAGAGGCGGCCCGCACGCGGAAAATGTGGACGCGTGACCACGATCAGTTGGTGAAGGAGTCTACTCGCTTAGGTTTGGAGGATGCCTGAACCGGCTCGCGGCAGGTTTTGCGTCAGTGGCGGACTATTCGAGCCAATTTGGATGCATGTTTGCAGAGGGAATTAGATAATAAGCGCCGGAAATTACGGCAAACGTTTTATGAGCATAGGAATAAAACTGGCCGCTTCTTGGCCTTGCGTCTTCGGCAACAGCAATCCACGAGAGTGGTCCGCGAACTGCGCAATTCCGGGGGACGGAAAAGGGTAATTTCTCGGGAGGTACACGATATTTTTGCTGATTATTTGGAGCAGCTCTATAAGGCAGAACCCTTTGACCGGGATCGTGTGCAGGACTACTTACAGAGGATTGCTCTGCCGCGCCTTGCTGACCCTGACCGAGCTCAGTTAGATTCTGAATTTACGGTGGACGAAGTGGAAAATGCTATTCGGCGGCTGAAAACTGGCAGTGCGCCGGGTAATGATGGCTTCCCAGCGGAATATTATAAGAAGTTTCGTGTACAATTAGCGCCAACCTTGACCATATTGTTTAATGAGGTCTTGGGCGGGGTTCCTCTCCCTTCGTCCCAGCACGAGGCGTTAATAGTGATGATACCCAAGCCAGGTAAACCTCTGCATGACGCGGCGTCGTATCGCCCCATTTCCCTGTTAAATGTTGATGTCAAAATATTTGCTTCTGTTCTGGCTGCGCGCTTGAACCGGGTCCTTCCGGTTTTGGTTCATCCTGATCAGGTTGGGTTCGTGCCGGGTCGCCAGGCTGCAGATAACATAAGGCGTATGTTGCAGGTTATTCATGTGGCCCGATGGGAGCCGCAACCGGCTTTGCTGGTGGGGATTGACGCAGAAAAAGCTTTCGATCGGGTCGATTGGGGATACCTTTGGTGTGTTTTGGCGACAACGGGCTTTGGCCCTAATTATATCCGTTGGGTTTGTAGTCTCTATCAACATCCTCAAGCGTGCGTTCGGATTAATGGGGGACACTCGAGAAACTTCTTCCTGGAGAGGGGCACACGTCAGGGCTGCCCTCTTTCACCTCTGCTCTTCGCCCTTGCGATGGAGCCCTTAGCACAAAGCTTTCGTGAACATCCAGGCTTGCAGGGGGTCCGCATTGGCCCCGCGGAATATCGGATTGCGCTCTTTGCGGATGATATTATATTGTCTCTGGTGGACCCATCTGCTTCCCTTCCAGCCGCGATGCAGCTGTTTGAAAACTTTTCTCGGATATCCGGTTTCAAAATTAATTATACTAAATCGGAGATCTTAAATGTCGGGGTCCCTGGGGTGGTTTGTGCGGAGCTCCAAGCGGCCTATCCTCTTCGATGGGTATCAGGTATCCTACGCTATTTAGGGGTGCAATTGACCGTGGAGCGGGCGGACCTCTTTAAAGCTAACTATGAGCCCCTGCTCCATCAGGTTCGGCGGAACTTAGATATCTGGAATGGCTTGCTCCTTTCCTGGTTTGGGCGTATAGCGGTAGTCAAGATGGTGGTCGTTCCCCTCTTTCTCTATTTTTTTCAGGTTCTACCGCTTCCCATTGCGCGGGCCACTTTGGCGACTTGGCAGCGGTTGCTTATGAAGTTTATATGGCATTATCGTCGTCCGCGGTTGGCACGGCACGTTCTTTATGCCCGTACGTGCTCTGGAGGTATGGGCATGCCCAATTTGCATTTGGTACTATGCGGCGGCGCAATGTCGGGCGGGGGTGGAGTGGATGATTGCCGATAGCACCAAACGATGGGTACAGATGGAAATGAGTTTGGAGGGGGAGCGGGGTTGGGGGATTGGCTGTGGCTAGGTCCAAAACTTTGGCGCGGTAAATGCATCAGTAATCCCTATGTTCTACATACCCTCTGTTGCTGGGATCGGCATTTTCGGTCCCGGGGTACAGACTTGTCCCCTTTGGCCCCTATAGTAGACAATGCTTCTTTCCCACCGGGGTTGAGTGACTCAGTCTTTCGGCAGTGGGGACATCATGGCCTTAGCCGGGTCGGGCAATTCTTTGATGAAGGTCGGTTACAATCCTTCCGTACATTACAAGCTGAATTTGACATTCCGGGTGGGCATATCTATCAATATACGCAAGTGACACATTGGGTTCAATCTAGGCTTGTTTGGCCCCAGGTTGCTCGGGACCTGACGGATTTGGAACGTTACTGTGAGGGGTGCACTACTACTAAGGGACTCGTGGCGACCCTATATGCGCATCTACAGGGGTGCCAACCACGCTCTACAAGGCATAGGGAGCTTTGGAACTCTGATTTGAATCTTTCTTATGCTGAGCAACAGTGGGAGAGGGTGGAAACATGCTTGTGGAAGAGTTCGGTAGCGATTAATGCCTGTGAAACTAATTATAAAATAATGTACCGTTGGTATATGACCCCGGCACGGATTGCTCGTATTTATCCAGGGGCTGCGGACCTCTGTTGGTGTAACTGTGGGCAGCGGGGTACCTTGGGGCATATTTGGTGGGCTTGCCCCCGCATTCGCGCCTTTTGGAGGGGTGTACAATTCCGGCTACAACTGCTTTTGGGAGTGAGCATCCCCTTGGGACCCGGGGATTTTTCTTTTTGGGGCCTCGGTGCCGGGTGCACGGGCTCCGCAGCTTGCTTTACTCCGCCACGGCCTGAATGCGGCCCGATTATCCCTTGCAGCAGCATGGAAACGTAATTTGCCCCCTTCCTTCCAGGTTTGGTTGGAAAGAATGTGGGATATGTATACAATGGAGCGGGGGGTAGCTGTTAGCAGGATGCGTTTGGCGCGCTTTGAACTGATATGGGCACCCTTTGTTTCTCGTTATGGCGCGTGATTGCTATAGACAAACAAAGGGGAAAACACAAACTTCAAAGGGAGCTCACCCCTTGTGTGTGCTTCTTGCTCTCTGTCTTCGTCTAAGGACCAGCAAGCCATAGATGGGGGGATTTGGGGGGGGGGCTTGGTTTAGGGAGGTTTTAGGGGGGGGGAAATGGGAGGTTGGGGGGGCTGTAGCCCCTTTTCTCCCTTCGGAGCTTTGACCTATGTTCCATTAAAGTTGAATGGGGGAGCAGTGGGGAGGGAATGGGCGGGGGAAGGGGGAGGGTGGTTGTTTTGTACTTATCTTAAAAATACAAAAATGAAGGCGTATTGTAGGCTACCATTGTGTTCTAAAGCTCTGCTTTTGATGTTGCACTCTCTTTGATGATGTATTTGGTTTATGGTTCTTGTTTCAATGTATTCTTTGGAAGCCTTTCAATAAAAAAAAAAAAAAAAAAAGCCAGCCAAATCGTAAAGTTAGAAAAGATAATTGTCTATATTTGCACTCCCAAATGAAGCAATTGCAGTATAGGCGTCATTCAATGGAGACTACTAGGATTCATGGAAGCAGTGTAAAATGGAGGCCCTGCAGGTGGGTCCCAGTGAAAAGACACAACTAAGGGGCATATCCCTTAAACACCACAGAGTTTTGTTTGATCAGTGCTGATGTTTGCAGTTGTTGATATTATGGGTAGTTCTTTTGATGGCAGTGATATTTTTATAATGCTACAAATGCAAAACTAGCATATTTTAAGATTTGGTTTGTATCTAGCAATTATGTATCAGAGCATGGGGGGGGGTGGGGGGGTGTCATTCTGTTATGGTGGCGGCTCCAGGATTTTGTTCAGTCATATAAAATAAATAGAAGAAGGGGGAACTTAACTTTCCTTCCACAGATTCAGCCCGCTGGAGATCCAAGTAAAGTATGGTCTATGGCAGGCATGTCCAACTCCGAACAGGTCGTGATCTACTTTTTCAGGCCAAAAGTGCTGGTGATCTACCACCATAAAAATTAAGTTTCAAATTAGTTTCAAATTAAATTTTAACCCAATAAAGTTGGAGGATTTCCCCCCCCCCCCCCCATTTTTAATGAACCTTCTGTCATTTACTTGAATGTGATCAGCTGTTAAGCAAATTAAGCAAAAACAAAACAGAGAGACGAAGATCAGTAAGAACTGCTAGGGGAAATGAAAAGTACATTTTTTTCTTAAAGTTTTGAGTAATAAAGTTATTTAACTGTCTTAATAACTTTCTTTAACTTTTTTTGAGTAATTTGTGTTAAATTTAGTTCGAGTATTGATCCAGGCTGATCTTGCACAATCTTTAATATTTCGCTCATACTCATTAGTGAGACGTCTGAGCCTGCATTTCATCCACCAGCTTTTTGAAGTTCGGTGAATATTGCGTTAGGGCCAGTCTCAGGGAATCCTGGAGATGTTCATCTGTCATGTTGGAATGTTGTGTACTCTGTCATTTTCAGATGGGAAATGCAGATTCACACAAATAAGTTGAACCGAAACATGAGTGTACAGCTTCACTGCGTCTTCTCAAGTTGGGAAATTTGTCTCTAGGCACTAGCTTCCAAAACTATTCTTGCTCAGTACGGGTCTTGAGAAAAATGTCATTTTTAAGGGTTAATATTTCATTTTTAAGAGATGGCTTGTTCAATGAGTATTTTTTTTTTACTGATAGAAGCTGCAGTTTCTTTAATGTCCACATCTACTTTGAATGGGTATGACAAGTACTCCACAACTATTCCAATTTTTTGGAAATCACGGAATCCATTTTTGAATTCCTGGATACTGTCACATACTTCTCGTTCTGAAAAACAAAATTTGGATATTGTCCCAGATGGTCCTGCATATTAGGAAAATGATCAAAAGTGTTGTTTGCAAGGTCAGTCATCATTAGCTCAAATTTGCTCTTGTAGGATGAAACTGTACTCATCATCTCGCCAATGCATTTGTTTTTACCTTGTAGTTCAAGGTTCATATCACTTAGTTCGCCTGTAAAGTCAGCGAGAAATGCCAGATCGCATAACCACTCCTCATCTTCCAACTCTGCTTGGTCATCTTCCCCTCTCCTTCAAAAAACTTCTTATTTCATTCAGCAAAACACAAAATCTTTGCAGAAATTTGTGCCTACTTAGCCACCTTACATCTGTGTGCAAAATGATTTCTGCTGCCCCTTCATCAAGAGTAAGATTGAAAAGCCGTCTTTGAAGTGATCTTCCACGAACTGAATTTACAATTTTGAAAGTGATGTCCATGACAGTCTTTGTATTGAGTCTCTTTGCTTGCTAAAACTTGCTGGTGAATGATGCAGTGGTAAGAAAGGAAATCTGGGAAGTCGTCATGCTATCTACAGAGGGCTATGAAACCGTTAGCCTCACCTGTCATTGCTCTTGCTCCATCAGTGGTGATAAAATCAAGTCTATGCAATGGAAGATTACACTTTGTCACAAAAGAATGGAAAGAACTGAATATTTCCTGACCGGTAGTTCTACCTTTTAAAGAAATCATTCCAAGTAGTTCTTCTTTAACACTGAAGTCTTCAAAAACCATCCGGATAAAGACTAGTAACTGGGCTATGTCTCTTATGTCTGTAGATTCATCCAGTTGGAGCGAGAAAGCAACACAATTTGAAACATCCTCCAATAATTGTTCAGCTGTGTCTCCACACATCTTTTCTATTCGCCGCACGATGGTGTTTCTTGACAATTGTACATCTTGAATAGCAGCTATGATCTCTTTCTTATTTTTAAATCCTTCAAAAAGATTGTCAGCTGCTTCAAGAAAACAATCTTTTACAATTTCCCCTTCAGTGAAAGGATGGCATTTCTTTGCGATCAGGTTGCTGACCTTGAAGGATGCTATGGTTGCATTGACCGAATTTGACCTTAGCTTCGCCATCAACTGTTGCTGAGTAGCCAATTTCGATTTAAGTTCTTTGAGCTTCAATTTACGAATTTCACTTTTGGGTGGAAAATCAGCATCAAACTTATTGCTATGCAGAGCCTTATAATGACGTTCCAGATTACCCTTTTTGGGCAAGGATACTGGGGTGTTACAAATTAGACAACACCACTTGTCTTTCACCATGATGAAGAAGTAGTCCATTTCCCATTCATCATGAAAGTAGTAGGTTTTGCTCTTCTTTGGAACACTCATCTTCGTTATACTGGGGTGGCTGGATGTAAGAAGGCCAAATCTGCTAAGTTAGTATAAACATTGGCTGAATCTGGTCCAAAACTGTCACTGTCCCAAAGTATTAAAGATCAACAGGAACTGAAGACCTCTGGATGATGTGCAATACAAGGACTGGAGATGCCAAAACCACACATGCAATTCTAAAAGTAAAAATAAGAATTCATCATACTTATCAAATACCACCAAACAATCATCAAAAAAACTCAAACACTTGTCCAGCAAACCAGATAAAATCAAATACCGCCAAACAAGTTCAAATACCACCACACGCGATTTAATAAATTCTGCACACAGTGTAGAATCAACGCAAAGGCAAGGCGAAATAAAATTGCAATGTAGAATCAATGCAAAGGCTAGGCAAAATAAAATTGCAGAGGCAAGCAAAAGTCACAGTGCTTTGAACCAATTCGAAGGCAAGGCATAGGCAAGTTAGAACAAAATTGGAAAAGCCCGCCAAAATCACCAAATTCTTGACACTTTGTTGTGTCTGCCCGAAAATGTTTAATGAAAGCCAACGATAAAATGACCAATGACCAGCACACGACACAACTAATACGGTAAATGTATTCAGGTAAAGCCCGGGCGAATGGATATTGCCCGGTATATAACACACTTCTAAGGGGTGTTGGGGCGGGGGCAGGAATGGGTGATTCTGAGAGGCAGGAGACCAGGTATGACGCCGGATCTGTGGCATTTCATCGCGGAGCGTGGGCGGCGGCCCCCTGGGGTACCCACAAACTATTGGCACGAAAACAACAAGCGCCCCAATACACCCACAGGCAAGATTACCACAGGCAGAGAAAAAAGACAGGCAAAGGATCAGCAGCGGCGGCGGCAAGCCCTCAGCAGATGACCTGCCGGCACAAGCTCTCTCCTAGCGACGGGGCGAGCTGCTGGAGAGATGGAGCCAAGTGGGGCTGGCGATCTACCTCTGACCCCTCCGCGATCTACAGGTAGATTGTGATCTACCTGTTGGACATGCCTGGTCTATGGGATTAATAAATTCCAGATCCATATTGCAGGAATTTCATCCTATGAAGGACTATACTGAAGACCTTCAACACGCTTTGACTTTTATAACTAAAACTTGGGTTGAGGAGTAGGACACGGTTATGCTTGTGCCCAATAGGTGATAATTGTCTTCATGCTGCTAGAAAGGGCGAGGAGGGGTTTAGGTGGTATTCAAGAAGAGTCTTGGCTTTATCAGATTACAGGTGTGAGATGTTTTTCCATATATTATGTCCCACAGATCTTCGTTTCTTAGTGGTATACTCGTATAATCCACCGGGGAATGAAGAAGAAGTATTGCAAAATCTGATGGAATCAATTACAGTACCAAATGTGCAATGCAGAAACTTGATCACTCTAAGAGATTTTAATAGATCCATTAATAGGAATTTGATTGATTGACCACCCACCATACTGTCTGGGTGGTGTCTAAAATATATACACATTGTACAAATTATTGCAAAACTGAAATACACTAAGACAGCCAAACAGAAAGAAAAATCAGAGCAAACCGGATACACTGCGAAAAAGCAGTGGAAAATAAAGGAGTCTTGAAATATAAGATTAAATATTCTGTCTCCTATTTCAAGAAAAAGGGGCAACATATTCGTCAAGAAAAGGATGACTACGAAAACGCCCAAAAATGCAATGTGTGCCTTCGAGTCAGTCCTGACTCCTGGCGACCCAGAAGCTCCTGGGTCTTCTTGGGACGTCCACGACCTCAGAAATTGTGTCCTGAACTCTCTAGCAGGGGGAAGACTCAGAAATTCCTGATGACTGGCGTGCAAGGACCGCCCCATAATAGAAGCTTGACTCGAGTAACAAAGATGGAGTTAAGGCTCGGCAAATCACATCCTTATACCAAGAAAAACATTCAGGCAACCAAAGAGATCCATTAAAGGAAGATCAATATGCTGGGACCAAGGAAACCAGTTATCCCTCTTGCCACCACCTTCTGAACAACTAGCAAGGAGTTGAAGATTTTAGCAGGGTTCTTAGGTTGAAAACATTTTTAAGATAATTTGCTACCTTTAAGTTTTCTTTAGTTAGTTGCAGAACCAACAAATGATTTAGGCAACAGTTTAGATTTAATTTTTTGCTTCAGTTGAATGATGCAACAATTAACTTAATTTAAACATTCCACTTTTTCAGTCTAGCCGACAGTACAAAGTGGATTCAATAAAAGAAACATTCATAAAATACAATAAAACAATTAAGAATTCACAAATAAAAAACACTTACATTGACTCATTCCTGGGTGCTCAATACACCCACACGTCTTCTGATTCCACTACATCGCCCGGAGACAGAGGGTAAATGCTGCATAGCGGTTTCAGGGCTAGTTGCTGCTGCTGTTGGCACCGGCACCAGTGGCCGTAGTGGGCATAGTGGAGTCAGCAGGGAGCAGCAGGATGGAGGGTCCACCTGGATATCTCTAGTCTTTGCACCGGCCTTGTTCTCAGTCTTTACTAAAGTGGCGCCTAAAGCCTTTCAAACCTGTGATCTCATCCTGATAGTCCAAATCACCTAACCTCTTTGACACTGAAAATCTTAGCCTTCAATCTTAGCTTTCAATTTTCTCCTCTACCCATGTCACCATTCAAAAAACATAACCTAAACAATTCTTTGGGTGTTTTTGTCAGTTCTTTGAGGTCATTTGCTGTCCTGACACAATTTAATCTTACAAAAAATGTATTATCACTTAATTCAGTGAACTTTCAGGCCGACGTTATTCCTCTTCCACTACTAAAGAAGTGCTGGGACCTTTAAGCCCCAACAGTCCTAACCTTTATACATGATAGTCTCTCCACTGGGGATATCTCCTTCACATGGAAACGTTGTTTGCCTACTACTAAAAACAGCAACATTTAGACCCATCTCTGCCTGCCAGCTGCCACCCTATTTTCAACCTTCCTTTTTTAGCCAAACTACTCGAAAGGCAGTTCAAGAACAGGTGTCTCGTTTCTGGGAATCCAGTAACTCCTACCATCCCAAACAATCCAAATTTCACCCACATTACAGTACTGAGACCTCTCTCTTGTTGGAATTCTAAATGAACTTGTCATTCAGATAATCTTAAAGACACAATGATCATTCAACTGGATCTCAATTCCGCCTTCAATGTCATAGATCATTCACTCTTTCTTGACTACTTAATAGCTTCTGGCATAACCTCTATTGCTTTAAACTGGTTCCAATCATAGCTTTCAAAATGCACTTTCTGTCGATGATCACTCGTCTCCTCCTTCCCTCAATCCTTTGGTGTCCCACAGGGTTCCATCCTTGCAATCATCCTTTTTAATCTCTTTAAATCTCCACTTGCCATACTCATTCAAGACCTAAACATCAGTGCTTACTTGTACACAGACAATATGCAGTTGATTATAGCTCATGGAAGCCTTCTTTTCAAACAGACACGAAACTTGATTCCATTGCATCCTGGCTTCATACTCATAAAATGATATCAACCTCATTGAGACTAAGGATATCGGGATTTCCCATGATCAGAAGTTGCTCCCTTATCAGCCAAAGATTTCTTCCACCCCTATCTTATCTAAAAATTCTATCCATTCACTCGGAATTTTGTTTGATGAAAATCTCCCCTTCATCCTTCATTTTTCCAATATATTGGGAATCTGTTCCTTTGCTCTAAGAAGAGTAAAAGTGATAAAACCATATCTTTATCTAGTTCTAAAAATTGTTCTGCAGAACTTTGTGATAAATAGGTTGGACTATTGCAACTCTTTGTTCTATGGTGCCCTTAACGTCAATTGAAGCACTTACAGACAATTCAGAATACTGCCGTTAATCTGCTCTACAGTGCAACATGTTAATGACCATGCCAGTCCGCTACTTTATGAACACTGGCTTCCTATCGCCAATTGTATCACATTTTTTATATTAGTTTACACACTTATCTACATTCACTTCTTATCCCATACTGTCCCACTTGTATGCGTCGGTCTTTGAATGAAAATGACTTTGTAATTCTGCAAACAGCATATTGGGCCTGATGCAGAGACACAACTAGCGTGGTTGGATGTCCAATACCCGATCTTGCCTGGCACACTATGCAGAGTCCAGACCTCCCTGCATGTACAGAGGGTTAGTGTGGTGAGCACTGGACAGTGGCGGGAGGGGGAGGGCTGGAGGTGGAGAGTGGGCGGAGCAGGGGTGGACCAAGGCACCTGGACATACAGGGCCAATTCAGGTCACGGCCCTGCATGTCTGGCGGAGGGGAGATAGATGTGGGACTTATTCCATCTCAGAGTTGGAATAAGTCCCACCAAAGGCAGCGATCAGGCCCAGCAGTCCCCCAGACCTTCAGACCAGCGGCAAGTGCATCCCCTCCACCCAATCACAGCCCTGGCAGACCCTGCTGAGAGTCGGGTGGCAGGGAAAAGACGTTTATTTCTGCGGCAGGCTTTCGGGGCTCTTGCTGGGTGTCCCAGTGCTATGGCGATGGGATCAATGGCATTGGCACACCAGAGGGAGCATAGGGAAGGCTGGCTGGGCAGACGTGCAGACATCTATGGCAGAAACAGGGGCACATCGGGACATCCAAGTGCCCGATTCTGCAATTGCGGGACCCCCTGGCTCCCACGATTGCAGAATCGGGTCCAATTTGGGTCCGTCCATTTTTTGGATGGCCCGACGGCCAGACATGCCACTGCTGGAATCAGGCTCATTATGTTTAGAGACTTATAGATCCATGATCTTTAACTATTAGGCCCCTCATTTATGGAACAACTTGTCATATGAACTTCACTCAGAACCATTGTATAAAAAATTCAGATCAGCCTTAAAAACCTGGTTCTTCACACAAGCCTTTCAATGACAGATTTATTTTACATTTCCAGCAATCAACTTTAGCCCCACCTATTGTATCTCAGCAATTAAATGAGGTTTTTCTCTTTGATTTGCTGTCTGAGGTTTTAGTCCTGTCTTTTGAATTTAATGTGTCTATATTAAACGTTTGATTAATGTAAACCGCTAGGATGCTAGCACCAATGGTGGCATATTACTGTAAATCCAACAAATGAATAGGCATACATTTTTAGTGAGTTTGCATTCCTCTGCTTGCTATTTATATATCTTTGCAGGAGTATAATGCGATTGCTTTCATGGTTCATTTGATAAATAGACTGCTGTCAGATGGGCATGTTCTGTTTGATTCAAAAAAAGACCATCGTAACTCCAGTTGTTAAAAAAAGGAACAGAGCCGGTGCACTCTCTGACTATATCTCTGTTTCAATTGCTGATGTGACTGTAATCTGCAGTTAAAATAAATTCTATTTTTGTTGGACCCAAATATGGGGCAGTTCAAGGCATGCCCAGACAGGTTTGGAGCCAATGCACAAGCATGGCAGCGTTAGGGTTGCCGGGTTTTGGAAAGAGAAAAACCCACGTGTGGCTAACCATGCACCGCCCCTGCAAAAAGAATTACAGAAACGGCACCGGTGTAGGCTGTAGTGTCTGCAGGTGATATCAAGGGGGGGGGGGATACAAGAGGGTGGATGCTTCAACACCTATTCAGCCACAATCTCCTTCTGTGGCTAATAATATAAATTGCAACCATTGGATATAAGTTTTTAGGAATATTCTGACTGCCTACATTCCTTTAAATCAGATATCTGAGTGTGCCCTCAGTTCATGCAAGGTCTACTGGCCAGAGACACTTGTGATATATAGCTACTTGGAATAGAAGTACTCATTTCCTTTTAGATTTGCAGAGACTTGGTCTTCTACTTAATTTTTCAGCAAAGGTCCACTTAATCAGCATGCCCTATATTCAATGCAATAACTGTGGTGCTTTTATTCTGAGAAGAATCATCTGGAACCTAATAGCTTGCCCTATATGCCTCAAGTTAGCTGCTATACATAAAGAATTGACTCTACTAAGGGAAGAATTCGCTGCAATTAAACACACTTCCTCTAGGGTACAAACTGAACAAAATCCACCACCGCTACCACAAAGAATCAAATAGCCCAGGAACAAATGGATCACAGTGGGCTCTGGTAGGTTGCGACCTATAACACAGAGACACCCTATTCATCAAGAGATATCCCTGCATAATGCCTTCTCTGCCTTGGATAATGAGGGTGCCCAATCTGTGGAAACTGAAGTGCTCTTAAATGAGAGACTCAATGCCAAATCTACTGATAAAGCACCAAATATGAAGAAAAAAAATCACAAAACAGAAAACTACTACTACTACTTGGAGATTCCATCATCAGAGGCACCAACTTGGGAACACAGTTCAAAAGAGAGAAGATGGTCAAATCCTTCCAGGCTCTTCAGTCAGCAGGAATACGAACCAAATTGTATAGTTAGTGCAGAAGGTAAGCACTCCAAAACTGATGTTGTCATTCACTTGGGTAAAAATGAACTGGTTAGAAACAGTGTCTCTTCAGTTCAAAAGGTTTTCCAGATTCTGGGAGAGAAACTCAAACCCATTGTTAACACTGTAGCATTCTCAGAAGTTCTACCTGTTCTTGGTGAGGGGGCAGAAAGGCTGCATCACAAACAACTTTACTACATGGCTCCAAACCTGGTGCAAACAAAAAGGATTTAGATATATAGGCGACTGGGGAAATAGATGGAACAACAAGAGGCTGTAGTGTGCTAATGGATTACATCTCTCCATCACCTGGGAAAGGATCCTAAGTGAAAAATTGAGGCAGTATGTGGACAGGCATTTAAAGTAGGGAAAGGGGGTGACAGATGGAGAAGGACAAGTTCAGGACGTCCTTTCCCGCAAAAGCATAACATTAGAAACAGCCACACTTTTAAACCACAAATTAATGGCAAGTGGGAGGAGGTGTATAGAACAAAATCTATGCGAAATACAGGTAAGCCAGTCAACAAATGCTGGAAAGCAATGAGCACAAATGCTCAAAGCCTAGCCAACAAAGTTCCTGACCTGGAAGCTCTAATGGTGGAAATGGACTTGGACATTGTGGCCATTACAGAAACATGGTTTAACAAGTTGCATGAATGGGATATAGCCATAGCTGACTATAATCTATTTAGAAGAGATAGAAAGGGTAGAAATGGAGGAGTAGCAGCCCTATATGTCGAAAGCAATATTAAAGCTACTGAAATGCAGGGGATGCGGGGAAAAGAAGCCCTGTGAATTGTGTTGGAAAGAGGAGACGGCACTGTCATTCATACTGGTATGGTCTACAGGCCTCCAACTCAAACCGAAGACATAGATAGCAAATTGATAATTGATATTGCAAAGATAGCCATGAAGGGGGAAGTGATCATATTGGGTGACTTACACAAATGGGATAGAACCAACCAGGGAAAGCTCAGTGCTGGATTTAGTGTTCACCTATGGAGATAGTGTGTCAAATATCCGGGTGGGTGCCCATGTGGGCAGCAGCGATTATCACAGTGTGTGGTTTGAGATAAAAGCCAAGACAGAGTCCAATCACAGCAAGCTCAAAGTCCTAGACTTCAAAAACACTGACTTCAGTAAAATGGCCAAGTACCTGAAGGAGGAGTTGGCAGGGCAGGAGAGGATAAGGGAAGTGGAATTGCAATGGGCTAAACTAAAGGAGGCAATAAAAGGGGCAACAGATACATATGTAAGGAAAGTAAATAAAAACAAGAGGAAAGAAAACCTATTTGGTTCTCCAAAGAAATAGCTGCACTAATAAAGGCAAAAAACACAGCTTTCACTAAAATTCAGAAGTTCACAAAGGAATACAGAAAAGAATACAGGATCAAGCTAAAAGAGACAAAAAGAGAAATAAGAAAAGCAAAAACAAAGGCAGAAGAAAAGATGGCTAAAGATGTGAAGTGTGGTGACAAAACTTTCTTCGGGTATATTCGGGAGAGGAGGAAAATCAGAGGTAGAATTGCAGGACTCAAAAGTGCTGGAAATGGATTTGTGGATAGTGATATTGAAAAAGTGAAAATGCTAAACAAATACTTCTGCTCTGTTTTTACTAAAGAAAATCCTGAAGAAGGACCACCTGTGATTCCCAAATATATAAATGGGAATGGAGTAGATACCACACCATTCACAGAAGATGATGTATTAGAACAGCTTGCAAAACTGAAAGTGGAAAAGGCTATTGGACCAGATGGGATATATATCAGGATACTGAAAGAGCTCAGAGAGGTTCTGGCAGGGCTGTTAAAGGATGTTTTTAATAGATCCTTGGAGATAGGAGAAGTTCCACAGAACTGGAGAAGGGCTGATGTGGTACCTCTTCACAAAAGTGGTAACAGGGAAGAAGAAGTGACAAACTACAAGCCAGTAAGCCTTACCTCTGTGGCAGGAAAAGTAATGGAGGCGATCCTGAAAGAGCAAATAGTGGACTTTCTCAAAACCAACAAACTGCATGATCTGAGGCAACATGGTTTTACCAAAGGACAATCTTGCCAAACAAATCTGAGTTCTTTGACTGGGTGACCAGAGAACTAGATCAAGGGCATGCGATGGATGTCATCTACCTGGATTTCAGCAAAGCCTTTGATACTGTTCCTCATAGGAGGCTTCTCAGTAAATTTAATAGCTTGGGGATGGGTCCCATGGTGGTGAACTGGATCAGAAACTGGTTGACTGACTGACGACAGAAGGTGATGGTAAACCGAACTCACTCGGATGAAAGGAAAGTGATTAGTGGTATACCCCAGGGTTCGGTCCTGGGACTGGTACTGTTCAATATATATTTGTGAATGATATTGCTGAAGGACTGAATGGAAAAGTCTGTCTTTTTGCAGATGACACAAAAATTTGCAACAGAGTGGACTCCCCTGAGGGAGTGGAGAACATGAGGAAAGATCTAGAAAAGCTGGATGAATGAACTAATGCTTAGCAGTTAAGATTTAATGTGAAGAAGTGCAGTGTCATGCACTTGGGAAGCAGAAATAGAAACATAGACAGACAACAGAAAAAGACCACATGGCCTATCTAGTCTGTCCTTCCATATCAACAACTACAACAAGAGAATTGTACGCGATAGGGGGCGAGAGGTTGGTGTGCACTGACCAGGAGAAAGACCTCAGAGTGATTGTTTCTGAGGATTTCAAGGTGGTGAAACAGTGCAACAATACAGTGGTGAAAGCCAGAAGGATGCTTAGTTCCATACAGAGAGGAACTACCAGCTGAGAGGAATTACCAGCAGAAAGGAAGAGGTACTAATGCCACTGTACAAGTTGCTGGTGAGGCCTCACTTGGAATATTGTGTTCAGTTTTGGAAACCATCTCTCGCAAAGGATATAAAAAGGCTGGAAGCAGTTCAGAGGAAGGCGACCAAAATGATTTGGAGCCTGCGTCAGAAGACTTATGAGAAGAGACTTGAAGCCCTAAATATGTACACTCTGGAGGAGAGGAGGGATAGGGGAGATAGGGGAGATATGATACAGACCTTTAAATACTTAGAGTATTAATGAACAAACAATCCCAAAGACGGGGAAGCTGTAAAACTAGAGAGCATAACATGAAGCTGCAAGGGAGTAAGTTGAAAGGGTGGTGGATGCTTGGAGGGTGGTGGATGCTTGGAATGCCCTCTCGATGGAAGTAGTGGGGGCAAATACAGTGACCAAATTCAAAATGGCATGGGACAAACACAGTGGATCCCTTTATAGCAACAGGATAAAATCAAAATAAACATAACTATCTCTTATATCTCAGCAAATAGGGGTGCCCTACATGGAGTGGTGGGTACACTCCTAAACAAAGGCATGGGGAGGGATGACCTCCACGGAGCGGCAGGTGCACCTGCTCTTGCCGCCGTGCTGGGCAGACTAGATGGACCATACTGATCTTTATCTGCTGTCATATACTATGTTACTATGAGGCCCCTCCAAAATACATATACTTGGCCATATGGCATTAGATCCAAACATATATTCTGCATCCACCAAGCCCGCGCCCCTAGCCCCTTCCCCAACAATCTGTGCAGAGCAGAGCTAGAACCTTCCCCATAAAACTTACTATACGAGAAAAAATCCCTCTCAGTACCAAGCATATTGTGAATTAATCAGAGTCAGACCCAGAGGTTATTCAAAGTGTTGGCACCCTAAGCAAATCTTCACCCATATGACCCCCTGGCTGTTAAAATTTGTTAGCTTTGAATACTTTACTCTCTGCTGACCCCCAGAAGCGATCGCCTAGGCTGCCTGATGGTTGGGCTGGCCCTGGAATTAATACAAAAAAGTCATTTGGGACCAAAAGCAAATCTACTATGCCAGTACTAACTTACAAGATTCACACAAGGACCCTACCTAGAGAAAGGCAGCACCATAAATATTGCAGTGGGCCCTAAAACATCAATAAACCTATTAGGACAGCTGAACAAGCCAGATTACTACACATTCTTAGACAGAAATTCCATGCTGACAGAATATCCAGCCTTGGTCTCACACGCACATATTACAGATAGGCCTTTGTCATCAGGCGACCACAAATTGAAAATAGAAATATGTAGACAAAAATTAAATTAAAACCTCAGAAATTCAGATGTCACATGCAGTGGAGCACCAGAGAAACAGAAAGAAATGCATTTCCCCCTGTATTGTACAAAACAAAAGACAGCAGATGTCAGGACTGGCATTAAGAGGGAAGCAACCAGGGCATTGCTCTGGGCCCACAAGCCAGAGAGAGCTTTAGATCTGTCTGAGAAAGGCACTCCTTGTTGCAGGCTTTAGGGTCCCTTCTTAGATTTTTGCCCTGGGCTAGGCCTCAGCTATGTCCAACACCAATCCTGACTCCTGGCAAATGTATTTTCCAAATACTGACATTTTCGAGTTACAAAATAGAAAATAGAATTTTTTTCTATCTTTGTTGTTGGGTCATTTTATTGTTCTAATAGTATTGGTCCCATTCTCTGGTTTTTATTTTCCTCCGTCTTCTCTTAGCTCTCTTTTCATGGTCTCCTCTCTATTTACCATTTCTTCTCTCGCCTCCTGTCTTCACTTCCTCCCTTATATCACTTTTTAACACTGATCTCTTCTTTTCAGTTTTCTTCCATTATTTTTATGCTTCTCTATCCAGATTTCATTCTTTCTTCTTACCAACCACTTCACAATTTCACTCTTTTTACAGTATCTAGCTATAATTTTCCATCTCTTTCCCTCACCTCAACTCTCTCTCCTTCCCCAGCCTCTTATTTCCTAGTCTTTCATTAACTCTTCCCCTCTCCTCCATTAATCCCTCATCCCATCCTTCTTCCCTTCCTCCATCCACTATTTTCCTATCCCTTCCTCCATATCCATCTTCTCTCTGTGTCCCTATCCCCATGTCTAACATCTCCCCTCTTTGTCCCTTTTTCCTCCCCCCATGTCCAGCATCCCCCCTCTGTATCTGTTCTCACATTTCCAGCATCTCCTTATGTATATCTCTACCCCCTCCCCCATGTCCAGCATACCCCCTCTGTCCCTATCCCCCCTTGTCCAAAGCACTTACCACAATATTCAAAATACTGCACAATGAATCAGCCAACAGCTTCTAGACTCTACTCAAAGCCTCCCAATGAAAGGTCATGGAGAAATGCTTCCATCAACCTCTTTGAAATCCCTTCCCAGAAGCTAAAGAGTAAACAATCTATTTGCAACCATGCCCTCACTATTTGCACCCACACTCTGGAACTCCCTACTCCCAATGCTACAAGCATGTCCAGACACAACCGAATTCCGAAAAAAGCTCAAGACATTCATCTTCCAAGAAGAGTAGAAAACACATGTGGAACAACAAACCCATCCACCATAAATACAAACTAAACCAACTGCACACCACCACAACAACCCTCTAGCCTAAGCCAATGAAATTTTTTTACTCAGCTCTGTATGTCTTGCAACGTAAATAGTTAAGAACTAAGAATATTGTTACCCAATTCTATTATCTTGTAAATAGTTGAGAATAATGTATACTGTTATCCTGTCCAAAAGTTACAATGTTTAGCTCTATGTAAATCAGAGGCCTGCCAAAGTTCTGTAATGTTCTTGTTAAATGTAAACCGCCTTGAATGGTAGAAAGGCGGTATAAAACAAGTTTAAATAAATAATTAAAATAAATGTCCAGAATCTCCCCATCTCACCCAACCTCATGTCCAGCAGTGGCAGACTTCCAACGCTAAAAAACCAAAACAAAATAGAAGATGCACACCTCCCAAAGATGGCATATTCCTATAATTATAAAGTGAAATTTTTAAGTTTTCTGCTTTAGTTGTCTGGTTCCAGACTCTCTTTTTCACTTTCCTTGTGTCAGTCGTCTCAGCAATCGGTTCATGAACCAACACAAGAGGAAGATATTTGAGACCTAGTCCTTAGTGGAATGCAGGATCTAGCGTGAGAGGTAATGATGTTGGGGCTGTTTGGCAATAGAGATCATAACATGATCACATTTGATTTAATAAATGGAGAGAGGACAGTAAGGAAGTGGACTGTGCTAGAACTTATCCAAAAGGAGACCATGATAAAATGAGGAAAACGATTAAGAAAAAAACTAAAAAGAGCAACTGCAAAGGTTAAGAATTTTATTCAGGCCTGGCGTTATTTAAAAATACTATCTTGGAAGCTCAAACCAGATGTATTCCACACTTTAGGAAAGGTGGAAGAAGTTCTAATGACAATTACTATGGCTTAAAGATGAGGTCAGAGAGCCTGTTATAGCTAAAAGACAATCTTTAAAAAAAAAAAAAAAAGGCCAAATGTAAACCTCGGAGTGGGCACAGCTCTGTGGGTTTACAGGACTCACACGGGTATCAGGATAGTTGGGCAGGGAGTGGTCGGAGAAACTGTGGGCGAGGGTGTGGGACAACACTAGGAAGATGTCCATATGTTAGACTCATTTGGACTCACAATACAAGTTACTGTTTAGGATGTACCTTACCCCCACTAGGCTGCATGCTAGAAATGTAACTTCCTCAGTGCTATGCTGGAGGGGATGCAGGGAGAGGGGGCACCTTACTACATATCGTGTAGGCTTGTGCAGTATTGAAACCCTTTCGGGCCCGAGTGGTGGAGCTGTGTGGGCAGATTACAGCACAAACCTTTCCTCTAGACCCTGTGATTATATTGCTGGGTTACACTAAGTTGGAAACTGCACCACTAGTGGCTCACTGGATACAACTTCAACACTCAATTCCTGATATACGCTGGCAGATTCCTGAATATTTATCACACGTGTCTGGCGAGGGGGTGATTATTTGACACAACTGGCACTTCATGAAAATGCTTGGATGTTCCGGCTGGGTTCCATTGAGCCAAATGGTCTGAATCTGGCTGTTGATTGGCTGCTTTGTTCTGAATGACTGTCTTGATCATGTGACCACCACTATGTCATGCTATATTTGAATTGTCCTTTCATTTTGTGGACGAGCATTCAGCAGGCTGGAGTTTGGCTCTACACTTTGGTGGATTTTTCAGCTCTCCTGTTAGTCTGTTTGGCACACTCCCCTAATGCAGATAAGTGAAACACAATATTGTGTTAGGTTTTAATGTTTATTTTTGTTATAGAGAATTAATGGTTGAATGCACAATTTACTGTTTAAATTTTGAAAGTTTTTGAAAAAAATGGACCAATGATGCAAACTAGTGTTGGCCCTCGAGGCTGATATACTGGAGGGCTCAGTGGGACCTGTGTTAGCTCAAGAATTGGTTGAGGTCCTTTATAATTGGAGATTAAAAGTGAGATTTACTAGGTTAGTTGGTTCCACTTTATTTTTGAATAAAACAATATTTAGGAGAAATCAGTGATTTTTTAGGTGGCCTGATTTTTTTTTTTATTTCTCTTGGCCTTATTTGTTGAATATAACTTTCTCTTTTTGGCAGTCCGCCTTGCAATAGCAGCAAAATGGAAACATAGAAATATGATGACAGAAAAAGACCACATGGCCTATCTAGTCTGTCCTTCCATATCAACAATTACAACAGTCCCCTTTTTACCTTTAGAGATCCTCTGTGTTTGTCCCATGCTTTTTTAATTCAGTTACTGTCCTCATCTCTACCACCTCCACTGGGAGACTATTCCACGGATCCACTACTCTTTGCGTAAAGAAATATTTCCGCATATCACTCCTGAATCTATCTCCCTTCACCCTCATCCCATGTCCCCTCGTAGCAGAACTTGCTTTCAATTGAGAAGCTTTCTCTCTGAACATTTATGCCACGGAGGTACTTAAACATCTAATCATATCACCTCTATCCCGCCTTTACTCTAAGGTGTACATATTAAGATCCTTCAGTCTGTCCTCATATGCTTTATAATGAAGACCACTAATCATTTTAGTAGCCAGCCTCTGCACCGGCTCCATCCTGTTCACATCCTTTTGAAGGTGCGGTCTCCAGAATTGCACATTATACTCCAAATGAGGTCGCACCAAAGACTTATAGAGAGGCATTATTACCTCCTTTTTTCTGCTAGCCATTCCTCTCCATATGCACCCAAGCATCCTTTTAGCTTTTGCCGTCGCCTTTTCTACCTGTTTAGCTACTTTAAGATCATCAGACACAACCATGCCTAGGTCCTGCTCTTCTTTAGTGGACAAAAGTACTTCACCCCCTATACTATATTGCTCCCTTGGATTGCTGCAGCCCAAATGCATGACCTTACATTTTTTAACATTAAATCCCAGCTGCCAAATTCTAGACCATTCTTCAAGCTTAGCTAGATCCCTCCTCATGTTATCTACATGTGGAAGAGTCCACAAGCCCCCATGATTTTGGGTGGGCTATGAAGCTGGCGTGGATTCTGGAATTTGAGCAAGGTGTGGCCCTTCTGCAAGACACCATGGACTCTTATGGAAAGTTGTGGGTGCCGTTGGAATCTTTTGCTGAGATGTGGGAGAGGGAGGGGTGGATTGAGCTCTCTTCTACTGCTCTCTCATGTTCTTGCAATGGTCCCTCAGACTGGCTTGCCTTCCCTCTTCTTCTCCCCATCTTCCTTTTCTTTCTCTGCCTTCCTGCTTTCCCTTCCTCCCATCCTTCCCCCTCTCCCTTCTGCTTGTGGGTGGCGCAGTTGGTTTCGACTTTAAAGATTTCTATATATCTGTATAGAGGGATTATGCTGTTAGGCTGGAACATATTTCAAAATTTGTATGGAAAAAGTATGAAAATTTGTATGGAAAAAGTATGAAAAAATAAAGTTAAAAAAAAATGGCCAAATGATAAAAACAGGAAATGACATAAATATTTGCAAGTTAAATACAAGGCAGGCAAAGAGAGAATTTGAAAAGAAACTTGCCATTGAAGCAGAAGTGCATAATAAAAACATTTTCAAGTACATTCATAGCAAAACACCAGTGAGACAGTCAGTTGGACCCTTAGATAATAGAGGAGTAAAAGGGGCACCAAGAGAGAACAAGGGCATAGTGGAGAGATTGAATGAATTCTTCAGTCTTTACTGAAGATGATGTAGGAAACCTACTTATACCAGAAATGATATTTAAAGGTGATGTGTTAGAGGAATTGAAACAGATCTCGATAAATCAGGAAGATGTAATACAGCTATTTGATAAACTAAAGCGTAGCAAATCACTTGGACTGGATGGCACACATCCAGGGCCCATACCAAGAACTGTGCAAGTGGTGCAACTGCACAGGGCATAAGCACAGAAGAGGGCACCGATATCATCACTAAGCTTCTGGGAAGCTCAAAAAGAGTGTTACTGAACGTGACTGGATGAAGGGGTGCACCAGATTCGTTAGTCGCACAGGGCATATTTCTAGCTTGGTACGGTCCTGCATATATCTTAGAGTGCTGAAAGAACTGAAATATGAGATTGCAGATCAACTTTTAGTAATCTGTGAACTATCATTAAAATCATCTGTAGTATCTGAAAATTGGAGGATGACCAAAGTAATGCCAATTTTTAAAAAGGGTTCCAGGGGTGATCTGGGAAACTACAGATTGGTGAGCCTGACATCAGTACCTATCAAAATGGTAGAAACCATCATAAAGAACAAACTTATTGAACATGTAGATAGTCATGGCTTAATGGGAGATAGCCAACATGGATTTAGCCAAGGAAGATCTTGTTTTACTAATCTGTTATGTTTTTTGAAGGTATGAATAAACAGGTAAATAAAGGTGAGCCGGTTGATATAGTGTATTTGGATTTTCAGAAAACCTTTGACAAGGTCCCCCATGAGAGATTCTTGGCAGAATTAAAAAGTCATGGGATAGGAAGCAGTGTAGTATTGTGGATCAGGAATTGGTTAAAAGATAGAAAGCAGAGAAAAAGGCTAAATGGCTAATTTTCTAAACAGAGAAAGGTGAATAGTGGAGTATCCCAGGGATCTGTGCTGGGTCTGCTGCTTTTTAACATGTTCATAAATGACCTTGAAATGGGAATAACAAGTGAGGTGATCAAATTTGCAGATGACACAAACTTATTCAAAGTTGTTAAAACATAAGATGATTTTGAAAAATTACAAGAGGACCTTTAACAATTTGGAGACTGGACATTCAAATGGCAAATTAAATTTAATGTGGACAAATGCAAAGTTATGCACTTAGGGAAGAAACATCCAAACTATGGTTACACGATGCAAGGTTCCACATTAGGAACCACCACCCAGGAAAAGGATCTGCGCATCATCATGGATAATACATTGCAACCCTCTGCCCCGTGTGCATCATAGTAACATAGTATATGATAACAGCATGGTCCATCTAATCTGCCCCGCAAGTTGGCCAGAGCAGGTGCACCTGCCACTCCATGCAGGTCACCCTTCCCCATGCCTTTGTCTAGGGGTATACCCACCACTCCGTGCAGGTCACACCCCTATTTTTTGAGATATAAGAGAGAGTTAAGTTTATTTTGATTTTATCCTGTTTCTATAAAAGGGATCCACTGTGTCTGTCCCATGCCATTTTGAATTCTGGCACTGTATTTGCCCCCAACACTTCCATCGGGAGGTCATTCCAAGCATCCACCACCCTTTCAGTGAAAAAGTATTTCCTGATGTTGCCTTTTAGTTTACCCCCTTTCAGCTTCATGTTACGCCCTCTAGATTTGCAGCTTCCCCGTCTTTGAAAAAGGTTTGTTTGTTCATTAATACTCAAGTATTTAAAGGTCTGTATCATATTTCTCCTGTCCCTCCCTCCCTCCCTCCCTTCTAATGTATACTTATTTAGGTCTTCAAGTCTCTTCTCATACGTCTTCTGGTGCAGGCTCCAAAATCATTTTGGTCGCCTTCCTCTGAACCGTTTCCAGTCTTTTTATCTCCTTTGCGAGATATGGTCTCCAAAACTGAACACAATATTCAAAGTGAGACCTCACCAGCGACTTGTACAGTGACATTGGTACCTCCTCTTTTTTGCTGGTAATTCAGTGGCCAAGAAAGCAAATAAAATGCTAGGAATCATAGGGGAAGGAATGGAGAATAAAATCAAAGATATTATAATGCCTCTTTATCACTCCTGGTGCGACCATACCTTGAATACTGTGCGCCATTCTGGTCACCATATCTTAGAAAGAATATAGTGGAATTGGAGAAGGTACAGAGATGAGCAAGAAAAAATGTTAAAGGGGATGAAGGATACCCCTATGAGGAAAGGCTTAAAAGGTTAGGGCTCTTCAGCTGGGAAAAGAGACGGCCGAGGGGAGATATGATAGAGGTCTATAAATTAATGAATGGAGTGGAGGCCATCAAAATATAGAAAGACTAGGGGACATGCAGTGAAGCTACAATGTGGCACATTTACGACAACTGGACAAAATATTTTTTCAATGTGTATCAAACTCTGGAATTCATTACCGGAGGATGTAATAAAAGCTGTTAGTGTAGCTGGGTTTAAAAAAGGTTTGGACAAATTCCTGGAGGAAAGGTCCATAAACCATTATTAAAAGGGACCTGGGATATCACTGCTTGACCCAATACAAGCATTGTGGAACCTGTGTCTTTTGGGGAAACTGCTAGGTATGTATGACCTAGAGTGGCCACTGTTGGAAACAGGATACTGGGCTTGATGGACCCTGGTCTGACCCAGTATGGCATCTCTTATGTTCTTATCGGAAACTCTGTAAGCACTACAGCATCGTTGTGCCGGAAAAGCACTAGGATCATGACCCTAAGAGAATTACAGAGAATGAAGAAGTTATGATCACGTGGGAACTCCCATTCCATCTGATAAAAGGATGCAAGGAAGGCAGACATAGTGGTAAAGGAGAACACCGCCAGAACGGCACTGATTATAGAGGTGCCAGTTCCGTGAGTCCAGGGCTGATTCAACCCCTTATGGGACATTTCCAGGGGGCTCCCCTCTCCTCCCACCACCGCTGCTGCCCCTCTCTGAGACATGCAGTGCCACTGTGGCATCAGACTTACCTTCTCTTCCAGCGTCGCAATGCTGTTTGTGCTTCTGTCCTTAGAAAATGACCTATACAGTCAATTATTTTTTATCAAAATATCTCCAGAATGATTCCATAATAAGGCAAATGTAACCTCAGATAGCTTAGACCAGAGGTCGGCAACCCGCGGCTCCGGAGCCGCATGCGGCTCTTTCTCACCTTTGCCGCGGCTCCGGAGCACACTGCCCGCACGGTGACAGGCAATAGTGTTGTAAAGAGTATTTAAACGTGGCGTTATGGGCTCCCTCCATGTCAGCTCCCTCCCTTCTTCTGCAGCCGCGGCTCCCTGCCTCTTAGGGAACCGCGGCTGTTCTTTTAAAATCATCTCGGAGCCCTTCCTGTCTTGACGGGCTCCGTGCAGCATTGTCCCGCCTCTAAAGGAAGTTTTGGAGGCGGGAAAATGCTGCACGGAGCCCGTCAAGACAGGAAGGGCTCCGAGATGATTTTAAAAGCACAGCCGCGGTTCCCTAAGAGGCAGGGAGCCGCGGCTGCAGAAGAAGGGAGGGGAGCTGACATGGAGGGAGGGGAGCTGACATGGAGGGAGGGAGCAGATATGGATGGATGGAGGGAGGGGGGCTGACATGGAGGGATGGAGGGGGCTGACATGGAGGGAGGGAGCTGATATGGATGGAGGGAGGGGGGCTGACATGGAGGGATGGAGGGGGCTGACATGGAGGGAGGGAGCTGATATGGATGGAGGGAGGGGGGCTGACATGGAGGGATGGAGGGGGCTGACATGGAGGGAGGGAGCTGATATGGATGGAGGGAGGGGGGCTGACATGGAGGGATGGAGGGGGCTGACATGGAGGGAGGGAGCTGATATGGATGGAGGGAGGGGGGCTGACATGGAGGGATGGAGGGGCTGACATGGAGGGAGGGAGCTGATATGGATGGAGGGAGGGGGGCTGACATGGAGGGATGGAGGGGGCTGACATGGAGGGAGGGAGCTGATATGGATGGAGGGAGGGGGGCTGACATGGAGGGATTGGGGAGGCGGGCTGACAGGGAGGGAGGGAGCTGATATGGATGGAGGGAGGGAGGGGGCTGACATGGAGGGATGGAGCACTGGTAATGGGGTTGAGGGGACTAGCACTGGAAATGAGCTGATTAGGGGAGGCTAGCACTGGTAATGGGGTTGAGGGGGGGGATTAGCACTGGAAGCGAGCTGATTGGGGGGCTTTGACTGGGCATGGGCTGATTGTGGGGAGGGGAGAATAGAGCTGCTGGCCCTGGAAGATAACTGGGGGCTAAGGCTACAAATGGGCTGATATGAGGGGATGGGAGAATGGAACTGGATCTGAGAGGGGCTGCCATGGTATTTGTACTAGAAGGGACTGGTCAGTGGGGAAGGAGGGGGACTGGAAGGAAATGGACACCAGTGGCAATCATGGGAATGCAAGTTGACATTGGAAGGTACTGGGAGTGAGGACTGGAAAGGGGCTGATATTGGGGAGGGTTACTGGGACTGGAAATAGGCTGATGGAAAGAAGTGAAGAAAACGAAAGAAGAGATAAGAAATGGCAGATGGACCATAGACCACAGAAAGAGAGCTAAGAGAAGACAGGAAAGCAGAAGCCTCAGATCGGGACCAGCATGATCAAAGAATAAATTGGTCAGACAACAAAGGTAGAAAAAATAATTTTATTTCATATTAGTGATTTGACTACAAAATCATCATAATTTTGAAATCAAATATTGTTACTTGTTATTGTGATATTTTCTGGCGTATTTTTTTTGGTGTGCGAAGGAAGAGGGGTAGTCTTATACGGCGAGTATAGGCCAAACACCTATATTTTAACAGGAAAAGTAGGGGGTCGTATATAGCATTAAGGTAAGAAACAATATATGCAGTGTTAGATTTGTTTTAAATGTCGCAATGGTTTTGCGGCTCCCAGTTTTTTTTTCCCCTTCGGAAACGGGTCCAAGTGGCTCTTTATGTCTTAAAGGTTGCAGACCCCTGGCTTAGACCCTACATATAGCAAAGTTCATCACTATAGGGAATAGTTGACGCTCACATCACAGGTCACAAGCCTTCTTTAATTTTTAACTTTTTATTTCAGTTTATCTAATTATATCCAAAAAGTACTTTTTCGGATTCGCAATAGTCAAAAAAACCTCTATATACTAACTTATTTTTAGAAAAAAGAAGAAGAAACAGCATCTATAGTGCACAAATAGCCACGGAAATAAATCTTCTGTTCCTGTAAAAAACAGAAATAAAGCTAATCAAACAGATAGTAAACCAAATTATGACTTCCATAATACTGCAAAAGGAACAGCAATGACATTTCGCATGTCCCTGAGCAACAGTGAGGGCAGTCTGGCGAGAGACTGCTGAACATAACCAGTCCCTTACGTTCTTGCCCCTACTATATGCTATCCAGTGCAAAGGTAGCACCCATAGCTGTTCCCGAAATTTGTTGAAAAAATTCTTGTTTGTAAATAAAATAATTTCTCTTCAATGCTAATTCTGCCAAAGAGCACAAAAAAGCAGTAGGTACTCTATGCGGTCTTGACCTAGCCTCCCATATGCTTGATAAAACTCTTATAGCATCGTCCTGGGGAATGGAAGTGTATATAGCTGCCACATCAAGAGATGCCATCCACATAACCTGTGCAGTCATACCAAATTCTTCTAGAAGTATGGAAGCTGTAATTTGTTCTAAATATGAACATAAAAGTCATCGACTTAAAAATAATACTACCCATAGTGTTATATATGCACTATGGTGTCCTTGCTTTAAATTATATATAGGTAAGACCACACGCTCCTTAAGAACACGGTTGGCAGAACATAAATACAGTATTAGTAAAGCAAGGATCGATACACCATTAGTTCAGCACTGTTTATCTTTGAATCATTCTTTTGAAGAATTACGTTGTACAGTTTTAGAACATATTCCTTTAACATTAGAAGAGGAGACAGAGGTAGATTGCTGTTACAAAGAGAGCAAAAATGGATTTACGATTTAAATACTTTAGACCCTCACAGACTTAATGATAAAATCGAGTGGGTTTTGTTTGTATGATGTTCTGCTAGATAAACTTTGAAGTTCCTTTCAGTTTTAGCTTTTATTGTATATCGTATTTTGGTCATGTGTTAGGTAGATGACGTTGTGAATTGCATCGTTTTTGGTGTGTTTTCCTATTGGTTGAGGATCTCTTTAAAAATGGTTGACATCAGACACCGTCTATTGATGGCGAAGAAAGAATCTTTTGATTTATTAGTGAAGATACCAACTAAAGACCCCTGAAGAAGCCAATTCTTGGCGAAACAAAAGCTTTTGTCAGGGATATCTGGTTTGCTTTGACATTGGATATCTATGGGCGTCTTTGCATTCGTTGTAGACATTGGGAAATGCAATGAAAGCTTTTAGGCTGTTTTCGCTTTGACTTTGTGCCGGACCACAGAAATTCCAAAATAAGTAGATATAGACCTTTTAGGCATATGGTTTATTATCTGTTTGATTAGCTCTATTTCTGTTTTTTACAGGAACAAAAGATTTATTTCCGTGACTATTTGTGCACTATAGATGCCGTTTCTTCTTATTATTATTTTTTCTAAAAATAAGTTAGTATATAGAAGTTTTTTGACTATTGAGAATCCTAAAAAGTTCTTTTTTGGGTATAATTAGATAAATTGAAATAAAAAGTTAAAAAATAAAGAAGGCTTGTGACCTGTGATGTGAGCGTCAGCTATTCCCTATAGTGATGAATTTCGCTATATGTAGGGTGTAAGCCATCCTGAGGTTACATTTGCCTTATTATGGAATCATTTTAGAGATTTTTTTGATAAAAATAATTGACTGTATAGGTATTTTTCTAAGGGCATTTTTTAATTTATTTAGTTAGTCCTTAGGTAGTTATTTATATTTTGTATGCACAAAACTAGCCAATCTGGAGAAATCGCCCAGTCTAAATTAATAGTTTCTGGCTGTTGGACGTCTGGACAAGTGATCAATGCTAAAGAACTGAAAAGCTCACCCAAATTCACTTGGGCCATCTGCAGTCTCTCCTGGTGGTTTCCTTCTACCACCGCACATACAGCTCCCACGCTGGTAACCCGCTAAGCTGACATCTAGGCTCCATCTCGTTCCCTGTACTGTACACCATCTGCTTCACCGTCTCTACATGCTGTTCTTGGCATTGTAGTGCCACAAGGCATCCTGGCCGAGAGTGAAACAGCTTGCAAAGATGCTGAAGAACCTTCCACTTGGCTCTCCCCTGGCCATGGGGCAGATGCATCACACCTGGGCCCCCTTGGCCTGGGACCCGTATTTTCCTTTTCTTCTGCTCTGTCCATCAGATTAGAGAAGAGAAGTGTGCACAGTCTTTCTCCAGGCATCATCTATGCCACACTTCTGGAACATCCACTTTTAAAAATGCACCAATATCAGCGCGTGGTTAAAAGAGGATGTCCGGCTCACATCGATGACACTAACCCACGTGGAAGAACGACAACGGCAGCGGTGGTGGCCATACCCAGAATTTAATTTGAATGAGCTGGTTAAAAGTGCATGGTGGTGCAACTCCTTCACTGTTAAATATAGTATAGCTGATTTCTAAGAGATTAATTTCTGTTTTGTGCTTCAAGTAAAATATTATGTGCTAGGCTTGTGAAAGCCCATGGATTGTTGATTTGGGGAGGTATAGCTGTTTCCACACATAGGTTGATAAGCTTTCTTCCTATTCCCTCCTACCGCAGAATATCATGGTGTGTGCCCTTTGCCAGCCAGCCTCCTGTTAGCTACAAAGACCATCTTGGTTCAAGAAAGCAAGAGAGAAGTAGCCTACCTTCAAGTTAGTCTTGAATATGCTGTGCAAGGTCTCAATTCAAAGATCCAGGGCATTAGGGTAGCTTCAACTAGAAAGGTATCTAATCAAATTGTTCTGAAAGAAGGAATCATTAACAAATTTTGCTGTAGTGAACAGACACAATGCATAGAGGTGTAGTCAATAGGTAAGTCTGAGATAAAGGTATTTAATCCTGAATAATAAATCCTTTAATTGCGAGTCAAATACAGGGGAATACAAATCCTTTAAATAAATACATCACGTGTAGGAATGTTAAACACAAGCAGATGCTGCTTTTCTTTAAAGAAGGGTGTGAAGTAGTCACTCTGCCGAGTGCCCAAAATCCGTTTTATTACTGTGTTTTGTATTACTTGTGGCTTCCAGATGGTGGATGATTTAAGACCTTGCAGAAAAGCATTACAGTAATCTTATCTGCAGGTAACAAAGGCATAAATCATTCTATGAATGGCAGAAGTATCTATAAACAGAAGAAATGAGCAAATCAACTTAAGGGCAAAGAAACAACATATTTCTTACTATCAGGGAATTGTTGCTGAAAATTCAGATCACTATCAACAAAAGCCCCCTAATAGCTTGATGGATGCTTTCAGTGTCTTGGACTGTTATTTTTCCCTTGGAAGAGGGCCCTTTTAGACACACTGTTTTCCAGGGCCTGGGGGATGGGGAGGAAAGGAAGGGAGAGAGAAAAGCAAGATGAAGGGCAAGCCTCCTTGCTTATGGCGCTATGCTTGATTTATGCTAGTTTGGTATTTTTTTATGGAAGTATTGATTTTACTAATTGGATTATTTTATATTGATTTGATATCTGTAAACTACTTAGACATACATATCAATTGGCAACATATCAAAGAAGTGAATTTGAACTTGAATCATTAACCAGAGCCTGGTAAGTGGAGAGAGCACTGAAATGCGCCCTGATAAAGGATGCATGGAGTTTGAGACAATAGACATGGTAGAAATACCGCAGTGTGGTGTTGGGCAGATACGATATAGGGTTGCTACTAATTGTGAAGCACCAGATGGAAGAACTTTTCCACCTGAAAGCACAGGTACGCCAGTTGGATAGAGGGCTTCCTTGCAGACATCAATGTGTCTTGAACGGGCATCGGTAGTCCTAGAACAGTCTAATCACTGCTCAATTTTCACACTGTGCATTTAGCAACTTCAGGTTATGATGAGGGAGACAGTCCTCATATTGAATGGTTAATGTTGGAAATATTTTGATCATGCACCGGGTGAGGAGGGAGCAGAACTGCTAACCTTTTGAGAAGAGGAAAACAGTTTTGCCCAGGCCAATATAGTATTATGAAAATCATTGTGCTTGGCCAATGTTGAAACTTGTGTAGACATTTTGCTATGACCTGAATCAGGGAATACACATAAAACAGATGCCAAGTTAAGGGAATAGGCCATGCATCTGGGGATAAGCAATTGGAGGAGAGAAGGATCATGCAGTAGAGAGTAGACTTATGTTCCTGTGACTGGTGAAGAGGTTGATCCGAGGGGTGCTCTCTTTCCAAAAGATGTTCTGCATGGTTGCTGTATCTAGGGACTGATCAAGAGGCCTGCAAAACTAATTGTGCTTGTGGACTATGCAGTTCTGAATTCCGGTAATAAAAGTCGTTTGTATTTGGATGCAATTGCCTATAATAAAGACCCAATCCTCGCTGCTTCTTGGCAGAGATGAAAGGATCTCATCTTCTCTTGTTTGATGATAGAGGCATTTAGTTGTCTGTTTGAATTAAAAATGATGTGCCCCTAAGTAGATAAATAAAGATTTGAAGTAGATATTAAACCACTTGGAGCTCTAAGTGGTTGGTATGAATAAGTTTCTCAGACTTCATGCCTGATCCCTGTGTGCATTGAGCATTTGAATGACTTCCCTATCCTATGACTGGGCCATCTGTTGGTTAGGACAAGTCAGTAGTACAATGGAGCAAACAGAACAGCTGCTTCGAGATTGACCTTGGACGCCTACCACTGATGGAAGAGGTTGGGGGGTTGCTGATTCCAATAAATATGAGGTTCCATTGAGGCTTGTTCAACATAAGCAGCCATGCATCTGTAAGTAATGCTTGGCGTTAACTGAGAATCCTATCATGGGAACTGAGGGCTGGTAGTCTCATCTGGCAGAAAGCTCTTGGCTTAATTGTTCATAAGCATAAGCAGGATTTTTGAAAGGAAATGCCTGTTTCCCATCAGCACCGGCGGGCTTAACAGAGCCGCGAGAAAGGGAAACTCTCCCTTTGCGGCTCTGAAAATCCGGTGCTGAGGGAAATAATACAAGGAGGGCTCTGCCGGGGAGGCGGGGCTGTGGCCACCGGGCACTTCATTCTGTCACGGCGGCAGCAGCAGCAGCCAGGTTTGTTTTCTTTTTCAATTTCCCTGGGTTCATGTGGTGGTGGGTGGTGGGGGGGGAGGGGTTAGAACTGGAAATGGGCTGATGGGGGGTTAGAACTGGAAATAGGCTGATCGGGAGGGGGGCTAGGACTGGTAATGGGCTGATGCTTGTATATTAACTTATTTATTTATTTATTTTATTTATCTATTTCTTCTATACCGCCCCTTCCAGAGATCAGGGGCGGTTTACATGGAACAATTTAACAGTTTTGTATACGTTCGTATAACAGTACATTGAACAAGAACTTTTTTAACTTTTTACATATAACAGAACAGTAAATTATTAAAACTATTTATGCTTATGCTGCATAGCCCCTCTCTTTTCCTCTTCCATGGCTCCACATCACATTGTCTTCCTCTTCTTCATACTCCCTGTTTCCCCCCTCCTACCAGCACCTTCACCGTCCCTCCTTACCCCCCATCCCCTCCATTCTGTCCTCTACCCTATCATCAGATCTTGAGCTTCATCGCTTTCTCCCTCTCATTCAACTATTTCCTCTCTCTAAGGCAACCTCACCCTCATTTCCACCGTACAGTCTCCTCTCTACCCCGTACTCTGCTACTCCTTCTCCTTCTCTCATCCGGAGATATCAACCCCAATCCTGGCCCCCCTAGACTTCTGTCTCACTCTGAGAAGAGATCTTCACGTAACACGTCTAATCTTATTCATATCCCTCTCCTCTCCCCTTCCACTCTCCCTTTCTCATGTGCCTTGTGGAATGCACACTCCATCTCTAATAAACTTGCTTTTACTCATGATCTCTATCTCTAATGCTCTACATCTTCTTGCTCTAACTGAGACCTGGCTCCTCCCAGATGATATCGCATCTACTGCTGCTCTCTGTCATGGGAGCTATCAGTTCTCCCACACGCCTCGTCCCACTGGCCGTGGTGGTGGTGTTGGGCTCCTACTTTCTCCCTCTTGCCAATTCCAACCCCTCCTGCTGCCTCATTCTCACTCCTTTCTCTCCTTTGAAGTCCACTCCATCCGCCTTTTCACTCCACTTCATCTCCGGGTAGCTGTTATTTATCGACCTCCCGACAAGTCTGCTTCTACCTTTCTCACTGACTTTGACTCGTGGCTTTACTTCTTTCTGGATCCCTCTTCCCCCACTCTTATTCTTGGGGATTTTAACATTCATGTCGATAATCCCTCTGATTCTTATGCTTTAAAGCTCCTCTCCCTTACCTCCTTGTTTGACTTCCAGCTTTGTTCCACTGCCCCCACTCAGTAGCATGGCCACTGCCTTGACCTGATATTTCTCTCTAGTTGCTTACCCTCTAACTTCTGTAGCTCAGTTCTTCCCTTATCCGACCATCACCTTTTAAGCTTTAATCTTCATCACCCGCCACCTCAACTTCGCCCTGTCTCCTCCAACCTATTTAGAAATCTTCATGCTATTGACCTTGGCTTTCTCTTCCACTATTTCTTCATCTCTTTCTTCCACTATGTCATCCAAGTCTGTCGACGAGGCAGTAACTTCCTATAATGCTGCACTCTTCTCAGCTCTGGATGCTCTTGCTCCGCCAATCCCATGTCCTGTGAGACATTTTACACCCCAGCCCTGGCTTTCACTCACTACCCGCTATCTACGTTCCTGTGCTCGTTCTGCTGAGCGTGCTTGGCTCAAATACTGGTCCCCTGCAGACTTTCTACACTTCAAATTCATGCTTGTCTCTTTCCAGTCAGCCATAGCTCTTGCCAAACAAGACTACTATGTCCCATCTGACTAACTCCCTTGCCTCTGATCCTCGCCGTCTCTTTACTACTCTCAGCTCTCTCCTCAAAGTGCCTCCGCCTCTGATCCCTCCCTCCCTTTCTGCCCAAACCCTAGCTGACTATTTCCATGACAAAATCCACAAGATCACCCTCCAATTTCCCACAAAGTCAGCTACTTCCCCCTCTTCCCCAACTCTCCCCCCCCTACCTCTGCTACCCTCTCTTCCTTTTCTGTCATCTCTGAAGAGAAAACTGCACACCTTCTTTTTTCCTCCAAACTCACCACCTACTCCTCTGATCCTATCCCCACCCATCTCCTAAGCCCCATCTTCTCCACCATTGTCCCTTCCATCTCTCATATTCTCAACCTATCGCTCTCCACCGCAACAGTCCCTGCAGCCTTCAAGCATGCTGTAGTCACACCTCTCCTCAAGAAACCCTCACTTGATCCCACCTGTCTTTCTATTGACCTATCTCTCTCCTTCCCTTCATTTCTAAACTACTCGAACATGCGGTTCACCGCCGCTGCCTCAACTTCCTCTCCTCTAATGACTCCTGGATCCCTTATAGTCTGGCTTTCGTCCACTACACTCTACTGAAACGGCTGTTGCCAAAGTCTCCAGTGACTTGTTCCTGGCAAACTCCAAGGGCCTTTACTCTGTCCTCATCCTTCTCGACCTCTCTGTTGCTTTTGACACTGTTGACCACAACCTTCTCCTCAATACCCCGTCCTCGCTTGGTTTTAGTGGCTCTGTACTATCCTGGTTATTCTCCTATCTCTCCCATCGCTCTTTCAGTGTGTGTTCTGGTGGCTCCTCCTCCTCTCCTACCCCACTCCCAGTTGGTGTGCCCCAAGGATCTGTCTTGGGTCCACTCCTCTTCTCTCTCTATACCCAGTCCCTTGGTGCGCTTATCTCTTCCCATGGCTTTCAGTACCATCTCTATGCCGATGACCCCAGATCTACCTTTCTGACATTGCTGCCTGGATGTCTCACTGCCGCTTGAAATTGAACATGGCCAAGACTGAACTTGTCATCTTTCCCCCTAAAACCTCCCCTCCTCTTCCTCCTTTCTCAGTCTCTGTGGATAACTCTGTACTTCCTGTTCCCTCGGCCCGCAATCTGGGGGTTGTCTTTGACTCTTCTCTCTCTTTCTCCACACATATCCAGCTCGTAGCTAAGACCTGCCGTTTCTTTCTCTATAACCTCAGCAAAATCTGCCCTTTCCTTTCTGAACACACTACTAAAATGCTTATCCACTCCTTAATCACCTCCCATCTTGACTACTGTAACCTACTCCTTGCTGGTCTCCCTTTGAATCATCTCTCTCCCCTTCAATCTGTTCAACACTCTGCTGCACAACTAATCTTCAGCTAGCCTCGTCATGCCCATATTACTCCTCTTCTCAAGTCACTTCATTGGCTCCCTATCCGTTTCCGCATCCAGTTCAAACTTCTCCTGCTGACCTATAAATGCATGCACTCTGCGACTCCTCAATACCTTTCTTCTCTTATCTCTCCTTACAACCCCCCTCGGGAACTCCGCTCTTCTAGCAAACTACTTCTATCTATGCCCTTCTCTTCTACTGCTAACTCCAGACTTTGCTCCTTTCACCTTGCTGCACCTTACACCTGGAACAAACAACCTTCTCCTCGATACCCTGTCCTCGCTTGGTTTTAGGGGCTCTGTACTATCCTAGTTCCCCTCCTACCTCTCCCATTGCTCTTTCAGTGTGTGTTCTGGTGGCTCCTCCTCCTCTGCTACTCCGCTCCCAGTTGGTGTACCCCAGGGATCCATCCTGGGACCATTCCTTTTCTCTCTCTATACCCAGTCCCTTGGTGCGCTTATCTCTTCCCATAGCTTTCAGTACCATTTCTATGCTGACTCCCAAATCTACCTCTCTACGCCTGAAATCTCTTCGTAAATCCAGACCAGGATCTCTGCCTGCCTTTCTGACATTGCTGCCTGGATGTCTCACCGCCGCTTGAAATTGAACATGGCCAAGACTGAACTCCCTATCTTTCCCCCAAATCCTCCCCTCTTCTTCCTCCTTTCTCAGTCTCTGTGGATAACTCTGTAATCCTTCCTGTTTCCTCGGCCCACAATCTGGGGGTTATCTTTGACTCCTCCCTCTCTTTCTCCACACATATCCAGCTCATAGATAAGACCTGCTATTTCTTTCTCTATAACATTAGCAAAATCCACCCCTTCCTCTCTGAACACACTACTAAAACACTTATCCACGTCTTAATCACCTCTCGTCTTGACTGCTGCAATCTACTCCTTCCTGGTCTCCCTTTGAATCATCTCTTTCCCCTTCAATCTATTCAACATTCTGCTGCGCAACTAATCTTCTGCCAGCTTCAGCATGCCCATATTACTCCTCTTCTCAAGTCACTTCACTGGCTCCCTATCCGTTTCCGCATCCAGTTCAAACTTCTCCTCCTAACCTATAAATACATTCACTCTATGGGTCATCAGTACCTTTCAACTCTTATCTCTCCTTACAACCCCTCTCGGGAACTCCGCACTTCTAACAAACTACTTCTATCTATGCCCTCCACTCCTACTGCTAACTTCAGACTTCGCTCCTTTCACCTTGCTGCACCTTACGCCTGGAACAAACTACCTGTGTCTGTATGCCAGGCACCTTCTCTAACCCTCTTCAAATCCAGGTTGAAAACCCACCTCTTCACTGTTGCTTTCAGATCTTGACTTCTGTGTTTTGTCTTGACTAGATTGTAAGCTCTGATGAGCAGGGACTGTCTCTTACATGTCTGTACAGTGCTGCGTATGACTGGTAGCGCTATATAAATGCTCAGTAGTAGTAGTAGTAGGGTGTACCCACCGCTCCGTGTATGTCACCCTTATTTGTTCAGATATAAGAGATAGTTATGTTTATTTTGATTTTATCCTGTTACTATAAAGGGATCCACTGTGTCTGTTCCATGCCATTTTGAATTCTGTCACTGTATTTGCCCCCACCACTTCCATCAGGAGGGCATTCCAAGCATCCACCACCTTTCAGTGAAAAAGTATTTCCTGACATTGCCTTTCAGTTTACCACCTTGCAGCTTCATGTTATGCGGCTTCCCTGTCTTTGGAAGAGGTTTGTTTGTTCATTAATACTCTAAGTATTTAAAGGTCTGAATCATATCTACCCTGTCCCTCCTCTCCTCCAGAGTGTACATATTTAGGTTTTCAAGTCTCTTTTCATAAGTCTTCTGACGCAGACTCCAAATCATTTTGATCACCTTCCTCTGAACCGCTTCCAGCCTTTTTATATCCTTTGCGGGTACTTGGCCATTTTACTGAAGTCAGCGTTTTTGAAGACTTTAAGTTTGCTGTGATTGGATTCCAGCAAGTCCATTCCCACCATTAGGGCTTCCAGATCGGAAAAATTTTTGGCTAGTCTTTGAGCATTTGTACTCATTGCTTCCAGCATTTGTTGAATGGCTTGCCTGCCTTTTGCAAGGGCTTTGTTCTACATGCCCCTTCCCGCTTGCCATTAATGTGTTGTTCAAAAGTGTGGCTGTTTTCAATGTTGCTTTGCTTTTGCTGGGAGTGACGTACTGAACCTGTCCTCCATCTGTCACCCCCTTTCCCTAGTTTAAATGCCTGTCCACATTACTGCCTGAATTTTTCACTTAGGATCCCATTCCCTGCGGTGGACAGATGTAGTCCATCAGAACAGTATAGTTTCTTGTTGAACCATATATTTCCCCAATCACCTATATACTTCTTGTTTGTACCAGATTTGGAGCTATGTATTAAAGTTGTTTATGCGATGCAGCCTTTCTGTCCCCTTACCATGAATAGGTAGAACTTCTGAGAATGCTATAGTGTTAGCAATGGGCTTGAGTTTCTCTCCCAGAGTCTGGAAGTCCCTTTGAACTGCAGAGGCACTGTTTCTAGCTAGATCATTTGTACCCTAGTGGATGACAATATCAGTTTTGGAGTGCTCACTTTCTGCACCAACTATGCCAACAATTTAGTTTGTATTCCTGCTGGTTGCAGAGCCTGGGAGGAATCTGACCATATTCTCTCCTTTGAGCTGTGTTCCAAGTTGGTGCCTCTGATGATGGAATCTCCAAGGAGTAGTTTTCTGTTTTGTGATTTGTTTTCTTCCTACATCAGCAGATTTGGCATAAATTCTATCATTTAAGGGCACTTCAGTTTCCATTGATTGGGCACCCTTGACACTGCACCCTTGACACAGTACAAGCATTATGGAACTTGTGTCTTGGGGAAACTGCTAGGTACATATGACCTAGATTGGCCACTGTTGGAAACAGAATACTGGGCTTGATGGACCTTGGTCTGACCCAGTATGGCATTTCTTATGTTCTTATGTTCACCCTCATTATCCAAAGCAGAGAAGGCATTATGCAGGGATATCACTTGATGTATAGGGTGGATGAAGGATTGACTGAGGGAATGGTTTGGCATTTGATTGTAAGAATGTGGGATGCTCAGAAAGGCCCGCCACATGACGTGATTGTGGTAGCCTCAAAATAAAGGTATGGCACAGAGGACAAATGAACATGGTAAGAGAAATTGCGGGGGGGGGGGGATGTAAGGGAGGAGTTGAGTTTTGGGAAGGTTAGGGAACTTTTGGGCAGGATGGGAAGGGTAGACCCAGAAACCACAATAACTAAAGAAGGTGTAAGGAGCAGAGTGAATTAGGGCTGAGTGCTCTGGTCATCTATATGCTGTGTTTTGTATAAGTCTATTTATTATGTTGTATTGAGCAAATAGTAAATGTCCATAATATCCTGGAATGTTTCTGGAATTACTTCACCAGTTAAAGTTGTAAAATTCTCCAAGCACTCATAGGCATGAGGCTTACAAGATACTGCCAAGTTTCCCTCTGAGCATATCAAAAGTGACTTTGGGGCTCTAGGACAGAGGGTGAAGCAGATAGGTGTGCAGATGGTGTTCTCTTCAATCCTCCCTGTTGAGGATAAAGGCAGAGGCAGAGGCAGAAAAGCTCACATCCCGGAGATAAATGCACGACTGCGGGGATGATGTCATCGAGAGCGTTTTGGTTTCGTGGACCATGGGATAATGTTCCAAGGGCTGCAGAGCAGAGATAGCTTCTATCTGTCCAAGAAGGGTTGACATTTCTTCAGTAGCAGACTGGCTAACCTACTGAAGAGGGCTTTAAACTAGATTCATTGGAAATGAGTGAAGAAAGCCCCCAAATAAGTGAAACATTAAATATAGAAATGGGTAAAAGGAGTAACATCTGGAAAGTGGTGTGTATAAATGCTTGTAGCATTGGAAATAAGATCCCAGATGTTGAGGCTTTAATGGAACAGGCTGACTTGGAGTTTATGGCAGTTACAGAGACATGCTTCATGGACAACCATGATTGGGATGTAATTATACCAGGCTATATCTTATTCAGGAAGGATAGGGTAAGAGGAGTGGCACTATATGTAAAAAATAACATTAAAGCTATAGAATTACAGGACTTAAAAGGGAGAGAGGAGGCATTGTGGGTTAACTAGAAAGAGGGAAAGAAAAATCAATTTGCATTGGCGTGACATACAAACCTTTCTCACAGGCAGAAGTAGTAGACGGAGATTTAATAGAAGACATACGCAGCATCCCTAGGAAAGGGGACGTGCTACTGATAGGTGATTTCAATATGCTGGATGTGGATTGGCACATCCCTGCTGCGGGGTCATCTAGCAGTAAGGAGATCCTGAATTCTCTAGAGACAGAACTATTCAGGCAACTGGTAACAGAACCCACACGTGAAGGGACCATACTGGACCTGGTGCTTACCAATGGGGAAAGTATTTCTGATGTTATAGTGGGAGATCATTTCGCATCCAGTGATCACCAGATGATGTGGTTCAGTACTAGGACTAGGGCTGATAAAATCCATTCAAAAGCGAGAGTCTTAGATTTTAGGAAAACTAGCTTTGTCAAGATGGGCCAATACCTCAAGGAGTCATTAGCGGGAGGGGAACAGCTGGGGAATATAGAAAAACAGTGGGCAAAACTGAAAGAGGATATTTTAAGGGCAGCCAACCTTTTTGTTAGAAAGGTAAACAAAGGTAAAAAGCAAATGAGGCTGCTATGCTTCTCAAAAGAAGTAGCTGAAAAGGTGAAGAAGAAAAGGGAGGCCTTCATGAAATACAAGAGGCCACAGAGAAAAGAAGACAGGCATCTATATTTGGAAAAACTTAGAGAAGCTAGCAAAGTAGTCAGGAAAGCAAAGATCCAAAAAGAAGAAGAAATAGCCAATGCAATAAAATGGGAGGATAAGACATTTTCAGATATGTGAGTGAGAAGAGGAAGGGCAAAAGTGGTATTGTCAGACTCAAGGATGAAGGGGAAGAATATGTAGAAGCTGATGAGGATAAAGCGGAATTGCTTAACAAATATTTCTGTTCTGTGTTCACAGATGAAGAGCCAGGAGCAGGACCTAGAAAACACCCACAAGTAGGAACAAAAGCGATGGGGATCTCGAACAATTTTCAGAAGACTGTTTTCAGGAGGAACTAGCTTTATCTTTATTTGCGCAGTTTGATATACCGCCCTTACCGAAGCGTCAGGGCGGTGTACAATAAAAAATATATCGGCTACCGAAAACAAAGAGAGAAAGGAACGCCATTAACATATAGGAAAGTGATAGAAAAAACAGGGAGAAAGATAGTTCTTTTGTCTAGCTCTGTCACTGTGCTAACAACAGACAGAAGGGCAGGAGAGATAAGGAAAACTACAAAGGGGCTGGACTGTTACGTCGTTGAGTCTCAGCGGGTGGGGGGCCCTAAGGGGGGAAGGCAAGGCCATTAGCAGAAGCAGGAAGATCATAGGCTTGACAATAAAGGTGCATTTTAAGAAGTGCTTTGAACCGGGGAAAAGATGATTCGGTGCGAAGGGAGTGCGGGAGGGAATTCCATAGAGCAGAACTTAGGAAGAAGAACGCAGTGTGACGGGTAAGTTTGAGGTGGGCCTGGGAAGGGGGAGGGGAGGGGGAAACACAGCTACCATGTGCAGAGCGGAGAAGACATGGAGCCGGTTAAAGGTGAATAATGTCAGCCAGGTACTACGGCGTGCTAGTGTGCAAGACCTTGTGCGTGAAAGTAAGGAGCTTGTAAATGAATCTAACATTGATCGGAAGCCAATGAAGAGAAATGAGGCAGTGGGTGACATGAGCGTGAGCAGAAGAGCAGGTGATAATGCAGGCGGCTGTATTTTGGACTAACTGGAGGCGCCGGAGTTGGTAGCGAGGGAGACCTGTGAGAACGGAGTTACAATCATCTAAGCGGGTGATCACAAATGACAGAACAAGAGTAGTAATAGAGGAGGTAGAAAGAAAATGCCTGAATAGCCCTGATCCTACGAAGATGAAAAAAGGAATTACGTACCACAGAAGAGATGTGTTGGTTAAAAGAGAGAGAAGAATCCAGGGTGACACCCAAATACCGAAGAGTGGGAACAAGGGGAATGGGAAGGGCGGACACAGTGGGAGATAGATCGGGGGGGGGGGGGGGGGAGCACCAAAGGAGAACCAGATGGCAGAAGATTTGGAGGTGTTGACGTAAAGGAAGTTTTGATTAAACCAGGTGGAAATGAGAGTGAGGCAGGTATTGAACAGAGCGAGATCTGGTGCTGAGGGAGTAGTGTGATGGACTAGGAGAATGTCATCTGCATAAAAGTAGGCAGAAATTCCAGCTTGTTGTATGAGCAAAGCGAGGGGAGCAAGAAAAACATTAAAAAGTAAGGGAGCGAGAATAGAACCCTGGGGGACACCACAGCGCAAAGGGAATGAGGGGGAAGTGTCGGAACCTGAGTGAACAGCGAAAAGAAGAAAGGACTGAAACCACTGAAGGACTCTGCCATGGATACCCAGGTTGGACAAACGTGTGAGGAGAGTGCAGTGATCAACAATGTCAAAGGCAGAAGAGAGATCCAGAGAAATGGTGAGAGACAGATCACCACGATCGTGAGAGCGGTGGATTTCCGAGAGGCGTGCCAGGAGGACAGTTTCGGTGTGGTGACCGGCCCGGAATCCCGATTGGTGGGTGGAGTGAAAAGATGGAGTTGATGTGTGTGGGAAGTTGTGAGAAAACAAGCTTCTCAAGGATTTTAGAGAGGAATGGGAGATTAGATACTGGGCGCCAGTTGGCAGGAACAGCAGGATCGAGAGTAGACTTTTTTAAAAGGGGACGGACAATGGCATGTTTCCAACTGGTGGGAAAGTGACCGGAAGTGAGGCTGGAGTTAACTATAACTAGGACATACGGGATAAGAGCAAGCAAGGGGTTGAGGAGCCAAGAGGAAGGGAAGGGATCAAAGGGGCAAGTGGTCAGGGTGAGAAGAGGAGATGGCTTTAATAACTTCAGTGGAGGTGACAGGCCAAAAGGTGTGCCAAGTGTGTGGAAAGGTATGAGAAGGGGGTGGAGAGCCTACTGCAGAGGAGGTGGAGGGGCTGGGAGGAGGTGAAAGAAGGGGGGGACAGAGACTGAAAGAAGAGCAGAGGGACTGGACTTTATCCGCAAAGAAAGAAGTGAGGGTGGTTGAGCTAAGGGCAGTGTGAGGGGGCAAAGACGAAAAAGAGGAGGTGGAAGGGGAAGAAAGGGATTTGAGGACCTGATAAATACACCTAGAAGGTTCGAGGAAGAAGCTATGAGCTGTGAGTAATATGTTTGCTTGGCTGAAGTTATCATAGAATGGTAAAGAAGGTGTGCCTGGCGAAAAGCAGTGGTGGAGGCAAAAGAGGGATTCTTAAAAGTAGACAAAAAAGTGATGGGACCGGATAGGATACATCAGAGAATACTGAAGGGGATGTTCTAATGGCTCTGCTGACTGAGCTTTTCAATGTCTCATTGGAGTTGGGAGTGGTGCCAGAGGACTGGAGAGAGGCACATGTGGTACCTTTACACACAAAGTAAGGATGTGGTTGAAAACTACAGACCGGTTAGTCTAACCTCTGTGGTGAGTAAATTATTGGAAACGCTGCTCAAAGTAAAAATAGTGAGATTTCTGGAGTCCAATGGATTACAGGATCAGAAGCAGCATAGATTCACCAGAGACAGGTCTCGTCAGACAAACATGATTGATTTCTTTGGCTGGTTGACCAGGGAGTTGGACCAAGGGAGAGCCCTAGATGTGGTGTATTTGGATTTCAGTAAAGTCTTTGACACCATTCTGCACAGGTGACTTATCAACAAACTGAGCACCCTAGTGATGGACCCTAAAGTTACTGATTGGGTTAGAAATTAATTGAGGGGGAGGTGACAAAGGGTACAGGTAAATGGAGCTCACTCTGACGAGAGGGAAGTTACCAGTGCAGGGATCTGTCCTTGGTCCGATTCTTTTTAACATCTTTGTTAGAGATATTGCAGAAGGGCTGTCAGGTAAGGTTTGCCTCTTTGTGGATGATACCAAAATCTGCCATAGAGTAGACACCCTGGAAGGAGTAGATAACATGAAGAGGGATCTAGCTAAGCTTGAAGAATGGTCTAGAATTTGGCAGCTGCAATTTAATGCTAAAAAATGCAGGGTCATGCATTTGGAGTGCAAAAATCCAAAGGAGTGCTATGGTGTAGGGGGGGGGGGGAGGTAAGTACTTCTGTCCACAAAAGAAGAATGGGACCTAGGCATGATTGTGTCTGGTGATCTTAAAGTAGCTAAACAGGTAGAAAAGACGACAGCAAAAGCTAGAAGGATGCTTGGGTGCATAGGGAGAGGAATGGCCAGCAGGAGGTGATAGTGCCTCTGTATAGGTCTTTGGTGTGACCTCATTTGGAGCATTGTGTGCAATTCTGGAGACCGCACCTTCAAAAGGATATAAACAGGATGGAGTAAGTACAGAGGGTGGCTACTAAAATGATTAGTGGTCTTCATTATACAGCATATGAGGACAGACTGAAGGATCTTAATATGTACACCTTAGAGGAAAGGCGGGATAGAGGTGATATGATTGAGATGTTTAAATACCTCTGTGGCATAAATGTTCAGGGAGAGAGCCTCTTTCAATTGAAAGCAAGTTCTGCTACGAGGGGACATGGGATGAGGGTGAAGGGAGAGATTCAGGAGTGATATGCGGAAATATTTCTTTACGGAAAGAGTAGTGGATCCGTGGAATAGTCTCCCATTGGAGGATCTTAATGTGTATACTTTAGAGGAAAGATGGGATACAGGAGATATGAGAGATGTTTAAATACCTCTGTAGCATAAATGCACAGAAGGGCCTCTTTCAATTGAAAGCAAGCTCTCTACGAGGGGACATAGAATGAGAGTGAAAGGAGATAGACTCAGGAGTAATATGCGGAAATATTTTTTTACGGAAAGAGTGGTAGATGCGTGGAATAGTCTCCCAGTAGTGGTGGTACAGATGAGTACAGTATCTGAATTCAAAAAAGCATGGGACCAACACAGATGATCTCTAAAGGAAAAAGAGGGGACTATTGTAGTAGTCGATATGGAAAGGCAGACTAGACAGACCATGTGGTCTTTTTCTGCTGTCATGTTTCTATGTTTCTAACATGTTTATTGATCAGGAATACAATAAGTTTAGAAGAGATGGGGTTGGGGAAGTGTGTATATGCCTCAACAGGATCTAAGAAGATTGTAGTAGCGATTCTGTAGGCCATATTGCTTTCTGTTCAAGTTTTCCACTCAACTGCGGATCCTAATAGGTATTCCATTATTGTGAGGCTTCATATCCAGAGTGAGGAGTTGGTTGTGATGAACTTATATAATTCCAATATATACAGTATTTGGATTTTCTGCCAGTTGTAGCAGAAGGATAACATGATACTGGATTCTGAGATGGATCGAATAGGTCTCTCGCCACCCACTGTGATGTTTTTAACAATTCTGGGCAGTATCTGATATGTTAGAATAGATATGGAAGATGTTGCACCCTATGGAGTATGATTATACTTATTTATCCTGGGTATATGGACCATGGTTCAGAATAGATTATATTCTTCTCACCAAAGATCTTTTTTACCAGGTAGTTGAGGCAAAGATTCGACCAGTGGAAATCTGATCATTGCATGATTTGGGTGACTGGAGAGGGCTTTGAAGGTTTAAATGGGAAGAAAGGGTGGAAGTTTCCAGTTTATTTATAGAATAAACTTATTTTGGAATATTTGACAGAAGTGGACAGATTATTGTACCTTTAATCAGATAAATCAAGGTAACCCCTTCTGTTTTGGGAAGCTACAAAGGCAGTCTTGAGGGGAGATTGATATGTATGTTGCAGGAGGAAAAAAGAACTCGCTACTGCCATTTTGTAACTAGAGAGGCAATTGAGCTGAGATAAGCCTACTTATCTTCCTGAGACAACAAAGCAAAGACAGGTTGTTATCAATTCAAAAATCACTTAATATGTTACTTCATGAATGCACTAACCATAATTTGGCTTTTTGTAAATTTCAGTTTTACAGATTTAACAATAAACATAGTAAATTAACAGCTGATGCTACAAAGGTATGGTCAGAACTGAAGTTTGTGCCAGTGTTGCGTAGTCCTTCACTACATATGATTAATCAGACTAAATATGTTCTTAAATTTTTTTTTTTTACCAAAAATTATATACAGAGGAGTCGCAGAGCTGTGTTTGCCCAGATTATCTCAATTAAATGCTGCCCTGAAGACCAATAAATTATAGAAACCCCAAACAAGGCTGACAAAAACAAAATGAAAAAACAAACAAACAGCATGTGAGACAGAAACCAAAAAACCAGATGGGGTGAACGTGACAGAGGAAAAAAGACCTCAGTAACCCTCCATACAGAAAAGGGAGGAAACGAGTCTCACTAAAGGGGACAAGTCCCATCAGACGTGAGAAGACTCTCTTTACATCAAAGGTCTGAAAAAAACCTCTCACGCCCCATCAGCTAGGTAGCTTGAAAACAGAGCAAAGCCAAAAGAAACATTCAGCGCTAAAACTGTTCAGCATGAAAACTTATCTGAAATCCAGAAGAGAAATGTCCAAATGTCCAAATATCAAACGAGCCCCGATAAGAGCCCCGACACCAGATGTTTCGCCTTGCGGCTTCTTCAGGGAGCTGCAACAAAAGGGAACTGCAGTTTGAGAAAGGAACGTTGGCTGAAACACGCTGACTTCAAAACTATTTGTTTCAAAAGAGCTATGTGGAGCGGTAAGCTGAACCAAATCCCGGCACCAATGGAGCCCTGAACAGCAAAAAGACGCCTTTTTGCTGTTCAGGGCTCCATTGATGCCGGGATTTGGTTCAGCTTACCGCTCCACATAGCTCTTTTGAAACAAATAGTTTTGAAGTCAGCGTGTTTCAGCCAACGTTCCTTTCTCAAACTGCAGTTCCCTTTTGTTGCAGCTCCCTGAAGAAGCCGCAAGGCGAAACATCTGGTGTCGGGGCTCTTATCGGGGCTCGTTTGATATTTGGACATTTGGACATTTCTCTTCTGGATTTCAGATAAGTTTTCATGCTGAACAGTTTTAGCGCTGAATGTTTCTTTTGGCTTTGCTCTGTTTTCAAGCTACCTAGCTGATGGGGCGTGAGGTTTTTTTCAGACCTTTGATGTAAAGAGAGTCTTCTCACGTCTGATGGGACTTGTCCCCTTTAGTGAGACTCGTTTCCTCCCTTTTCTGTATGGAGGGTTAACTGAGGTCTTTTTTCCTCTGTCACGTTCACCCCATCTGGTTTTTTGGTTTCTGTCTCACATGCTGTTTGTTTTTTCATTTTGTTTTTGTCAGCCTTGTTTGGGGTTTCTATAATTTATTGTGTTGTACTGGCTCCTTGAGGATTTTTTGATAATAGTATGCCCTGAAGACCAAGGCATTTCAGTCTGAGTTATAGACCTTAAATTGCATAAAGCCCCAGGGCCAGATGGTTTTAAGGCTGAATTCTATAAAATGATGTAATTGGGTCTTCTTGAACCACTGATGGCATATTATGATACAGTGGTGGATGAGGGTAGTTTTTCTAAAGGGGTTAACATGGTATTGATTTGCATCATTCCTAAGTTGGGTAAAGATCCAGCTCTTCCTGAATCATATTGTCTGATTTTCCTTATTAAATTTAAATATAAATTTTTGCCAAACACCATGGCAAATTGTCTTGCCTAACATATTCCTCAGTTGACAGGAGAACATCAGGTAGGGTTTGATAAAGGTAGACATTAAGTAGTGAATGAGTATAAGCTCCTCCTAGCCATGGACTATTGTATAAGAGAAAAAATACCAGCTTTAGTAATAGGACTGGACGCTGAAAAACCTCAAACATCTGTGAGCACAGGGAGGCTGCACATTCTGTGCAATAGCTTTGTTAATTTCAGTAGCTGAGAGGATTATTAGAAAACTGGTAACTAGACAAAAAGGGGATCCAAGTGTTGGACTTAGTTATGGTATAAGAATCATAGATGTAGAGATGTCAAGACCTAAAACGGGTTACCAGTGGAGGAGGTGGAAGCTAGCACTTTTGGATGCCTGGGGACCGATATGGAGGGCAGTGGTGAATAAGGGGATGAAAGCTCAGATAAAAGGCATAGAATTGGGGAGCTGGTGTTGAGCTGAAGATGGGAATTTATATGTTCAACTATCAAAACTAGAAACATCACAACTTGACAGAATGAATGGATTAATTTGCTCTTTTCCTGCCATCATTTAATTTGTCACTATGATTGGCTAGGTTTATGGCATAGCATTGGAAGTAAAACTGAGCGCCGGCGGGCTCAACTTTAACAGAGCCACAGGAAAGGCAAACTCTCCCTTCGTGGTTCTGAAAAGCTGAGCTGGCGCTGGGGGAAATAAAAGGCAGCGCTATTCCGGGGAGGCAGGGTCCACGGGGTACTTCATTCTGCTGCTGCCGCTGCTGCTGCTGCAGCGAGAGCAGCTGCTGTGATTGTTTTTGGGTTTTTTTTTAAGGCTCAGTGAGGCTGTCTTTTTGGGGGCAATTTCTGCCACCCTCAAAAAATTGCTGCCTGAGGCCACCGCCTCCATCAGTCTCATTATAGAGCCGCCCCTATCCCTCACTCCCGCAGAGTTAAGTGTCATCTGTGCTTATCCCTAGCTTTACCCCTCACTCCCTCACAGCTAAGGATCCTCTGTGCTTATCCCAAGCTTTACCCCTCACTCCCCCACAGCTAAGGATCCTCTGTGCTTATCCAAGGCTTTACCCCTCACTCCCCCCACAGCTAATCATCCTCTGTGCTTATCCAAGGCTTTACCCCTCACTCCCCCCACAGCTAAGGATCCTCTGTGCTTATCCCAGCCTTTACTCCTCATTTCCCCCCAGCTAAGGATCCACTGTGCTTATCCCAAGCTTTACCCCTCACTCACCCACAGCTAAGGATCCTCTGTGCTTCTCCCAGGCTTTACCCCTCACTCCCTCCACAGCTAAGGATCCTCTGTGCTTTTCCCAGGCTTTGTCCCTTCCTCCCCCAACAGGTAAGGATCCTCTGTGCTTATCCCAGGCTTTACCCCTCATTTCCCCCCAGCTAAGGATCCTCTGTGCTTATCCCAAGCTTTACCCCTCACTCCCTCACAGCTAAGGATCCTATGTGCTAATCCCGGGCTTTACCCCTCACTCCCTCACAGCTAAGGATCCTATGTGCTAATCCCGGGCTTTACCACTCACTCACTCCACAGCTAAGGATGCTCTGTGCTTATCCCAGGATTTACCCCTCACTCCCCCCACAGCTAAGGATCCTCTGTGCTAATCCCAGGCTTTACCCCTCACTCCCTCCACAGCTAAGGATGCTCTGAGCTTATCCCAGGCTTTGCCCCTCACTTTCACCACAACTAAGGATCCTCTGTGCTTATCTCAGACTTTACCCCTCACTCCCCCCACAGCTAATGATCCTCTGTGCTTATCCCAGGCTTTACCCCTCACTCCCCCACAGCTAAGGATCCTCCGTGCTTATCCCAGGCTTTACCCTTCACTCCCCCACAGCTAAGGATCCTCTGTGCCTATCCCAGGCTTAACCCCTCACTCCCCCCCCCCCCACAGCTAAGGATCCTTTGTGCTTATCCCAGGCTTTACCCCTCACTCCCTCACAGCTAAGGATCCTCCGTGCTTATCCCAGGCTTTACCCCTCACTCCCTCCACAGCTAAGGATCCTCTGTGCTTATCCCAGGCTTTACCCCTCACTCCCTCACAGCTAAGGATCCTCCGTGCTTATCCCAGGCTTTACCCCTCACTCCCTCCACAGCTAAGGATCCTCTGTGCTTATCCCAAGCTTTACCCCTCACTCTCCCCCTCCCCACCCCCCCCACCCCCCCCCCCCCCACCCCCACAGTTAAGGATCCTCTATGCTTATCCCTGGCTTTACCCTTCACAGCTAAGGATCCTCTGTGCTAATCCCAGGCTTTACCCCTCACTCCCTCCACAGCTAAGGATCCTATGTGCTTATCCCAGGCTTTACCCCTCACTCCCCCACCCCCCAACACAGCTAAGGATCCCCTGTGCTTATCCCAGGCTTTACCCCTCACTCCCTCCACAGCTAAGGATCCTATGTGCTTATCCCAGGCTTTACCCCTCACTCCCCCCCCCCCACAGCTAAGGATCCTCTGTGCTTTTCCCAGGCTTTACCCCTCACTCCCTCCACAGCTAAGGATCCTCTGTGCTTATCTCAGGCTTTACCCCTCACTCCCCCCACCCCCACACAGCTAAGGATCCTCTGTGCTTATCCCAGGCTTTACCCCTCACTCCCTCCACAGCTAAGGATCCTCTGTGCTTATCCCAGGCTTTACCCCTCACTCCCCCACAGCTAAGGATCCTCTGTGCTTATCCCAGGCTTTACCCCTTACTCCCCCACAGCTAAGGATCCTCTGTGCTTATCCCAGGCTTTACCCCTCACTCCCCCCACAGCTAATATCCTCTGTACTTATCTCCCAGGCTTTACCCCTCACAGATAAGGATCCTCTGTGCTTATCCCAGGCTTTACCCCTCACTCCCCCCACAGCTAATGATCCTCTGTGCTTATCCCAGGCTTTACCCTTCACTCCCTAAACAGCTAAGGATCCTATGTGCTTATCCCAGGCGTTACCCCTCACTCCCCCCCCCCCCAGCTAAGGATCCTCTGTGCTTATCCCCGGCATTACCCCTCACTCCCTCCCCCCCCCCCACACAGTTAAGGATCCTTTGTGCTTATCCCAGGCTTTACCCCTCACTCCCTCCACAGCTAAGGATCCTCTGTGCTTATCCCAGGCTTTACCCCTCACTCTCCCCCCCCCCCCCCCCACCGCTAAGGATCCTCTGTGCTTATCCCAGGCTTTACCCCTCACCCCCCCCCCCCCCACAGCTATGGATCCTCTGTGCTTATCCCAGGCTTTACCCCGCACTCTCCCCCTCCCCCCCCAGCTAAGGATCCTATATGCTTATCCCTGGCTTTACCCCTAGGGTTGCCAACTGGCCGGTTTTCAGCCGGCCTGGCCGGCTTTTCCATGGCCAGGCCGGCTGCCGGCGCAGAGGCAAAACCGGCCCTTGAAAAGCCGGTTTTTTTGCTCAGGCCGCACGCCCGGGCGCGGCCATCGCAAAAAACCGGCTTTTCTCCCAACCCGGAGGGCTTCAGAGGGAGCCGGGGAAGCCCGCGCGAGGCCCCGGCTCCCTCTGTACAGCCACCAGCGTGAAGAGCCTTTTCCTTCACGCTGGCGGCTGTTCCTGTGAAGCCGCGATTGGTGGGAAAGGTTAAAGGCAATGCCCTTTAACCTTTCCCAGCATTCGCGGCTTCACAGGAACAGCCGCCAGCGTGTAGGAAAAGGCTCTTCACGCTGGCGGCTGTTCAGAGGGAGCCGGGGTCTCGCGCGGGCTTCCCCAGCTCCCTCTAAAGCCTCAGACAGCCGCGGTTTGGGGGAGGAGGGCGGGAGGCGAAGGACTGCCTGGGCTTTGATGGGGGGGAGGGGACCTGGACTGGAAAAGGGCTAGGAGGGGGGAATTTGACTGGAAATGGTTTGTGATGGGGGGGGGGGGGGGAGGGGACCTGGACCGGAAAAGGGCTATGGGGGGGGGGGGGACTTGGACTGGAAAGAAATGGGCTGTGATGGGAGGGGACCTGGACTGTAAAAGGGCTATGTGGGGGGGGGGGACCTAGGACTGGAAATGGGTTTTGATGGGGAGGGGGACCTGGACTGTAAAAGGGCTATGTGGGGGGGGGGGGACATGGACTGGAAATGGGTTTTTGATGGGGAGGGGGACCTGGACTGTAAAAGGGCTATGTGGGGGGGGGGGGGACATGGACTGGAAATGGGTTGTGATGGGGAGGGGGACCTGGACTGGAAAAGGGCTATGGGGGGGGGGGGGATATTGGACTGGAAAAGGGCTATGGGGGGGGGGAACTTGGACTGGACAGGGGCTATGGCGGAGGGCGGGGGCACTTGGACTGGAAATAGGCTGTGATTAGGGGGACTTGGACTGGAAATGGGTTGTGAAGGGGGGGGGACCTGGACTGGAAAAGGGCTGGGGGGGCATTGGAGAGGAAAGAAATGGGATGTGATGGGGAGGGGGACCTGGACTGTAAAAGGGCTATGTGGGAGGGGGGGGGGACATGGACTGGAAATGGGTTGTGATGGGGAGGGGGACCTGGACTGGAAAAGGGCTATGGGGGGGGGGGAACCTGGACTGGAAATGGGCTATGGTGGAGGGAGGGGGAACTTGGACTGGAAATAGGCTGTGATTAGGGGGGCTAGGACTGCAAATGGACTGTGATGGTGGGGGGTAGGACTGCAAATGGGCTGTGATGGTGCGGGGGGACTCGGACTGCAAATGGGATGGGATGGGGGGGGGCCTAGGACTGGAAATAGGCTGTGATGGGGGACATGGACTGGAAATGGGCTGTGATGGGGGGGGGGGCTAGGACTGGAAATGGCCTGTGATGTGAAGGCTAGCACTGGAAATGGGCTTATGAAGAGCTGGAATAGGACTGGAAATGGGCTGATGTGGGGCATGGGAGAATGGGACTAGAAGGGAGTGGATGCTGGGTGGGTCTAGAACTATAAGGGAACTGATTTTGGGGGAGGACTAGAATAGATGGGGAATGAGTGGAGAGGGGAAAAAATATTTTGTGTGGAAGAAAAGTCTATGATGGGCTGGGTATTGGGAGAGTGAGGGGCTTGAGAATGGAAGGGTGAAATTTAAATGGATAATAAAGGAATAAGGAAAGAATTGGGGGAAAGAGCAAAAGGGAAACAATCAGTATGTTAAAGCAGAAATAGAGAGAGAATGGAAAACATCTAAAAGAGAAGAAAGGACAAATGGATAGCTTGCAGAAGACACGAAGAAACCAGAAGAAAGTGACTGGAGCAATTGCAACTGAAAAATAAAACGCCCAAATAGAAGGTAGAAAAATACTTTTTATTTTGAATTTATTAGCTGGAATATGTTTGGTCTGGGAAGTGTGTATTGATAACATCTTTGCGTTTTTGTTTAGTGCAAGAGGAAATTACTTTATAGTTTTATTTCTCCAGTGTTGTACATTTCATGTTTGGATTTTGGGGTTCCCAGTTTAATTATTATCTGACCAAGGAAGTTAGCCTACACGTATCCTCGGTAATTTTTGTGGGTGGGGCTGGGGGCGGGGCAGGGGTGGGACTAGGGCGGAGAATGGGTGGAGCATGGCGAGCCACAGGTGTCGGGTTTTTCTCGGTGAAAAAGTTGGTAACCTTATTTACCCCTCACAGCTAAGGATCCTCTGTGCTTATCCCAGGCTTAACCCCTCACTCCCCACACAGCTAATGATCCTCTGTGCTTATCCCAGGCTTTACCCCTCACTCCCCCCCCCCCCACACACAACTAAGGATCCTCTGTGCTAATCCCAGGCTTTACCCCTCACTCCCTCCACAGCTAAGGATCCTCTGTGCTTATCCCAGGCTTTACCCCACACTACCCCACAGCTAAGGATCCTCCGTGCTTATCCCAGGCTTTACTCCTCACTCTCTAAACAGCTAAGGATCCTCTGTGCTTATCTCAGGCTTTACCCCTCACTCCCTCCACAACTAAGGATCCTATGTGCTTATCCCAGGTTTACCCCTCACTCCCCCCACAGCTAATGATCCTTTGTGCTTATCCCAGGCTTTACCCCTCACTCCCCACACACACAGCTAAGGATCCTCTGTGCTTATCCCAGGCTTTACCCCTCACTCCCTCCACAGCTAAGGATCCTCTGTGCTTATCCCAGGCTTTACCCCTCACTACCCCCCCCCCCCCACACCCACACACACACACAGCTAAGGATCCTCTGTGCTTATCCCAGGCTTTACCCCTCACTCCTCCCTCCACAGGTAAGGATCCTCTGTGCTTATCCCAGGCTTTACCCCTCACAGCTAAGGATCCTCTGTGCTTATCCCAGGCTTTACCCCTCACTCCCTCCACAGCTAAGGATACTCTGTGCTTATCCCAGGCTTTACCCCTCACTCCCCCACAGCTAAGGATCCTCTGTGATTATCCCAGGCTTTACCCCTCAATCCCCCCACCCCCACACAGCTAAGGATCCTCTGTGCTTATCCCAGGCTTTACCCCTAACTCCCCCACAGCTAAGGATCCTCTATGCTTATCCCAGGCTTTACCCCTCACTCCCCCCACAGCTAATATCCTCTGTACTTATCTCCCAGGCTTTACCCCTCACAGCTAAGGATCCTCTGTGCTTATCCCAGGCTTTACCCCTCACTCCCTCCACAGCTAAGGATCCTCTTTGCTTATCCCAGGCTTTACCCCTCACTCCCCCACAGCTAAGGATCCTCCGTGCTTATCCCAGGCGATACCCATCACTCCCTAAACTGCTAAGGATCCTATGTGATTATCCCAGGTTTTACCCCTAACTCCCCCCCCCCCCCACAGCTAAGGATCCTCTGTGCTTATCCCAGGCTTTACCCCTCACTCCCCCCCCCCACACACACAGTTAAGGATCCTTTGTGCTTATCCCAGGCTTTACCCCTCACTCCCTCCACAGCTAAGGATCCTCTGTTCTTATCCCCGGCTTTACCCCTCACCCCCCCCCCCCCACCCACAGCTAAGGATCCTCTGTGCTTATCCCAGGCTTTACCCCCTCACCCCCCCCCCCCACCCACAGCTAAGGATCCTCTGTGCTTATCCCAGGCTTTACCCCTCACTCTCCCCCTCCCCCCCCCCAGCCAAGGATCCTCTATGCTTATCCCTGGCTTTACCCCTCACAGCTAAGGATCCTCTGTGCTTATCCCAGGCTTTACCCCTCACTCCCTCCACAGCTAAGGATCCTCTTTGCTTATCCCAGGCTTTACCCCTAACTACCCCCCCCCCACACACACAGCTAAGGATCATTTGTGCTTTTCCAAGGCTTTATCCTCACTCCCCCACAGCTAAGGATCCTCTGTGCTTATCCCAGGCTTTACCCCTCCCTCCCTCCACAGCTAAGGATCCTCTGTGCTTATCCCAGGCTTTACCCCTCACTCCCTCCACAGCTAAGGATCCTCTTTGCTTATCCCAGGCTTTACCCCTCACTACCCCCCCCCCCCCACACACACACAGCTAAGGATCCTCTGTGCTTATCCCAGGCTTTACCCCTCACTCCCTCCACAGCTAAGGATCCTCTGTACTTATCCCAGGCTTTACCCCTCACTCCCCCACAGCTAAGGATCCTCTGTACTTATCCCAGGCTTTACCCCTCACTCCCCCCACAGCTAAGGATCCTCTGTGCTTATCCCAGGCTTTACCCCTCCCTCCCTCCACAGCTAAGGATCCTCTGTGCTTATCCCAGGCTTTACCCCTCACTACCTCCCCCCCCCCCCCACACACACAGCTAAGGATCCTCTGTGCTTATCCCAGGCTTTACCCCTCACTCCCTCCACAGCTAAGGATCCTCTGTGCTTATCCCAGGCTTTACCCCTCACTCACCCACAGCTAAGGATCCTCTGTGCTTATCACAGGCTTTACCCCTCACTCCCTCCACAGCTAAGGATCCTCTGTGCTTATCCCAGGCTTTACCCCTCACTCCCCCACAGCTAAGGATCCTCTGTGCTTATCCCAGGCTTTACCCATCACTCCCCCCACAGCTAATGATCATCTGTACTTATCCCTGGCTTTACCCCTCACAGATAAGGTCCTCTCCTGCTTATCCCAAGCTTTACCCCTCACAGCTAAGGATCCTCTGTGCTTATCCCAGGCTTTACCCCTCACTCCCTCCACAGCTAAGGATCCTCTGTGCTTATCCCAGTCTTTACCCCTCACTCCCCCCACAGCTAATGATCCTCTGTGCTTATCCCAGGCTTTACGCTCACTCCCCCCCCCCTCCCCCCCTCAGCTAAGGATCCTCTGTGCTTATCCCAGTCTTTACCCCTCACTCCCCCCACAGCTAATGATCCTCTGTGCTTATCCCAGGCTTTACCCCTCACTCCACCCCCCTCCCCCCCACAGCTAAGGATCCTCTGTGCTTATCCCAGGCTTTACCCCTCACTCCCCCACAGCTAATGATCCTCTGTGCTTATCCCAGGCTTTACCCCTCACTCCCCCCACAGCTAAGGATCCTCTGTGCTTATCCCAGGCGTTGCCCCTCACTCCTCCACTCAAAATATGGTCATGTCATAGAGCGAACTATCATATATGAAAATAAAAAAGCATAAGCCCTCAAAATCAAAACTTCCGGCTATGATCTATCTCATTTTAGTAACGTGATATATAATCCACAATACAAATTTTAAGGAAGGGAAAACAGGTCTCAGACTTTTGTTAAGCACATTCCTGCAAACTGTGACAAAGAATGTATATTACATTTGCATCAACGACACGTTGTTTTCACTCCTTTACGTAAGTTTTGCCAGACAGAAACCTTTTCATTTGAAAACTATTGCAAAAAAAGAGTATTCGCTTATCATTTGTGTTTGCCCCAGCTGATGTGTTTCTTCAGGGGGTAAGCTTTCAAATGTCCAATGGATATCAGCGAATTCAACTTGAAGCTGGTGTGCGTTTTATAAAAACTGGCACTTAATGATGATATTTAAGATGATATATTAAGATCTCGAGTTTAATACGCTAAGCATCGAGATCTTAAATATCATCTTAAATATCATCATTAAGTGCCAGTCTTTATAAAACGCACACCAGCTTCAAGTTGAATTCGCTGATATCCATTGGACATTTGAAAGCTTACCCCCTGAAGAAACACATCAGCTGGGGCAAACACAAATGATAAGCGAATACTCTTTTTTTGCAATAGTTTTCAAATGAAAAGGTTTCTGTCTGGCAAAACTTACGTAAAGGAGTGAAAACAACGGGTCGTTGATGCAAATGTAATACACATTCTTTGTCACAGTTTGCAGGAATGTGCTTAACAAAGGTCTGAGACCTGTTTTCCCTTCCTTAAAAATTGTATTGTGGATTATATATCACGTTACCAAAATGAGATAGATCATAGCCGGAAGTTTTGATTTTGAGGGCTTATGCTTTTTTATCCTCACTCCCCCACAGCTAAGGATCCTCTGTGCTTATCCCAAGCTTTACCCCTCATTTCCTCCACAGCTAAAAATTCTCTGTGCTTTAAATCGCCGGTAGTGTCTTATGATTTTCTGCTCTTGACCCTCGGCCTCTTCTGCCCTCCTCCCTCTGCTCCATCGTACACTTCAAACCGGATATCAGAATCTATTGTTTAGCTTTGAATGCCCTGCTCATTGTTGCCGTCCAGAAGCTGCCATCCTAGATGAGTGCCTAATTTTCCTAATGTTTAGGCCAGCTCTGTTCTTGGAGGATGGGGCAATTCCACCATTGGAAGAGAGCTTGCTGTAAGAAGGGCCTTCCCTTTTTTATCCCTATTTGCCAGCAGGGGGAGCTAATCTCTGTGCACAGCTCCCTTGTGCTTCCCTCAAAATGTTATGGGGATTGATGCTATCACCCTCTCCCTCCTATGCGATTTTGGACTGGAGTTGAATAACTCTATTTGTATCCTTCTGCCTTCCATCGCTCTCCATGAAAATAAATACGTTTTTAATGAAAGGCAGTTATTGATTAAACTACAGGTCAATTGTCTTTTATTAGCTAGACAGGCATAGGGAATTGTCATCTCTTAATTGTGACAGCAAGGAACAAGAAATCGTTTCTGAAGTAAAGAAAGATATCAGCTTATTTACTGTTCTTGCAATGTGGAATTTCTAACTTCATTTTTATTTTATGGACAGTGTATTATTTTATCATATATTTTAAATGATGTAAGATGGAATAGCAAATTTTGAATTAAAAACTTAGAGGTGCTATTAATATCTGCTTGATGGATTGTATGGTCCATTTTATGTTCTTTGAATTAATCAAGGGCAGCAATGAGATGCATACTGCAGGCTAGCACGCATATTTTTTAGACCCATTTCTTTTTGAGGAGCAGATCCAGTACCAGACAGGTCCGTGTTTAAACTGATGCCAGTTGATTCCTTAATTTTTAAGGTTTCTTTCATTTTTTACTGTTTTTCTCATTTCTAAACTTTTTCATTTCTTTTTTTTTTCTGTATTTTGGCTTCCTACCTCACTCCCCCACCCCCAAGATCAGCACTGGCCTCGGCTATGTTTACCTCACTTACTATTTTGCACCCCTTACTTAGTTTACAGCTCATCATGCTGTGAGGTCTAGTGTGCATTAGTGATGCCGACTGCTAAGCTTCCAGCAGAGCCGGCCCATCCATTGTGCGAGAATGTTGTTCGTACAGGGCCCCGTGCGAACTTCATTCTCACACAAATGGACGGCTTCAGTGAGAGCCGGGGAAGCCTGCATGAGGTCTCAGTCCCTCTGCACAGCCACCAGTGTGGAGTGTTTTCCCTCATGCTGCAGCTGTTTCTATGAAGCGCGTGAGTGCCTGGAAATGCCCCTTAACCTTTTCCAGCATTCAGCGCACCTCATAGAAACAGCCGCCAGCATGAAGGAGAACACTCTTCACACTGGCAGCTGTGCAGAGGAAGCTGGGGCCTTGCAAGGGCTTCCTCGGCTCCCCCAAAGGTCCTTAGACGGCCTCAGAGCTCTTTGGCAGGAGGGAGGGGGGTCTAGCATAGGACTGGAAATGGGCCGATGGGGGGCTTGAATAGGACTGGAAATGAGCTGATGGGAGCTGGAATAGGGCTGGAAATGGGCTGATGGGGGACTAGAACTGGAAATGGGCTGACAGGGAGGGCGAAGACTGGAAATGGACTGATTGGGGGAGCTTGGAATGCAAATGGGCTAATGGGGAGCTGGAATAGGACTGGAAAGGGCTGATGCGGGAGCTAGCATTGGAAATTGGCTGATGGGGGAGCTTGGACTGGAAATGGGCTTTTGGACTGGACTAAGACTGAAAATGGACTGATGGGAGTTGGAATAGGGCTGGAAATGGGCCAGTGATGGGGCTAGGATTGGAAATTGGCTGATAGGAGGAGCTTGGACTGGAAGTGGGCCGATGGGGGCTGGAATGGGACTGGAAAGGAGCATATGAGGGGCTAGGACTGGAAATGGGCTGATTGGGGGAGCTTGGACTGCAAATGGGCTGATGGGGAGCTGGAATAGGACTGGGCTGATGCAGGGGCTACGATTGGAAATTGACTGATGGGGAGCTTGGACTGGAAAGGGTTGCTGCGGGGGCTAGGATTGGAAATTGGCTGATGGGGGAGCTTGGACTGGAAATGGGCTGACGGGCTGGAATAGGACTGGAAATTGGCTGATGGGGGGCTAGGATTGGAAATTGGCTGATGGGGGCTGGAATAGAAATGGGCTGATGGGGGGGGCTAGGATTGGAAATTGGCCGATGGGGGGAGCTTGGACTGGAAATGGGCTTTTGGACTGGACTAGGACTGAAAATGGACTGATGGGAGTTGGAATAGGACTGGAAATGGGCGGATGATGGGGCTAGGATTGGAAATTGGCTGATAGAAGGAGCTTGGACTGGAAATGGGCTGATGGGGGGCTGGAATGGGACTGGAAAGGAGCATATGGGGGGCTAGGACTGGAAATGGGCTGATGTGGGGGCATGATGGGAGGGTCTAGAACTAGAAGGGAGCTGATTTTGGGTGAGGACTAGAAGGGAATGGGGAATGAGGATGGAAAGGGGAAAAGATATTTTGTGTAGGAGGGAAGAAAAATCTACGATTGGCTGGGTATTGGGAGAGTAAGTGGGGATTGAGAATGGAAGGCTGAAATTTGAGTGGATGATAAAGGAATACAGAAAGAAATGGGGGAAAGAGCAAAAGGGGAAAGATCAGTATGTTAAAGCAGATATAGAGAGAGAATGGAAAAAATCTAGAAGAGAGAAAAAAGGATAAATGGAAGCTTGCAGAAGACACGAAGAATACAGAAGAAAGTGACTGGAGCAATTGCAACTGAAAAATAAAATGCCCAAACAAAAGGTAGAAAAATACTTTTTATTTTGAATTTATTAACTGGAATATGTCAGTTCTGGGAAATGTGCATCGCTAACACCATTGCGTTTTTGTTTAGTGCAAGAGAAAATTAATTTATAGTTTTATTTCTCCAGTGTTGTTCTACATTTCATGTTTGGCTTTTGGGGTTCCCAATTTAATTATCTTCCTATTTCTAACTTGTGATCCCTTGTTCTTTGTGTTGTGACGGTCTATGTTCTGCATGTGTAATGAAGCTGAGATATTCTGTTCATGTAATTTCTATTTGACAGTCCCACTTGTTCTCTTTCCCCCCAGTGAGATGTATTGGTACTCTCCAAGATGTATTGGTTTAATATTTGCAGTGTTGCCTTTTGATGGGTAGGGTTTGGTGCTTTGTGAGTCCTGGTAGTGCTGTTATGATACGGTGGGTTTGCTATGGGTTCTAAATGGTCAGTGTTTATAGTACAGTCAAACCTCGGTTTTCATGATTAATCCGTTCGAAAAAGTCTGACTAAAACCGAAACGTATGAAAACTGAAGCAATATTTCCCATAAGAAATAATGTAAATCCAATTAATCCGTTCCAGACACCCAAAAATATTCACAAAAAAATACATTTTATAGAGAATAACTATATTTTTACATACAGAAAACAATGAGAAATAAATATAAATGACTAATGAAATGGATAAATGAACATTTAACATCACTGAAAGCAAGCTAAGTACAGTACTGTACAGTACAGTATGTTAACATCTGGCCTTAGCCACCCCTGACAAGCTGCTGTGCCCAGCTCTCTTCGGAATCACATTGAATTCAGTCCATTAAAATACCTTTACATTATCTGCTCAATGCTTCAGAATGGCAGAAAATCTTAATGATATAGCTTCAGACGTACCCTGCAAGAGAAAGAACTGCCTCCCACATTCATGCAACATCTCCTGCTTACGTTGACAGCTTTTCTTCCCTGCTACCGGGACAAAATCTCAGTCAAAAGACGTTGAAAACCGAAGCAATGCATGAAAACCGGGACAAAATCTCAGTCAGAAAAGACGTTGAAAACCGAAGCGTATGAAAACCGGGGCAAATGAAAACCGAGGTTTGACTGTACTTCCTAATGGGCCTGGCGGTTGGCACTGGAGTATAGTAATGTAGAAATATGGTAGTCTTTCTTTATCCAGACACTCAGTAAGAGGCATGTTTACTAAACGTTCATGTTAACATTATGCAAATATTTATGCAAATGAGGCCTCGCAATGAATCTCAGCACATGGCCCCGCACCCCTCTTGGGCCGCCCCTGTAACTACTGGCAGGGTCTCTCAAGATAGACAAGTCTCAGCTGAGGTGCCAAACTAAGACAAACCACTCATTTGGGCAGCAGCAGAATGGGACAGTGTTGGCGATGGAGGATCACAGCACTAGCATTACCAGGCCTTTCTTCTGCAGAGGTAATCTTCTTCTGTACCTTGCCACGAAAACCCAATGAATAGTCACAAGATAATACATTGCACTGTAATGCTGGAAGATGAGACCCCCAGGTCAGAAGGCATTCAACTGGCTACTGGAGAGCAGCTGAAGACTTTTCAGAGTAAAGCCAGCATTTATGATGTTGTTGGATCAAAGCCCTCAGGAAGTCAGACTGCTGATATAGCTGCACATGAAATGAGAGTCAGAAGCTGCAAAGATGTCTTACATATTGGGACATGGAACAGACAAAGCTTGAATCAAGGTTAGTTGGAGGTGATAAAGAATGAAATGGAATATGTAAAATTTGATCTGTTGGGTGTCAGTGAACTGAAATGGACTGGCATTGGGCAGTTTGTATCTTATCACATGGTCTACAATGCTGGAAATGAAAGACAAAGAAGAAATGGTGTTGCATTTATAATTAAGAAGAAACATGCAACAACTGTAATACAATACAATTAGTGAACACTTAATTTCTGTTCATCTACAGGGAATGCTCATTAACACAACTATTATTCAGGTATATGCCCCAATAACAACTCCAGAACAGGAAGAAGTGGACGAGTTCTATGAACAAGTACATGCTGAAAGTGACAGAACATGCAAACAGAATATCCTGATAGTCATGAGTGACTGGAACACATAAGTAGGCAACAAAGAAGGCGGCAAAATGGTTGGAAAATATGGACGGCAACAGAAATGAAGCCGGAGATAAACTGATAGAATTCTGCAAGACCAATGATCTAGTCACCTCAAACACCTTCTTCCAGCAACACAAGCGGTGACTGTACACATGGACTTCACCCAATGGATTGTACAAAAATCAAATTGACTGCATCTGTGGACGTCAATGGTAGAAAAACTCAACATCATCAACAAAGACAAAACCTTCTGATCACCATCTACTAGAATGCAAACTCAAGCTAAAGCTGAAAAAGAGCAAGTCACTGAGGAATGTAGCAAAGTATGACCTTGAGAATATACACTGAAATTTTTAACATATTCACAAATGACCTAGAAATGGGAATAACGAGTGAGGTAATCAAATCTGCAGATGACACAAAATTATTTAAAGTTGTTAAAACCCATGAGGATTGTGAAAAATTGCAAGACGACAAGTTCCTGGAGGAAAGGTCCATAAGCCATTATTAAAAAGGGACCCAGGATATCACTGCTTGACCCAATACAAGCATTGCGGAACCTGTGTCTTTTGGGAAACTACTAGGTATGTATGACCTAGATTTGCCACTGTTGGAAACAGGATACTGGGCTTGATGGACTTTGGTCTGACCCAGTATGGCATATCTTATGTTCCTATGTTAAATTGGAAGACTGGGCATCCAATTGGCAGATGAAATTTAATGTGGACAAGCGCAAAGTTATGCACCTAGGAAAGAACAACCCAAACTATGGTTACACAATGTAAGGTTTCACATTAGGAACCACAACTCAAGAAATTGTGGATAACATGTTGAAACCCTCTGCCCAGTGTGCAGCAGCAGCCAAGAGAGCAAATAGAATGCTAGGAATCATAAGGAAAGCAATGGAGAATAAAACAAATGATATTATAATGCCTCTGTATCATTCCATGGTGCGACCACACCTTGAATATTGTGTGCAATTCTGGTCACCGTATCTTAAAAAGGATATAGCATTATTAGAAAAGGTACAGAGAAGAGTCACCAAAATGATAAAGGGGATGGAAGGATACCCCTATGAAGAGAGGCTAAAAAGGTTACAGCTCTTCAACCTGGAAAAGAGATAGCTGAGGGGAGATATGACAGAGGTCTATAAATTAATGAATGGAGTGGAACGAGTAAACGTATATCGATTGTTTATGCCATCAAAATATATAAAGACTAGGGGACATGCAATGAAGCTACAGTGTAACCTATTTAAGACTAATAAGAGAAAATATTTTTTCACTCAACGTGTAATCAAACTCTGGAATTCGTTACCAGAGGATGTAGTAAAAGCTGTTAGTGTAGCTGGGTTTAAAAAAGGTTTGGCCAAGTTCCTGGAGGAAAAGTCCATAAAACATTATTAAAAGGGACCTAGGATATCAATGCTTGTCCCAATACAAGTATTGTTGAACCTGTGTCTTTTGGGGAAACTGCTAGGTATTTGAGACCTAGATTGGTCACTGTTGGAGACAGATAGTAGGCTTGATGGACCTTGGTCTGACATCTCTTATGGCATCTCTTATGTACTTATGAATTTAAAGACTGCCTGTAAAATCAATTTGCTGCTTTTGATACAAATGACAGAGCACCAAAAGAGTTATGAGATGACATCAAGGAAGTTGTGCTCAAAGAAAGTGAGAAGTCTCTACAAAAAGTAAAAAAGCAAAAAAAAAAAAAAAAAAGACCAAAATGGATACCAAAGAAACTCTGAAAATTGCTCAGGAATTCAGAGAAACTAAAGCCAGAGGAGAAAGAGAGTCAATCACAGAACTTGGAGATTTCCACTGTACAGCAAGATGAGACAAGAAGAAGCACTACAAATGATGCATGCAAGGAAACAGAATAAAAAACTATTAGAGGAAAAACAAGATCAGCTTTCCAAAAGCTATGAGAGTTAAAGAGAAAACTGATGCTCAAAAATCCATGTTGAATGATGCTGAGAAGATCAAGAAAAGGTGGAAAGAATATGCAGAGTCATTATACCATAAAGATCAAGTGGACCTACAACCCTTTCAACCTGTACCTTAAGATCAGGAACCATTGCTGATGAAAGAAGTCAAAGCAGCATTGAAAACAATATTAAAGAACAAAGCACAGAGTATTGATGGCATTCCCACTATAGTATTACAGCTATCAGATGCAGCTGTTGCCATACTTATAAGGCTCTGCCAGGAAATTTGGAAGACAACATCATGGCCAACCGACTACAAAAGATCTATGCTTATACCAATACTAAAGAAAGGTGATCTGACTGACTGTGGAAATTATTGAACAATTGCTCTGATCCTACATGCTAGCAAGATTCTACTCAAGATCATCCAGCAGAGACTAAACCATACCTGGAACAAGAGCTGCCTGAAGTGCAAGCAGGGTTCAGTTAAGGGTGAGGAAGAAGAGACATCATTGCGGATATGAGATGGATCCTTGAAAAGACAAAAGAATACCAAAAGGATATCTATGTGTGTTTTATTGTCTATAGCAAGGCTTTTGACTGTAAACCGTGAGAAACTCTGGGCCACATTAAGAAGCATGGGTATATCAGAAAACCTAATAGTTCTCTTGCACAACCTTTACATTGATCAAGAAGCAACAGTTCAAATGGAACAAAGAGAAACAGTGTAGTTACTCACCTGTGACAGGTGTTCTCCAGGAACAGCAGGAATTAGTCTTCATATATGGGTGATGTCAGTGTGGACAGAGCCCCTGGAGAAGCATTTTCCCAGCTTTCAAAGAAAGCCTTTGGGAGATGCCACCACGCATGTGTGATCCCCTTCGCGCCCAAGATGCCATCTTACTCAGTCAGATGACATAGCAAGAGCAGACAAAAGAAGGCGACAAAAATTATACAGCAACTCCAAGGGGAGGAGGGAGGGTTGTGAGGACCGATTCCTGCTATCCCTGGAGAACACCTGTTACAGGTGAGTAACTATGCTTTCTCCAGGAACAAGCAGGAAGTCAGTCCTCACATATGGGACTCCCTAGCTACAGGCTACTGAGGACCTGTAGAAAAATCATGACCCAGCCATGAGCAGCTGCAAGCAAGTTTGAGGGAAGACACTAAGGATCCCAGAGTCCAGGGAGAACCATCGCTCCAGTAACCTGAATAAGGAGGGCTGGAGGGTAGGAGTTACCTAAACCCTGAACATATTATGGAGTATGGCCTGTCCAAAGGTGTTGTCCCATCAGGACTCCCTCTCCAGACAGTAATGAACTGGAAAGATGTGAATTGAGGACCAGGTGGCAGCCTGGCAAACATATGCCATAGAGAGAGAGTGTAGGCTTGCAGCAGAGGTCACCATAGCCCTAACATTGTGCGCCATGACTCGGCACTCCAACGAGAGCCCAGCCTGATTGTGGGCAAAGGCGATGCAGTCCGCCCACCCAGGTGGACAGGGTCCACTTGGTAACAGCCTCCCCCAGTTGACTGGAGTCATATAAAACTAAAAGCTGCGAGGCTTTGCGGTGGCCCTGAGTAGGTAGAAGAACAGGGCCCTCTTACAGTCCAGAGTATGGAGAACAGCTGCTGCCTTGTCGGCATGGGACTGTGGAAAGAAGACGGGAAGCATCACCTCCTGAATGAGGTGGAAGGCGGATACCACCTTCAGAAGGAATTTATGGTGAGTGCGAAGCACAACCCTATTCTTGTAGAACCTGGTGTAAGGTGGCTCAGCCACCAAGGCCTGAAGCTCACCGACTCTGTGGGCAGAGATGAGCACAACCAGGAAGACAACCTTCCAGGATAGATAACAAATAACAGGTAGCCTGAGGTTTGAAAGGCGGCTTGGCGAGCTGCGTCAGAACCACGTTGAGATCCCATTCCGCTGGGGGTGGGACGGGGTGGCAGATGGGAGGTTTAGAGAGCAGAAGGCCCTGCGTAAATCGGATGAGGGGCTGTGCAGAAAAAGGTTTTCCCTCTACAGAGTGAAGGTGCACAGAGAGTGCACTCAGGTGCACCCTGACTGAGTTGGACTGGAGTTCAGTCTGCAAAAGGTGAAGCAAGTACTGCGACACCATGTGCACCTGGCAAGAGAACCTTGAAGAGGGTCTGGGCAATTAGTGGCATGGGAGGGAAGGCATACAGAAGGCCCTCCAACTACAAGATGAGGAAGGCATCTGCAGCTATCTGGGATGGATGCAGTTGGGGACAGAAAGAAGTGGGGCAGCTGAGCATTGGCTGGGCTGGGAAAGAGGTCCAGACTTGGGGCTCCCCAGAGTCGGAATAGATGCTGTGCCACCCTGGGGTCTAGACGGCATTTGTGCGGCTGGAGGACTCTGCTCAGCCTATCCGCAAGAGCAATGTCTTGGCCTGGGAGGTATACTGCCTGAGGAGCATTCCCTGACCAATCATGTATGAGCAGAGGGCTACTGCCTCCTGGCAGAGGTGCTGAGATCCTGTGCCCCCTGCTTGTTCAGATAGAACATTGCAATCTGGTTGTTCGTTTGGACTAGCACCAACTGGTTCCACAAGCAGAGGTGGAAGGCCTTGACTGCCAGAAAAATGGCCTTGAGCTCCATCCAGCAGGTTGATCTGCTGCTGGCTCTCCACTAGAGACCAGCTGCCCTGTGTGCGCAGTTTCTCACAGTGGGCACCCCAGCCCAGTAAGGACGCATCTGTAGTAAGGAACTCTCTGGGTCTCTGGGGGGTTTGGGGGCTGAAAGGGCATGCCCCTCTGCAGGTGCTGTGTGCCCTACCACCAATTGAGCGACTCTGCTAGTTTAGGGGACACGTAGATCCTGTCTCGGAGCCTGCCCGTGGCTTGTGTCCATTGGGACCAGAGACACCACTGAGCTGCTCACATGTGAAGATGGGCATTGTGGACCACATGGACTGTGGATGCTATGTGGCCTAGTAGGCGGAGCATTGACCATGCCAACACTATGTGACAGTGTTGCACCTCAGAGGCCAGGGCCCTGAAGTGATCTGCCCTGTCCAGGAGGAAGACAGCCATGGTCTGGAGAGTGTCCAGATGAGCACCTATGAACTTCAGATTCTGTGTTGGAGTGAGGTGAGATTTGGGGTGGTTTGTCATGAACCCCGGATGCTGCAAGACCTTGATAGTGCAGGCCGTGGCCTGTTGCACCTCTGTGCCATGTCTCCTTTCACGAGTCAGTCGTCCACGTATGGTAAGATAAAGTCCCCTTGGAGATGGAGGTAGGTGGCCACCACAACCAGACATTTGGTGAAGACTCTTGGTGTGGAGGCTAGGCCAAAAGGTAGTACCCTGTACTGGTAGTGATCACCCCCATCCATGAACCTTAGGTTCTGCCTGTGGCTGGGATGGATAAGGATGTGGGTATAAGCATCCTTTAGGTCCAAGGAGCATAGCCAATCTTCCTGCTGGAGGTAGGGCAGCAATGTTCCAAGGGAGAGCATTTTGAACTTCTCCCGCACCAGGAACTTGTTCAGGTTTCACAAGTCCAGAATGGGCCTTAGGCCTCCCGTTCTCTTTGGGACCAGAAAGCACTTCGAGTAGAACCCCATTCCTCTTAGATGGTGGGGTACTGACTCCATGTCCCTGTCCCTGAGAAGGCCTATAAGTTCCTGCAGTAGCAGGGCTGATGCACGGGAGTCTGAAGGGGTTCTCCGGGAAAGAAAGGAGGCAGCATCTGGTCCAAGTGACCACTTCTCTGACCACTTTGAGTGCTCAGGTGTTGGTTGTGATGGTGGACCACGGATGAGCAAAATGAATTGGATGCACTCCAGTTGGCAGCTTCTGTACCCTGACCTAGCCTGGGCTGGAGCTGGTGTTTGGGGCTTGGAGCCCATAGACTTGCGTTGGCCCTGGCCCTCTCCTTTGCCCTGGTGACTCTGCTGCAGGGTCTGGGGGGCCTGGTATTGGGGGTGGCCCCGATAAGGTTGGTCTTTCCTGTGAAAGGCAAGCCTTTTTCCCAATGTTATTTTCTTGGGAAGGGTGGTTTTCCTGGAGAGTGAGTCCTGGTAACACTCTGTCTCAATCTCTGCTGTCTTGCCCTCCATCAGTTTGCCTAAGAGGTTTTCACTGAGGCAGGGGATGCCAGAGTTTCTCCTGGACCCACTGCTTGAGGTCCAATGCCTGGAGCCAGGCCTGGCATCAGGTCCCGATGCTTGCAGGTGGCCACCCTCATGTTGGACTTGAAGCAGTTGTAAGCAGCTCGAGACATGTACTTCGAGTACATCCCGATGCCCTTCATGAGGGTTTGGAATCACTGGAGGTGATCTCCATTGAGACCCACCAAGAAAACTGAGTTCTTTAGCTAGGTCTCGGAGACATATGCCGATATACAGCTGATATGCTTGTATCTGGCAGGCCAGCATTGAACACTGGTAGCATTTGCATCCAAGGGCGTCAAGAGAGTGGGGACTCCCTGCCCGGGGGGCATGGAAGAGTGAGTCTTTGGGTTTTTCTGTTGGTGCATGGTTGACTCTACCACCATGGAGTACCCCAAGGTTCAACACTATCTGCACCCCTTTTCAACATATACCCTACAACCACTATGCTGTATTATCAGAAAACATAACATCCACTTTCACCTATATGCTGATGATATTATTCTATACTGTCCATTTCATGCCAAGCAACCAGATTACACACAAATTCAAGACTGCTTCACTAAAGTCACCCAATGGCTCTCAACAAATAACCTAGCAATTACTTTCAAAAAGACTGAGGCTATGTTCATCACAAAAGATACCTCCTTCACATCCCCAACCAGTATAACATTATCATCCAGATAAATGTAAAATCAGAACAGAAATACCTCAGAATCACTATTTACCAGCAACTCTCCTTCAAAATCCAAAGAGCATCTCCTTCAAAATCCAAAGAGCAACAGCAGCCAAAACAATTTATTTCAAAACAAAGACCCGACAATGACTCCGTCCCCTCCTGGAACCAACAGATTTTAGATCAGCACTTCAAGCACTTACTCTTCCCCATGCAGACTACTGCAACATTTTCTACCAGAGTCTGCCTCCCACTTCAAACCGCGATCCACACAGCTGCTCATACCATCCAAGGAGCTGCTAAATATGACCAAATCTCCCCCATCCTAAAACAATTACATTGGCTAACCCTTACCTACAGAATCAAATATAAATGCATCCTCCTTACTCACAAAGCTCTTCACTCCCACCACGGAACCAGCCTCCAATCCCTGCTACAGAAACCCTCTATAAACAGACCATGAAGATATACCAGCGCCATCACCAGCAGCTGCCTCCAGATCACCAGAGCCCCGATTGGTGTTGGGACAGAGAGCATGAGGCTGAAACCCCTCCCACTCTCCACCTCAAGGCCAATCATGGCCCAACGCAGGACTTTTAAAGGCAAGCACCTCCCAGCGGGCCCATGCCTTAGGGCCTCGCCAGAGGGCCCCTTGGCATGGCCCTTAGGCATGAAGCTTAGGCATGCTAAATCCAAACAAAATAAGGTATGTTAGATTCTGCACCTATCCAAACTACCTGTATCAATCCACATTTCTCTGTATACTATTAATCTTAACCCAACCCTAATATCACCACTATAACGTTCACCCAGTTCACAATCAACAAATGTCTTCACACCTCATATAGCTACTACTTCTGTCCCATGCTAAGTTTTTCTGTACTACAATGTATATATCCTTACCAATCCTCGTTGCCTAAATTGCAATATACCACTACATTGTATCTATCAATTTGCATCATTGCTGTACAGATCTCCCTGATGCTCACAAAGTATTTTTTTCTGTTAGATAATAAGGTAACACTCTGAATCTGTATGGAAAACCCATAGAACCTAATTCAGTGTACAGTCAAACCTCGATTTTCGTATGCCCTAGTTTTCATACGATTCGGTTTTCGTTGACTTTTTTCGTCAAGATTTTGTCCAGTTTTCGTACATTGTCTCGGTTTTCGTACAGTTGAAAATGGAGCACCATCATGTGGCCAGAAGTGGGATTTTCTTTATTTTGATTCTCTTGCTGATTGACCGTCTTCCATATGCCAAGAAGAGTCTTCAATAAAGGTAAAAGTGATGTTAAATGTTCATTTATCCATTTCATTAGTCATTTATATTTATTTCTCATTGTTTTCTGTATGTAAAAATATAGTTATCTATAAAATGTATTTTTTGTTAATATTTTTGGGCGTCTGGAACCGATTAATTGGATTTACATTATTTCTTATGGGAAATATTGCTTCAGTTTTCATACATTCGGTTTTAGTCAGTCTTTTTCAAACGGATTAATCATGAAAACTGAGGTTCCACTGTACTCACTTGTTTCATACCCGATAACCCTATGCTTTGCTAGTTCCTCCATCCAAATTCTTACAACAACGAACTGTGAATGCTATAATATAAAGGCTGCCCACCCAACCTTACAGCTAACATCTTTGTCTCTTCCAAACTCCTACTACTTCCTTTCCCAACTCACCACTTCCAACAACTCACCAGTGGCTCTTTCCACCTCCATCCCCCCAATATGGAGACCCATAATCCCTGGCATACAACCTTATGTACTTACATCCTAGTACTATCCATTATCTCAGCTTTTCTCTCTAATGCACTAGACGTGAAACAAAATATAATAAACCCTATCCCAATAATCCAGACATACAGACCATCGTTAATTCCAAATTCCTGCCCTATCCTCACTCATACTAAGCCCCCCGTAAATGTAGACTTACAAATATTACCCCTAACCCACTTACCACCCCTACCCCACCATCTGAACCAAACCATCCTCCGCTATTATGTGCCCTGATTAATGTATGCTCAGCCAGGAATAAGATCCCCCTCATAGCAGACTTAATTACTGATCACAACCTTAATAAACCATCTTCAATCTCCCCCGAGAGGAGTCGAGCACCCGAGCCGACATCCAGCCCGGTCACTCCAGCCCAATCGGGGCTGTGGGAGGAGTGCAGCAGCACTCATAATTCAAGCCACTGAGGCGGAAAAAGCACCATCTTCAATCTCCCCCGAGAGGGGTCGAGCACCCAAGCCGACATCCAGCCCGGTCACTCCAGCCCAATCGGGGCTGTGGGAGGAGTGCAGCAGCACTCATAATTCAAGCCGCTGAGGCGGGAAAAGCACCATCTTCAATCTCCCCCGAGAGGGGTCGAGCACCCGAGCCGACATCCAGCCCGGTCACTCCAGCCCAATCGGGGCTGTGGGAGGAATGCAGCAGCACTCATAATTCAAGCCGCTGAGGCGGGAAAAGCACCATCTTCAATCTCCCCCGAGAGGGGTCGAGCACCCGAGCCGACATCCAGCCCGGTCACTCCAGCCCAATCGGGGCTGTGGGAGGAATGCAGCAGCACTCATAATTCAAGCCGCTGAGGCGGGAAAAGCACCATCTTCAATCTCCCCCGAGAGGGGTCGAGCACCCGAGCCGACATCCAGCCCGGTCACTCCAGCCCAATCGGGGCTATGGGAGGAGTGTAGCAACACTCATAATTCAAGCCGTTGTGAGGCAGGCCCGCGCCTGTCGGGCCCGCGCCTGAGGGCCTTGCCAGAGGGCCCTTGGGCGTGGCCCTTAGGCAGTGGCCCATATTGAACCGCCCAAGACGTCTCAAAGAAACCTCGGACATCTAAGCTGCCCGGAAAGGTACTCTACATTTGTCAAGCCAACAACACCTCTCTGGCACACACACGCCAACAGTTTCAAAGTGAGTCAATGTTATTATACGAACAATCCCTCATCACGTATCATTGCTATTCAATCACAATACTACTACCTTACTGTTGCCAGTAAATGACTTTGCGACCTGTTTCCATGTACTGTTGCCAATATTCTGAGCACTGCTAGTTACCATTTTGCTGTTTCTGCAAATGTCCATTGCTATCTGATTCAAGTACTGTAGCCAGTATTCTGAGCACTGCTAGTTACCATTTTACTGTTTCTGCATATGTCCATTGCTATCTGATTCAAGTACTGTAGCCAGTATTCTGAGCACTGCTAGTTACCATTTCTGCAAATGTCCATTGCTATCTGATTCAAGTACTGTAGCCAGTATTCTGAGCACTGCTAGTTACCATTTCTGCAAATGTCCATTGCTATCTGATTCAAGTACTGTAGCCAGTATTCTGATCACTGCTAGTTACCACTGCTATATGAATTTTACACTTGACTGCTATCACTGCACCGTGACCAGAACATTACTGTACTGTAACCCATATTACTTATCGTAGATTGGATAGTGTAACATTGATTCTACCCTTCTACACTATATCATCCCTACCACAAAATGGCTCGCATCTTCCCAACAATAATCTGTGGATACCTCCTCTTAGAGCTGATTAGCAGCACCCTGGCTCTGACGAATACTCACAAACACATACCTATCCTACGCAATAACGGGAGGAGATGGTCAAGATGCCCCCCACTCAATGCACCAGATGATATGCTACCATCCTATCAACACCTGCTTCACGTTGCAATCAAACATAGCGCAATTGCAAAAACAGGCACCCCACAACCTACAAATTTAAAGGCTGCCCTCATAAACGCGCGTTCAATACGCAAGAAATGGCCCATCATCATGGACCTGATAACCAGATACAACCTAGACATGCTTCTGGTCACAGAGACATGGCTAACAAATGAAGACTCTGTACTCATCAACCACCTTTTACCTCCCAACTTCACAATCCATAGCTGCCATAGAAGCAACAAAAGAGGAGGAGGAGTTCTCATAATCTCTAAAACAGACGACAAGTTCCAACTGCACAACAGCACCAACACAACGAATCTTGACTTAGTAGTTATAACCAATAATCTCTGCTCCATCAATCTATTATACAGAGCCCCAACATCATCCTCGGATGACCTAGACACAATAATAGAGCTAGCCTGCAATACACCACACCTGCGCATCCCAAATTGGATACTAGGAGACCTCAACCTAGCAACACTACAAGACTCCCAAGCCTCTGCATTCCTCGAGGCACTCAATGACCTAGGTTATCAGCAATTAATCAATGAACCAACCCACACAAAAGGAAACATATTAGATTTGATCTTTGCCCCACTATCTACCTGCAACACTGCCAACCTCTCACCAACAACCTACACCGACGTACCGTGGTCTGACCATAAACTAATCCTTTTCCAAATTCCCATTGACAACAAGCCAATAAAGTCACCTGAGAGTAAGACAGCACCGAGCCCGCCAGCGCGACGTTTCCAACCATTCAACAAGGAACTCATCATAAATCACACGCAACCCATACTTGCCTTGACAACAACTGACCCGGACAGTCTGGTCTCTAACTGGAACAACAGTCTCAGTACAATAGCGCAACGCTCAGTACATAACAAAAACACAAGGAAAAAACCCACAGCACCCTGGTTCTCCAATGACCTTCGGACCTCGCTTCTCAAACTCAGGAAACTCGAAAGACGATGGAAGCGCTCACGCTCAACCAATGATCTGGACGCCTATAACCTACAGCTCACAACTCACAGATCTGCGATATCTGAGAAAATGAAACAAGCCCACACCAACACGCTAATGCGATCGCTAAATAAGCCACATGACCTCTTTGCCCTTGTCAAGAACCTAACGAAGGAACCAGGACCAGAGCAAACAACAGAGATTCTCGCCCAAGACTATGCAGACTTCCTCCAATCAAAATTACTCCAAACCTCCAAGTCTGATATTACCGACTCCAAGAGTCCAGCATCCACACTGACGTTATCAACTTTCAACACCCCCTCCCCTAAGCAAATCGCTGATTTAACCTCTACAATCAACACGACCACGGCCCACACTGACCCCTGTCCAGCTTTTTGGATAAAGGAACTAAAGACAGAGTTTAGCCCCTTCATCGCCAAACTCTTTCACGCATCTTTCTCTTCTGGCTTTTTCCCCCTAAGTCTCAAACACACTTCCATTAGACCACTGCTAAAAAACCCAAAACTAGACTCCCAGAAAGTAGAATCCTACAGACCAATTGCCAGCATCCCACTGCTGGCCAAGATAATCGAAAAGGAGGTCCAAATTCAGCTCCAGCAGCACATAGACAACGCTGCACCTCTTGACCACAGCCAACATGGATTTAGGGAGGCTCATGGTGTGGAGACCCTACTTACCACCCTCTTTAACAACATCCTCACCACAATTGATAACATCCATCACGGAGTGGCCCTTATATTCCTAGACATAGCTGCAGCATTTGACTCAGTTTGTCATCAAACCCTCCTGAAACGGCTTGAAGAGAAAGGCATCTGCGGCATAGCACTAAATTGGTGCAAGTCATACCTCGCCGATAGATGGCAGCATGTGCGAACCGAATCCTCTACATCTAAACCATTTCACCAGAAACAAGGCGTCCCACAAGGATCCTCCCTTTCAGCTCTTATGTTTAATATCTACATGCAGCCTGTCTGCGACATTATCTGCTCATACAACACTGAATGCATGATATACGCAGATGATGTCCTGCTATACTTGCCGTTCAACACTGACCAAATTGACCTCTCACCCCTTACGGAATGCTTCAGTGCAGTAGAAAGATGGCTTCAGAATCAGAATCTTCGCATACAACATAAAAAGACCGAAGTGCTGTTTATCACCAGAAACTCGAACTTCTCTCCACCTACACATCTAAAAGTCGGCGATGTAGAGCTGCAATCCAAGCCCTCAATCCGTTACCTGGGGGTTACCCTGGACCAGAGCCTCAACATGAAGACACACATTGGAAACATGGTCAAATCAACATACCACAAAATTAGGACTCTCAAACATCTACGTCCCCTCTTACAACCAGACGACTTCAGAACCATTTTCCAGGCCCTAACCATCCCACATCTGGACTATGCCAATGCGATCCTCCAAGGACTCCCAAAATCTACGATGATCCCTCTCCAGCTCGCCATGAACGCCGCTGCCAGAGTTCTGAACGGGGCCTCGAGGCGGGACCATATAACACCCATCCTCAAGAGTCTCCACTGGCTCCCTATCCACTATAGGATCATCTTCAAAACAATACTACTAACATTCAAGGCCATAAATGGGCCCTCCCCCATATCCCTTGCCGGTATCGTACACAAACCCCCCCCCAATAGAGCCAGAAGAACTACAGCAGTAAACGCTTTGGCAATCCCCAAAACACTGACTCAATGCACTCAGGCTACAGCAAACAGGGCCTTTAGTATCAATGCTCCCAGACTCTGGAATGCCCTGCCCCCCAACATACGTGCAATCCCAAATCTAATCAACTTTAGAAGGGCATTGAAACACCACCTTTTCTGCGAATGCTACCCAAATAAAGATGCATCATCCCGACCTTCCCAAATTAGCCCTGCGTCCAATATATAATTATGTTCTCTAATGTAATGTATACCATGTAAATAATTCTATGTTTAAATGTGTGTAAATAGTTCATGTAATTTTCTGACCATCCAAGTTGAATTACCTGTTTAACTGTAGTTTTACGGTTAACCCACCGTAAAACATAATTGTTCCATGTAAACTGCACTGATATTGAAGAGCGCGGTATATAAGAGAAATAAAATAAAATAAAATAAATAAATAAATAATATACTCTGCCTTACTGAGACATGGTTCCATGAAACAGACTCTGTTCTCATAAACCAACTTTGTCCCCCCACTCACTCAATCCACAACTGCAACAGGACAACCAATAGAGGAGGTGGTGCCTCAGTAATATCAAAAAAAGAACTAAACTTCACCACCATTGAATCAGTCTCTACTCCAGGCATGGACTCGATCAAAGTCTCCAACAATGCACTCTCACTGCGCCTCTTATAAAGAGCACTTAACTGATACACTCGACCTTCCTACAATACTTGAATCAGCCTGCACGCCCCAAACTGCTATACACTCTCTCATCATCCTAGAAGACCTTAACCTCTCCTCAGCCTTGCAGAACCAAGCTTCCTCCTTCTTAGAAGCCATAGAATTCTCTCAGATCCTCAAATCTCCAACTCAAAATAAGGGCAATATCCTAGACCTGATCTTCATGCCACACAATATCCTAGAGAACACTCAAATTCCACACTCCATCTACCCCGTTCCATGGTCAGGCCACTCTCTGATACTATTCTCTTTCCCCTCCCACCACCAGAAACGTTCCTTCCCCACTGCACCTCCGCAGACTCGTAAAGTCAAACAATTTGATATCAGCTTGTTCCTTAATCAGGTAACACCCCAACTAGAAATGCTCTCCAACAACAAAGCCAACTTAGATTCCCAAATTATTGGATGGAACAAGATCATGACTGCGGCTGCACAAGCACCCCCCAGACCACCCTCACACAAACACCATAAAAGAACAACCTGGTTCTCTACTTCACTACATGAATTAAAGAAAGAACTCAGACGGTTGGAACACCACTGGTGTCGCTTCTGTGACCCCCCGCCATACCAACTACATAGAAAAGTTCCACTCCTACTGCTCTGAAACTTTAAAGCAGAAAAGAGAATACAATGAAAATATAATTTTGCGTTCCATAAATAAACCCAGGAACTATTCTGCATCGCCAAATCCCTATTAAAGGAACTATCAAAACAGGAGCTGGATGAAAAAACTTTCCCCACAAGCCATAGCACAACCCCACAACTTCTGCTCTAAATACTCCTCATCCCCATCTCGAACTAACCTCCACTCAGAATCCTATACCTCTAACCACTGTTCCCTCTAAGCTGTGCGAATGTGCGTGTGCACACGCCTCGCCAAGCGAGCGCATATACTTTACAACAGAGCGCACAAAAATTACGGTTCTGATTCTAATAGAAAACGCTGACGTCTTAAAATTTAAAAGTTGTTGTGTATTTACGGTTTTCACAAGTTCTACAATATTTTCTAGTGCAATCAATGTGGTGTACATACTGTATTCTGATGTGTAGTCAAATTTTAAAGTATATAACTCCGAGTCTGAGGAAGAAAGTAGCACCCAATTCCAGAGCGCGGGGCTTTAAGGATAGAAACTGCCGGCGCCGCAATTGGGTGCTACGTGACACATCTGGAAAGATATTAATTCTCTGACCACAAAAAAGTGCTGATTTCACCTTAAAAAAAGCTTTCAAAATATGTTGTTTAAACACAACTGAAGAAAGGGAGACCAGCAAAGTGGAACGAGTAGTAATATTGTCTGAGGAATCCTCAAGAAAAGCTGTGAGTTGGGTGCTACTTTCTTCCTCAGATTTCCTTGTAAGTGCCTGATTACTTTTGAAGGTGCTTCTTTCATTTTCCTTGATGTGACACACTTAGAAAGATTTCTCTCTGACAGGCAGGGCTCAGCTAGGTCTGGTAGTATCCATGATGTTTCCTCCTAGATTATTTATTTTTTATTTATTTATTTATTTTATTTAGTAAAAACTTATATACCGCTACTTCCAGCGATCAGCAGCGGTTTGATTACAATTTTGGGATTTGTCAAAAAATCAAGACAGAAAATTTGGGGCATAGATAGAGAGAACAGGGGTAATACACAGCACACATATTAGGGTCTATATTTAGACCATAATTACTATCACAATCGATTATATATTTATATTTATATTTATATTTATATATTTATACAAGCAATTATACATTTACACACGCGATTATCCGTCATCTATGTACAGTTTTACATACAGCTATTCACTCTCTTTTATCTTCTTGGCTTTACATCTGTATATAGTGACAATTGAACAGGTGAACAGTTTTACATACAGCTATTCACTCTTTTTTATCTTCTTGGATTTACATCTGTATATAGTGACAATTGAACAGGTGCGTCTTTAATTTTTTTCTGAAATCGGTTATGTCTTTAATTGCTCTCAGCTCGTGTGGGAGCTGGTTCCATAAAGTGGGGGCAGAGAAGGAGAACGCTCTGCGACTAGTACTGACTTTTACGTGCCTAATGCTGTTTGGCCTTAGGCCTTGATTGCTTTATTATTTTCTTCTAATATAGTATGTAGCTTGCTCCCGTAATGTGGTCTGCAACACTGACTTTGCTTGGATGTTTTGTATTGATTTTCTTCTTTTGTTAAATAAGTCAGTATTGTGTCCTATACTGTTTTAGTTGTTGTATAACTGAAAAATCTTTAAAAAAAAAAAAAAGTATATAACTCCGAGTGTCGTTATGTGGCGCACAAAAATTTAACCTTCCTTCAAAAGCTGCACAGCTGATATTTTATGCACACACAGCCTACAGAAAATTAGAGGGAACATTGCCCCTAACGTAACCTCTATAACAACCTGGAACCAGTATGACTCCCCATCTCTTGACAACATAATTTTAATCATCAAAAACCTCAATACATCCACTTCTGCCCTCGACTTATGCCCGGTCACGTGGATTAAAAGCACGAAGGAAACCCTTAGCCCTTTCATCCGATCTATAGTAAATAACCCTCCTCAGCACTGGAATTTATGCCGGTGCCCCTGAAAAAGAGCTCTATTTGCCCCATCTTAAAAGGAAAGAAACTTGACTCCACATTACCAGCCTCCTACAGACCGATATCAAGTATCCCCCTCCTAGCAAAAATAACTGAAAAGATTGTCCATTCTCAACTGCAGAATTAAATTGATGACCATATCCACCTTGACGCCTTCCCAACATGGTTTCAAAAGGAACCAGGGTGTGGAAACTCTAATCACATCCTTTCTAGATTCAGTGATATCATACACCCAAACACCTACTCAAGGTTGTCTACTAATTTTCCTTGACATTTCATCTGCTTTTGATTCCCTCTCCCATGAACAGCTCCTCAACAGACTACATGACATTGGCCTTACAGATAAACTGGTTCCATTCCTACCTTGAAAACAGAACACAACAGATACAAATTGGCGATAAAACCTCCCTACCTTTCATTCCTATCCAAGGAGTCCCTCAAGGCTCCAGCTTATCTGCACTCCTTTTCAACATCTTCCTTCAACCCATATGCAAAATCTTTTGAGAATACAACATACAATACCAATTACATGCTGATGACATAATGTTCTTCACCCCCTTCAACATTACAATGTCAAACTTCACCAACATCAGCATCTGGCTCCACCAGCATAACCTTATAATTAATCAAATTAAAACAGAAGCTCTCCATATCTTCTCCAACCCATCCTTTGTTCCCCTGACATCTATCGTCCTCTGAGATTACACTGTCTCTGTAAAGAATGAAGTCAAATATCTATGCTTAATAATTAACCAAAACCTTACCTTCCAGGAGCAGATAAGAAGAACAATGAATGCCATCTACACCAAAATAAGAACCCTGAAAAACCTTTGCCCCTTACTAAACCCTGACTCTTTCCAAACCATTTGCCAAGCCCTAACCACCCCGACCCTCGACTACTGCAACCTCATATATATCACGGTCTCCCAAAACAGAGCATCCACACCTTCCAAATGGCTCAGAATACAATAGCATGCATAATTATAAACACATCCAGACAAACTCACATCACCCCTGTCCTCCAGAATCTCCACTGGCTCCCTGTGCAGGCCAGAATAAAATTTAAAACCATCACACTAATACACAAAGTAATACACAACAAATCTGCCTGTCTACTCTCCCTTCTCTTTAAAACCAAACACCAGATCACGTAGATCAAACACTGCAAACATCCTAAACATACCCGCACAGAAGAAAAAGAGCAAACAATCCACATGTAACCGAGCCTTCTCCCTCTTTGCCCCTTCCATATGGAACACCCTCCCACCAGACCTAAAAGGATGCTCCGACCACTCTGAATTCCACAAAAGGCTCAAAACCTTCCTCGTTCGGGAATACTTTGCCATGTCCCTTAAACCACAGCTCTCCTAATCTAACTAAAACCAATTTCCAGCTCTCACCCCACCTTGACCCGCCTCCTCCTCCTCATTCTTCACCTCCTTCCGTGTGTCCCTCTTGTCCGACCACCTCTCTCTGTAAATATGTAAAAAGTTATCCATTGAGTTTGTTTCACCATTATAATCAAATAGTTATTATTCTCTGTAAAACAGCTGTGTCAACACTATTACTTGATGTTCTATGTAAACCATCTTGAATTGTAGAAAGACACTATATAAAAAAAAATGTTAAATAAATACATACATACCACAACCAACAAACGTAACATACCACAATCCAAATACAACCTACAAACATGTCTCAAAGCTTTCAAACTCTGCGCCCCCTCCATATGGAACTCCCTAACAGACACCTTAAGAAATATTTACAGTCTCCCCACCTTCGGCAAACACTTGAAAACCAACTTATTTACTGAACATTTTGGTCCTTCTACCTAACATTCCCTCCAACGTGACACAATAAAACAGACCCACTATTGTAAATAGTTGTTGAACATAATTTTTAGTTGCAAGTTTATAGATAATGTTCTATAATGTACAACATATAAGCATTATTATTATTTTGTTATCAAAGGTCTTGACTGTTTCACTGTAACTGTTCCTTATATATCATATGTTCATTGTAAAGATGTTCTGTTCCATGTAAACTGCTTTGACCCAATGAAAAACGGTATGCAAGCCTAGCTGAATAAATAAATAAATAAATGGAGGTGTGAGAAAGTTGAGCCTTCCGGAAGTCAGGGCCCCACTGGACTCAGTACATGGTGTCCAGGCATCAGCTAACTATCGGCACCCACGCCAGTGTCTCCCACATCCTAAGGAGAAGTCGCCTGAGGATGGTGGGGACAGGAACTGTCAGGGCCTCCTTGGGTGGTGCCTCATATTGGAGGATTTCAAGTTCCTCCATGCGAGGGTCCTCCTCTGACTCCGTGGTGAAGGATAATGCTTTCGCCATGTCCCAGACAAACTCGAGGAATGAGGTATCCTCAGGAGGGGACCGGGTCTTGATGCCAGGGGAGAAGGATCCGAGGAGAGATCGCAGTGCACGCATCGCTGAGGAAGCCTCATCCTTGGCCTCCCAGTAAGAGTAGTCCATCCAGGACTCGAGGCATTGGACTCAGGGCATCGGACTCAGATCGGGTCTATGATGACCCATGGCTTTCGCTCGGCTGGAGGATCTCACTCCTAAGGACCAGGAGCAGGTTAGAGACATGCACCAAAGATTGGCTCGAGGCTCTTGAGGATCAGTTTGGCAGCCCGGGGAATCCTCGCCATAGAGGTTCCTGCAGTCTCAGCACAAGCACCAGTGGAGCTGGGCATTGACGCTTGCTGTGAGGCAAGGAAGGCAGTAATGCTGCATTCCAACACCATCATCTGGCTTCCCACTCAGGAGTTTTAGCCTCTGATGCAGGCACCGGGGTTGCCGGTTCCAGCATCGGTGAGGAGAGGGAGTCTTCAACGGGACAATCCTCGGGGGTCCATGCTCCATCACTGGAGGCTTCGACATCTGTTATGGGCACCTTCGCCGACCACTCCAGCTCCAACTCAGTCTCATCAGATATCCTCTGGGGACTGTGTGACCTCACATGGGTCTTGCCGTGTGTGTCCAATTCCCAGGTCCTTTAGGATTTGTTCTTGCACTCTTGCTCCAGGGAACCCTTGTCAGAGTGTCTGAGGGCCCAATTGGGCTTTACATGACTCAGAGGATCCGTGTGGGGCCTTAGCGTGCGAGGCTACTGGGGCTGAATCTGACCTGTGGAAGATGTCGCCCTGTTTCTGCCAATGACTTTGGATTGCCTTCACAGACACCTTTTTACACAGGGCGCAAACCTCTGGGTCATGATCGGCCCCTAGACACTGGAGGCAGCAGTCATGTGTATCAGTTAGGGACATGTTCTTTGCACACCGATCACACTTTTTGAACCCACTGGCCATTGGGGCAAAAAGGACCCCAGCGAGGTCAAAGACCCTTGATGCAACCAGCAGTTAGAAAAGGGCACACAACTACGCTGTTGAAAAAAAACTAAAAATGTTCCGAGCCTTGAGGCAGAGGTGACAGGGCTTGGAGGTGGGAAAGGGACCAGTGCTAACTGGATGAAGAATGCACTTAATGCATAAAAAAACAACTTTTTTTCCAGGGAAACAGAGAGGGATGTCTGTAGGGCTCCATGGAAAAAGAGAGACTGAGTAAGATGGCACCCTTGGGAAGGAGTAGTAATAATGGGTGATTTCAATTACCCCGGTATCGACTGGGACAGTGTCACAGCAGGACAAGCTAAAGAGATAAAGTTTCTAGATGAAATAAATGACTGCTTCTTGGAGCAGCTGGTTCATGAACCGACCAGAGGGGAAGCCATACTGGACCTAGTCCTTAGTGGAACGCCAGATCTGGTGCAAGAAATAAGGGTGTTGGGACCACTTGGCAATAGTGATCATAGTATGATCATGTTTGATTTAATCAGTGGAGGACAGATAGTAAAGGAATCCACAGTACTACCTTTTAACTTTCAAAAGGGTGACTATGATAGAATGAGGAATATAGTTCGGAAAAAACTAAAAGGAGCGGTTCCAAAGGTTAAAGACTTACAGCAAGCTTGGGTGTTATTTAAAAATACTATCCTCGAAGCCCAGACCAGCTGTATTCCACGCATTAAGAAAAGTGGAAGAAAGTCCAAAAAACTGCCAGCATGGTTTAAAGGTGAGGTCAGAGAGGCTGTTGCTGCCAAAAGAGCAACCTTCAGAAAATGGAAAAAAGAGCCAAATGATGAAAACTGGAAACAGCACAAGCACTGGCAAGTTAAATGCAAAGCATTGATAAGGCAGGCAAAGCGAGAATTTGAGAAGAAACTTGCTACGGAAGCAAAAACACGAAATAAAGACTTTTTCAAGTACATTCGTAGCAAAAGGCCTGTGAGAGAGTCAATTGGACCATTAGATGATAGAGGGGTAAAAGGGGCAGTAAGAGGAGACAAGGCTATAGCAGAGAGACTGAATGAATTCTTTGCTTCGGTCTTTACTGAGGAAGATGTAGGGGTGTTACCCAAGACTGAAGTGGTATTTAAAGGTGATACTGCAGAGGAATTGAGAGAAATATCGCTACACCGGGAAGATATATTACAACTATTTGATAAACTGAATAGTAGCAAATCACCTGGACCGGATGGTATACATCCCAGAGTGTTGAAAGAACTGAAATATGAGATTGCAGACCTGTTATTGGTAATCTGTGAACTTTCATTAAAATCATCTGTAATACCTGAAGATTGGAGGGTCGCCAACGTAACACCAATTTTTAAAAAGGGTTCCAGGGGTGACCCGGGAAATTACAGACCGGTGAGCCTGACGTCAGTACCAGGGAAAATGGTAGAAGCCATCATAAAGAACAAAATTACACAGCATGTAGATAGTCATGGCCTAATGGGAGACAGCCAACATGGCTTTAGACAAGGAAGATCTTGTCTTACTAATCTGATCTGTTTTTTTGAAGGTGTGCATAAACAGGTAGACAAAGGTGAGTCGGTTGATATAGTGTATCTGGACTTTCAGAAAGCTTTTGACAAGGTCCCCCATCAGAGACTTTTGGCGAAGCTAAAAAGTCATGGGATAGGAGGCAGTGTACTATTGTGGATCGGGAACTGGTTAAAAGATAGAAAGCAGAGGGTAGGGCTAAATGGCCAATATTCCCAATGGAAAAAGGTGAATAGTGGAGTACCCCAGGGATCTGTACTGGGTCCGCTACTTTTTGACATATTCATAAATGACCTGGAAAAGGGAATAACTAGTGAGGTAATCAAATTTGCAGATGACACAAAACTGTTTAAAGTTGTTAAAACCCAAGAGGATTGTGGAAAACTGCAGGAGGATCTGGATAAATTGGAAGACTGGGCATCCAAATGGCAGATGACATTTAATGTGGACAAGTGCAAAGTTATGCACCTAGGAAAGAACAACCCACACTATAGTTACAAGATGCAAGGCTCCACATTAGAAACCACCACCCAGGAAAAAGATTTAGGAGTCATCGTGGATAACATGTTAAAACCCTCCGCCCAGTGTGCAGCGGCGGCCAAGAAAGCAAATAGAATGCTAGGTATCATAAGGAAAGGGATGGAGAATAAAACAAAGGATATTATAATGCCTCTGTATCGCTCCATGGTACGACCGCACCTTGAATATTGTGTGCAATTCTGGTCACCGTATCTTAAAAAGGACATAGAGTTATTAGAAAAAGTACAGAGAAGAGCCACCAAATTGGTGAAGGGGATGGAAGGCTACTCCTATGAAGAGAGGCTAAAAAGGTTAGGGCTCTTTAACCTAGAAAAGAGGCGGCTGAGGGGAGATATGATAGAGGTGTATAAATTAATGAATGGAGTGGAACGGATAAACGTGGATAAATTGTTTACGCTATCAGAATATAGAAGGACTAGGGGGCATGTAATGAAGCTACAGGGTAAACTATTTAAGACAAATAGGAGAAAATATTTCTTCTCTCAACGTGTAATCAAACTCTGGAATCTGTTCCCGGAGGATGTAGTAAGGGCTGTTAGTATAGCTGGGTTTAAAAAAGGTTTGGACAAGTTCCTGGAGGAAAGGTCCATAAACCACTATTAAAAAGGGACCCAGGATATCAATGCTTGGCCTAGTACAAGCACTGCAGAACCTGTGTCTTTTGGGGAAACTGCTAGGTACGTATGACCTAGATTGGCCACTGTTGGAAACAGGATACTGGGCTTGATGGACCTCGGTCTGACCCAGTATGGCATTTCTTATGTTCTTATGTTCTTATGTTCTTAAGGAAGGGGACCACGCATGCGAAGTGGCATCTCCCAAAGGCTTTCTTTGAAAGCTGGAGAGATGCTTCCATGGGAGCTCCGTCGGCACTGATGTTACCATATGTGAGGACTGATTTCCTGCTTGTTCCTGGAGAAAGAATGGTTTAACATCAGCAAAGGTGTACAACAAGGCTGCATACTTTTTCCCTTCCTGTTTATCTGCAGAACAAATTGTCTAGTTATTTATTTTATTTAATCAATTTTATAAACCACTCTATTTTGCAGTCAGAGAAGTTTACATACAACATTGAACATCAGAGAAGCAAGACTGTATGAAGACAACTGAACTGTGAAGATTGGTGGAAGACTCATCAACAACCTTCACTATGCTGATACCACCACAATATTGGCTGAAAATGAAGAAGATCTGAAACATTTGCTTCTCAAGATCAAGGAACATAGCCTTAAAATGGGCCTGCACCTTAACGCAAAGAAAACAAACATCCCGACAACTGACAAAATCAATAAGTTCATCATTGATGGAGAAGAAATTGAAATATTGGACAGCTTTAACCTGCTTTAACCTGATCAATAATCAATAAACAGTCAGTCAAGAAATCCGATGATGCATTGCCCTTGGCAAAATGGCTATGAAGGACCTAGACAAGATTCTCAAGAGCAGAGATGTCTCTCGCCATACAAAGATTCGACTTGTCAAGCAGTTATTTTCAATATCTTATGGATGCAAAAGTTGAACAGTGAAAAAGATAGAAAGAAAATTGATGCCTTCTAATTATAGTGCTGGTGAAGAATACTGTATACGAGGTGTGACAAAAAAGAAATGAGACTGGCAGCCACGCCCATGACTCAATGTCAACTGGCTAACCACTTATGTCACTGTGCAACATCTCACCATTATTCTGCTATAATATTTTTCATCTCTCTTGCTCTGTTTTTCTTTTTCAGGTTTTTTGTAGCACACTGCTCCATCGCTTTGTCATGCAACTGGAGGTGGCAGAAATATGGAGCAAAGAATCAACTTGGAAATTTCTGGAGAAGATCCAGAGTTCGTTGGCCGACTCATCACAGGAGACGAGACTTGGGTCTTCCAGTATGACCCTGAAAGCAAGAGACAGAGCCTGCAGTGGAAGACTCTACTGTCACCCAGACCCAAGAAGGCGCGCATGTCCAAATCAAGGATCAAAGTCATGCTGATCACATTCTTCGATCAGAAGGGAGTGGTCCATCATGAGTTTGTGCCTGAGGGTCAGACAGTCAACCAGCACGTCTACCAGCAGGTCCCCAATCGCCTCCATGACCGGGTTTGGCACAGCAGGCAGTCTCTGTGGAGAGACAAGTCGTGGCTGCTCCACCACGACAACGTGCCCGCACACACCACACTCAGTGTGAGGCAGTTCTTGGCCAACAAACAGATCACAGCTCTCAACCACCCTACTTATTCCCCAGATCGCACACCATGCGACTTCTGGCTCTTCCCTAGGCTGAAGACTGTGCTCACAGGAACTGATTTCACCTCTGTAGAAGAGATCAAGGCCACTGTGACAAGGGAGCTGAGGGACCTCAAGGAGGAGGACTTTACAGAGTGCTTCCGTTCATGGCAGAAGTGAATGCAGAAGTGCATTAACTCTGAGGGAGATTACTTTGAAGGGGACAATGCGTAATTTCTCTGTAGATTTTGTAATAAAACATTTATGGGACAGTTTAATTTCTTTTTTGTCACACCTTGTATATCATGGATTGCCCGAAGAACAAATGAGTTAGTACCAGAGGAGATCAAACCAAAGCTTTCTTTAGAAATTCAGATGACTTCGACTTTCATACTTTGGACACATTATGCGAAGAGAGAGATCATTAGAGAAAGACATCATGCTTGGCAAGGTTGAAGGTCAATGCAAAAGAGGAAGGCCAACAATGAGATGGATCGATACAACAGCAGCAGCTATGGGTGTCACTATCAACATTGAGCTGCCTGACTGAAGACTGAACACAGTTTAGGACAGCTATCCAGAGGGTTGCCATGACCCGAAACAGACTCGACGGCACTTAACACCACCATCATGTTGCGCTGGTGAAGCTGGCAGAAATATTGGCACATACTCACAAACACAAAGATGTACATTTTGCTAAAATCAGTTTAATGGAAATTGGCTGTCGATTGCTCACAAACAGCATAAAAGGGGCTGACGGCAGGAAGTGTCTTTGGAGTTTTGTGAGGCAGCTGTGGTAACAGGAAAACAAAGAGAAGTCAGCCGCCACTGCTGTCACAATACACGGGAAGACTAGCACTGGAAAAACTGCATTTAGTGGGAGGAACACCCTCCTCAGTGCTTCTCCCCCACCAGTACACACAGGTATTGCTGCTATGGTACGTGAGCACACCCAACTCGAGACTCTGGCAATGTACTGTTAACCTCCATTGATATTAGGCAAGTGAATAAGGATGCTGGATGGCCTACCCCCCTCCCCCCCATAAATCACATCAGGGGGCATTAGCTAATCAGTTAATATTCATCAGCTAGACACATTGTAAGTAGTGCCACATTGTTCTTGCCACTATAGCAAAAATAAACCTAAAATCCAGTTGTTAAATAACCTGAGAACAATGGAATCTCTCAGATGCCCTGCTGCTTCTCCTAGAAGAAGGGGCTGGAAAGCACTGTGTCTGCAAACGTACCGCCACTGAGCCTGAGTTGGGAGGGGTAAGGGGCAGGCTGGCACCATTGGCACCCATTCAGGTAACATTATTGGCATAACATTTTTACTTGTGTTGCCAAATGAATGTGTTTTATTTTTAAATTTATCTCACACTTTTTCAGAAGAACCTCAAAGTAAATTATATTCAGCTAAAGAAGGTATTTTCCTGTCCTCAGAAGACTTACAATCTATCCCTGAGAAAATAGAGGGTTAAGTGACTTGCCCACGATCACAAGAAGCGGCACTGGACTTTGAACTCTGACCCCTCTGTTCCTCCTGACAGGCTCCTGCTCCTCTTTCCCTAAGCCATCTCAGTGGCTAGACTAGATGAACCATGCTGACTTTATCTGCCATAATTTACTGTGTTAGTTTGTCTCTACTCATTTTTTGGGCACTGTAGCGGCATGAGTGGAGTGGAGTGGAGGCAGGAGTGGAGGAGTAGCCTAATGGTTAGAGCACTGGCTTGGGAACCAAGAGACCAGGGCAGCTTTGGGAAAATCACATAACCCTCCATTGCCTCAGAAGAATCCAGGGTGCCTCCACAAGGGAAGGAACATGATGCTCAGAAGAGTTATCTACTGAATGCTGAAAAGAACTACTCTCAGCACCATCCATCTGTTCAGTCATTGATTTAGATGAGACAATGGTGTAGGGAAGAGGACTTTAGATTTGTCTGGAAATGGGCAACATCTGGGGAAGAAGGGGCCTTTTCCAGAAGGCTGGGCTCCACCTTAACCAGGATGGAACCAGGCTGCTTGCGTTAACCTTTAAAAAGGAGATAGAGCAGCTTTTCAGTGAGATAATGGGAGAAAGCCATCAGAAACACTAAGGGAGGACAAAGCCATAACAGAGACTAAATGAATTCTTTGCTTCGCTCTTTAGTGAAGATGATATAGAGGAGATACCTATGCCACAAATGATATTTAAAAGCAATGAATTGGAGAAATGAAAACTAATCTCAGTGAACCTGGAAGATGTAAAAGGACAATATGACAAACAAAAGATTAGCAAATCACCTGTACCAGATGGCATACATCCCAAGGTGCTTGAAAACTCAAAACTGAAATTGCAGATCTACTATTAGTAATTTGTAAACAGTCATTAAAATAGTCTATAGTATGCAAAGATTGGAGAGTGGCCAACCTAACACCAATGTTTAAAAGGGTTCAGGGGAGAGCCAGAAAAACTACAGAACAATTAGCTTAATGTTAGTGTCAAGTAAAATAGAACCAATCATTATGAAGAACAAAATTACTGAACATATAGTCAGCCATATTTTAATGGGACAAACCCAACATGGATTTAACAAAGGGAAGTCTTGCCACACCAACCTGCTACATTTTTTTGAAGGTGTGAATGAGCAAGTAGATAAAGGTGAGCTGGTGGATATAGTGTATCTGGATTTTCAGAAAGCTTTTGACAGGATCCCTCATCAGAGACTCTTGAGGAAATTAAAGAGTCATGGGATAGGAGGCAGTGTACTATTGTGGATCAGGAACTGGTTAAAAGACAGAAAGCAGAGGGTAGGGCTAAATGGCCAATTTCCCCAATGGAGATCTGTGCCGAACCTCCTGCTTTTTAACATTCATAAATGACCTGGAAATGGAAACAATAAGTGAGGTGATCAAATTTGCACATAAAACAAAATTATTCAAAGTTGTTAAAACACAAGAGGATTGTGAAAAATTGTAAGACCACTTGAGAAATAGGGAGACGGTATCAAAATGGCAGATGAAATTCAATGTGAGCAAGTGCAAAGTCATGCACTTACACAATGCAAGGTTCCACGTTAGGAATCACCCCCCAGGAAAAGAATCTAGGCGTCATCATGCATAATATGTTGATTCCCTCTGCCCAGTATGCAGCGGCAGCTAAGAAAGCTAATAAAATGCTAGAAATCATAAGGAAAAGAATGGAGAATTAAACAAAGACTAGCATAATGCCTCTGTATCGTTCCATGGTGCAACTACTTCTTGGGTACTGTATACAGTAGGTCATCGAATCTAAATAAAGTACAGTCGAGCTGGATAAGGTACTGAGTAAGACAACCAAAATGATAAAGACGAGGCTTAAAAGGTTAGAGCTCTTCAGCCTGGAGAAGAGGTGGCTGAGGGAAGATATGATGCAGTGCAACGCGTGCCATTGAGTTAACGCTGTGTCCTGTTGACCCAGTAGCCTTTGGGTTTACTTAGTAAGGTGCGACTGGAAATAGATTGCCAGGCCTTCCTTCCAAGGCAATGGCGGGTACAGTGACTTGCCCAAGGAGTGCCAGTGGGAAATGAATCCTGGTCTCTAACTCACTAGATCACTGCTCTGAACACTAGGCTACTCCTGCACTCCAAAACTGCTGGTTACTTCTTCAAAAAGTGTAAAGACTAGGAGACATGCAAAGTAGTACACTGAAGACTAATCGTAGAAAATATATTTTTTTCACTCAATGCATAATTAAGCTCTGGAATTCTTTGCCAGAGGACGTAGTAAAAGCTGTTAGTGTAGCTGGGTTTAAAAAAGGTTTGGACAAGGTCCCGGAGGAAGGGTCCATAAACCATTATTAAGGGGACTAAGGAAATCTACTGCTTACTCCAGGATGAGCAACATGGAATATGTACCTTTTTGGGAATCTGAAAGGTATTTATGACCTGGATTGGCCACTGTTGGAACTGGATACTGAGGTTGATGGCCCTTTGGGCTGACCCAGCATGGCTTATCTTCCTTTTCACTTGTATTCAACCATTAGGATTACTACAAATTCACTTTTTTGGTTTAAAACACTGTTGTATGCAGCGTCTTCAAGTAATTCAAAACACCACAGTACAGTTATTGTACAGGACCTGTAAATTTGATCATGTATGACCCCCTGCTAAAACAAGCAGCATTGGCTGCCCATTAAAGCTGGGATCAAATACAACATACTCCAGCTAACCCACCACACATTACACTTCCTCCCTCTCAAATCAACTCATTCCATATACTCCTCCCATGCTCAGTCCTTACAAACATCTACTGTTTATTCTTTCATCCAATCACATTATCTTCTGTTAAATAATTATCTGTTATTTTTTTTGAAGGTGTGAATAAACAGACCACGGTCTGGCGTTTGATGCAGTGTATCTGGATTTTCAGAAAGCCTTTGACAAGGTCTCTCATGAGAGACTTGCAGCAAAATTAAAAAGCCATGGGATTGGAGGCAGTGTAGTATTGTGAATCAGAAACTCTTAAAAAGATAGGAAGCAGAGAGTAGGACTAAATGGCCAATTTTCCCAATGGAGAGAGGTGGAGTACCCCAGGGATCTGTGCTGGACCCGCTGCTTCTTAACATATTCATAAATGACCTGGAAATGGGAATAATGAGTGAGGTGATTAAATTTGAGGATAACACAAAATTATTCAAAGTTGTTAAAACACAAGAGGATTGTGAAAAATTGCAAGAAGACCTTGATAAATTAGAAGATGGACATCCAAATGGCAGATGACATTTAATGTGGACAATTACAAGGTTAAGCACTTAGGAAAGAACAACCCCAATTATGGTTACATGATGCAAGCTTCCACATTAGGAACCACTATCCAGGAAAGAGCGTCTGCAGCGGTGGCCAAGAAAGTGAATAGAATGCTAGCAATCATAAGGAAAGGGATGGGCAGTAAAACCAAGGATATTATAATACTTCTGTATCATTCTCATTCCATGGTGCGACTGCAACGTGAATACTGTGTGCAATTCTGGTAGCTACATCTTAAAAAGGATATAGCAGAATTAGAAAAGGTACAAAGAAGAGCCACCAAAATGGTAATGGGATGGAAGGATACACCTATGAGGAAAGGCTTAAAAGGTTAGGTAGGGCTCTTCAACTTGGAAAAGAGATGACTGAGGGGAGATATGATAATGAATGGAGTGGAACAGGTAAACGTAGATCAGTTGTTTATGCCATCAAAAAGTAGGACACACAATGAAGCTACAATGTAACCCATTTAAGACTAATCAGAGAAAATATTTTTTCACTCAATACATAATCAAACTCTGGAATTCATTACCGGAGGACGTAGTAAAAGCTGTTAGTGTAGCTGGGTTTAAAAAAGGTTTGGACAATTTCCTGGAGGAAAGATCCTAAACCAATATTAAAGAGGACCCAGGATATCTATTGCTTACCCTAGAACAAGCATTGTGGAACCTGCGTATGTTTTGGGAACCTGCCAGTACTTGTGACTTTGATTGGACACCGTTGGAAACAGGATTCTGGGCTTGATGGACCTTGGACTGACCCATATAGCATTTCTTATGTTCATTTGGAAATCACACATCATATTTCAGGCCCCTACTCCATGTTTTTATCATGGGCCATCTCATATTAGATGGGGGTCAGTAGCCACTAGTAGTGAGGATGAACCCATGTAGTTTCTCCCTTCCTTTCTGAACACCCCTGAACCTCTGCGAAGAAATTGTATCCTCTCTTTTCTACCTTAATTAGCCCATCTGTTTCTTCTTTTCTCCCCCATCTTTTTTTTATTGTAAAACGCTTTGCTATGTATCAGAAAAAAAACAGTATATCAAATTAATCAAGTATTGTGCTTCAACCTGCTTGTTGATAGAGAAATGTCACTTCTCTTATTTGACGTCTAACTACTTTTTTATTCCACTTGTTCCTTTGCCATTCTGATGACTTTTCCCACCCAAGTTTTTCCAGAGACATCCTTATGGCTCCTCTCTTTCCAAGAACCTTTCCATACTGTATTTTGAATGCTGATCTTTTTGCCCTTTCTCTGCTACCTCTTTAGCCAATCATATTGGTTTTTTTTTTCTCTTATTACCTTAAGATAAAGATTGTCACTCTCTTTCATTAGTCTACTTTGTTTTCAACCTTACACACTGCCATTGCTTCCTTAAGTTGCTTCCCTATTTTTGAAATCTAGGACTCAACCTTTTGCGTGGCTCCACTGTGCCTTATTAAACCATACTTGCTGATAATCACTGCTGCTCAGGTGGCTGTCTACCTCAACATTAGAAACATTCTCCGTTTAGGTGCTAGGTTTGGCATCTTCTCTTCTCTCATGAGTTCCATTTCCATTCAAATTGAGTCCAGCATATTTTTGCTTTTAACAATTTTTACAGGTGAGACACTCTAATCCACATCCAGCAGATTAAAATCTCCCATGAGTATCTCTCTGTTCATTTTTACTTTTTGGATGTCCTTGACAAGAGCACGGTTCTGGTCTTTCACCTCTTTTGGAGGTCTATAGACCGCATTGATGTACAATGCATAGCTCATCTTCCACCACTGTTGCTAAGCTCGTCACCCTTCTTCTCATGTCACTTCATTGGCTCCCTATTTCTGCATCCAGTTCCCTATTACTGACCTATAAGTGCCTTCATTTGGCTGCTCCTCAGTACCTTTCCTTTCTTCTCTCTCCCTACACCCCCCTCCTTGGGAACTCTGCTCTTTTGGCAGTTCCCTTCTATCTGTGCCCTAGTCTCCACCTCCTATGTGTTTCTTTGCCATTCCCCTAGATCAGTGATGGCTAACCTTTTTGAGCCCGAGTGCCCAAACTGCCGCACAAAACCAAAGAATTTCCTCAAAGTGCCAGCACGTCAATTAAACCTTAACAACAAGATTTTAGTATCTAAAAACTCTTTATAAAGTTGCCTGAACTATGTAACATCATTTGTAAAGGTTGGAATCTTTGTATTGTCAGAGAATCAATTTGATTCACAATCCTTTGGTTTTCATTTCAATTTATTGGCAATTTATAATGTTTTAATGATTTCATTCAATTTAATGAATTTAGGAAGAATTTGATTCAGTTACACAATATATTTTAAATGTATTATTCACATAACATGTCAAATGTATCCTGAGTAAAAAAAAGATAAACTTCTTAAAACTGTTAACTGTGTCAGGACTCGGTGTGTATTCCCAAAAAATTAATGTGATGTTTGTTGTTGCATGCATGCTGATAACTTGTCAATCCTTCGCTCATAATGCGTTAATTTCAGAGCAACACATGCAGCACTCATGTCATCCGTTAATCTGTTTCTAGCATCAGATTTTATATGATTCAAAGCCGAAAACAGCTGCTCACAAGCATAGGATGACCCAAACAAAGTAAGAAGAGCAATCCCAAGTGCTTTCATGGACTTAAAATTGTCTGGCAGAGAATTCCACGCTTTTAGGATTTCATTTTCAGAACTGCTAGCAGTGATTTCATTTGTCACCCTTTCACACTCAATACGTTCAAGAGCCGCACGCAGGTCATTGAATTTACTTTTCCAGATAGAGCTTTCTTGAAATTCCAGTAGCTCCATTTCCAAGTTTTGAATATCCAACCACTGTAAGCAGGAAAGATCAAGATCTTCAAATGTGGACTTTTCTGGGGAAGTAATAAATGAAAGGGTTGTCTCCATCTTACGGAACTGAGAAAATCTTTTACTAAAATTCTCCTTTGCTTCGGCTACAATGGTGGAATATGCTTTGTGGATTTCCTGGTGTTTTTTATGACTGTCCAGGAGGTGTTGACACAGCATCGTCCATTTCCGCAAATGGCTGCGACCTGTAGCCTCGCCTGCTCACCCGGAGGGGCCCGTACGTGGGGTGCCCACTGCTCCCCAGCCTCCCGTTTCCACGTGGCCCCAAGGCATTGCCCAACATTTTGGGCAGAAGGAGCAAATAGCTGGCATTCGCCTCCGTGCACAGCGGCCTCGTTGCTGATCTCCTCGCAGGGGACCAGGAAAGTGTGAGACTGGGCAGCCGAGCGCCAGATCCAAGGTCGGCCACTATCGCGCGCTTCTCTGCTCTCCACATGTACGTACACAGACTGGGCAGGAACACACACACACATACGTGCAGAGCTGGGGACACATCACAGCGACTCTCGGGCTCACCGACGGCACCGGCTCGGCTGCTCTCCTCCGTCCACCCGGGCTGGTCCTGCAACCCGAGCCGGTCGCCTGTCGGCTAAAAATAGCGCGGCCAGGTCATGGGGTGCGCGCACTGCAGAGCCCCTGTCACTTCCCTGGCGGCCGGCAAAAGCTCTTTAGCCTTCAGGGCCAGTGCTAGGGTGTTGGGCAATCTTAAGCGAACCTTCAGCCTTAGGTTTCTCTCCCCCCCCAAACAGATTTTAACGATTAAACGCTACAGTCATGATCTTAGAAATGCCACCCAGCCACAAGTAAAAATGCCTAATCGCGCATCATACGTGTAAATGTTAAGCTGTGTGTGTGTGCGCGCCCTCTCCCTGCAGGCTGTAGTGTTTTGCTTTGACGGCCCTGAAGGGAAGGTACTAAGGAGTACTCCAGGTGCACCCTCGGGCACAGGCCAGATGAGCTGCAAAGCAGACACCAGCACACTCACCTCCCGCCGCGCCACATATCTTAATTGCGGACCTTCCCGCGTGCCAGCTGCAAGGCCTTCGCGTGCCACAGCTGGCACGCGTGCCATAGGTTCGCCATCGCTGCCCTAGATATAGCCCTCAGCTGTTGCATTGTCTGTCTTGACTAGATGTAAGTCTCTGCATGGTGCTGTGTTTGCCTTGTAGTGCTATACAAATAAGTAGCAGTATAACAACATAAACATTGTCATACTGGATCATATCAAAAGGTCCATCATGCTTAGTATCCTGTTTCCAACAGTGACCAAACAGGTCACAAGTATTTGGCAAGATCTCAAAAAGTAACCAGCATCCATGCTGCCTACCCCCAGAAATATGCAGTGGATTTCCCCCAAGACCTTAATAATGATTTATAAACTTTTCCTCCAGGAACACATTCAAACCTTTCTTAAACCTGCTGTTAACTGCTTTTACATCATCCTGCACAAATTTCAGAAGTTAGTTATGTGCCGAGTGAAAACATATTTTCTATTTGGTTTAACGGTGTTACTCAGTAACCTCATGACATCTCCTAGTTTTTGTACTTTTAGAAAGGAGTAAAATGATAAATGTCTACCTGTTCCACTCCACTCAGAATTTTACAGACTTCTGTCATATCTTCCCTCAAGACTTCAAGCTGAAGAGCCCTAACCTCTTTAACCCTTCCTCACAAGAGTCATTCCACCCCCTTTATCATTTTAGCCACTCTTCTCTGTACCTTTTCTAATTCTATTCTATCTTTTTTGAGTTGCGGAGACCAGAACCACACACAGTACTCAAGGTGTGATCATAGCATGGAGCAGATACAGAGGCATCATGATTTTCTTTGTTTTATTCTCTATGCCTTTCCTACTAATGCCTAATATTCAGTTTGCTTTTTTCCCCTGCTGCCGCACACACTGAGCAGATTTCAACGTATTGTTCTTGGTAGTGACTAGTGGAACCTAGCATTGTGTAACAAATTTTGGGTTATTCTTCACTGTGTGTATCACTTTGCAATTGTCCACATTAAATTTCATCTGCCATTTGAATGCACCATCTCTCAGGGTTCCCCTTGCAATATCTCACAATCCACATGTAATTTAAGAACTTTGGATAATTTTGTGACATTATCAAATCTGATCACCTCACTTCTTCCTATTACCAGATCATTTAAAAAGCCCAGCCCCAGTACAGATCTCTGGGGTATTCCATTATTTAATCTTTGCCCACAGAAAAAAATTATTTAACCTTGCTCTCTGCTTTCTATATTTTACCCAATTCTCAATCCATTGTAAGATATTGCCTCCTGTACCATTTTTTTCTTTAGTTTGCCCAGCACGGATGTCAGGCTCACCAGTCTGTAGCTCCTGGATCACCTCTAGAAGTGTTTTTTAGACATCTTCATATACCTTAGACTATTTTAATGATAGACTGCAAATTACTACTAGTAAATCTGCAATTTCATGTTTTGAGTTCTTTCAGTACTCTGGGGATGTATACTATTCGGTCCATGTGCTTTTCTCTACCTCAGTTTGTCAATTTGCCCTATTTCATTCTCCAGATCCATTAAGATTTGTTTCTGTTGCTCTGAATCAGCAGCAAAACAATTTCTGACATCTTCCTCAATTAAAGGCTGAAGCAAAGAATTCATTAAGTGGCTCAGCTATGGCCTTGTCCTCCCTGAGTGCCCCTTTTAACCTTGAATCCAAATGCACATGAAAAAGTTTTTATTATGAGTTTTTGCCTCTACAGCAAGCATTTTTCCACATCAATTTTTTGACTTCCTTATGTATACTTTACATCTAACTTGCCAGTATTTATGCTATTTCCTATTTTCTTCGTTTGGTTCCTTTTTTCATTTTAGAAAAAGATATTCCTTTTGGCTATAACAGCCTTTCCCCACCTCACCTTTAAACCATGCTGCTCTCCTTTGGCCTTTCTTCCATCATTTTTAAATAGGTGGGCTATATCTGGTCTGGGCTTCCAAGATGGTATTGTCTTAACCTTTGCTGCTGATCTTTTTATGATAAAATGGTTTAAAAAGAACATAGTTTCCCCTCCACAACTCTAGGTCTACTTCCAACATTAGGGAGCTTGTAGATCAGTAATTATTACCCATTGTGCTAATCTAGCTTGCCATGTTCCCTCTGACAGTGGCCATCAGCAAGAACTGAGAGGCTGGGACAGACTTAACAGAGTAGGTAAATCCTGCCATCCTGCTGCGTAATTCCTTTGTTTTACATCAATTGCAATGCTGTGCTGTGCTATGGTGGAAGGTGGGCAGGCAGGCCAAATATATAAATTCATCAAGCAAAGAGAGCACATGCAGCACTGTCCATCCCATCATGCCCAGCAACCATGGTTTAGGGGTGCACCGAATACAGGGTGGCATCAATGACACGTACACCAAACTGTGATCAACCTTTCATAAATTTGTGCAATCCCTTTGAGATCAATATTCAAAAGAATCCACACAGCTAAGTAAGGACTTTGAAAAATTACCAAATTACCAGTCAAATTTAGCATTCTAAATGTCATTAGTTGATTAAGTTTAGTTGCGCAAATTCCGGCCAGGCATGACGGTCGGAATAAGGTTAGGTGGCTAGTACTGATTTTCATTGCTAGCTGCTAAATAAGTCTGGCCAAATTTAGGCATTGCACATATTTGTCAGGCCACGCTCCCTTCTGGCTCTTTAAATTTTTAAGAAATTAAGCTTAGGCAGCCTGACCTCTTTCCTTTATTCATTCAAATTTACCTCTATGGGAACCTCTTTCCTGCCTCTGGCGGCACCAACACTCATGGAAAGGAAAAATCATCTGTGGGCAATCTCCCTACCTTCTTCCCAACTCATTAAGAGAGACAAAAAGCTCCTTGGTCTGGGGATTCTCCTCTCCAGCCTCCCTGCCCACTTCTCCTTGAATGCTGTTTCCCTCCCTTGTTGGCACATCATGCTGCCCCAAAGGGCAAGGATGCCAGCTGGGATTACCCCTTCTCCCTCCCACCCATTCAAACTGGAGTCAGGGGCAGAGAAGCTACCGAGATCATTCATTCCTTCTGTCACAGAGCCACTATTTTAAAACAGAATATGTAGAGATATTTTTTTAATAGGCTTAGTTGGCAAGGAGTTGACATTTAGCATTAGAAACGTGCCTTATAGTGTACACTGGACTCTGAATTAATGCATTTGGTTCATTAAGATTAAAACGGATCATGAAGACTGGTTGAGAACCACTGCTCTAGACGGAGATGCAGACATTGGTGAAAAAGTGGTTCTTGATATATGATGTTGACCCTCAGTATAATCTCATATAGGGGATGCTCAATTTATGAAGCACCCAAAGTCCTCTATAAAGCTGATAGGCCAGAAACACAGAAAGGCGTCATGCAACGATGCTGGAAGTTGACCTCCTTGTAGAAATACCAAGTATGTCATATGGTGTATGTACACGCTGTCATCAACCCATGGCTGTTAGGACAAACTATGGCTGTGGCAAAAGGTTAGGGCAAGAAACATAACATACTGCTCAATGCAGAGTTGAAAAACTTCAATAGGATCAACAGTAGGGCCCCACTGCAATATCTTGCTGCTCCCAGTGTAGAGTCTTGAAAGAAATTTGTTTTTGCTTTCTTTACCAAACTGATTTTGGCAGAGCAGTGAATAATGAGTGGGACTTCTCATTTACAATGACTGGAAAGCTCTTATTTGGTACAGACGGCATAAACTTGTAAGCCTAGATTTATCCCCGATATTGAAATAACTGTAGCCATAGTGTTGTTGCCTCTGAAATGGGACTCCCACCATGCACTGAAAGAATTCTGGGCACGAAATCTCAGATGTTTCTAGAAAGAATTTATGATGAACTGAATCCAAATCTGGAAAGTTCTCCAGTAATAGCTTGTGACGTCCTAGAGTGTGGAGAGGATTTTAGTAGTAGACAGCATCAGCGTGACTAAGTGGAAATTAAAAGAATAAAGACAGATCTTAAAGAGGTTTGTCTCTCTGTGCAGGAATTACACCTGTAGATTGAAAGGTCAGCACAATGGGAGGTGGAATGCTGAAACTCTGGAACATTTTACAGTACCCCCTACCAAACTTGCTGACCTCACATTGCAGAACAAAGATGTTCTGGAAAGATCATGGAGTGACTGAAGGTGGATCATCCAAGTCTGATGGTAACCCTGTAATTGGAAGTCTTGGGGATTGCTCTGTATATTTGCAGTGCTGGAAAGCCTTGTAGTTTATCTGCACAACCACTACTAAAACATTATGTGCATGCAAGCTGTGCTGATGTATGCAGGGAAGATTGTGCACACAGAGATTGCCAATGTGCACTAGTAGTGTACAAGAAAGACTATCCTGGCAGAGGTGGGAAGATTCATAATGTCCCTGAACTGGCAAGGAGACAGAACTGACTCTGTGGGGCTGAGCAAAAGTATAGCGCTTGGAAGCCTCAGCACAGATTAGACCATGACTGCTATACACTTTTCAGGGGGTTGCAGAGGATACCCTTAGATCAAGCCTGTACGAGTGCTCTGAAGACATTTGTGCTTTTAACTTGACATCCTTCAAAGAGTTTTTTGGTCAGGGACATGATTTCCAGGACTCCTTTGCAACTGGACATTTGTTGCCACTATGCAGGAAAGTTAGTTCTGCCGTAAGTTCTAGTTCTTTAAGATGATGGAAAAAAACATCTGAAAAATGCAGAGGTCACGTCTTTGCAGAATAATCAGGAGAACTCTGTGTCCATTCGGCTGAGAAAACAGAACTGCACAGCTGAGACTGCTGCATCTAGGAAAAGCCATGCATCTTGGATGGTCCCAGGGGTCTGCATTAGTAAACAGAATCACTGAGTCTCCTTTCATTTCTTTCTCAGTTTTATATTCTCCATTATGTGTCTCCTCCATGTGTTGTCCAAGCTTTTCCTAACTTTTGAGTCTTGCTTTGTATGGAATCCTCCTCTGTACCTTTTCTCATGTACGATGGCCTTTTTGACAATGTTCAAGATGCGGAACTATTATTGGTATTAGTGACTGCAAAGTGATCTTTTATTTTGTTTGCAAAATCTTGCTTAATTCTTTACATTGTTACTCTTTTATTCCAGGTAATTGGAGCCAAAATTATTGGTGAATAGATACATCAGGATCTTCCAGAACTGATCAAGGGGGCAAGAAAATGAAAAGTGGCTAGCTTCACTATTGATAGCTGCAAAGTAATAGACAGGGGAAAATGCAGTCCATATGTCCTATGCAAATACTGGTTTTACCCTTCAGGAAACAGATCTTGCATAGGACATATGGACTGCATTTTCCCCTGCCTATTACAAGTAGTCCCGTGCTCCACCAGTACTGGAGGCTTTTCCATTTCCATTCTGCAGGGGAGGCCGAGTGGCTCTTCTAATGGAGTGAGAGAGAGAGGCAGGTAAAGCAGCTTTTAGTAATAGTCAGGCTGTCTTTCCAAAGCTCACCATGATGTAAAGGCACATGCATAGCATGAGGTACGCTTCCAGTTCCCTGAAAATAAGATTGCAGGAATAAATAAAACATATTTACTGCAAACTCACTTCCAGTATAGTTGAGATGGAGCAGCACTGAACAAAAACATCATCACCGTCAAAAAGAAGATAAAATCTGATGACTTTCAAGTCAGAAACACTGCAAGCCAGAGTCAGTACCAGCAGGTTATAACACCCCAAACCCAACTATGCCAGGTTGAATATGGCTTTGCAACATCTAGCATGCGCACAATGTATCCGAAATCCTTAAAGCTGAATTTAAATTGTACCTTACTGTAACCCCTGTGACTGAATCATTACTCTTTGAAATAGATTTCAAATCCTCATTGTATTTCAATTAAAATGCACCTTTCCTTGTAACCCATACATTGTAACTGAAGTGTGATTACTCTGTGTAGCAGGTATTTACTCTATTCTACTACTCAGACTTCCTCGAAGCTGACCATTTATCAATCCATTATTACGGAATACAATAGCAGAAGAGATCTGCAGGGCCCACCGAGTCTGCCTCAAGTTTATTCCTTTAGCAATGCTGTAAACCCCAATCAGTTTCTGGTCTTCCTTATAATTCTAGGTGGCTAAGGATGGTTTTCACCAGTACCAAATTTTCTTGAATTCTGTTACCATTTTTTCCTTCACTACCTCACTTTGAAGGATACATCCACTATCCTCTCGGGGGAAGTGACATTATGCCAGAAGCTACCCCTGTGGCCTCATATTATGACCCTTTGCTTACAGCATATCTTCCACTGATGATCCTTTAATTCCACGGTATCAGGATGTCTGTCATATCTGTTCTTTCTGCTAGCTTACAAATATTTAGGTCTGTAAATCTCATTTTGGTAGGCTGCTTCTACTCAGTCTATATCCTTTTGTCAGTACTGTCTTCAGGCCGGGACACACAAACACAGTCACAAAACAGAGGGCAGTAGCAAAAGGCCCATCCTGTCCACACTGTGAAGGATGTCTCCCAATCGCCAGCCATACAAACAAGCGTGACCACTTGCGGGATATCACTCTTTATCCAAGTCAGGTTTTTGCTGTCTTCCACCCTGGGTAGATGAGCACTGAAATGTCAGTTGTACTCCAAAACCTAGCTCCTCCCTCCCCCAATTATGTAATGTTCTAATGAGTGAGTGAGAAAGCATAGTTACTGACCTGTAACAAGTGATCTCCAGGAACAGCAGGAATTTAGTCTTTACATATGGGTGACATCGGGAACTGACGGAGCCCACATGGGAAGCTCCACAGCTACCAATTGGAAAGCCTTTGGGAGCACTCCACTGCACCTGCGCTACTGCCTTCCCGCTCTCCCAACTCCCTCTCCTCAGCTGAATGTGTAGCTGAACAGAAGGAGTGAAAAACAAAAGCAAAAAACCACCCTACCGCTCCAAGAGGAAGAGGGCGCATTGTGAAGACTAAATTCCCGCTGTTCCTGGAGGTCACCTGTTACAGGTGAGTAACTATGCTATCTCCAGGAACAAGCAGGAATGTAGTCTTCACATATGGGACTCCCTACCTCCCAGATCTCTGAAAAGCTGGACAGGACAGAAAGTCGTACAAGGTCATCTGAATCTAGACTTCCTTGCCAAGGAGATCTGGCAAGAATAGTGGGGTGGGGGTAGGAGTTGTTCCTATGTTCCAAAGAGATGTTGAGTGACCACTGGCATCGCAGTAGGAGTCCCTGTTCAAGCAGTTGTGGACAGCAAAAGTATCTATGGAGGATTATGTTACAGCCCGGCAAATTTTACTGATGGCTACTGAACAGAGGTTGGCCACCAATGTTGCCATTGCTCGGACATTATGTGCAGTAACATGACCTGTGAGGGTAAGTCTTGCTTTGTCATAGGCGAAAGATATACAATCTGCTATCCATCTGGAGAGCGTGTGTTTTTGTTACAGTTAGACCCAAATGATTAGGATCAAAGGATACAAACAATTGGGAGGACCTTATAATGTCTTGTGTCCTTTGGAGATAGAAGGCTAGAGCCCTCTTGCAGTCAAGTGTGTGCAGGGTTGCCTCTGCATAAGTGAGGTCTTGGGAAGACCAGAAGGATCACTGACTGATTAATGTGGAAAGGTGACGTCACTTTAGGTAGAAAGTGGGGATGTGGGCAAAGGGCGACTCTGTCATGATGAAATCTAGTATAAAGTGGATGCGCCACTAAAGTTTGCAGCTCATTGATGTGCCTGGCTGAGGTCAAGGTGATGTGGAATAAAAATTTCCAAGATAAGTAACGCAGGTGTGTCATAGCTAAGGGCTCAAATGGGGGCTTGAGCAGTTGAGCTAAATTTAAAAATTTACTGAAAACCCACCTTTTCAACATTGCATTTAACCTCTCCTCTAGCCTCTGCTGATTCTCCCTCTCCCCCTCTTGTGATTTCTATGCCTCTTGCTGCCCTGTCCTAATAGTATAATTCCTTTCCTTTCAGGCCTTGGCCTCTCCTTTCCTTATTTTGTATTGTAAACCACTTTGTTTGTTACAAAAGGAGCGGTATATCAAGTGCTCAATAAACAAACACATAAGAACATAAGATATGCCATACTGGGTCAGACCAAGGTCCATCAAGCCCAGTATCCTGTTTCCAACAGTGGCCAATCTAGGTCATACGTACCTAGCAGTTTCCCCAAAAGACACAGGTTCCACAATGCTTATACTGGGTCAAGCATTGATATCCTGGGTCCCTTCTTAATAATGGTTTATGGACCTTTCCTCCAGGAACTTGTCCAAACCTTTTTTTAAACCCAAGGGGATGGAAGGATACTAAAAAGGTTAGGGCTCTTTAACCTGGAAAAGAGACAGCTGAGGGGAGATATGATAGAAGTCTAAAAATTAATGAACGGAGTGGAATGGGTAAACGTAGATCAATTGTTTACATTATCAGAATATAGAAAGACTAGGGGACATGCAATAAAGCTACAGGGTAAACTATTTAAGACTAATAAAAGAAAATAGTTTTTCACTCAACGTGTAATCAAACTCTGGAATTTGTTACCAGAGGATGTAGTAAAGGCTGTTAGTGTAGCTGGGTTTAAAAAAGGTTTGGACAAGTTCCTGGAGGAAAGGTTCATAAACCATTATTAAGAAGGGACCCAGGATATCAATGCTTGACCCAAGTACAAGCATTGTGGAACCTGTGTCTTTTGGGGAAACTGCTAGGTACGTATGACCTAGATTGGCCACTATTGGAAACAGGATACTGGGCTTGATGGACCTTGGTCTGAACCAGTATGGCATATCTTATGTTCTTATGTAAACCAAGGCTGACGGGGCCAGTGAGGGGCTATGAGTATCAGAATCCTTGACTGTTTGCAGTTTGAATAGGGTCTTTGGGATCAGGGGTATGGGGGGAAAGGCATAAATTAGTCCTCGACTCTAGTGAATCATGAAGGCATCTGATGTCAGACTGAATTTGGATGGTATCCTGGAGCAGAACTGTGGAAGTTGTGAATTTTGTGGAGCAGCAAAGAAATCTATCACTGGGGTCCCCCAGGTTTGGAATACTTTTTCCACAATCTGCGATCTAGGGTCCATTCGTTAGGCTGTAAGATCTGACTTAGCTTGTCCGCCAAGTGATTGGATTCTCCTGGAATATGGACTGCCCAGAGGTGCATATGATGGAGAATGGTAAAGTTCCACAAGTGGCAGGCTTCCCTGCAGAGAGGGAGAGAGCCGGTCCCCCTTTGTTTATATAAAACATTGCCACCTGATTGTCTGTCCTGATTAGCATGTGGCTGTTGACAAGGTAGTACTGGAAAACTCAGAGAGCATTTATTACTGCTTGAAGCTTGAGGAGGTTGATTTGTTCGGGGGATTCCTGAGCTGTCCACAGGTCTTGTGTGGAGATGGAATCCAGATGGGCTCCCCAACAGAGCTTTGATGCATCTGTAGTCAGAATATGTTAAGACAGGGGTATCTGAAAAGATGACCCTACGAGAAGATTTGTTGTGGTGCGCCACCAGAGGAGTGATTCGGTCATACTGGGTATTACATGTATGATATCTTGGAGATTCCCTGTGGCTTGGGTCCACTGGGTTGAGGGGGCCCATTGTGCTATTTGCATGTGTAAGAACTAAGGACCCCAAATTCTTCCACAAGCTTCTTAAAACATTCCTTTTCAGAGATCACTAGTCACATAATCAAAATCCCCTATGAAAGCATCAAGCATCCCACATTACAAGATTATCTCCATTCTTTGATTCCAACAAGTTATAGACTTATTCCACTGTACATCGTTTACATTTAAATCAAATTAAAATTTGTTAGTTTTACCTTGTCCCTTTACACTCCTGTTAAATGGGGTTTTTTTGTAATTCTGTTCTATGTAATGTTCATGCTTTAAAGTTCTCTGTAAACCGCTTTGATTCACTAAAATCGATAAATAAGCACAAATAAAATGTGTAGCCTCGCATAAGGGACCACATGTACTGTGGAGGCCATGAGGCACAGAAAGTCTTGAGCCATGGCAGTCTATTGCTGATGCATGTGGGTGGCTAGATCCATCAACCTGCTCATACAGTCCCATAGGGAGGAAGGCTCTGGATTGCTGAGTGTCCAGTACTGCTCCTATAAATTCTAACCTTTGGGTTGGAGCGAGTTGGGATTTTGGGAAGTTTATCACAAATCCTAGATATGTAGCAGTGCAAGAGTTTGTTGATGAGATCAGCAGAGTTCTCCAGGGGAGTCTGCCTTTATTAGCTAGTCGTCCAAGTAGGGGAAGACAAAGACTTTAATGCTTCGAAGATATGCTGCTACTACAGCCATGCACTCTGTGAAGACCCTTTGTGCAGACGCCAGACTGAAGGGAAGGACCCTATATTGATAATGGGTTCTCTGATAGGTAAAGTGAAGATACTGTCTGTAGTCTGGAAGAATCAGAATGTGTGTATAGGATTCTAAGATCTAGGGAACAGAGCCAGTCATGTTCTTGCAGGTAGGGAAGTAGAGTTCCCAGAAAGATCATTTTAAATTTCTCCTTTACAAGAAGCTTGTTTAGTTCCCTGAGGTCGAGAATGGGCCTGTAGCCTCCTGAATTCTTTGGAATGAGGAAGTAGGGGGAGTAGAAACCTTTTCACAGTTAGTTTAGCTTAGAGGGACAGCACAGTTAGTTTAGTTTAGAGGGACAGCTGCTATAGCTCCTTGGGAAAGGAGATTGTGGACTTCCTGCTTGAGCAGGGCATCTAAGGGAGGTTGGGTGGGAAAATCTCCCCTGAAGTGGTGAGGGGGAAGTCCCTGAAAACTTAGTGGGTAACCTTTGTGAACTATGGATACAGTCCATTGTTCTGTGGTGACAGAGTGCCATCGATGTGCAAAGTGACAAAGTCTCCCTGGAATGGTGGTGGGTTCCTGAATGTGCAGAAGACTGGCTGGTGGTTGGTTGCGGCTTGGCTAATCTGTTTTGTTTTGTTTTGCCTGCTTAGGACCCTGTTGTTTCTGCTGGGTCTGATAAGCCAGTTGGGAATAGGAGGGGTAGAACCATCTCTTCTTAGGGCAGAAGGTTCTTTTGGCTGCTGCCTTTTTCTTGGTATGGTCAGCAATCTGGAGAGCCGTTTAAAGGTTGTCTCATCCATTTCCAGTTCTCCAGCCTTCTCTCTCCAGTTCTTACAAAAGAGGTTTTCTCCAGTGCAGGAGATATTGCCCAGTTTTATCCAGGGCCCATTGTTCCAAGTCTGAAGCTTGGCGCCAAGCCAACCGCTGTGCATCGATGCAGTAGAAGAGGCACTACTGGTGGACTCAAAGGTATCGAATGCTGCCCTATTCACAAATTTTGACACATTTTGGCTATGTGCCAGAACAGTTTGGAAAACAAGTCTCTTTTCTTCAGGAAAGAATGGAAGGAAACCTTCCCAGTCCTTACTGAGTTCCTTGAGGAACATCCCTATATAGAGGATGTAAAAGTTAATCCTGGCTAGCATCAATGCTTGGAAGGATTGGCAGGCGAAGGAATTGAGATTCCTGGATTCCCGTCCTGGAGGTATGGAGTAGTGGTTTTTGAAACTTTTGATGTGACACATCGCCAATTCAACCACTATAGAGTGGTGTGGAAGCTGTGGTTTCTGGAAACCAGGACACTCTGGTACCCTGTACATGGTATCTAGTTGGTGGCTAATTGGGGAAACTGTTAGAGGAGAATCAAGTTGTGGAGGATCCGGTGTACTGGGAGGATTGCGGCCTCCTTCGGGGCTGTGGAATACTGAAGTATACTCTTGGTTCCAGTTCTGATGCTGCTGGAATTGATAGGCCTGCTGCCATGTCTCAGATAAATTCCTGAAACGACATGTCCTCAGGAGGGGATTTTTGCCGAGTATTGATGAATGGAGGTGAGGGTTCAGAGGCAATATCCTGGAGATCCGTGGAATCGAAAGTATCTGAATCTGACACCAGTGAGTATCGATGATGCCAACGGCTGCATGAACGGTGTCAATGCTCCTCAATGTCCTCGGGGCCTACACCTAGGGTAGTCCATGGGATTTCTGTAGTCAATATTGAAGTCTGTACCGACGGTTTGGTTCTCGATGTGGCGTGCATCAGTGCCGAAGGCGGTAAAAATGCTGAAGCCTGAATCGGAGTCGATAGAGTCATCAATATCGATGCTCCTGATTGCGATCCCGCAGCTGTCTGTGTAAGAGGAACTGAAGCTGCGAGGAGGGCCGCTAAAATCCTCTCCAAGGACAGCATCTGCTGATCCAAGGAGATTGCCTGCGTCTGATCCAAAGAGAGAATGGGGTTGGGTGCCACCATGCTAGAGCAAGGCATCGGGGGCTCTCCAGAGGTCAAGGCCTTGGGTACCTCCCGATTCCCCACAAAGGCTCCCGCTGGGGATGCCTGGGCCAATGGCCAGTCAGAAGAGGTCATGGAAGAGTCCTGGTGCTTGGAGTGGGATCTTTCCCTTGATTCCAGAGACTTGCCTGAGGAATCCTTGAACCTTTCTTTCAATTCTTTCAACTTCTCTGAGGATTCTTGAAACTTTACCTTGTCTTTGGACAGTTTTGAAGGAGATGTGGATTTTTCAGTCCTCTTCTCAGAGTGTTTCGACCCTTTCGAGTGCTTGGAATCATGAGAGCAAGAGGATACTCTAGAGGGCCACTGACAGAGTCCAATGGAAAGAGTTCTCCAAACATTTTGGCTCAGTTCCCTAGGCCCCTCTTTGTCATCTTTTTACAGAGGGAGCAATTTTGGGGTATATGTTCGGGACCAAGGCGTTTCAGATACCAATCGTATTTGTCTGTCACCGAAATGGTGCTGGAGCACTTGGTGCATTTTTTGAATTCATTCGAGAGTTTTCCATCGTGAAGATGGTGGGTAAAGCCCAGTGAGCGCAAGGCCCTGAGATAAAAATTTCTTGAAAAAAAAAAAGGAATTTGTGAGAAAAAATAAAAGAAAAATGATACTGGAATCGAGCAATACCGATGCGGAAAGGCAGAAGTGGCTTTAGAAAAATGTTTTTAAGTTCTTTTCTCTGTGACAGGGTTTTGAGCTGTTGGCTCCGCAGGAAAAGAACTGAGGGAGTTGGGAGAGCGGGAAGACAGTAGCGCAGGCACAGTAGAGTGCTCCCAAAAGCTTTCCTATTTGTAGCTGAGGAGCTTCCCGCATGGGCTCCGTTGGTACCCGATGTCACCCATATGTGAAGACTACATTCCTGTTTGTTCCTGGAGATAGTTGCTTGAACAGCTAGTCTCCTAGGTCCCTATGACCTTGCTATATGGTACCCAGCTTGGTTTCTAGGGCATTTTAGCCTGCCAGTACCACCACAGCTTATGAACTACATCATCACCAGGCAATGCTTCCTCCATCAAAACTTCATTTTTTCCGGGCCATCCATTTCCTTGCCTTTGCTGCGAAGGATGTGATGGATGCAACCTCCGATCCTGTTCCTACCAATCTATACTAGTTTTTACCAACCCTCTCCTGAGGCACAACTAGCCAATCAGGTTTTCAGGATTGACACAATGAGTATGTATGAGACAGAGCTACAGCACATGCAGATTTCTCTCATGCTTATTCTCTGGGAATATCCCGAAAATCCAACTGGCTAGGTGTGCCTCCTTGAGAGGGTTGGGAAACGCTGCTCTCTGTCCCAAGGTTGCTTGCATTTTCTTACAGAATTGGTTTCTATCATCTTTGCTAGTCGGTTATTCCAGGCAGTTATCACCTTCTCAGTAAAGTAGGCTTTTCTCATGTTTCCTATAAACCTTGCTTCTTCCAGTGATTTACTGAAGCATGTCAAACATTTGAATGTTTCCATCATATTCCCTCCTTTCCTCCAGCGAGTATATTTTGAGTGTCTGTACCATTTCAGCAGCCCTTCTCTGAACTGCTTCCATTCTCTCAATCTCCTCACTACAGTACAGCCTAAAGCTCTAGAACGCTCCTCAGATGAAGTCTTGCTAGTAACCTCTGCAGAGGCACGATCACATCCCTCTGGCTCTGATCACTACCTTGTAGTAGTGATTTGTTACTTTGAACTTTGAAATATTCAGGTACATATCACCAGGATAGTTTTAGGCACGTGACTGCTGAAGGGCTCATGGGATCTCAACAGATTAGTAAGACATAACTTCTCACCCAAAGTCACGCTCCCTTCTCCCTGACACCTCATAGTAGGGGCCTGCATGGCCAAAAGTAAAGTTCAGCTTATGCTCGTTTAAAAGAAATGTTTCCTGAATTCTGGGAATTTTTCATCTCTGTTTGACCTATTTGGTTTTTTGAGGGGGATTTTTGTTTGTTAATGGCATCCAATTGCTTGTAATGGCCTAATTTGTAGATATACACACATACAAGCAATATACATGCACTTTAAAGTTTTAGGTGCCCAAAAGAACTGAATGCATTCTCACGAGTGCGCACCCTTAATATTTAGACATGTGACTATTCACTCTACTCTTTTTTATTACAGACTACTTATTTGCTCAGAATAGAGCTCGACTTACAGCTTCTTGGGCCATCTCCTTGGCAGATCCCCTCATTATGGGGGCTTTCTCTCTCGTTTGCACACTAATGTGTATATATAGAACATATACAGCCAGTTTATTTCATTCATCAGCCCAATACCTTTTTCAGCACAGTGAAGTCTAAATTCTTCGTATCTGTACAGAATCAAGCTTGAAAGGGTTAAAGACGCCTTAGTATTCTTAATGTGAGTTTTAGCACTTTCTTACCATGAACTGCTTCCTTCACCTGCCTTGCCCTGGGGGTCATGAAAGCACCTGGTCATTCCTTGCTAAGGGTAAACCACTGCAGTGGGATTCAGCAGCTTGGTGAAATGAATTCAAGACTCCTTTTCTGCAAATTGAGAGACTTTGCACCACAGGGGGTAATCTTATAAGCCTTTCATGCATAGAAATATGCACACAAAAGGACTGAATTCTTTTACATGGTATATATGCAAGCATTCCTGGGAAATGCATACCTATACTATAAAATATGCACATATCTGCCTACCTTGAAGCATATATATATGCCTGCCCCTGATTTCCGGAGAGTCAGTTTTATAAAGAGCTGTACAGGTGCATTTCCATCTCTGTGCCCTGTTATAGAGCTCTTCTCTCAATCTCCCTTTACCAGCACACTTCCCATGATCACGAATAGATTAAACAATGAATCTCAACCTGGGGTCAAAAGGAGGGTCATTTTCTAAACTTGTTACACAAAGTAAGCACTTGCTATCAAAGCAGCAGCAAGCTATATAAATACCAAAATACTTCCCCATCAGTTCCAATGTTCAAAAGGACATTTTGGGGGAAATTTTTCCTTTGAAAATTAGCTTGCAGAAAAGGAACAGAGAAAAATGTCAGGTTAAAAAAAAAACCAATTAGCTTGCAGGCCCTTAGGTACCAAACGCCTGGAAGCTCTGCAGGTATTTTGCAAATTGCCCCCAAAAGACTGTGGACACATAAGAGGTTGATTTCTTCTTGCCCTACTCCTACAGTTTCCTAACAGCTTCATTCAGTACTTCCCTACACTGGGCAGTGTTTCAGCTGTTCTGCCTTCCTCAGGGGGTAACAAAACAAAACAAAGCATTTAAAACATGAACAAACATTATAAACGTAAAAGTAATACCATTAAAAGAATATATATAACTATATATATATATATATATATATATACACACACAAATAAAATCATAGGACATCTCTCAAAATATAATAAAAATTAAAATAACAAACCAAAGGCCAATGGCCATTTCAGATGTGGCCATTGCTCCATTTGTGACCACAAGACATTTCTTTGTACACCCCACTACTAACAAAACGTTCTTCCTAAGTGACTTCAAACTGCAAAACTGACCATGTAATCTATATTATAGTTTGTCCATGCAAGCTAATATATGTTGGCAAAACAAAATGCAGTTTACGTGTACATATGATAGAACACAAAAGTTGCTTAAGAAGACAAATTGAGGACAGATCTTTGGCTGTTCATTGGGCATCTGCTTAACACTCACTTTCTGATTTGAAGTGTCTTGTGCTTAGAGTGGTTAGATCACATCGGAGAGGAGGAAATATAGACAAGACTCTTCTACAATTGGAACAGAAATGTATTTTATGTTAGGTTCTCTTTCTCTGAGTGGCCTTGACCAGGACCTATCGGTTTCCCTCTGATCTGCCATTTGCACAAGTTGATATAAAGGTTTCTTAAGTTCCTTTCCTTCTTTTATCTAATGATTATATACATATTTTATGAATATCCCCCCTTTTTGATTTTATATTATATTTATCTATATATATATTTATATCTCTATATATTTTTTACCATATCACAAATCATTAGCATTCAATTTTACATTGGCCCTTCCCCCTCACCCTCGATTTCTTATTTAGTAGTCATTCAATTATTTAGGGCCCGATTCCGATCCCGACGTACCATCCGGACTGACCCGGACGTACAAAGGAGATCGCGATTCTGATCCCGTGGGGCACGTCTAGCCCACGGGATCAGAATCGCGAAGAAGCCTGTACATGCAGGCCAGGACTGCGATTCAGTCCCAGTCTCAACGTACAGGCACTACCCAGCTAACTCAGCCAGGGCTTTTAAATGGAGCCGTGGTGCCATGATGTCATGTTGCTATGGCACCGCGGCTCCATTTAAAAGCTGTGATGCCGGCCGCCTGCCCAAAATGTTAATTCCCCGCAGCCAGGGTCGGGCTGTGGGGAATTAACACTGCCCCCCCTGGAACAGGAAAATTGAAACATCCACTCTCCGCCCCCGTGCTGCCCCTTCCCCGCCCCGACCACCTTTCCCGCACAACTAGCGGGGAAGTTATACAGGGGCAGGATCTGGCACAAATAGTGGGGATGGACATCCAGTTGGGACGTCCATCCCTGCTATTCGTGTCTCAGAATGACCCCCTTATTGTTTTTACACACCATACACAAGGTTTTTACAACTATATGTTTTACATTAATTATTTACTTCATCTCGTTCAATTTCTGGTATCAGCTTTGGTATTGGGGCATAGTACCACATTGTTTTGGTACTAAGAGCAGCTTTAATACTTTTTTATCTCTTTCAATAGCAATATCCTCTCTTAAACCGCTTTCTGAGATGGCAGCATTAATATTAAATTGGAATTAATTAAAACGTCAATATACATGGCTATATTCCCCTGCTCCAATATAAATCATGCCGGTGCCATCCTTTTTACTTTCATTAACTCTCCGTTGCACTTTTGCACTTCTCTGTTGGTTTTGCATATATTGTCTAATGTCAAAAAATCCTTTTTAACAAACTAATTTTGTATTCCAAAAAACAAAGACATGAGATGCATTTTGATTATAGTAAGGTAACATTAATCTGTAAGGCTCTGCTCTTTTAGCTTGTGTACTGGTCACATATGCTGTACCCCACACTTTATACAATAATATTGTCCTCTTTCTGTGACTTGCAAATGAAGATTTCATTCTCTTCTTAGATTAAGTGACTTCCAAGATCACTTGTAGTTCCAGATACAGCTAGGTATGTTATCAATATACTCACCCCACCACCCTCCTGGGTTTCTCGGGCCTTTTATAATTACTAAAATCATAATGAGGGAGGAGTGGCCTAGTGGTTGGGGCAAGTTATCTCAGGCCGAAGGGCCAGAGGTTTGAATCCCGGTGGAGGACAGCAGCCTTGGGCCGGAAAGACTGGGGTTTCTAATCCCACAGGTGCTCCTTGTGGCCTTGGACAAGCCACTTAACACTCCATTGCCTCAGGTACAAAAACAGATTGTGAGCCCTTCAGGGACAAGGGAAAGCATACTTACTCACCTGTAACAGGTATTCTCCAGGAATAGCAGGAATCAGTCCTCACATATGGGTGATGTTGACACTGACAGAGCCTGCAAGGAGCATCTCCCCAGCTTTCAAAGAAAGCCTTTGGGACATGCTACCATGCATGTGTGGTCCCCCTTCCCGCCCAAGGGTGCCATCTTGCTCAGTCAGATGACATAGCCAGGACGGTATTAAAAACAAAAAAAAGATAGGGAGGCAACTCCCAGGGGAGGAGGGAGGGTTGTGAGGACTCATTCCTGCTGTTCCCGGAGACAACCTGTTTCAGGTAAGTAACTATGCTTTCTCCAGGAACAAGCAGGAAGTCAGTCCTCACATATGGGACTCTCTAGCTCCAGGCTGCCGAGGACCAAACCTCAATCAAAAGATCACTCCTCGATGCAAGAATACTCAAAAAATTTTTATATGTCGGACAAACTGTCAGGAGAGGAACCTTCTCACTCTTGAATGACTCATGTCCATTTTATTCATTTTTTGGTTCTAAAAACTGGAACTGAAACATAGACTTATCTGGCAAAGATCCCACATGCGATGGCGTTGCTTCAAGCTGTCAGATCCTAGGAACTCCCTCGTAAGACATGCATATTTCAAGCGCAACAGGGTGTCTACAATAGCTAAAGGCATTTGTGTGCAATCCTATAGGACGCCTTCCAGTTTTTAGAACCAAAAAATGAATAAAATGGACATGACAGTCATTCAAGAATGAGACAGTTCCTCTCCTGACAGTGTGTCTGACATATAAAATTTTTTTGAGTATTTCTGCATTGAGGGGTGATCTTTTGATTGTGGATACTTTCAGCGATTGCCTTTTTCTTGGGTCTACTTTGAGGACCGAACCACAACAGCACCGCCGGTGACAAATTGAGTAGCTGCGATTAGCAGAAGGCGAGTCCCCACGGAGTCTCTGCAAGACCCTAGTGTCCAGCGACACTATCACTCTGGTAGCAAGAACACAGAAGAGTCAGAGGGCAAGAGTTGCCTACACCCTGAGAATATTATGGAGTATTGCCTAACCAAAGGCACTGTTCCTGTGGGACTCGCTCTCCAGGCAGTAGTGAGCTGCGAACGTATGAACTGAAGATCATGTGGCGGTCTTGCAGATCTCCGTCATCGACACTGAGCGGAAGTTGGCCACTGATGTGGCCATCGCTCTCACACGATGCGTTGTGATCCAGTCAAGAGAGAGGCCAGCTCGCTCATAGGCGAGGGCAATACAGTCCGCCACCCAAGTGGACAGAGTTCGCTTGGTCACAGGGAGCCCCAGTCTGCTTGGGTCATAGAACACAAAAGGCTGAGGAGCAGGGGGGGGGGGGGGGGGGGGGGGGTGAGGGGCTTTGATAGTAGAAGGCCCCGGAGGAACCTGGAGTCCAGGGGTTGACTGGAGAGGGGTTTCTCTTTGATAGGGTGGTGGTGCACAGCTATTGCGCTTAGGTGCACCCTCACAGAGTTGGATTTCAGCTTGGTGTGTGACAGACGCAGCAGGTACAAAGAACCAGCTGCACGTGATAGGAGAAGGGATTCTCATTCTTCTCCACACTCCAAACAGAGAATCTTCTCCACTTAAAGGCGTAAGCCCGTCTGGTGGAGGGCTTTCAAGGGGCCAGCAGGATTTCCTCGACTTCCCCTGGGAGGTTGAAAGGGGCCTTTAGGCAGCCATGCTGTTAGCGCTAGAGACCTCAAAGATGGGGTGCAGAAGGCAGCCCTCTTCCTGAGACAAGCGATCCAGGACATGGTCCAGCGGAACAGGGAGCACCACTGACAGGGCAAGCAGCAGTGGAAACCAGGGCTGCCTAGGCGCGATCAATATCACCAATGTCCCCTTGCTCTGGACTATGAAGAGGGTCTTGGCGATCGGGGGGGGGGGGGGTTCGGCGGGAACGCATCGAGTAGACCCTTCGACCACGAGATCAGGAAAGCGTCTGCCGCCACTCTCCCCTGGTGCAGCTGGCGTGAGCAGAAGTGAGGTACCTGTGCGTTGCGCAGGGAGGCGAACAGGTCCATCACAGGCCTGCCCCAGCAGTGGAAGAGCTGCTTTATTACCCTGGGGTTCAAGCGCCACTCGTGAGGGCAAAGGACCCTTCTCAGCCTGTCCGCTAAGCCGCTGTCCTGGCCTGGCAGGTATACTCTCTTTTGCAGTGCACAATGGCATGCTCTTGTGAGCAGAAGGGCTGCCACCACCTCCTGGCAGAGGGAGTATGAATCCGTGCCCCCCTGCTTGTTGATGTAGAAAATGCCATAAGAACATAAGATATGCCATACTGGGTCAGACCAAGGTCCATCAAGCCCAGTATCCTGTTTCCAACAGTGGCCAATCTAGGTCATACGTACCTAGCAGTTTCCCCAAAAGACACAGGTTGCCACTTGGTTGTCCGTCTGGATCAGCACCGGGCAGTGCTGCAGGTGGTGGCGGAATGCTTGCAGGGCCAGGAAGATCACCCCTGAGTTCTAGGAGATTGATTGGTAAGAGTGACTCCTCCTGGGACCAGCTCCTTATGTGCCGTGATCCCTGCAATGTACCCCCCAGCCCAGGAGGACGGCGTCTGTGGTCAGGGTCCTCTGTGGTGCAGGTGCCTGGAATGGCATTCCTGCCTGGAGGTGGCGTACGTTTTGCCACTAGGTGAGGGACTCCACCAGCTGGTGGTTGACTCCGACCATGTCCCATAGTCGGCCCATAGTTTGAGTCCACTGTGAGCGGAGACACCATTGGGCTGTCCACATGTGGAGGCGGGCTAGGGGTGTGATATAGACCACTGAGGCCATGTGGTCCAGCAGGCGAAACAGAAGGTGAGTTGGCACAGATATGTGGAGGCGGGCTATGGGTGTGACATGGACTGTTGAGGTCATGTGGTCCAGCAGGCGAAGCAGAAGGTGAGCCGGTACCGAGTGGTGGTGTTGCACCTCTTCTGCAAGTTGCCTGAGGCGATCTTCCCTTTCCTTTGGGAGGATGGCCTTGACCTGTAACGTGTCCAACTGCATTCCTATGAACTCCAGGCTTTGGGTTGGGGGCAAGGTGGGATTTTGGGTAGTAAATGACAAACCCTAGGTGCTGCAGCAGGAGGACTGTATTTTCTGCGGCCTGCCTGACCTCTGAGTCTGTGCTGCCTCTGATGAGCCAGTAGGGGAAGACGTAGGCCCCCTGTAGGCAAACGTGGACGGCTACCACCGCCAGACACTTGATAAAGACTCTTGGCAAAGAGGCCAGGCCGAAGGGCAGCATCCTGTATGGGTACCTCAGCAGCACAGGCATAAATAGCTCAACCAGAGCTCTGTGATCCTCAGTCTTGAAGGACTAGAAAAGGGGGCTGTTACTTCTGGAGAGAGATCTGCAATTGTGAGTATATACTTCTGGGAATTTTCTGAAAGGAATTCTTTCTATTTAAGCTAATTAATCTGTGAACCCACTATTTTTTGTTAAATCAGTTAGGGCCTAGTAGCAGCAGTTTACGTTTAAATTTAAAACACAGAAGAGAACTTTCTGGTTACATTTCATACCCAGCAGAGAGCTTGTACTTTAAATTTAATAGTCACTCATGGCCTAGCATCAGCAAGGTGAAATTAGGCTTACCTGCTAATTGTAGTTCCTCAAGTGGAACTAGCCTAGTCCCGAACCTCTGGGTTGCCCATCTTCATGTTTTGCGCCCCAAAACTCTGGAACTCCCTACCACCCGAAATTCGTGCCATAACTGACATAGTCCAATTCAGAAAGGCCCTCAAACATAACCTATTCATCAAATACTACCCTACATAAAGTGCAAAATTTTCACTACAAACTTAATCACATTCCCTCCTTTCCCAAGCACTATTGATAATTATACGTAAATACCTCTCTCATGTGTTCGAATTAACAGATCAATATTCTATGTATATAGTTTTATCCCCATATTATCCAAGTTTATCGTATCCAAGTTTATCTTCCTGTTTTATGTAAAACCGAGCAGCCTGTTGTTCTGGTCTTTGGTTCTCTGTAAACCGCGCTGATTGTAAATAGCGCGGTATATAAAAAATTGAAATAAATAAATAAATAAAATAAATAAATCTCATCCTGCAGCTTGGAGACTGAGAAACTCCTTCTTTTGTGACATCACTGGTATATCCTCCCGGAGTCCGCCTCCTGCCACCAGTACCCTATTGACAAAGCAGACTCACCGGAGCAACAAGTAAGAATTTAACTAATAGTAATAACTACCAAGAACTGAAACCCATTACTCCTATCAACTGATGCTACAGAGGGAAAGAAACCCCCCTTAACTACTGTGACTTTAAAACTGACCAGGCCACTTCCTCACCCGAAAGACAGTGCCCCCCCCCAAAGAAAATGTCCAGTCGGAAAGCAAGGTCCCCTTCCGGAACCTGGAACTCCACCATTAAAACAGCGCTTACCTGTGATTCACATTGACACTTCAGGCCCCTGTTCGCATACGAACGCTTGGGAGGGAAACGGGACTAGACTAGTTCCACTCCAGGAAATACAACTAGCAGGTAAGCCTAATTTCACCTTTCTGATCGTGTCCCCAGTCTAATCCCGAACCTCTGGGTCTGTACCAGAGCAGTGAAAAAACATTAACCACGGGAGGGACCTGGAAGACCAGCCTGAAGCACTGCTGATCCAAAAAAGGCCTCCTCCGCCATTTGCACATCCAGCCGGTAGTGAGTCACAAATGAATGCAAAGACGACCAAGTCGCCGCCTTACAAATCTCCGCCGGGGACACCAACCTAACTTCCGCCCAAGAAGCGGCCTGAGCCCTAGTGGAGTGGGCTCGAAGCCCTTCCAGCACCATCCTACCTTTCAACACATAAGCCGACACAATGGCTTCCTTAATCCACCGTGCAATGGACGCCTTCGACGCCACCTCTCCCTTTCTCGGTCCCACGAACAGAACAAAAAGTCTATCCGACTTACGAAAACTCGCCATCCGCCTAAGATACTTCTTTAATGCTCGCCGGACATCCAAGAGATGCAACTTTCTCGATGAAGGGTTCTCCGTGCTCTCGGCAAACACCAGCAGTGAAATCTCCTGATTCACGTGAAACGCCGAGACCACCTTTGGGAGAAAAGCCGGCACCGGCCGCAAAACTACCTTTGCCGCAAAAAAGAAAAGGTAGGGTTCACTACAGGATAGCTCTTGCAGCTCCGAAACTCTTCTAGCCGAACAGATGGCCACCAGGAACACCACCTTTAGCGTGAGGTCCTTGAGCGACGCTCGAGCTAGCGGTTCGAAGGGCTCCCGCTCCAGCGCGTCCAACACGAACAGCAGATGCCACTTGGGAAAGATCTGTCTGCACGGTGGCCTCACGAGCACCACCACCCTTAAAACCTGTTTAACATCCCGTTGGCTCCCAAGAGTCTGACCTCCAAAATGACCTCTGTAGCATGACAACGCTGCTACCTGTACACGCAACGACGTGGCAGCTAGCCCTTTGTCGAAACCATCTTGCAAGAACTCCAGGATCTGTGGGATGGAAGCCTTCAAGGCCTCACAATTCCTGTCTAGACACCAAGCTTCGAAGATCCTCCAGATTCGAACATAAGCTAGCGAAGTAGACTGCCTCCTGGCTTTCAACAAGGTAGTAATGACCGCCGCTGAATACCCCCAAGACTTCAGCCGCGCCCGCTCAAGAGCCAAGCTGTAAGCGAGAACCGATCCACGTGAGGCATGAACAGAGGATCCTGAGTTAACAGATCCACTCGGAAGGGAAGCCGTCAAGGTTTTGCCACCAACAACCTTACCAGGTCCCAGTACCAGGGTTGGCGTGGCCAATCTGGCGCTATCAGAATTACTTGACCTCTGAATCTCTCTACCCGGTGCAGCACTCTTCCTATCAGAACCCACGGAGAAAAGACACACAGCAGCTGCCCCTCCAGCCAGTCCTGAATGAGGGCATCCAATCCCGCCGACATCCTTTCTCTGCACCTGCTGAAGAAGCGGCTGACCTTTGCTGACGTGAAAGTCGCCATGAGGTCCATGACCGGCGAGCCCTACCTGTGCACCACCATCTCGAACACCTCAGGATGCAGGACCCATTCCCCTGGATCCACCCTTACCTGACTGAGAAAATCGGCCTCCACATTGTCCACTCCTGCTACATGTGCTGCCGACAGACCCAAAAGATTCGCTTCGGCCCAACTGCACAAGACTTCGGCCTCGGCTTCCAGCGCTATGCTGCTGGTTCCCCCTTGCCTTTTGACATAGGCTACCGCCGTCGTGTTGTCGGAAAAAATTCGGACCGCTCTTCCCCCGAGGGAAGCCTGAAACTCCTGCAGGGCCAGAGACACCGCCCTTAACTCCAATCGGTTGATTGACCATGTTTTCTCTCGAGCCGTCCACCGCCCCTAGGCGAAACTGCCCTGACAGTGAGCTCCCCAGCCCAGCAGGCTGGCGTCTGTCATCAAGGCCACCCAGGCTGGTGTTTCCAAAGACGTCCCGCGCGCCAAGGATTCGAGAATCAGCCACCATTGTAGAGCCCGACGGGTGTCCTCCGGGCAGGGCAGCTTCCGTGACAGCGGATCCTGTTGATGCGACCCCGGCGGAGCAACGCTCTTTGTAATGGCCTCATGTGGAGGAGTGGCCTAGTGGTTGGGGCAAGGTAGTTCAGGCCGGAAGGTCGGGGGTCAAATCTCACTAGAGGACAGCAACCTTGGGCTGGAAGGACTGGGGTTTCTAGTCCCACAGGTGCTCCTTGTGGTCTTGGGCAAGCCACTTAAGCCTCCATAGCCCATGTTCCCTGTAAAATAGTTATCTCCAAGTTATAATGCCCTGTTCAATGTAATTTCAGTTTGTTCAATGTAAACCGCACTGATGCAGAATAGCGCGGTATATAAAAGAATGTAAATAAATAAATGTGAGCCCTTGCCCACGGCACCGTCTCTATCGTCGCCACCATGGTGCCCAACAGTTGGAGGTAATGCCATGCTGAGGGAGCCTTGTACCGCAAGAACCTCTCGACTAACTTCCGAAGCACCTGCGCCCGCTGCCTTTTTAGAAACACTTTCCCAATCTGAGTGTCGAAACAAGCTCCTAGGTATTCCAGACTCTGTGATGGAACTGACTCTTTGCCATATTGACTATCCACCCGAGACTTTCCAAGAAGGATACCACTCGGGCCATAGCCATCTCGCTCTCGGCCTTTGACTTTGCCTGGATCAGCCAATCGTCTAGGTAAGGATGCACCAGGATTCCTTCCTTCCTTAAGGCTGCCGCTACCACCACCATGACCTTCGTGAAAGTCCTCGGGGCAGTCGTTTAGCCCGAAAGGCAACGCTTGGAACTTGAAATGTCTGAACGGCACCACGAATCTTAGAAACCTGTGATGATCCGGTCTTATGGGAATATGGAGATACGCCTCCGACAAATCCAGCGACGTGAGGAATTCGCCCCTCTGCACCGTCACTATAATGGACCGCAGCGTCTCCATATGAAAGTGCGACACCCGAAGGCAACGATTCACTCCCTTGAGATCTAGAATCGGACGAACCCCTCCGTCCTTTTTCGGCACAACGAAATAGATGGAGTACTGACCGCAGCCGCACTGGTCTGGCGGCACTGGAACTACAGCCTTGAGATTTAGTAACCTTTGCACCGTCTCCTGCAGGGCTGTGCACTTGGCGACCGATTTGCCGGGAGACCGCACGAAGGCAACCCTTACCGGACGTAAGAACTCCAGCGCGTAGCCCTCTCGGATGACCTCTAGGACCCACTGATCTGACGTGACTCGGACCCAAGCAGAATAAAACTCCTGCAAACGCCCCCCTATGGGAAGCAAGGGCGTCTGGGTCCCCCTTATCTCATTGTGGCTTTCTGGGGTTGAGGGAAGAGGAAGGGGAGGGCCCGAAAACCCCTTCCCGCTCCGTGGAACCCCCGAAACCCCTGGTTCCTATTGGTGAACCGTCCTCTTTGCCCCAAAATGAACCTCTGGAACCGAAACCGGCGAAAATCCCATTGCTGCCCCCTGCCCACTGGGTTCGCACGGCCTGGCTTAGGCTTGTCCTCTGGTAATCTACCTCCTTTGGACTCCCCTAGGTCCTTGACCAGCTTCTCTAAATCTTCGCCAAACAACAGGTGCCCCTTGAAGGGAAGTTTACTTAATCTAGCCTTCGAGGAGCTATCAGACGCCCAATTGCGCAGCCACAGGTAATGCCGTGCTGCAACTGCCGACGCCATGCTTTCTGACAAACCGCACATGAGATCATAATGAATGTCCACTAGGTAGGCAGTACCCGACTCTAATCTGGACGCCTCTCCCGTCAACTCACTCGGCTGCCCACCTTGCACCTGCTGTGACCAGCGCAGGCATGCTCTCACCACCCACGCTCTGCAAATAGCTGTCTGGAGTGATAGAGCATTCACCTCAAACACCTGTCTTAACAACACATCCAACTTCCTGTCCTGAGCATCCTTGAGGGCCGCACTCCCCTCTACGGGAATGGCAGTCTTCTTGGTTACAGCCAAGACGGCTGCATCCACCTTGGGCGACTTAAACACCTCCTTATCCTGGTCCAACAAAGGATTCAGATGGCCCATAACTCGGGCACCTTTCAGAGGAGCCTCTGGAACGTTCCACTCCTCCTGAATCATCTCCTGAAATACCCTGTGCACCGGGAACGCTCTTTGATTCTTCCTGAACACCTGTAACAAAGGATCCTCCAACAACTCATCTTCCGCTGAACCTGGAACAGGCATATTGAGCACCTTTAGCGTCTCCATGATAAGCGCCGGTAACTCCTGAAGACTCGTACCACACTCGCTTGATCCTCTCTTTCAGAAAGCTCACCTTCCTCCAGCTCTTCTTCTAAATCCACACTGTGGACTTCCTCATACGACAGCGAACCCTCGGAAGCCACTGAAGGCTCTTCCCCCTCCCCCTCGGCACGTGGCCTCTTGGCCCCACACGGGGGTTCTTCAACCTGTAGGTGCGTTGCGCGCCTCTTTGCTCTGCTCGCGTCCACTGTATCCCTATGCTGCTGCGCATTACCAAACACCGTTTGCTGCAGCAGCACAACAAACTCTTGTGAAAAGATGGACGTCAGCTCTTTGGGCAGAGCCAGCTGAGAGGAGGGAGTGCCCGAGATGGAAGACGGACCAGCCACCGGCTCCTCCCATGCCACCTTGGATGCCTGCGAGGCCGAGCCCTCTGCTTTGGCCCCCAGAGCCCCCTCCTGCTCTTCCCGGGAGTGCTCCATAGCCAAAGTCTCTCTCACACAGGCTTTACAAACTCCTGAGCCTGTGCCCTTTCAAACCCCACACACTGAGGCTTGGAAGGCATTGCCGCCTAAAAGACAGCCGACCTGTTCTCTGCCCTCCTAGCCCGTTCCTCTCCTAAGCCGGGCAGCCGGGCCTGCAGAGCACAGCAGGCCCTGAGCAGAGAAAACTCCACTGACTCACTTCCTCTTTTTCTTTTTTTCTACCGTCAACTACAGCACAACTAAGAACTCCTTAAGGAACAAAGGAGAAAACACCCCCGGAGGTTCCCCCTGCTCGGATGCAAGCCCCACTGAAAGAGAACATTGCAGCCACGGCACCTGCCACGCCGACGCCACATGGCTAGGCCCAAAGCCCTCTTTGCGCCAAAACGCGCTGAATCAAAAAATCACTCCTACAATGCCCTCTTACCTGCGCCGACGGCAGAGCAAGCTACCAGGCCGTTTATACACGAACTTCGCTTGCCGCCGGCCCCAGAGCCAATCAAGCGCACAGGAGAAGGCTGCAATCCTCGCTCCTCTGAGTCTATGCTGCAGCCGTCGTGTGATGGTGAAGAGCCGCCAGGCATACTGACAGGCAAGCACGAATGTGCGGCGCTGGCTAGGCTCTGCTCCGAGTTCCCCCGATGTGATTCTCTACCCAAACGGAGCACCGGAGATGCTTCCCGCCAGGCAATCAGCCCCCCAACTGGAAAGGAGGGAGGAGAAGGGGGGGGGGGGGAAGAGGACAAGAGAGTTGGACTGCTGCAAAACTTAAAGGCACAGCACCTTAAAAAGAAGACTCCCCATTTTAAATAAGCTAAAACCTATGGCCAAAGTTAAACTAGATCCCACAATTCTCAATTGTTTCTCCAGTGAGCCCGGGCCTCCGGGCTCCACATCCATCCAGCTGCTTGGAGACTGAGGTAACTGGTGGCAGGAAGCGGACACCGGGAGGATATACCAGTGATGTCACAAAAGAAGGAGTTTCTCAGTCTCCAAGCTGCAGGATGAGATGGGCAACGCAGAGGTTCGGGACTAGACTGGGGACACGATCAGGAAAGTACTTTTAGTTTAAATTTAAAACACAGAAGAGAGCTTTCTGGTTAAATTTAGAACCCAGCAGAGAGCTGGTAGTTTAAATTTCATAATAAGTTAGAGCATAGCAGCAGCAAAGAGCTATAATTTAAATCAAATCAGAATATAGCTTACCTCAGCAGCACAGGACAGGGTACTGCGTAGCAGCCTTCTTTTAATAAGTGTTATTTCCCTTCCTCCCTCCCCAACACCCACCGTCCCCTGGGATAATCGTAGCTTTATAGGTACTTACACATCTTAAAAGACAGGAGGTGCTCTCAGGTGAAGCTCGTTACCCAAATCAGTCAAACACTAAGGACCTGAGATTAATTAAGCTTCAGGTGAACAAGGTATATTAAACGTATTAGGTACAGTTTTATTAGTATAAATATCCATAGCAACCCTTAGTAAGTAAAGAACTTAAAGATCTAAACATAAACTTAAAACTAGGATGCAGACAGCAGTCCAGCAGCGAGATGGGGGCTTTCCAGTCTTTTGCATTGAGTGTCACATGTATGATTTTCTCTCAGTTGGTGAGAGGTCTTACGTGTGCACTAGGTGCAAGGAGCTCTCGCACCAAGGAAGTTTCTCCAGGACCATGTGCCCATAAGGGTTAGGACAGCCGTTATAGTTGGTGATTCGATCATTAGGCATGTAGATAGGTGGGTGGCTGGTGGACGTGAGGATCGCCTGGTAACATGTCTGCCTGGTGCGAAGGCAGCGGACCTCACGCGTCACCTAGATAGGGTCTTAGATAGTGCTGGGGAGGAGTCTGCTGTCTTGGTACATGTCGGTACCAATGACATAGGAAAATGTGGTGAGATTCTGGAGGCTAAATTTAGGCTTTTAGGTAGGAAGTTGAAATCCAGAACTTCCAGGGTAGCGTTCTCTGAAATGCTTCCCCTTCCACGCGCAGGACCCAAAAGGCAGGCAGAGCTCCGGAGTCTCAATGCGTGGATGAGACAATGGTGCAGAGATGAGGGTTTTGGATTTGTTAGGAACTGTGGAACATTCTAGGGAAAGGAGGGGCTTTTCCGAAGGGATGGGCTTCACCTTAACCAGGATGGAACCAGGCTGCTGGCATTAACCTTTAAAAAGGAGATAGAGCAGCTTTTAAACTAGATAATAGGGGAAAGCCGACAATCGCCCAAGAGCGGATGGTTCGGAAGAATGTATCCTTGAAGGATACCACCAAAAGCAGAGAGGTTCCAAAAAAGAGTAAAGTAGCCCAAATGCCCTCGAGTAAGGAGCAGACAGAGCTTAAAGATCCCAAATTACCCATGTCTACCACTAGCCAAATTAATATGAATAAAATACAGTCTCTAAAATGCTTGTATGCAAATGCTAGAAATCTAAAAAACAAGATGGGAGAGTTAGAATATATAGCACTAAATGAGAGGTTAGAAATGATTGGAATATCAGAGACATGGTGGAAGGAGGACAACCAGTGGGACACTGTGATACCTGGGTACAAACTATATTGTAATGATAGAGCTGATCAAATTGGTGGAGGGGTTGCGCTTTATGTTAGAGAGGGCATTGAGTCAGAAAGGACTAAAGTTTTGTAGGAAACAAAATTTGCTGTAGAATCTCTATGGATTGAAATTCCATGTAAAAAGGGGAAGGCAGTGGGGGTGTACTATCGACCGCCTGGCCAGAATGAACAAATGGATGATGAAATGCTCAAAGAAATCAAGGAAGCTAACAAACGTTACAGCGCAGTAATAATAATGGGTGATTTCAATTACCCCGGTATCGACTGGGTCAGTGTCACGGCAGGACATGCTAGGGAGATAAAGTTCCTAGATGACATAAATGACTGCTTCTTGGAGCAGCTGGTTCATGAACCGACCAGAAGGGAAGCCATATTAGACCTAGTCCTTAGTGGAACACCAGATCTAGTGCAAGAGATAAGGGTGTTGGGGCCACTTGGCAATAGTGATCATAGCATGATCGCCTTTGATTTAATTAGTGGAGGAGGGATAGTAAGGAAATCCACAGTACTACCTTTTAACATTTGAAAGGGAGACTATGATAAAATGCGGAAAATAGTTAAGAAAAAACTAAAAGGAGCAGTTGCAAAGGTTAAAGACTTACATCAAGCTTGGGTGTTGTTGAAAAATACTATCTTGGAAGCCCAGACCAGCTGTATTCCACGCTTTAAGAAAAGTGGAAGGAAATCCAAAAAACTGCCAACATGGTTTAAAGGTGAAGTCAGAGAGGCTGTTGTTGCCAAAAAAGCATCTTTCAGGAAATGGAAAAAAGAGCCAAACAACGAAACCTGGAAACAGCACAAGCACTGGCAAGTCAAATGCAAGGCATTGATACGGCAGGCAAAGGGAGAATTTGAGAAGATGCTTGCTGTGGAAGCAAAAACGCGAAATAAAGACTTTTTCAAGTACATTCGTAGCAAAAAACCTGTGAGAGTCAGTTGGTCCATTAGATGATAGAGGGGTTAAAGGGGCACTAAGAGGTGGCAAGGCGATAGTGGAGAGACTGAATGGATTCTTTGCTTCGGTCTTTACTGAGGAAGATGTAGGGATGTTACCCATGACTGAAGTGGTATTTAAAGGTGCGGAAGAATTGAAGGAAATATCGATACATCGGGAAGATGTATTACAACTATTAGATAAACTGAAGAGTAGCAAATCACCTGGGCCGGATGGTATACATCCAAGGGTGTTGAAAGAACTGAAATATGAGATTGCAGACCTGCTATTAGTAATCTGTGAACTATCATTAAAATCATCTCTAATACCTGAAGATTGGAGGATCGCCAATGTAACACCAATTTTTAAAAAGGGTTCCAGGGGTGATCCGGGAAACTACAGACTGGTGAGCCTGACCTCAGTACCAGGAAAAATGGTAGAAACCATCATAAAGAATAAAATTACTCAGCATGTAGACAGTCATGTCCTAAGAAGAGACAGCCAACATGGCTTTAGACAAGGAAGATCTTGTCTTACTAATCTGTTATGTTTTTTTTGAAGGTGTGAATAAACAGGTGGACAAAGGTGAGTCGCTTGATATAGTATATCTGGACTTTCAGAAAGCCTTTGACAAGGTCCCTCATCAGAGACTTTTGGCAAAACTAAAGCGTCCTGGGATAGGAGGCAGTGTACTACTGTGGATCAGGAACTGGTTAAAAGATAGAAAGCAGAGGGTAGGGCTAAATGGCCAATTTTCCCAATGGAGAAAGGTGAATAGTGGTGTACCCCAGGGATCTGTGCTGGGTCCGCTGCTTTTTGACATATTCATAAATGACCTGGAAAGTGGAATAACGAGTGAGGTTATGAAATTTGCAGATGACACAAAACTATTTAAAGCTGTTAAAACCCAAGAGGATTGTGGAAAATTGCAAGAGGATCTTGATAAATTGGAAGACTGGGCATAAAAATGGCAGATGAAATTTAATGTGGACAAGTGCAAGGTTATGCACCTAGGGAAGAACAACCCAAACTATGGTTACACAATGCAAGGTTCCACATTAGGAACCACCACCCAGGAAAAAGATTTAGGCATCATTGTGGATAACATGTTAAAACCCTCGGCCCAGGGTGCAGCGGCAGCCAAGAGAGCAAATAGAATGCTAGGTATCATAAGGAAAGGAATGGAAAATAAAACAAAAGATATTATAATGCCTCTATGTGCAATTATGGTCGCCGTATCTTAAAAAGGATATAGAGTTATTAGAAAAGGTTCAGAGAAGAGCCACCAAAATGGTAAAGTGGATGGAAGGATACTCCTATGAAGAAAGGCTAAAAAGGTTAGGGTTCTTTAACCTGGAAAAGAGACGGCTGAGGGGAGATATGATAGAAGTCTATAAATTAATGAACGGGGTGGAACGGGTAAATGTAGATCGATTGTTTACATTATCAGAATATAGAAAGACTAGGGGACATGCAATGAAGCTACAGGGTAAACTATTTAAGACTAATAAAAATATTTTTTCACTCAACGTGTAATCAAACTCTGGAATTTGTTACCGGAGGATGTAGTAAAGGCTGTTAGTGCAGCTGGGTTTAAAAAAGGTTTGGATAAGTTCCTGGAGGAAAGGTCCATATACCATTATTAAGAAGGGATCCAGGATTATCAATGCTTGACCCAGTACAAGCATTGTGGAACCTGTGTCTTTTGGGGAAACTTCTAGGTACGTATGACCTAGATTGGCCACTGTTGGAAACAGGATATTGGGCTTGATGTTTATGTTTATTGAGATTTGATATACCGCTCAGACCAAAAGGCATTAGAGCGGTTTACAATACTATATCATTCAGGAAAATAGGAAAAGAACGCCATTTATATGATAGGACAGATTAAAGAGTGGAGACAGTCATACAGGCAAGATAAGGAGATAAACACTGAATAGTTACCACAGTACATAAGCACGGACAGTCCAGCCAAAGCCATGTACCTTCCAGCAGCAGACGCCACAGATGGACCTTGATCTGACCCAGTATGGCATATCTTATGTTCTTATGTAGTGCCCTCCTTCCACCATGAACCTGAGGAGGGGAGGATCAGGATGTGGGTATAGGCATCCTTTAGATTCAAGGAGCACAGCCAAACTCCCTGGTGGAGGTAAGGCAGCAATGTTTCAAGGGAGAGCATCTTGAACTTCTCCATCACCAGAAACTTGTTCATGTTTCGCAGGCCTGTTCTTTTGGAGACAAGGAAGTACCTTGAGTAGAAACTCCTTCCCCACAGATGCTTGGGGATGAGCTCCACTGCACCGTCCCTGAGTAGGCTTGCGAGCTCTGAGAGCTGTAAGGTCTGGTGAAGGAGAGGTCGCACTAGCTCTCCTGTGAAGAAGCTTGGGGGTAACCCTGCTGTAGACGGAGGAGGTACCCCTCCTTGACCACCTGCAGGACTCACTGGTTTGAGGTGACTCTGGCCCACCTGTGGGCTGTGGAGGGTCTCGGGGGGGGGGGGGAGAGGCTATGCCACAGTAGTCAAGCTCCACCCGGGTTGGGTGGGAGTCGGAGTCTGGGGCTTCTTGGCTTTTGCCTTCCTGGATCTATGGCTCTGGCCTTTAGGCTGAGGGCCCTGCTTTTAATGGCCCGAGAAGGGCTGGTGGTGACTTTGGTGGAAGGACTCCTTTTTCCTCTGGAAAAAGGGTCTTTTCCCCGATGATTTCTTTTGAGGAAGGGCTGAGGTCTTCTTGGATAGCTTCTACCTTTGTCACCAACTTGGCCTCAATTTCGGCCGCCTGGTTGGCCATGGGTTTGCCAAACAAGTATTCCCCCTTGCATGGGACATTGAGCAATTTTTCTTGGACCCATTGCTCAAGGTCCGAGGTCTGTAGCCAGGCCTGCTACTTGGGCAGCTGACTCGAAGCCGTCATAGGTGGCTCGGGAGAGGAACTTAGAACAGTTCCTAATGTTAGGGATTGGAACCGCTGGAGGGGTTCCCTGACAAGCCCATCCGAAAAGCCGGAGAGCTCCTGGATCAGGGCCTTGAGGTACATACCTATGTACAATTCATAGGCCTGGATTTGGCACCTGTGCATGGAGCCCTGGTAGCATTTTCGTTTGAGGGCATCAAGGGCCCGAACCTCTCTGTCCAGGGGAACAGAAGAGTAATTATTCTGTCTCTTCAACTTCTGCATGGTTGACTCCACAACCATTGAATTATGTGGGAGTTGAGTATTGTGGAACCCGGCACCCTTCTTGACGCGGTAGATGGCTGACCACCGGGGTCTCCCACATTCTGAGGAGGATCAAGGTTCAAGGATCTGCTGCACTGGCACCATAAGAGCCTCCTTGGGTGGGGACTAATACTGGAGGATTTCCAGTTCTTTGGTGTGCGGGTCCTCCTCCGACTCTGTCCGGACCAATAGGGCCTGGGCCATGTCCCGGATAAAGTTGTGGAAGGCTACGTCCTCCAGGGGAGAATGGCAACGAGGCACTGGGGCAGATGGCTCCGAGGGGATGTCTCGGTGCTAGCAAGTTTCTGGGGAGGCCTCGATGTCTGTCTCGCACATGGAGTTGGAGGGTTCGAGGACTCCGAGGCCCTACCGTCTCGCGGCTCAAAGCTGCCCCTGAGGAGCCAGGACCCTCCGGAGGACCTTGGGTCCGATTCCTGGAAACTGGTCGGGATGGACCAGATACCCGAGGAACGGGACCAGGGCCTTGACCGGTGCAGAGGACTCACCTGAGGCTGGTGGCACTCGGAACCTGGTTTGATGCCTGGGGACTCCCCCGCAGTCGGGGCCCGGTTCTCAGGGCAGATGAGGAGAAAGAACTGGCCAACATCGCCTGCTGCTGGGCCAAGATAACAGAGATATTCTGCTCCAGGGCAGCCATTCTAGTTTTGAGGCCAGAAGACTCTGCAGTTTTCCGTGTGGGCACTGAAGACCTCGGGCCCGATGCTGGCACTCCTGCAAGTATGTCCTCAATGAGGACCACGACCTTGGGGAGTCTCGCACTGTCTCTGCCAGCCGAGGACTCCTTCTTAGAGACCTTAGTGGGGTGCTGCTCAGAGTCGTCAGAGTCCCTCCGTGGGACTTTACCGGGTTTCACCGGTGGAATCTCAACTGGCTTTGAGGATTTTTTTTCTTCTTCTGCTTGGGGTCTTAGGTCTTCCCAGAGGAGCTGCTGCCTCGGGACTCCGAGGACGCCCAGGCCACATGGAACATGCTGGGCTTAGAGCTCGGCGTCAGGGAGGCCAGTGCCAAGTTGGACCTCGGGAACATCCTCTCCTGCACTCAGATCTTTTCTTGTTGGTTTTTGAAGTCATGGCCTGGCACAGGTAACAGGTGGTGCTATCATGGTCCAGGCCCAGGCAGCATAGGTAGCAGTCGTGTGTGTCTGTAATAGACATGGTTTGACTGCAGTAGTCACATTTTTTGAACCCACCAGGGGACAAGGTGGGAGACACATGGACGGGGTCGATGACTCCCGGGCAAAATAGGGCGTGAATGCCGGTTGATGTGAGCCTCAATCAAAAATGAGGGAAGGAGCTGAGAACAGTGCCAGAATTGGCATTGGCTTGAGGCGGGAAGAGGAACCATTATGCAACTGGGAAAAAACACTTTTAAAGGAGCTTTGGAGGATTTCTTTCTGGGAAAATAGGACAGCCATCCATTGGGCTCCGCGGAAAAAAGGAGACTCAGCAAGATGACATCCTTGGGCAGGAAGGGGACCACGCATGCGTGATAGAATGTCCCAAAGGCTTTCTTTGAAAGCTGGGAAATGCTCCACGTGAGCTCTGTTGGCGTTACCCATATGTGAGGACTGACTTCCTGCTTGTTCCTGGAGAAAAATATATGTACAGTACCTGAATGTACACTGCTTTGACCGGTAGAAAAGCAGCATATAAGCCTAGCTAAATAAATAAATAAAAATAATGATGGTTCCATTTTACCAGGCATTCCTGACTGGTTCATCATATGTTACTATCAATCATGATCTCACTATCATTTTATTATTGAAGTTAACACATATTTTAAAATTATACTGGTTCTCCTTAATCCTCCTTGTCTCTACATAGTTACCCAAAGTCATATTTAATAGGTCAATCAAATCAGGATGTTTTAATTGCACTTTTCCTTTTATGTTTTTCCATGTTTAATATGATTTTGATTATTATATTGCTGACCCTATTTTATGTTATTTTATCTTATTGTTATTTTAATTTTTAAGATATTTTGAAAGACATGTCCCATGATTATATTAAAGAAAAAAATATATAAAGGGTGGCCCAAAAAAAGTGAGAACATCTCGTAAATTAAAAGCTTAAATAGTTTACTTATTTACCTTTTTTAGCTATATAACGTCTTTATTTCGACAATTTCCGGTCGCCATCTTTTTTTTAAAAATTTGTCAATCATTTACATCTGTCTTTTTGAATTTTTTTTTACACAGAATGACAAAAATCACCGCAGAAGACCGTATTCTGATTAAACATTTGTGAATTGAAAAACAGTGGGATGCTAGGAGAATGACAAATGAGTTTCTAAACAAAGCCTGGAGCACAGCCAGTGTTAGTCGGGTTATCAATAAAATTGACAACAACTGTACAACGGAGCATAAACCCAGAAGTGGTCGACCAAGGTCTGCTAGAACACAACAGAACATTGAGCTGGTGAGTGAGCTGATCTGCAGTCAAGATGATCATCCTCACAGTCAAAAAAGTCCACGGGAAATAGAAAGAGAAACTGGTATACCACGGTCGTCAGTCCAACGTATTTTAAAGCAAGACTTACAACTTAAAACATACAAGCGTGTGATCAGGCAAAAGCTCAATGAAAATGTCAAATTGAAATGCTTGCAACGCAGTCGGCAGCGACTTGAACAGTTTCCTAATGAGAGAAGTGTACGAAGCATCTGGTTTACAGACGAAAAGATATTCACCATTGCTACTCCAGTTAATTCTCAAAATGATCGTGTTTATTCCATTGAAACAAAGAAAAGTCAAGTTCCAGAAAGGCGACTTATACGAGAACGTGACCATTTCAGCCGCGGTATCATGGTATCGGTTGGTGTGTCTCGAATGGAGAAAACTAGTGTTGTGTTCGTTGAACCAGGCGCCAAATTAAACAGTGGATATTATTGTGAACGTGTTCTAGGACAAGGTTTACTGCCCGTAATTCAAGCTACATGTGGTCGCCATAACTGGACATTTCAGCAGGACGGAGCCCCATCTCACACAGCCAGAAATACAATCAACTTTCTTCATCAGGAGAATGTAAATTTCATCGAGCCAGACATGTGGCCACTGAACAGTCCTGATTTAAACCCAGTAGATTACACCATATGGGGTGCTCTGCAAGAAAAAGTCTAGCTTCGTTGAAAATTTATCACAGTTGAGCAGCTCAAGTTGGCAATAACCGAGGAATGGAGAAATCTGGGACAGCGCTTTATTGACAGAAGCATAAAGAGTGGCGTCGACGCTTACTAAAAGTGGTTGAGAAGCAAGGAGGACACATTGAACATAATTTCTGATTAGCTAAATACTTGGCAAAAAAATACATGAAAAAAAAATATCGTTAATTAAATTGTATTTTTAAATAACTTATATGCTATGAGATGTTCTCACTTTTTTGGGCCACCCTGTATATATTCATATATATTCTTTTAATGGTATTATTTTTAAGTTTTTAATGTTTGTTCATGAATTAAATGCTTTTTGTTTTGTTCTGTTGAAGGTTTTGTTACCCCCTGAGGAAGGCAGAACAGCCATAACACTGCCAGTGTAGGGGAATATTGAATAAAGCTGTTTGGACACACAAGAGGTGGATCTCTTCTTGCCCGGCTCCTACAGTTTCCTTGGTTGGTTGCGGGTGCCTGTGCCTTTTTTGGACTCCCCAAAAGACTTAGACCAGTGGTGTCAAACTCCAATCCTGGAGGGCCACAAACCAATCCACCATTGCACTCGCTAAGTATTTTTCCATCTGACTAACCGTCTTGCCTCTAACCCTTGCTGCCTTTTCTACTCTCAGTTCTCTTCTTAAGGCACTTCCACCTCCAATCCCTCCTCCTCTCTCTGCCCAAACCCTAGCAGATTATTTTCATGACAAAATGCATAAGATTACTCTTCAATTCCCCACTAAATCTTCTTCACCCCCTCTTCCCCCTTTCCATTTCCATCTTTTCCCTTTAACTTCTATCACTCTTTTCTAAAATCTCTGTTGAGGAAACCTCTCTTCTTTCCTCTTCTGAACTCACTACCTGCTCTTCTGGATCCTCAACGCCATCTCCTCCTCAGTCATCTTTCATCTCACATATTCTCAACCTTTCGCTTCCCACTGCAACCTTCAAGCACGCTGTGACCATTCCTCTCCTCAAAAAAAAACCTCACTTGACCCTACTTGTCCTTCTAATTATCGACCCATCTCCCTTCTCCTATTCATTTCCAAAATTCTTGAATATGCAGTTCTCCGGTGCTATCTCAAATTTCTCTCCTTTCAAGCCCTCCTTGATCCACTTCAATCTGGTTTTCATCCATTTCATTCTACTGAAACGGCTCTTGCCAAAGTCTCCAGTGATCTGTCCTCGCTAAGTCTACAGGCCTTTACAAGCTTCTCATTCTCGATTTTTCTGCTGCTTTTGATACTACTGACCACCTCCTCCTCGACCCTTTATCCTCACTTGGTTTTAGAGACCCTGTATTGTCTTGGTTCTCTTCTTATCTCTCCAAGTGCTCTTTCAGTGTTTGTTCTTGAGGTTCCTCCTCTACTGCCATCCCTCTCAGTTGGTGTAGCTCACGGGTCTGTTCGGGGCCCTTTTCTTTTCTCTCTCTATACCCAGCCCATTGGTGGCCGCATGTCTTCCCATGGCTTTCAGTATTATTTTTATGCTTATGACTTTCAAATATATCTACACCTGACATCTCGCCTTTGCTCCAAACTCTACTTGCTTATCTGACATCGCCGCCTGGATGTCTCACTGCCACCTAAAGGTGAATATGGCTAAAACGGAACTTTTTAGTTTTCCCCCTAAACTCTCCTCTCCCCTTCCTCTATCACTTTTGACAACACTTTTCTTCTTCCTGTTTCCTCGGCCCGCAACCTTGGGGTCATCTTTGACTCCTCCCTTTCCTTCTCCACACATATTCCAACACATAGCTAAAACCTGTTGTTTTTTTTCTCTACTTTCAACAAAATTCGTCTCTTCCTCTCTGAACATACTAAGGCTCTTGTCCACTCTTTAGTCACCACCCGTCTTGACTATTGCAACCTCCTCCTTGCTGGTCTTCCTCAGTATTTATCTCTCTCCTCTTCAATCTATCCAGAACTCTGCTGCATAGCTAATCTTTTGCCAGCCCGATACACTCATATAACCCCTCTTTTAAAATCTCTCCATTGGCTCCCCTTCCATTTCTGCATCCAATTCAAACTTCTCCTTTTAACACAGAAATGCATTCACTCTACTGCTCCTCATTACCTTTCTTCTCTTCTCTCTCCCTACACTCCTCGTGAATGCCGCTCCTCTGGCTTTCTTCTCTCTACACCCTTTTTCTTCTTCTGCAAACTCCAGACTTTGATCTTTTCACCTTACTGCTCCTTATGCATGAAACAAACGTCCTCTATCTTTACGTAAAGTCTCTTCTATCCTCTTCTTCAAATCCATGCTAAAGGCTTACCTCCGAGGCTGCATTTGGATGCTAATCCTTGTTCTCCTTCCTTCCCTATTTGAACCCCCTTGTTTCTCTTGTAATGTTCTGTCTTTCTTGATTAGATTGTAAGCTCTACAAGCAGGAACTGTGTTGATATGTTTGTACAGTGCTGTGTATGCCTTGTAGCGCCATATACATGATTAATAGTAGTAGCATCCCTAATGAATATCCATGAAATAATTTGCATGTACTGCCCCTGTTATATACAAATATATCTCTTGAATATTCATTAGGGACATCCTGAAGACCAGGCTGGTTTGTGGCCCTCCAGGACTGGAGTTTGACACTGCTGACAGACTGTAAAGAAGGAAGGGCAGGTCATGCTAGCAATGGAAAGATGAGACATTTTAGGTAAACCCTATATCCTGAACTGGCTGGGGCTTAGAATTCTCATAACTGTTCCATGGGGAAAGCAGAAGCTGTGCCAGCCTGTGTACAGTGAGAAGCACAGGCCACTTTTTCTTGCACCAAGTCAGTCTAATCAATGTACATTTATATTCCCTTACTTGTGGCATGCAAATCCAGTCAAGAGCTGAACATGGAGCCCAAGCTCCCTGCCGACAGCTAGATTCTGCAGTTACACAGTCCAGTGTGGCAGGGGGAAACCCCTAGAGTTCACTTCAGAAGGGACAAGTCACCACTCTTGATTTTAATGGTGCTAGACGCAGTGAGTTAAAAAATACAGACTCGTATTACAGTTCATTTCACCCTCCCTTCTTTCCTCCCTCCAGGTGAAGAAGCTGACCTCTGACCTTCCTTTCAGTGTCCATTGCTATGGTCCGGTGTCTTGAGGCCAAAACAGAAAAGGCTACACAGAAGGGGCTTCATGCTGGCTGGGATGCAGTAGACACAGGATGAAGAACGGGCTAACAAGACTAACGCACTCTCTCCCCATTTCACAGAAAGGTTGCGGAATTTCTCTGCGCGCTTTGCTGAGCAGCTTACACGCAGTGGGGTAGTCATATATACAAAGAGCCTTCCTCATGAAAGCACTTGCTCACCTCGGTGGGAAGCTAGACCAGGGTTAAGATATAATAGTTTCTGTCCCAAGCATTGCTGTCACAGTATGTCTATATGCCTCTGCTATACAGCACACACAATGGCCCCTTGAAAAGAAACCCATCTCTCTTCCCAGAGTGCCACGATGAGCCCTGCTCATCACAAACGTTACAGAGAAGCCACTGCACGTCGCATGTACATCGCCTATGGATACGCATGAGGGCTGATGTGCAAGAGAGAAGCAGAGCAGCAGGAAGAGCACCAGCACGGCTGGCAATGCTATCCAGAGGTGTTTGCCGAGATGCTCAGATGTTGCTCCCAGCACTGTCTTTAAGTACTCTCTCTTCATTAAAGCTCTGTTTTGTAATTCCTCCCTGTCACTGCCTAATAAGTTATTAGTGTTAAAACATGATTCTCTAAGAGGGAAGATGGAGGACAAGGGACTGTGACAGCAGCCAGTACTGCACAAAATCACTCCCCTCCCTGTAGGCTGGGTACCCAGACCTAGCTGTAAAGGCTTCACTTTCTTCTTTAATAAAAGCAGCCGGGGTTATGTCTTCTCCTCTTCTCTCGCTTCTCTCAGTAGTGTTAGAAGACCTGTTTAGTAAAAGTGATAGTCAGTCTTTCTTCTTGGTCATGTCTATGCATGGAGGGAGTGAGCGGGGGAAGAAAGGGGAGGAATGTGGAAATGAACGCCCCCCCCACCCTGCCCCGTTGCTCCATAGCACAGGCTTTGCAGCCGTATGCAGGACTCTTCCATTTGCCGTCTGCTTCCCTCCTACTGGTGGATCTCATTGTCAATCAAGCTGTCCTCGCATGACTGGAAGTCTGCATCGTTCAGATTGCTGGGGTTGATGAGATCCTCATCCTGAGACCCTTGTTCTTCAGGCTCGTCTACGTCTGCCAGATCGCCTTCTGGGGAGGAGTCCTGTAGAACCTGGGCAATGTACTTCTGCTGAAGATAAAGATAAAGATACCCCTGTTAATTTATTTCTAGTCATGAGACAGTATCCCGACGGTCTTCCCCCAGAACCCGAAAGTCATCTCTGGATCCAGCACCTGAGTATCCCATGCTCTTCTCTAGACTCTAAGAATCTCCAAACCATCCCAATAAACCCAATGCCTCATCCCAGCCTCCTCCCCCGGGAATACCAGCACCTGCTCAGAGCCCTCCCAAAGATATCATGCCCTCCACAGAGTCCCACAAATTCCTACATCATTCTGACTCACCCTGAGAATCCTTATAACATTCCCATGTATCAGTTGTAAGTCACTCTGAGTTTCAATAACCGAGCAACCAAACTGAAATAAATTCCCAGAGCCGTCCCTCTAAGAATCCCAGAATAATCCTCTGTAGCCCCCTCCAAGAATAACCACCAAGTCCTCTGCAGAACCTCCTTACCCCTGAGGATCAAAGCTATCTCCTCTCTCTTTCCCCTCCCCTCAAATCTTCACAGGAAGAAAACAAAGGTGAACACTCAAAGAATGTAAATCAGTTGGATTTAAAACCAGTGTGGCCGGATAGGCGGTTCCACACTGTTATGGCTGCCAGGACAAAAATGTGAGAGTATTCCTCTAATGCACAATCTCTCTATGCCTCCTCCAAGTCACACAGATCTTTCTTATACATGCCCAGGTTTCTGGAAATGTCACAAGTCACAGTATATGGAAATAAAGGGAATTCTGTGCACAATATTCAGATGCTACATATCTTAATTGGCAAAATAGAAAAATTTTAGTAATTCAAACTACAATATAGAAAATAGGAATTACACTTACCTGGTAATTGTGGTTCCTTGAGTGACTCCAGTTTAGTCCTCAACCTCTAGGTGGTGAACCTCCTCTTGCAGCTTGGAGACTGGGCATGTCAAAAACTCATGACATCACTGGATATAGCCTGCTGGTCTCTCCCATCAGCCCCCAGTGAACTATTGACAAAGCAGACTCAAAGGAGCAAAAAACCTAACTTTTTTTTTTTTAAAACCACTGCTAAGACTCCATCCCCGAGCGGGAATGAGGACTAAACTGCAGTCACTCAAGGAACCACAATTACCAGGTAAGTGTAATTCCTATTTCCTTATCATTCCTCCAGTTTAGTCCTCAACCTCTGGGATGTATCAGAGCAGTAATCATTGGGAGGGACCTTTCCAGCCGAATCTCAACACCGCCTCCCTGAAAACGGCATCCTTAGCCACCAGAACATCTAGGCGGTAGTGCTTACTGAAAGTATGGAGAGACAACCAAGAGGCCTCCCTACAGATGTCCACGGGCGGAACCAAACTGTGCTCCGTCCAAGAAGACACTTGCACTCTGGTAGAGTGAGCTCTTAAGCTCCCTGGGACTGTACGGTCCTGTAGAAGATAAGCCGATGCACTCGCCGCTCCAATCCATCCAGAAATGGATTCCTTCGCCACCGCTTCCCTTTGCGGGGCCCTCCGAACACCCCAAAGAGACATGATCTGCCTTGCGAAACCTTTAAACACTGCTGCAGCACTCTCTTGACGTCCAAACAGCGCAAGCTATGGTTCAATACGCTCCCCTCCGCCGCACCTACCGCTGGAAGAGAGACCATTTTAGTTAGGTGAACGTAGAAACCACCTTTGGCAAAAACGATGGAACCAGCCGCCAGGCCACCTTCTGTCTGGAGACAGATAAAAAACGATTCCTGACAGGTCAACGCCTATAACTCCGAAAATCGCCTCGCCGAACAGATGACCATCAAACATACCGTCTTCAAGGCAAAACCCTTAACCTACGCCTGTTGCAAGGGCCCCAATGGCACGCTAGCTAATGCTCCTAAAACCAACTTGAACTTCCCTGGTGGAATTAATATCCTATGAGAGGGCTACAGTCTGGTAACCGCCTGAGAAAGCATACCACATCGACCTGTGCATGAGAGCCACTCCCTGTCCTTTGCCCCTATAGCAAGACAGAGCTGCTAACTGAACTCTTCAGGACCTGCCTTTACCAAACCCGTCCTGCAGAAAATGTAATACGAAGGGAACTGACACTGTTGTCGTGTGAGCGTGCCTCCGCGAGCACCCGTCCGCAAAGATGCGCCATATACGCACATATGCAAGGGACGTAGATTTTTTTTTTTGTGGCAAGATGGCAAAGACTGCTCCCGAGCAACTCTTTTTCCTTAAGCTTGCCCTTTCAATGGCCACCCCATAAGCAAAAACCGATGCACCTGAGGCATTCGAAGGGAACTCCGTAGCAACAGAATCTCCAATGTTGGAAACCTCCATGGATTCCCGTCGAGCAACCGTATGAGGCAGGCATACCATGGGCGCCTCGGCCAGCCCGAGGCCCCCAACCACACGTTTCCCAGAAGCGCTTCAATACGCAGAACCACTCGACCTATGAGTGCCCCCGGTGGAAAGACAGAGAAGACCGGCCGCCGGCCGCCGTTGAAACAGTGCGCCGATGCCTTCCGACCTCCTTTCGCGTCATCTGCTGAAGAAGCGACCTGTTTATGCAGAGTGAAACGCCACCATGAGGTCCATTACTGGCTTCCCCATATGCGACCGATCTGTACGAACAGCTCCGGATGCCACTCCCATTCTCCGGCATCTACTCGGACCCAGCTGAGGAAATCTGCCGTCACAATGTCCTTACCTGCACCATGCGCCACCGAAAACGCTGGCAGCCAAAGCTCTATCCACACACACAGACCCTCTGCTGCGGCCTCTATGGCCACACTTCCGGTTCTACCCTGCCAATTGATGTAGGCCACCACCACGGAGTTGTCGGACAGTACTCGCACCCCTCGACCTGTCACCGTAGCTTCGAACGCCTGCAACACCCGGCGTATCGCTCGCATTTCCAATCGGTTGATTGACCACTGGGTCTCCTGTGTACTCCAAGAGCCTTGCGCGAAACGATCTCTGAACATAGCGGAGTTTAACAAAGTTTTTGGCCAAGCTCCCGGAGGAAAGGTCCATAACCTTTTATTAGAGAGAAGCTGGAAAATTATTAATTTTTTTTTTATACCAACTTTCACCAATTCAAGATGTTCTACAAGGCACACAACCCAACAGAACGTCACATCTGTTGTACATGCAACGGAACCCTTAAAATATGAGCATACATGAATCCACCGCTTGCCCCGATACAAGCACTGAGTAGCCTATTCGTCTTTTTGGAAACCAGCCAGGTCCTTAAGAGGATACTGGACCTGAAAGAGCTTGGTCTGACCCAGTATTGGCATTTCTCGTATCCTTATGAACGGAACCTCCCCAAGTTCTCTGCCTTGGAAGTAACAGGCTGCGCCTGGCCCTATGGCCCTGTGGCTAGCTCACACGGAGCAGTGCGGCCTAGTGGTTGACAAGTTGTCAGAGGACCAAGGGTTTGAATTCCAATCAAGACCACCAACCTTGGGCCATAAAAACTGGGGTTTCTGGTCCCACAGGTGGTCCTTCTGGCCTTCGTTAAGAGACTTAACCCTCTGCCTCAGGTACCAAAACATAAATTGTGAGCCCTTCAGGGACAAGGGAAATAGAAATACCATAATCGACTGTATGCCACCCTGACCTGTAGGCAATCAGTATACTCAAATAAATAACTGACTGGGAATATGTGACCGTAGCAAACACTGGCAGTGGAGAGACATCAGAGCTCATGCTGGTTCCTGGTCTTCCTTTCTTGCTCTCCCAGTCCTTCTGCCAGCATTGAGAAAAGGCTGAGAATAGATTGTCCAGTGGGCTGGGGACCTTGCGTCCTGGACATCAGAGAGAAAGAGGGACTAGGATCTGGGAGCAAAGCCCAAAGAGAAAGGGAAACTGGTGACTGTGACACTGTTGCTCCTCCGGACGGCTCACGCCACAGCAGATCCCACGACTGCATCTCCAACCCCATGTAACACCATGAGGACCTCACGCACTTTATTACAATCGACATCCCCCCATTACTGGAGAAATCACCTTAGCCTGATAATACAGTCCGAGCAAAGAAATGCAGTCTCACTCTGCAAAGAGTGCACCCAAAAATCATGCCTAAGCAATTGTGAGCACATACAAAATGCACATCTACATATACGGGTGACCCAGCACCTGTCACCCAAACACAGTGCAGTGAGCACGCCTGAACATAGGCTGAATGCATGGAGCATACACAGAGTATTGACTTCTGCTATGAAACCTTCCAGTGCCCTGGAGCGCTAAGCCCCAGACTGCTACCTAGACGTCCTTCTCTTCACCCTCAGCCTTTAACAAGATGGCACAGATGGGTCAGTGCCCCTGCTAAGTGCTTAAAGCCCTGTTCTGACAGCACAGGCTCTAGAAATAGATGAGAATTTCCTGGGAAGGGCATGCTAAGTGGACCTATGAAACACACAGGCACCCCCCACCGGCCTTCCTGCAGTCAGAAAAATAGCAGTGGGATACACCGACAACTTTGCAAGTGGAGGTCTTAGAGGTTGCTGCCTGTGTGAACCTGATGAGGAATATGATTTCGTATTTTACAAACCCCCCCCAGGGATGGGGGTACTGAATACTATATGTGATTCATGAGCAGCGCTGCCATCCGGTGGCCTTTAGGGTACCAGAGCCCGACAAACGATACAGAAGTTAAGAGTTTTAAATCTTGGTCATATAATCTTGATTTGCAGAACATTACAGTTGCTTGTTTAGTCACTAACCCCTGAGAGCCCATGAAGTGGCCCTGTGGTTATTTCTTTCCTGACTTGCAGAGATCAATCTGATGATGGCTGCGCATACACGGTCACAGAAAGGCACTATTGAGTGTACCAGCTGCCCTCTGGTGGCCATAGACCATAGCACAGGCACTTCTTGGTTGACAGTTTAACTGTAATTATTATAAGTTTTTTTATATCCTAAGGTTTCCTAAACCTGTCCCTGTGAAACCACAGGCGTTTGGGCAACTTTCACTATAGAATACACAAAAGCACACTTCCAGCCTGTCCCTCCTTCCAACTACAAGTTAGGGCTCTGCTCTTGAAGAACCTAAAAGCTGGCAATTTGCCTAATATCCCGGGACTTATTCCTCAGAGACATGATTAGGAGGGAGAGAACATGTGGCATCAGAGATCAATGCCAAAACTGCTGTCCTATAAAACTAAGAATAAACTTAAAAATAAAGAGGACTGACAACAGCCCCCTTAAGGCTGGGGAACCCCCCCGAGCCTCAAAAAACCTACAAACAAAAGAAACATTAGACCTAAAAATCTAGCTATTCTGCCTGTCGTCTTCCTCACACAGGCAGCTCGCTGCAACTCCCGCCACGCGGTCCAAATACCTAGAGAGAAAATGGCCGCCCCTTTGCCAATGAATTTTGGCGCCAAGAACAGCTGCCGCTGCAAAAAGGAGGCCTCAGCAGACCGACAGAGCCCGAAGGCCTTACTTGCAGGGCCGAAAGCCATGCAGCCTGCTCCTACCGCCTTGAATTCATCCGATCCTCAAACCGCGCTGCTGCGCCCGGCAGCCAAGGCGAGGACCGCTCAGCCGGTTCCACAGAGTAAAATTAAAATCCCACAGCAACAGAGAGGCTCCGTCTCACACAGCTTCAGTGTGGCTCTACGGGTCCCAGAGCTCTCTCCCGTACCGTCCAGGGAGAGATATCTGCACCGGCGAATGCCTGCAGCAAGTGAAAATAACTGACAAGGAGGGAAGGCGAGAGCTGCTACTAATTTAAAGAGCCAGGCTCAAATTTAAAATTACTGTAAATATAAGGAAATTTGCTCCTAACAACTAAAGGGAACTAATCCCTGATTGCCAATTAACCAAAGGTAACTGAATTAAAAGTAAAATCAAAGGTAAAAATCAAAAGTAAAATCAGAATAGAATTTGTCACACTAAATGCTCCTTATCTGTTCCCCCAAGTGAGCCCAGAAGCTAGGCTCACTATGTCCTCCTGCTGCATGGAGACTGGACACAATGGGGGCTGATGGAAGAGACCAGCAGGCTATATCCAGTGATGTCATGAGTTTTTGACATGCCCAGTCTCCAAGCTGCAGGAGGAGGTTCACTATCCAGAGGTTGAGGACTAAACTGGAGGAACGATAAGGAACCTATTCTTTTTCAAAGGTGAAGAATTGTTTTATTTTTTGGTACAGAAATCCCAAGTGGTACAGTAATCACACTATAAAAGGTAGAAGACCCCTCTACCCCAGACCCCTAACCATTCTGACCACCCCTTCCCCCCTCCTAGATCTGATCTCATCAAACTCAGTCTCCCCTATCTCCAGTCAGGGACAATCTCTCTCCTCCAACCGCCTTAGGAGGGACAACTCCATCATTCACTAATTCACTCCCACCCTGCTTCTGAAGCCCAGCTCCAGCACACACATACTCCCCTCCCTTTAATTTCCATCACTCTCTTGCTCCCTCCCAGTCCCAACCATCTCCTATCCAAAACTGGGGCCTGCTTCCGTTCCCATCTCTGCCTGTGCAGGTCTATCCAGCTGCTAGTGTGGACTGATTCAGCCGCTGCCTTATTCTTTGGGCCCTCATGGGCAGATGCAGTAAGCACTGCCTCCTTCCAGCCCATATGGGCTGATTCTGATACTATTGCTGTTTCCTCCTCACAGCTCAAACTACTGATGGCAATACCACCACTGCCTCCTACCCCTGTCCTGTACCACCGGAATGTTAGAAGAAGAGAGTGGTCACCTTCTCTGCCTTCCAAACAGCCTTCACAGTAGCCCTACTCTTCTTACTAAGGCTGCTTATCTAAATGAATTTGCTTAAGGTTAATTGGAACAGTGGCATGGTCCAGTCCGTGGTGCAAGAGTCATGTTAACTTGTTTGCATCTAGCTTCCCTACAAAGCTACGGAAGCTGATTGTGGGAGAGCAGGGTCACCCGGTGAAGACAAAGCTGCAGCAATAAGGTGCTACTAGTGCAGGACAGAGATTGCCGGTACTCACTGCAGATTTCTGAGACAAAGGATTGGTGGCTGGACGTCCGTTCTGGGCCCCATCTACCGCATCCACTTCAGTGTGGTCAATCTAAGAACAAGAGATATCAACCAACGCATGAACAGCAAGATGCCTTGTACCTACAGAACATACTAGCACACACTGCGATCAGCGTACCGAAGGAAAGAGATCAGTCAGTGCGAATCCAGAAACCATAGCTGGTAGCTAAAAGTTCAGAGCAGCAGATAGATAACTGAAGGTTTTAGAACTTTTTCACAAGGGACAAGGGACAAGGGACAAGGGACACCCCCCCCCCCCCCCCGAGTATGAAAAGTAGGTCACTTCCTGACAGGAGACCAAATGTGTCTCCTCAAAGCAAAATAAAAACTAGCACTATTCATTACACAGGTACACTAAAAAAATTTTTTTTTAAACTGCCTCTAATGTTTCAATTGATTTTTACGTTTTTTGGTGCGCTGAATCCAAATCTGGTAACCAATTTGCTCCATCACGTACAGATTTTTTGCTACATTGGGTTAGCAGTTTGAGGTGAACGTTTCAGATTGAGTGCGATCGAGATAAAAGTTTCTTGGATGAATTCTTTATACTAATTGTTTAGTAGTTATTCAAATAAGAATAAAGAAAATTGTAACAAGGCAGCACATAAGAATAGAGTAATGTCAACAAAACACACTGTGATGGTAGCAAAATTGTCTGCACTTAAAACAGCCACATACATGTGCACAAACATTGAGCATATAAGAGCGAGGTTAGACACAAAGCAAAGCAAAGAAATGTGCAAAAAATGTTGTACAGGTATGTATGTAAGAATAGAAAACGCAAACCGCACCATTGCAATACATGAAGACAAACACCCGATGGTGTGAAAATAAAATTCTAATAAATGAGATCCGACACTGTGGTAATAACTAGCAAATTTTTATTTCAAAGTTTAGTAAAAACACGATATTTGTCAACACAGTTTAGATTTTAAAGTCATTCTTGGGTCAATCAATCTCCTGGTGGGCCCGTTTCTTCTTCCCCCGAATGCTTCTCTTGGTGCGCTGCTTGGCGTATTTTTCATCTGGGGTTTCCCGCAGCAGCAACCAGCAGAAATCAGCCATCATAGTGGTGTTCCATCTTCCTTGGTACCTTCTCTCTGCGTCCTTGATGTCCTGGTGAAACCTTTCACCTTGTTCTTCACTGTACGCCCCCAAGTTTTCGGGAAAGTAGTTCACATGGGAGTGCAAGAAATGGACTTTCAGGCTCATGTTACAGCCTTGTTCTTTGAAGGCATTGAGCATCCTGGTAACAATATCCTTATAGTTCTCATCCCGCCTGTTCCCCAAGAATTTGAGAACAACATCCTTGAAGGAATCCCAGGCTTCTTTTTCCTTCTCAGACATAGTTTCAGCGAATGCTCCATCTGAAATGAGTTTCCTTATATCAGGGCCAACAAACACTCCTTCCTTTAGCTTTGCTTCAGAAAGTCGGGGGAACTTTGAGCAAAGGTACCGAAAGCACTCACCATCTTTTGGAAGGGACTTGATGAATTGCTTCATGAGACCCAACTTAATGTGGAGAGGTGGTAATAGAATTTTATCACGAGGTACCAAGCTCTCATGAAGAACATTTTTCTCACCGGGTCTCAAATACTCCCGAATTGGCCAGTCTTTTTTCCCCCAGTGTAGGTCGCGGGCCCGGCTATCCCACAAGCAAAGGAAGCAGGGAGATTTGGTGAAACCGGATTGCTGCCCTAATAGCATGGATAGAATTTTAAAGTCTCCACAAATCATCCACTTATGCTCATCATAACGAATCTTCTGAAGAATCAGGGCCAAATTCTCGTATTTTTCTTGGAGAATAACAGAGTGAGCAATAGGAACTGAAGCGAATGTGTTGCCATTATGAAGAAGAACACCTTTTATGCTGTCTTTTGACAAATCAATGAACAGCCGCTATTCAGCAGGATCATACTTGAGTTTAAACTTTTCCATCACTCCGTATATATCGTTGCAAAATACCAAATCTTCCTCTTTGCTGAAATACTTCAAAAATTGTGTCTCGCGGTTGCGGTACCAATAAAAAGTTGTTCCTGGTGACAATAGATTTTTCTGTTTAAGCCGAGAACCTAGCAGTTGGGCAGCATCTTTTGGGAGTCCTAAATCCCGGACTAAATCATTCAATTCAGCTTGAGAGAAAAGTTCAGGTTTCGGATCTGGTTCAGTTTCAAACTCGGAAGTACTGGACTCATCGGGAAAAGCCATCTGATGAGTCTCATCATGATCAGAACCGTCCACACAAATATGATCCAAAGATTTTGGTGGTTCAGGCACAGGTACTTCGTTGCTATGAGGCATAGGCCTAATTGCTGAGGGAAGGTTGGGGTAACTTATTACGTTCTTATTTTTTAAGTTGTATCCCTTCACAATGCAAGAGCAAAAATAGCAGTCACTGCTGTGGTCTCTTTGTTCACGCCACATCATAGGTATTCCGAAACGAAATGCTTGTTTTTTACCTTTCATCCATAAGCGTAGATCTTCCTCACATGTCTTGCACACTTTGTGAGGAGCCCACGGTTTGTCTTGATCGCCTAACTTCAAACCGAAATAGGCGAAATATACTTTTTTAATAAATGCAGAAATGTTCCTCTGCCGCTTTTTCACGGTATATTCCCCACAAATAAAACAAAAACTGTCCGGAGAGTTGACGCAACCTCTGGCTCTGTGAGCCATCACAAATACACAGCACTGCAAACTACAACTGTAGTGAACCACTTCGGAATAAAGCTGGATTACGACTGAGCAAACAAAAGGTAATAATGAACTTGCAAGAAACTGAAATTTGACAGGAACGTTCATGTCGCAACCACCGTGTTTGAGCGAGCGAACGAGGCGAGGCGAACAGGAAAGAACATGCGCCAGCGTGAGTACTGGATTTAGCCCCCCACCTCCCAATTGTCCTGTTAATGTATAAAATGAATACAAAACACTCTAAAATATCATGAGGGAGTGTTTCTAGTTAGTTAACCATTACAACCTCTATTTTGGACCAAGAAAATAAACTGCAGTCGGCTAAAAAGAAATTATGTGAACATTCCTTATATGGGTAAGAAATCTAATTTTGCAAGAAAACGTGACGTGATGGAACATTTTGGCTATTTTTCCTGGATTCAGCACCCCAAAATCTATAGGAATCAGTTGCAAAACTGGAGGCAGTTTTTTGGTAGTGTACCTGTGTTATTTTTATGAGTGACACTGTGTGAGATTTAAATATATGCTCACAAATATACCTTCTCCACTGCCAGCAGGTTTTCTGGATGTCAAGTTTAAATATTCCCTCTGAGCATTAACAGCTCCACAGTGCCCCCTAGCTCTCAGAGATAGAGGTATCACAGACAGTGATAGGCACAGCAACCCATGTTTTGCATGCCCCCTGCTCACTTAGATTACAGCACTGGGATGATGGGCTTACTCTGCAAAGGAGCCACTCTAGTAACACGCAGGATGTGCTTAATGGAAGCGGAGTATAGCAGGTAAATATTTCACCAGACCACCACCCCCTCCTTCCCCACAATCCAGGCACATTACCTTATAGTTGTGAGCACTGAGGTATTTAAAGTGTCCAAAGCAAACATGACATAAGCAGACCGAGATTGTGATAACCAGGACCACAAAGGTAAACATAGAAGTGGGAGCCAGAAACCCTGCAAGGAGAAACAAAGGGATCTTATCAGAACTTTGCAGGTTTTCCATGTGGACAGTAATTTTATGAACTCTGGCAGAGTTAATGAACTTATTTCAGGCCTATTTTATAAAGTGAAGTACACATGTCTTTTTACCTTTAAAAAAAAAAGGAGTAACTGGTGTGAAAAAGCACATCAAAACTAGTCACAAGCACGTACGCTCGCCCTATTGCGTGGTGTAAGATTTTACAGGAATATACATAATTACATATTTTATAACTTATGCAAATTTGCGCTCGGCCCCTGTGCACACCCATCCTGAAAGTACACATAATCTGTTTTAAGCATGTACTTACAAAATAGCAACCGCCTATAGCATACGCATAAGTGTCCATTCACATGCACAAGTCAGTGAGAGCAGCGACTTATGCGCATAAATGGCACATGGTTCAGATGGGTTCCTTAGGAAATGGCCCTCTTTCCTTACCTGTGCGCACCGTGGAGAAGAAGAGCAACCAGAAGAGGCAGAGGATGGGAGCTGCCACCACCTGGTTCACTGCTCCCGAGTGAATCTTCTTGTCCAGTTTTGCCGGCAGGTAAGCATAATACAGGTTATACCTGTCCACGAGGTGTTTGAGGAGCATGTACATCAAGCCTAGCAGAGGCAGAGAGCAGCAATCAGCAGAGTCATAGAAACATGACGGCAGAAAAAGACCACATGGCCTATCTAGTCTGTCCTTCCATATCAACCACTACAACAGTCCCCTTTTTTCCTTTAGAGATCCTCTGTGTTTGTCCCATGCTTCTTTGAATTCACATACTGTCCTCATCTCTACCACTTCCACTGGGAGACTATTCCATGGATCCACTCATCAAATCTCATTTTGGCAAGAGCTGAACAACCCTCCCCAATAGAGCCCCAGTCATACTCTGCTGGTCACATTATCCCTGTCTACAAACGTGTTTGGTCTTAACCACCTCTACTGGAGAGATTCCAGTATGTCAACACAAAGTGGAAGTCATTTCCAGTCTCTGAGGGGGGCACGGAGACCGCTGCTGTAATAAGGCCTGTGTGCTAGACTGCTGGACAATGTGAGATGGGCACAGGGGTCTCTACTCCACCTAAAAACTGCTCAGCCAATATAGAGTTGCAACGGTCAGTGTTCTTCTGGTTTTGTTTTGCTTTTAAACGCTGGCTGCTGTGGCTAATGTGGAGTAGCAGCTTAGTGGTTAGAGCACTAGCTTGGTAACCAAGAGACCAGAGTTCAAGTCTCACTTGTGGGGAAAGTCGCTTAACCCTCCATTGCCTCAGAAGAAAGGCCTGGCAATTTACTTCTGGTCACACTGAAAAGACGACCTAGGAGCTGCTGGGTCACCAGGAGTCCGCACTGACTCAAAGACACACAATGCATACTGTGGCTAATAATAAAGCATTGGTATGCGGATTGTGGCCAAACAGATTTTTGGTTACCGTAGCCTGTGCTGGCATTCTCCAGATAGCAGTGATATTGAGTGCCACTGTATGGGCATGCCAATAAGGCAGCCTTGTCCTATCCTAAGTTCTCTTACATATATATGTAGAGCGCTGCGTACACCCTGTAGAGCTATACAAATGATTAGTAGCAGTACAGTGCACATCACCAGCAGACAGATGATTCCCAGCTCCGCCTCTGCTTTTCCCCCTGACCGCCCCCGCACTATCCGGACAGTACAGCGGAATATCCCTGAGGGACTGAGTCTGGATAAATGCCTGATGCTTACTCTAAAAGCCTCAATAGACTAGCCTCTAGCACCGGGGTCTCAAACACGCGGCCCGCGGGCCGCATGCGGCCCGCAACCAAACTTTGTGCGGCCCGCGACGGAGGAAAAAAAAAAAACACAAACCCTGTCTTCTGCTGCTGCTGCCGCCGTGGTAGCAGCACAATCAGCTGTTCGCGGTCCCTTCTCCTCAGCCCGGAAGAGCCCCGAGTCTGCTCCTTTAGCGGCGGGCTTTTCAAGATGCAAAGAGAATATTTCCCTCTCGCGCGGCTTGTCAAGCCGCGCGAGAGGAAAATACTCTCTTCGCGGCTTGAAAAGCTCACCGCTAAAGGAGCAGACTCGGGGCTCTTCCGGGCATAGGAGAAGGGACCGCGAACAGCTGATTGTGCTGCTACCACGGCGGCGGCGGCGGCAGCAGCAGCAGCAGACAGGGTTTTGTTTTTAGTTTATTTACTTGGCCTGATTGGGGGGGGGGGGTTAGGACTGGAAATGGGCAGATGGGGTTAGGACTGGAGGTGGTCTGATTGGGGGGGGGCTAAGACTAAAAATGGGGTTATGGGGGGGGGGCTAAGAATGAAAATGGGGTGATGGGAGGGTTAGGACTGGAAGTGGGCTGTTGGGGGGCTTAGGAATGGTAATGGGCTATGGGGGGGCGAGGACTGGAAATGGGCAGATGGGGTTAGGACTGGAGGTGGTCTGATTGGGGGGGGCTAAGACTAAAAATGGGGTGATGGGGGGGCTAAGAATGAAAATGGGGTGATGGGAGGGTTAGGACTGGAAGTGGGCTGTTGGGGGGCTTAGGAATGGTAATGGGCTATGGGGGGGCGAGGACTGGAAATGGGCAGATGGGGTTAGGACTGGAGGTGGTCTGATTGGGGGGGCTAAGACTGAAAATGGGGTTATGGGGGGGCTAAGAATGAAAATGGGGTGATGGGAGGGTTAGGACTGGAAGTGGGCTGTTGGGGGGCTTAGGACTGGTAATGGGCTATGGGGGGGCTAGAACTGGTAATGGACTGGGGGGGTTGCTAGGACTGGAAATGGGCTGAGTAGAAGGGGGGGCTTGAACTGCAAATAACTGATGGGGACGGGGTTTTGGAATGGAAATGGGCTGAGTGGAAGGGGGCTTGGAATGGAAATGGGCTGATGGGGAGGGGGGCTTGGAATGGAAATGGGCTGATGGGGAGGGGGCTTAGAAAGGAAATGGGCTGTGAGGGGAGGGAGCTAGGACTGGAAATGGGCTTAGTTGGGGGGAGCAAGGACAGGAAATGGGCTGATGGTGGGGCTAGAATAGGACTGGAATGGGCTGATGATGCGGGGACTAGAAGGGAGCAGATGCTGGGTGGGGCTGAAACTACAAGGGAGCTGATGTTGGGGGAGGATTAGAATGGGATAGGGCTGGGAGAGTAAAATGGAGAGGGGAAAAAATATTTTGTGTGGGAGGGAAGAAAAATCTACAATTGGCCAGGTACTGGGTGAGTAAGTGTGGATTGAGAATGGAGGGGTAAAATTTGAGTGGATGAAATAGGAATGAGGAAAGAGCAAAAGGAAAAAGATTAGTATGTTAAAGCAGATGCAGAGAGAGAAAGGAAAAAAAACTAGAAGAGAGAAGAAAGTACAAATGGACAGCAGACCATGGAGAGTTAGCAGAAGACACCAAGAAACCAGAAGAAAGTGGCTGGCACAATTGCAACTGAAAAAAAAAATGCACAAAAGGTAGAAAAATATCTCTTTATTTTGAATTAACTGGAATATGTCAGCTCTGGGAAATGTGCATCATTAACGTCTGTGCTTTATTTAATACAAGAGGAAATTAATTTATAGTTTTATTTCTACAGTGTTGTTGTACATTCCAAGTTTGGCTTTTGGGGTTCCCAGTTTAATTATTGTCTTCCTGTTTCTAAATTTTGATTCCTTGTTTGGTGATGGTGTATGTTCTGCATGTGTAACTGAGCTGAGGTATTCTGTTTATGTAATTCCTATTTGACATTGCCACTTGTTCTCTTTCCCCAGTAGGTCATGTATTGTTATTCTCTGAAATGTATTGGTTTAATATTTGCAGTGTTGCCTTTTGATAGTTAGGGTATGGTGCTTTGTGAGTCCTGGTAGTGCTGTTACGATACGGTGGGTTTGCTATGGGTTCTAAATGGGTAGTGTTTGTAGTAGTTCCTAATGTGCCTGGCGGTTGGCACTGGATTATAGTAATGTAGAAATCTTTTAGTCTTTCTTTATCCATACGCTCATTAAGAGGCATGTTTACTAAAAGTTAGTTTATGGTAACATTATGCAAATATTTATGCAAATGAGGTCCCTTATGCAAATTAGGCCTGCGTCTTGTGCGGCCCCCGGGTTACTTTACAAGTCCTCATTTGGCCCTCAAAGCAATTTGAGTTTGAGACCCCTGCTCTAGCACAACCACCCTCATGCTGAGGACATGTGTCTTCAATGAGCTCAGAGCTATTTTTACATCTAAACGATATTATATGAATTTTCATTCATCACAAGAGGCTTTTACTCTGCCCCCCCAATCCTTCTCCTTCCCATATTATACTTAAAAATACTACTACTACTACTGAGCATTTGTATAGTGCTACAAGTCATACACAGCACTGCACAGACATATAAGAGACAGTCCCTGCTCATCAGAACTTACAGTCTAGTCAAGACAGACAACACAGAAGGTGTAGAAAGGGTTAAAACAAGGGGGAAAGATAAAGAAACAAGGAGATCAGGTGAGTCAAGATCCAAAAGCAGCAGCGAAGAGGTGAGTTTTCAGCCTGGATCTGAAGAGGGTCAGAGAAGGTGCCTGGCGTACAGACACAGGTAGATTGTTCCAGGCGTAAGATGCAGCACGGTGAAAGGAGCAAAGTCTGGAGTTAGCAATAGAAGAGAAGGGCACAGATAGAAGGAGTTTGCCAGAAGAGCGGAGTTCCCAAGGGGGATTGTAAGGAGAGATAAGAGAAGAAAAGTAGTGAGGAGCCACAAAGTGAATGCATTTATAGGTCAGCAGGAGCAGTTTGAACTGGATGAGGAAACAGATAGGGAGCCAATGAAGTGACTTGAGAAAAGGGGTAATATGAGCATGATGAGGCTGGCGGAAGATTAGCCGCACAGCAGAGCGCTGAACAGATTGGGAGAGAGATGATTCCAAGGGAGACCAGCAAGGAGTAGGTTACAGTAGTCAAGATGGGTCCCATACCCCTGCTGCTGTTCAGCAAGAGACACCCCCAGCCCCGATCCACATCCCCTCCCATCCATCTGGGGCCAGTGCAAGGGTGTTGAGAATCTTTGGAAAATCCTTCAGTCATGCACCCCTCTCTAACTTTCAGGGCCTTAGGTGCCCCTCCCCCTGAGATGTTATCTTAATCACCACTCCTCCCAGTATGATCCTGTAACAATTCATTGAACATTATACTTTATACACTGACATACACTCTTTATCTTATCTAGCTATATTTATAGACCGCTTTGTCTCAGGCGTCAAAGTGGTTTACAGATGAACAGAACTTTGAACGAATATATATACTTTCCTAAAAGCCTTTAAATGGATCAATAGGTTCTCTATATGCACAAGCAAGAGTCTCTGTAGCTGTCGGGATCTGTTGTATTGCTTTGACTGCAGCTGCTCTCTGCCACCTTTGGCAGCTGCCTAGTCTACCTAGTGATTAAGCTAGCCCTGCGTCGCTCAGAAATCCCCAAAACCTCCCCAAGTCAAGCTGGCAGGCTCGCCCAGCTTAGCATCCAGGAAACAGGAGGAATAGAAGAGCTTCCTCGTTTTGGGTAGTAAGGGATCTGACAAGACTTATTATTTATTTATTTATTTATTTAGACAGTTTTGTATACCGCCTTATCCTTCAATCAAAGCGGTCACAACACAATTGGGGGATACATTTAACACGCGGGGATATGAGACAAATACACTAATACTTACAGGGAACATGGGCAATGGAGGGTTAAGTGGCTTGCCCAAGACCACAAGGAGCACCTGTGGGACTAGAAACCCCAGTCCTTCCGGCCCAAGGTTGCTGTCCTCTAGTGGGATTTGAACCCCCAACCTTCCGGCCTGAAGTACCTTGCCCCAACCACTAGGCTACTCCTCCCTTGTAAGACTTGCATGGTTAGTGCAGATCTTTCAGTGTTAATTGGCCAAGTTGGGTCATGCAACCCCATCATACAGAGCTCTGCTGATGCTTTCTGCCTAGATGCTGACCAGATAGATGCTGGCCATCTTTAAGCTAAGAACTTACTCAAGCAGGTTCAGCTGAAAACACCGCTAAAATTAACTAGTTCTGTCTGCAGCTCAGAGGGTTTTTGAAAAATTTACCTCGCAATGATTACAGAAACAACAAATAATATTCTCTCTGTCTCTTGTGCTTAGTCTCTCTCCTCTATTCTGTTGCTGCTCAGTCTCTTGTTTCCTCAATCCTTCACTCATTTTCTCTGCTGCTTGGCTTCTCTGTCTGTCTCTCGTGCTCCGTTTCATCTCTTGCTTCTACTGCTGTTCATTCTGTGCTCTGCCATCCTGCTCTTTGCTACCCTTTAAACAGCATCTCAGGTCAGAGTTGAAAGCACACACCAGGAAGACCTGAGGCAGGCATACAAGATGCTGTCTGAAGACAAGGAAGCAAAATGATATTCAGTAGAATAAAATCATGAGAACCTGCTTGAAACTGAACTGATGAATTTGAAATACTTTTCCCCCTTCTTGTTCCTGTGCAAAGCTCCAAAGCCGGAGCATGTTATTTACAACCCTGTTCCATGCCCAGGCTGACACTCAGAGTGTGTTGGAGCTGGGCATACTGCAGCCATATGAATGATAACCTCCCAGTTCTGCGTCACACTTACGAGGCGATGAAGGAGTGGTTTGTGACTTACCGAATGGGACAATGATAGGGCAGGTGATGCTGTAGGTCATAACCACGGTAAAGACGCACATCATCCAGGCGTAGGCAGCGCCAAACTGAAACTCGTATGCTTGGTGCTAGAAATTGCAAGAACAAGTCTGTGAATAGTCTGAAAGTGGGGGAAGGGAAACTCTTGTTATTCCTAAGTAAGCGGGTGGACCTCTAGAAGCACATTCTCATCTCATGAATTATGGTGGGGAGTGTTACCTGCTTCTTTCTGCCCATATCCGGGGATGCCTAGAAATATGCTCCTATTTTACAGAAAACTGGAGGAGAGGGAACATTCTCATCTTGCCGCATACGGGAGGGGGGCTGTAGTAAAACAGCAGAATGCATAGTGGTGGAGGCTAAAGCAATGTACACAAGGCATTACTTGAGGGCTGCTGCATTTGCATTTGGGAAGACGCTGCCCTCTCTTACTAGGATCACGTCCTCCGTTTCTCTCATGAGCTAATGTTCAAGGACAGCTCACGAAATTGCAGTTCTGCACTGGGGTTTTATAAACTGTGGCGGGGGGAAATGGGGGAGGAAAAGAACTGTTAGTAGTTTTGTAAATGTTTCTTATTGAAAGCTCATTTTATACTTTCTTTTGCTGCGGTTTTGATTTAGTAGTTGAATGATGTGCAAACAGTCTTTGTTAAATTCACCAACATGAACTTATTAGCTGGGTACATCATTTCTTACAGAGATGTTGGTCACAAAACCCTCTAGACATATTTTGTCAGCCTACTTTTGCCTTCCGGTTACAGTATCACTGATCCAACTTCATGCCTTCACTTCACGAAAATTTAAGGATTCTGTTTTGCTCAAGCTTTCTGTTTGATGCTAGTGCTAAATCTCCATTGTGTGGTTTGATAGCTAAACTGAGTAAAAGTAACATATGCAGACAACTAGCTTCTTTACTTTCAAAACAAGTAGGTAACCAGAGAAGTTAGTACAAGATGAGATGGAAATGAGAAGAACTACAATCTGGATTGTTAAACTGTTATGAGTTTGCCTTAGATCTTTAGTTGAATGCAGTGTGGAAAGACAATGCTTTCTTTTGGGGATCTCAGAAGAGGACGGCAGTTGCAAGTAGAAGTCAGAAGCCTCCTATTGTCTGAAATGTAGCTTTCTCACGCCATGTATACATTCCCATGATGCCTTGCTTTGAGGGGTGAACAGCAAGGATAAACATTACATCTGGAGCCAGGAAATAAACATGGAACGTCCTCACCCAGTGAGGCAAATTACCCACAATGCAGCTCTCATAATTTACTGGGTCAAAGGCTGAAAGCCCTTACAGGGACTCTGCATTATCCATAGGTCACAGGGCAGCAACAGCATGACACAAACTACTGTTTCCTATAATCCCCTCCACAAAAATTCTTTGTGCCTCCATTGCTTCTACAGAGAGGCTGCCTGATGCATGCAGCACCATTTCTAGGAAGACATGTTTCCTTAGGTAACATCCTCTCACAGCCTCGCATTCGGGGACAACTTTCAAACGTCTGCAGGTAGTTTTGTCTGTGAACTTTGCACTAGTTCTCAAAGGGAAAAGTATGCAAATATTTATCCTTGAAAACCGTCTTGGAAAAATGTAGCCACAAAGATTGCACCCAGTTATTTACTACAGATACATTTCCCTTCAGAATGATGCCTGTTGCGCAGTCCCCCCGGCTCTGGGATCCTTCCACTTCCAATGGGTCATTTTCTCACAACCCCCTTTCACATGGCTAAACAGTGATTTACTAAAATTTGCTCTTCTAACATCTTGATTTAAACGTCTCTCCGTTGAAAAAATGTTTGTTTTTTGAGAATTTATAGCTTTAAGGTCAGCATTTTTCAAAGTTATGGGCGGAATCTAATTTACTTAAAATCAATGCAGAAAGAAAGAAGCAGCTGGGGGTGAGAGGGCAGCTAGCTGCCTCTGGTCCAGGCTCCTGTACTGGAGGAAGCCTTCAACACCATCATGTTGAATTTTGGGGATTCTTTTTGGCCCAGCCATTAGTTTTGCTGGGCAGATTTCCTATATTGTGAGGAAGGGCTTCCATGGCTTCCAAATGCTACATCAGATCTGGGTGTTTTGTCTGAGGAAAGGCTGTGTTCAGTGGTGAAGGCACTGTCTCACCCAGGATATTGCAATCTGGTCTACCTGAAGTTGCTAGGTCGACAGATTTCTTATTTGCCAGTCATGCAAAACACAGCAGCCAAGCTGGGTGGGACTAGATTTTATTTAACTAGGCTTATATACCGCTTTTCTGCGAGTCAAAGCGGTGTACATTCAGACACTGAATATATATTTTTCCCTTGTCCCTAAAGGGCTCACAATCTATGTTGGGACAGGGCCACTCGGGGGGGGGGGGGGGGGGTGAGCATCATCACAAGGGCCTCTGCTCCAGGTGCCCAATATCACTGGAATGCCACTGGGAATATCTATACTGTGATCTTAAGAGCTGCCATTTCTTATTCTTCTTTTCACTGAGGTTTAGAAACCTAACTCTTCTATTGCTGTCTGACTAATTAATGGATTTTTTATTTCTATTTCTGCTTTTTATTGCAAACCAAGAAGTTATTAATGGTAATTTACGGGAGTTTTATCCTCACTGTATGTACAACACACACACTTTACCTGATTGCTTGCTGTGATACCACCTTGATTATTAAGATAAGGCGGTTTAGAAATACTGTTAAATAAATAAATAAAATAAATAAATTTATTGATTTAATCTGTTTATGCATGGGCTGGAAGAATATAAATACTAAATTAAATTAAAAGCGGTCCTTGAGGAAAATCTGCCCAGTTGAATTTTCAGGATTACCACAACTGATATCTGAGTTAGATCTGCATACAATAAATCCCGGGTGTATGCAAATTCATCTCATTCATATTTGTTGTGACAAACCTGAAAACCTGAGTGGCTAGGCATGCTTCCAAGACAGGGCTGGAAAACGCTGCTTATACTCAGGTCAAGTCCCATCTCGCATCATTTTGGTAACCTCTTTCTGGACTGTCTCCACGCTTATCTACAGTGCTTTGGAGGAACACAGTACTCTGGATGAGGTCTCACCAAGAACCTGTACACCAAGGCATTTCTGCCTCATTTTCTCTGGCAATTCCCCCCTCTCTTTATGCGCATCCTTTTGGCTCTAGCCACCTCCTTGTCATGCTGGTTTGCTGATAATCTTACTTCTATATCTCACCACCAACCATATAATGCTCCGCTTAACTTTTGTGGTAAGTATGCCCCCAAATCCCACCACTTTCATAGGAAAGGTCTATGCACACTTTCCCACACAGCCAGGAAATACCAAGCCCTCCCAAATCCTGCTCCCAGCAAAGCCTCCACTCAGTTTGGGTATAAAGACTAGATGTGCACACTTTAATCTGCACAAAGACCAAACAAATTAAAAGAAGACATTTCTGCACATAAATCTGTTTGGGGGTGTGTAAATGGCCTAAGAATAAAATTTAAAAGATTCCACACAATATTCAAGATTCTTCAAAATGAATCACCATCAAGCTTAAGAACGTTAATTCATACCAACCTAGAAACTAGATTGAGAAGAGCAACAGTAAAAACACACTGTCAGTCCCTTCAATCATCAGAAACAGCAAGGCAACTACAACAAAGGGGGCATTCTCCTTATATGCATCAACGCTGTGGAACTCACTCCCAGGCAACATAAGGGATACGAAAGATCCAAACAACTTCCGCAAGCTCATAAAAACTTACCTGTTCAGAGAGCATTTCAGAGAATCAATTACATACAGCAAATCATTCCTGGCTACCCAATAAACTCTCATTTAATCAGTATATCACCTAATACTCCACCCAAAACAAGACACAGGACATCATCTTCTATATTTGGAATAAACAAATCAATCTAACTTTTGACCAACAGTTAGCTCAGAACAATCCATAATTAAAACAAACACCATATGTAATTAGTTGACTGTTATACCTAGTTATATTTACTTCTCATATCTTGTTAATCGCTTTACTACTACAACACACTTTGTTCAAACGTTCCATGTAATGCATTTATGTTATAACATATGTTTTGAGTTCATTGTAAACCGCCTTGATTTGTGAAAGGCGGTATAAGAGCGCACATAAAAAATAAATAAAAGGATCATTCTGTAACAGCTCATATAAATTTGCACACAAGTTAATTTTGAAAATTACCTGCACATAATTGCATCTATTTGTGGATAATTTTGCTGTGAAAATTCAAGTGTCTACTTTAATGTACGCTTGCACATGATAACTTCACTGAGACTAGGCCCATTCTCCCAAAATACTACTACTATTAATCATTTATACCTCTCCCAAATGCAGGGCTTATGAGGAAATTTGGTCTTGCTGCTAATTTTCTTTCATTAAGTTCTGTCAGACCAGTCCAGAATGCATTACTACTGCTAGCTGAGAAAAAGTAAAGATCTACAATTCCTTAGGGAGGAAGGCGGGTGTGAAGACTGATTCCTCCTGTTACCGGAGATCACCTGTTACAGATGAGTAACTACAGTATCTCCAGGAACAAGCAGGAATGCAGTCTTCACATATAGGACTCCCTAGCTCCAGGCTACCAGAAAAACGGCAAGGAGCATGGCCAATTATAACAGGAAAAATTGTTGAAGAACATGATGGAGAGTCATGGGGATTTGGGAGACTCAGCATCCCCAGCACACCCCCACTGACGGTAGTGGCGGTAGCCTGGATGATAGAGGGCCGGACGGAGGGAGATGTAGCTAAGTCCCAAAGAGGTGCCATAGTATGGTTTGGCCAAAGTCACTGTCCTTACGAGATTCCTTGTCCAGACAATAGTGGGCTGCAAAGGCATGAATGGAGGACCATGTGGCAGCACGGCAGAACTCCATTATGGAAACAGAGCATAAGTGGGCCACAGATGTGGCCATGGCGCAGACATTGTGAGTGGTTACATGCCCCTCTAAGGTCAGACTAGCCTGAGCATATGCAAAGGATATACAGTCTGACCTTAGAGGGGCATGTAACCACTCACAATGTATATGTCTCACAATGTATTTTATGCAGAAAGAGTGCATTTAGTCACAGGAAGACCAAGGTGACTAAGGTCAAAAGAAATAATTATGAGGACTTCCGGTGTGCCTTGGTTCTATCAAGGTAATATGCGAACACTTGTTTGCAATCTAGGGTATGAAGCACCACATCAGCCTGAGATGCATGTGCCTTTGGAAAAAAGGTTGGAAGAATTACTGATTGAGATGGAAGGGCGATATAAAGTTTATATAACTGTCATGATTACAAAACTGTCATAATTGTTTTTATTTGGTCCTTTTTCTTCCTCTTTCCTGTTATTTATGGCATTCTTTTCTATGATTTGCGGCGCTTGACCTTGTTTTATTGTAAACCGCTTAATGTTTTTTGACAAAGCGGTCTATCAAGTGATGGAATAAAGATAAAGATGATGAAAACGTGTATAGGAGGCACGTGCAACCAAAGCTTGTAGTTGCTAACTTGGCGAGCTGAGGTGAGCGCAACTTGGAACTGTAGGAAGGAAACCTTCCAAGTGATACTTGAGGGAGGTCGTGGCTAAAAGCGTGGAGGTTTGAGCAATTGGGCAAGAACAACGTTGAGGTCCCAGGCAACAGGTGGGGGCCAAAACGGTGGCTTAGTTAATAAGGAGATCACACATGAAGCAGGCTACCAATGGATGTGTAGAAATGGGTTTTCCATCAATTTTCCAATGAGAAACCGAAATGGCACTGAGGTGAACATGAATGGAGCTAGTTTTGAGACCCATAGAAGAGAGGTGTGTTGTGCATACCACACTGAGAACCGGCGTCATTTAAAGGCATATGTGCACCATGTGAAGTCTTTCCGGGGCACTAGCAGGATGTCCTTTACAGCATCCAGAAAATTGAGGTCTGAAAGTACCACCCTCTCAGCAAGCTGTCAAGCAGAGCACCCGGATAGTGGGAAGGAGCAACATTCCCTGTTTCTGCAAGATCAGGTCTGGTTCGCATCCCAAATGAAAGGGCTGATGCTGAGATAGATGAAGAAGCAGGGAAAACAATGGCTGGCGGGGCCACAAGGCGGTTACCAAGATCATGGGTCCTCTGTTGGCCTGCAATTTAAACAGCATTTTGACTATTAGCAGAATGAGTGGGTAAGGGTATAACAGACCCGTTCCCCAATGAAGGAAGAAAGCACCTTGTGCTTGACATTGTGGAGAGGGCACCCTGGAGCAGAATCGAGGGGCCTGTGCATTGAGCGGATGACAAAGAGGTCAATCTGTGGGATTTCCCAGAGCTGGAAGATGTGAGCAACTGCTCTCTGATGAAGAGTCTACTCGTGAGGTCAGAGGATCCAACTGAGACTGTCCGCGAGAATACTTCTGCTCTCCCGGCAGGTAAATGGCTCAGAGAAGCATTCCATGAGCTAGGGAAAAGGTCCACAGGCAAATCATTTCTTTGCGGATGAGGAGGGAGCCTGTGCCTCCCTGTTTGTTCATGTAAAACATGGCAACTTGGTTGTACGTTTGAAGCAGGATTGATTGATGTGATAACTGCTGGCGAAACACCTGAAGGGCGTTGGTTATCACCCTCAATTCCAGGAAGATGATTTGAAGGGAGGTTTCTTGTTTATTTATTTATTTTTATTCTCTTATATACCACGCTATTCTGCATCAGTGCGGTTTACATTGAACAAACTGAAATTACATTGAACAGGGCATTATAACTTGGAAATAACTATTTTACAGGGAACATGGGCTATGGAGGGTTAAGTGGCTTGCCCAAGACCACAAGGAGCACATGTGGGACTAGAAACCCCAGTTCTTCCGGCCCAAGGTTGCTGTCCTCTAGTGGGATTTGAACCCCGACCTTCTGGCCTGAAGTACCCTTGCCCCAACCACTAGGCCACTCCTCCACTCCACTTGTTGAGACCAGAGGACCTGCATACCCAGGTCATCCAGATGAGTACCCCAGCCATGTTTTTAAAAACATTGGTAGTGATGGTCTGTTGAGGTGGAGGCATCTGAAAAGATAACGCTATGAGAAAGTTTTGAGGGCCACAACTGAAGGGAGTTCACCAGAAGTGGGGTGACCACCACTCAGCCTCATACACAGCCAGTCCCCGGTTTCCACTGCGAGAAGAGGGTCCACTGGGCTTGGCACATGTGGAGATGAGCAGAGATGACATGGACCGTGAAGGCCATGTGACAGAGATGCAGCATGCCTCACGCCGTGGTGTGACGGCTGCACTGAATGCTGCCTGCCAACTCTGTAAGGCGTTTGAGACAGTCCTCAGGCAGGAAAGCTCAAGCCCAGAGTCATGTCAAGGAGGACACCTATAAATTCCAGTTTATGAGTGGTGGATGCCAGTCCTAAAGGCAGGACTCGGTATTGGTAACATCTGCCATCTAACATGAAGTGAAGATGGGTGGATGAGGATGTGCATGTTCTCATCCTTTAGATCTAGAGAACAGAGCCTCTAAAGATAGAACAATAGGGTTCCTAGAGAAACCATCTTGAACTTCTCTAATACTAGGAACTTGTTTAGGTTCTGGAGATCTAGAATGGGATGGAACCTCCCTGATTTTTTGGGAATAAGGGAGCAGAACCCAATCTTTCTATCACATCCTCCTTTAGAAGGGTGGTGACTTCCTGTCTCAACAGATTCCGATGGAGAGGGTCGATAGGATACTCCCCTAGAAAGAATGGAGGCGGTAACTGGGCGAAATGGAGCAGGTAGCCCCTTGAGGATGATCTGTAGAGCCCAGGGTTCTGATGTTATGAGGGGCCACCTGTAGGCAAAATAGACCAGCCTGCCCGTAATGAGAAAAAAGTAGGGTTCTTTCAGGGAAGAGTGGCAATGTTCTCTAGGAAGCAGTCAAAAGCTAGCCCCAGGTTGGGGCTGTGGAGCTGGTTGTGGCTTAGAAGGTTTAGATCTCTTGGTTTGGTGAGGAGCCTGAGGCTTCTGCTGACGTTGGTGAGGATGGTAGGGCGCATAAGCTGGATAAGAAGGATAATATTTTTTCTTCTTAGGATAGCAGAGTTTCTTTACAGAGGCCTTCTTCCTGGAAGTATCTGCTGTTTTACGGGAGAGATGCTTCATGGTAAAGGCCATCTGTCTCAATTTCACCCGCTTTCTCCCTCAAGCTCTTACACAAGAGGTTTTCACCTCTACAAGGAAAGCATAGTTATTCACCTGTAACAGGTGTTCTCCGGGGACAGCAGGAATCAGTCCTCACATATGAGTGACGTTGGCACCGATGGAGCCCTCGAGGAAGCATCCCCCCAGTTTTCAAAGAAAGCCTTTGGGAGATGCTGCCATGCATGCGTGGTCCCCTTCCTGCCCAAGGGTGCCATCTTGCTCAGTCAAATGACATAGCTAAAAGGCAGCAAAAATAAAAGATTGTAAGGAAGCAACTCCAAGGGGAGGAGGGAGGATTGTGAGGACTGATTCCTGCTGTCCCCGGAGAATATCTGTTACAGGTGAGTAACTATGCTTTCTCCGGGAACAAGCAGGAAGTCAACCCTCACATATGGGACTCCCCAGCTACAGCTACCGAAAGCCCATTGCAAAAATAGGGGCTCCCTCATGGGGAGCCACAAGCAGCAGCAAATGAATCCGTGTCCACACACCACAGCAGGACCCCTGTGTCCGATGAAACCAGCATGCCGGAAGCCTGAACACAGAAGGGTCGGAGGATAGGAGTTGCCTAAATCCCGAAAAGATTAAGGAGCACAGCCTGGCCGAAGGCACTGTCCCATCGGGACTCACTTTCCAGGCAGTTAATCGGCTTTGAAGGTATCAACTGAAGACCAGGTGGCGGCCCGGCAGATGTCCATCATCAGGACAGAGCGCAAGTTTACCACTGAGACCGCCATGGCCCTGACACGGTGTGCTGTGACACGGCCTTCCAGCGGGAGCCCCGCCTGCTCATAGGCAAGGGCGGCACAGTCCGTCACCCAGGTGGACAGCATACACTTGGTCGCCATCTGCCCCAGCCTATTGGAAATGAAAAGCTGAGCAGCTTTGCGGTGGCCCTGAGTACTTTGGATATAGAAGGTGAAAGCCCTCATACAGTCCAAAGTGTGAAGGACCGTCTCTGCCTGACTGGAGGGAGGTCTTGGAAAGAAGGTAGGGAGCACCACTTCCTGGATGAGATAAAAGGGCAATACTACCTTCGTCAGGAATTTGGGGTGCGTGCGAAGCACCACTTGCTCTTGTAGAACCTTGTATAAGGCACCTCTGCCACTAGGGTCTGAAGCTCACTAACTCTGCGAGCAGAGGTGAGCGTAACCAGGAAAGCCACCTTCCAAGAGAGGTCGCGTAAGTGGCAGGTAGCCAGAGGCTCAAAGGGTGGGCAAGTGAGTTGTCCCAACACTACGTTGAGTCCCATTTGGTTGCCAGTGGGCGAACTTGGGGCTTCGATAAGAGCAGGCTCCACAGAAAATGGGTCACTAGCGGCTGGACCGAGAGGGGCTTGCCATCACTGGGTAGTGGTGCGCCGCCAGGGCATTAAGGTGCACTCGGATGGAAGACTTGAGCCCAGATTGAGAGAAGTGGAGAAGGTACTGTAACACCAGTCTCACTGGGAAGGAGGTCAGATCAGCCCCATGCTCGATGCACCAAGCCGAGAACCTGTGTAAGCCTTCCCAGTAGAGGCCTTGCAAGAGGCCAGCAAAATCTCCTCCACCTCAACCGAAAGGTTGAAAGGTGCCAGAGTCACCCTCTCAGCAGCCATGCGTTAAGCGACAAGGATCGCAGGTTAGGGTGCAGAAGACAGCCCCCCTCCTGAGACAGGCATCCCGGAGCGGTCCCCAAGGGGATGGGAGTCTCCACCGTCAACTGGAGGAGCAACGGGAACCATGGTTGCCTAGGCCACTGAGTGGCTATCAGGATGAGCGAGGCCCTGTCGCAGAGGGTCCTGAACAAGGTCTTGGCGATCAGTGGTGTGGGAGGGAAGGTGTACATGAGGCCTTCCGACCATGAGACAAGGAACGCGTCTGCTGCCACCCTGGAGGGGTGGGCTTGCCGGGAACAGAAGTGGGACAACTGGAAGGTGTCCAGGCTGGCGAACAAGTCCATCAAGAGTTCCCCCAGATCTGGAAAAGCCGACTAGCTACCCTGGGGTCCAGCTGCCACTCCTGCGGCTGGAGGACTCTGCTCAGCCTGTTGGCCAGAAGGTTGTCCTGGCCTGGTAGGTACACTGCCCGCAGGAGGATAACCCTGTTGGATTGTGTACGAATAGAGGACTAATGCCTCCTGACAAAGGGTACAAGACCCTGTTTCCCCCCCGTTTGTTCACATAGATCACCACCATCTAGTTGTCCATCTAGACCAGCACCAGCTGGCAACACAGGTGGTGGCAGAAGACTTGCAGGGCTAAATATATGGCCCGCAGCTCCAGGAGGTTGATCTGCTGGGTGTTCTTGTCTAGTGGCCGGTTGCCTGGGTGCGGAGCTCCCTGCAGTGGACCCCCAACCAGGTAGGGAGGCATCTGTGGTGAAGACCCTTGAGGGACTTGGGGTCTGACAAGGGATGCCTGCCTTGAGATGTTGGAGAGATTGTCACCAGACCAGGGAGTCTGTCAGTTGGCGGGTGACAGAGACTCTATCACGGAGGCAACCCGTGGCCTGAGATACCACTGTGCTGCCCTCATGTGGAGACGAGTGTCTGCGGTGACGTGGACTGTGGAGACCATGTACCCGAGGAGGCGCAGAAGAAGCCAAGCGGGCACGAGGGATGGTACTGTATGTCTTGTGCCAGAGTCTTGAGACGGTTGGGCTCGGTCCCTGGGCAAGAAGGCCTTCGACTGAAGAGTGTCGAGCTTTGCCTCGATGAACTCCAGACACTATGCCGGGAGGAGGTGAGACTTGGGGTAGTTTATGACAAAACCCAAGTGTTGCAAGACCTGGATGGTGTGTGCGGTGGCCTGCTGCACCTTAGGCCATGCCTCCCCTTTATGAGCCAGTCGTCCAGGTAGGGGAAGACAAAGACCCCCTGGAGGCAGAGGATGGTGGCCACGACTGCGAGGCATTTTGTGAAGACTCTTGGGGCCGAGGCCAAGTCAAAAGGGAGCACCCTGTACTGGAAATGCCTGCCCACCGCTACAAACTGCAGGTACTGCCTGTGGTTGGGGTGAATGAGGGATGTGGATATAAGCATTCTTGAGGTCTAAGAAGCATAGCCAATCTCCCTGCTGGAGGTATGGCAGCAATGTTCCAAGGGAGAGCATCTTGAACTTCTCCCACACCAGGAACGTGAGGTTGCGTAGGTCGAGGATGGGCCTTAGGCCCCCTGTCCTTTTTGGGATGAGAAAGTAGCTGAAGTAGAACCCCTTGCCCTCGAGATGGTGGGGCACTGGTTCCACCGCTTTGTCCTGGAGAAAACCTACCAACTCCTTCAGTAGAAGGTCCCATGGAAGGGAGACCTGAGGGGCTCTCCCAGGAAATAAGGGGAAGGTGTCTGAGTCAGGTGGAGGAGGTAACCCCTCCCTGACTACCCAGTGCCCAGGAGTCGGTGGTGATGGCCAGCCACCTCTGGGCATAGTGGGCCAGACGTCCCGCTGTGGGCTGCTGATCTCCTTGGGATAGATGGGCTATGCTCAAGGAGTCAAAAACTCCCCCCCTGGCTGGGCCAGAGCCGGTGCCTGATGTTTTGGAGCTTTCTGCTTACGAGGGCCATGCCCATGTCCTGGTGACCCTGTGGGGAGCTGGGGAGTCCTGAAAAGGTGGGTAGTTTCTGTAAGCAGCTCCCTTCCTCGGGTAGAAGGACTTTTTATCCCAGCCTTTCTGTTGGGGAGGGGTGGCGGTCTTTTTTGAGAGCCTGGTCCTCGTCATGAACTCGGTCTCCAGCTCAGCAGCCTTGTTGGTCATGGGTTTGTCAAAGAGGTTCTCTCCTTGGCATGGGACATTGACCAATTTGTCCTGAACCCACTGCTCGAGGTCGGACGACTGCAGCCAAGCTTTGTGCCGTGCACCGATGCCTGCCACTGCTACTTGAGCTGCAGACTTAAACCTGCCATAGGCCACTCGAGACATGAATTTGGAGCACATATGGACTTGCCTTCGCCAGGTTCTTGAACCTCTGCAGGGGTTCCTCGGGGAGACCAGCTGAGAACCCGGCAAGTTCCTTCGCCAAGTTTCTCAGGTACATGCCCATGCACAGCTGGTAGGCCTGGATGCGGCCGATGAGCATTGAGCCCTGGTAGCATTTTCTGCTGAGAGCATCCAAGGTGCGGGCCTCCCTGCCGGGCAGCACCGAGGAGTGTGTCTTCTGGCTTTTCAGCCGACATATGGCCAACTCCACCACCATGAAGTTATATGGCAGCTGTGACTTTTGGAAGCCCGGGCTCGGCAGACTCAATACATTGAGTCGAGCAGTTTGCTCACCACCGGTACCAAAGCCGGTGCCTCCCACATTTGGAGCATCAGCCGTTCCAGGACAGGAGGGATGGGCACCATGAGCGATTCCCATGGAGGAGCCTCGTACTGGAGGATTTCCAAATAATCCACCTGGGGGTCCTCCTCCAACTCCGTAGGGAACGCCAGGGCCTTTGACATATCCTTGATGAAATCAAAGAAGCCCATATCCTCCAGCGGGGACCACCATCGAGGCTCTGAGACAGGAGAGTTGGATGGGACATCAATGGTGGTGATGAGTATCGGAGGACTCCTCATCCTCCGCCTCCCACTCTGAGTAGTCCGTCGAGGACTCGTAGGGGGGCTGCTCTGTGGGACCCGGGGCTCCCGATGCTCCATGACCGGTACACCTTGCATACTTACCGGGGATGACTGCGGTCCAGTCAAGGGGGACTCGGATCGACTTGAGGCCAAAGGACCTCGAGGATCAGATCGACCCGAGGCCGAAGGACCTTGAGGATTGGCTCAGCCTCTAGGGACGTCTTCGATGTCGAGGGCCCATGAACTGGTTATGCAGGACAACAGCGCCCACTGCTGGTCCATGAAGGCAGACAAACTGCACTCCAGGGCCTCCATTCTAGACTCCAGGCCAGAAGGCTCCGCAGCCTTTGGTGTGGGCAACAAGGGACTCTGAACCGATGCCAGCTCCCCCGAAGGGGAATCCTCGACAAGGATGGTGTCTAGGGACCGAGGCCAATCCGCGCTCGAATCCTTTCGAGGACCTTTGCAGGCTGCTCCTTCTCCAAAGCCTTGGATGAGTGTCTTGGATGCAGGATCGGGCCCTTTGGGGCACCCGCTGGTCTGAACCATCCAACGATGCTGTCTTTGAGGGTTTGTTCTTCCTTACTGGGTTCCCTCGAGGGAGATCACCTTTCTGAGGAGCCATGACAAGACTCGGGTTCAGGAGGTTCCGCCCAAGATGTCAAGGTGTCAGACGAGGCCCTGGCCTTCAGAGGCACCGGGAACTTGGGGAAAAATGTATTGTGCTGCTGCTGGTGGCTCTTGAGGGCCTTACTGGACATCCTTTTGCAGATACCACAGGCTGACGGGTCATGGTCCGGCCTGAGGCAGCAGAGACAGCAGTCGTGTGTGTCTGTCAAAGACCTAATTTTAGAGCACCGACCACACTTCTTACAGCCACTGATAGCCATGGGAGAAAAAAAGTACCCCTGCGAGGTCAAAGATTCTCTGGACTGCCAGTTGGAAAACAGGCGCGAAGATACCAGAAAACTACAAAAATAGACGAACTTGATGCCGAGGCAACGAGTTCGGGAGGCAGGAAGAGTACCAGTGCAATACCAGGAGTGAGTATGAAACTTGGAAAGAAAAAAAATCAACTTTTTCCAGGGACAAGCTAGACAAACGTCTGAAGGGCTCCACGGAAAAAAGGAGACTGAGCAAGATGGCACCCTTGGGCCGGGAAGGGGACCACGCATGCGTGGTGGCATCTCCCAAAGGCATTCTTTGAAAGCTCGGGGGATGCTTCCGTGAGGGCTCGATCGGTGCCGACCTCACCAATATGTGAGGACTGACTTCCTGCTTGTTCCTGGAGAATATCTGCTAGCTTGTCTTGGACCCACTGTTCCAGGTCCGAAGACTGCAACTGAGCCAGCCTTCTGGCTCCAATGTCCACCATTGCAGCTCTGCTGGTAGACTCAAAAGAGTCCAAAGCTGCTCTAATGATGAATTCAGAGCAGTCTTTATCAAGCTTAATTAAGGCCCTGTAGGCCTCTTGTTTTTTTGAAGGAATGACTGCAGAGAAATTGTCAAGATCCTGGACAATATCTCTGAGGAACATGCCCATATAAAGCATATAGGCATTAATGTTAGAAGCCAACATTGGTGCCTGGAAGCATCGGCGGTCAAAGGCATCGAGGGTATGTGATTCCCTCCCAGGAGGCATCAAAGAGTGGTTCTTAGTACTCTTGAGCCAGTGCATGGCTGACTTGACCACCATAGAATGGTGAGGGAGTTGAGGTTTCTGGAAGCCTGGGGAATCGGGAACCCTGTACATGGTGTCCAGTCTCATACTGACTGAGGGAAATGAGAGAGGGATATCCCACATCTGAAACGCGAGGTCCTGTAAAATACGATGGACTGGAAGAGTGGCAGTGTCCTTAGGTATCGAGGGATACTGGAGTATCTCCAATTCCTCTGTTCTCGGTTCCTTTTCAGTGCCTATAGAGATTGAGAGAGTCCTGGCCATGTCACGGATAAAGTCCTCGAAGGACATGTCCCTTTGGCGGGGACAGATGACACTCATGAGGCAGTGACGGGTTCAACAGCACATCACGATGTTTTTCTGAAACCAGGGGACTCGAACTCCGATTCCCAGGCATTGAAATCAAAATAGCGACTGTCACAGTCGCACCTCCACCGCCAATCTGATGTCGAAGGGCAATCTCGATGCCGATGTTCAGAGACATCGGAACCGTCAATGTTTGATGCCTGTTCCTCTTGCAGCCAGTAGGATTCAGCCAGTTCCAGGCTCGGTATGGACCCCGAGGGTCCTGAAAACAGCAGTTCCAGGCTCAGCATAGAGGCCTGGGTAGCCGAGAGCTTTGAGATGCCTGATTCCAGGCTCGATATAGAGACCTGGGCTCGAGGCCACTGGCATGGATGTCGCCAGTAGCGCAGCCAAACTCCTCTCAATGGTCAGCATGCACTGCTCGAAGGAGTTGGAGGATAGCTGGGTGGACTCCGGAGCAGGACTGTGGACCACCGTACCAGACAACGGAACTGGAGGCTCTCCCAAGGTCGAAGCCTGGGTAGCACTCTGGAGCCACTATTGTGCTTTGGAGATGGATTCCTCCCGCTGGGGCTGCTTAGCTGGACGCTCCTGGCTCTCAGGATCGGAATCCTGCCAAGAGGAGCTCTGGAGTCGATGTCCGAGGGAACAAATCCCAGGAATTGGCATCAGTCCTCACGTCAAAGGCGAGATGCTGATGCGTCTTCGGTAGCTGGCTATTTCTTACCACAGCCTTTTGATTCTGAGGGAGTGCAGGAACTGCACGAAGAACAGGAGCCTTAAGAAGGCATCAACATCGTAGAAGAGTGTGCTGAGGCTGCCGAGTCAGACTCAAAAAGACTCCTGTGTTGCTTTTCCCAATTTTTTAACCCTTTCCTTGTTATTTGCTGACACAAATTACTAGAGTCCAGGTGATGGTCAGGCCCCAAGCACTGTAAGCACCAATTGCGCTTGTTGGTGACTGAAATAGCGCATTATATTTAGTATACTTTTTGAAACCGCTGGTTGGCTTCTCCATGTCAGGAAACACAGCCTTTGCCAGTTCAAAGACTCCATGGCAACCTAGACCAACAAAAAAACCCAACAGGAACCATGAGGTAAAAAAAAAAAAGAGAAAAATAAAAGGGAAGTGCACAAAAGGGCACCAGCATAGAGGAGGGATAGTACCGAAGAGACAGGAAGGCAAAAAAGAAAAAGAAGCAGCCCAAAGAGCACAGTAGAAAAAAGTTTTAACTGCGGTGACAGGCCAAGCGTCCGAAGGGCTATGCGGAAAAACTAAGACTGAGGAGATTCACTAGGAAGGCATGCACAGAAGGATGCTCCCCCAAATGATTCCTACTGGACGCTGTGGAGTGTTCCCACGCAAGCTTCCTTCGGGGGACATCACTCATATGTGAAGACTGCATTCCTGCTTGTTCCTGGAGATACAACGTTCTACATATACTCACATAAGAGAGCGTCTCTGCTTAATTGAGTTTACAACCTATTCAAGACAAACCTAACAGACATGAGACCAAGGTAAACTAAGAGGAAATGGTTGTAACATAGAAGGGTGGTAAAAGAATGTGATATACTCCTCAGCCAGCAGATGGAGACAGACATAGAGAAGCCTGCCCTATAAAAGGCACTGCGCAGCCACGTGGCTCTGCCATATTTTTGCAACAAAGCCAATGCCAAACACCATCCCCTCCAAAAAACCCTCATGGGAAAAGGGGAGCCAGAGTCCTAAACCATGAGCAACCAGATACTAAAATGATACCCAGAGGATTCTCTACAGCCACTCCCATTCTTAAAATGTGTGGAACCCTCCACCCAATAAACCACTGAACCAAACAACAAGGTGGAGCTCTGGACTGGTCTGGTTAGACTTGTTGTTGTTGTTGTTGTTAAGTGCCGTCGAATCGGAGTCGACTCATGGCGACCCTCTGGATAGCTATCCTAAATTGTGTTCGGTCTTCAGTCAGGCGGCTCATTGACGACAGACTGGTACCCGTAGCTGCTGTTATTGTAGCGATCCATCTCATTGCTGGCCTTCCTCTTTTGCGTTGACCTTCTATCTTGCCAAGCATGATGTCTTTCTCTAATGATCTCTCTCTTCGCATGATGTGTCCGAAGTATGAAAGTCGAAGTCTTGTCATCTGAGCTTCTAAAGAAAGCTTAGGTTTGATCTCCTCTAGTACCGACTGGTTTGTTCTTCGGGCAGTCCATGGTATACACAGTATTCGCCGCCAGCACCATAATTCAAAGGCATCAATTTTCTTCCTGTCTGTCTTTTTCACTGTCCAGCTTTCACATCCATATGATGTTATTGAAAATACCATGGCTTGAACAAGTCGAATCTTTGTATGGAGAGAGACATCTCTGCTCTTGAGAATCTTATCCAGGTCTTTCATAGCCATTCTGCCAAGAGCAATGCGTCGTCTGATTTCTTGACTGCTTGTTGCTTCTTTATTAATAGTTGATCCAAGTAGGTTAAAGTTGTTCACAATTTCAATTTCTTCTCCTTCAACAATGAACCTGTTGATTATGCCAGTTGTCATGATCTTTGTCTTCTTTACATTAAGGTGCAGGCCCATTTTGAGACTATATTCTTTGATTGTGAGAAGCAAATGTTTCAGATCATCTTCGCTTTCAGCCAGTAATGTGGTATCATCAGCATAGCGAAGGTTGTTGATGAGTCTTCCACCAATCTTCACACCTCTGTTGTCTTCATATAGTCCTGCTTCTCTGATGATTTGTTCTGCATATAAATTAAACAGGTAGGGGGAAAGTATGCAGCCTTGTCTTACACCTTTGCTTATTTTAAACCATTCTGTTTCTCCTTGTTCCGTTCGAACTGTTGCTTCTTGATCAATGTACAGATTACGCAAGAGAACGATCAGGTGTTCTGGTATACCCATGCTTCTTAATGTGGCCCATAGTTTCTCATGGTTTACACAGTCAAAAGCCTTGCTATAGTCGATAAAGCACAAATAGATATCCTTTTGGTATTCTTTAGTCTTTTCAAGGATCCATCTCACATCCGCAATGATGTCTCTCGTTCCTCGCCCTTTCCTGAACCCTGCTTGCACTTCAGGTAGTTCTTGTTCTAGGTATGGCTGTAGTCTCTTTTGAATAATCTTCAGTAGAATCTTGCTGGCATGTGGGATCAGAGCGATTGTGCGATAATTTCCACAGTCAGTTGGATCCCCTTTCTTTAGTATTGGTATAAACACAGATCTTTTCCAGTCAGTTGGCCATGATGTTGTCTTCCATATTTCTTGGCAGAGCCTTGTAAGTACGGTAACAGCTGCATCAGATTGCTGCAATACTTCTATGGGAATGCTATCAATGCCTGGTGCTTTGTTCTTTGATAAGGCTTTCAATGCTGCTTCAACTTCTTCTTTCATCACCAATGGTTCCTGATCATAAGGTATAGGTTGAAACGGCTGTTGGTCCACTTGATCTTTATCATATAAAAACTCTGTATATTCCTTCCACCTTTTCTTGATCTTCTCAGTATCATTCAACATAGAACCTTGAGCATCTTGTAACATTCCAATTCGAGGCTGGTACTTTTTCTTTAACTCTCGCAGCTTTAGGAAAGCCGATCTTGTTCTTCCTCTAATAGTTTCTGCTTCTATTTCCTTGCAAGTGTCATTGTAGTACTTTTCCTTGTCCTGTCTTGCTGCACGTTGGAAATCTCTGTTGAGTTCTGCGATTGTCTTTCTTTCTCCTTTGGCTTTAGCTTCTCTGCGTTTCTGGGCAATTTTCAGAGTTTCTTCCGTCATCCATTTTGGCCGTTTTTGCTTTTTCACCTTTTGTAGAGACTTCTCGCTTTCTTCCAGCACAACCTTCTTGATGTCATTCCATAACTCTTCCAGAGCTCTGTCATTTGTATCTAAAGCAGCAAATCGATTTTGCAGGCAGTCTTTAAATTCCAGTGGTATATTCTCAAGGTCATATTTTGGTGCATTCATGAGTGGTTTGCTCTTTTTCAACTTTAGCTTGAGTTTGCATACTAGTAGTTGATGATCTGTACCACAGTCAGCTCCAGGTTTTGTCTTTGTTGATGTTACAGAGCTTTTCCATCGTTGACTTCCACAGATGTAGTCAATTTGATTTTTATACAATCCATTGGGTGAAGTCCATGTGTACAGCCGTCGCTTGTGTTGCTGGAAGAAGGTGTTTGAGATGAATAGATCATTGGTCTTGCAGAATTCTATCAATCTTTCTCCAGCTTCATTTCTGTTGCCAAGTCCATATTTTCCAACTACTTTGCCTTCTTCTTTGTTGCCAACTTTTGCGTTCCAGTCACCCATGACTATCAGGATATCCTGTTTGCATGTTCTGTCAATTTCAGCTTGTACTTGTTCATAGAACTCTTCAATTTCATTCTCTTCTGCAGCTGTTGTTGGGGCATATACTTGAATTATAGTTGTGTTGATAGGCAATCCTCGTAGACGAATAGAGATTAAGCGTTCGCTGACTGCATTGTATTTCATTACAGTTCTTGCAAGTTTCTTCTTTATTATAAATGCAACACCATTTCTTCTTTGTCTTTCATTTCCAGCATAGTAGACCATGTGATCATCTGATGCAAAGTGCCCGATGCCAGTCCATTTCAGTTCGCTGACACCCAACAGATCAAGTTGTACACGTTCCATTTCATTCTTGACCACCTCCAACTTCCCTTGGTTCATGCTTCGTACGTTCCATGTTCCAATGTGTAAGACATCTTTACAGCTTCTGACTCTCATTTCATGCGCAGCTACATCAGCAGTCAGACTTCCCGAGGGCTTTGATCCAACCACATCATAAATGCTGGCTTTACTCTGAAAAGTCTTCAGCTCTTCCCCAGTAGCTAGTTGAGTGCCTTCCGACCTGGGAGTCTCATCTTCCAGCACCATAGTACAATTTGTTTTGTTGTAACTATCCATTGGGTTTTCATGGCAAGATACAGAAGTAGATTGCCGGGCCTTCCTTCCGCGCAGTTTAAGTTTGGTGTTGTTGCCGTTGTCACAGAAATGTGATCCTCCGCCGTCAACACTATCCCATTCTGCTGCTGCCCAGATGGGTGGTTTGTCTTCGTCTGGCACCTCAGCTGAGACCTGTCCATCTTGGGAGACCCTGCCAGTAGTTAAACTACCGATAGTTTAGCTCTCAGCATCACTGATGCACGCAAGCCCTCACAGCACGACAAGCTGCAAACCAAGTGAGAGGAGGGAAGCTTTGTAATATCCTATGTGTTAGACTTAAGGAAACAAAATTAGCAGACAAGACTAAGTTTTCCCTTCTTCGTTGTCCACCAGAGCAGTCCAAAACACATAGGATATTACAAAGCTTCCCTCATGATGAGCAGGATAAAAAAACACCTGCTCGCAGAAACAAATTAAGGGTTCCAAGCCCTAGCCCTAGCTGAGGTTTGAATGAGATCACGTAAGGCATTAGCCACATAAGTGATGCTCGCTGCCAAGCAGGTAGCCTCCCTTAGATTAGGGCCACTCTTCTACGAGATGTCCTCTTGTCTCTGTACCCCAGTGTACACAAGCTCCATTTTCCAATAGGTCTGTAACAGATCCTTTTTGTCCACTATACTGGCTGAACTCCGTCAGTCAGATCCCACCAATAGTATTCCCAGTCTTCTTGGATTTCCAGCCAGGGACGTTTATCCTGCAATAGCTCCTTTGAAACCCTATGCTGTCCTATGAGCTCTCGGTTGACAACAGAACCCTGGGTGGTGTAATAAAAAGGCTTCATGGAGCAGTAAAACAATATCATGGGACCCTCTCCCCGTCTGTACCAGATAGTCCGAGCCATCAGCAGCAGCTCCTACAGCATGCTGCTGGGGAACAGCATGGTCTGCCAAGGCTTAAGAATCAGAGCGACAGAGAGGCTGAAATCTGACCCTCTAGGACAGTGCTTTCCAAACCTTTATCCAATATGACCCATTTTAACACTTAAAATGTCATCCAACCCCAGATATAATAATGAAAACAAATTAGTAGACCTCTACTCCCCCCCCCATCCTCCACTTATCTAAAGCATAAAGACAGCAGCAGTGATGGCACAGTAACAGTAATGGCCACAGGACTCTACATGGATTCCCAGTCTACCAGGAAACCCAGTTGGGAGGAAGGGACAGGGCTTGTCAATGTCCAGTGATCAGCAGGGCTCCATGCTATTACTGAGCATAGGTCACAGTGGAAATCTAGATGGAGAGGGAGCAGCACCATTTCTGTGACCTCATCCACTGATGATGTGACCCCATTTGGGGTCCTGACCCAATTTGGGAGCCACTGCTGTAGGTTGAGAGGAGGGAAAATTGCCACCTTCTCACCAGCTACGTGTCACTGAGCAAAGTCTGAAGTAGCGAATGACATCCACGGTCTTCACTTTCTTTCTTCTCAAGATCATCTGGACTCACTGCAATCTGACTTTCATTCTCTACATTCCACAGAAACGGCTCTTGCCAAATCTCCAGTGACTTGGAAAATGCTGACTTGGATTTAATAACGGTTATGGAGACATGGTTCACAGAAAACCATGACTGGGATGTAATTATACCGGGCTATATTTTATTCAGGAAGGACAGGGTAGGAAGAAGGTGAGGGTGGAGTGGCATTATATGTAAAAAATAATATTAAAGCTATAGAATTGCAGGGCTTAAAAAGAAGAGAGGAGGCACTATGGGTTAAACTAGAAAGAGCGAAAGGGAAATCCATTTGCATTGGAGTTATATACAGATCTCCCTCACAGGGCGTAGAAGTGGACAAAGATTTAATAGAAGACATACACAGTATTGCCATGAAAGGAGAAGTGCTACTGATAGGTGATTTCAATATGCCGGAGAATGGCACATCCCTGCTGCAGTGTCATCTAGAAGTAAGGAGATCCTGGATTCTCTACAGGGAGAAGGAGAACTATTCAGGTAACTAATAACAGAACCCACATGTGATGGGGCCACACTGGACTTGGTGCTTACCAATGGGGAAAGTGTTTCTGATGTTACAGTGGGAGATCATCTCGCATCTAGTGATCACCAGATGGTATGGTTCAGTATTAAGACTAGGGCTGATAAAATCCATTCAAAAGCAAGAGTCTTAGACTTTAGGAAAACTAACTTTGCCAAGATGGGACAATACCTCAAAGAGTCGTTAGTGGGATAGGAACAGCTGGGGGATGTAGAAAACAGTGGGCAAAACCGAAAGGGGCTATTTTAAGGGCAAACAAACCTTTTTGCTAGAAAGGTTAATAGGTTAAGTGCTGTTGAGTCCGTGTTGACGCCTGGCGACCCTCTGGATAGTTGACCTAAACTTTGTTCGGTCTTCAGCCAAGCAGCTCAATGTTGATAGAGTGGTGTCCATAGCTGCTGTTATTGTATTGATCCATTTCATTGCCGGCCTTCCTCTTTTACAGTGACCTTCTATCTTGTCAAGCATGTCTTTCTCCAATGATCTTCCTCTTTTCGCATGATAAGCCCCTTCGCATGATATGTCCAAAGTATGAAACTCAAAATCTTGTCATCTGAGCTTCTAAGGAAAGCTTAGGTTTGATCTCCTCTAGTACTGACTGGTTTGTTCTTTGGGCAGTCCACGGTATACACAGTATTTGTCGCCAGCATGTAATTCAAAGGCATCAGTTTTCTTCAGGTCTATTTTATTTATTTGTGTGCTCTTACATATTGCCCTTTCCAGAGATCAAGGGCGGCTTACAAATAACAAGAACAAAAAACTATTACATCAAACTTATGGTAAAAGCTAGATTACACTGAAGTAATAGCATATGTACAGGTGATTATAGTTATTTTATAGAAACTATATTACATTAACATATTTACATAGGAGCATTTACATGGGATGATATGTGGCCTTTTTCACTGTCCAACTTTTGCATCCATATGACGTTATTGAAAATACCATGGCCTGGACAAGTCGAATCTTTGTATGGAGAGAGCCATTTCTGCTCTTGAGGATCTTGTCTAGGTCCTTCATAGCCATTCTACCAAGAACAATACATTATCAGATTTCTTGACTGCTAATCCTTTCTTTATTGATTGTTGAACCAAGTAAGTTAAAGCTGTCAACTATTTCAATTTCTTCTCCATCAATGATGAACTTATTGATTTTGCCAGTTGTCAGGATCTTTGTCTTCTTAACGTTAAGGTGCAGACCAATTTTAAGACTACATTCCTTGATCTTAAGAAGCAAATGTTACAAATTGTGTTTACTTTCAGCCAGTAATGTGGTATCAGCATAGTGAAGGTTGTTGAGGAGTCTTCCACCAATCTTCACACCTTGGTTGTCTTCATACAGTTCTACTTCTCTGATGATTTGTTCTGCATATAAAATTAAAGAGGTGGGGGGGGGGGGAAGTATGCAGTCTTGTCATACACATTTGCTGTTTTTAAACCATTCTGTTCTCCTAGTTTCGTTTGGACTGTTGCGTCTTGATCAATGTAAAGGTTGCGCAAGAGAACGATCAGGTGTTCTTGTATACCCATGTTTCTTAACGTGACCAAAAGTTTCTCATGGCTTACACAGTCAAAAGTCTTGCTGTAGTCAATAAAACACATATGGATATCTTTTTGTTTTTTCAAGGATCCATCACACATCCGTGATAATGTTTCTCGTTCCTCGCCCTTTCCTGAACCCTGCCTGCACTAAAGGCAGTTCTCATTCAGGTATGGTTGTAGTCTCTGCTGAATGGTCTTGAGTAGAATCTTGCTGGCATGTGGAATCAGAGCGATTGTGTGATAATTTCCACAGTCAGTCGGGTCAACTTTCTTCAGTATTGGTATAAACACAGATCTTTTCCAGTCAGTTGGCCATAAATCTGTCTTCCAATTTCCTGGCAGAACTATGTAAGTATGGTAACAGCTTCATCCGATTGCTGTAATACTTCAATGGGAATTCCATCAATGGCCAATGCTTTGTTCTTTGATAAGGCTTTCAATGCTGCTTCGACTTCTTTCATCACTAATGGTTCCTGATCATAAGGTACAGGTAGAAACAGCTGTTGATTCACTTGATCTTTATGGTATAATGACTGTATATTCTTTACACCTTTTCTTGATCTTCTCGGCATCACTCAACATGGATCCTTGAGCATCTTGCAGCATTCCAATTTGAGGCTGGAATTTTTTCTTTAACTCTCATAGCTTTAGAAAATTTGGTCTTGTTCTTCCTCTAATAGCTTCTGATTCTATTTCCTTGCATGTATTATTGTAGTACTTCACCTTGTCTTGCTTTGCTGCACGCTGGAAATCTTCGAGTTCTGCGACTGCCTCTCTTTCTCTTCTGGTTTTAGCGTCTCTGCATTTCTGGACAATTTTCAGAGTTTCTTTAGTCATCCATTTTGGCCGTTTTTTCTTTTTCACCTTATGTAGAGGCTTCCCGCTTTCTTCCAACACCACCTTTATGTCATCCCATAACTCTTCGGGAACTCTGTCATTTGTATCTAAAGCAACAAATCGATTTTTCAGGCAGTCTTTAACCCTTTCACGTCCACAACAGATTACATAACTTAAGATACGATTAATAATTTTTTGGAAATATTGAATCCGGTGTAACATTTGGGGGAAAACAGAAAGTTGCCATATGGCAACAACAGCCATGAAAGGGTTAAATTCCAGTGGTATATTCGCAAGGTCATATTTTGCTACATTTATGAGTGGCTTGCTCTTTTTCAACTTTAGCTTGAGTTTGCTTACTAGTAGTTGGTGATCTGTACAAGAGTGAGCTCCAGGTTTGTCTTTGTTGATGTTATCGAGCTTTTCCATCACTGTCTTCCACAAATATAATCAATTTGATTTCAGTACAATCCATTGGGTGAAGTCCACATGTACAGTCGGCACTTGTGTTGCTGGAAGAAGGTGTTTGAGATGAATAGATCATTAGTCTTGCAGAATTCTATCAGACTTTCTCCAGCTTCATTTCTGTTGCCAAGTCCACATTTTCCAACCACTTTGCCGCCTTCTTTATTGTCAACTTTTGCGTTCCAGTAACCCATGACTATCAGGATATCCTGTTTGCATATTCTGTCAATTTCAGCTTGTACTTGTTCATAGAATTCATCAACGTCTTCCTCTTCTGCAGCTGTTATTGGGGAATATACCTGAATTATAGTCGTGTTGATGGGCTTTCCTCGTAGATGAATAGAAATTAAGCTTTCACTGACTGCATTATATTTCATTACAGTTCTTGTAAGTTTCTTCTTAATTATAAATGCAACCCCAATTCTTATTTTTCTTTCATTTCCAGCATTGTAGACTATGCAATCATCAGATACAAAGTGCCCAAAGCCAGTCCATTTCAGTTCACTGACACCCAACAGATCGAGTTGTACACGTCCCATTTCATTCTTGACCACCTCCAACTTCCCTTGGTTCATGGCTCATATGTTCCATGTCCCAATATGTAAGACATCTTTGCAACTTCTGACTCTTTGTTCATGTGCAGCTAATTCAGCAGATCCAACTGCATCATAAATGCTGGCTTTACTCTGAGAAGTCTTTAGCTCATCTTCAGTAGCCATTTGAGTGCCTTCCAACCTGCGGGTCTCATCTTCCAGCACTATAGTGCAATTTGTTTTGCGACTATCCATTGGGTTTTTGTGACAAGATACAGAAGTAGATTTGCCAAGCCTTTCTTTCGCGCAGTTAATTCGTGTTGTTGCATTTGTCACAGAAATATGATCCTCCGTTTACAATACCGTCCCATTCTGCTGCTGCCCAGATGGGTGGTTTGTCTTAGTCTGGCACCTCAGCTGAGACCTGTCTATCTTGGGAGACCCTGCCAGTAGCTAAGCTACTGATAGCTTAGCTCTCAGAATCACTGATGCACACAAGCCCTCACAGCACGACAAGCTGCAAACCAAGTGAGGGTGTTAGAAAGGTAAATAAACGTAAAAGGAAAAGGAAGCCACTATGGTTCTCCAAAGTAGCTGAAAAGATGAAAAAAAGGGGGAGGTCTTCATGAAATACAAGAGTTCAAAGAGAAAGGAAGACAGTCATCTATATTTGGAAAAACCTAGAGAAGCTAGCAAAGGAGTCAGGAAAGCAAAGGGTACAAAAAGAAGAAATAGCCAATGCAATAAAATGCAGGGATAAGACATTTTTCAGATAGCTTAGTGAGAGGAGGAAGGGCAAAAGTGGTATAAGACTCAAGGGTGCAGGGGAAGAATATGCAGAAACTGATGAAGATAAAGCAGAATTGCTTAACAAATATTTCTGTTCTGTGTTCACAGATGAAGGGCCAGGAGCAGGACCTCAGAAAACATCCACAAATAGGAACAGAAGTGACGGGGATCTTGAATGATTTTCAGAAGACTGTTTATGAGGAACTTGCTAAACTAAAAGTAGACAAAGCCGTGGGTCTGGATTGGATACATCCAAGAATACTGAGGGAACTTGGGGATGTTCTAGCAGTTCCACTGTCAGTCAGGAGTGGTGTCAGAGGACTGGAAAAAGGCACATGTGGTCTCTTTCACAAAAGCGGACATAAGGATGACATTGAGAACTACAGGCCGGTTAGTCTAACCTCTGTGGTTAGTAAATTATTGGAAAGGCTACTAAAAGAGAGAATAGTGAGATTTCTGGAGTCCAATGGATTGCAGGATCCGAGGCAGCATGGATTTCCCAGAGGCAGGTCTTGTCAGACAAATCTGATTGATTTCTTTGATTGGGTGACTAGAGGAGCCCTCAATCCAAGGGAGTTGGACTGAAGGAGAGCCCTAGATGTGGTATACTTAGATTTTGGTAAAGCCTTTGACACTGTTCGACACAGGCAACTTATAAAGTGAGCACCCCAGGGATGGACCCTAAAGTTACTGACGGATAGAAATTGGTTGCGTTTGAGGCAGCAATGGGTACAGGTAAATAGAGCTCACTCTGAGAAGGAGGTTACCAGTGGTGTGCTGCAGGGGTCTGTCCTTGGTCCGATTCTTTACAACATCTTTGTTGGTGATATTGTGGAAGGACTGTGGTATATGCATGGAATAGTCTCCCAGTAGAGGTGGTGGACATAAGGACAGTATCTGAATTCAAAAAAGCATGCGACAAACACAGAGGATCTCTAAAGTTAAAAAGGGGACTATTGTAGTTGATATGGCAGACTAGATATGCTGTGTGGTCTTTTTCTGCCATCATGTTTCTATGTTTCTCCACTCTTTAGTCACCTCCTGTCTAGACTATTGCAACCTCCTTTTTGCTGGCCTCCCTCTGAATCATCTCTCTCCCCGTCAACTGTTCAAAACTCAGCTGTGCGGCTAACCTTCTGCCAGCCTCGATATGCTCACATAACCACTCTTCTCAAGTTGCTTCATTGGCTCCCTATCCATTTCCGTATCCAGTTCAAACTTCTTCTGACCCATAAGTGCATTCATTCTGCTGCTCCTCACTACCTTTCCTCTCTTTTATCTCCCTACACCCGTCCTCGGGAACTCTGCTCTTCTGGCAGATCCCTTCTATCTGTGCCCTTCTCTTCGATAGACTTTGATCCTTTCACCTTGCTGCTCCTTATGCCTGGAACAAACTACCTGAGTCTGTGCATCAGGTTTCATCTCTGGCCTTTTTCAAAACCAGGCTGAAATCTTACCTCTTCAAGGCTGCTTTTGGATTCTGAACTGCTTAGCCTTCTATGCGTTTCCTTACCATTCCCCTAAATATATTCCTTGTCCTCAGCTGTTTTGTTATCGGCCTTGACTAGATTGTAAGCTCTGATGAGCAGGGACTGTCTTTTACATGTGTCTGTACAACACTGCGTATGCCTTTTAGCACTATACAAATGATCAGTAGAAGTAGTAGTAAGTACAGGCTGTCTCCATCAGAGACAGCTTGTCTGCTGGCTCCCATTATGTCTCTGATGCTGCTGATATGTGCAGCCCACCCCGATGCTCCCCACAGAAGGTGCTGCACTGAGCAGTGCTGCCCCAGGACTGCTGTACTGAGAGAAGTGTATGGCATGTTTTGAAGGAGCTTCCATCTGCCTGGAATTGAAGCCACATGGCCCCCTGCTGAACTGCCATGATTCTCTCTCCTGAATGCTTGCTCCGACACTTCCCTGATTAATGCTATGCTGCTTCAGGGCCTCCTTTTTGTGCCCCTCCCAATGCGATCGATCCCACAGGGGAAAAAGACAGCACAGACTTATAGGGCTCCCTCCTGCCACCTCACACTATTCTTTGGCCCATCCTGCTTACAGGGCCCTCACTCCTTCAAGCCCATGGATTATTTCTTCTTAGAAACAAAATACTCTACTTCCCTATTATTTTTTTTTAAAGAGTGGCCCGTGGAAGGGAGGGGGCAGAAGAAAAGAGATAGAACATAAAATAAAATGAAATACAGTCCCCCTGGAAACTGCCAGGAAAGACGAGGGACCTGGACTCTTCTGGTTATTCCTCCCAGGAGAACGGCTGCCCCCAGCAGGACTCTGGACCCTCTCCAAACACAGGAGACTACCTCCTCAAACCTGTTCTCTGCTGCATGGAATACCCATCTCCATCTTTTGGAGATTGAGAATACTGACGAGCAAGTGTCTGCAGCACATTTTACAGGGCAGGACTGGCAGCATTAAGCCTCTGTCTCCATCAGGTTGAGAGGCATAATACATGCATTATGGACTTGGTTGCACATTGGCAGGGAAATTTTATAAGAACAATTCAAAGGGTAAAGCGCCAATCTACTGTAACTTTAATCTACTTGCAGAGCAGCTCTTTAAAATGATCCTGCAAACTCCTGGACAAAAGACACAGGTTGACCTGAAGGCTTTAAGCACACTTTACAGCCAAAATGTTTAATTAGACAGTTTTAGTAAATCAAATCAAACCCTACGCTGCTGTCAAACGTCTTTGCTGTACCTGCTGTAATACTGAATACTATCATTTATGCTACTTAGGGAATTGGGATTGATTTAGCTCATACCTTTTCTCAGGGGTTCATGATGAGTTACAGTCAGATACAGTCGGTCTTTTCCTGTCCCCAGAGCACTTACCATCTAAGTTTGTATTTGAGGTATTGGAGAGTTAAATGACTTGCCCAAGGTCATAAGGAGCAGCAGGGGGATTCAAACCCTGACTTCCCTGGTTCTAGACCATTGCTCTAACCCCATTAGGCTACTCCTCACACTTAGGCATTTCAGATTGGTAAAAAGAATGCAAATCTCATAAAATATTGCTGCTAAGCTAATCATGGGGCAGGGGGAGATCTGGGACAGGGCTAATCCATGCTTGTTCAGGCTTCATTGGTTGCCAGTGGAAACCAGGATTCCTTTTAATCGTGACATCAGAATGACCCATATCCATAAATTGTGATTCCCAGCTGCTAATAATGTTTATTATAAGAAATCCTTTGAAACATATTTACGTTTTAAAGCTGTGAGTGGACTGCCCTTCCTGCAGCTATTGAGATCAGAATCCAATTATATGTTTTTTAGATGATTGATAAAGATATGGTTACTTCAGAAAATTTATGTAGTTTAGTTCAGAAGTTTTAATTTTGTATTTTTATGGTTTTACATATTTTTATTTTATATTTTGTTTTGTAATCTGCTATGAACCAAGCTTGGTAAAAGCAGACTAAAAGCGCTTACATTAAATGCTTCCTGTATCCATGTGAACACAGAGCTGTTCAGCAGAACTGCCCTACCCAAATGTGCAATCCCAGTTAAATATGGATCCCCCTCCCACACCCACTCTTTGGCAAGGCAAACTGCATCCCCTGCACCTACGTACTCGTTTTACGTTCTTGCGTTCAGCTGCTGAGCGGGCAAGGCAGAGGCGGATCATATACATGAGCAGGCCGGGGATGCGCAGCAGATCCATGGCATTCCCAATGAAAGCCGATGCAATGACATAATTGACAAAGAAGGCGCCATTATCTGGAAGAAACACACACCTTGGAGAGGGAAAGAAAAAAAAGAGAAATTTAAGGAGAAGTAGCATAAATATTCGCCTTACCTGGAGCAAAAGAGCGCTCAGCACCTTGGTATCTTCAGAAGACAGACTCTTCCTAGATCCAAAGATCCATGACAGCAGATAGGAGCAGCATGAATGAGGTTCCATGCTCTCCACAAAGCCCTTCATTCATTTTCTAACACATCTTTATCTCCAGCCTTAAAAACTGCGTGCAGTTCCATCCATCCCAGCTACAGCTCCATGTCTATTGTCAAAGCAGGGTCGGATCCTGAATTAAAGGTGCCATCATCCCTCTTATTTTTAATCACATGCAGGTAAAGGTTCACTTTCCGAAGAATCCAGACACAGCTGTTCTGATTAGCTAATACAGAGCTTCCCAAACCTGTTCTAGTGACCTCACCAGCAATTAGGAAACCAGTCATGATGAATATGCACCTGATATTTGCATAGACAGTCTCCAGTACATGCAAATGTATCTCATATACATTCATTCACTGTGGATACCCTAAAAACCTGACCAATAGTGGGTTCATTAGGACAGGTTTGGGAAGGTGACTAATTGGCAGTACCCACACTGCCCAGGCACTACCCCGTTGCCCAATAACAAGGGCATTTCATAGTAAATGACAGCAGATAAAGACCAGTATGGTCCATCTAGTCTGCCCAGTAAGATGGCAGGAGTAGGTGCACCTGCCACTCTGTGCAGGCCACCCCTCCCCATGTCTTTGTTTAGGGCTGAGCCCACCGCTCCATGTAGGACACCCCTATTTGATGAGAAATTAGATGGTTCAGTTTATTTTGATTTTATCCTGTTGCTCTAAAGGGATCCACTGTGTCTGTCCCATGCCATTTTGAATTCCATCACTGTGTCTGATAAAGCCCCAGAAGCTTATGTCCCTCAAAGTCATCCTCTTTTGTGATCAGATTATTAGGACAAAGTCACTTACTCAAACCTGATGGTAACCTCATCCAGGAACTTCTTGTCGAACAGCCAGCGAAAAAACAGGTTCAGGCTGCAGCAGAAAGGGAAGGTTGGTTAGCACTGTCCTCCAGCGCAGAGGGATATTTTCTACACTCCAATACAGAGCATGCTGATCATACCTGCTCAGTCCCAGTGAGGGCAGAAGCAAGACCATAAATATTAGGAAAGTGTAGCACTTGTGCATGGTAGTTCTGTTTTCACCAGACCTGTGGGGAGAGGTAAAAGAGTAAAGATTCATCCCTGCAGAGTGGCAGGATCCCCATCACCAGAGCATGGGTCCCTACAGAGCTGTACTTAACTGTGCCAGGGCTATGCACTCCTTCTGCGAGTGAGGAACCTTTACCCTGCCATTGCATTGATCCACTGGAGATCAGCAGGGGAAACCTTCCCTTTCTCCTTCAGGGCCTTGGCTGCATTCACATAAGGTCATTCTGTGTCTGTATAGAGGCCCTGCTCTCACCTAATCATGGCTGATGGACAGCATGGAGAATGGGGATTCTGCCTGACCTCTGTTGATCTATTAATCCTCATACCAGTCTGACCTCAGGGATTACTCCCTGCTGCAGCAGAGGAGACAGCCATGAGAACATGTTTGGTGAGATTCCGGCACCCTGCAATATGTGACCAAGTTTCTAGCGCCTGCTGCTCTCAGCTGAGAAAACTGGAAAATACTAACAAAATACAGAATTAGTAATAATCCCATGTTTTAACTTAATGGCAAAATACACCAATTTGGGAACACAGGTAAACTTGACTTGCATACAAAGGTTTTACTCAACTCTGTCAGATTCAGATAAACTCCATATTCTATAGGGACTTTTCCCTAGCCTGGACCTCAACGATACTGAAAAGCAGGACCTCGCTGGGAGGGACCACTAAAGTTATTAATATCTATCTTTCAAACTCCGAAAGTGACAACCTGATGATTTTATAAGGCTTGGAAAATATGAATTCCTCCAAGATGCTATTCTATCAATCTGTTCAAGTGATACTGCTGCTTTTCTGCACATTATTAGCTTGACCACTCTGATGCAATCTCTTCTTTATGCTTTGCAAAGGCTGCTCTCTAGTCTAGATATCAGTAGACCTCATGCGCTACAGACCCAAACAGCTGCTCTGTTTTACAAATAAACCTCTGGAACTGGCTTAATGTCAAAGGCTGCTCTTTCTTTCTGGTTCTCTGGCAAAGCAATCATGTAGGCAAAATCATTCTCCTGGTTACATAAAAACAGGAAAAACTGAGGCTTAAGGTATCTCCCCCTCTCCCACCTTGTTTGTGCCACTAAGACTTTCCTCCATTACTTTCTCCAAGGTTAACCTGGTGGGACTGCTGGAAGTCTGAGACCTCCTCCCCCCTAAGAATCTTCCTGATCCACCATCTTTGGTGCTGGGCCCTGCAAAGGAGGAGCCCAAGGTGACCACAGAAGGGCTTGTAAGAGAACCTGCCACTCTCTTGAGTTCCCCCTCCCCAGATGACTTTTCATGGCAAGGAAGGTGATATACAAGATTAACACAAATCTGGAGGAGAAGGTTTCAGCAGTGATGTCAACAGGACTGGTGTAATAAAGAGCAAACATTTAGAAGCCATGGAGGAATGTGGGAAAACTCAGGTATGGCTGCAGCCATGGTGTGCCAGGGAGGTAACATAGCCATTATTTCAACCAAACGTTCTGCGCTCCCAAGGCCTTCTACCCAGCTGCTAAAACGTTCTGGGTCTCTGGCTGCCCATCCTGACTCTGATTGCATGAGGCATGCTGAGAGCTCCAGTAGGGCCATATAGGCCATGCAAAAGGAGCCAGTTCCCATACAATGCACACCACTAGCCCCACTTCACTGCCATATCTGGTCTGAGAAGAGATCTCGCCATGGAAATAGAAGGACCGAGTCTCACCATGATGGGTCCAAAAGGAGTCCCACTGAAGCGGAGCCTGTGACGCTTCTGCTGCTGAAAAGGATCCCTCCTTTTTATTCTAACTTCAGCTTGGCCTGCTTCCCAAAGAGACCTGAAAGGACTCCTTGGCTCCAAGGCTGCCATATGTGGGGAGGGGGGGGATTGAAAGCAGTACCCATGAGTGTGTTCTCATTGCTGGCATAGGAACTCTTGGTCCCCACAGGAGAAAGGAAGATCAGCCAAGCCTAGTGTCCTCTGCAATCGTTCCCTCTACTCAGTCCCAGCTTGACTAGGGGAGGATAAGCCAAAGATTGTTGCCCTAGAAGCCCCGATAGGCTAGTGCAGCAGTTCGGAGACATGCTGCCATCTGCTGGAGAAGCAAATACTGAGAAGTTCTGTGTTGTATCAGGCTCTAGGTTGAAGATGAAGTCAAAAGGAAAACTTCCTCTTTCTCCATGAGCTTGGACTGATCTGGCAGGGCAGTAAGGATGGTTATCAGACTGGGCATTAAAAATGTTTGTCAGTCCTTCTACAGAGTGCATCCTCCCGCAAAGTTTGAGGGAAACTGTTTCCTGATGCGAGATGTCCTGTCACCCACTTCAGGGACTTGCTAGCAAAAGGAATCCCCCTCTCAGCTAAACTCCTTATAGGCACAGTTTGCTAAGCCAACTGCTTCTAAGAATACAGAACTGATGGAATGGGCAGCAGGACACAAGCCTGTAAGTAAGTGAGGCTTGACAGTGTTGAGACAGAACATGTATGCTGCAATGTACTGAGATCTCATGAGACTTGCTGCTATACTTCAGCAAGAATCAACAGCATCAGAAGGGCAGGACACCCCGCCACCAGACATGGGGGAGAACTCCATGAAGTTCTGGTCTGTGAGAGAGGTGAGGGAGGAATTGTTACTGTGTGAGTGAGGGAGTGATATATGACAGGGACAAATGGAGACAAGTGTTGGTTAAGTATGGCGTGGAGGAGAAGCCTAGTGGTTAGAGTACCGGTTTGGTAACTGGTGCTCCTTGTGGCCTTGGGCAAGTTACTTAACCTTCCATTGCCTAGACCTGGCAATCTACTTCCGGTCACACTGCCAAGAAAACCCAGGAGTTGCTGGGTCGCCAGGAGTCAGCATTGACTCAAAGGCAAACATTGCATTGCATTTTTTGTTGGGTAAGTGCAGGGACATGACACTGAGTGAGGGAGTACTGACCGAGTGACCATGCACGTGTCCAAAGAAGTGAGGGAGGGAGTAGTGACAGAGTGCAAGGAGGTGCATGTGGAGAGCAGAATGGATGAATGTCCACAAGTGAGGTGGAATGTGCTGGTTCAGTTCTCTGAGGTTCCCATTGTAATCCAGTCAAAGAAATAAAGGGCACAACTTTAAATGATTAATTCCAACTCCTCTTACCTCGTCCAGTGGGCTTCAAAGAAGGCAGAATAATATACAATGGTGGGGAGCAGAGCAGAGAAGGCCCACAGCAGAAGCGTAGGGAAGAATTGCGTAATGATGGGATTCTGAACAAAATAAAATAAAGAAAATTCAGCTTAATGGGATTACAAGTTTCCCACAGAGATAGCAAACAAAAGGATAGAGCAGGGATTCTCAACCTAGTCCTGGGGACATATCTAGCTAGTCAGGTTGTCAGGATAACCACAATGAATATATGCATGACAGAAATGTATATACCATTGAGGCAGTGCATGCAAATCTCTCTCATGTATATTCATTGTGCTTTTATTCTGACAACCTGACTGGCCAGATGTGTCCTGAAGACTAGGTTGAGAACTCCCTGAGATAGAACACCACACTGCAAACAAATAGCCACCCTCCCCCTCAGGCACTCTGTGGGGAGATCTACCTCCCCCTCTCCCTGGTGCACTGTGTGGGGAGATCCACCCCACTCAGCCTGGGGCACTAAGTGGGGAGATCCACCTTCCCCTTCCCCCCGAGGCACTGCGTGGGGAGATCCAACATGCAATTCCCTTTGGTATGGTGCACCCTGTCTTTGCACATATCCCACTACATTCCATAATAACTCCTTTCTGAAATTCACATGTAAAGATTTTCAAGTCTTCTTACTCTGTTAAATTCCAGGGTGATAGGAAGTAGGAAGAATACAAAACCCACAAAGAGGAAAGGAAGATATATCAAAGAAGAAAAGTTAATAAGCACGCTCTGCTACATTGCCAGAGCACCCGGGCTCTAAGTGTGCCATTGTTTCCTCAAATGCCCCTACAGAGCAATGGTGTTGAGAGGGACAGAGGGCAATTACATGGTACTGGGTGAAGTGAGAGCTGGGCCCCCCTCATCCTTGTGCTCCTCTGACAATACTTCCCTTTCCCCCCTGTACTCACATGAAGTTATTTCCTCTCTCCCCCTCATCCCCTGTGCTCCTTTTCAGCTACTTTCCCTGCCTCCCTTCAGCCCCTGTAGTTACTTCCACAACTACCCCAGCCCTTGTACTCACATGATATTACTTCCATACCTCCCCCTCCAGTCCCTGTACTCACATTCAGGTACTCCACAGGCTTGGTGACATTGAACTTGTCCATGGTGGTGATGATGATGGCAGGGGTGGTAAGGAAGAAGAGGAGGAGGAAGAGGATGACGTTGATAATCAGACAACGGATCCACCAGGCAAAGCCCCTAATAGACAGATGTTCCCTACAGGAGATGGAAAACCACAGATCATGAGAGTTCCCACCATTCACAACTCTAGCAAACAGTCATCTTCAGACCTGTATTACAATTCACATAGGAAATCGCAACAAAGAACCGCCTATTGGCAAATCCAGTCTGCCATATTGTCTCTCTCTTTGGTTCGCTATCAGTTGAGGTCCAGATGAGCACATAGATTCCTGTACTTAAACCTACACCAGCCCCCCAAAATTCCTATTTTACCTATCTTCTCAACCCTTTTCCTACCAGTACCCTCTTGTATCTGTCCCAGGCGTGTAGACATTCTGTCACAGAACTGTCTCCACCATCTCTGCTGGTTTGTCATCTTATTTGGTTCTTAAGTCTTCCATACTTAATCCAACACCTAGGCCCTCTCCCATGTCCTATTATCAAGTTTTGTAAGAATCCCAAAAGCCACAGAATTTCAGGCCACCTTATGTTCACTGATGTTAGGCTTAGAACCAGGCTACGTCAGCCTACTTGGAAAGCTGATAGAACTCTCTCTTTTAGGGTTGTAATCATGGTTACTTCTTGCTGTTCCCATAGCATTCTTTGAAGACTAACCAACCCACTTGTACCACCACTCTCTGTGCACTGGTTTGTATTCTCCCTTTTGTGGCCCTCTAAAGTTTCATATAACTAAGTAGTCTGCTCCTTCATTTTCTGTACCTAATCACTTCCACCTGCCCTTACCACTGCTTCTGTCTGTCCCAAATGTCAACAGCTTGGAGTCACTACCTCAGCGATTTCAGGCCTCTATCATTCTATCAACAAAGTATTTTCTCATATTTCTTCTGAACTTTTTTCCCTGCAACTTCAGGTCATGAGCTCCTCTCCTGGATTCTCATTTTCTACAGGAGATTTCACATTTGAGTACTTCATTGGACCCTACAAAATATTTCACTATTTTTATCACAGGCCTTAACAAAATTTCTTCCAATCTATAAGCTACACCCATAAACCTAAGAGCCAGTGGTTACGATCTCCCACCTCCCCCCAGTGTCCCCCAAAGAGGTCTGCCACAGGTCCTTTGAAGCCTAATTTACCAAGGCTGTTTCCATTCTGTTTCCATGGAAATAGAAAGCGGAGTAAATTAGGCTCCTAATGCATCACTGCATTGTTGTGGCAGAAGCCAGCAGTCCCCCTTCCCCAAGTATGCTGTCGGCAGCATGCAAGCACCCCCTCCTACACTTCTTGAAAGCCAAATCAAAGAACAAATCACTCGTGGTATAGATATCAGCTGTGGCAAAGGCTTCCATTAGCTCCTCCTTTCTCTTTCCACTATTGTCCATCTTTCTCATTATCCCCACTATCTTGTCCTTCCTCAGCCACCTCTCTCTCTCATTCCCCAATCTTCTTCTTTCTTTCTCCTTTACTCTTTTATGCCTCCTCCTTCCTCTTCTCACCCATCTCCCTCTCGCTTTCTCACAGATACAACCTTCCTAGTCTCTCCCCCCCTCCCCCCCCCCCGTATCCAAGTGGGCAGGTTCCCGGAGAGAAGCTTATTTCCCTCTTTTCTTTATCTAATCTTGTGTGTTTTGTTTTTCCATTTCTTTTAATCTTCTTTTCCTCATTTTCCCTCCTTTTTATGGTGTTAGATTTTCCCTTTCTATCTCTACTACCTTTTTTCTCTTCTTCCCCCATCTTCTCTTTTGATGTTTCTCCCTTGCTGTTCCAAAGCTGAAGCTCGTGCCCTAGCCATTGCTGTGCCACTACCAAAAGGTGAAATTAGGCCTAATTGGCTTTTCTTGAGCACCTCCAGCCCATTCCCTACATATGGGTTCTCACGCCTCACCAGCAGCTTGGAAAATGATCACACTAACTTTGATGACTTCACCATACCCAAGCAGCTGGCACCACCTACTAACCCCAGTATTCTATTGACAAAGCAGACTCACAGGAGAAAAAATGAAGTAAAAAATTTTTTAAGAAAATGAATAAAGTGTATACCCCAATGCCGATAGCATAAACTCTTCCCCCAAAGAAGGGAAACAACCTTACTGATCACTTTTGAACCACTGCTACTGGGTGACAGCCCAGTTGTGCACTCTTACTGATTAGCTTCCTTTCTGTACCAACATGAGAAAGGAATGACCCCCGCAAAGAAGTCCCATAATGCTGCTGCCCGCACTGACCAAAAACACCGGACTACCAACCAATGAGATGACTTTCTTCAGGTCCGGGTTCGCCAATAAGCACTGCGCCTCATAAATCAGGGAGGGTCCGGGACTGGACTGGAGATACTCAAGGAAAGCCAATTAGCAGGTAAGGCTAATTTCACCTTCCTTATCGTCCCTCCAGTCCAGTCCCAACATGTGGGATGTACCATAGCAGAACTACGTGTGGGAGGGACCCGCAAGCCCAACCTGAAGTACTGCCGATCCAAACCGTGCTTCCCTCACTGCCTGAACATCCAGATGGTAATGTTTCACAAAGGTATTTAAGGAAGATATCCGCCAGCGGAACCAAACTGGCTTTCGCCCATGATGCTGCTTGCATCCAGGTCGAATGAGCCCACAAACCTTCGGGCAAAGCTGGACACCTCAATAGGTAGGCTGACGAAATGGCTTCCCTCATCCACCTGGAAAGTGATGCTTTAGATGCAGCCTCGCCTTTTCCTTGGTCCTCCCAAAGAGGACAAATAAGCGATCCGACTTCTGAAACGACACGGTGTGTTTCAAGTATCATTTTAGCATGTTTTGCATGTCAAGAAGGCACAACTGGGGATCCATTTTTGCCCCTGCTGCCTTGGAAAATGCCGGGAGAGATACTGGCTGATTCAGATGAAAAGCCAAAACCACCTTGGGGAGAAATAATGGCACCAGCTCAACACTGCCTTCTCACCGGAGATGGAAAGAAAAGCCTTTCGGCAGGACAGCGCCTGTAGTTCCAAAATCCTTCTAGCCGAACAAATGGCCACCAAGAACATGGCCTTCAATGTCAAATCCTTCAAGGTACAGCGGTTCAAAAGGTGCCTCCGCCAACATGAGATTGAGGTTCTGAGGAGGTATAAGTGACCTCACCGGAGGCTGAAGCTGCTTAGCTGCTCTTAGAAACCGGATGACATAAGGATGAGCTGCCAGGGAAACCCTCTGGACCTTACTGCGGTAACAGGCCAAAACCTGGACTCGAAGCGAACTGCACACCAGTCCCTTCTCCAACCCCACTTGCAGAAAGGACAGAAATTCCGGCAGAGACGCTGACAAGGGCTAACAATCACGGTCTGCGCACCAGGCCTCAAAGACCCTCCGTACTCAGACATACGACAAGGAGGGTTAGCACTTACTGGCCCTGAATAAAGTTGTAATAACTGCAGCCGAGTATCCACATTTCATCAACAGAGCCTTCTCAAGAGCCAGGCCATAAGCGAGAATCGTTCCACCTGAGGCATTACCACGGGCTCCTGCGAGAGAACATCCATATGCGTCAGCAACTGCCACGGCTAGTCCACCATCAACCAGACTAGGCCTGCATACCATGGCCTTTGCGGCCAATCTGGTGCCACAAGGATCATCAGTCCCCAATATGTCTTGATTCGTTGCACCACACGGCCAATCAGTGCCCATGATGGGAAGAAAGTAGGTCCCCAATAGGCCAGGACTACACTAACACGTCGAGCCATTCTGACATGCACTCTCTTCTCCTGCTGTAAAACTAAGCCGCTTTCACAGATTCAAAGATTGCCATCAGGTCTATGATTGGATGATCCCAATGTCATACCAAATGAGCAAAGACTCCCACATCGAGAGTCCACTCGCTGGTGTCCAGCTGAAACAGACTGAGGTAGTCCACCACCAAAGCACCTGCAGGTTTTCCTTTGCCCAGTGCAACAATAGGCCAGCCTTGTTTTCCAGTTGAATGCTGCCTGTGCCCCCGTCTATTAATGTAGGGCACTGCTGTGGCATTGTCTGAAAACATTCTTACCGCCATTCCTTACAGAAGGCCCTGGAACTCCTGCAGGACCAGAAACACCACCAACCGGTTGATGGGCCATGCCCTTTTGTCAATCAACCAGAGGCCCTGCACAATCTGGGTCTCGCAATGTGAACTCTAGTCTGTGAGATGGGGGGCCATCATAAGCAGAATCCAGAGCGGAGTCTCCAGGGGAATACCTGCTAAGAGCTTGTCTCATCGAAGCCACCACCACAGTGCTGCTCTGGTGATTGCCAGGCAGGGTAGCGGCTGCATGAGCAGGTGGTGCTGAGCCGACCATCTCTGCAACGGTCTCATATGGGCACGAGCCGAGGACACCAACTCGATTGTCACTGCCAAAGAGCCCAACATCTGAAGATAAAGCCTAGTTACTCACCTGTAAAAGGTGTTCTCTGGGGACAGCAGGAAGTCAGTCCTCACATATAGGACTTCCTAGCTACAGGCTATCGAGAACCTATAAAATGTCACAGGTGACCAGAAAAAGGTGAGCGGAGAGCAGCAGCAATGGAATCCTAAGGAACAGACTCTTGAGTGACCCAAGTGTCCAGCGAGGAACCAGCACTCCGGTAGCCTGAACACAGAAGGGTCGGAGGGCAGGAGTTGTCTATACCTCAAAGAGATGATGGAGTACACCCTGGCTGAAGACGCTGTTCCATCGGGACTTCCTCTCCAGGCAGTAATGAGCTGCAAAGATATGGACAGAAGACCAGGTGGCAGCCCAGCAGATTTCTGTCACGGGGACAGAATGCAGGTTTGCCACAGAGACCACCATGGCCCTGACACTGTGCAACGTGACCCAGAGCTCCAGTGAGCGCCCAGCCTGAATGTAGGCTAGGACAATGAAGTCCACAACCCAAGTGGTCAGAGTATACTTGGTCACTGTAAGGCTTTGCGGTGGCCCTGGGTACGTTGCAGGTAGAAGGACAGGGCCCTCTTACAGTCCAGGGTATGAAGGACAATCTCCACCTTGCTGGCGTGAGGTCATGGGAAGAAGATGGGGAGCACCACCTCTTGACTGAGATGGAATAGGGACACCACCTTGGGAAGGAACTTAGGGTTCGTGCAAGCCACCAAAGCCTGAAGCTCGCTGACCCTGCGAGCGGACATGAGCGCCACCAGGAAGACAAGCTTCCAGGAAAGGTAATGCAGGTGGCAGGTAGCCAGGGGCTCAAACAGTGGGCATGTGAGCCATGAGAGCACCACATTTAGGCCCCACTTCACTGCTGGTGGGCGGAATGGGGTTTGGATAACAGTAGGCCCCGCAGGAAGCAGGTTACGAGGGGCTGGACAGAGAGAAGCTTGCCCTCAACGAGGTGGTGGTGTGCTGCAAGAGTGCTCATGTTGACCCTGATTGAATTGGACTTCAGTCCTGCCTGAGACAGGTGAAGCAAATATTGCAGCACAAGCTGCACAGAGCTTCGAACACCATGAAGAGAATCTGTGCCATTTGAAAGCGTAAGCCCGTCTCATGGAGGTCTTGTAGGAGGCCAGGAGAACCTCCTCAACCTCCCCTGAAAGGTTGAAAGGGGCCAAGATTACCCTTTCAGCAGCCAAGCCATAGGTACCAGAGATCCCAGATTGGGGTGTAGGATAGAGCCCTCTTCCTATGACGGTGGTCCCAGGTTGCTCCCCAGGGGGACCGGGGGCACTATGAACATACGAAGGAGCAGTTGGAACCATGGTTGTCTGGGCCTCTGAGGGTCCACCAATATCAGCGATGCCCTGTCCCGCTGAGCCTTGAAGAGAGTCTTGGCTATCAGCGGTGTGGGCGGGAAGGCATAAAAGCGGCCCTCTGTCCACGGGATGATGAAGGCATCTGTTGGCACCTGGGATGGGTGTGGCTGTTGGGAGCAAAAGCAGAGCAACAGAGTTGGCCGGGCTGGTGAAGAGGTCCAGCCATGGAGTTCCCCCGAGCTGGAAGAGACAAGAGGTCACTCTAGGTTCCAGTTGCCATTCATGTGGCTGGAGGACCCTGCTCAGCCTGTCTGCTAACCCAGCAGATATACAGCCCACAGGAGCATCCCACTGTGGTTTGCATAAAAGCAGAGGGCTAATGCCTCCTGGCAGAGGGTGTATGACCCTGTGCTCCCCTGCTTGACAACATAGAACATTGTGACCTAGATGTCCATTTGGATCAGCACCGATTGGTGCTGCAGATGGTGGTGAAAGGCTCAGAGAGCCAAGGATATGGCCCGAAGCTCTAGAAAATGAATCTGCTGTTGGCTTTTTACCTGCAACCAAATGCCCTGAGTGCAGAGGTCCTCGCAATGAATCCCCCAGCCCAGAAGGGAGGCAATTCATGGGGAGGACTCTCTGGGGCGGGGGCCTGAAAATGCTGAGGCACTTGCCACCAGCCGAGGGAGTCCACCAGCTGGCAGGTCACCATCACTCTGTCTCAAAGTCAGCCCGTGACCTGGGACCTCTGGGAGCGGAGGCACCATTGGGCTGCCCTCATGTGAAGGCGACCATGGATGCCATGTGGCCCAGCAGTTGAAGCAGAAGGCAAGCAGACACCAAGCGTCAGTGCTGCATGTCTGCGGCCAATGCCCTGAGGCAGCCGGCTCTGTCCAGAGGCAGGAAGGCTTTAGCCTGCTGTGCCCCTATGAATTCCAGATACTGTGTCAGGAGGAGATGGGATTTGGGGTGGTTTATGACAAACCCCAGATACTGGAGGATGTGGATGATGCAGATCATGGCCTGCTGCACCTCGAGGGCCAAACTCCCTCTTATGAGCCAGTCATCCATGTAGGGGAAGACGAAGGCCCCTTGGAGGCAAAGGTGGGCCGCGACCACCGCTAGGCACTTGCTGAAGACTCTGGGGGCAGAGGCTAGACCGAAGGGAAGTACCTTCTACTGGTAGTGACTGCCCCCTCATCATGAACCTGAGGTACTGCCTGTGGCTGGGATGGATGAGGATGTGAGTGTATGCATTCTTCAGTTCCAAGGAACATAGCCAGTTTCCCTGCTGGAGGTATGGCAGCAGTGTTCCAAGGGACAGCATCTTGAACTTCTCCCTCACCAGGGACCTGTTTAGGTCCTGCAGATTTAGGATGGGCTGTAGGGCCCCTGTTCTTTTGGGTACAGGGAACTATCGGGAGTAGAACCCTTTGCCCTAAAGATGTGGAGGCAATGATTTCACTGCCCTGTCCTCTAGAAGACCTGTGAGTCCTGCAGTAGCAGGGTCTGGTGGAGGGGGAGTCCTGGGCAGCTCTCCTGGGAAGAATGGAGGGGGCATCTGCAGCAAGTGGAGGTGGTAACCCTCCCTGACCACCTTCAGTATCAAGGTGTCGTTGGTGATGGATGGTCAACTGTGGGCAAACAACACTAGATGTCCCCCTGTGGGCTGCTGGGGTGGGCCTCCTAGGGGGGGCTATGCCCAAGGAGTCAAAAGCTCCTACCAGGCTGGGCCAGGGCCACTGCCTGGGTTTTGGGAGTCTTGGGCTTACGAGGGCCATTCCTTGTCCCTTGGCCTGCTGACTCTGTTGGGGAGCTGGGAAGGCCTGATATTGTGGGTAGTTTCCATAAACCTTGCCCTTCCTCAAGTAAGGGGGCTTCTTGGAGAGCCTGGTCCTCATCAGGAACTCAGTCTCCAACTCTACAGCATTATCAGTCATGGGTTTGCCTAAGAGATTCTCTCCCTGGCAAGGGACATCAACCAATGTGTCCTGAACCCATTGCTCCAGGTCAGAAGACTGTAGCCAGGCTGGTGCCAGGCACCGATGACCACCACAGCTACTCTAGCTGCTGATTCAAAGCCGTCATAGGCTGCTCGAGTCATAAACTTGAAGCATTCTCTGAAACCAGAGGCCAGAGTCTGGAACCGCTGGAGGGGTTCCTTGGAGAGACCAGCCGAGAACCCAGCGAGCTCCTTTGCCAAGTCTCTCAGATACATGCCCATGTAGAGCTGGTATGGATCCAGCCAATGAGCATTGAGCCCTGGTAGCACTTTCTGCCCATGGCATCCATAGCATGGGCATCTCCCCCTGGAGGCACCAAGAAGTATGTCTTGGCTCTTGAGCTGACACATGGATGATTCTACCACCATGGAGTTTTGTGGCAGCTGTGCCTTCTGGAACCCAGGGCTCCGGCAGACTCAGTATATCGAGTCCAGCCATTGGCTCACGATGGATACCGATGCGGTTGTCTACCACATGTGGAGTAGCTGCCGTTCCAGGTGTTGAGCGCCAGTGCCTTCACCGTGTCCTGCACGAAGTCGAGGAAGGCCATATCCTCGGATTGGGACTGGGGCTGGGTCTCGGTGGGAGATGGATTCGAAGGCACATTGCAATGGTGTCGGGTGTCTGGGGACTTCTTGTCCTAGGTCTCTCAGTCCGAGTCATAGTCGGTTGAGGTGTCGAGGACAGCCTGAGTCCCTGCAGTCAGGGCCGCAGGCACTCATTGGGGAGGATCTTGGCCCCGAAGATCAGGACAGGGATCGGGACCAAAGCCAAGGGACATCTTGAGGCGGGTAGCGCTCGAGGACTGGCTCGGCCACCAGGGACATCCTCAAAGTCGAGGGCCTGGTGGCTGGAGCCAATAAATCGGAGGAACAAGACATCAGAGCCTGCTGCTAGACCATGAAGGCAGACAAGCTATGCTCCAAGGTTCCAATTCTGGTCTCCAGTCCAGATGGCTCCACAGCCTTGGCATGGGCACTGAAGATTTCAGGCCTCGTGCCGGTTTAGATAAGGCAGAGTCCTTGACTAGGATAGCATCGGGGATCCAAGGCCAACAATTCCTTACAGGCCACCTTGGTTGGTCGCTCCTACTCCATCTCCTTGGACCTGTGGTGTGGGCTATGGAGCCAGGAGTGGGACTTAACCACCTTCCCCAACCTGTCTGCCGAGGCAGACCAAGGGTTGTTTCTTCTTGTGTTCCACTTTCAGGGTGCTCTGTTCGGAGGACCAGCGGCCTCGAAGGCTCAAGGCATTGGGTCACCCCGGGGTTCTGGAGGGGGCCTTGGAGCAAGTGTCACTGGTGACTCCAGAACATTGTTGGACTTCTGGAAAATCTTTTCCTGCTGCTGCTGATGACTCTTGATGGCCTTGGAGGACATTTTCTTACAGAAGCCACAGTCCAAGGGATCATGGTCTACCCTGAGGCAATGGAGGCAGCAGTCATGGGGATCGGTGGGGGACATTGTACAAATACACTGATCACACCACTTAAAACCACTGGCGAAAGCCATGGGAAAAAGGGGCCCTGGCAAGATCAAAGACCTTAGGCCTAGCCAGAGAAAAAAAGGGCGCGAACCATGCCATCGAGAAGATTCAGAAAAAGAAAAATTAAGAGAACCTGAGTTGCTAGACCGAGGCCAGTGGCGGGAAAGGGAGCGGTATGCAACGAGAGAAAGAAAAACATTTAAGATAAAATTAACACTTTTTCCGGGGAAAGCAGAAAGACGTCCGATGGGCTCCATGGATAAGAGGAGACTGAGGCAAGATGGCACCCTTGGGCGGGAAGGAGACCACGCATGCGTGGTGCATCTCCCAAAGGCTTTCTTTGAAAGCTGGGGAGAAGCTTCCGTGCAGGTTCCATTGGTGCAGATGTCACTCATATGTGAGGAATGACTTCCTGCTTGTTCTTGGAGCATGCCACACAGTGGAAGACTCCATCCTGAGAAACTGTAAAACCTGCCTCTGCAGGACAAGCATCCTGTCAACTGGCAAGGACACCAGGCCCTTGTCTGTCTGAAACAGAGCCCCCAAGTACAGCAAGTCCTGCAATGGTTGTAGGTAACTCTTGGCAAAATGGACAACCAAGCCTCTCCAGGCAGGCAATGACTTTCTCCATGGCCTGTTCACTCTCAACTTCGGATTTCACCCATATGAGCCAGTCATCCAGGTAGGGATGCACCAGAATTCTCTCTTGACGAAGTGCCTCCGCGACCACCACCAGGACCTTGGTGAAGGTGCGGGGAGCGTTCACCAGCCCGAATGACAAAGCCCGAACTGGAAATGACACATAGGAACTGCGAAACATAGAAATTGTTGGTGCTCTGACTGGATAAGAATGTGTAGGTAAGCCTTCATTAGATCGAGCGATGTCAGGAATTCTCCTTGTCGAACGGCCACTATTATGGATCACACTGTTTCCATGTGAAAATGGGGCACCTATAGGCAATGATTGACATGCTTGAGATGTAGAATTGGACGGAAGGAACAGTCCTTCTTTGGCACCATGAAGTATATGGAGTATTGACCACAGCTGCACTGGTCTGGAGAGACCTTCACCTCCACATCTAACTCCCGCAGTCACTACAGAGTGTCCCTCATGACCTGACACTTGCAAGTTGTCTTGCATGGGGCCTGAATGAAGGCATCCATGATAGGAATGCAAATTCTGAGGCGTACTCCTCGTGAACGACCTTGAGCACCCCCCACTGGTCGGAGGTGATCTAGACCCAGGTGGAGTAAAAGTCCCATAGCCAACTTCTCACGGGCACGACTCCAACCCGGGCCCCCCTCACTTCATTGTGGCTTCTTTGCCGGAGGAGGAAGAGGCATAGAAACCTCTGCCCATCCTGCGAAAACGCCAAAAGGCCTGCCCCCAAGAGGGAAACCGGCCCCTCTTGAAAGGTGTAAAGCACAAAGTGCGGAATTGCCGAAAGTCTCTTGACTGACCCCACACTGGGGCCATGGTTCTAATTGACTTCTGCTTATCCTCAGGGAGCCTGCCTTTTTTCGACTCTCCCAAATCCTTAACCAACTTATCCAGGGCCTCCCCAAACAAAAGCTTATCTTTAAAGGGGAATTTACTCAAATGCGCTTTTGAGGAGGCATCCGTCAACTAATTACATAATCACAGGTACCGCTGGGCGGCCACTACCGATGCCATGCTCTTTGACAAGCCCTGAATAAGGTCATAAAAGGCATCCGCTAAGTATGTGGACCCGGATTCCAACTTAACTGCCTCTGGAGGATGCTGTGAATCCCCCATATTCTCCAAGATCGCCTGTGTCCAAAGCAAACATGCCCTGGCCACAAAAGCCCTACCGTTGGATGCCTGTAAAGACAGGGCATTAACTTTAAAGACCTGTTTAAGCAAAGTCTCTAGCTTCCGATCCTGCACATCCTTAAGGGTTGTGCTACCTTCCACTGAAATTGTAGTCTTTTTTTGTTACTGTGGAAACTGCTGCATCCACCCTAGCAGATCACAGCAGTTCTTTTTTCTGCTCTGGCAATGGGTACAAACGAGCCATAGTCTGCGTCCTCTTGAGACCCGCCTCCTGAACATCTCATTCATCCTAAATCATCTGTTTAATTACCCAATGCAGCAGGAACACTGTCTGTGGCTATTGAACCGCCTGAAACAAAGGGTCCTCTAGGGGCTCCTCTTCTGGCGGTGCCTCCTGGGGCATGTTAAGAGCTAACAGCAAATGAGAGATAAGGGCAGCTATTTTCTCCCTACGGAAGATGCATACAATCCTAGCTTCATCCCCCTGAGGAATCTCACCTTCCTCAAGCTCAGGCGCCTCTGCCTCTAGGCCTGCCCCCGCTCCAGGGTCATCCCCTTCATCACAATGTAATGAACCCATGCCCTCCCATGGTTCTACCTCCAGATGTTGACGACTAGAGCTGGGCCGCCCTCGCTTTTTAGCCCTCTCTTTGGCTGCCACAGAACCATCAACGCTCTACTGCTTCATGCAAAATTCTTTGTGCATAAGTAGCACAAATTCTGGAGAGAACGCCTCCGGGAGGTCTTCGTCATCCGCTGATTTGTATGTGGAAGGAAAGGGAGGACTGCTGCCTCTACCCAGAAGCTCCAGCAATGGCAGAGAAGGGCTATTGTTCCCTCCTCCCCCTGCCCAGTTGCTGAGCCTGGTAGAGCCGCAGAGGAAGGGCGCTCCTCAGTCGCCTGAGAAGCAGATTCTGTCCTCCTCAAGGACATCCCCTTTCCAGTCCTTTCCTGCCAGTCCTTGTGACTCCACCAACCGGGATTCTGTTTCACAGCCTCAACAAAACCCTGTGGCAGAAACAGAGCTGTGGCAGGAACCACAGATAAGGGAAGTGGCCTTTGCCGGTATATTATGCCTCTGGGAAGCTGACGGACCTCCAAGGCCTACTCCTGCCACCAGGAGGATCAAGACCCGCCCCAAATCATACCACTGCTGCAAGCTGCTACTTACAGTCCTGTGTTGCTCAAGGTGCGCTGAAGTTCTTTAATATTATTATTTTTTTTAAACTGCACTACAGAAGCATGATCTGGGCAGAGATACAAAATAATAAATCGCATGGGAAGAGGCCCCAGAGTCCAAACCCGCCCCCCTAGGATCTCTTTCTCGCCTTCTCAGCACAACAGCGCAAACTAAAATAGCACCAGCTCCTGTCCCTCACAGTGCCATGTTGCAAGCCATGTGATGTGAAGAAGCACTGGACAACCAGCCAGCCAGCCCCTCCCCGAAAGCAAAGGAACCTGTGGCAGAGACCATCACTGATGAAACGACACTCCTGACGGGATCACCCCCGCTAATGCTTCCCGCCCGCATGCCTAGCAATTTCTTACTGGCGTTGGTGGGGTTTCTTTGAGGGGCTGAGGTAAGAGCGATGCTGTTGCAGTTAGCGGCTCCTTGCCCACTCAAAGAATCAGGAACCGCTGCCTATCAATTCAGCAGATCTGGCCTCACCAGAAAGGCACGGATCGCTAAGGCTGTCTCCTTGAAGCCAAAGGAAGGGTTTTCAGCTGTCCTGTTTTGTTTTGTTTTTAAATAGAAAGGCTTTATTCCAGACCAAATTGTAGCTGCCCCACAGATACTAATCTAAGTAAAAACAACAAAAAAAAGGCATTCTCTTAGTTGTCTCTTCAGTGAGTTTGAATTTCGGAATCACACCTCTCCAGCTGCTTGGAGACTAAGATACTAGGGCTGATAGGTGGTGCCAGCTGCCTAAGTATGGTGAGGTCATCAAAGCTAGTGATCAGTCTCCAAGCTACTGATGAGGCCTGAAAAATCACATGTCGCAACTGGACTGGAGGAACGATAAGGAAACAGACCATCTGCACAAGCAACATGCCTGAAGTTTGAGCTGTGAAGTGTGGGAATTCTGAGCTGCTCTTTTGGTCTCAAATCTTGCGAGATATGAGAAAATGCGAGCAGCAAGAGTTATGCACTGTGCAGCTAAAATTTGAGCCAAGTCACGTGTACAAGTGGAAGGTCTGTCCCAGCAGAACATACCAAAACAAAAAAAACTGATTAGGGTATGAAATCTCAAATATCAGAGTGCAATTTCTAGGCACCTATGGTGATTCTATTATAGCCCTTCTTTATTCCATTGAGTACATTTTGAGTTTTAAACATCTCTTTTCTCAGTTTGTTTTGTAGGCTTTGTACCATTTTAATAGCCCATTTCTCAACCATGTCCATCCTCTCAATGTCTTGTGATGGTACAGCCTCCAAAATAGAGCATGGTCTCAGTGACCTACACAGAGGCAAGATTCGGGGACAATATTGAAAAGCTAAGCACAACTTTAAGTTTCTCTAATTGATTCTAAGTTAAGCACAACTTTAAGTTTTCTAATTGATTCTAAGCAATCTGAATAAGAATAGAGGTCACTGATGCAAACTGGGGCGTTTTTCAGAGAATGTCTAAAAGTCTGAATACCTATAACGCCCAACGAGTCTGAGACCTGTGTATTGCTTAGAATGATTATAAGGAACAACAAACCGTCCTGATTGCGTGACAAGAACTACCACACACTATTTAGATTATTATCAGAGTGATAAGTTAATAAAATTGACATATTATACAGCTCTGAATAAGTGACCCCTGTTAGATTTGTAAAGATTCGGTTCCTCACATTTGACAATTGTCAGTACTCATCTTTTAGAATATGCAGCTAATGGATTTTTGCATCTCAAATTTGAGCTTTCACACTTTTTAGCACTGAAGCTAATTTGTATTTATTTACATTTAGATTAGCACCTTTTCTTAAGGTCCAAGGCAATATGCAAAAAATGACACAAATATATCAGCAAGTTATGTATTTATTTTATGTATTTAACTCATACCTTTCCATTAGGCTACTCAGGTGGGCTAGGAACCAGGGAATTCAGGTTTGAATCCCACTGCCACTCTTTGTGACCTTGGGCAAGTCACTTAACCCTCCATTGCCTTAGGTACAAACTCAGATTGTAAGCCCTTTAGAGGACAGAAAAATAAACGCAGTACCCGATTGTAACTCGCCTTGAACTCTGAGAAAGGAGAGAGCTAAATCCAATACCCTTTCCAGTAGTAGCTCAGGCATGTTATATTCAGGTACAGTAAACATTTATAAGTATGTTATTCTGATCAGAGAGAATCTAAACAGCATAAACTGAAATCACGAGCCCTCCCGCTAACAAAGTGAACAGGGAGGAGACCTTCAAGCTCCTCAAAAAATGAGATTTTAATGCACTGCAAAACCTAAGGGATCTCTTTTCTAAACACTCTAACCTATGACATATGAACATAAGATATGCCAATCCAGGTCACAAGTACCCGTCAGGTTCCCAAAATGTAGATGAATTCCTTGTTGCTGGTCCCAAAGTAAGCAGTGAATTTCCCTGGTCCTCTTTAATAATGGTTTATGGATTTTTCTTCCAGGAACCTGTCCAAACCTCTTTTAAATCCAGCCATATTAACAGCTTTTACTATATCTTCTGGTAACGAGTTTCAGAGTTTGATTACATGTTGAGTGAAAAATATTTTCTATGATTAGTCTTAAAATGTTGTACACTGTAGCTTTATTGCATGTCCCCTAGTCTTTCTGCTTCTTGAAGGAGTAAAACAACTGAACTACATTTATCCGTTCTGTTCCATTCCATTCATTATTTTATAGACCTCTATCATATCTCTCTCACCCGTCTAGGTTTTCAAGTCCCCTTTTCATTATTTTCTAGTCGTCGGGAGTGTGCACCCATTATAGATTCTTGTATCATCTGTGAATAAATATTTTTTTATCCTCATGTTACTTAGCAATATTGCCAATAAAGATATTGAGTTGATCCTAGCACAGAGCCCTGGGACACCTCATTTGTTATTTTATCTTCACCAGCATCAGTTTGATTTAACAACAGTCTCTGTGCCCTGCCGCTCAGTTCCTGACCCAGTTTAGAACTTTCTAGCTTGCTTCCATGCAATCTAGCACCAAAGACTTACTGAAATGCGGACAGTAATGTTTACTGCATATCCCGAAGAGATCACTTTTGTCACCTCAATAAAGTAAGGTTATTTACCTCTCTGTAACCAGCAAGATAAATCAGTCACACAAAGGTGATGCCATCATCTGACAGCGCCCAGTTCAGAACTGCTCTCCCAAAGCCTAGAAAGCTCTCTGCCATGTGCAGGTACCCTCGCCTGTGTCTCTACTGCTCTGTTCTCTCAGTCCATATAGCCAACAACTTCTTCATCCACAAGGAGATAGCAGAAGGGATTATGTGGCTACTTTATCCTGCTATCTACAGAGAATCTCTGTTACAGTTAAGCAATCCTACTTTCTCTGTGGTCAGCAAGGTATAATCAACCACACCTAGGAGACTCCCAAGATGAGCATGCAAGGGTAGTTGGCATTCTGAATGTAGATGCGTCTGGGGCTAGGTTGAAGCCGATTAGTAAAATAAGTCCCAGAAGATGCGCCAACAAAAAGTGGTTAGTTCCACTGTGTTAAAGCAAGCTATAATGGTCTCTGCAAGTCTGTGTCAATGACTAGTTGTAAACATCAAGGTTAAGAGAGCAGAGGTTGGTCCTCTAAGGGACAACCGTGGCCAGATAGAGCGTTGTTACCTTTAACAGAGGATGCCTTTCACCCGCACCACAAACTCCCGACTGCGCTCCTTTCACCTTGCTGCACCATACGCCTGGAACAGCCTACCTGCGTCTGTGCGTCAGGCATCCTCCCTGGCCCTCTTCAAATCCAGGTTGAAGACCCACCTCTTCACCGTTGCATTCAGATCCTGACTCCTTCCTCATCTTACCCTAACCCCCATCAACGTTTATGACCATACTATAGACCAAACGTTTATGACCAAACTATAGACCAAACTGTACCACACCATCAACGTTTATGACCAAACTACAGACCAAACTGTACACACCGTACCTTGCACAGAACTGACTATTGCTCTGCACTGTTCTAACTAATGTGCTGTTCTAACTAGATGGTAAGCTCCGATGAGCATGACTCTGACGGGCAGGGACTGTCTCTTGTATGTTGGCTACCTCTTGTAGGTTAGCTGTGCAGCGCTGCGTGCGTGGCGCTTTATAAGTGCTAAATAGTAGTAGTAGTAGGAACAAGCAGGAATGCAGTCTTCACATATGGGACACACTAGCTCCGAGGTACCAGACTGGAGATGGAAGCAGTGGTATCCCCGAGGCTAAAAGACAGAGCTGAGAAGGTGTGGATACAAAGTGGCCCCAGTGGACTCTACTGCATTTGGCAAGAGCATCACAAGAGAAGTATGGTGCTAGAATAAGTCTGGGATGGAGGGTAGGAGTTGCAGTTAAGCCCCAAAAAGGTGCTGGAGGACAGTCTGGCCAAAAAGAGCATCCCGACGGGAGCCCCTGTCTAGGCAGCAGTGTGCAGCAAAGGTATGAATGAAGGACCACAGAGCTGCTCAACAGATTTCATCAACGGAGATGGAATGAAGGTTGACAACTGAGGTTGCCATGGCTTGCATGTTGTGAGCCATGATGTGACTCTCAAGGGAGAGTCCCGCTTGAGTATAGGAAAAAGAAATGCAGTCCACAATCCAGTTGGATAGTGTGCACTTCGTAACTGGAAGTTCAAGGTGACTTGGCTCAAAGGAAATGAATAATTGAGAGGATTTCCTGTGATTCTTGCTTCTGTCCAAATAGAAAGCCAGTGTGCGCTTGCAATCTAATGTGTATAGCGCTGCTTCAGTCCTAGAGGCATGCGGTCTGGGGAAGAAGACTGGTAGTATCACCGATTGGTTGAGGTGGAAGAATGAGGCCAGCTTCGGAAGGAAGTGTGGATGAGTACGGAGAACCACCCTGCCATAGTGGAACATGGTGTATGGAGGATCCGACACTAAAGCCTGCAGTTCATCAATGTGGCAAACTGAGGTAAGGGTGATGAGGAAGATTACATTCCAAGACAAGAATTTTAAAGAAGTGGTGGCTAAAGGCTCAAAAGGAGTTGTTCTAGGACCATGCTGAATCCCAGGCCACCGGTGGCGGTTTGATCAGTGGTTTGGACAGCAGGAGACCACGCATAAATCGTTGCACCAAGAGGTGCAAAGAAATAGGAAGCCTGTCCATCGGCCTATGTTAGGCTGAGATGGCACTCAGATGAACTCTGACTGAGTTAGTCCTGAGACCTGCCCAAGGACAAATGGAGGAGATATTGTAAAAAGAATTCCACTGGGCAGGCAAAGGGGTTGATATGCTCCCCAACAGAGTCAGAAAACAATGGGATGGTAACTGCCTGATTGACATGAAATGAAGAAACCACCTTCAGTAAAAAGGAAAGTACTGTTCAGAGAACTACCTGCTCCTTAGTCATCAGTAGGAATGGCCCCCAACAGGACAACGCCTGCCACTCCGAAATACGTCTAGCTGAGCAGATGGTCACCAAAAAGACCACCTTCAAAGTCAGGTCTTTTAATGAAGCTTGGCATAAGGGCTCAATTGGCGAGGCGACTAACCCTGATAACACTAAATTTAAGTCCCAGGAAGGAACAACCGCTTGCAGCAGAGGCCTCACCTGCTTGATGGCCCGCAGGAACAGAGACACATCTGAATGACATGCCAACAGGGATCCGTGAATCTTCCACTGAAGCAAGTTAGTGCTGCTACCTGCGCTTTGAGAGCATTCAAAGCTAGCCCTTTATCCATGCCATCCCGAAGGAAAGCCAATATATCTACTACTGAAGCGCCTAGGACCCGCAGACTGCATCATTCACACCAGTCCTCAAACACCCAACATGCTTGCGCATATGATAAGGAGGTGGATTTCTTTCTTTCTTTTAACAGTGTGGAAATCACCCTGGGCAGGTATCCTCACCTCAGTAAAGGGGTCAATCCACCAACAGCCTGATCAGGTTGGCGTACTGCCATGGCCAATCGAGAGCTACTAGCACCACTTGCACGCTGTGTATGGTGATGTGCTGTAGTCTGCTAGAGTCCACTCAGCTGCATCTATGTGATGCCCACTGAGATAATCTGCCTGCACTTTGTCTTTTCCAGCCATGTGTGCCGCTGACAGGGCACTTAGATGCTGCTCTGCCCATTGAAGGAGCAGAGATACCTAATTGCAATGCCCATGACGCCCTCTCTATTGATACATGTCTGAGAACACTCGCACTGACCGGGCTTCCAGTAGTGCAGCAAAGTGCTGTAGCACATCCAAACCGCCTGACTCTCCAGATAATTGATGAACCAGAAACTCTACTCCACCGACCAAGTCCCCTGCACCACCTGGGAGAGGCAATGTACCCCCCAACTGTTGAGACTGGCATCCTTGGTCACCAGGATCCAATCTGGATGACGCAACGACACTCCCGTCTTCAAGTTGCCCTCCTGCAACCATCACTGTAACTGCACTTTGGTGTCCCTTGGGCAATGAAGACTGTGAGAAAGGGGATGATACTGAGGTGACCAGAGTGACAGCAGAGATCGCATATGAAATCGGGCCCAGGGAACAAGGTCCAGCGCTGCAGCCATTAGCCCCAGAAGCTGAAGATAATGCCACACCGAAAGCTGTGTCATCTACAGGAACCAGCATAGAAGCCTCTGGATTCGGAGGACGCGCTCTTCTGTCAAGGAGACCAGGCCGACCGCCATGTTAAAGTGGGCACACAGATAAATCAACTGCTGGGATAGGGTCAACTTGCTCTTGACTGGATTGACCACCCATCCTAGGCCCTGCAGAAATGCGACTACCTTTCGTGTTGCTGCCCGACTCTTGTCCCTCAACTTGGCTCAAATAAGCCAGTCATCCGGATATGGATGGGACCAAGATTCCCTGTTTCCTCTAGACTGCCGCTGCCACCACCAGGATTCTTGGTGAAGATCCTGGGTGCAGTCACTAGACCGAAAGGCAGCGCCTGAAACGGAAAATGTCTTAACCAAGTCGCAAACCTGTGGAAGTGCTGATGGTCTGGATGTATAGGAATATGCAAGTATGCCTCTGTGAGGTCCATCATAGTAAAGAACTTCCCCCTCTGCACTGCCGCCATGACTGACCGCAATGTTTCCATATGAAACTGTGGAATGCGTAGGGTGGCGTTTATGTGCTTGAGGTCGAGGATGGGTTGGAACAAACCTTCCTTCTTGGGCACCATGAAATAGATCAAGTATCGACCTGATCTTTTTTTACTCTGACAGTACGGGGATGACTGCCTCTATTACAAGCAACTGTTGTAGAGTTGCGCAGACTGCCTGATGCTCGGTTGGAACCAAACAAGGGGATAACATGAAGCAGTCTGCTAGTCTGAACTTAAATTTGAGAGCATAACTCTTGCAAATTATTTCCAACACCTATTGATACGAGGTTATTTGGTCCCAAGAGTGGTAGAAGTGCTGAAGGTGTCCACCAACGCATTCCGCCAACTCCTGAACCCCCACATTTCATTGTAGTTGCTTGGAGATTCCCCGAGGACCCCGTGTAATATCCACAGGAGGAGCCTCTGCCTCTAAAAGACTGCCCCCTGAATGGAAAACATCCTCTTTGCAAGGAGGGAAAACGCGCTTGCTGAAAGCAGTGGAAATCTTTCACCCCTTCCCATGACAGGCCAGACTGCCCTGACCTCCTCTAGGTTTATTCTCTGTTAGCTTACACTCCTTAGAATCACTAAGATCTTTACTAGCTCCTTCAGTGACTTCCCAACCTGCAGCTTGCCCTTAAAGAGCAGCTTACTCAAATGGATCTTGGAAGCCATCCGCCGACCAGTTACGTAACCACAGAAAACGTCGAGCCGTGAGACCAATGCCATGCTCCTGAAAGAGGAGCGGACTAGATCATAACAAAAATCGGATAAGTAGGCTGTGGCCAATTCCAACTTAGGAATCTCTTCTAGCTCCCCGCCTGAATCTTGAAGCAAACCCAGGAGGGCTTGAACCCAAGCACATGCATGCCCGCACAACATAGACTCCACAGATGGAGGCCTGAAGGGACAAGGCGTTCACCTCAAATGCCTGCTGTAAGAGCGCCTCAAGAAGATAGTCCTGCAGATCCTTGAGAGCCGTACCACCCTCCACCGGGATCGTAGTCTTTTTTGGTCACAGCTGTGACTAAGGCATCCACCTTAGGGGTACTAAATAACTCTTTTTCCACAGGAGGAACAGGGTAGAGCTGGGCCAACATCCTACCACTCCGAAGCCCTGCCTCAAGAACCCCCCACTCCATCTTGACCATCTGCAGAGTGCGCATTCCCTGCAGCGGTGTTTCCTCATGCGTGGACCTGAAAGGCAAGTTCAACACCGCTAAGGATTGGAGAATTAGAGGCAACAGTTCTTCCTTGCGGAAAACCTGCACTATTGTGGGATCCTCTCTAGGGCCAGGGTCCCCCTCCTCCAGTCTTAAGCCTTCTGGAACTTCTTCTGAGACAGAGGAGTCCCTCCCCTGCATCCTCCACCTCCCCTAAGGTGTCTTCTTACCAGCCACTTGATAAATCATGCGCAAGCATTTACCTGATGTCTGCTCCCCCTGCAGAGGGAGAGAGTGATTATTCCCCAAGGCTTTCTCTGAGGGGAGGTAAGTTCCTCTCCACTGGTTCTTTTCCAATCTATAAGCCCTATGGAGTAACAAAATAAACTCCAGGGGAAAAGAAGGAACCGCCCACTTACCCAGATCTTGCCGAGTCCTGAGGACCCTGCTTCTCCCCCAGTAACAGTACCACTAACTGTTCAGACCCAGAAATGAGAGCCGTTTCCCGCCAACAAAATGGCCACCAGCATTTCAGCATGGGAATTTTCTCGCTTGCTCAAGGGAGAAGGCGGCGGCTCACCATCACTTTCCTGACATGCCGTGGGCCCCCACAACCCTTCTCGGTAGTGTACCTGCACTGCTCAACCTCTCAGCTCTCCCTCTCACATGTTCGGCAACACCCGGCTTGAAACAGTGAGCTGCGGTGGGATCCATATGCGGCACACACCAATATGGAGCCCGGCATTGTGACACGCGCAGCACCTGCGAGCCAAAGACCCCTAAGGCCGCAAGAATAAACTGTTAAGGAACGCAGCACACTTACTGAAGCAGGCTAAAACAGAGAGGTAGGCTCTTTGAAACAAAGACTATGTGCTGCCTGTAGCATCGGGAGACCCCGATGTCGACTCAGTGACCCACTGGGTCTCTACGAAGGTCGGCTCCTACCCATTGAAGGGCTCCGGAGCACTCTTACAATGATCCAGCTGCACTGAGCAGCTCTGACTTGATTATCTTTTTTTTTATTGTATGCAACTTTAATGTGCAGAAGACCCCCGTTGGTGCCTGCAATTTTTCTTAAAGTTGGATAGCTCTGCTGATCTTCTTTCTCATAAACATCTAATTTCTCGGTGACATAATCAACTAGACAGACCCCTAAAGGTAAGTCTGCCCACCAGCTGCTTGAGACTGAAGATACTGGAAGTAGGAGGCAAGTTCCTCAACTGTTATGGGGTGACATCACAAAATGATTTGCATAATCAGTCTCCAGCTGCTGGTGGGCAGACACAAATTGCTTGTCTGGACTGGATTGGAGGGACATGGATGAAAGGAATTAATACGCATTACAAGTCTACAGCCTTTTTATTTCTATGGCTCCAGAGGCATTTAATGTGCGTTTACCTTTGGTAAACATGTCCCTTAAATGCAGTGGATAGTCCAACACAGAGGCACTCCAAAGACTTGCAAACAACCAGAAGACACCAAGGAGTGAGACAACCACAAACCAAATCCCATTCAGAAAATAGTTGTAGCTATACCAAACACAGGCTGAGGAAGGCAAGAGCCGGGTGTGGCTACAACTGTACCCCTTAAATGTGCTGGGACTTTTTTGTAGCCGCAAATAGATTATAGGCACATTAATTCATAGGTGTACACCCATACAATGATCTATTCATCTCAAACACTTTCTTCCATAGAAACATAGAAACATAGAAATATGACGACAGAAAAAGACCACATGGCCTATCTAGTCTGTCCTTCCATAACAACTACAACAGTCCACTTTTTGCCTTTAGAGATCCTCTGTGTTGGTCCCATGCTTTCTTGAATTCAGTTACTGTCCTCATCTCTACCACCTCCACTGGGAGACTATTCCACGGATCCACTACTCTTTCCGTAAAGAAATATTTCCGCATATCACTCCTGAATCTATCTCCCTTCACCCTCATCCCATGTCCCCTCGTAGCAGAACTTGCTTTCAATTGAAAGAGGCTCTCTCCCTGAACATTTATGCCACGGAGGTATTTAAACATCTCAATCATATCACCTCTATCCCGCCTTTCCTCTAAGGTGTACATATTAAGATCCTTAAGTCTGTCCTCATATGCTTTATAATGAAGCCCATTAATCATTTTGGTAGCAACCCTCTGCACCGACTCCATCCTGTTCACATCTTTTTGAAGGTGCGGTCTCCAGAATTGCACACCATACTCCAAATGAGGTCGCACCAAAGACTTATACAGAGGTATTATCACCTCCTTTTTTCTGCTAGCCATTCCTCTCCGTATGCACCCAAGCATCCTTCTAGCTTTTGCTGTCGCCTTTTCCACCTGTTTAGCTACTTTAAGATCATCAGACACAACCACGCCTAGGTCCCGCTCTTCTTTAGTGGACAAAAGTACTTCACCTCCTATACTGTATTGCTCCCTTGGATTGCTGCAGCCCAAATGCATGACCTTACATTTTTTAACATTAAATCCCAGCTGCCAAATTCTAGACCATTCTTCAAGCTTAGCTAGATCCCTCCTCATGTTATCTACCTCTTCCTGGGTGTCTACTCTATTGCAGATTTTGGTATCATCCGCAAAGAGGCAAACCTTACCCGACAGCCCTTCTGCTATATCACTAACAAAGATGTTAAAAAGAATCGGACCAAGGACAGATCCCTGGGGCACACCACTGGTAACATCCTTCTCCTCAGAGTGAGCTCCATTTACTTGTACTCTTTGTCGCCTCCCACCCAACCAATTTCTAACCCAAGCAGTAACTTTAGGGTCCATCCCTAGGGTGCTCAGTTTGTTTATAAGTCGCCTGTGAGGAACAGTGTCAAAGGCTTTACGGAAATCTAAATACACCACATCTAGAGCTCTCCCTCGGTCCAACTCCCTGGTCACCCAGTCAAAAAAATCAATCAGATTTGTCTGACAAGACACAAGCAGCTACTGTACACATGGACTTCACCCAATGGATTGTATAAAAATCAAATTGACTACATCTGTGGAAGTCAACGATGGAAAAGCTCTATAACATCAACAAAGACAAAACCTGGAGCTGACTGTGGTATAGATCATCAACTACTAGTATGCAAACTCAAGCTAAAGTTGAAAAAGAGCAAACCACTCACGAATGCAGCAAAATATGATCTTGAGCATATACCACTGGAATTTAAAGACTGCCTGCAAAATTGATTTGCTGCTTTAGATACAAATGACAGAGCTCCAGAAGAGTTATGGAATGACATCAAGAAGGTTGTGTTGGAAGAAAGCGAGAAGTCTCTACAAAAGGTGAAAAAGCAAAAACGGCCAAAATGGATGATGGAAGAAACTCTGAAAATTGCCCTGAAATACAGAGAAGCTAAACCCAGAGGAGAAAGAAAGACAATTGCAGAACTCAACAGAGATTTCCAACTTGCAGCAAAATTGGACAAGGAAAAGTACTACAATGACACGTGCAAGGAAACAGAAGCAGAAACTATTAGAGGAAGAACAAGATCGGCTTTCCTAAAGCTACGAGAGTTAAAGAAAAAATTCCAGCCTCGAATTGGAATGTTACAAGATGCTTAAGGTTCTATGTTGAATGATGCTGAGAAGATCAAAAAAAGGTGGAAAGAATATACAGAGTTTTTATGTGATAAAGATCAAGTGGACCAACAGCCATTTCAACCTGTACCTTATGATCCGGAACCATTGGTGATGAAAGAAGTTGAAGCAGCATTGAAAGCCTTATCAAAGAACAAAGCACCAGGCATTGATGGCATTCCCATAGAAGTATTACAGCAATCTGATGCAGCTGTTACTGTACTTACAAGGCTCTGCCAAGAAACTTGGAAGACAACATCATGGCCAACTTACTGGAAAAGATCTGTGTTTATACCAATACTGAAGGAAGGTGATCCAACTGACTTTGGAAATTATCGCACAATCGCTCTGATCCCACATGCCAGCAAGATTCTACTGAAGATTATTCAAACAGAGACTTCAACCATACCTGGAACAAGAACTACCTGAAGTGCAAGCAGGGTTCAGGAAAGGGTGAGGAACGAGAGACATCATCGCAGATGTGAGATGGATCCTTGAAAAGACTAAAGAATACCAAAAGGATATCTATTTGCGCTTTATTGACTACAGCAAGGCTTTTGACTGTGCAAACCATGAGAAACTCTGGGCTACATTAAGCAGCATGGGTATATCAGAACACCTGATCGTTCTCTTGCACACTCTGTACACTGATTAAGAAGCAACAGTTCAAACGGAACAAGGAGAAACAGAATGGTTTAAAAATAAGCAAAGGTGTAAGACAAGGCTGCATACTTTCTCCCTACTTGTTTAATTTATATGCAGAACAAATCATCACAGAAGCAGGATTGTATGAAGACGACAGAGGTGTGAAGATTGGTGAAAGACTCATCAACAACCTTCGTTATGCTGATGATACCACATTACTGGTTGAAAGTGAAGATGATCTGAAACATTTGGTTCTCAAGATCAAAGAACAGTCTCAAAATGGACCTGCACCTTAATGTAAAGGAGACAAAGATCATGACAACTGACAAAATCAACGTTCATCGTTGAAGGAGAAGAAATTGAAATCGTGAACAACTTTAACCTACTTGGATCAACTATCAAAAAAGAAGCAACAAGCAGTCAAGAAATCAGACGATGCATTGATCTTGGCAGAATGGCTATGAAAGACCTAAACAAGATTCTCAAGGGCAGAGATGTCTCTCTCCATACAAAGATTCGATTTGTTCAAGCCATGGTATTTTCAATAACATCATATGGATGTGAAAGCTGGACAGTGAAAAAGATAGACAGGAAGAAAATTGATGCCTTGGATTTATGGCGCTGGTGGCGAATACCGCGTATACCATGGACTGCCCGAAGAATAAACCAGTCAGTACTAGAAGAGATCAAACGTAAGCTTTCTTTAGAAGCTCAGATGACAAGACTTCGACTTTCATACTTTGGACACATCATGCAAAGAGAGAGATCATTAGAGAAAGACATCATGCTTGGAAAGATAGGTCAACACAAAAGAGGAAGGACAGCAATGAGATGGATCGATACAATAACAGCAGCTACAGGTACCAGTCGGTCAACAATGAGCCGCCTGACTGAAGACTGAACACAATTTAGGACAACTATTCAGAGGGTCGCCATCAGTCGACACTGACTCGACGGCACTTAACACCACCACTCATACAAGCAATTTGCATATGCAAAAATGTTTAGGCACCCAAAGAAACCAAAGCACACTAACAAACATGCAGCCTTAGTTTTCAGGTTGTGTTTTTAGTGTATCATTGTTGGTATTTTATTTGAAGAGCAGTACCCCTCATAAAAGCTCTTCTGGAAAAGTGAATTTTACCTCTTGCGACTGAATTTGCTGGCTTTCTGTGTGTTAGTAACATAGTAAATGACGGCAGATAAAGACCAGTATGGTCCATCTAGTCTGCCCAGTAAGATGGCAAGAGTAAGTGCACCTGCCGCTCCGTGCAGTTCACCCCACCCCATATCTTTGTTTAGGGGTGAACCCACCGCTCCGTGTAGGACATCCCTGAGAAATTAGATAGTTACGTTTATTTTGATTTTATCCTGTTGCTGTGCTGTCCTGTGTCTGTCCCATGCCATTTTGAATTCTGTCACTGTATTTGCCCCCACCACATCCATCGGGAGGGCATTCCAAGCATCCACCACCTTTTCAGTGAAAAAGTATTTCCCGACATTGCCTTTCAATTTACCTCCTTGCAGCTTCATGTTATGCTCTCTAGTTTTACAGCTTCCCCGTCTTTGGAAGAGGTTTGTTTGTTCATTAATTCTCTTTAAGCATTTAAAGGTCTGAATCATATCTCCCCTATCCCTCCTCTCCTCCAGAGTGTACATATTTAGGTCTTCAAGTCTCTTCTCATAAATCTTCTGATGCAGGCTGCAAATCATTTTGGTCGCCTTCCTCTGAACCGCTTCCAACCTTTTTATATCCTTTGTGAGATACGGTCTCCAAAACTGAACACAATATTCCAAGTGAGACCTCACCAGAGACTTGTACAGTGGCATCAAAAGAGGTTGGAAAGGAACTACAATGTGAGATAGGAAAGGAGAGAGCAACAGCAGAAAAAAAAAAGACATCCAAGCCAATAACACATTAATCACAACAGTTGGTAATTACAGGACTTTAGAGAGCGTCTGGACCGAACGCCTGCCCGAAAAGGTGTGTTTTCAAGAGGGACTTGAATTTCAGAAAAGAAGGGTCTAGGCAAACATGGGTAGACAATCAGTTCCTGAGGGATGGGACCAAAAAGAAAAAGGTTCAATGTCTTGTGGATTCAAACTTTACGAGGACAGTGGAGAGTATAACCAACCTTTGATCGTGAAGGGAATGCAGGCATTGGGGGAGAACGAAAGGAGTGATGAGAGTGGAAAGGTAAAGAGGGGCTTCGGTACCCAGTACATGGCGTTGAGGCGCCTGCTAATGATTAGTACTGATGCCGGTCTTCCACACATTCAGAGGAGGTCGTCGAGGATAGAGGGCACTGGGACTTAAGGGTCTCCTTTGGGGGTGCCTCGTATTGGAGTATTTCCAATTCTTCAGTGCGCAGGTCCTCCTTGCCCTCAGTGGCAAGGGCCTTGGCCATATCATGTATGAAATTGAGGAATGCAACATCTTTGGGCGGGGAATGGCGTCATGTCATTGGGGGAGACAGGTCCGAGGGCACATCATGGTGCCGTCTTATGTCTGAGGACTCCTCATCCTCGATCTTCCATTCGGATTCTAAGTCAAAGTACGAGTCCGACATCATATGATCACCTCAGTTGAGGGCCACTTTCAACAGTCCGTGACCTCCAGAGGATCGTTAGTCCAAGTCACGGGTGTTCACCGGAGAGCATCGGTGTCTGGGATCTCATCCTAGGCCGGGGGGCTCTCTCGAGGCCGATGGTGCTCACGGACCAGTTTGATATCCGGGGAAGCCCTCAATGTCAAAGGTCCCATCGTTGGGATAGATGAACTGGACGAGCTGGATATGAACACCCGCTACATGGCCACTAGGGCAGATATACTGCTCTCTAGAGCTGCCATTCTAGTCTCCATATCAGTTGGTTCCACAGCCTTTGATTCGGGCCCAGTGTTGGTATTGTTGAGGGTGACTCCTCAATGAGGATGGTCTCAGAAGCCCAAAGCCAGTCAGTGGGTGCCAACGACTCTTTATGGGGCAGCTTGGTGGGCTGGCTCCTGCCCTGACTCCTCGGACTCACACCTGGGACTGCGGGTCCTGGAGTGGGATTTCTCCTTTTTCCTGGCTTTGTCCTCTGAGGATTTCTTCTTCTTGTGTTCCAACTCCAGGAATTTCCGCTCAGAGGAACCACAGCCACAGGACTCCAAGGAGGCTCTGGCTTCGTGGAGCACAGAGGTATCTGAGGGGGCTCTGGTGTATTAAGTCACCAGAGACTCCGGTGTGGAGTCGGACTTTTGAAAGAAACTTATCTGCTGCTGATGACAGTTCTTCAAGGCCTTTGAAGTCATGGCTCTGCAGAGCTCGCAGTCGGAGTCGTCATGCTCCAGGCCGTGACATCAGAGGAAGCAGTCATGTGGGTCGTGAGTGACATTTTGCCACACCTGTCACGCTTTTTGAAGCCACTGGAGGTCATTGGAAACAAGGGGTTCACACCTCCAGGCAGTGGTCTGAGGACTTCGGCTGAAAAAGGGCACGAATGTCCGTCGAGGCACACCTCAATGAACAAATGAAAAAACTAATGGACGAACTTGAGGAGTGACACTAAGGTGAGCTGGCTTGGAGGCGGGAAGGAACTGGTACACAAACCAAAGAAAACTCAACAATAAAAATCTGTCTTTTTCTGAGGAAAATTGGACAACGTCCGATGGGCTCTGCGGAAAAAAGGAGACTGAGGCAAGATGGCACTCTTGGGCGAGAAGTGGACCACGCATGCGTGGTGCATCTCCCAAAGGCTTTCTTTGAAAGCTGGGGAGATGCTTTTGCACGGGTTCCGTCGGCGCCGATGTCAGCCATATGAGGACTGGTTTTCTACTTGTTCCCGGAGAAATGTAGATAACACTGTCATCTTGGCAGTCTCCTCAACTCACAACCTTGGTGTCATCTTTGATTCTTCTTTCTTTTTCTCTACATATATCCAATAGATAGCTAAACCCTATCATTTCTTTCTCTATATCAACAGAATTCACCCCTTCCTCTCACAGAACACTACCAAGACCTTTATCCACTCTTTCATCACTTTCCATCTGAAGTATTGATTCAATGGAAGACCAGTGAGAAGCTAGTTCCATCTATTTCTTCTTCAAACTGGTTAATACTCAGCTGCACAGTTTATCTTCTGTCAGTGTCGCTATGCTCATATAACACCTCTTTCTCAAGACACTTCACTGGCTCCCTATCTGTTTCTGCAAATGGTTCACGTCTCCTATTACGTATCTCTCCTCTTCTATCTCTCCCTATACCCCCTCCTTTGGAACTCCGCTCATCATGCAAATCACTTATCTGTACCCTTCTCTTTTACTGCTAACTTTAGACTTGTTCTTTCCATTTTGCCACACTGTATGTCTGGAATAGACTACCTGAGTCAATACATCAAGGCTCCATCTCTGGTCCTATTCAAAACCAGATTAAAAACTCCTCTCTTAGAGATTGCTTTTGGATCCTGACCCCCTTTATTCCCATCTACACTCATACCTATTTTAATCATTTTTGTTAAAGAGTTCTAGAGTCCCGTTTGTTCTGGTTTATCTGAATTAGCAGATTGTAAGCACTGTAGAGCAGGGACTGTCTCTTATGTGTATAGAACTGCGTATGCCTAGTGGTGCTACATAAATAAGTAGTAGTAATATTTGTCCTCACAGGGACATCCATTAGCAGTTTATTCACTTTTTTTTTTTAAGTTGGTGCTATGCCTCTGCCCCTGACAGCAAAAATGACTGTATCTAGGATACACAATGAAGGGAGCAGATAAGTTTGCAACTAGACCCATGCCCTCTTTTGACCATTAGGGTCCTGCATAGAAGAGCTACCTTGAACCCCATTTTCCATGAGCAGAGAATCCTACAAGCATGCCTTCAACAGGCAGAACCATTGTCAACCAGAACGACAAACCTCCTCGGTTGATTAGAGTGGCTCATGGGTCTTGAAATGTGTCAGCAGGTGCCAGTACACTATATGGGGTCTGTGGGCTATGGCTAGTAACAGGGTGCCTGAACTGTGCAGGTGTAAGCTTTCTCTTGATGCTTTTTTTTTTGAAAGAACTGATGTCTCAGAGAGAGACTGAATGATGATATGAATGTAGTCTTGAAGGACTAGAAAAAGGGACTGTTACTTCTGGAGAGAGATCTGCAATTGTGAGTATATACTTCTGGGAATTTTCTGAAAGGAATTCTTTCTATTAAAGCTTTTTAATCTGTGAACCCACTATTTTTTGTTAAATCAGTCAGGGCCTAGTAGCAGCAGTTTAAGTTTCAATTTAAAACACAGAAGAAAACTTTCTGGTTACATTTCATACCCAGCAGAGAGCTTATACTTTTAATTTAATAGTCACTCAGGGACTAGTATCAGCAAATTATTTTTAGTTTAAATTTAACACACACAAGAGAGCTTTCTGGTTAAATTTAGAACCCAGCAGAGAGTTTGTAGTTTAAATTTCATAATAAGTTGGAGCCTAGCAGCAGCAAAGAGCTATAATTTAAATCAAATAAGAATATAGCTCACCTCAGCAGCACAGGACAGGGTACTGTGTAGCAGCCCTCTTTTCATAAGTGTTATTTCCCTCCCTCCCTCCCCACATCCACCCACCCCTGGGATAATCGTAGCTTTATAGGTACTTACACATCTTAAAAGACAGGAGGTGCTCTCAGGTGAAGCTTGTTACCCAAATCAGACATACACTAAGGACCTGAGATTAATTAAGCTTCAGGTGAACAAGGTATATTAAACATATTAGGTACAGTTTTATTGGTATAAATATCCATAGCAACCCTTAGTAAGTAAAGAACTTAAAGATCTAAACAAAAACTTAAAACTAAGATGCAGACAGCAGTCCAGCAGCGGGATGGGGGCTTTCCAGTCTTTTGCATTGAGTGTCACATGTATGATTTTCTCCCAGTTGGCGAGAGGTCTTACGTGTGCACTAGGTGCAAGGAGCTCTTTGCTCTCAGGGAACGAGTCTGTTCTCTAGAGGCTAGAGTAGCAGACTTGGAAAACATAAGACAGACAGAGAGGTACATAGACGAGACCTACAGGGATATAGTCCTGAAGTCCCACCTTCAGTCTGGCAGCATCCCTGTTGCCATGGAGGAGAGAGGTCACGTGACAGGAGAGCATCACTCTGGTGTGGCAGGAAGTGATCCTGTAACTAGGACCTGTCCTCCAGGTGATGTAAAACCCTCTCGCACCGAGAAAGTTTCTCCAGGGCCATGTGCCCATGAGGGAAGGGTTAGGACAGCCGTTATAGTTGGTGATTCGATCATTAGGCATGTAGATAGCTGGGTGGCTGGCGGACGTGAGGATCGCCTGGTAACATGCCTGCCTGGTGCGAAGGTAGCGGACCTCACGCGCCACCTAGATAAGGTCTTAGTGCTGGGGAGGAGTCGGCTGTCTTGGTACATGTCAGTACCAATGACATAGGAAAATGTGGTAGGGAGGTTCTGGAGGCTAAATTTCGGCTTTTAGGAAGGAAGTTGAAATCCAGAACTTCCAGGGTAGGGTTCTCCGAAATGCTTCCCGTTACACGTGCAGGACCCAAAAGGCAGGCAGAGCTCCGGAGTCTCAATGCGTGGATGAGACAATGGTGCAGAGAAGAGGGGTTTGGATTTGTTAGGAACTGGGGTACATTCTGGGGAAAGGAGGGGCTCTTCCGAAGGGATGGGCTTCACCTTAACTGGGATGGAACCAGGCTGCTGGCATTAACCTTTAAAAAGGAGATAGAGCAGCTTTTAAACTAGATAATAGGGGAAAGCCGACAGTCGCCCAAGAGCAGATGGTTCGGAAGAATGCATCCTTGAAGGATACTACCAAAAGCAGAGAGGTTCCAAAAAAGAGTAAAGTAGCCCAAATGCCCTCGAGTATGGAGCAGATAGAGCTTAAAGATCCCAAATTACCCATGTCTACCAATAGCCAAATTAATATGAATAAAATACAGTCTCTAAAATGCTTGTATGCAAATGCTAGAAGTCTAAAAAATAAGATGGGAGAGTTAGAATATATAGCACTAAATGAGAGGTTAGATGTGATTGGAATATCAGAGACATGGTGGAAGGAGGACAACCAGTGGGACACTGTGATACCTGGGTACAAACTATATCGTAATGATAGAGCTGATCAAATTGGTGGAGGGGTTGCGCTCTATGTTAGAGAGGGCATTGAGTCAGAAAGGATTAAAGTTTTGCAGGAAACAAAATTTGCTGTAGAATCTCTATGGATTGAAATTCCATGTAAAAAGGGGAAGGCGATGGCGGTGGGGGTGTACTATTGACCGCCTGGCCAGAATGAACAAATGGATGATAAAATGCTCAAAGAAATCAAGGAAGCTAACAAAAGTTACAGCGCGGTAATAATAATGGGCGATTTCAATTACCCCGGTATCGACTGGGTCAGTGTCAGGCAGTACATGCTAGGAAGATAAAGTTCCTAGATGACATAAATGACTGCTTCTTGGAGCAGCTGGTCCATGAACCGACGAGAGGGGAAGCCATATTAGACCTAGTCCTTAGTGGAACACCAGATCTAGTGCAAGAGATAAGGGTGTTTGGGCCACTTGGCAATAGTGATCATAGCATGATCGCCTTTGATTTAATTAGTGGAGGAGGGATAGTAAGGAAATCCACAGTACTACCTTTTAACTTTCGAAAGGGAGACTATGATAAAATGCGGAAAATAGTTAAGAAAAAACTAAAAGGAGCAGTTGCAAAGGTTAAAGACATACATCAAGCTTGGGTGGTGTTGAAAAATACTATCTTGGAAGCCCAGACCAGCTGTATTCCACGCTTTAAGAAAAGTGGAAGGAAGTCCAAAAAACTGCCAGCATGGTTTAAAGGTGAGGTCAGAGAGGCTGTTGTTGCCAAGAAAGCATCTTTCAGGAAATGGGAAAAAGAGCCAAACGATGAAACCTGGAAACAGCACAAGCACTGGCTGGTCAAATGCAAGGCATTGATAAAGAAGGCAAAGAAAGAATTTGAGAAGAAGCTTGCTGCGGAAGCAAAAACGTGAAATAAAGATTTTTTCAAGTACATTCGTAGCAAAAAACCTGTGAGAGAGTCAGTTGGACCATTAGATGATAGAGGAGTTAAAGGGGCACTATGAGGCGACAAGGCGATAGCGGAGAGACTGAATGAATTCTTTGCTTCGATCTTTACTGAGGAAGATGTAGGGATGTTACCCATGATTTATTTGTTTATTTGAGCACATTTTTATACCGCTCCTTCCAGTGGATCAGCAGTGGTTTACATCTAACAATTAACTCTGCATAGATTTAGCAGTTACATAAAACTGTAGGATAATAACATTAAAACATTAGGATAACTCAATAAGAAGAATAATAACTGTATACATAAAACTGTAAGATAATAACTTTTGAACATTAGGATAACTCAATGGATAGAGAAACTGTATACATGAAGTAATGTCAAACATACATGTTATTTAATTAACTATATACATTATTTGTGAACGATAGTATAGGTAGATTTTTATTTGATTCTCCGTGGATTCGAGATTTTTTAGCTGGCAAAGGTGTAAAAAATCTGACAAGTTGATTTAATCCTGGAATTACTTTATGTTATTTCTGTCAAATTAAAGTATTCTTTGAATAGATGTGTTTTAAGGCTCTTACGGAATGATATGAGATCTTTGTTAGCTCTTAAGGTGTCTGGGAGTTTGTTCCATTGTGTTGGGGCAGTGTATGTGAATGCTCTATTACTGGTGAATGCCTTTGATTTGCAAATGGAGAGGGGGGTTTGTAGTGTATTTAGGTTGCGTGTTCGTCTTTTCCTGTTGGTGTTTTGTGATTTTATGAGTGTGGCAAGATAGGATGGGGCATAGTTGCTTATTAGTTTGAATGTAGTGATGATTATTTTGTACCTGATGCGTGCATGTATAGGTAGCCAGTGAAGTTCTCTTAGGATAGGTGTGATGTGATCTGTGAATGGCACGCTCATTAGGATTCGGGCTGTTACATTTTGTGCCATCTGGAGTATGTTTGTAGTTTTTTTCGGCAGGCCTTGTAATATGCCATTACAGTAGTCCAGATGTGGCATTATGATTGCTTGTATTATTGATCTAAAGTCCGATAGTTCTAGGATGTTTCTTAAGGGCTGTAGAGTTCTTAGTTTGTAGAAAATGGCTCTATTTAGAATTCTTAGGTGGGTTTCCATGTTAAGTGTCCTATCTAGGGTGACACCTAGGTACTTTAGTTCTTCTTTAGTGTTATAAGTTGTATTATTTAGTATGATTGTGGGGGGGTGTTTAACTCTGGGTTTTTAGAGATAAACATTGAAGTGGTATTTAAAGGTGCAGAAGAATTGAAGGAAATATCGATACATCGGGAAGATGTATTACAACTATTAGATAAACTGAAGAGTAGCAAATCACCTGGGCCGGATGGTATACATCCAAGGGGGTTGAAAGAACTGAAATATGAGATTGCAGACCTGCTATTAGTAATCTGTGAACTATCATTAAAATCATCTCTAATACCTGAAGATTGGCGGATCGCCAATGTAACACCAATTTTTAAAAAGGGTTTGAGGGGTGATCCAGGAAACTACAGACAGGTGGGCCTCATGTTAGTACCGGGAAAAATGGTAGAAACTATCATAAAGAATAAAATTACTCAGCATGTAGATAGTCATGGCCTAATGGGAGACAGCCAACATGGCTTTAGACAAGGAAGATCTTGTCTTACTAATCTGTTATGTTTTTCTGAAAGTGTGAATAAACAGGTGGACAAAGGTGAGTCGGTTGATATAGTGTATCTGGACTTTCAGAAAGCCTTTGACAAAGTCCCTCATCAGAGACTTTTGGCAAAACTAAAGAGTCATGGGATAGGAGGCAGTGTACTACTGTGGATCAGGAACTGGTTAAAAGATAGAAAGCAGAGGGTTGGGCTAAATGGCCAATTTTCCTAATGGAGAAAGGTGAATAGTGGTGTACCCCAGGGATCTGTGCTGGGTCCGCTGCTTTTTGACATATTCATAAATGACTTGGAAAGTGGAATAACGAGTGAGGTTATCAAATTTGCAGATGACACAAAACTATTTAAAGTTGTTAAAACCCAAGAGGATTGTGGAAAATTGCAAGAGGATCTTGATAAATTGGAAGACTGGGCATCAAAATGGCAGATGAAATTTAATGTGGACAAGTGCAAAGTTATGCACCTAGGGAAGAACAACCCAAACTATGGTTACATGATGCAAGGTTCCACATTAGGAACCACCACCCAGGAAAAAGATTTAGGCGTCATTGTGGATAACATGTTAAAACCCTCGGTCCAGTGTGCAGCGGCAGCCAAGAGAGCAAATAGAATGCTAGGTATCATAAGGAAAGGAATGGAAAATAAAACAAAAGATATTATAATGCATCTATACTGTTCCATGGTGAGACCGCACCTTGAATATTGTGTGCAATTCTGGTCGCCGTATCTTAAAAAGGATATAGCGTTATTAGAAAAGGTTCGGAGAAGAGCCACCAAAATGGTAAAGGAGATGGAAGGATACTCCTATGAAGAAAGGCTAAAAAGGTTAGGGCTCTTTAACCTGGAAAAGAGACGGCTGAGGGGAGATATGATAGAAGTCTATAAATTAATGAACGGAGTGGAACGGGTATACGTGGATCGACTGTTTACGTTATCAGAATATAGGAAGACTAGGGGACATGCAATGAAGCTACAGGGTAAACTATTTAAGACTAATAAAAGAAAATATTTTTTCACTCAACGTGTAATCAAACTCTGGAATTTGTTACCAGAGGATGTAGTAAAGGCTGTTAGTGTAGCTGGGTTTAAAAAAGGTTTGGACAAGTTCCTGGAGGAAAGGTCCATAAACCATTATTAAGAAGGGACCCAGGATATTAATGCTTGACCTAGTACAAGCATTGCAGAACCTGTGTCTTTTGAGGAAACTGCTAGGTACGTATTACCTAGATTGGCCACTGTTGGAAACAGGATACTGGGCTTGATGGACCTTGGTCTGACCCAGTATGGCATATCTTATGTTCTTATGTTAATCTTCTCTGCTCCGCCCTGTGTAGCATGGGAGATCTTTTGGGGACAGCATGTCTAAGGCATGTGTCAGAGCCCCTGGCAATGAATTATTTGGTGGCAAGACATCAGATGCATTGCCAGCAAAATGTCCAAGTCTATTTCCACCATCAAGGTTTCCAAGTTAGGAACTTTGTTGGCTAGATTTTGAACATTTGTGCTCACTGCCTTCAAGCAATTGTTGGTTGGTTTGCTTGCATTTTGGATGGATTTTATCCCACATTCCTCTTCCCTCTTGTTATTGATGTGTGGATTAATATGATGACTAGTTCCAATGTTATTATGTTCTTGTTGGGAGGACTGACATACTGAACTTGTTTTTTCTCATACATCACCCCCCCCCCCCCTTTTAGACTAGGGAAAAGGGGCTATGCATGGGAAAACAAGCAGCTCAGAACATCACTCCCAGCAAGAAAATAACAAGGATGGTCTCATGCGTCCGAGGCCAGTAAGCGGCCGCTGACGACTTCTTGCGGGACAGCTTGTGAGGCCGCTCCTGCTCCGACTCACGCTGGGAACTGCGGGGCATGTAATGGGATTTCCCCTTTTTCCCAGACCCGTCCTCCGAGGCAGTCTTCGAAGATTTTGTCTTCTTGTGTTCCACTTCCAGGGACTTCCTCTCAGAAGAACCGTGGCAGTGGGACTCTGAGGAGGCTTGGACTTCGCAGGGCACCGAGGTTCTGGAGGGGGCCCTGGAGCATGGTGTTGCTGGAGACTCCAGCGCGGAGTCGGACTTTTGGAAGAATTTTTCCTGCTGCTGATGATGGCTCTTTAGGGCCTTTGAGGTCATGATTCTGCAAAGTTTGCAGTCCAAGTTGTTATGTTCCGGTAGCCTGCTGAATTCTGACGCTGTGCCTCCCTTTATGAGCCAGTTGTCCAGGTAGGGGAAGACAAAGACCCCCTGGAGGTGAAGGAAGGCGGCCACAAACTGCCAGGCATTTTGTGAAGACCCTTGAGGCAGAAGCCAAGCCGAAAGGGAGCACCCTGTACTGATGGTGCCTGCCTCCCACTATGAACTGCAGGTACTGCCTGTGGTAGGGGTGAATGAGGATGTAGGTTTAGGCATCCTTCAGATCTAAGGAGTGTAGCCAATCTCCCTGCTGGAGATAGGGCAGCAATGTTCCAAGGGAGACATCTTGAACTTCTCCCTCACCAGGAATTTGTTGAGGTTGCGCGGGTCGAGGATGGGCCTTAGGCCTCGTATTCTTTTTGGCACAAGGAAGTATCTGGAGTAGAACCCCTTGCCCTTGAGATGGTGGGGCACCGGTTCTACCGCTTTGTCCTCAGGAAGACCTGCCAACTCCTTCAGTAGGTGGTCCCAGTGGACAGGAGACCTGAGGCGCTCTCCCGGAAAGCAAGGCGGAGGTGTCTAGTCAGGTGGAGGAGTTAACCCTCCCTGACTACCCGAAGTGCCCAGGAGTCGGTGGTGATGGTCAACCAACTTTGGGCATAGTGGGTCAGATGTCCCCCTGTGGGCTGCTGATCTCCTTGGGGTAGAGAGGCTATGTTCAAGGAGTCAAAAACTCCCCTCTGGCTGGGCCAGGGCCGGTGCCTGGGGTTTTGGAGTCTTCTGCTTACGAGGGCCATGCCCAAGACCCTTGGCTTGCTGACCCTGTTGGGGAGCCGGGGAGGCCTGACAAGGTGGGTAATTTCTGTAATCAGCCCCCTTCCTTGGGTAAAAGGACTTTTCACCTGAGCCCTTTCATCAGGGAGGGGCAGTGTCTCTTTAGAGCGCCTGGTCCTCATCATGAACTCGGTCTCCAGCTCGGCAGCCTTGTCGGTCATGGATTTGCCAAAGAGGTTCTCTCCTTGGCATGGGACATCGACCAATTTGTCCTGAACCCACTGTTCAAGGTCGGACGACTGTAGCCAAGCTTGACATTGTGCACTGATTCCCACTCCCGCTACTCAAGCTGCCGACTCGAACCTGTCATAGGCTGCCTGAGACATGAACTTGGAGCACTCACGGACTACTTTGGCCAGGTTCTTGAACCGCTGCAAGGGTTCCTCAGAGAGACCAGCTGAGAACCCGGCAAGTTCCTTCGCCAGGTCTCTCAGGTACATGCCCATGTACAGCTGGTAGGCCTGGATGCAGCCAATGAGCATCGAGCCCTGATAACACTTTCTGCCGAGGGCATCCAAGGTGCGGGTCTCCCGGTCAGGGAGCACTGAGGGGTGCATCTTTTGGCTTTTCAGCCGACGCATGGTCTATTCCACCACCATGGAGTTATGCGGCAGCTGTGATTTCTGGAAGCCCGGGCTCCGGCAGACTCGAGACAAGAGAATCCGATGGGATGTTGCGGTGACGACGGGTATGGGGGGGGGATTCTCATCCTCTGTCTCCCACTCAGAGTAGTCTGTCGAAGACTCATAGGAGGGCTGCTCTGCAGGCCTCCGGGATCCCAATGCTCCACGGCCTGTGCCTGGCACACTTGCCAGGGATGATTGCGATCCCATCGAGCGGGAATCGGATCGAGACCTCGTTCAAAGATCAGCTTGGCTTCCAGGGTGTTCTTTGACATAGAGGGCCCGGTGGTTGGAGCGGATGAACCGGTCGTACCAGACAACAGCACCCACTGCTTGTCCATGAAGACAGAGAAACTGCGCTGTAGGGCCACCATTCTGGGCTCCAGGCCAGAAGGCTCCACACCTTCGGTGCTGGCACCGAGGGACTCCTTGACGAGGATGACGTCTGGGGACCGAGGCCGGTCTGAGGTCAAATTCTTCCAGGGAACCTTTGCAGGCGCTCCTTCTCTGATGCCTTGGACAAGTGTCTTAGACTGCGGGACCTGGCCCGGGGGGGACAACCGGCCGGTCAGATCCGTCCAAGAAAGCTGCTTTTGAGGGTTTCTTCTTCTTCCAGGATTCCCTTGAGGGAGACCCTCTTTCTGAAGACCCATGATGGGGCTTGGGCTCGGAAGAGTGCACCCGAGATGTCGAGACTTCAGACGAGGCCTAGCCTTTGGAGGCACCAGGGACTCAGGGAAAAACTTATGTGCTGCTGCTGGTGGCTCTTGAGGGCCTTGCTGAACATCCTCTTACAAAGACCACATGCTGCCGAGTCGTGGTCTGGCCCGAGGCAGTGAAGACAGCAGTCATGTGTGCCGGTTAACGACAATTTTTGAGCACCGATCACACTTCTTAAAGCCACTGGTAGCCACAGGGGGAAAAAAGTACTCCTGTGAGGTCGAAGACTCGCCAAGCTGTCAGTTGGGAAAAAAGGTGCGAAGACGCCAGAAAATGAAAGAAACGAAAACTACAAAAATAAACCTGAACTCAACGCTGAGGTCGGGTGGTGGGAGGAGTACCAGTGTGATACCGGAGATGAGTATGAAAACTCGGAGAGAAAAAAATCAACTTTTTCCAGGGACAAGCCAGACGAATGTCTGAAGGGCTCTGTGGAAAAAAGGAGACTGAGCGAGATGGCACCCTTGGGTGGGAAGGGGACCACACATGTGTGATGGCATCTTCCAAAGGCTTTCTTTGAAAGCTGGGGGAATGCTTCTGTGAGAGCTCCATCGGTGCCAACATCACCCATATGTGAGCGCTGACTTCCTGCTTGTTCCTGGAGAATGATCTCTCTCTTCGCATGATGTGTCGAAAGTATGAAAGTTGAAGTCTTGTCATCCGAGCTTCTAAAGAAAGCTTAGGTTTGATCTCCTCTAGTACTGACTGGTTTGTCCTTCGGGCAGTCCATGGTATACACAGTATTCGTCGCCAGCACCATATTTCAAAAGGCATCAGTTTTCTTCTTGTCTATTTTTTTCACTGTCCAACTTTCACATGTATATGACGTTACTGAAAATACTACGGCTTGAATGAATTGAATCTTTGTATGGAGAGAGACATCTCTGCCATTGAGAATCTTGTCTAGGTCCTTCATAGTCATTCTTCGCCTCTTCCCCCTCCAGCACCCCGGCCTAACACCAGCTCTCCCTGTGCGGGATCAAGCAGCCGGGGCACCAGAGACCGCCTCCCAAGCCTTCCACTGCCCAATCGGGGCAGGCAGCACCGGATAAAAGAGCGCCGACATCGGGCGCGTGGCCTCTTCGCCCTCCAGCACCTCGACCTAACACCAGCTCTCCCTGTGCGGGATCGAGCAGCCGGGGCACCAGAGACCGCCTCCCAAGCCTTCCACTGCCCAATCGGGGCAGGCAGCACCGGATAAGAGAGCGCCGACATCGGGCGCGTGGCCTCTTCGCTCTCCAGCACCCCGGCCTAAAACCAGCTCTCCCTGTGCGGGATCGAGCAGCCGGGGCACCAGAGACCGCCTCCCAAGCCTTCCACTGCCCAATCAGGGCGGGCAGCACCGGATAAAAGAGCGCCGACATCGGGCGTGCCTGCGCCAGGCGGGCCCATGCCTGAGGGCCTCGCCAGAGGGCCCTTAGGCGCGGGCCCGAAGGAGAAGGCACACGAAAAACCTGCTCCTGCTGTCCCAGCCTCATTCATCAGCTATCAAGCATCAGACGGCGACCACCCGTATCACTCCCACTCCACAGCAACGAGTGCATGAAGCACAAGGTAACCATCTGCTCAAAAGAGGACTGCACTATTGCAACAAAGTAACTTAAGTGAACGCTAAGCAACATTGTAACTGAGCGAACGTTAGTCATTATTAGATTGTTTTGATCTCTCTCAACAGCCTGTATTTTAAGAGCTTCTCTAGACTGCCTATGCTTATTGTTGACCTATTGCCTAATACTTTGTTATCTGACCTTTTGCCATCTACCTAGCTGTCCAACTACTCTCACTACCGCACCAGTCCTTTTTCCACACACTCACATTCATCTGAGCCCCACCCATCTCTGCTAAGCAATTCAGGAACGCCCCAAGATGGTTCTATTCCTATCATTAGTGGCCATCTTCCTCACTTCGGTGCTCCCTAGCATATCGCATGCTTTTAATCCCCGCACTAACTACATCCCGATACTCCACAGCTATGGAAGGAGATGGTCAGAAAACCTCTACCATACCACATCAAAAACCTCAAATACATTTCATCCGCACTTACTCCACATCCCCCTACAGAACATAAAGAAGAATCAGTCTGAGAAGCACCAGCCCCAGTAACCCATGAAATGCGCACTCAAACGCCAGGTCAACTCGCTCAAAATGGCCAGCAATCACTGACCTGATAACACGCTATGACCTTGATATCTTAATGATCACCGAGACATGGCTGTCCGACTGTGACAACGTAATTATCAATCAGATGATGCCAGATGGTTTCTCACTTTTTGCCTGCCACAGAGCCAACCAGAAGGGAGGAAGAACACTCATCCTTGCTAAGACAAAACTACAATTTAAACTAAATGACTCCACCACCTCAACCCACTTGGACACAATCACCATATCAAATGGTCACTGTACCATCAACCTACTCTATCGAGCCCCAACACATTCACCCGAAGACCTACCAACAATAATTAACCTTGCCTGCAATTCAAGCAACCCACGCTCTGCAAATTGGCTGTTGGGAGACTTCAATCTCCCTTCCCTACAAAACAGACAAGCGAAAACATTCCTTGAAGCACTAGATGAGCTGGGCTATAAACAACTCATTGACTCTCCCACACACACGAAGGGGAGTATCCTTGACTTGATCTTTGCCCCTCAGTCCAAGGTTGACACCATCCAGCACCTACCGATATCTATAACTCCAGTACCCTGGTCTGACCACAACCTGCTCAGATTTTACATCCCTGCCACCCATGGCCTCATGAACAGCAGCAAAACTCATGCCCCCTCTGCTAGAACTCCAACAACACGCTTTCGCCCCTTCATCAAAGATGAAATCCTTGAGAAGCTACTCCCCCTCCTCACTGACAAAACCCTTGACCCAGATGAGATGGTAGCCAACTGGAACAGCAGCCTCAGTGCCATAGCTCACCTCCCCCCTGTCAACAAAGAGTCTAGGAGACGTGAACATGCACCATGGTACTCCAAAGACCTACGAACATCACTCCTTCATCTACGCAAACTAGAAGGACAGTGGCGCAGAACCCGATCTGCTGAAGCACATTGCGCATACAACTCCCACCTGTTAATACATAGAGAGAAAATACTGGAAAAGAGGAAGCAGCACCACACAGATATCCTAAAACGATCTTTAAATAAATCACATGATCTGTTCAATATTGTAAAATCTTTAACAGGTGACCCAGCCCTAGCACATCCGCATATGCCCCAACCACAGGACTACTCTGACTACCTCCAATCAAAGATGATCCAGACCAGTATTAACTCAACCTCCTCCAACACCATCAACATGCACGCTGTGCCACAGCCAACACCATTTCTCAAATTTTGTGAAATATCCACCAAAGAAATCGAGGACACTATTGCCGCAATCGACCTCACCACAGCACCTAATGATCCCTGTCCAGCCAGTTGGATAAAAGAGCTACGATGCGACCTAAGCTTCACTCTGTGCAAAATACTAAACTAATCATTAGCAACAGGATCCTTCCCTCAGAATCTCAAACACACATCAATCAGGCCTTTGTTAAAAAACAGTAAACTCGACCCGTCCAAAGTTGAATCCTACAGACCAGTATCCCCCTACTTGCCAAGATCTTTGAAAAGACTGTTCTGCGTCAGATCCAACAGCATGTCGACTGAAGCACCCCTTGACCCATCTCAACATGGATTCAGGGAAGCACATGGTGTGGACACCATCCTAATGACCCTCTTCAACGACTTAATCACAGGAATTGACAACATACACCAGGGATTCATCCTCATCTTCATGGACATTGCAGCCGCATTTGACTCGGTGAACCATGAGATTCTGCTGCAACGGCTCCAAGATAAAGGGATACAAGGCACCGCTCTACAATGGTGCAAATCTTACCTGATTAACAGATGGCAACAAGTTAAGACGGGTACCATGACATCCGAGCCTTTCCTTCAGAAACAGGGGGTACCCCAGGGTTCATCCTTATCAGCACTGCTGTTTAACATTTACATGCAGCCCATCTGCACCCTGATCCATTCCTTAAACGTGAATGGCCTTGCCTATGCAGATGACATCCTGATATTTTATTTATTTATTTATTACATTCTCTTATATACCGCGCTATTCTGCATCAGTGCGGTTTACATTGAACAAACTGAAATTACATTGAACAGGGCATTATAACTTGGAGATAACTATTTTACAGGGAACATGGGCTATGGAGGGTTAAGTGGCTTGCCCAAGACCACAAGGAGCACCTGTGGGACTAGAAACCCCAGTCCTTCCGGCCCAAGGTTGCTGTCCTCTAGTGGGATTTGAACCCCCGACCTTCCGGCCTGAAGTACCTTGCCCCAACCACTAGGCCACTCCTCCATATGCATCCCATTCAGGACTGACCGACCTGACTTTTCACCCATTACAAAATGCTTTGAAGTAGTTGCAGATTGGCTTCTCACCCAAAATCTACGAATTAATCATAGTAAAACCGATGTTCTCTTCATCACGAGAAATCAGAAGTTCACCCCACCTCCAGCACTACAAGTCAAAAATGTCAAGCTCAAAACGAAAACCACAATTCGCTATCTAGGCATCACACTAGATCAGCGACTTGACATGATAACACATGTGAAAAACGTCGCAAAAGCTGTATATCACAAGATCGGAACATTGCGCCTCCTTCGACCACTCCTGGACTTCACTGATTACCGGACTATATTTCAAGCCCTAGTTATCCCACACCTAGACTTCGCCATCCACGGGATTCCACAGTCAACTTTAAATCCACTTCGACTTGCCATGGAACTCTGCCGCTAGAGTACTTGTAGGTGTGTCAAGGTCCGAACATATTACGCCTGTGATGAAGGAGCTCCACTGGCTACCCCTACAAGCTCAAATCCACTACAAGGCACTCGTCATGACATTCAAAGCACTGAGGAACCAGCCACCCTCACCCATCAGTAAATTAATCAACATCATGCCTGACAACAGGATCAGAAGATCTGCAATGTGGAATGCATTAGAAATCCCTAAGATAATGTCAAAATGCTTAAAAGTAACTGCCAACAGGGCTTTTTCGGTCTATGCACCTACATCCTGGAATGCCCTCCCCTCCGAAATTCGATCTATCACAAGCCTTACCCTATTCAGAAAAGCGATAAAATACCACCTATTCCAAAAACACTACCCAAAAGGCAACCCAGGGAAACATGTAATAGACCCCCCGACCCTCCTCCATATCTGCCCCAATACTTTAAGCCAACAAGAGAATGGATAATCTGCGCTTCCCTTGGCTTAAACCTGTGTCATCTATCCTACTCGATGGTGAATATTCTGTAACTTTGCAATATGTGTTGTAAATAGTTCTCACCCTAGTTCTCACCCAAGTTATTACCCTGTTCATTGTTCATTGTAAGCACAATGTGTTTTTGCTACATTGTACTATTGTTCTGTTCACTCTAAACCGCACTGATCTTAATAGCGCGGTATATAAGAAACGTAAATAAATAAATAAAATAAATAAATTCTGCCAAGAGCAATGCATCGTCTGATTTATTGACTGCTTATTTTTCTTTATTGATAGTTAATCCAAGTAGGTTAAAGTTGTCCACTATTCCAATTTCTTCTCCATTCACAATGAACTTAATGATTTCGCCAGTTGTTAAGATCTTTCTCTTTTTTACATTAAGATGCAGGCCCATTTTAAGACTATGTTCCTTGATCTTGAGAAGCAAATGCTTCAGAATGTCTTCACTTTCAGCCAATAATGTAGTATCATTAGCATAGAGAAGATTGTTGATGCATCTCCCACCAAGCTTCACACCTCTGTTGTCGTCATACAGTCCTGCTTCTCTGATGATTTATTTTGAATATAAATTAAACAAGTAGGGGGAAGTATGCAGCCTTGTCATACACCTTTGCTGATTTTAAACCATTCTGTTTCTCCTTGTTCCATTTGAACTGTTGCTTCTTGATCAATGTAAAGGTTGTGCAAACGAACGATCAGGTGTTCTGGTATACCCATGCTTCTTAATGTAGCCCAGAGTTTCTCATGGTTTATAGTCAAAAGCCTTGCTGTAGTTAAGACATATAGATATCCTTTTTATATTTTTTAGTCTTTTCAAGGATCCATCTCACATCCGTGATGACGTCTCTTGTTCCTCGCCATTTCCTCAACTCTGCATGCACTTTAGGCAGTTCTCATTCCAGGTATAGTTATAGTCTCTGCTGAATAATCTTTAGTAGAATCTTGCTGGCATGTGGGATCAAAGCGATTGTGCGATAATTTCCAGTCAGTTGGATCACCTTTCTTTAGTATTGGTATGTAGGTTAACAGCTGCATCCGATTGCTGTAATACTTCAATGGGAAATAGCATCAATGCCCAGTGCTTTGTTCTTTGATGGGCTTTCAATGCTGCTTCAATGACTTCTTTCATCAGCAATGGTTTCTGAACATAAGATACAGGTTGAAACGGCTGTTGGTCCACTTGATCTTTATCATGTAATAACTCTATATATTCTTTCCACCTTATCTTGATCTTCTCAGCATCATTCAACATGGATCTTTGAGCATCTTGTAACATTCCAATTCGAGGCTGGTATTTTTTCTTTAACTCTTGGAGCTTTAGGAAAGCAGATCTTGCCCTTTCTCTAATAGTTTCTGCTTCTAGTTCCTTGCATGCATCAATGTAGCACTTCTTATCTTGTCTTGCTGCACACTGGAAATCTCTGTTGAGTTCTATGATTGCCTCTTTCTCCTCTGGCTTTAGCTTCTCTGCGTTTCTGAGAAATTTTCAGAGTTTCTTCGGTCATCCATTTTGTCTGTTTTTGTCACCTTTTGTAGAGATTTCTCACTTTCTTCCAAAATAACCTTCTTGATATTATCCCATAACTCTTCTGGAGCTCTGCCATTTGTATCTAAAGTAGAAAATCGATTTTGCAGGCAGTCTGAATTCTGGCAGTATATTCTCAAGGTCATTTTTTGCTACATTCATGAGCGGCTTGCTCTTTTTCAACTTTAGCTTGAGTTTGCATTCTAGTAGTTGGTGATCTGTAAAACAGTCACCTCCAGGTTTGCCTTTGTTGATGTTATAGAGTTTTTCCATTGATGACTTCCACAGATGTAGTCAATTTGACATTTTTTACAATTCATTGGGTGAAGTCCATGTGTACAGTCACTGCTTATGTTGCTGGGAGAAGGTGTTTGAGATGAACAGATCGTTGGTCTTGCAGAATTCTATCAGTCTTTCTCCAGCTTCATTTCTGTTGCCAAGTCCATATTTTCCAACCACTTTGCCTACTTAGATTTCAGCAAAGCCTTTTATACTGTTCCTCATAGAAGGTTTATCAATAAACTGAGCAGCCTGGGATAGATCCCAAGGTGGTGAACTGGATAAGAAATTGGTACTTTAGACTGACAGACAACAGAAGGTGGTGGCAAACGGGACTTACTCAGAAGAAAGGAAAGTACGTAGTGGCATGCCTCAGGGACCGGTACTGGGACTAATCCTGTTCAATGTATTTATGAGTAATATTGCGGAAGGACTGAATGGAAGTCTGCTGTTATGCAGATGACACAAAAATTTGCAACAGAGTGAACACTTCTGAGGGAGTAGACAGCATGAGGAAAAATCTACAAACACTGAAAGAATGGTCTAATGCTTGGCAGTTAATATTTAATATGAAGAGATGCAGAGTCATGCACTTGGGATGCAAAAATCCAAAGGGATTGTATGCGATAGGGGGTGAGAGGTTGGTATGCATGGACCAAGAGAGAGACCTCAGATTGATTGTGTCGGCGGATCTCAAGGAGGCGAAACAATGCGACAAGGTGGTAGCCAAAACCAGAAGGATGCTGGGCTGCATACAGAGAGAAATAACCAGCAGAAAGGAGGAGGTATTAACGCCCCTGTACAAGTCGTTGGCGAGGCCTCACTTGAAGTATTGTATTCAGTTTTGGAGATGACATCGCACAAAGGATATAAAAAGACTTGAAATGGTTCAGAAGAAGGCGACCAAAATGATTTGGAGCCTGCGCCAGAAGATGTATTAGAAGAGACTTTAAAACCTAAGTATTGTATACCCTGCAGGAGAGGAGGGACAGGAGAGATATGATACAGCCCTTTAAATACTTAAAAGGTATTAATGAACAAACGTTTTTCAAAGAACGGGAAGCTTTAAAACTAGAGGGCATACGATGAAGCCACAACGCGATAAACTTAAAGCAACATCAGAAAAAATTTTTTTTTACCGAAAGGGTGGTGAATGCTTGGAATGACCTCCTGATGGAGATGGTGGGGACAAATGCAGTGTTGGAATTCAAAATGGCATGGAACAGACACAGTGGATCCCTTTATAGCAAGAGGATGAAATCAAAGCAAACTTAAATATCTTTTATACTTCAACAAACAGTTTAGGTCAACTATCCAGAGGGCCTCCATGAGTCAACATTGACTCAACAGCACTTAACAACAACTTCAATGAATAGAGGGGGACTGGCCTGCACAGAGCAACAGGTACAGACCTAAACACAGAGCTGCAGTTACAACCACTCTAGCCACCTTACTGGGCAGACTAGATGGACCACATTGGTCTTTATCTGCCATCATATATTAAGTTACTGTGTATGTAGGGAATGAGACAGACTCCCTCGTGATGAGGGTGCAGCCACTGACCCTGCAAATATAAGTTTCCTCCAGAAGAGAGAGCACCACTTGAGTTGTATCCCATCACTGATTTACAGAAGAATGAGGAGAAGCGCAATGCCACCTATTACTGAAAAACAGGCCTTGTAGGTGGAAGACTTACGCTGTTGTCCCTCCCCCCTACCCCCAGTATAATGAAGCGGCCCATATGGTTGAAACTTTACATTCCAGGACACTAGGACCCATGAATGCTTGGGCGTTTTGGATACTGAATGCCCAAATCAAACTCATGCAGGTAGCACTCCAGGTCCATTGGGTTATGCCTTCAGTGGGCTATCATCATTTTTTCTGAAGGTTTACCAGTGTTTTCTTATTTTCTTTCTCAGTTTGAAATAAGTAAGGAGATAGTAAAATGTATTGCTGTGCTACCGAGCAAATAAACTGTGGAGATGAAATAACTGAAACACAGGCGGGAGCACTCGACTATGACCTGAGAGTTTTCTAGGCTTTTCTTGGCTTTGGAAGAGCAGATCAACTGATGACATTACCCGTGTGGCTGATTATATCCTGCTTAATCACGAGGAAGGAGTGCAATCAAGATCTTCTCTTTGTGAAACCCTCTTGTTTCCTGTAATCCAGATTTGGATCTTAGGTTTCTAGATCAGAGATCAAGGCGAGTTACAATCCAGGTACAGCAAGTATTTCCCTTCCCTTGGTGATGTGCAGTCTACATTTGTACCTGAGACAATGGAAGGTGAGGTGTGGCAAGCAGCAGCAGGGACAGCATGGGACTGAATCCTGGCTTAGCCCACTGCCCGAGGCTGAGGCTGCTTGTGTTTTGTTAGCATGCCCTCCTGATATAAGACATGAGCAGATGCTGCAAAGAATAAATATCATGAGGAACAAAAGCCTTATGCTATAGAGGCTGAATCTGGCATGTGGCAGACTTGCTAGGCCAGGCCCAACATGCTAGATGCCATGCATACTTATTCGCAATTTAAACAGAGGTTTTCAGTTTCAGATTTTGCTGCATTTTCTTTTTACAGAGGTGATGTAGATTTTATTCCTAGTATGTCCAACTGCCACCACTGCACCATCCTCCTTGCTGTATGCAAGGCAAGGTTTTCTAATTTCTTGCATCCCTTTCCCAGTGCAGATAATTATCCAGAACTTTCCTGTTATTACATGATTTGACCCAGGATAGGTGCCGTTCAACCCTGGAGGTTTTTTGCTTACCAGTAAATGTTCTGAGGGTCAGGAGCATAAGTCACTGTCCAGCTAGATACATGGAGTGATTCACTGCAGGATGAAGACTTGGGTTCCCCTCGGCACATGCAGCCCTGACATTTGCAAGCGTTGAAGTCTTTCAGGATTCTAAATGGAGAGAACAAAAGATGAAGAGGCCAGGCAGAGAAAGCACTTCCTGACACTAATCTACATAGTAAGAAACCCAGAGAATCTGAAGCATCAGACAGAGGCCTCCCAATAGGAACTGAAGGAGGGGAGAAAACGACAGAGAAATCTATCGCTCAAAATGATACTTAGCCAGGGAAGACAGAATAGTAGTAATACAAAAGTAATACCTGCTCTAGCGTTACCTGATAGAACCCACTCCCACCATTGGCTGAAGGAATCAGAAATACAGAGTAGCCCCCCCCCCCCCCAGCCCACCACCATGTCCACCTCCCCAATGTGGAATTAAAAACACAGCTAGCTCATCATCACCCCCCCGTACACGTCAAGCACAACTCACATTGCAGTTATGGTCTCGTTCTGGAAGGTTACAAATGCTATCCCCAGAGGCTTCTCATTCACCTTCTCCTTCTCCTTTTTGTACTCATCTTTCAGCCTTGCTTCCAGGTTAGTGTAATACTCAACAGCTTCAACCTGTAGACAGAAGCAAACAAATAATGCTGTGTGCTCAGAGCTTCCAGTGTATACACGTATACACACCCACAGAATACAGTGTGCATGCCGGGCAATCCCAGTGCCTCCAGTGTGCAAAGTTACAGAATACAGTATGCATTCATGGAGCTTCTAGTGCACAAACACACGCAATTATTCTGGATGTGAACTAGGTATCCAACTGAGTGTCCAGCATAGAGACAGACCGCTTCTGTAGGGGGCCGAGAGCAGAGATAAAAACGGCCTTTAAAACTAGTACATTCTGGAGGAAGTGATGTCAGCCTAACAGATGGACAGCTGAACACGGAGCTCCGTCATTTTATCCACGAATAGAACAAAAGCACCACTCTCTCCCAAACAGGGAAAATAAGCTCCTGAAACTGTGCTGAGAATGGAGAAAGGGGAAAGTCAAACTGGAATGGCCACTCATCGTAAAACAACGGACCTGCGAGAATTTGCTTACCAGGCGGGTAGAAGTGATGGCCATGATCCCCTTAAAATGGTGGTAAAAGAGACTCTGGGGCCACCGACAGGATAGCAGCTCGACTTGGAGTGACTGAATGAGGACAGTGCAGTCATCCCACCGTCGAAGGTGGAATTGAGGGGTTGGTTCCTAGAGCTCAAAAGAGAATTAACGGATGTGAAATTGGAGATAGAGGGTGCTAATCAAAGAGCTCAGAGCCAAGGCCGTGGAGCTTGGCCTACATGTGCAGGACTGCGAATAGCAGATTGACAGTGTAAAGGAGAAGGTAAATGGGCTGTGCCACTTAATACAGATGATCGGGCATAAAAAGACCTGGCCCTTCATAAAATAAGAGAGATCACAGAGAGAGGAAGACAAGCACCTATATTTGGAAAACCTTAGAGAAACTAGCAAAGTAGTCAAGAAAGCAAAGATACAAAAAGAAGAAGAAATAGCCAATGCAATAAAATGGGGGGGAGGGGGGAGAGGGTTAAGGCATTTTTCAGATACATTAGTGAAAGAAGAAAGTGCAAAAGTGGTATTGTCAGACTCAAGGGTGAAGGGGAGGAATATGTAGAAGCTGAGGTGGATAAAGCGGAATTGCTTAACAAATATTTCTGTTCTGTGTTCTCAGATGAAAGACCAGGAGCAGGATCTCTGAAAACACCCACAAATAGGGAAGTGATGGATTTTCAGAAGACTGTATTCATGAGGAACTAGGTAAACAAAGTAGACAAAGCGATGGGACTGGATGGGATACACTCTAGAATACTGAAGGGGACGTTCTAGCAGCTCCCCTAAATGACTTTTATTTATTCCTCGTTGGAGTCGGGAGTGGTGCCAAAGAACTGGAGAGAGACTCATGTGGTCCCTTTACACAAAAGTGGAAGTAAGGATGAGGTTGAAAACTACAGGCCGGTTAGTCTAAACTCTGATGAATAAATTATTGGAAACACTGCTAAAAGGGAGGATAGTGAGGTTTCTGGAGTCCAGTGGATTGCAGGATCCGAGGCAGCATGGATTTACCAGAGGCAGATCTTGTCAAACAAACCTGATCAATTTCTTTGACTGGGTGACCGGGGAGTTGGATTAAGGAAGAACCCTAGATGTGGTGTACTTAGATTTCAGTAACGTCTTTGACACCGTTCCACACAGGTGACTTATAAACAAACTGAGCACCCTAGGGATGGACCCTAAAGTGACTGGGTTAGAAATCAGTTGAGCAGGAGGCAACAATGGGTACGGGTAAATGGAGCTCACTCAGGAGAAGGAAGTTATCAGTAGTGTGCCGCAGGGATCTGTCCTTGGTCCGATTCTTCTAACATCTTTGTTAGTGATATTGCGGAAGAGTTGTCAGGTAAGGTTTGCCTCTTTGCGGATGATACCAAAATCTGCAATAGAGTAGACACCCAGGAAGGAGTAGATAACATGAGGAGAGAGCTAGCTAAGCTTGAAGAATGGTCAAGAATTTGGCAGCTGAGATTTAATGCTAAAAAATGCAGGGTCATGCATTTGGGCTGCAAAACTCCAAGTGAGCGTAGGAGGCAAAGAACTTCTGTCCACGAAAGAAAAGCAGGACCTGGGTGTGATTGTTTCTGATGATTTTAAGGTGGCTAGACAGGTAGAAAAGGTGATTACGAAAGCTAGAAGGATGCTTGGGTGCATAGTGAGAGGAATGGCCAGCAGAAAAAAAAAAGAAGGTAATAGTGCCTCTGTATAAGTCTCTGGTGTGACCTCATTTGGAGTACTGTGTGCAATTCTGGAGACCCACCTTCAAAAGAATATTAGAAAGGTTGAAGTCGGTGCAGAGGGTGGCTACTAAAATGATTAGTGGTCTTCATTATAAAGCATGAGGACAGACTTATAGATCTTAATATGTATACATTAGAGGAAAGGTGGGATAGAGACATTTAAATGCCTCCATGGCATAAATGCACAAAAGGAGAGCCTTTTTCAATTGAAAGCAAGCTCTGCTATGAGTGGATATAGGATGAGGGTGGAAAAGGGATAGACTCAGGAGCAATATGCGGAAATATTTCTTTACAGAAAGAGTGGTAGATAAGTGGAATAGTCTCCCAGTGGAGGTAGTAGAGATGAGTATCTGACTTCAAAAAAGCATGGGACAAACACAGAAGATCTCTAAAGGAAAAGAAGGGACTATAGTATTTGATATGGAAGGGCAGACTAGATAGGTCATGTTGTCTTTTTCTGCCATCGAGTTTCTATGTTTCTAAGGTGGAGGATTTAGAACTGCATGAGGTGGAGCAATTTAAGATTACGAGATGTGCCCGAGTGAGCGGAATTCATGATGCTAAACATGTGGCGCAGGAGATCTGTGCACCCATATTGCAAGCTGGAGAAGGGAGAGCTGTCAGTGAAATTAAAACCGAGCATGCACATAGAGCTTTTGGCCCAGCTGGAGATCATACCCAAAGGACATAATTATCTATTTATGGGAGAGTGAGCCGCTGCTTGAGGGAGCTACCGCATTTGTCACTCCTGCGGAACTGTGCAGCGGGAGGTCTGGAGCTGAGGACCATCTAGCGGGCACTTTGGAGGATGATCCCAGGGCTGGAGGACCCCCCCACCTGCTCGATAAAGCCCAGAGGTACTTGCATTCGGGTGGAGAGTGAGCCGCTGCTTGAGGGAGCTGCCGCATTGTCACTCCTGCGGCGCTGTGCAGCGTGAGGTCTGGAGCTGAGGACCATCTAGCGGGCACTTTGGAGGACGATCCAAGGGCTGAAGGACCCTCCCACCTGCTCCATAAAGCCCAGAGGCTCCTATACGCGGCCGCGTGTCGCGGCCTGCGTGGCGTGGACTAAGGGGCGTGCATCAAGGGGCAGGCCATGCCCCTTTTGCGCCCCTTCGGCGCACCTGAGGGGAGCAGATTGGAATCGTCAGTGTGATTGTTTGTCCGAATATTATGGGCAAGAGGAAAGGAAAACTTAGCGCCAAGCTGAATGAGAGTGTTAAAGGAGGTAAGGTGGTGGGCCCTATGGACAAACACCTGACTCCCTCGCTGCCGGGTATCCTGTCACCGGATGGGGTTTCATTAAGCCCTGAAATCTCGGTCCCCTCCTCCTCTCCACTGTTTTGGAGAGCCCTTCTGAAGTTTTTCCCCCGTTACCACTCCCGGTCTATTCGGCGACTTCGGAGACACTTATTGTTGCTCCCCCGTCAGGGGAAGTGACTTTAAAAGACATATGGTCTGCTGTCCAAAGTATTGATTTGCGTTTATCTTCTACAGTTTCATCACTTTGTAAATTTTCTCAGGATGTTGTTTGTACATTGAAAAGTGTTGATCATCAATTAGGTTGCTTGGTTAAAAAAGGTTGCACAGTCTGATTCCCAGCTTAAATCCACTCGAGATAATGAAGTTGCTTTAATTAGAGATTCCTCTTTGTTATCTTATCGATTGGAAGTGCTGGAGAATCAGCATAGAGTGTGCAACCTTCGTTTTCTGAATTTTCCTATGACTCACCTGTTGTCTCCTAATATTTTGCTTGAAAAATATTTTTCTGAAATTTTGCATTTGCAAGGGAGTATGGATATTCACCATCTGTATTACTTGTCTGGAGGCTCTGGTTCCTCACCGTTAGCCGAAGGGGGTCCAGAGCCCTCTGCTGCCTTGGTTGGCCAGAACCTCACAGCCTTCCTGGAGGATTCAATGGATGTCATTCCAAGCGTTGCACCCTTGTGGTGCAGTTTGGTTCTGAGTCCATTAAATTACGTGTGTTGAGGGCCTATTTTAAATGTAGAGAGGCCCTCTTTTGTGGTTTTAAACTACAGGTTTTCCCGGATGTTGGCCATCATACCCAGCTTCGTCGGAAGCAATTTTTGGGTCTGAAAGCCCGGGTGGTGGCTCTCGGGGCTTCTTTTTTCCTAAAGTTCCCATGTCGGTGTATTATAACTCTAGAGGGGCAGACTTATACGTTTACTGATGTATCATCATTGTTAAATTTTCTAAATGGAAGGGAAACTGTTGGGAATTAGTGGGAGGATATGGTTATGATTATTAGCTCCCTATTGTGGAGTTATCCAACTCCTAATTGCTCTTTTATTTTTTCTTTTCCTTACTTGGGATCGGCTTCTCTCCCTTGATGTGTTTCTTTTATGTGGTTTGTATTTTTTGGATTATTACAATGTATTATCTGTTTTCGTTTTCATTACAATTGTGCTGTATTCAAGAAAATTTCATAAATAAAAGTTATAAAAAAAACCCCATTATCTATTTACATGAATTTGCGGTTAAAGACAAAATATTACAAAAAATTAGATCACTAAGCTGAGCTGGAAAGGGTACCAGATAGCAGTCTATAATGATCTGTCAGGAGCCACCAAGCAGTGGAGGAGGGCATTTCAACTGGACATGAATAGACTGCAACAGGGACAATTTCAGTATCGCTGGCTGTATCCTGCAGGTATCACATCCACTGTCAACAGAGTCACTAAACAAGTTTTGATGCCGCAGGAGACTATTGGAATTACGCAAGATGGGGATCACTGATATTGTCTTGCTAGAGGCGGACAGAGCCGAGATTCCAGCAAAGCACCCAAAGTGGCAAAAACAGTCTCACGATCTGAAAAAAAGAATCAGTGGGCAGTTTTGAAGAGTAAAGAGGGGTGACTGCCCAGTAGCGAGTCTTTGTGGAATGGTGAACACAGAAGACTGGCCTCACTGTCACATTAGTTTGTCTGTCACTTGATATGAATGTTATGTGGAGAGACAAGGTACAATGTGGCGTGTTTGTTGTGATATAATGTGGGATTGATGGGTGATGAAGTGGGTGGTAGTATGAATCGAGGGGGGGCGGTTGGAATAGGTTTTGTGTGTGAAGGAGGGGAAAGGTTAGGATGAGAGTTGAGTGGATGAGCTGCTAAAGAGAGTGAGGTCATTGGGAGAGTGAAAAGGGGGCTTAGCGGAGTGATGGGGAAGTGTAAAAGGGCGAATGTGGGTAAGTGTGATGGGGTTGGGTTGAAATGGGTATGGAGTAGGGAGAGATGGGCAATGAGTATGGGTGTGGGTATTGGAGGGCAGGTCACTAATATGCAGAAGGAAGCAGGTGTTGGGAAGGGGGGAAGAAGTGGGTGGTTGGGGGTGGGAGGGGGGAGAAGTTGGGGGGGGGGGGGTTTGGGGGGAGAAGGCTGCCAGGAAGCAGTGATGGTGTGGATGGAGACTCAAGGTGCAAGATGATTTGTTAAAGTGGTGCCAGTTTGTTACACTGAATGTTAAAGATCTGGGATACTGGAAGAAACGTAGTCTGGTTTGGCGAGAGACAAAGAGATGGTGAGCAGACATGGTTTTCCTCCTTGAGACCCACTTTAGAAGGGGTCAGACACATTCATTAAGATGTAAGCAATATCCAACTGTAATTTTAACATCTGGACAAGAAACCTATAAAAAGGGAGGCATGGAGATTCTTATCGCACAAGACCAGAATGTTGAATTGAAAAAGGAAGCACGAGGGGGGAATGGGTGGATTCTGATACTGGGTTTGGTTACTGACAGGGTGGAGGTGGCGTTGGCCAAAATCTATGCTCCTAACATGCTACAGGGTGCTTTTTTCAGGGAGGTGTGCAATCTCTTACAGAGCTTTTCCGCAGCCCCTCTGAAACTTGGGGGTGATTTTAACTTGACTAAAGTACTCAGGCTGGATAACTCTAGGGGGTAGGGGTAGGCGTGGGAGGGAGGGGGCATGGGCACAAATTGATTCAATTGGTAGATACCTTACAGTTAGTGGACACATGGGGCCCGATATTCTTCTAGACAGGCTTTGTGCCATGCTGGCGCATAGCCCTGCCCACCAACCCTTAAACCTGGATATTCAATGCCAGAGTCATATGTGGCCCCAGCATTGAATATCTGGTAGCGCCAAACAACCCGGATGCCGCCGAAGCTAACTGGGCAGTGGCAATAGTGCATGCTGCCTGGTTAGTGCCTGCGCTGTAAAGATAGGTGAGGGCTTTTCTCTCATCTTTTTGGTGCAGAGCACTAACTGCAGTATCGCTGCTGCCTGGTTCTCACACCCCCGCCTCCACTCCACCCTGGAACTCCCCCGATGCTAGCCAGACAGCATTGAAGCACATAGGGGACAGAGATGGGGATATTCTATGGCACTACCCTCGTATATGCTGTTGAATATCCCCATCTAAGGCATTTACATGGTTTACTAGGCTGTAAACTGTGTAAATGCCCTTCAAATATTGGGCCCATAGCATCTACGGGAAGGACGTTGGAGGGCCTATATATTTTATTCCCACCCCCACCATAGCCACAGTAAGATTGATATGTTCTGGCTGGACTGCACGTGGGCAGCCCATCTTGGCCAGACTGAAACTGCCGAGATTACGTGGTTGGACCATGCTCCAGTTGGAATGAAGTTGCAGTGAGGGAGTAGGGAAGCCAGTTTGAAGTTCTGGAGGCTGAATGACTCAATATTAGACAATGAGGCTTCCATTAAAATGGCGGAGGGGACTATTGATGAATATTACCCTTCTAAATGAGGGGGGTAATATGGGGTGGAACAATCTTTGGATGGTCTGAAGACCGTGGTACGAGGGGTGCTGATATCAGAAGCATCGTACCATAAGGAGGACAACTAACAGGTTGAAAGGGGTCAAAGGGGCTCTAAGGGTTGAGTTGCGTCAACTGGAGAGTGAGCAAGCGGAGAAGGGAGGGACACAGCAGGAAAATCAGATTCGTTCCAAGCTGCAATTGCTGAGTACAGCAAATAAGGATGTCACGTATAAGTTAGAGCAGTTATGACAGACCCATTCTGAGTGGGGTAATAAAGTCAGCAAGTTGTTGGCTTTCAAGATGAAGGCCCAGCTTAAGCGGCAGCAGATACTAAATAAAGCTAAGAGTTGATCATAGGGTGAGCCAGGGTCTATATAAATGGGGGGTATTTCAGAGGCGCCCATTGTCCCCCTTACTCTTAGCTTTGGTGACTGAACCACTGGCAGAGAGGGTGCAAGCTAATACGAATGTGGGGGGGGAGGGGGGAGGAATCAGGGTGGGCCAATGAGAGTTTGAAATTGGGCTCTTTGCAGATGTCATATACACACTGACAAGACCACTGATCTCCTTGCCCAACTTTCTGGAAGAGATCTTGACATTACAGTCACCTCTCAGGCTATAAGATTTATTTATTAACTGTATTTTTATATGGCTTTTCACAGGGTCAAAGTGGTGTATATTTAGCAGGATGTATATTAGTTATATTTAACAATAACTTATGTACAATTAACAATAACTTATGTAAAATTAGTTAACCTGGATAAATATAGGTTACACTTAAAACCTATACTTTTCACAGTAACTTGTGCCCATTTTACATGGTCAGATTTTGGATAACATTTAGCAGTAGCTTATGTACAGCAGTGGTGGAGGGGGGGGGGGGGAGAATAGAGGAGTGGGGAAAACAGTGAGAGCGGGGGGAGGAGAGTTATGTTGTGTGGTGGATCTGAAATGTTCTGTGAATAGATAGGTCTTGTGGGGTTTCCTGAAAGTGAGGAGATTGTGATTTCTGATTTTCTCAGGAAGAGTGTTCCAGAGGCTTGGTGCATAAAGCTCAAAACGATCTGTGCATGCCTGTTAATTGCTATTCATGTGGTATGATCTGTGTGTTCTTGGTACATTGTCTTCTTGATCTAAGAAGATAAACATGACCAAAACTGAGATTCCAAAGATATCGCTAGCCCTTTCGATGGGCTAAGGTCCATATTAGGTATCTTGCATGCAAGTGGGAGCTAGGTGGGAGGAGCTCTTCTCTCTGAACCATGACAGACTGTGGGTAGCGGTTACAGGTGACCTGGAATGGTGGGATAGGGTTTTCCTATCTTGGCTGGGAAGGATTGCATCTATAAAGATGAATGTGCTGCCCTGTCTATTATTCCTGTTTTTGGTCCTTCCAATCCAGATATCCGATGAAATTTTTGAAAGCCTGGCAAAAACATATTTTTGACTTCATTTGTCGAAAAATATCACTGCGAGTGGGGGGGGGGGGCGGTATTGGTATAAAAGGGGAAGCTTAGGAATTCTGGATATTCAGGCTTATTATTATAGCAGCACTATCTTGAGTGGGGTTATGGAATAAAGTAATGGAGTACAGGCAAAGCAAGGGGGTCCATATCAAAGAAGAGCTGGGAGGCCAGGTGCCTTTAGCATGCCTATTGTGGCTATCGAGAGAGGACAATGTAAGGATGGAGGTGTTCCCCTTTGTGTGGCACACCCTGAAGTTAAGGAACCAGTGCAGGGAGGGATTGTGTGGAAAGTGGAGGCTTTACTGGAACATGCCCATTTGATTCAATCCAGACTTTAGACCAGGTGGTATGTATGGTATATATCAGGAGTGGTGGGGGGCTGCGTTGGAGTATGTGGGTTACATGTGGGACAGGGAAGGGAGGCTGATGATCTTTGTGGAGTTGCGGCAATGTTTTGGTTTAAGAGAGGGGCAGGAGTTACATGCAGTCCAGCCAATAGTGGTCAGAGTCACATGGGGGGGACCCCCTGGTTACCAATGCTCGGAGTTTGGCAAGGTGTGTAATAACTGGGTAGGCTCCAGTGGACTGGTATCAATATTATACAAAATTTTAATTTAGACTCGGAAGGTATTGCCTCAGTGCTGTCACATGTGGGGGAAGGACTTGGGGTGGACTGGGGGAATATTTTGAGCAGACATGGAAGCTCTCTATAGCTACTTCAATAGTAGAACATCGCTATAAAGTACTATATAGGATATATTGGGACCCAAATCGCTTGGGAAAGATGGGGGGGGGGGTGGCAATGGGAAGTGCTGGAGGGGATGTCGACAAGTGGAGGAGTTTTTCCACATGTGATGGGGCTGCCCTGAGATGGGCACCTATTGGTACAGAGTTACCTTACTGATCAGGAATGGGGGGTGGGGTGTCTGGTGGATCGTGAGCCAGCCTCCTACCTCCTGAACCTTCCCCTTAAAGGGAGTGAAGGAGATGTCAGTACCATCCGGATGTGTATATAGTGGCGGCCAGAATGATGGTGGCACGACATCGGAGGGACAAACTGGTGCCAGCTACGTCTGATGTTTTGCAGAATTTAGAATGAATTTCTACCATGACTGCGGCCACTGCCAGACATCAAGCTAGAATGGCTCAGTTCCATGAGTCCTGGCAGGTATATGAGAGATGGCAGCGGATACAATCTGCAGATGGGACGAGTGATATAAGGGGGGAGGGGGAGGGGGTGGGGGGTCAGGGGCTAAAATGTTTGTTTTGCTAAAACGTTTGCATTGTTCTACTGTGATTTTTCTTGTGTGGTATCTGAAACCAATAATTTACAAATTAAGAGTAGATTCCAAAAGGCTCATCTCTTCCAGTATTATTCCCTGCCCTCCAGTTTATATCTATATATAGCAGCACAGTATACACTGCCTTCCCTCCAATTCTAGATCTAAATACAGCAGCTCCCCTCCCTCAGTCCCGTATTGTGCGATGCTTACATGCAAATATCACACACCTTCCCTCTCCCAGTCCCATACCTACATACAGGAGCACATGTCATACATTCCCCTCCCCCCTCATACCTGTTCACAACCTTTAATCACACAGCAGCACAGGTGTCCACATGGCTTGGGATTTATCATTGAAGTGATGTTTTCTTTGTCCCGCAGATTTGTAAAATAGATTTTTCCTCGTTCTGCCTTTTTTCTACAATAGAGAGGGCAAGATGAAAGTGAGATAAAAGAACTGTCACATTGAAAGGCTGGATGACATTAGGGATCATGGACTACAACAGTTGGGTCTGAATTTAAAGAGGTGGTGTGTCACAAATACAGGAAAGTCAGACCTTGGGCCTTCTTGAATCGAGACATTATCTGCAACGACTAAAGCTTTCTGCTGCTCAGTTTGTGAGTGACTGCTGATAGAGAGACACAGATCAAAAGAAATATCTGCTGAGGGCACTCTGACTAAGTAAGTCTAAGACTATCAGAATTGCTAATGTACACAGAAACAGACACTGAAAGCAGATAAAGACCTCCAGGAGCTTTTGCTCTTCATGCAACTCAGCTGCACCTCCTCTGCTAAACAACCTCTGTGAGATGACTGGGCTACCAAAGATCTTCCTTTTGTGAGGGTGGGTCCTGAAGTGGTAAACAGGTTAAATGCTGGTTAAGAAATAGACAATGGAGCATAAACAGATGCCGTCTGAGAGGAAAGGAGGGTGACCAGTGGAGTGCCTCGGATTCCTGTTCGGTATTTTCAGAAGGGATATTGCTGGGGGATTATTTGGGAAAGATCAATATGTCATGCAAAAAGATTTATGCTCAAGAAGGAGTAGAAGCAATGAGGAAAGTCCTCAAAAAGCTTGAGATGTGGCCTAGTGTAGCAACAGAGAGAGTATGCAAACATTTCTGGGCTTGTGAATTTGGGATACAGAAATCCAAGGAAGTAGTGCAGGATGCGGTATGAAATGCTGATGTACTTCATCCTTAAGGGTGACCATGATAGATGTCTGCAAGGTAGCAAACAGTACAACAATGGGGTGGCCAAGCCAGAGAGATGTTGGGAATGCACAAAGAGGAATAACCAATATAAAAAAACAAGAGCTAATGCCTCTGCAGAAATCACTGGCGAGACCCTGTCTGGAGAAATGTATCCAGTTCTGGAGGTCATATATCTGAAAGAATATGCAGAGAATAGAAAGAGTTCACAAAGCCCTATGAGGTAAGAGCTAAACAAGTAAACCTTATATAATCCAGGCCTACAGTCTCCTGTAGCAGCTCAGAGGTAGATTTTGCAGTGTGCAGGCCTGGGCTTATAAATTAGATGGAGTGGGCATGTGCCTAAGGACCCATCTCTCTGCTGAAGAACGCAAAGCTAAAAGAGAAAGGGATGGAACAGATTTGCTATGGCAATTACAAATCCTGCAAGTGTGGGGTAGCCATTCTCATTGCAAGAAGATGTAACGTTAGACTGATCAGATAGACTGGAGACAAGCAGGGTCTATACTTAATTTTAATTTGTACAATGGGAACTCCAAAGTGACCATGGAAATCATTTATGCACCAAATACACAGGGAGTGTTTTCTTTTAAACATTTTTAATTTGAGAAATAATATGGGGGGTCTAGTTTATTTAGCTGGGTGATTTGAACTGTACACTCCAGACAGATCGGAGGAGCAGCTATCTAATCCTGCTGGCACCTGACAACTGCTGACATGAAAGACCAGCTGAGTCTGTTAGACATACGACATTGGCTGCACTCAGGAGATTGCCATTATACACATGCCACTCAGCGGTGCATCTCAAACAGATTTCTGGCTAGCATCCCAACAGGTAAGAGAAGGGGTGAGGTGATGCACAATTCACCCAATTACTATCTAGAAAATGCCTCGATTTCCTTAGAGCTAACAAGCGTGGAGGAGTAGCCTAGTGGTTAGAGCAACTGCCTAGTAGCCAGAAGATCAAGGGTTTGATTCTCACTAGCACTCTTTGTGACCTTGAACAAGTCACTTTACCCTCCACTGCCTCGGAAGGAAAGGCCTGGCAAACTACTTCTGGTGATACATTGCCAAGAAAACCCAGAGGCAGCTGGGTTGCCTGGTGATACATTGTCAAGAAAACCCAGAGGCAACTGGGTTGCCAGGAGTTAGCATGGACTTGATTGACAGCACTGAAAAAAAAAACACAGGGTAGACTCAGACAAAAGCCCAGCTCAATAGTCTAGAAACAGATTGTTGTTGAAAGATCTTGTTTTTCTGGAGCAACTGCAAAAGGTCCGAGGCATTTTTGCTTTTTTTAATGATATCCCTGATATTGCTCCAGGCTCATTATGGGAAACAGCAAAAGTAGTACTAAGTGGGCAAATTAACTCGTTAGCTTCTGCTCTTAAGAAATAGAGAGTGGACAAATATTTTATTTAGCAACTTTTTATACCGACTCTACAAGTCGCAGCAGTTTACAATAAACTTGAGAGCCGGAAAGCACAGTTACTTACCTGTAACAGGTGATCTCTGGGAACAGCAGGAATAAGTCTTCACATATGGGTACGTCGGTACCGACGGAGTCTGCGCGGGAACGCTTCCCAGCGTCCAATCAAAGAGCTTTTGGAAGCATCCCACCACGCCTGCGTGCTGCCTTCCCGCCTTTCCCAACTGCCTCTCCTCAGTTAAGTTTTAAAGCTGAGACAAAGAGAGAAAGAGAGGAAAGGAAAGATAGATAGAGATACAACTCCTGGGGAGGTGGGTGGGTTGTGAAGACTTATTCCTGCTGTTCCCAGAGATCACCTGTTACAGGTAAGTAACTGTGCTATCTCCAGGAACAAGCAGGAATGAGTCTTCACATATGGGGACTCCCAAGCTGAGATGCCTGGAGTCCCAGCATGTTATAGGTTGGAACATGCTATCCTGCACAACACCAGGCATCCTGAGGATGGAGGGTAGGAGTTGAAGAAAGAAAGGTGCTGTGGAACAGCTAACCTAGCATAGGACTGCATAAAGAAGTCCATGTGTGGATGATAAATGTCATCAATGATATTGCAAAGAAATAAAAAGCAATAGGGACCTCCCCTAACAGGACTTTAGAGAAGTATGGAGGTTCATGGGATCTACTGGGGAACCCAGTAGAGGAACCTCAAGAAGGACCTCACTATAGTGGAGGTAGGGAACCTGTAGGAAAAATAATGGAGGTCAGAATCCTGAAAGGGAATAGGGAACCCCAATAGGAAAACCTGGGGTAGTACAAAAAATGGTGGGCCTTCAGAAGACGGCTTTATGATAAAAACCAAACTCTTTTGGCAAAAGAGTGGCTCACTCTTAGGAACAAAAGAGAAAAGCTAACCGATTTGGACAAACAGGCTCAGTCCTTGTGGGGGGAAAGGGTATGGGAACCTCCTGTATCCCAAAGGGAAGGACAACGCCGGAGGTGTTAGCCTGTGAGTAGCTGAAGATCCGCAATATCTCTCCTAACTGAAGTCAGCTGGGAGAGATATTGGACATGGAGAGCTTCAGAGGTACCTAAACCTTAGGGTTATGGTAGGTGTTAACTATCACCAAGTGGTTGTGAGTATAGGATCCCAAAACATGCTGGATAGCACAGTATAGGTAAAGACCCTTCTGTCAGAATCATATGGCTATATGAGCCTCGACAGTCAGGTAGATAAAACAGAATACATATCTACCGATACATATCTACCGATAGTAATATATATAACATATATTCCCTAGAAGGAAAAGAGGAGAACCCTGTGACCTAGAAGCATGAACATCCTAACAGCTCATAGAGAAAGATGGATGTCTTTGGGGAAGAGATCCATGTTTAAGATTTAGAATGACAGCAGTGGATTGTTTCTATGGAGAAGAAACAACTGCAGATTGTAATTCCCAGAGTCACAAGCATCTGATGGGTTGATTAGAAACCCTGGGGTTGCTGGGTTTGCTGAGCCTGGTGAGAGGTTGAACCCTGAAGACCAGGACGATGCTTCCCCTGTTTGGGAACATCTGTAGGATGGGCAGATGATGCATAAAACCTTCTTCTGCTATGGGAAGAAGGTTTGGCAGGACATTTCTTACCTACTGGGACAGAAGAAGGTGCAGAAGAGCCCTTAGGAACAGGTAAGTCAGTGGAAAACTGAGTAACCTGACGTAAAGACCCCTTGTTGAAAAGATTATCTCCAGTGCAAGGAGTATGTCCCAGTCTGTGCTGTGCCCATTTGTCCAAGCCTGAAGCTTGGAGCCAGGCTCTACGTCGTGCCCCTATGGTTATAGCAGAAGTCCTGCTAACAGACTCAAAAGAGTCTAGGGAAGCACGAGTAAGAAACCAAGAGATATTCTGGAGATGCTTGAGCAGTGAAGAGTAGGCTGCACTCTTGGACTCTGGAAGGGAAGGAGTCAAAAGATGTAATTGCTTTGTGACCTCCTTAAGAGATAGACTCATATAGAAAATATATGAGAGAATTCTTGCAGAAAGCATAGATGTTTGGAAGGCTTGACGTCCAAAGTCATCAAGCATCCTAGGTTCACGACCTGGCGGATAAGAAGAGTGCTTTTTCTTGCTCTTTACCCGCCTCAATGCTGATTCCACAACTATGGAATGATGAGGAAGTTGAGTCTTTTGAAACCCTGGAGAGGGGGCACCTGATATAAAAGATCAGTTGCTCTGGAAGGTGGGGGTACCCTTAAAGGTGTTTCCCACATTCGTAGAAGGAGATCCTGTAAGGAATGATGCAAAGGAAGCATTATGTTGTCCTTTGCTTTGGTAGAAAGAGAAGCCTGTGCAGGATCATGTCCTGGGATAGGAATGGCAAGAGATCTTGCTATATCCCGGAGGAAACTCTGAAAAGAGGGTTCCCAAATAAGAATGTCCTTTGGACAGGTTAGATCCGAAGAACTAGCCTGAGCACCGACAGAGCTATCCAGATATATAGGAATAGAAGATCCTACACAGTGCAATGTGGAATGTTTAAAGGATGGACGCCGGTACTGACTGTCAGGAGCAGCGACCGATATTACCACATTGTCCATGCCAGGTATCGACTCCAAGCTTGGCCTAGAAGAGAGCGATCCTGTTGAAAAAAGCATGACAGGAGTTGGCCACGATGGTACTGTCGATACCGGTACCGATGTCAGAGTCGAGCCAGACAAAGACATCGGAGCAGTCATCGGAGACCGTTCAATCGGTACCGAGGCAACCGAAAACATCCCGGTGCTATCCTTGGTACCGAGCCACCGGTATCGGTACCAAATGATATTGGTACCGAGTCTTCCAGACTAGAGAGCGATTCTAAACTGGGCATCGAAGACACCGACTTCGGTACCGTGCCTGATACCAGTGAATGAAGGTCAACCAGTGGCAACTCAGTGGACCTCGAGGGAACCGAGAGTTGTGGATCCGAATCGTCGGAACCGAGCCTTCGGTACCGAGAGCCGGTACCAAGGCGAGTCGGTACTCAGTCCTCCAGACTGGAGATCGATTCCAGACTAGGCATCGAGGGAAGCGAGGCTATCGATGCACGTCTGGAGGGTACCGACATCGGTGGTACCCATAATGGAAAGTCAGTCTGGAGCGTATCCACCGGTCCCGAAGGCACCGAGGACGCCAGATGACCATCCCTGGTGAGGAGTGTTTCATCCAACACCAGTGCCGATGTCGGGGTATCGGTACCGCTCGAAGCGGATGCCACCACCAGACACGGCTCAGGTATGTTCTGTGAGGGGTGAACCCCAGGAACAACCTGAAACCCCTCAAACGCTTTGGAGACCGAAGACTCCCGCTGGGGTTTTGAAGCTAGAGGGCCCTCGAGGGCAAGGCCGGAGCTGTCTACATGCTGTGCATGAGACCTACCACTCGAGGGCTGGCTAGTCTTAACAGACTGTTTGTGGGTTACCTGATGCTGTGTAGAAGACGACAGGGACGGTGCCCCGAAGCTGGAGGGAAACCGTGTATCGAGGGAACCTCGATATTGAAACCTTCTTCTCACCAAACTGTTGTCAAGACTCAAACAGGTTAGACACCGATTTCGAGGGTCTAAAAATAAAGTTGTACCGCCACAGTGTGAACATTTCTTGGAGAAAAGTGGCTGGCGGTTCCATGAAGGAAAAGAAGAGGCCTAAAAGGCCTAAGATACCGTGAGACACTATGAAGAAAAAATATATTCCTTGAAGAAGGAAGATTTTACAAGAAAAGAAAAGAAAAGACCGGCGGTACCGGTGGCGTCGGGAAGACAGCCGCGACCACAAGAAAAATAAAGAAATAAAAGAAGAATTTTCTGCGGTGACAGGAGGACGTCCTGCCGGCTCCGCGGAAAAACGAAAACTGAGGAGAGGCAGCTGGGAAAGGCGGGAAGGCAGCACGCAGGCGTGGTGGGATGCTTCCAAAAGCTCTTTGATTGGACGCTGGGAAGCGTTGCCACGCAGACTCCGTCGGTACTGACGTACCCATATGTGAAGATTCATTCCTGCTTGTTCCTGGAGATAGGAAGGTTACATGGAACTTCATAGATACAAGTTAGTTCAATAGCTTAAAGTAACAGTGATTACATATAATAGGTGGATAGCAACAGTTAAAACAATATACTTTTCTATAATGGAGCTTAACGTGGAAGCTTTTAATGCATACAGGGGGTACAAGTACATGAGTTTAAATAGCTGTATAGTAACTTAAAGAGGCAGTGCTAGATGAGCGTATGTGTGCATGTTGGATCTTTAACAGAGTTGGAAATCCATAGTGCTGTAGAAATAGGTGCGTCTATTTTCCAATGTTGTCTAGGTGCCGTAAGTCATTGAGTAGGGAGTTCCAAATATGTGGGGGGAACAGTGAGAAGGCTCATTTGGAGGTGGTCTGACTACATCTGGCTTGAATAGGAGGGATTGTCAGCATCTCTTGACTGGCTCTGTGCCTTGTCCTAGTTTCAGGAGGCTTTGAAATGAGGTTTTGGAAAATGTGGGCCTATTGCTGATGGAGTATTTTGAATGTGGTAAATATAGCGTAGTTACTCACCTATAACAGGTGTTCTCCAGGGACAGCAGGAATCAGTCTTCACATATGGGTGATGTTGACAATGACAGAGCCCCCGCGGAAGCATCTCCAGTTTTTAAAGAAAGCCTTTGGGAGATGCCATCACGCATGCGTGATCCCCTTCCTGCCCAAGGGTGCCATCTTAGTCAGCTGACATAGCTACAGGCGACAAAAGAAGATAGCAAAAATTGACCAGCAACTCCAAGGGGAGGAGGGAGGGTTGTGAGGACTGATTCCTGCTGTCCCTGGAGAACGCCTGCTACAGGTGAGTAACTACACTTTCTCCAGGAACAAGCAGGAAGTCAGTCCTCACATATGGGACTCCCTAGCTACCAGGGGCGGTTCTATCATTAGGTCAACTGAGACGGTCACCTCCGGTGGCATTTTCAAACGGGGCGGCACTACGGCAGTCATGGCTGTATTTGTTTTTGATTTTGCCGCCTCTGGTCTACCACTGCTTTCCCGTCGCTATTTTTCACGCTCAAGCTCATCCAAGAGAGAAAAAAAGCAGCAGGAAGGCAGTGGTAGGTCAAGAGGTGGCAAAATCAAAAACAAACACAGCCGCGACTGCCACTTCCTCCTCCCCCGCTCTACTTTCCCTGCACAAGCTCGGGACGAATCAGTGTGGAGTGAGGAGGAAAAGGTGGTGTGCCAGAAACAAGTGTTCAAAATCGTCCTCCTTCTCCTACCGCGAGTCTTACTCGTTATCTCATTTTATATGGGCAGGGGGCGTCTACTTTACTGCAGGGTGGTTTATACACTTCCTGGGGGTCTGCGGCCTGGTTACATACATGGGAAGAGGCACTGAGAAAGCTGACCGGTAATGTGGGAAGGTAGGAGGAGCAAGGCGGTTGTTGCCTGGTGCCCGTATCCCATATTTACACCTGCTATCTCCCATTCCCGCTGGAGAGGAGGAACAGAAAAGGGGCCTACTCCTGGGGTGTTGCATTTATTTTTCAGGGGCGGGCAATCAGAAGTGGTATGTATCTGCGCCGCCGTTCGTGGTAAACATGATTCTCTTTAGCTTATAATTACTTTTTGTTTTACTGCCCATCCCCAGATGATTTTGTTCCTTAAGTAGTGCTGAAGATTTGTGTGGAAGACGAGGGGGGGGGTTGGGGGGGGAGAATTACAGTTGGTTTGCCTAGGTAAGTGGAGAACCAGCGGAATCTCAGCTGGGCAGACTGAATGAGCTAATTTGCTCATCTTCTGCTGTGATTTACTACAAAGATAATATGATGTCCAAGCTCTTGAACTTGAAAAAAAGATGGCTGAGGGGAGATATGATAGAGATCTACAAAGTAGTGAGTGGAGTGGAACGGATAGATGTAGATTGGTTGCTTACTCCTTCAAAAAGAAGAAAGACTAGGGGACACGCAATGAAGCTACAATGTAGCACATTTAAGACTAATTGGAGAAAATATTTTTTCATTCAACCCATAAGCAAACTTTGGAATTCCTTATCAGAGGATGTACAGTAGTAACAGCTGTTGGTGTAGCTGAATTTAAAAGAGGCTTGGTCAAATTCCTGGAGGATAAGTCCATAAACCATTGTTAAAGAGGGCTAAGGAAATTCACTGCTTACTCATTGGAGAAGCAGCATGGAATCTGTATATCTTCTGGGACCCTGACAGATATTTGTGACCTGGATTGGCAACTGTTGGAAACAGGATACTGGGCTTGGTCTGATCCAGTATGGCATATGACTGGAAGTCATCAGGAGGTCTGGGGCTGTGATTGGGAAGATCACGGCTGACCTCATTCACAGCAGGGACAGCAGTAGAGCATCGGGGAAGGGGTCTCTAACATGCCTGACTCCATTTCCACCACCCCCCCCCCCCCGCACCGGGAAGAGCCATGACAACTGCAGCCCTCAGAGCATGCCACCACAACATGACACTCTCTATAGGCCCAAGGCCTCACATCAATTTTTTTCTTTTATATGCAAAGTAAAAAAACAACGCAGCTGCAAATCACAGCCACAGGATCACTGGCAAACCCCCAATGCCATTTTATTTTAAAAACATGTCAGTTTGTTCTACCTTCCCCGCTGCTAGAGAAGGAGTTTTGAGAAAGCTGCTTAGGTGAGGGTGGGAGGCGCCATCTCATCCCTTGCCTCGGGCAGCAGATTGCCTTGAGCTGCCCCTGCTAGCTACAGGCTACTGAGAATCTGTAGAAAAAGAGTAATTACTCACCTGTAACAGGTGTTCTCCAGGAGCAGCAGGAATCAGTCCTCACATATGGGTGACATCGACGTCGATGGAGCCCTTGCGGAGCATTTCCCCAGCTTTCCAAGAAAGCCTTTGGGAATGCAGGCACGCATGCGCGGTTCCCTTCCCGCCTAAAGGTGCCATCTTGCTCACTCAAATGACATAGCTAAAAACAGCACACAAAAATGCAAAATAAACTATGTACAACTGCAACTCCCAGGGGAGGAGGGAGGGTTGTGAGGACTGATTCCTGCTGCTCCTGGAGAACAACTGTTACAGGTGAGTAACTACTCTTTCTCCAGGACCAAGCAGGAAGTCAGTCCTCACATATGGGGACTCCCTAGCTCTGGGCTACCAAGGAACCCAGGCTGAACAAGAGAACTCCCTCTAGTCCCAGCATCAAAGAAAGGCTTTTCACTGACAGAACCTCCACCGGTAGCCCAACGGAGGGCTGGAGGGCAGGAGTTGCCTAAACCTCAAAGAGATTCCGGAGTACGGCCTGGCCAAAAGCACTGTCCCTACGGGACTCCCTTTCCAGACAGTAATGGGCTGCAAAGGTCTGGCTTGAAGACCAAGTTGCAGTCCTGCAGATGTCCACCAACGGTACAGAGCGGAGGTGAGCCACTGAGGCAGCCATTGCCCTGACACGATGGGCCGTGACCCGACCCTGCAAAGGAAGGTCAGCCACCCTGTAAGCCCAGGTGATAGTCAGCTACCCAGGTGGACAAGGTACACTTGGACACAGCTAACCCCAAATTATTAGGGTCAAAAGATATGAAGAGCTGAGTAGCCCTTCTATGCCCCTGAGTACGATCAAGGTAGAAGGATAAGGCCCTCCTACAGTCCAGGGTATGCAGGACTGCTTCAGCCTGGCTTGCATGAGGCCTAGGGAAGAATGTTGGAAGAACCACCTCTTGGTTAAGGTGGAAGGAGGAGACAACCTTTGGGAGGAACTTTGGATGAGTCCGAAGGACTACCCTGTTCCTATAGAAGCGGGTGTAAGGCCTGTCACAGACCAGGGTCTGAAGCTTACTCACTCGCCTGGCCGAGGTTAGGGCTATCAAGAATAGTGTCTTCCAGGACAGGAAGCGTAGAGGACAAGTAGCCATCGGCTCAAAAGGTGGGCGAGTCAGTTGCTGCAAGACCACATTCAGGAGCAGGAGGACAGATTGGAGGCTTGAGCAAGAGCAAGCCTCTGAGAAACCAGGACACCAAGGGGTGAACCGACAGAGAATGTCCTTCCACCAGTGAGTGGTGAGCTGCTAGAGCTGAGAGGTGGACCCGAACAGAATTGGACTTAAGTCCCTGATTTGATAAGTGCAGTAAGTACTGAAGCACTACTGGTACAGTACAGGAGAAAGGATCTTCTGTACGTAGCTGACACCACATAAAAAACCTTTTCCATTTCAGAGCATAGGGTTTCCTAGTGGACTGTTTCCTAGAGGCTAGGACAACCTCCTCAACTTCCTGAGGTAGGCCCCAGGGAGCCAAAACTACCCTTGCAGCCTTCAGGCCATCAAATTGAGAGCTTTGAGATTGGGGTGCAGAAGGGAACCCTGATCCTGAGAGAGAAGGTCGGGCTGCAACCCCAGAGGCAGTGGGGGATCCACTGCCAGCTGAAGCAGAAGTGGAAACCAAGGCTGTCTCGGCCACCTGGGAGCCACCAGCAGGACCGAGGCCTTGTCCTGAAGAATTTTGAAGAGGGTTCGGGCCACCAAGGGCGTGGGAGGAAACGCATACAGGAGGCCCGGAGACCAGGGAATCAGAAAAGCATCTGCTGCTATCTGCAGAGGATGCGGTTGCCTGGAGCAGAACTTTGGCAGTTGTTTGTTCAGTGGACTGGCAAAGAGATCTATGGATGGAAGTCCCCATTTCAGGAAAATCTTCTGAACTACCAAAGGATGGAGCTGCCACTCGTGGGGCTGCAGAATCCTGCTCAACCTGTCGGCCAGGTAGTTTTTCTGGCCAGGGAGATACACAGCCTCGAGGAGCATGTTGTGCCCGAGAGCAAACAAGCAAAGGGTCCTGTGCTTCCTGACAAAGGAGCCTGGACCCAGTTCCGCCCTGCTTGTTCACATAAAACATGGCTACCTGGTTGTCTGTTTGAACTAGGACAGACTGATGAGCCAGGGTTGGAGAGAAAGTCTTGAGGGCTAACCGAATAGCCCTGAGTTCCAGTAGATTGATTTGCTGTGCAGCTTCCCAAGGAGACCACCGGCCCTGGGTGCACTTGCCTAGAAAATGAGCTCCCCAGCCCTGCAAGGAGGCATCCGTGATCAACACCACTGTGAACCCAGGAATCTGAAAAGGTACCCCCCTTGCAGCAGATTGGGTGGGTGTAGCCACCAGCGGAGGGAGTTCAGAAATTGTCCTGTCTCTGAGGCTGCCTGTGGCCTGTGACCACTGAGTCCGAAGGCACCACTGTGCAGGACTCATATGGAGCCTGGCATTGGGGGTCACATGTACTGTCGAAGCCATGTGGCCAAGAAGCCTCAGGCAGAGTCTGGCGGAGACCAGTGACCTGCTGAGAAACTGGTTTGCTAAATTTATCAGTCTTTGGGCTCTGTCTTCTGGCAAGAATGCCTTTGCCAGCAGAGAGTCCAACCTTGCCCCTATGAACTCCAAGTTCTGGGAGGGGAGCAAAGTGGACTTTGCGAAGTTTATTACAAACCCCAGGCTTTGAAGAAGAGCAATAGTTCTGAGGGTGGTTTGTCGGGCCTCCTGGCACGTCTGACCCCTGATGAGCCAGTCGTCCAGATAGGGGAAGACAAAGATTCCCTGATTTCTCAGGTAGGCCGCCACCACTGCCAGGCATTTGGTAAAGACCCTGGGAGCGGAGGTAAGGCCAAAAGGCAGTACTCTGTACTGATAATGGTTTCCTCCCACAATGAACCTGAGGTACTTTCTGTGGTCTGGATGAATGAGGATGTGAGTGTACGCATCCTTCAGATCTAAGGAGCATAGCCAATCTCCCTGCTGGAGGTAGGGCAGAAGTGTTCCAAGAGTAAGCATCTTGAACTTTTCCTTCTCTAGGAATTTGTTGAAATTTCTGAGGTCTAGAATAGGCCAAAGGCCACCGGTTCTTTTGGGTACAAGGAAATATCTGGAGTAGAACCCTTGACCTTGTAAGTGGGGAGGCACAGGCTCCACTGCCCTGTCCACCAACAGACCTTGGAGCTCCTGAAGGAGAAGATCTGTGTGCAGGGGAGACCTTGGAAGTTCCCCTGGAAAGTATGGAGGAGGCAGCTGTTGGAAGTGTAGCAGATAGCCCTTGTGGACAATGCTTAACACCCAACTGTCTCCAGTGATGAGTGGCCACTTGTGGGCAAACAGGGCGAGGCGACCTCCTGTGCAGGGTTGGGAGAGCAGGGACGGAGAGGCTATGCCTAAGGAGTCAAAATCTCCCACCCTGCTGAGTGGGAGCAGGGGCCGGAGGCTTGGGAGTCCTCTGCCTACGGGGCCCATTACCCTGCCCCTTGGCCTGCTGACCCTGAGGGACAGCTTGGGCAGCCTGGTACTGTGGGTACTGTTTGTAGGCAGTACCCTTCCTCGGGTAAAAGGGCTTTTTACCTGAGCCCTTCTTTTTGTGAGAAGGGGCAGAAGTCTTCCTAGACAGCCTTGTCCTCGTGAGGTGCTCGGTTTCGAGCTGTGCGGCCTTCTCAGTCATGGGCTTGCCAAAAAGGTTCTCACCTCGGCAAGGGACATCGACCAACTTGTCCTGAACCCATGGCTCGAGGTCCGATGACTGCAGCCATGCCTGGCGTCGAGCCGCGATGCCGGCTGCCGCAACACGGGCCGAAGCCTTGAAGCCATCGTAGGCAGCACGGGACATAAACTTGGAGCATTTCCGGATCCCGGAGGACAAGGACTTGAACCTCTGCAAGGGTTCCACGGAGAGACCAGCAGAGAACCCGGCCAGCTCCTTGGCCAGGTCTCACAAGTACATGCCCATGTACAGCTGGTAAGACTGGACACGGCAAGTAAGCATCGAGCCCTGGAAGCACTTTCTACCAAAACCATCGAGGTTCCGGGCCTCCCTGCCAGGGGGCACCGCGGAGTGCATCTTCTGACTTTTCAGGTGATGCATGGTCGATTCCACCACCATGGAATGGTGTGGTAGCTGCGCCTTCTGATAGCCAGGGCTCTTCCGGAGTCGATAGATAGAATCGACCCGCTTGCTTAGAACCGGCGCCGAGGCTGGTTCTTCCCACATCCAGAAAAGGAGCCGTTCCAGCATCGGAGGAACCGGAACAGTAAAGGCCTCCTTCGGAGGAGAGTCATACTGTAGGGCCTCGAGCTCCTCGGCTCGAGGCTCCTCCTCGGGGTCCGCAGGGATAGCCAACGCAGTGGCCATATCCCGGACGAACTCCGAGAACCGGGTATCCTCCGGGGGGGATCTACTCCGGGGCTCAGACTGCGGTGAGTCCGACGGGACGCACAGAGTCCTGAAGGTGTCGGGGGACTCCTCGTCCTCCGTCTCCCAGGCGGACTCGTCCGATGAGGAATCGGGGTCCAACCGCGCGGGGCCTGTGAGCACCCGCCCCGACGCCAAAGGCACCAGCGTCGACGCCCTCGGTCCCGAACGGGAGGTCGAGGGAGACCGCGACCGAGGTCGACCTCGAGCCTTTATGGTCTCGAGTATTGGCTCGGTCTCCGGGGTCGACTTCGATGTCGATGTCCCGGTGGTCGGGGCAGATGCGCCAGACAGGCTGGCCATCAGTGCCCACTGCTGTTCCATGAAGGCAGACAGTCCGCTCTCCAAGGCCGTCAGCCTGAGACCCAGCTCAGCAGACTCAGCAGCCCCCGAATCGGGCCCCGGCGGCACCGGGCCCGACGTCGGCTCTCTGGGAGGAGAGTCCATGAGGACTACAGGACTTACGTGTCCAGCAGACTCCGGCTCCACTCGAGGTACTTTGGGAAGCTTCTCCTGTTCCACGGGCCCGGGGCGACGGTCGGGGTCTGAGACCTAGCTCTAGAGGAGCCAGGGACCTCTTCCGACGACGCCCTCGCGAGCCGCTTCTTCCTCTTTCGTTCCCGGTCGGGGGACCCCCTGTCCAAGGAGCCTCGACGGTGCTCGGGATCCGATTCCCGAGATGTCAAGGCCTCAGACGAGGTCCGGGCCCGGCCGGAGGCCGAGTCAGAGAAAAGCCTTTCCTTTTGGTGCTGACGACTTCAAAGCGCCTTGGAAGACATTTTTCCACATGGTCCACAGGTCTTAGGATCGTGGTCAGGACTGAGGCACCGAAGGCAGCAGTCGTGTGTGTCGGTGAGAGACATTAGCTTCTTGCACCGATCACACTTTTTGAACCCACTGGAAGCCATCGGGGAAAAAAAGAGTCCCCGCGAGGTCAAAGGACCGGCCTTCCATGGAAAAAGAAAAAAAGGGCGCGAACGCCAGCCACGAAGGGCAAAAACCGAAAAAATAAGATCGGGCTCGATACCGGTGTACCGAACCCGGCGGGAGGGGAACCGGTGTCGAACCGGAGAAAAAATAGCGAAGGAATCGCGAAAAAATCTAACTATTTTCCGTGAGGACTAGGACACACGTCCGGTGGGCTTCACGGAAAAAGAGAGACTGAGCAAGATGGCACCTTTAGGCGGGAAGGGAACTGCGCATGCGTGCCTGCATTCCCAAAGGCTTTCTTGGAAAGCTGGGGAAATGCTCCGCAAGGGCTCCATCGACGTCGATGTCACCCATATGTGAGGACTGACTTCCTGCTTGGTCCTGGAGAAAAAACAACATGGCCAGCCGTGAGTAGCCACAAGCGAATCTGAGGAAAGATTCTGAGGACCCCAGTGTCCAGGGAGAACCATGGCTCAGGTAGCCTGAACAGGAAGGGTCGGAGGGCAGGAGTTGCTTAAACCCCGAACAGATTACGGAGTACGGCCTGGCCAAAGGCACTGTCCCGTCGGGACTTCCTCTCCAGGCTGTAGTGAGCTGAAAAGGTGTGAAATAAGGACCAGGTGGCAGCCCGGCAGATGTCTGCCATAGGGACAGAGCTTAGGCTTGCAACTGAGGTTGCCATAGCCCTGATGTTGTGCGCCATGACCTGGCACTGCAATGAAAGTTCAGCTTGATCTGGGCGTAGGCAATGCAGTCCACCACACAGGTGGACAGGGTCCGCTTGGTCACAGCCTCCCCCAGCCGACTGTGAGGCTTTGCGATGGTCCTGGGTACGCTGCAGATAGAAGGACCTCCTTGACGGCGTGGGGCCGTGGAAAGAAGGAAGGGAGCACCACCCTCCTGATTGAAGTGGAAGGCGGATATCACCTGTGGAAGGAAGTTTGGGTAGGTGCGAAGCACGACCTTGTTCTTGTAAGGTGGCTTGGCAACCAAGGCCTGAAACTCGCTGAGTCTGCGGGCAGAGGTGAGCCCCACCAGGATGACAACCTTCCAGGACAGGTAATGCAAAAGGCAGGTAGCCAAAGGTTAGAAAGGCGGCTTGGTAAGCAGCATCAGAACCATGGTGAGATCCTATTCTGCCAGGGCTGGCCGGATGGGAGGCTTACAAAGCAGCAAGCCCCGCAGGATTCTGGTAATGAAGAACTGCACAGAAAGAGGTTTTCCCTCTATGAAGTGATGGTGCGCGGAAAGCGTACTCAAGTGTACCCTGATGGAGTTGAATTTGAGTCTGGTCTGCAAGAGGTGGAGCAAGTACTGCAGCACTGTGTGCATCTGGCAGGAGAATGGGTCAACTGGTTGCTCCGCACACCATACTGAGATTCTGCGTCACTTTAAGGCGTAGGCTCATCTCATGGAGTTCCTATGAGAGGCCAGGAGGACTTCTTCCACCTCCCTGGGGACGTTGAAGGGTGCTAGGGTGACCCGTTCAGCAGCCATACTGTTAGCAACAGGGCCCCCAGGTCAGTAGTCCTGGGACACTCCCTAGAGGAACCAGCAGTTCTGTCGAGAGGCGGAGCAATAGGGGAAACCAAGGCTGTCTGGGCCACCAGGGGGCCACCAGGATCATGGAAGCCTCGTCTCGCATGACCTTGAAGATGGTCCGGGTGATTAGTAGAGTGGGAGGGAAGGCATACAGAGGGCCCACAGACCACAAGATGAGGAAGGTGTCTGCCGCTATCCTGGATGGGTGCGGTTGGGGACAGCAGAAGCGAGGCAGTTGAGCATTTGTTGAACTGGCAAAGAGGTCCAAACTTGGGGTTCCCCATAGTCTGAATAGCTGCTGTGCCACTCTGGGGTCTAGGCGCCACTCATGCGGCTGGAAGACCCAGCTCAGCCTGTCCATCAGGGCATTGTCTTGGCCCAGAAGGTATAATTGCCCTGAGGAACATTCCTTGGCTAGTCGTTTACGAGCAAAAGGCTACTGCCTGCTGGCAGAGGCGCCAGGACCCTATGTCTCCTCTGCTTGTTCAGATAGAACACTGTGACCTAGTTGTCCCTTTGGACTAGCACTGACTGGTTCTGCAGGTGGTGGTGAAAGGCTTTGATCACTAGGAAAATGGCCCAGAGTTCCAGCAGGTTGATCTGCTGCTGGCTCTCCTTCCGAGATCAGTTGCCCTGCATGCGGTGTTCCTCGCAGTGGGCACCCCAGCCCAATAGGGAGGCATCCGTAGTGAGGACCCTCTGGGAGTTTGGGTGTTGGAAGGGCATGCCTTTCTGCAGGTGCTGTGCATTCTGCCACCAATCAAGTGACTCTGCTAGTTAACGGGACACAGAGACCCTGTCCCGGAGCCTGCCCGTGGCTTGAGTCCACCGTGAGCGTAGGCACCACTGAGCTGCCCGCATTAGGGACCAAGTGGACTGTGGAAGCCATGTGGCCTAGCAGGCAGAGCATGGACCACGCTGACACAGCATGATGGCACTGTACCTTGGTTGCCAGGGTCCTGAGGCGGTCCACCATGTCTAGAGGGAGGAAGGTCCTGGCTTGGAGGATGTCCAGATGAAGTCTTCAGGCTTTTCGGTCAACGCATGGCCTACTTGACCACCATGGAGACGTGAGGGAGTTGTGCCTTCCTGAAGCCAGGGCCCTGCTGGACCCAATACATTGTGTCCAGGCGCCAGCTAACAATCAACATCTATGCCAGTGTTTCCCACATCCGGAGAAGGTGGCACCAGAGGATGGTGGGGACGGGGACCGTAAGGGCCTCCTTAAGTGGGGCCTCATACTGGAGGATTTCGAGTTCCTCCATGTGAGGATCCTCCTCCGACTCTGTGGTGAGGGACAATGCCTTTTCCATGTCCCAGACAAACTCGAGCAATGAGGCGTTCTTGGGCGGGGACGGATCCGAGGGGAGATCACGATGTGCTCGTCCTCAGACTCCCAGTCCAAGTAGTCCATTGAGGACGCGAGGTCTGATGGCTCTAGGGGAGTCACTGGGTCTGACCTTCAGTAAACCGTGGCTGTTGCTTGGTAGGAGCCAGAAGCGCTTGCCAGAAAGGATCTTGCTCCTGAGGACCGGGAGCGGGATCGAGTCATGGGGCTCTCAAGAATCTCTTCGGTGGCTCAGGGGAGTCCTTGGCATTGAGGTCCCTGTGGCCTCAGCACATGCGCCAGCAAGGCCAGGTATCAACACCTGCTGAGAGGCAAGGAAAGCAGACACGCTGCGTTCCAATACCATCATACTGGCTTCCCACTCAGGAGTTGCAGCCTTCAACACAGACGCCGGGGTGACCGGATTTGGTTTCGGTGTGGAGAGGGAGTCTTCGACGGGACAGGCCTCGGAGGTCCGAGATCCGTCGCCAGAGGCCTGGGCATCTGTTCTGGGTACCTTCGCCAGCTGTTCATGCTCCAATTCCTCAGATACCCTACGGGGCTGTGGGACTTTGCACGAGACTTGCCGTAGGTGTCCATTTCCCAGGAAGAGGTCCTCAAGGATTTCTTCTTTTTCTTACGCTCGCACTTTGCGAACCCTTACTGGAGTGTCAGCGTGCCTGCTCAGGCACAGCAGGGCTTTATGTGACTCAAAGGATCTGTGCGGAGCCTTAGGGCGCGGCTACTGGGGATACCAGGGCTGAATCTGACCCATAGAAGATGTCATCCTGCTTCTGCTGACGACTCTGGATGGCCTTAGCAGACATCATTTTGCACAGGGAGCACACCTCTGGGTCATGGTCGGCAACAGTCATGTGTATCGGTAAGGGACATTTTTATTTATTTATTTATTTTATTTAAAGACTTTTAGTAAAATACATCAACCAATAATAATACACAGACAATCCCATAATACATTCAAAGGAAAACGTTACAATTAAGAATAAAAGAAAGATGATAAAGTCCACATCATGGGAACCCAACTACTAATCAATAAGGAAACAAAGACATTCAGGAAAATAAGACATACTTGCCCACAAAATGGAGGCCTTCAATCATTCATTACCTAACCTCCCTAAGCCCTGCTTCTTGGTCAAAAATTTTCCAAATGAGTAACCTCAACAAAAATATAGGAAGCACCATCTAAACTGATGATGCATTTACAAGGAAAACGGAGAAAAAAGGTGGCACCCAAAGCTAAGACCTGAGGTTTTAAGTTTAAAAACTGCCTCTGACGTAGTTGGGTGCCACGAGAAACATTCAGAAAAACATTTACCAGCTGACCACAAAACTTGGCCAACTTAACCTTGAAAAAAGCTCTAAGAATACGCTGTTTAATCTCAATAAATGGAAAAGTAACCAGTAAAGTGGAATGCAAATTGATGATATCCTGAGAGTCCTCTAAAAAGGCAGTTAAATTAGACATAGAAGAGACAATTTCATCTAGTCCACCTTCAACAGCACTAAGTTTTTTTGCAGTAGAGGGGATATAATAAATCTGTGAAACATCAATAGGATCGGAAATGTCTAAAATCTCTTAAGAATTTATCCAAAAGAATCTTATGTGACAAAAGGGCAGATTGAGGAAAATTCAAAAAACGCAAATTACAAGAATGCATAGAGTTTTCAAGGGCTTCCAGCTTGGAATGAAGCACCAAAGAAGCCTTAATCCCAGCAACATTAACCGCATGAAGTGGGAGTACCTGAGACTAATTTAGTGAGACCCATATCCACAGATGAACTTTCTCATCAAGTTGCTGCAAAGAAAAAGCAGCTTCTTGAGAAAAAGTACACAGCGAACTCAAAGAAGAAGACACTTTACTATCAATACATTTTAAAGCACCCCAAACATCCTTCAAGGTAATGTCAGAGTATGAAGGTAGGGATGGGAGATCAAAAGAGCCATCCAGACCTTCTAACTGGACTGGAACAAGTAAATTAACTAATTTAGATTTCCTTACCGATTCAGAGGACTCCCTGGAGACATCAAATAAGCTCCCAGGCGCAGGGCACAAGGGAGGAGATCTCCCACTGAAGCTCAAAGAAGCTCCTTCCGGGGAGGACTGCGCCAGCGGTAAGGGGGCAAAATGCTTATCCAAAGGGCCAACTGGTTTAGTAACTCCGGTTTCAGCATCCGGGACTTTGCCCCCAGTTTTGGCCTTCCTTTTCCCCATTGAAATATCAATATGCCCAAACAATCAAAGTGGAAATACCTATAGACCTAAACACAATATTAAGGAAACAAACAAAGAAAGAAATAGCAATAATGGAAAAACCTTGAAGGCCAGAACACTCTCGTGATGCCACCGCCAAAACGCCGCAGTGACGCCAAAGGGGCACCAAAAGGGCGTTTCCAGCACCTTTAGACATGCCCCTTCGGACCACGCCCCGTGATCATGCTCCGCATCGCAGAGGAAAGAGCTGTAATTTATAACCCGAAGGGAAGTCCCCACAGGTGCAGGCTGTCCTGGGCGTGCCTGACCGATGGAATAGGGGGGAAGCAGCGTTAGCAGCACATCCACCACAGCGGCAGTCATAGGAGCAGACGTCCAGGCTCCACACACCTCCTTCTCAGTAATAGCTGGTTCCCAAGGGACATGTGTTTTGAGCACTGATCACACTTCTTAAACCCACTGGCCATCGGGGCAAAAAGGACCCCAGTGAGGTCGAAGACCTTTGATGCGGCCAGCGGTTAGAAAAGGCATGAAACCGCGCTGGATGAAAAAACCTAAACTAAACAGGTTCCAAGTCTTGAAGCCGCGGCGGCGGGGCTTGGAGGTGGGAAAGGGACCAGTGCTAACCGGAAGATACATTTTAGCGCAAGAGAAAATCAACTTTTCCCAGGGAAGGATGATGAACGTCTGTAGGGCTCTGAGGAAAAAGGGAGACTGAGTAAGATGGCACCCTTGGGCGGGAAGGGGACCATGCATGCGTGGTGGCATCTCCCAAAGACTTTCTTTGAAAGCTAGGGAAATGCTTCCGTGGGGGCTCCATTGGCGTTGATGTCACCTATATGTGAGGACTAACTTCCTGCTTGTTCCTGGAAAATGCCTTATATCTAATTCTCATGTATATTGGGAGCCAGTGCAAGTGGTGTAGTATGGGTGTGATATGATCACTGCATGATGAATTCAAAATTATTTCTAGGGATTGAATGGTCGCTCTTGGGAGGCCCTGATTGACAATATTACAGAAGTCAAGAATTGGTGTTATGAGGACCTGGCAGACATCTCTAAAGTCAGAGTGGTCAAATAGTGGTTGGAGCCAGTTAAGCATTCTTAGCTTGTGGTATGCTGCCCTGGTGACATTCCTGATGTGGTTTTGAAAGGTTAATCCTTGGTCCAGGGTGATTCCCAGGTATTTGACCAGATATTTTACATCTAGGATTACATCTCTTAAATTAATGGTTGGAGGTGGGTTGAATGTTAGGATTTTGTGTTACACGGAGGACCTCCGTTTTCTTGTGGTTGATGGTTAGGTTATGCTCTGTGAGCCAATTGCTCATGACCTTAAGCAATTTCCTATGCTTGTGTATTCTGGGCTGTCTGTGCAGAAAGGAGTGTAAATAAGGATATCATCAGCGTAAAAGTAGTATGGAGAAATTTTACTTACCATTAATTTCCTTTCCTGGAATCCTGCTAGACCAGTCCAGACAAGTGGGTTAAGTCCTCCTGCCAGCAGATAGAGAAAGTGCCAGAAGCATGTGAGAGTGGGCTCTGGCATAGAGAGAGGCTCCCTTAGATGTCACTCTCAGTATACCCTTGTAAAAGCAGAGGAAGCCCCTTGGCAAATGTGACCATAACTAACTACGAACTATCCCCAAAGGGAACTGAGGGCACCAACTGGTGCAACTATGCACATGAAATCCAGGAGGACTAAACTGAAAGCATAAGGCAGACCCATACAGCCGTAATTTTAATGAGGCTCTACTAATGCAACTGATGAGTCAGCCAAGGCTGTTTCCAGAGAACAGGCCAGGTCCTGGACTGGTCTAGCAGAATTTCAGGAAAGAAAATTAACAGTAAGTAAAATTTTTCCTTCCAACTCATCCTGCTAGACCAGTCCAGACAAGTGGGAAGTACCAAAGCTACACCACCCCTGGGCGGGAAGAGACAGCCGCCTCCACCACACTAGTCCCAAAATGTGCTGCGGCTCGAGCCTGAAGGTTGAGCTGGAACTGTCGTGCAAAGGTAGACAAGGAGGACCAAGTAGCTGCCCGATGTCAATGGGAGACACTAGCAACTGTTCTGCCCATGAAGCTGTTTGAGCCCATGTGGAGTGGGCATGGAGCCCAACTGGTATGGGTCTGTTATGCAGAATGTACGCGGACTCAATAGTACGCTTGATCCAGTGCACAATCATAGCTTTAGAAGATACAAGACCCTTATGGGTACCTGCAAAAAGGACAGAGGGTCCGACTTCTGAAAGGGTTCAGTGACCCAGAGGTAGCGGCGAAGTACTCTCATGACATCAACCACTCATGCAACACTCCTTCTAATGTAAAGGAATGAAATGGTTCTCTACAAGGCAGCGCCTGCAGCTCGGACACACATCGGGCTGACATGTTGGTGACCAAGAAGGTAGCCTTGAAGAAACAAATCCCTTAGAGTAATATGCTACAGTGGTTCGAAGGGGGCCTTCATGAGACCCTGAATGACTAGTACCAAGTCCCAAGGCGGAACAAAGGCTCGCAACAGAGACCAGAGTGTGCGCACTCCACGGAGGAACCAGCTGATATCCACGTGAGAAACGAGCGATCGTTCCGTGATCGGACCATGAAAACAGGTAAGGGCTGTTACATGCTCCCAAAGGGAGTTAAGGGTCAAGCCCTTATCAAAGCCCTCCTGCAGATACGCCAAGATAGCCGAACCCTCACTCACCAAGGTGAAAAGTTGTTGTCTAGTGCACCATGACTCAAAGAGGCGCCACACGTTAGTGTATGCCATTGACGTAGAGGGGAGACATGCCTTGAGTAGGATCTCCATGACCCTGTGCAAGTAGCCCTTGCAGATCAGACGGTTGCTTTCACAAACCAAGCCATAAGCAAGTAAAGAGCCGGGTCATCCATTAGTACTGGGTCCTGCGACAGTAACCCCGGTGATCGCTGAGGGGCAGAGATGTCACTTGCAGCTGGACGAGGTTGGCATACCACAGGCACCTGGGCCAGTCAGGCGCTACCAGAATGACAGGCCCCGGGTGTGTCTCAACCCAGAGGAGACAGCGCCCGATCACTGCCCATGGAGGAAAGAGGTAGAACAGCAGACCTACCAGCCAAGGTTGGATCAGCGCATCCAGACCCTGAGACCCACATTCCTTTCGGCAGCTGAAGGAGGAGGGAACCTTGGTATCTTTGCGGTGGCCATCAGGTCGAAGTTGGGTTGGCCCCAGGACCGCACTATATGGTGAAACGCTGCTGCAGCAAGCTCCCATTCATTGGGGTCCAGGGTATGACAGCTGAGGAAGTCTGCTTGGACACTGTCCACTCCCACAATGTGCTGTGCTGAGCTGAGAGCACCTGTAGATGTCTCTTGGCTCAAGGTAAGAGGAGCTCCATTTCCCTGGCCACCCCTGGGGCCTTAGTGCCCCCTTGCTGGTTGAGGTAGGCCACAGTTGTGGCATTGTCGCAAAGGACGCGAACTGACTGCTGGCAAAGTAGCGGGAGAAAGTCTTGTAAGGCCAGGCAGACTGTTTGCACCTCGAGGCAGTTGATCATCCAGTTGGACTCCTGAGAGAACTAGGTACACTGGGTCGTCTGGTTCAGACAATGTATTCCCCAGCCTGAGAGACTGGTGTCAGTCATCAGGATAAGCCAATGTGAGCTCTCCAGAGGGATGCCCTTCAAGAGGTGGGCTGGAGGGAACCACCAATGGAGGCTGGAGTGAACGTCCTTGGGCAGAGGGAAGCGAACATCCTGTGTGACCAGAGACCAGCAGGATAGAAATGCCTGCTGCAAAGACACATGTGTGCTCAATCCCAAGGGACTAGTTCGAATGTGGCTACCATGGTCTCCAAGACCTGCAGAAAGTCCCAGACTTGGGGATGAGACTGAAGCAGGAACGCCTGCAGTTGAGTGGTCAACTTTCGAGCATGGTCCTCCGTAAGGAAGACCCAGCCCTGGCAGGTGTCGAAGTGGGCTCCTAGGAAGTCCAGAGACTGGGAAGGGTGAAGGCAGCTTTTGGCATAATTGTCCACCCATCCAAGGTGCTCGAAGGAGATTATCTCGAGGCACTCCGCATGTGACTTTGCCCTGATGAGCCAGTCATCTATGTAGGGATGGACATGGATGTTCTGCTTCCGCAAGGCTGTGGCCACTACCACCATAACCTTGGAGGTGGTCCGTGGCGCCATGGCGAGGCCAAAGGGCAGTGCATGGAATTGAAAGTGGTGCCCTAGAACCGTGAAACAGAGGAAGCACTGCTGATCCTTGTGGATCGGCATTTGGAAGTAAGCTTCTGCCAGATTGAGAGACTCCAAGAATTCCCTACTGCGAACCGCTAAGATGACAGAGCGGAGAGTTTTCAATGTGAAAATGAGGCACCCGGAGTGACCGATTGAACCCCTGGAGGTCGAGGATGGGCCTGAGGAACCATCCTTCTTCGGAACAAAGTAAATGGAGTAGTGTCTGGAGCCTCTGGAGAAATAGCCCGTAGATGCAACAGACAGCAAAGCGTGGACTGGATGGTCTCGCACTTCAGACCCGATCCACAGGGGGAGATGAGAAAAGGTGTCCTTGATAGGCTTGGCACACCCAAAGCACATAGCCATAGCGGACAATGTTGAGGACCCACTGATTGGTGATGATTTTTTTCCCACTTGCGGGCAAACAGGGCCAACCGACCCCTCACCGGCAGTGTCCCGGAGTGGGCCTGGAGACTGTCAGCGGGAGGGGCGAGCAGAAGTGGAAAACTTTACCAGGGCAGAGTAGGAGTGTTTCAATAGACGTATCCCCCGAAAGGGCTGTGATCTGGAGCCAGCTTGATTGGCCAAGGGTCCTGAAGATCAACCCAGTCGGTAATGGCGAGCATCCTTAAGGCGAGATTGTGAGAAGGAGAACGTCCAAGGCCCGGAAAGGCGGCTAGCTGACCTAGGCTTGTCCTCTGGCAATCACAGAGGCTTCACCTCACCTGGTCTTTATGAGTTTTTGGAGGTCCTTGCCGAAAAGAGTTTGCCCTTAAAAGGGAACCTTGCAAGACGTGCTTTAGATGCCGCGTTTACAGACCAATGTCAGAGCCAAAGCCACCAACGCGCCATGGTAACCGCTGTTATGGAGCGAGCCGCCAGACGGAGGAGATCATACAGCACATCTGTCTAAAAGGCTGCCACAGATTCCAAACATGCCGAGGGTAGGACCTTCCAACAGCAATTGGATCCAGCGAAAGACAGTATGGGCTGTCAGTCTTTCACGGATAGATGCCTGGAGGGCAAGCGAGGATGAAGAAAAGGCTGTCTTGAGAAGCCCTTCCACCTTCCGGTCCTGCTGATCCCGAAGAGCTGCTCCGCCTTCCACAGGAATCGTAGTGTGTTTGGTAACAGCTGTGACCACCGCATCAACCTTCGGGTATCAGAGCCACTTATCTAGGTCCTCAGGAGACCAGAGATAATAACGGCTCAAGCATCCACCCATCTGAAGGGAAGCATCAGGAGAATCCCAATCAAGGGAGACCATATATTGCAGCTCTAAAGGGAACGGGAAGGCCTTCAAAGGCATACGAATGCCCTGAAGAATAGGATCCGCCTGTGACACGCAGAGCTCTGATCTGAGTTCTCTAAGGCTTGTCCGGCTAGGCTGAGCTGCTGAGGGAGCAAGACAGGTGGGGGGAGGGCCTCCCCCATTTGAGAAATCAGAGAAAGGGCTCCTGAAGACGCAGGTGGGATGTCCATTGTGGAAATGGCAGAGGAAGTGTGCCCAGCTTCCTTCAGTGCTGCCCGCGAAGAGTCCTGTAGTGAGCCTGAGGATTCCCTGGGATGATCAGAGCATGTGGAGCACAGGCTGCCATTCAAAATGTGGCGTTTTGGAGACATTGGAAGCTTGCCTTTTCTGGAGCTGAGCTGGTTAGTGGTGTTTGATCATCAGTTGTGCTGCCGGTACGTCCCTGATCCTCCCCACAATGATCGGGTTTGATAACCAGCTGTTTTCCGCGGGATGCGGATGCAGGCGTGTCCGGCCCCTTGGGAGCCCCTTAGGAGCACTGAAGGAACCGAGGGGTTTTGGCTTCCCTATTTGGTTAGTATGGGGAAGGGTAAAACGAAAGTTAAATCAATGGATTCTGTGGCTGTTCAAGGACCGATGGATAAGCATGTCACAAGTACTGCTACAGGTATACCTTCTGCTTTGTTGTTTGAGGAAGGTCTTTCATTCTCAGAAGCCTCTATTAGTTTGGGGTTGCATACCCCTCCCCCTCAATGCACTCCCAAGACTGTTCAGAATGTTGATAAATCTGGTTGTTTGGTGACTGAGTTGCCTGCTGTACCTCCTTCTGCTTCTACTTCTCTCCAACAGGATTTGGATGGTTTTTGTTTGTTCCTCCTGACTCCAGTCTCCATACCTGCTTCGGCGGCATTGGCCTGTGTGTGTGGGAGGGGGGGGGGAATAGGAGGGCGGATATTTCCTTAAAAGATGTTTGGTTAATTGTATCCCAGACGGAAGAAGTTTTGAAGGGACATTAACTCAATTGTGTACCTTCTCACAGGGAGCTACACAAGTGTTACATCAAGTAAAGTCTCAGCTCTCCAGTTTGGAAGGTAAAGCAATCAAACTGGAAAGCACAGTGGTGGGTGTTCAGTCAGTATGCAATACTTTTGTTAAAGATAGTTTATTATTGCATAATAAGATTGAATATTTGGAGAATAATGCTAGAGCTAAAAATTTGAGATTTTTAAATTTTCCTGTTGTCCGCCTGCTTTCCCCCCTTGAGCTTTGGAAGTAGTATATGAGAGATATCTTGAATTTTTCCGCTTTTGAAGAATCTATGATAGTTTCTTTATATTATGTCCCTCTGACTTCTTTTCAGCTCTCTTTGGAGGGTGAGGCAGAGGAACAAAATGTGGATGATCTGGAGCTGACTCAGTTTTTACAGTCATCTTTGGAGAAGGTCCACAAAAGGGCAACTCTTGTAGTTACTTTTAGGACAGAAGCCGATAAGTCAGCCATATTGAAATTGTACTTTCCTAAGAAGGCTGTCCATTTTTGTGGATATCCTTTAAATACTTTTCCTGATGTGGCTCGATCTACTCAGCTTCTCAGGAAAACCTTTTTGCAATTAAAACCTAAAGTTCTGGCCATTGGAGGGACTTTTTTTTAAGTTCTCTTGTAAATGTGTTATATTGTATTCTGGTTTGAAATATGAGTTTACAGATGTATCTCATTTAAAGACTTTTCTTCTAGATAAGTGTTAGTGAGTTGGGCTAGTTAAAAGGGATTTTGGTTTACTTTTTGGGATAATTCAGGCTTCTGATGTTCTCCTTGATATGGACCTTTAGCATCCTAGCAGGTTTAATTTCTAGTGATTTTTTTTTTGGACGAGTTTCCTGTTCTTTTGATTGTACTGTAAGATGCTGTTCCTTTCTTTTTTCTTGTATATCTATACAAGTAAATGCATAATAAAAAAAATTGTGGTGTTTCTTGCCGCGGGCCAAGCACAGGAGGAAAGAGGACTGCATAGTGTCAGCCAATCACCTGGGATGAAATTCGCTGCTCTCTGATGCTACACTGGGGTTCAGAAAGCAGAGAAAAGGCGGGAGGAGCTGCTTCAAAATGGCTGCTGCAGTGTTGAGCTGCGTGGCAACCCGCCAAAGCCCAATGTAGAAGGAAATGGGCGGGAAGGAACTGCATGAAAGATCACTGAGCACTAACAGCGCAGGCCAAAGAGAGAGGGAGAGCAGATCACTGAGCACTAACAGCGCAGGTTAGAGTGAGAGTGAGAGCAGATCACAGAGCACTAACAGCACAGCAAGAGAGAGGGAGAGCAGATCACTGAGCACTAACAGCACAGGTGAGAGAGAGAGGGAGAGCAGATCACTGAGCACTAACAGCGCAGGTTAGAGGGAGAGGGAGAGCAGGTCACTGAGCACTAAGAGCGCAGGTGAGAGGGAGAGCAAGTCACTGAGCACTAACAGCGCAGGTGAGAGGGAGAGCAGGTCACTGAGCACTAACAGCACAGCAAGAGAGAGAGGGAGAGCAGATCACTGAGCACTAACAGCACAGGCGAGAGAGAGAGGGAGAGCAGATCACTGAGCACTAACAGCGCAGGTTAGAGGGAGAGGGAGAGCAGGTCACTGAGCACTAAGAGCGGAGGTGAGAGGGAGAGCAAGTCACTGAGCACTAACAGCGCAGGTGAGAGGGAGAGCAGGTCACTGAGCACTAACAGCGCAGGTGAGAGGGAGAGCAGGTCACTGAGCACTAAGCGCTGGTTAGAGATAGAGGGAGTAGAGATCACTGAGTACTAACAGTGCAGGCTAGATAGAGAGGGAGAGCAGATCACTGAGCGCTAACAGCACAGGTGAGAGAGAAAGGGAGAGCAGATCACAGAGCACTAACAGCACAGGCGAGAGAGAGAAGGAGAGCAGATCACTGAGCACTAACAGCGCAGGCTAGAGGGAGAGCAGATCACTGAGCACTAACAGCGCAGGCGAGAGAGAGGGAGAGCAGATCACTGAGCACTAACAGCACAGGCGAGAGAGAGAGGGAGAGCAGATCACTAAGCACTAACAGCACAGGCTGGAAGGAGAGGAGATCACAGAGCACTTACAGCGCAGGCTAGAGACAGAGAGCGCGAGAGCAGATCATTGAGCACTAACCATGCAGGTTAGAGGGAGAGGGGGAGCAGATCACTGAGTACTAACAGCACAAGTGATAGTGGCTCCATGAGCACACCTTAAGAGGTGAGAACAGCAGCAACTCTATGAGTTCCCAAAGTGCACGAAAGGAGCTCCTGAGCTTGTGCTAGTGAGCAGTCGTTATGGTTGCACCTCCACATTAGCTACCACTATCGAAAACACTCAATCACTTATTTTATCTTAAAGCTCTCATTCTGCAGACTCCCTCTCACGCCAGACAGATTCGGAGTTCTGAGACACAGAGCTTAAGGAGCAAAACGTCATCAGAGCAATTCACAGGAGTCCAATCAGAATGGAAAAAAGCAGTTTCCACGGGATGACAGACCCCATCTATATTAAAGGTCAATACTTGTGAGAGCTCCTTCGACACCTCATCACCTCTCACCTCTCAGCATCCAGGAACATCAGTTTTGCCACATTATAACATGGCCGAGCCTCCAAGACTGTGCAGTTGGGATACGCCTCTCTACAAAAAATGCAAACACATCTATAAATACAAATGGGTGCTGAAATCATGGGAACTCTTCTAGTGTTGGAGTAAGCAGGGGCCAGGAGGTAGTAGGAGCATGAGGAATACAATACAGGAATGAGAGAACAGCAGAGTTCTGCAGAAGAGAAAGGTGCAGCCCATGCATATATTGTCTTATGTACTTTTTCTGACTTGGCTCTTTTGCACTTTAAGCTCAGTCAAAATCAGGACTAGGATCTGGAACCAGGGATCTTCATTCATAACTACTAGGGATTTTCCCCATTTACATCACCCCCTCCCCTCAAACCTACCTACACTGTACTCACAATCCTCAGCCTGGGGTCAGTCACCAGTGTTTCCCCTCGTCCCCTTAAATCACTGGCCCTAAATCCAAGCACTAAGCATCACCACTATGCAATGAATGGTGGATGCTTGGAATGCCCTCTTGATGGAAGTGGTGGGGGCAAATACAGTGACAGAATTCAAAATGGCATGGGGAAGACACAGTGGATCCCTTTATAGAAACAGGATAAAATCAAAATAAACTTAACTGGCTCTGATTTCTCAACAAGTAGAGGTGACCTGCACAGAGCAGTGGATACACCCTAAAGAAAGGCATGGGGAGAGGTGACCTGCATGGAGTGGCAGATGCACCTAATCTTGCCACCTTGCTGGGCAGACCAAATGACCATGCTGGGCTTTATCTGCAGCAATATATTATGTTACTATCAATGGGCCTCTCTCAACAGGAGCTGAGAGCGTGGCCTCTGCACCATCCCAGCCCTGACCGACTCTGGGCGTGGAAGACCTGAGCTGAGAATTCAACCCAGGTCCTTCCAGTTTAACTGGCCCTGCCTTATTCTTTTCTCAACTTCAGTACAGTATGTGTGAGGGAGAACACTTAACACAGAAAAGCATAGTTACTCACATATAGCAAGTGTTCTCCGGGACAGCAGGAATTAGTCCTCACATGCAGCTAAATAAATAATATGGGTGACGGCATCGATGGAGCCCACGCGGATTCACTTCCCAGCTTTCAAGAAAGCCTTTGGGAGTTAGACCGCACATGTGCGGTCAACTTCCAGCCAAAGGGTGCCATCTTACCTCAGTATGACAACATAGCTTAATCAAGCATAAAAATGAAAAAACAACACCATGGGGAGGAGGGAGGGTTGGGAGGACCGATTCCTGCCGCTTTCTCTGGGAACAAGCAGGAAGTCAGTCCTCACATATGGGACTCCCAAGCTACAGGCTACCAAAAGAACCTGTAGGAGCCATGGGTGACCCAAGAAAGTGAACCGTGCAGGGCAGTAAGGAGCGCTGAATGGCTTGAAGTCCTGTGGTGCAGCCCAAATTGACAATGGAATCACTTCTTCAGTAGCCTGGACACAAAGGGCTGGAGGGAAGGAGTTAACACTGTTCCCCAAAGACGTGACAAAGCTGAGACCTGGCTTCTCCCAGATGATATCACATCTACTGCTGCCCTCTGCCACGGGGGCTATCAGTTCTCCCACACCCCTCATCCCACTGGCTGTGCTGGTGGTGTTGGTTTTCTACTTTCTCCCTCTTGCCAATTCCAACCCCTCCTGCTTCCTCAGTCTCACTCCTTTCTCTCTTTCGAAGTCCACTCCATCCGCCACTTCACTCCACTTCCTTTCCGGGTAGCTGTTATTTATCGACCTCCTGACAAGTCTGCTTCTATCTTTCTCACTGACTGACTCATGGCTTTCCTTCTTTCTGGATTCCTCTTCCCCCACTCTTGTTCTTGGGGACTTTAATATTCATGTCAATAACCCCTCTGATCCTCATGCTTTAAAGCTCCTCTCCCTCACCTCCTCGTTTGACCTCAAACTTTGTTCCCCTGCCCCCACTGACCAGCATGGCCACTGCCTGGACCTGATATTTTTCTCTAGTTCCCTACCCTCGAACTTTTGTAGCTCAGTTCTTCCCTTATCTGACCATCACCTTTTAAGCTTTAATCTTTATCTCCCGCTGCCTCAGCCTCGTCCAATCTCCTCCAACCTATTCAAAAACCTTCATGCTATTGATCCCTTGACTTTCTCTTCCACCATTTCTCCATCTCTTTCCTCCATCTAGTCATCTAAGTCTGTCGACGAGGCAGTAACTTCCTATAATGCTGCACTCTCCTCGGCTCTGGATGCTCTTGCTCCACCCACCCCACGTCCTGTGAGACGTTCTGGACCTCAGCCCTGGCTTTCATCCACTACCCGCTATCTACGTTCCTGTGCCCGTTCTGCTGAGCGTGCTTGGGTCAATTCCCGCTCCCCTGAAGACTTTCTACACTTCAAATTCATGCTTGTCTCTTTCCAGTCAGCCATAGCTCTTGCCAAACAAGACTACTATGTCCATCTGACTAACTCTCTTGCCTCTGATCCTTGCCATCTCTTTACTACTCTCAGCTCTCTCCTTAAAGTGCCTCCGCCTCTGATCCCTCCCTCCCTCTCTGCCCAAACGCTGGCTTACTATTTCCATGACAAAATCCACAAGATCATCCTCCAATTCCCCACAAACTCAGCTATTTCCCCTCCTTCCCTCCCTTCCCTTACTACCCTCTCTTCCTTTCCTGTCACCTCTGAAGAGGAAACTGCACACCTTCTTTCTTCCTCCAAACTCACCACCTGCTCCTCTGATCCTATCCCCACCCGTCTCCTAAGCCCCATCTCCTCCACTGTTGTCCCTTCCATCTCTCATATTCTCAACCTTTCGCTCTCCACTGCAACTGTCCCTGCAGACTTCAAGCATGCTGTGGTCACACCTCTCCTCAAGAAACCATCACTTGATCCCACCTGTCCTTCTCCACCCATCTCTCTCCTTCCCTTCATTTCTAAACTACACTGCTGCTACCTCGACTTCCTCTCCTCTCATGCTCTCCTAGATCCCTTACAGTCTGGCTTTCGTCCTGTACACTCTACTGAAACGGCTCTTGCCAAAGTCTCCAGTCATTTGTTCCTGGCTAAATCCAAGGGCCTGTACTCTGTCTTCATCCTTTTTGACCTCCCTGCTGCTTTTGACACCATTGACCACAATCTTCTCCTCGATACCCTATCCTCACTTGGCTTTAAGGGCTCTGTACTATCCTGGTTCTCCTCCTATCTCTCCCATCGCTCCTTCAGTGTGTGTTCTGGTGGCTCCTCCTCCTCCGCTACCCAGCTCCCAGTTGGTGTACCCCAAGGATCTGTCTTGGGTCCGCTCCTTTTCTCTCTCTATACCCAGTCCCTTGGTGTACTTATCTCTTCCCATGGCTTTCAGTACCATCTGTATGCTGATGACTCCCAGATCTACCTCTATGCCTGAACTCTCTCCGGCAATCCAGACCTGGATCTCTGCCTGCCTTTCTGACATTACTGCCTGGATGTCTCATCGCTGCCTGAAATTGAACATGGCCAAGACTGAACTTCTTATCTTTCCCCCTAAAACCTCTCCTCCTCTTCCTCCTTTCTCAGTCTCTGTGGACAGCTCTGTACTGTTTCCTCGGCCTGCAATCTGGGGGTTGTCTGACTCCTCTCTCTGCTTCTCCACACATATCCATCTCGTAGCTAAGACCTGCCGCTTCTTTCTCGATAACATTAGCAAAATCCGCCCCTTCCTTTCTGAACACACTACTAAAACGCTTATCCACTCCTTGATCACCTCCCGTCTTGACTACTGTAACCTACTCCTTACTGGTCTCCCTTTGAGTCATCTCTCTCCCCTTCAATCTGTTCAACACTCCGCTGCACGGCTAATCTTCCACCAGCCTCGTCATGCCCATATTACTCCTCTTCTCAAGTCACTTCATTGGCTCCCTATCCATTTCCGCATCCAGTTCAAACTTCTCCTGCTGACCTACAAATGCATTCACTCTGCGGCTCCTCAGTACCTTTCATCTCTTATCTCTCCTTATAATCCCCCTCGGGAACTCCGCTCTTCTAGCAAACTACTTCTATCTACGCCCCGCACTCGTACTGCTAACTCCAGACTTCGCTCCTTTCACCTTGCTGCACCTTACGCCTGAAACAAACTACCTGTTGTCTGTACGCCAGGCACCTTCTCTAACACTCTTCAAGTCCAGATTAAAAGCTCACCTCTTTGCTGCTGCATTTGGATCTTGACTCACCTGATCTCCTTTTCTCTCCCTTGTTCCACCCCTACCTATACCTTCCGTGTTTTGTGTTTTGTCTTGACTAGATTGTAAGCTCTGATGAGCAGGGATTGTCTCTTACATGTCTGTGCTGTGCAGCACAGCACAGCACTGCGTACGACTGGTAGCGCTATATAAATGTTGAGTAGTAGTAGTAGTACCTGGATGAAGGCGCTATCGTGGCGTGAGCTCTCTTCCAAGTAGTAATATTGCTGCAAAGGTACGGACTGAAGACCAGGTGGTGGCCCAACAGATATCCTGCAGAGGGACAGAGCACAGATGAGACACGGAGGCTGCCATGGCATGCACATTATGTGTGGTAACATGATGCTCCAGAGAGTGTCAAGTCTGCTCATAGGCAAAAGAGATGCAGTCTACTACCCTGGCAGACAGGGTATGATTAGAGACCTCAACCCCCAGACTGTGATGTCATAGGAGACAAACAGTTGTGACGAGCGGCGATGGGCCTGTGTCCTCTGGAGGTAGAAAGCCAGTGCCCTCTTCAAATCCAAGGTGTAGCGAGGCCTGGGGAAAAAGGGAGGAAGGACCATCTCCTGGTTCATGTGAGAAGTGGAGACCACCTTAGGCAGGAATTTCGGGTGAATCCGGAGAATGACCCCGTTCTTGTGGAACCTGAACATAAGATATGCCATACTGGGTCAGACCAAGGTCCATCAAGCCCAGTATCCTGTTTCCAACAGTGGCCAATCTTGGTTACAAGTACGTGGGGTAGGGCCTGCAGCTCACTAACCCTCCTGGGTGAAATGAGTGCTACCAGGAACACTACTTTCCATGATAAGAACTTGAGATGGTACACAGCCAGAGGCTCAAAAGGGGGAGTCATCAGCTTCCCAAGGACAACATTCGGGTTCCATGCCACCAGCAGAGGGTGGATAGGGGCCATAAGAGGAAAATCCTCCTCATAACAGCCCACAAGGGAGTGCACAGAGATGTGCTGCCAGGGCACTGAGCTGCACCTCGAGTTGGACTTTAGACCAGCCTGGGCGAGGTGCAGAAGATATTGCAAGACGTCCTGCACCGAGCAAGAGAAAGGGTTGAGATTCTTGTCTGTGCACCAGACCAAGAATCTACACCATTTGAAGGCATACGCGCACTGTGTTGAGTCCTTGTGTGATGCCAGTAGGACGTCCTCCACGTTACTGGAAAGGTGAAGTTGTGCTAGGGCTAGAAGTTCAGCATCCATATCATCAGGGAGAGGGATTGGAGGTTGGAGTGGAGAGGGTCCTGTCCGAGCAAATCTGGGGTTTGTCCTAGGCGTATTGGGGCTGCTCAGGACAGTTGCAGGATGTGTCCTTTCTCCCCTGTTTGGTATGCATGACTTACTCTCTCCTGTCCTATTAATATTGCAACTTATTTTTCTTTTCTAGGCCAATGGCCATTCCTGTGATTTTTTTTGACAATTGTGCACCGCTTTACTTTCATAATTGAAAGGCGGTATATTAAGTTCAATAAGCATAAACAAAGGGAACCATGGCTGCCTGGCCACAGAGAAGCAATAAGAATTACCAAGGCCCAGTCTGACTGAACCTTGAGCAAGGTCTTGGGAACTAGGGGAGTAGGCGGGTACGCTTACAGCAGACTCCCAGACCAGGACAGGAGGAAGGTGTCTGCTGCCACCCATTCCAGGGTCTGACTCTGGGAGCAGAAACACGGCAGCTGCGTGTTCTCAGGGCTGGTGAAGAGGTCCATTGGGTCCCCCAATATCGAAAGATGGAGGTGGCCACTGCTGGGTTGAGGTGCCACTCGTGGGGCTGAAGGACTCTGCTGAGTCTGTGACCAGATTGTCCTGGCTCAGTAGGTAGATCGCACGGAGGGTCATGCCCTTCTCTGTGGCAAAGGTCCAGAGGCAAACTGTATCCCAACAGAGAGGGTACGAGCCTGTTCCCTCCTGTTTGTCCATCTGAACGAGGACAAACTGACCTGCCAGGTGGGCCTGGAATAAACAGCTGAGTTCCAGGAGGTTGATCTGGAGAGTACTTTCCTCCCAAGTCCAGACACCCTGCGACTGGAGACCATCACAATGGGCTCCCTAGCTGAGCCTGGAGGCATCCGTGGTCAGAATGCGTTGGGCCAGTGGAGTCTGGAAGGGAAGGCCCACCATGAGATTCTGTCGGTTCTGCCACCAGGCCAGAGAGGCTGCCAGAGGTTGGGTGATCTGGATCCGATCCTATAGTTGGCCTGTGGCCCGAGTCCATTGAGAACTGAGGGTCCACTGAGCCTGTGCATCTTAGATGGGCCTGCAGGGTTATGTGAACCGTCGAGGCCATGTGCGATCCTGTATCTCTTTTGCTAAGGTCACCAGATGCAGCGCCTTGTCTAAAGGGAGGAAGACTCTGGCCTGGATAAAGTCCAGAAGGACGCCTATGAACTCCAGGCGCTGGATCGGTAGCAGATACGACTTGGGAAGTTGATCATGAACCCCAGATGCTGCAGTACCCTGATGGTGTGGTGGGCCATGTGACAAACCTCCTCTGGTGAGATGGCCTTTAGGAGCCAGTCGTTCAGAAAGGGGAAAAGACAAAGACTCCCAGCAAGTGGAGGTGAGCAGCGACTTCTGCCAGGCATTTGGTGAACACCCAGAGGGCAGAGAGGCCAAAGATGAGCACCCTGTACTGGTAGTGCAGCCTCCAATGATGAAGTGGAGGTACTAACAGTGCCGGGTATGGATCAGGATGTGGGTGTATAGGTATCTTTGAGATCCAAGGAAAACAGCCAATCTCCCCGCTGAAGGTAGACAGCAATGTGCCAAGGGATAGCATCTTGAACGTTCCTTGACCAGAAAGCAGTTTAGGTCCCACAGATCCAGGATGGGTCGAAAGCCTCCTGTCTTTTTTGGGATGAGGAAGTACCAGGAGTAGAACCCCGTGCTCCAGAGTGGCTGAGGGACTGGTTCTACCGCCCAATCCTCGAGCAGGGACTAGAGTTCCTTCTGCAGGAGCTCTCTATGCAGGGAGCTCATGGAAAGTTCTCCTGCAAAGAAGAGAGGAGGTATCTGGTCAAAGTGCAGAAGGTAACCCTCCCACACCACTTGCAGCACCCAGCCAGAGGTGAGTGAAGTAAACCAGACGTCCTCCCTTATGCCTTGGGCCTTCTCCCTCGGTGGGGAATTTGGGCTATGCCCAAGGTGTCAAAAGCCCCCCCAGGTTGTGGCTGGGGCGCTGTTTGGGGTTTGGGAGTGTTCTGCTTACGGGGACTGTGCCCCTGGCCCTTCTGACCCTGCTGGGCTGCCTGATAGGCCGAAAATTGGAGTTATTTTCCATAAGTCTTTTTTGCCTTTGGGAAGAAGGGCTTTTTCCCCGAAGCCTTCCAGCGGAAAGGGTCAGCGGTCTTCTGGGACTGTGGTCTTTTGGGACAGCGGTCTTTTGGGACAGCCTAGTCCTGGTCATAAACTCTGACTCTAACTCAGCCACCTTGTTGGTCATTGGTTTGCCAGAGAGGTTCTCTCCTCGGCAGGGGACATCGGCCAGTTTGTCCTGTATCCATTGTTCCAAGTCAGAGGACTGTAGCCAAGCCAGGCGGCAGACACTAATGCCCACCACAAAAACATGAGCGACTGACTAAAAGCAGTCATAGGCTGCTTGAGTCTGGAATTTGGAGCATTCCTTGACTGAGGATATGAGGGTCCGGAAGTACTTGAGAGAGTCACCTGTCAGCCCAGCTGTGAACCTGGCGAGCTCCTTCGCCAGGTCCCTCAGGTATATGCCCATGTACAGCTGGTAAGCCTGGATGCAGGCCGCGAGCATTGAGCCCTGGTAGCACTTTCTGCCAAACCCATCCATGGTGCGGACCTCCCTACCAGGGGGCACAGAGGATTGCATCTTCTGACTCTTTATTCAATGCATGACTGACTCCACCACCATGGAGTTGTGAGGCAGCTGTGTCTTCTGAAAGCTGGGGCTCTTGCCAACTCGATACTGGGAATCAAGTCGCTGGCTCACTATTGACACCATCACTGGGACCTCCCACATCCTGAACAGCAAACGCTCCAGGATGGGGGAAAACAGCACCGTCAGTGTCTCCCTCTAAGGGGCCTCGTACTGGAGGATCTCCAAGTCCTCAGCTCAAAGCTTGTCCTCTGGCTCTGTCACAAAGTCCAGGGCCTTTAATATCCTCTGGACAAACTCAAGGAATATAAGGTCCTCAGGCGGAGACCTCCAGCGTTCCTAAGGGTGGGACAGTTCAGAAGTAATATCCCTGTGTAACATGGTGTCGGGCGATTCGTTGTCAGTCTCCCAACCCGATGGAGTTGGACGAGACTTCGTGACCTGGAAGGTGGTCAGAGTGATGAGCTGCTGGCGCCGATGGAGAGCAAAGTTCCCAATGCACCGACCCTGAGATGCTCAGAGGAGAGTCGCGCCTCCAAGCGAGCGAATCGTTCCACACCAGCTTGACATCCTCTGGGGAGGTCCTCACACCCAGAGGCTCTGGGCCCCACTGTGCCTTAAGGAAGGCAGCTAAGCCATCCTGGCTTTGATGAAAGTAGGCTCCGCAGTGACCGTTTCAGGCCTCAAAAGCATCAAGCCCAAAGCAGACTCTCTCGGAGGCGAATCACCAATGATGATCGTGTCGGAGGACCGAGCCTGATCACCCGACATAGTGGGAGTCTCCTCCCACTGGGACAGCTTCGAAGGCCACTCCCAGCCATTGCTCTCAGCATCGGGTCGAGGGATCCCAGATAACAGAGGTCTTAACCCAGGCTCCAGGATCGGATTTTGACTTGGAAGATGTCTTGGACCCGTGGGGGGAGGTCCTCTGAGGGCAACCCCTGATCCACGGCTCCTTGACATCGGGGGCTCGGATTGAGTACGTACATGCGACGCTGAGTCATCAGACGCAGACTTTGAGGGCAGCGATTCCAGACTCTATGCCAGCACCATAGCAGAGGCCTTTGAGCCAAAAGCTCCCTCTGCTGCTTTTCATGATTCCTCCAGTTCTTGCTCGACATCTGCAGGCAGAGTGGGCAAATGGAGTCATTGTGATCGGCACAGAGGCACTTGATACAGCAACTGTGGCGGTCCTTTATGGAAATGATAAGGGGGCATTTGTCACTTTGCTTAAATCTGCTATCCGAAAACACAGCGGGGAGGACGGCAGCCGTGAGATCAAACTCGGACATCTCGGTCAGGGAGCACATGAGAGAAGCCTCGCACACAAAGTGATGCAAAGGAGAGGGCAGACTCGGGCGGCAAGAAGGTGATCGGGAACAGACCGGCAAAAAGAGAAAAAACGCTAAGATGAAGAGTTGGAAAATTCCACTTTTACCAGGGATGACAGACAGGACCGTCTGCAGGGCTCCACAGAAAATAAAAGACTGAGGTAAGAGGGCACCCTTGGATGGGAAGATGACTGCGCATGAGCAGTCCAACACCCAAAGGCTTTCTTTGAAAGCTGGGGAGTGAATCTGCACGGGCTCCATCGATGTCGACGTCATCCGTATGTGAGTACTGACTTCCTGCTTGTTCCCTGAGAATATATGTTATTAATTTGTTTAGTTTCCTTCCTGGTGCAACAGTATGTATCTCAGTTCATCTCACTTTCTCTACTTTTATTTCATGTATTTAAAACATTTATATAGTCAACCTATCACAACCTTCCTAGGTGGGCAACAAACATTCATAATAGTAATATTATTACACAAAAAAAAAAACACAGCTTAGGATTCCCTGAGCTAATCCCATGCTTTCTGGACGTCTCCTGCTCTTTCTGTTCTCAGCGCCTGTTCTGAGAGCCTTCTCCATGTATCCATCACTTAGTTTGCATAAAAATTCTCATCTGACTAATTAAGGAAGATGGAGACGGCTCTTGCCCCTTCCTCATGTGGTTTGCATGTGTCTGCTTACCTGCAACTGCTCCCAAATACGAGAGAATCACCTGATGAAGCATAAGTCTCCGCAGACTACAGTCTGACCCTGCCACATGAAAAGCATCTCAACAAACCCTCAGGGGCATGCCTGGAGGAGGATAGGGATGTCCAGCAGATAGAAGGGGCAGCAGAAAGAAAGCAAGTGCATGGGAAAGAAGACAGTGGGGGAGAATGGTGGAAAAGGGAAAGAGACCCTCAAAATTGTCATATCTGTGTCCTCCCACTTCCATACTGAGTAAGGAACGAATCCAATAGTACAAACTACTCCCCAGGAAGCACAGGCAACTACCGTGTAAATGGACCCCAATGACAAATGGAACCATTTGGAAACATCTGAACTCACTCAAAATGCTTCTTGATCTTCTCTGCTTCTGCGTATTTGGAAATTCCATTTATAAATAAAGTGCGTTTCACCTGCAAGAGACAAGGATCCACTTCAGTGCAAAAGGAATAAGCTCACTGGTCAGTCAGAGTGGGAATAACACTGCATGTGCGTGTTGGCTACTATTTATACTACTGCCACTAAGGAAAGATTCTGGTCTGCTGTCTACTATGGGATATTTAATGGAAGTTTGCCCTTTGCTTCTACATTATTATATTCTTTGGTTTGTTGTCACTGAAAATGTTCCGTTCTATTGCTTTATATTTATTATGGTTAATCTGCATTTGTATGTCCTGATTTTTTTAATGATTTTATAGCAGTATCTGGTTACACAATTTGCTGTACACTGTTTTGGTGGTTCCTGAGAAACACTTTATACATTTCAATAAAATAAAATGTGTCCAATGATACAGGTACTAGTCAATTCAGCAGTGATGTCTGATATGGTTACAGATGAGAGGGAGCTAAGGAAGACACACTGAAACAGCAGACTATACCCAGATCTCTGCACCTGGAGGGACTTTAGCTACAGCATTTGCCTCATGTCACACAGCACCGTAGTGAACAAGAAAGGTTCCTCTACGCCTCTAATGACAGAGCTGATGGATGAGACAATCCTTTGGTCTCTGTGGGATTTAAAGTCAAAGATCTTATGCATCTCGTCCCTTTTCCCTATGTTACCACACATGATGGGTCACTAGAAGACGGTTCCATCCTGAACAAAGCTAAAACATGAACAGCATTTCTAACACAAGAAGACTGTTAACCTCTGCTGTCTACGTTCCAGTCAGAGCTGTGCGACTCCGTATGTGCATTTAGCATAGTTACTCACCTGTAACAGGTGATCTCTGGGAACAGCAGGAATTTAGTCCTCACATATGGGTGTCGTCGGTACCGACGGAGCCTGCGTGGGAACGCCCCCCAGCATCCAATTAGAAAGCTTTTGGGAGCATCCCACAGCGCCTGCGCACTGCCTTCCCGCCTTTCCCAACTGCCTCTCTCCAGTTGAGTTTTAAAGCTGAGACAAAGAGAGAGAGAGGAAAAGGGAAAGAGATAGATAGAGAGATACAACTCCTAGGGGAGGTGGGTGGGTTGTGAGGACTAAATTCCTGCTGTTCCCGGAGATCACCTGTTACAGGTGAGTAACTATGCTATCTCCAGGAACAAGCAGGAATGTAGTCATCACATATGGGGACTCCCTAGCTTTAAATGCCAGGGAGAGACCCCAGAAGTTGTGTGTCCCTGAGAAGGGCTCCACTTCCCCTCATGGATCTCTGGCATCCTACCAGGGATGGTGGGTAGGAGTTGATTAGGTAGGAACAGGTGTTGGAGAACAGCCTGACCAAACAAGGCATCCCAGCAGGAGTCCTTGTCCAAGCAGTAATGAGCTGTGAAGGTATGAACCGAGGCCCAGGTGGCTGCTCGACAGATGTCGTCGATAGACACAGAGTGCAGATGAGCCATTGAGGTTACCTTGGCTCTCACATTGTGAGCTGTGACATGGCCCTCCAGAGAAAGGTTCTTACTCTGATAGGCGAAAGAAATACACTGAGAAATCCAGTTAGATAGTGTTCTCTTGGAGACTGGAAGTCCCAAATGAGAAGGATCAAAAGCAACAAAGAGTTGAGAGGACTTTCTATGTTGCTGTGTTCTTTGTAAGTAAAAGGCTAAAGCTCTTTTACAGTCCAAGGAATGAAGATTCCTCTCTGCATTTGATGCATGAGGCCTTGGAAAAAACACAGGTAGGTAGACCGCTTGGTTCAGATGAAAAGGCGAGACCACCTTTGGCATAAAGTGTGGATGAGTCCTAAGGACTACCTTGTCATGATAGAACCTTGTATAAGGTGGATTAGCTACTAGCGTTTGCAACTCACTAATGCGACGTGCTGATGTGATTGCAATAAGAAAGATAACCTTCCAGAAAAGGAATTTTAAGGAGGTAGTAGCTAAAGGTTCGAAGGGTGGCTTCATGAGCTGCCCAAGAACCAGGTTTAAGTCCCATGCCACCGGTGGTGGCCTAATAGGAGGCTTAGTTAGAAGAAGGCCTCTCATAAATCTTGCTATAAGAGGATGAGAGGAAATAGGCTGTCCATTTAGAGGCTTAAAGGAAGCTGTAATAGCACTCAAATGGACCCTTACTGAGTTAGTCAAGTCCTGCATTGGATAAATGAAGGAGATATTCCAGCAATGATTCCAGAGGTATCACAAGGGGGTTAAGACCCTTTTTCGAAAAGCCTTTAGGTAAACCTTTTCCACTTGAAAGCATAAGAGCGTCTTGTGGAAGGTTTCCTGGAAGCAAAAATATCATCTTTTACTTGCTGAGGGAGATTAAGATCATGAAGATCCAGGCCTTCAGCAACCAAGCCCTGAGATGCAGAGACTGGGGATTGGGATGCCATAACATTCCGTCCTCCTGAGATAGGAGATCTGGAGCAGACCCTAACTCCAGGGAGGGAGCTTGAGAGAGATGTAGAAGCAGAGGGTACCACACTTGCCGTGGCCAATGTGGAGCTATGAGAATCATATGGTCTCTGTCTCTCTGAAGCTTGAACAGGGTTTTGGGAATTAGGGGAATGGGTGGAAAGGCATACAGGAAGTCTTGACCCTAGTAAAGGAGGAAAGCATCCCTGGCCTGAGACCCCTGAGCTGGAATTCTGGAACAGAACCGGGGAAGTTTGGCATTCCACGGACTTGCAAAGAGGTCTATGTCCGGGGTTCCCCAAATTTGAAAAATCTTGGTCACCTGGGTCTGCATGCAGAGACCACTCGTGTGGAAGCAGAACTCGACTGAGTCTGTCTGCCCAAGAGTTTTGTATGCCTGGAAGATACACTGCCAGGAGATGAATCTGATGCTCTCTGGCGAGGGCCCATAGTCGCAAAGCTTCGTTGCAAAGCGACAGAGAGCCTGTTCCCCCCTGCTTGTTCACACAGAACATGGCTACTTGATTGTCCGTATGAATGAGGACTGTCTTGTAGCTGAGCAGGGTATGGAACACTCAAAGAGCAAGGAAGATTGCTCTGAGTTCCAAGAGATTGATATGCAGATGAGTCTCCTAAGGAGACCAGGTGCCTTGGGTGGAGAGGTCTTGCAGATGAGCTCCCCAACCCATCGGAGAAGCATCTGTTGTGAGAGTTGCTTGGCGTAAAGGTTATTGAAAAGGGGACCCCAGCAACAGGTTTTGAGTGGACTTCCACCACTGGAGGGACAAAATAAGGCGACTTGTGTTTGCTATTTTGTCTGACAGGCATCCTGATGCCTGGGTCCATTGAGTGGATAAAGTCCACTGGGCTGCCCTCATATGGAGGCGAGCATAGGGCACCACATGCACGGTGGATGCCATGTGGCCTAGTAGTTGTAACATTTCTTGAGCAGTGAGATGAGACTTTAGCACTGCTTGAGAAGCTAACTGCACCATGCGAAGACAATGGGCCTGGGGGAGGTAGGCCCTTGCCTTTCTGGTATCCAGCAAAGCTCCTATGAACTCCAAAGACTGAGTGAGAGTTAGAATGGATTTTGGGATGTTTATTACCAGACCCAAATACTGAAGGATATGCATTGTGCAGGATAGAGAAGTCCTGGCTTCTGACTATGTTGGGGCTCGAATGAGCCAGTCATCTAAGTAGGGGAAGACGAATATCCCTAGAGTGCGGAGAAATGCTGCTACAACAGCCATGCATTTCGTGAACACCCTTGGTGCTGAGGCCAGGCCAAATGGAAGCACCCTGTATTGGTAGTGCTTTCCCTGAAAAAGGAACCGAAGGAACTTTCTGTGAGTTGGATGGATGAGAACATGGGTGTATGCATCCTTGAGATCTAGAGAACAAAGCCAATCCTGACTCTGAAGGTATGGCAGCAGAATTCTGAGAGAAATCATTTTGAATTTCTCTTTGACAAGGAATTTGTTCAATTCTCTGAGGTCCAAGATAGGTCTGTATCCCCCTGTTTTCTTTGGGATAAGGAAATAGGGGGAGTAAAACCCCGTACCCTGATGAGGAATGGGTACTTCTTCTATCGCCCCTTGGGAAAGAAGGATAGTGACCTCCTGACCTAACAGGTTGATGAGAGGTGTCGGAGAATTGAACTGCCTTATTACTGTGGGAGGGGGCATGCTTGAAAAATGAAGCCTGTACCCCTCCTTTATGATGAAAAGTGTCCAGTGCTCTGCTGTTATCTGCCACCATCTGGGGGAAAAGTGACATAACCTTCCTGGAATGGTGGAAGGCTCTGGTCCCACGAGAGCCAGGAAGGCTAAGTTCTCTAGCTGAAAGTCAAAGGCCTTGTGGAGGCTGAGACTGCTGAGACGGTTGAGGTTTAGCAGTCTTTGCTTTCTTCTGCTTGGGTGGTTGCTGACCTTTCCTGACAAGCTGACCTGCAGAACGTCCCTGCTGAGCATAAGCAGGATAATATCTTTTCTTCTTAGAAAAGAATGGTTTCTTGAACGATTTCTTTCTAGCAGGATCAGCTGTGGACTTAGATAATCTATCTAAGGTAGAGTTGTCAGCATCCAACTCATTGGCCTTTTCCTGCCAATCTCTACCAAACAGGTTCTCACCAGTACAAGGTATATTTCCCAATTTGTCTTGTACCCAGAGCTCCAGATCAGATGCCTGGAGCCAAGCAATTCTATGTGCGCCTATGGCAATGGCAGAAGTTCTGCTTATGCACTCAAAGCAGTCAAAGGCTGCACAGTTGACAAATTTAGAAACATCTTGGGCATGTTTGACCAATGTGAGAAAATCCTGTCTTCTATCCTCAGGAAGAATAGGACTCAAGGCCTCTAAATCATCTGTGACCTCCTTCAGGAACATTCCCATGTAAAGACTATAGGAACTGATCCTGGCAGAAAGCATGGAAGCTTGGAAGACATGACATCCAAAAGCATCCAGGGTTCTGCACTCACGTCCTGGAGGATTAGAGGCGTGCCTCTTTGCACTCTTAATCCTTCTCATAGCTGATTCCACTACAATAGAGTGGTGAGGAAGCTGAGTTTTCTGGAAGCCAGGACAAGGAAGGACTCCATACAGTCTGCGAGAATGAGGAGAGGTGGTAAGAAGTGTCTCCCACATCCTTAACATGAGATCATGCAAAATCTCATGAATGGGCAAGGTAGCTGCCTCCTTAGGAGTTTTGGGATATTGTAAAATTTCCAGCTCCTTAGCTCTTGGCTCTGTTTCAGGGGCCACAGTAATGGACAGACCCTGAGCCACCTCCCTGATAAAATCCTGGAAGGAAATATCCTCTGGAGGAGACATCCTGCGCTTAGGGGAGGAGGGCTCCTCTGGGAGAAGCATTCCTGCATCGACAGAACTGTCAGAATCCTCAGATTCTTCTGAGGACTCTAAGTATCGTCTGTCCGGATGCTCTTGAAGAGCCCGATACCCGTACCGACCGAAGTCGGAACCGGGAGTAATCGGTACCAGGGTATTGGTACCCGAGGGCATCGGATGACTGGGTACCGGCAAAACAGACAACGATGCCAATTTCGATGCTATCGGTACCGATACCGATGCCGGGGCCGGTACCGGCCGGATTGTCTGTCGCAGTTCCGAGGGCGTCGATGCCGCAAGGAGAGCCGCCAGACTGCGCTCAATAGCCAGGACTCTCTGGTCTATCGACACTGCCGATGCCTGGATGACGGTACCGGAGAAGACCGCCGGTACCCCAGAGCATGGCACCAGTAGTTCTGCTGAGGTCGAGGCCTCAAGAACATCCTGGAGCCCCGATAATGCTTTGGAAGCCGAAGCCTCCTGCCGGGGCAATTTTGCCAGTGCAGAATCCTCAAGGGCAACGCCAGAGGCATCTCGATGCTTAGAAGGAGATTTACCCTTGAGAACCGGCTGGATTTATGTTTAGTTACCTGAGATCCATGGGAGCAAGAGGAAGCCCTGGAAGACGTCGATGCCACCGAAGCTGCATCAGATGGAAACAGGGTACTGAGCTTAGCAGCTCGGTTCTGCCGACCTATTTTAGACATCATGGCACAGGACAAACAATCCGTGATGGAGTGGTCAGGACCTAAACATTTTAGAGACCATTCATGGGTGTCGGTGACGGAAATGGTACCGCCACACTTGGTGCACGTTTTGAAACCTGAAGCAGGTTTCTCCATTGTAGGAAAGATTTTTGGGCCTAAGGCCCAAAAAGGCACATGCACCTTGGAAAAAAATAGGAAAAGTCCTAGTATATACATATACATATTTTTTTAAAGACAGAAAATAAGAAGAAAAAAACGGTGGTACCGGTAAAGCGTCGAGGAAGGCAGACGCGACCACAAAAAAAGAAATAAAGAAGAATTCTTCTGCGGTGACAGGAACGACCTGCTGGCTCAGCGGAAAACGAAAAACTGGAGAAAGGCAGTTGGGAAAGGCGGGAAGGCAGCACGCAGGCGCTGTGGGATGCTCCCAAAAGCTTTCTAATTGGACGCTGGGGAGGGTTCCTGCGCAGGCTCCGTCGGCACCGACGATACCCATATGTGATGACTACATTCCTGCTTGTTCCTGGAGATAGCATGTAACATCTCACAAGACACTGGCTGATTAGAACATAAGAAATGTCATATGGGGTCAGACCAAAGGTCCATCAAGCACAGTATCCCATTTCCAACAGTGGTCAATTCAGGTCACAAATACCTGTCACATTCACAAAACGGTAGACAGATTCCCTGCTGCTTATCCCATGGGAAGCAGCGGATTTCCCTGATCACCTCTGATAATAGTTTATGGAACTTGTGAAAACCTTTTTCAAACTCAGTTACACTAACAGCTTTTACTACATTCTCCAGCAACAAATTACAGAGTTGCCTGCTTTCTTTTGAGACTACAAGGGCCTACTTAATTCGAACAAATTAATTCTAAGCCTCTACAGAGCAAGACAAAAACTATTTTTATTTTTTAAATAAAATCAAACATATTTCCAAATAAACCCACAGTCTCTCTTCTATTTCCAAGCTTTTAAGAACATAAGAAATGCCATACTGGGAAGGATTAAGGTGCATCAAGCCCAGTATTATTTTCAACAGTGGCCAATCCAGATCATAAGGACCTGGCAGGTTCCCAAAAAAGCACACGGATTCCACAAGGCTCGCCCCGGGGTAAGCAATGATTTTCTCAAGGCTTACACTGTAGCTTCATTGTGTGTCCTCTAGTTTTTCTACTTTTTGATGGCATAAACAACTGATCTACGTTTACCCGTTACACTCCATTCATTAATTTATAGGCTATCATATCCCTTCTCACATTTCTTTTCAAAATTGAAGAGCCCTAACCTTTTCAGCCTCTCCTCATAGGGGTATCCTTCCATTCCCTTTACCAATACCATACCTTTTCTAATTCTGCTATATCCTTTTTAAGGTATGGCGCTAGAATTGCACACAATATTCAAGATGTGGTTGCACCATAAATGATACAGAGGCATCATAATATCCTTGGTTTTATTCTCCATTTGATCACCTTACTCATTTTTCTCATTCATTTATGAGTATGTTAAAAAGCAGCGTGCCCAGAACAGATCCCTGTGGTACTCCATTATTCACTTTTCTCCATTGAGAAAATTGGCCATTTGGCCCTACCCTCTGCTTTCTATCTTTTAAGCAGTTCCTTATCCACCACAGAACACTGCCTCCAGTCCCATGACTTTAATTTCACCAAGAGCCTCTCATGAGTGACCTTGTCAAAGGCTTTCTGAAAAGCCAGATACACTATATCTACCGGCTCACCTTTGTCTACCTGTTTATTCGCAACTTCAAAAAAATACAGCAGATTAGTAAGACAAGACTTTCCTTGGCTAAATCCATGCTTGCTTTCTCCCATTAAACCACAACAAACCGGCCAGTAATTTTATTCTTTATAATTATTTCTACCATTTTGCACAGTGCCGACGTCAGGCTCATCAGTCTGTAGTTTCCTGGATCACCCCGGCAACCCTTTTTAAAAATTGGCGTTACATTGGCCATTCTCCAATCTTCCGGTACTACAGATGGTTTTAATGATACTTCACAGATTACTAATAGCAGGTCTGCAATGTCATACTTTCAACATCCTCAGATGTATACCATCTGGTCCAGGTGATTTGCTAATCTTTACTTTATCATATAGTTGTAATACATCTTCCCGGTTTATCAATATTTCTTTCAATTCTTCTGATACATCACCTTTTCAGGCTCGAGTAACTTCCCCTACCTCTTTTTCAATAAAGACCAAAGCTAAGAATTCATTCAGTATCTCCGCTATGGTCTTTTCCTCACTTAGCACTCCTTTTAATCACCAACTTTGCAAGCAATGTTCACTTTCCAGAGAGGCTTCATCTGCTCCCTCAGAAAAGAAGTTATCTGTTGAGATCCTATTCCTAGAGGAAATGCTTCCAACAAACTTCTTTGATGATTAATGTTGCCATTAATTTGTTAGAGCAGCCATTCTCAACCCAGTAATCGGGACACACCGAGACAGTCATGTTTCAGATAACCACAGTAAGTATGCAAGAGGCAGATTTGCATACTATCCTCATATGCATATTCATTGTGGTTATCCTGAAAACAAGACTGGCTACTGCTACTAATCATTTGTATAGCGCTACAAGGCATACGCAGCACAGTACATATAGATGTAAGACAGTCCTGCCCATCAGAACTTACAATCTAATCAAGACAAAAAAATCACAACAAAACCAAGAACTAGAGTATAAGAAACATCTAAGTAGTGGACAAAAGAGTGAGGAGCATCAAGATCCAAAAGCAGCCTGAAAGAGGTGATTTTTTAGCCTAGATTTGAATAGGGCTAGAGAAGGAGCCCAGCACACAAACTCAGGTAGTTTGTTCCAGGCATATGGAGCAGCAAGGTAGAAAGACTGAAGTCTGGAGTTGGCATTGGCTGAGAAGTGCACAGACAGTTGTTGTCAACGTTATTGGCATCCTTGCATTTTAGGTATGTTGTGTACAATATCTTGAGAAATAATTGGAAATAGTCCAACTGTATGTCATCATAATATTTAAATAGTATGTTCAAAGGTATACAACAAAGAGATGTCATCTGTACAACTTTGACAGTCATTTCTGAGAAAAAACAAATATGACCTGGGCAGGATTAATGGCACTCTTCTCTAATATTTGGTTGCATAACTCTTGACAGTGATGACAGTTTCCAAACGTTTCTTGTAGCCATCTGTAAGTTTTGTATATCTGTCTGCTGATAGTTTCTCCCACTACCCTTTCAGTGAAAAAGTATTTCCTGACATTGTCTTTCAGTTTACCCTCTTGCAGCTTCATGTTATGCCTTCTAGCTCTACAGCTCCCTCGTCTTCGAAAATGATTTATTTGTTCATTCATCAATACTCTAAGTTTCTCCCACTCTTCAACTACGATTTGTTCCAGCTCATGAATGTTTCTAGGATTCCTTTTACCAATGGCAGATTTCAGCTCTTGCCAAAGGTTCTCAATTGCATTGAAATCAGGACTTATTGCTGGCCGGTTTAAAGCAGTCCATTTTTCCTTTTAAACCATTCTTTTGTACTTTTGGATGCATGTTTTTGGTCACTGTCCTGCTGGAGAACTCTTGACATTCGACCCAGACCTAGCTTTCTGACACTAGGTAGCACATTTCACTCCAAAATATCTTGATAGTCCTCTGACTTCATGATTTCTTTAATACATTCCAGGCCTTCAGTTCTCGGGGCAGCAAAATAACCTCACATTATGGAACCTCCACCATATTTAACAATAGGAAGAATGTTTTTTTCCCTTATAAGCTGCATTTCTTCTCCTGTAAATGTATCACTGGTCTGCATTGCCAAAGACCTCAAGATTGATTTCATCTGTCTACAGAACATTTTTCCAGAAGGATTGTGGTTTCTCAAGGTAGGTTTGTGCAAAGATCAGGCATGCCCTGTTATGTCTCTCTTTGAGCAGTGGGGTCCTCCTTGACCTTCGCCCATGAAGTCTTTCTTTATTTAGTACACGACATAAGCTGCGGGTTGAAACCACCATTCCAGATTGTTCCAGGTCAGCCTTAACTCTTGGGATGTTGTATGTGCTGTTTTTCCAACAGTTCGTACTAACCTTCAAAGACTTCTTGGATTAATTTTCCTCTTCCCATCATGTCCTGGGAGGTTCTTGACAGTAAGCACAAATCACCAAAAAAGTTACAAATTATAAGCTACCCAAAACAAAACTCAATGTTCCCTAAGACGACCCAGTCTTCCGGATTGAAGATTGAGGTTCACTGATTAGATGCTCTATGGATCGGGTGCTATTTAGTTTGCTGAGTAAAAGTTTGTGCTTTCTGGATTGAGATCCCTTCGCTTGGATGTCAATTGACATCTTCTGCAGGAACTGGATTCCAGACATAGAAGGCTATTTGACTGATGGCAGATTCTGGTGCCTGTTGATATGGAGCTTTGGTATATGGAAGTATAATGTGACTATGGATGGATAGTACACATGGTATGAATTTATATACAGAATGAAATTATACGAAATCTTACAAAATTATATGATTTATGAAAAATATGGTGTTTGATATCAGAATCATTTGATATAGTGTGGGTTATGGTTAATAAGGTTAATAACTGTCAAAAGAAATGTAATTTGTGAATCTATCCAGAGTGTGGTCATTTGTATAAATGTTTTTATATATTCACTATGAGTGATTTGATAGGGACGTTTTTATATTAAATAAAGATTAAAGAGAGTTCTTCACACACTCCATATTTGTGATTCCATTAGTGAAGATATTATTTATTATAAAATAATTCTATACCTTTAAGGTGGATAGGTTACACTGAGTTTTTGTTTTAGGTTCTTGACAGTTCCATCAGCAAAAAACTTCTTAATAACATTGCAAACTGTAGACACAGGAATCCCAAGGTCTTTGGAGATTGCCTTGTACCCCTTTGAAATTTGATGTTTGGTGATAATGGCTTTTCTGACTGTCTCAGGCAGCTCTTTTTGTCTTCACCATTGTGAAAATGGAACAGGGAGTGAATGTGACCATTTGGAATATTAGAGCCATTATTCCTTGGTTGATTCAAGTCATGTGAATAATGACAACTGATCACAGTTTAGTCTAATTTTACTACAATGGGAATGTGGTTCTTCTGTTCATCAGGGTGCAAAAAATCATGTCCTATCCAAAAAGGCACAACAGGTCCACTGCAAAAACATTCATAAATTCAGGGAGACCTTATTATGTGCTCATATATTATGACTCTAAACCTTATAGAAAAACAACTTTTTTGTTAGACTGTTTGCCTTGAAAGGATTTCCTTTCGCGCGGCATAACCTTCCGTTTTTCTCTTATAATAAGGCTACAATCCCCATTTTGAAGTAATCGGAGGGACAATGCAAAATCCAAACCCCCAGATATTCTTAGCTGTATATTAATTGTTGAATCAGATCTTTTGCATGTTTCTGAAAGCATAGTTACTCATCTGTAATAGGTGTTCTCTGGGAACAGCAGGAATCAGTCCTCACATATGGGTGACGTCGAAGCCGACGGAGCCTGCATGAAGCATTTCCCCAGCTTTCAAAGAAAGCCTTTGGGAATTCTACCACGTGTATATGGTCCCCTTCCCGCCCAAGGGTGCCATCTTGCTCAGTCAATGACATAGCTAAGACAGCAGTAAAAAAAAAAAAAAAAAATCAAGCAAGGTAGGGAAGGCAACTCCTAGGGGAGGAGGGAAGGTTGTGAGGACTGATTCCTGCTGTTGTCGGAGAACACCTGCTACAGGTGAGTAACTACGCTTTCTACAGGAACAAGCAGGAAGTCAGCCCTCACATATGGAACTCCCTAGCTCCAGGCTGCCGGGGACCGAACCATGACAGCACCAACAGCGACCAGTCTGGTGGCAGAGAGTTGCAGAAGGTGAGTCCCCCTGAGAGACTCTGCAAGACCTTAGCATCCAGCAACAATATCGCTCTGGTAGCCTGAACACAGAGGGTCGAAGGGCAGGAGTTGCCTACAGTCCAAAGATATTATGCAGCACTGCCTGACCAAAAGCACTGACACTGTGGGATTTGCTTTCCAGACAATAGTTTGCGGCGAACATGTGAAAGGACGACCAAGTGGCGGCTCTGCAAATTTCTGTCACTGGCACAGAACGGAGGTGAGCCACCAACATAGCCATTGCCCTCATGCGGTGCACTGTAATCCGGTGCTCCAGGGAGAGGCCCGCTCACTCATAAGCAAGGGCGATGCAATCCACCACCCAAGAGGATAGGGTTACAGAAAGCCCCAGTCTGCTGGGGTCATAGGAAACAAAACGTTGAGGTGTTTTTCAGTGACTCAGGGTCCGCTGCAGATAGAAGGACAGGGCCCACCTACAGTCCAATGTGTGGAGTATGATCTCCTCCATCCCGGTATGAGGCCGCAGATAGAAGGTGGGGAGTACTACCTCCTGGTTGAGGTGAAAAGAGGATACCATCTTCGGGAGGAACTTAGAGTGAGTGCAGAGCAATACCCTGTTCTTGAAGAACCTGGTGTATGGAGGGTCCACCACCAGCGCTTGAAGCTCGTTGACTCTGTGAGCTGAAGTCAAGGCCACCAGGATGGCCATCTTCCAAGATAGGTATCCGAGGTGGCAGGTGGCCAGGGCTCAAATGGTGGTCTAGTCAACTGGGAGAGCACCACATTGAGGTCCCATTCTGCTGCTGGAGGGCATATAGGAGGCTTGGATAGTATAAGGCTCTGTAGGAACCAGGAAATGGCTGGATAAGGGCTTGCCCCCTACTGGGTGGTGGCGAGCAGCTATGGTGCTCAGAGGCACCTGGACCGAGATAGATTACAGCCCTGTGCGCAACAGATGCACTAGGTACTGGAGTACAAGCTGTATGTGGCAGGAGAATGGGTTCTCCTTCCTATCCACGCACCACAGGGCGAACCTGTGCCACTTAAAAGCGTAGGTTCTTCTCATGGAAGGCTTCCTGGAGACCAGCAGGATCTCCTCAACCTTTTGTGGCAGACTGAGTAGGGCCAGGGCTACCCTCTCAGCAGCCAGGGTGTTAGAATCAGTGACCCCACATTGGGGTACAGAAGGCAGCCCTCCTCCTGAGTCAGAGGGTCCGGGGCCCAACCCAGAGGTACCCACTGGTCTGAGGTGACTTCAGGCCACTTGTGGGCAAAGAGTGCCAGGCGGCCCCCTTTTGGCTGGAGAGGGACTCACGGGGGAGGGAGGGAGGCCCCGCCCTGGGAGTCAAAAGCTCCTGTCAGGTTGGGCCAGAACTGGAGCCTGAGGCTTGGGGGCCTCTGTCTTCTTGAGACCGTGTCCCTGGCCTTTGGGCTGGGATCCCTGCTGCAGCTGGGCTTGGAAATAGTGATTCCGGTTGAAAAGGCTCTTCTTCCTCGAGAAAACCGGCCTTTTCCCCAAGTTATTATTACAGAGGAGGGCTGAGGTCTTCTTTGAGAGCCTCTGCCTAATCACCACCTTGGCCACCTTATCAGCCATAGGCTTTCCAAACAGATTCTCCTCTGTGCAGGGGACATCCAGCAGCTTTTCCTAGAACCATTGCTCAAGGTCCGAGGTCTGCAGCTAGGCCTGGTGCTGAGCACTGATGCTTGCAACTGTTGCCCAGGCTGAAGCCTCAAAGTCATCATAGGCGGCTCGGGACAGGAACTTAGAGCAGTCCAGATGGTCGCCACAAAGGTCTGGAAGCATTGCCGAGGTTCCTCGGTGAGTCCCACTGAGAAGCCCGAGAGAGCTCCTGGATGAGGCTCTTGAGGTACATACCTATGTAGAGCTCATAGGTTTGTATTCGGCAGTTCGGCATAGCCCCTTGGAAACATTTGCGCTCTATGGCATAGAGGGCTTTGGCTTCTCTACCCGGGGTAAAGAAGAGTAAGTCTTCTGACTCTTGAGCTTCTGCATTGAGGATTCCACCACCATGGAGTTGTGCGGAAGTTGGGACTTCTGGAAGCCTGGACTCTTCTTGACACGGTAGATGGCAGCGAGGCATCGGCTGACCACCCGGCAGAGGCCAGGGTTTCCCACATCTTGAGGAGCAGTCACTCGAGGATGGGTTGCACTGGCACCGAGAGAGCCTCCTTTAACGGGGACACATACTACAGGATATCCAGTTCCTTGGTGCACGGGTCCCTCTTCAGATTTGATGGGGATCGAGAGTGCTCGGGCCATGTCCCAAACAAAGTCATGGAACACCACGTCCTCGGGTGGGGAATGGCACTGAGGTTCTGGGGGAGACTGCTCTGATGGGATGTCCCAGTGTCGAGAGGTCTTGGGAGCGGCCTCAATTTTGGTCTATCAGTTTGACTCAGACGGCATCGAGAAGTTCGATTCTTGGAGCTCCAGTGCCATGAGGTCTGTGTCGGGGAACCAGAGGACCCTCGAGGGGTCTCAGGTCAGACTCCCAGAAACTGGCCGGGGAGGACAAGACACCTGAGGATCGGGACCTGGACCTCGATCAGTGCTGAGGGCTCGCCAAGAGCCGATAGTGCTCGGAGCCCGACTCGACACCCGAGGATACCACCGCAGTCGGGGCCCCAGGTGTCGGGGCAGATGATGCAGACGAACCGGACATCATTGCCTGCTGCATGGCCAGGATGGCAGAGATACTCTGTTCCATGGCTGCCATTCCGGCCTCGATGCCAGAAGGCTCCGCAGCTTTCGGTGCTGGCACTGAGGGTCTTGGGCCCAGTGTTGGCACTCTTCATGCGCTTCCTTGACGGGGACCATGGTCTCGGGGAGCTTCGCATGGTCATTGAAGACCAAGGACTCCGTCCTAGAGACCTTCAGAAGGCACTGCTCCGAGTCCTGCCGTGAGACCTTACTGGGTTTCCCCGGTGGAACCTCGCCTGGCTTTGAGGATTTTTTCCTTTTCTTGCCAAGGTCTGGCATCTTCCCAGAGGAGCCACCGTTCGGGACTCCGAAGATGCCCAGACTTCACGGGAGATGCTCGGCATTGGGCTCAGTGTTGGTGTAGCCAGATCAGAGCCGGACTGCTGCAACTCCGACCTCTTCTTGTTGGTTCACGGAGTCATGGCCTGGCATAGGTCACAGGAGGCACTGTCGTGGTCCAGGCAGAGGCAGTGCAAGCAGTAGTCAAGGGTGTCTGTGACAGACATTGTTTGACTGCAGCGATCACATTTTTTGAAGCCACCGGGGGACATGGTGGCTCACACCCGGATGGGGTTGATGACCCCCGGGTGAAAAAAGGCACCAACGCCAGTCGAGGCAAGCCTCAATAAAGAGAGAGAGAGCGCGAGCTGAGAATAGCGCCGGGAAGGTGCCGGCTCAAGGTGGGAAGAGGAACTGGTACGCAAATTGGGAGAAATACAACTAGAAGGTAATTTTTAAGGAATTTTTCCGGGGACACAGGACATGCGTCCATTGAGTTCTGCAGAAAAAAAGGAGACTGAGTAAGATGGCACTCTTGGGCAGGAATAAGACCACTCATGTGTGGTAGCATTCCCAAAGACTTTCTTTGAAAGCTGGGGAAATGCTCTGCGTGAGCTCCGTCGGTGCCGACATCACCCATATGTGAGGACTGACTTCCTGCATGTTCCTTGAGAAATTCCATTATAGAGGTGCAGAACCATCAAAGCCTCAAAAATTGTCCTAAGGGTAAACCTCGGCGTAATGGACCTGGATGAGAACTTTGGTATTGTAATAAAGTATTTCTTTGCACTGCCTTTCGATATAAAGTTGTACATAATCTAGATTTCTCTTTATATATCCATAGATTAGAAATTCTCTGTATTATATGATATTTTGGTGTAAATTGACGATTTGGTTTTATAGTATTAATTCATGCAAAAAATCCATTAAGATCTGCCTCAGTGCCTATCCAAGGGAAAAAAAGTCATCTAAAAACTTTGTCCAAAATGGAATATTAGAAAACCAAATCAGATGTATAAATGTAAGATTCCTCAAAATGAGACATATATAATGGAATTTCAAAAACATACAAAAGATCTGATTCAACAATTAATATACAGGTGTTATCCTTATTCTTTAGTATATCAGTCTTATAAAAGAGTGCGATTCAATCACCCAGAGTGGTGGTGTAATCAGCATAAACAACATACAGCAACTGAGGCCCCTACTAAGTTTGTAGAAATTTTGCCATACATGCTAAATTCAGCTTACCACTGTCTCAGTTTATTAGATATAGGAGAAATTGTTCTCAACAAAAAGATTATAAAATGCGGTCTAAGAATTTGCAACACAATTTTCGTTTAAGGGGATATCCTGATCATATCATTAAAACAGCATATAGAAGAGCGCTATATAACAGGTCACTTTTGCTGCAACCACAGAAGAACAATGTTATAGATGATCACAATATTAATTTCATCACGCCGTTTTCTCCTTTTAGTGGACGAATTAAACGCATAATAAAAAAACATCAAAACGTCCTCAACATTCTCCCGGGATTGCAGGATAAACATGTAAGATGTGTGTGGACATGTCATAGGAATCTTAAGGAACAACTCAGTCCGGCAGTGCTACGACCGCTCCGAGACGAGATACAAGGGAATCTGGCAGGACATACGAAATGTGGCAAGTGTAATATTTGTCAAGTCACAGATAATGTTACTACATTGGAATATCATGGTAGACGGTATGTGTTGAGAAAAACCACCAGTTGTAATTCCGCATTTGTAGTTTACGGTGTGAAATGTTCCTGCAATCTTCTATATGTAGGTAAGACTGTTCGAAAATTTAAAGTTAGGATTAATGAACACCGAAGTCGTTTAAAATGTAAAGTGCTAGAAGCACCGATGGTGTCACACTGTTTGACTTATAAACATCAATTTGAAGATTTAAGATGCTTCTGCATTGATTATGTACACACAGGAAGTCTCGGTAAGACCAGAGAAAAAACGTTATTAATCCGCGAACAACAATGGATCTACAGATTGCAGTCGATGCACCCTACCGGACTGAATAGTATGATTGATTGGGGAGCATGTATTTAAGAGTGTGATTATTTACGGACATCTGTTTTGGAACTTATTCTTCCCATAGACATTCAGTTTGGTTTGACCATGATACATCAAAGCGCATTACCTCTAGAATACCCTCTTGATTATGGAGATCACGAAGTGCGATCTCTATAGCATGTTTTAATGCCTATATGGAAGGTTGTTCATTATACATCATAGGGGTAATGATGTAGAGTATTTAAGATCAGCTGAAATCATCAGTCTGCATGCGCAGCGTTTTTTGGTGAGAAATGAGTAGTTCCGATTCGCAAGTTAACAGCCGCATGTCAAGCGAAATACCTGATAGCAAATTATTCAAGTAAGAACTTTGACTATAGGTGGTATTAATGGAATAAGAAAGACTAGGATAATGTGGACATGATACATTTAGCTCTTTCTAATTATTTTCCAGACAGTGCTGAATAATACAAAAAACCCCTGAAGAAAAGAATGAAACGCGAGCATGGTACCAAAAGGGAGGCATTGGGGTGATCGTCAATAGTCAGATACGCACATCTTATAATTTTTCTATATTGTATGAGAAGTAGTTGTACTTCTACATTTGAAACAACAATTGACATACTAAATTTAGAACTAATACAAAAAATGATGGAATGAGAGGAAAAAAAAGAAAAAAAAGTTAAAAAAAGAAAAAGTTCAGAGCACGTACCACTACGAATTGACACGTGTGAAGTGCATTCTTTATGTTTAAATCTTTTTTATTCAACCAGTCATGTATATCACAAAAGATACAACTCTGTTCCGTACACATATAATGATGCTATGCATCCAGCAGCTAAGCACAAGTCCCAAGAAAAATCGAAAAAAAGAAAAGAAAAAAAAGAGGAGAACAGGAGAACGCATAATTATGTAAGGCATGAAGTGCAAAAGAGCAGGATAACAAAGCATAACACCCCATACCCCCCACCCTCCCCAGCCCCCCTTCCAGCCCCCCCTATACCAAGGCCAACAGAAGCACAGCCCAACCAGCTCACCGTGCAGACAGTGTATGAATACCAACACGGACAGGCCCAGGGTTGGTTCTTCTCCCGAGCCCATCCCCGATGGCAAACCGGCAACGCTACTGGAACGGCTCCACTAGCTACCCCACCTTTACCCCCATCCCCCCTCCCCCAGCCATAGACAACAAAAGTTGCAGCAGAGTTTGAGTCCAATCCCCATGTCGAACAGGACAAAAACCAACCCCCTGGACTAACCCCAGTCCTTCAGGGATCCCCCAGTATGCGACTGCGAGCCCCTGCCAGCAATAACTGTAGATGAGGCCCCCAAGCCTTCAGGAAACGGTCCCATCTCTGCCCCGTCCCAGTAGCATACAGCCTTTCCATAAGCAAGACCCTGTGAAGTTGTACTCTCCAAGCCCCATAAGTGGGTCCCCGAACATCTAACCACTGTTGCAACACAGTCATACGGGCAGTCATCAGCACCAACCGCAGCCAACGCAATCCCAGTAACCCCAGAGCTCCCCCCCCAAGTATCCTCCCAAAGATCCAACACAATATTCCGCGCACTTAGAGGCTCCAGCTGCGGCAAGCACTTGGTTAAATGGTCAGATACCTGTCTCCAGAAGACCTGAACCCTGGAACAGCGCCAAAACATATGACCCAATGTCGCTCTGGTTTCTCCACAACGAGGACAACAGTGACTCTCGCCCACCCCCGCCCGCCAGGCCCTCAAGGGGGCAAAGTATAGGCAACGCAGGATCCTATACTGGGTGTCCCGATGGAGCACCATCACACTTAGAGTCGGGATATCTGCCAACCCACCAAGTAGCTGCTCAGCTCCGACCACCTCTCCCAAATCCTCGGCCCAGGCCACCGCTAAAGCGTCTACAGCAAGGGGCGACACCCCGTCCCATAGCATTTTGTATAGCCCGGACACACGAGCCCCTGAGTCACCCCCCCAGTAACGCCAGCTCAATTACCGAACAGACCTCCCCCCGCATCGCTTCCACAGGAACTGTGCGAAAATAGCTCCGGAGTTGTGTATACTGAAAGATATCCCGATCCCCCAGCGGGTATTGGTTACGCAATGCTGAGAATGTCGCCATAGCCCCCTCAGAGGTCATCACATGTTCCAAATTCGCCACTCCGAGTGCTTCCCAGGACTGGAAGTAAGACCTTCCCATGCCCGGCGCAAAATCGGCATTACCCCTAATAGGGAGATAGGGCGTATGATACGCCGAAATCCGGCGTCCAGCGCAAAAATACCTCCACGCCTTCCGAATGGGTTCTAGGAGGATTCCCCGGATGTCCCCCGGCAGTCCCCGAACCGTTTTAGCATGTAGCAGGTATCGCAAATGAAAAGGTTCCATCACAGCCTCAAGCATCGCCTTCGGGGAACAGTCTGCCAGGTCCCACAACCAGTCTCGGGCATATCGCAGCAGGCATGCCACATTATACTTCCTTATATCCGGGAAGCCCATGACACCTAAACCCCAGGATTGCCGAAGCATCGCCAGGCACACCCGAGGCCGGCGGCCCCGCCAGAGGAGCCGAGTAAATAGTCGCTCCAGTTGGCAAAGGTACGAGCGCTTCAGAAGCAATGGGAGAATCTGAAGCGGGTATAATATTTTGGGAAAAATTGCCATCTTACACAGGGCAATGCAGCCCCCTAGAGATAATGGCAAATCTCGCCATTTATCTACACTCGCAGACACCGCCCCTAACAATTTTGAGACATTAAGATGGTAGAGATCTCCCAACTTCGCCGGCAAATAAATTCCAAGATACTTGAAATACCTCCTCGCCCACTTCAAAGGAAATGGGCCCTGCCAACCCGGCTGCCCTTCAGGACCTAAGAACAGCGCTTCAGATTTATCAAGATTGAGACGAAATCCAGAGGGCTCTCCATATTCCCGAATAAGCTGCAGCAGACCGGGCAGTCCAGCAGAGGGGTCCCCCAAATGCACTAACATATCGTCCGCGAAAGCGGCAATTCGAAACTCCTCCCACCCCATCCGGATGCCACGAAACTGGGAAGAATTCCGAATACGAATCAAGAGGGGCTCGAGCGACAATACAAATAAAAGAGGGGACAACGGGCACCCCTGACGAGTCCCTTTCTGGATATCAAAATCAGCGGACATGGTCCCATTAACCATGATGGCCCCTATTGGGTTAGCATAAAGTAGTCTGATCACATCTACAAAAAATCCGGCGAACCCCATCACCTCCAGCACCTGATACATGAAGCCCCAATTGACCCGATCAAAGGCCTTCTCAGCGTCAAAACTGCTAAGTAAACAGGGGTCCCCGGCCATCTGCCCCGCTCCAAGAGATAGTAGAATCCGCTGCAGACTGTATGCGACCTGGTGCCCCCGCACGAAGCCCACCTGGTCCCGGTGAATCAAAAGCGGTAAGTAAATCACAAGCCGATCCGCCATTATTTTAGCTAATAGTTTAATGTCGACGTTGAGCAGTGAGATGGGACGGTACAAGCTCGGCAGGAGCGGGTCCCTCCCTGGCTTAGGCAAAATAGTAATCAAGGCTTTATTAGCCTCAAACGGGAACCGTCCCCGCTGTACCAGATCTTCAAAATACCCCACCAGAGGAGCCACGACGGCATCACCCAAAACCTTGTAGAACTCGCTACGATATCCATCAACGCCCGGTGCCCTCCCATTCTTCAATTTCGCAATCGCAGCCTGAACTTTCCACCCCGTAATGGGTTGATTGAGGGCCGCCAGATGTTCCGCTCTGAGTCGTGGAAAACCACACCCCTCTAGAAAGAGACGACCCTCTAATTCCTTGTCTCCGTCGCTGGCATAAAGTTGCCGAAAGAAGTCTGCAAATACCCTTTCAATATCCGCGGAGTCCCGCCTGATTGTCCCATCAGCCTGCCGAATAGCCCCAATGTGCCGAGAGCCCCCAGCGGGCCTCAGCAAGGAAGACATCAACTTCCCGGCTTTATTCCCAAACTGGTAGAGCTTATACCGGTAATACAGATTTTTGGGCCCTCCGATGGAGAAGCATCTCCAATTCAGTCTGTGACTCCCGCAACCAACGCTGATTTGCTGCAGTTTTGGAGCCCGCCACCGCCCGTTGCGCTTTACCCAAATCCCGCTCAAGCAGAAGAATCTTCTGGTTCAACCGCTTGCGCCGTAAACTGTGATAACTGATAATGTCCCCGCGTAGCACGGCCTTACCCGCCTCCCAAAAGAGGGTGGGAGATATATCCGGTTGCGCATTAAAGGTCTCGTATTCCTTCCAATGTTCCCGTAGGTGCGCCTCGAAGTGTAGATCCCCACAGAGCTCTAGTGGGTATCGCCACAACCGACTCCGAGACAAACTACTCCCAAGCATCTCCAAAATTACCATCGCGTGGTCCGATATAACGGGAGACCCAATTTCGGCCTTCAAGACCCAACTAAATAACGAATCCGTGATCAAAAAGAAATCAATTCGGGACCAGGTCCCATGAGCTCGGGACATGCGAGTATAGTCTCGGTCTCCAGGATGCATCACCCTCCAGATATCCAATAAGTTATACGCTTCACATATCCCCCCCACAGGCGTTGACGAGCCCGTCGACTCCCACTCCCCGCCATTCCCGAACGGTCCAGACCTACATCCAATACTTCGTTAAAGTCTCCTCCAAGTATAACCTGATACCCACCAGCGTCCGCTAGTAGCTGGGTAATACCCTGATAGAAGCGGGCCTCATACGTATTGGGTCCATATACCGAGCACAACACCACTTTCCTACCAGCTAGTAGCCCCCATACGCAGACATATCTACCCTCCACATCAGAGACAACCCTTTCCTCGACCCAATTAACAGATTTGGCTATTAGGATAACCACGCCTCGCTTCTTCCCCACCGCAGGAGCCCCATAAACGTGGGCTATAGAGCCTTTACCCAGTTTCTCTTGTTCCGCCGCCGACTGATGAGTCTCCTGCAGCATGATCACATCAGCACGCTGACGCTTCAAGTGCTGTAATACTTTATAGCGCTTCACCGGAGAGCCCAGTCCGCATACATTCCAAGAGGCTACTCGAATACCCCTATCCATGGCACGTTAGAAGACAGCAATGCACAAAAACAGGAATCCAGCCCTCAAGTGGGCGGCGGCCCCCCCAGCCAAGGACCCCCCTCCACACCAGCAACAACCCAGCGACCAAATGTATCCAGACGCCCAGTCATGCCTGAGCAATCCCACTCACACTCTCAAACTCCCACCACAAGCGAGATTCCTAGCTTCCCCGTCCCCCCCAGCCCTCCCCTGCATCCATCCAACATGCACACTCCCCCGACCCCCCCCCACCAACCCCATCCCTCCCCTCCCAAACAACCCAACATTCATACCAACCACCAACCACCTGCCAGCTGCTCCTGGCTCCACCTGGACTTCCTAAACATGTAGAGCCCCCCCCACTCCCCCCCCCCCAAAGCCCCACGGCCACTCCAGACAGTCCCCCCTTCTTCTAGGCCCAATGTACTTAAAAGTAACACTCCCCCCCCTGCCGAAGCCCCGGCGTACTACCACCCCACTACCCCACCCCCATCCCAGGCAGCGATTCATCTGGGCCCCCAAGTCCCCGTAAGGTGCTCCCTCCAAGGGTTCCCCCCACAGGAGGATGAGAGTTACCCAGGATCTAAGGGGGCAGGTAATAACCAAAAACAAAGGAAGGTAAAGGGAGAGTAGCATGTACTGTACAAAGGGTATACATAAAGAAACTTTAAAGGATTGTAAGCGCATGGAGCCTATACCCTCAGCCCCTAGACTCACCCCCCAGCTATCATCTGCCCCATTCGCAGCTCGGTCCTGATTCAAAGCAAACCAGCCCCAGCAATATAACCAATAGCTCAGGACTTGGGCTTGCAGGAGGGGCCCCAAATACACCTTGCACCCCCCACCTCAGTCATCGAATGAGACCATCCCCCCATGCATCTTAACAAAGGACAAAAGGGACCCGACAAGCCTGGCAACAGATCACAGCCACTTAAGTGGACCAAACGCCTGAAAATAAAGGAAATTAAAAGAGAAGAAGATAAAAAGAGAAGGAGAAAGCACCATATAGAGGTCATACAAAGGTAAACAAAATATACAATATATATATATATACGGTATAAGTATACAGTATAAACATTATAAACGTAAGGGAGCAGCTGGAGAAAAAAACATCCCACATGAGAAGAGATAGGGCGATCCCCCCCCCCCACCGAGACCCAGGGGAGAGAGGCCCACATTCAGCCGCCCTCGTCCCGCTGAACAAACCACAGCACACTTCCAAAAGTGAACATTCTGCTCACCTAAACAGGCTGAAACAGTAACAGAAAAAAATAACAGTAGCAGAAAAAATAAAAGGCTGAAACAGTAACATGAAAATAAGAACTTGGAGGTAGGTCCAACATGCTCCGAGATCACCTGGGGTCCCCTAACATCCTCTAAAGGCCTTAGAGGCAGCAGTATTGTCCAGCAAGGGGATGTCCTTGTAAGCCTGAGATCCCAAAGTCAGAGTCTGTCACTCTCCACGAGGAGAAAAAGAGGACCGGGACCCTGGCAAGTTTGCGTAACGCCAGGACACCGGAGACTAACATGGCATGCCGAGCCCAACCAACAATATGGCTCTCTTCAACCAAGGCTGTTGCAATAGTCCATTGCTTCTTCGGGGGAAGAGAAAGCTCGATTCCCCCCATCGCTGTGCACCCGCAGGATAGGCCAGGGTGAAACGGATGCCTCGCTCGATTAATTTGCTGCAAGCCTCCTTGAATGCCTTGCGCTTTAGAGATACACCCGCCGAGTAATCTTGAAATATTAAAACCTTACAGGCAGTGGCTCCAGAGCGTCTCAGTTGCCGTGAGGCCCTCAAGACACCATCTTTTTGCGCCGCATTTAAGAAACGGGCAATCACCGCCCTCGGCCCACGCTCACCTGACCGGTAGGGCCCTAGCCGGTGCGCCCTTTCCACCACGATCTCACCCATATCAGCGGCCAAAAGTTAGCAGGCAACCACTTTTCCAGATGTTGTCGGAGGTCCTTCTCAAGCACGGATTCCGCTATGCCTATGAACCGCAGGTTATTGCGTCTACTGCGATTTTCCAGGTCCTCCAGTTTATCCTGGTGTTTCGCCAAGGCCTCTTCTAAGCTCTTAATCCGGGCCTCGTCTTGCAGTCTCATGTCCTCCAGGGAGCCAATGCGGTTCTCCGCGTGCTCAACTCGTCTTGTAAACTCCGAAACCGCCTGGGCCACCTCATGCATCTGTGTAGCCAGACCCCCTAAACGATCTTCCAGGGCCACTACAACTGCCTTGGAGACCTCCGCCACCATCGTCGAGGTCGCCATCGGCACTGATGCGTCCTGGGTGTCGTCCGCCATCTTAGCCTCTCCACCGCGTGTTTGCTCTCGTCGGGGGATTTTCGTAGCCATAAGACTCTCTCCCCGAAGTTGTTAGACGTATGAATGGAGCTGCGGTCGCCTGCAAGATCGCTCCCCCACTATGAAACGAAGAGTTGTCAGCCAAACTTGATAAAATCGTTGGGGGGGAAGGAGCGGGCTCCGGAGCTAAGGAGGAAGCGTCCTCTCAGCTCACCATGCCACCGGAAGTCCGAAGTGCATTCTTAATACTGGAGAGCTGGGAGCCCAAGAGAACTCGATAGAACTCTTATGGTTGTTGATGCAAAAAGGCATTTTGTTTGCGACAGAAGTTCAAAAACATTGCCGAATCGAGTCTGAGACTACGAGTTCTTTTAGTATTTGATATTGAGCAGTAAATGCACTCACTTTTGGTTAGATCTTTATAAGTTAATATAGGGAGCAATAGTCCCCATCCTAGAGCACGATTAGGGGGAGAGAAGTATAAGAATCAATAGATACATGCTAAATTCAGCAGCAGTGAAAACAATTTTAAAGAAACACTGGCATATTTTAGTCCTCCATTTCTGTTTTCAAGTACCATTGATGATGGCCTATCAACGGGGACGCAATATAAACAATTTAGTGGTTTATACAGCTTTAAAGCAGGATAATAGCTTGATCCAAAGTCAAGAAAGACGTCATTTTGCTTGCTTAACTAGTGAATTTTGTCAAAATACATTGATTGGTTTGGAATGGAAAGTCCCTTCTACGGATATTGCTTATTCGATTCATTATAGGACATCTTGTTTAACCACATTTGTTGTGTATGTAGTTATTTGTCCTTGCCAACTTAAATATATAGGTAGAACCAAAACAACAATGAAAATTTGTCTACAGGAACATAGGTCCAGGATAAATTCAAAAGTATTAACAGCTCCCATGGTATCCCATTGCATACAATTAGGGCACTCACTTGATAATCTAAAATGGAGGATAACTGATCATGTTCCTGTTAACCTAAGAGGGGGAGATCGAATTTCAAAACTGCGTTATCTTTAGTAATCTTGAATTTTCTGATTACGGGCGCCATTGGGCGCCATCTCCGTTGAGCCCCCGCCACCACCAACAGCTCTCCCCTTCCCGGGGATCGAGCCATCAACAGCGGGAGGGGCCGCAGGAACATCGCTGCCCAATCGGGGCAGTTCGGCACGTTTAAAGCTTCGCGCCATCGGGCGCCATCTCCGTTGAGCCCCCGCCACCACCAACAGCTCTCCCCTTCCCGGGGATCGAGCCATCAACAGCCGGAGGGGCCGCAGGAACATCGCTGCCCAATCGGGGCAGTTCGGCACGTTTAAAGCTTCGCGCCATCGGGCGCGCCCGCGCCTGAGGGCCTCGCCAGAGGGCCCTTTGGCGTGGCCCTTAGGTAGTGGCCCTCACAATCCTACGGCAGGTAAAACCCTGAGCTATCTCTCATCCTCCCAGCAGCCTGAGCTCCCCTGTGGCCGAGCTTGCTCATAACGACGTATTCTCAACCCACCCTCACGAACAGAAGAGCACCAGCAACCAGACAATACACCGCAAGGACCTCATCCAACAGAGTTGCCCAGATGATTGTTCTCCCCTGCTTCTGCGCAAGTATAACCTCTCAATAACTCTGCTACATTACTATTACATTACTGCCTGTAGTCCTACTAATAATAATCACCATTATCCTGTGAACAGTACTCCTATTGCCATTATAATATTGTCAGTAGCCTGCCGGATATCTAATTACTACACTGTTGCTATTATACTTTTATCAGCTGCTACAATACTATGGTCAGTAGCCTGCCTGATAGCTAATTACTACATTGTTTCAAACAACCTTACCATTGTTATTTTATTGTCGCCACTAGCCATACTGTTATTTAATAACTATACTACTACCAGTAACCTTACTACTATCATAAACTACCAGTGTACTGCAACTTGTCTCTGTCCTATCACCACTACACTGTTGTCAGTTGTATCTGATCCACACTTGCACCATGAACCCACCCACAGCATCAACTTCACTACATATCCTTGTAGTTTATTGCATGCTTCTCGCCCTCATGCACCACTCCCAAGCCCTCACCTATAACTCCATCCCTGTTCTACATAGTGCATGGAAGAGACATCACCCCCCCCCCCCTACATACAACCCGAAAGGCATGGGCAAGCCCTACACCCCCATCTTATCTACGTCGCCATCCAGCAGACCCTCCCACCTAAACCCGAGACTCCCCCCCCCCCCCCATAACCTGAAGTGTGCACTCATTAACGCCCGCTCCATTCGCAAGAAATGGCCTGCCATCACCGGATTACTTGCTGATCACGATCTCGACATCCTATGCATCACAGAGACATGGATGTCTACCTCAGACTCTGTCCTCCTCCACCAACATGTCCCTCCTTCTTTTGCCATACACTCATGTCACAGGTCAGACCGAACAGGGGGTGGAGTAATCATCCTCACTAAGGAAAGCCTACAATTCCAGCTCATCTCCTCTAATAGTTCCCCCCATCTCAATTATATATCCATAACAAACAAGAACCATACCATCAACCTGATATATAGAGCACCTTCCCCAATACCTGATGACCTCTCTCAGTAATTGTTGACCTAGCATGCAACCCTAGCAAACCCCGTACAGCAAACTGGGTATTAGGGGACTTTAATCTCCCCGCACTGCAAGACACCCAAGCCAAGGCCTTCCTTGATGCCCTCAAAGCACTAGGTTACACTCAAATAATTAACTCCCCCACTCATATCAAGGGAAACACTCTCGACTTGATATTTGCTCCTCAAATAACCAACTACCCCTCTCACAAGTTCAATCTCTCACTGAGTCCAGTACCATGGTCTGACCACAGTTTAATTAGATTCTCGCTGCCTTCCCTTCGAGGATCTAACTACCCCCCCACCCCAGTGGATAACACCATTACTACTCGGACACGCTACCTCCCATTCAACGAGCATGAGATCATTGGGAAAATACACCCTCTCCTTGAAACATCCGAACTCAACCTCGATGACATAACACTATGGAACAAGTCCCTCAACGCAGTAAGTAACGTCCCAACTACCAAGAAAAACTACAGGGGTAGGAAAAAAGCACCTTTGTATTCATCTGAACTTACAGCGTCCCTCCGCCGTTTGCGTCAACTTGAAAAGCGATGGCGCAAATCAAGGACAACTGAGAACCAGGAAGCCTATAACACCCACCTCGACGTTCATAGAACAGCTGTATCCACAAGAATGAAACAATACCACTCAGATGTCCTACTGAAAGCCATAAACAAACCAAGGGAATTATTCAATCTGGTCAAAAATCTAGCAAAGCAACCCTCCTCCAACCAAACAAATTTACCTGACCCCCAGGAATATGCGGACTACCTTCGCTCAAAGACGAGCCAACACATTGCCCCTGCAAAACACCACCTCCCGGAACATACAATCTCGCTACCTCCCGACTCCTCCCCTCTAAATGGGATAGCAGACAACCACCACATTCTTAACTCCTTCTCCCCCCCAACAGCAAGGGAGATCCAAGATACCATCACAAGCATTAACACCACCACAGCTCCGAACGACCCATGTCCGGCACAATGGGTAAAAGTGCTAAAATCAGACCTCAGCCCTTTCCTCGCCAAACTAATAGGAACATCCTTCATGTCAGGGATATTCCCACAGGACCTGAAACAAACCTCGATAAGACCCCTACTGAAGAACAAAAAGCTTGACCCTACAAAGATGGATTCTTACAGGCCTATATCGAGCATCCCGCTCCTAGCTAAAATCATGGAAAAAACAGTCCAACAGCAACTAACCCATCACATTGAAAACAACGCTCCCCTTGATTGCTGCCAGCATGGGTTCAGAGAATCTCATGGTGTAGATACCCTTCTGACTACACTATTCAACTCCCTTACCATCGGGCTCGATAACATCAGGAAGGGTTTCGCCCTTATCTTTCTGGACATCGCAGCCGCCTTCGACTCGGTGGACCACAAGATACTCCTTTCTCGCCTTGCTGAGAAGGGCATCCATGGCAATGCTCTATCATGGTGCGCATTATACCTGAGTAATAGATTGCAACATGTCCGTTCCGGCTCCTCATTATCAGACCCTTTCCCACTAGAAAAAGGCGTTCCGCAAGGCTCATCCCTCTCAGCCCTATAATTCAATATCTATATGCAGCCCATCTGCAGCCTTATTCGGTCCTTTAACATCAATTGCCTAGTATATGCCGACGATGTCCTAATGTTCACCCCAATAGACACAGACCATCCAAACCTTGACCAGCTCTCCTCATGCTTCAACGCCGTCACAGACTGGCTACACAACCAAATGCTCAGGATAAATCTAAAAAAGACTGAAGTCTTATTCATTGGAAGAGACCATTCTTTCACTCCCCCCTCATCAATCAAGGTGAACAACGCAGAACTCATCTCCAAGACAACTATCAAATACCTAGGCGTAACACTTGATCAGCACCTGGACATGCACGCTCATATAGACAATACCATCAGGACAATCTACCATAAACTACGGACACTACGCCTCATAAAGAACACTCTGGAACCAAATGACTTCAGAACAGTCTTCCAGGCCATAATCATGCCCCACTTCGATTACGCCAATTCCATTCAACTTGGCCTCCCAAAGAGCTCGATAAACCCCTTGCAGCTGGCGATGAACACCGCAGCTAGAACCCTCTATGGAGCGTCTCGCAGAGACCATATCACCCCCATTCTGAAGAGCCTTCACTGGCTCCCCATCCAATACAGGATCACATTTAAGATCCTAACCATGACCTTCAAAGCAGTCAACGGTATCACCGCAACTATCCTGTCAGACCTGATTAAAACTACACCAGACAACAGATCAAGAAGAACCACATCCTGCAATACCATCCTCCTTCCAAAAGCCATCACAAAATGCAACAATTCCACTAGAAAGCGTGCCTTTGCCTTGTTTGCCCCCTCATGCTGGAACTCCCTCCCAACAGAAATCCGGTCCATAAACAACCTCCCCCAGTTCAGAAAAGCCCTCAAACAGCACCTATTTATACAACACTTTTGTAACTCTGACAACATCACCTAGACGGTATCACACGTCCTTACAGACTCTCAATCCAATGCCGCCTAACCAATCTCATATGACAACTCTCCACCTCACCCAACCTTCCCCTTTAGGGCCTGTATCATAAACTCAGCTATGATGCAATCCCCTTTTGTATATAATGTATAAAGTTCAATTGTTATCCATGTTTAAATTCCCCTTGTGTATATTATGTATAAAGTTCACCTGTCATCCATGTTTAAACTTCCTGTTTTATGTAAGTTCAATGTATGGCTGTTCCACATTGTACCAACTTGTTCCTTGTAAACCGCGCTGATGCCGAATAGTGCGGTATAGAAAAGCGTTAAATAAATAAATAAAAATTACATACTATGACACCTCATGGGTTAAATTCGGGATAGATTGGTGGAGTATACTTTAATTGAAGTTAAGTATGACACAGAGAATAAGTATCAGAGAATCTGGATTCCAGTATGTATCTGGTGATATGCATCTGATGCTAAGGGTTGATTATGGCTCAGCTGAATGATGTTTATAATCTAAAGGACTATTAGAGGGGGCAAGGTTCAAGGATTTAGTTCGCTTAAGGAAGAGCTGGAAAGAGCCTAGAAGCTTGAAACACGGCATTGTGTTACGTTATCCAGGAAGGAAACAGTATTCAACTAAGTGGAACATATGTGATGGATTATTAAAATTGATTATATCGTACTGCTTGAATGGCTATATTGCGTAATTGGATAGATGTACAAGGACCAGTGTACGGGCAGTGGAGAATTTGATTGCATCATGTACTAATGATGGAAAGATATAGAGCTCGAGGCCACCAGAAGAGATGGGAAGCTTTCCTGATGGGTTGGGGGCCACATCTTCAATCCTTGCCGGCTCGAATGTGGAGTAGAATATTGGCTGGGGATGGGTAATTGCTTGAACTCTGTGTGTGCAATGGAGGGGTTGGGGTCAGCCTGGGGAGGGGAAGGGGGGTTAGGGGAGGAGGGGGAAATAGTTGGAAATTAAGAGTGAATAAATGGTACTGTGAATAGTCCAAATTGTGTATTAGTCAATATGGAGGACTTTGAGTGTTAATACAGTCTCTTAGGTAATGTACTGAAGCTGGTAATGTTAATTTAGGTGATATAAGGGTGTGATATAGATATGTTGGATAGGCGTGTTGGATAAGGATGTTATAACTTTGTTTCTTGTATGACATGGACTATATGAATATTTTGCTGAGGAATAAATAATTTAAACATAAAATTGATTATCATAGCCATAAGATGACAACAGAGGGTCTACGTTTAACATCTAGCATCCTCCTTTCCATGAGCCGTGAGAACTACAATGGTAGCTCTTTTTAGAGAGGCATTTTCATTTATGATTTGAAGTTCAGTGACTTTCACTTGCTGTCGTTCAGAAGATCATTACAAGCTAAGTATATCTGGGGGTTCACATTTTGCGTTGTCCCTCAGATTACTTCAAATTGGGGATTGTAACCTTATTATTAGAGAAAAACAGAAAGTTATATATTGTGAGAAAGGAAATCCTTTCAAGGCAAACAGTCCAACAAAAAAAGTTTTTTCTATAAGGTTTAGGGTCATAACGTATGAGCACATAAGGTCTCAGTTTATGAATAATCATGTCCTGGCAACGTCCCAGTTCTTATACTATTTCCTGCTATTTTCTTTTTAACTGCTCTTATTTTATTTGATTCTTTTATGTGTTAAATGTGTGTGCATATAAAGTCCAAAGACATTTCACTGGCCACTTTTTTTTTTAAGGAGATATTGGACATTAAGGGGTTGAACTGCAAGGTGCCAATAACGTTGACCATAACTGTAAAAAGAATCTGCCACAGCAGCACAATTCCTGAGGAGGGGTGTAGAGTGAGACAAGAGAGGAAAGCAGGTGTGTCCCCAGGACTGGGTTGAGAACACCTGTGCTAGTGACCTTTTCAGCTAATCTACCTACCTAGCACTATCTTAGTTAACATTTATTAATCTTATGATGCCAATTTTCTCACCCTTTTGTAAAGAAAAGGCGCCCTTCCTGTTTAGGCAGTTAAGCAGTCAAAATACTAGGAGTGATTGTAGACCTTTAAACCAGCAAATACAATTTTAAATCAAACAGATAACAGCCTTCCTAAAACTAAGAGAAGTCAATTTTAAAACTCTAAAGAAAGCTGCCATTTATCTGCTTTCTGTTAAGGCTATAAGGGCCTACACCTAAATCTAGCAGAAGTTACAGTAGTTTAAAAGTTCACTGCAGCATTGGAACCCCCCTGCCAACCCCCTCTCCCCAACAATCCCCCTTAAAAAACAGTTGTTTTATTCTAGTTATCATTCTAGAGCTCCTTTTCAATATGAGCCTCCTGTACAGGCAAAACTGTGGTTGTTTGCTTGACTTTTGAAAAAGGGCAGCGCCCTCTGCACACAGCAGTACAATGCCAGGATGAGCACAGCTCCAGCTTCTGGCACTTGGATTTGCATCCTGGGGCCTTCATTACCAAGTCGTCTTCCTTGTATCGCATCTTGGAGGTGTGCCGTCGCATACTGTATACTGTGAGCAGTAGATACAGGAAGGCGAAGGAGGTGTGCAACCAAAGAAGGTTATTCCTGTTCAATCAAAGAGCAGAAAAGGCACATGTCAGACATAGAAGTGCAACAAGAAAGGAGGTAATGCACAGCAGACCTGGACCTCAGGTTTCAGAGGGAAGCGTGTCTCCCAATGCCAGACTGGGATATCGTGCCAGTAGTGGTTCAGAGGGAAGCATCTCCAAACCATCAAGCTGAGAAAATGCATCACACCATGCTCAGCAGGGAGACCCCCAGGCTACCTCCCAACACCATGCTCAATAGGGAGATCCCTGCCCTTCTCCCAACATCATGCTCAGAAGGGAGATCCCAGGCCACGTCCCAACACCATGCTCAATAGGGAGATCCCTGCCCTTCTCCCAACATCATGCTCAGAAGGGAGATCCCAGGCCACGTCCCAACACCATGCTCAGTAGGGAGATCCCCGCCCCCTCCCAACACCATGCTCAGAAAGGAGGCCCCCACCCCCTCCCAACACCATGCTCAGTAGGGAGATCTCTGGCCCCCCTCTCAACACCATGCTCAGTAGGAAGATCCCCGCCCTCTCCCAACACCATGCTCAGAAGGGAGGCCCCCTCCCCTCTCCCAACACCATGCTCAGAAGGGAGGCCCCCTCCTCTCTCCCAACACTATGCTCAGAAGGGAGACACCAGGCCACCTCCCAGCACCATGCTCAGTAGGATAACCCCCGCCCTCCTCCCAACACATACTCAGTAGGGAGATCCCTGCCCCCTCCCAGCACCATGATCAGTAGGGAGATCTCCGCCCCCCCCCCCACCTGCACCACCACAGTAGCATATTGGACTAGCACTTGCACAGAAGATAATGTCTGTTTCCATCTAGTCACTTTGCAAGGAATACATACCCAGAATTCAAGTTAGCAATGGTTGTTCTCCCAAAGCTTAAAGGATTATTTTCTAGAGAGAAAACAAAGATGCAGATAATGGACTACCCAGAAGGATAATATTGTTCTGAAAACATCATTGACTACTTTCAGTGCCCAATGGGAGCCCATCTTCTGACAGGTCACCCAGGTGCGAAGCCTGCAATTACCTATTTTTCAAAACAAACCTGTGTATGTGCTTTGGAAACTGTCTACAAGGTCGGCCTGGTGAAGAGGCGGACCCCTCAATCTTCAGCTCCCAGGGTCGTCTGGGGCTGGGGTGTTGCAGAATACCCCCAGAACAATAAGGTGGTCCCCCAGAACAATAAGGTGTTATAATACTCACTTAAGGGCAACTCCAAGTGACAGCATTTGAGGTCTACAATTGCAGACTTCCAGAAAGAGCTCTGCCACACGGTACATGGCCCTGATCATTGTAGCAATGACCAGACTAGGTACAATGGCAGTTGGGGGGTAGGATACTGGGTAACACCACCCCCCCCCCCCCCAGGAAGTGATAAAGGATGAATCATTGCATCAGGATCCCAGATTAGGTTCTGATGGAGCCTGAGGCCCAAATGAAGAGCAGGAAACTGCCAGGCAGAAAAACTAATTTGCCTACAAGCACAGATGATCTGCGGACTTTAGCTAGTTTTCTGCTGGAGGATTTCTGTTGGAAAATTGCATCATCAAATGTGAAAATTCCGTTTTTAAACATTTTTGGACCCCATCCTAAATATACCCCTGGAAGGCTTCCCCTCAGTCTGGCTAATCGTGCACATATTATGGAGGTCCACTCATATTAATCAGCCAGATTCATACACTCTAATGACCTGCGCAAATCCCATGTATCTCACAATTTACACAGGTAAATGGCTTTGAAAACTCTGCTCAATGTGTTTGGAAATCCTAAGTTTCATTATCACCACCAAACTCGGGACCTTTTGATGACACTGCAGCACGAGAGATCATGTGGGAATAGGTACCCTGAGTCAGAGGGACTAGAAATAGCATGGGTCGAGTTGTTCTCAAGGGCACTCACTGCTCCAGTTGCTTCCCTGTGTGACTCAGGAAAATTTCCATTTCTATGTCATACCTCGGCCTCCTGTACTTTCTGCTTGTGGGTGCACCAATTCATTTCTCAGGCTAGCAAAATCACCAGAATTAAAAATAAAGCAGAGACACAGAGCCAAGTGGATCGATGTGGCAGTCCTGTCTTTTATTCCCCTATTATCTACTCCCCCCTCCCACACAACCTTCTACCCTCCCATGCCCCACCCCCTCCCGAAAACCTAGTCTTCTATGACGGCCTACCCCCTCCTTCCACCCAACACTGTTTCTTTCAAGGCTCAAAAGAAAAAACCCAGCACAAGGCGGAGAAACTTCAAATCTAAAAATTGTAGCCCCGGCTCCAAACCTCCGTATGTGACATGTAACCCTTATATTGTAATTATGAAAAACACTTTATTTTTGTCGGAGTAACCAGCCAGAGGAGGCAGGAACTGCAACCCGTCCCTCGCCGTGGTTACTCCATTTTAATCATTTAAATGCTTGAAAACAATATCTTTAACTTATCTTGCTTGAATACAGCCAACATGGAATTCAAAGGACACAACGTGCCACGTTTCGAGCCATCCAGCAGTATCTGGCTCTGCATCAGGTGAAAAGCTAGAATCCCGTAAAAATGGCTTTTGCAAAACTCATCACAACGGTCAGGTTTAAAGAGATGGCGTGTGACGTCAAACGCACGTAAGAAGATCCTATAGCCAATCAGTGATACCTCTAATGTAAGCATTGAGAATTGGGGAAACCCACTGCTAGGGAACCCCAATGACATTAGTATGGTGTAAACTCCCAGATCACAGTAAAGTATACCATTCTACTGAGGCATTCAGACCCCGAGGGGAAACAGTGTCCAGACGGAATATCCATTGTTGCTCCGTCCGTTGTAACTTTGCAACTCGGTCCCCTCCACGGGGATCCGGTGGTATGAAGTCCAACACCCTCCAACGTAACTGTTGAAACAGATGATCCTCCTGAAGACAGTGGCTGACCATAGGCGCTGATACTGTTTTAGTCCGCAAACGGGACGTGTGTTCCCCCAAACGAGTCCTAACACTACGGGTAGTGCGGCCAATGTTATTTTACATTGGCCGCACTACCCGTAGTGTTAGGACTCGTTTGGGGGAACATGCGTCCCGTTTGCGGACTAAAACAGTATCAGCGCCTATGGTCAGCCACTGTCTTCAGGAGGATCATCTGTTTCAACAGTTACGTTGGAGGGTGTTGGACTTCATACCACCGGATCCCCGTGGAGGGGACCGAGTTGCAAAGTTACAACGGACGGAGTAACAATGGATATTCCGTCTGGACACTGTTTCCCCTCGGGGTCTGAATGCCTCAGTAGAATGGTATACTTTACTGTGATCTGGGAGTTTACACCATACTAATGTCATTGGGGTTCCCTAGCAGTGGATTTCCCCAATTCTCAATGCTTGCATTAGAGGTATCACTGATTGGCTATAGGATCTTCTTATGTGCGTTTGACGTCACACGCCATCTCTTTAAACCTGACCGTTGTGATGAGTTTTGCAAAAGCCATTTTTACGGGATTCTAGCTTTTCACCTGATGCAGAGCCAGAGACTGCTGGATGGCTCGAAACGTGGCACGTTGTGTCCTTTGAATTCCATGTTGGCTGTATTCAAGCAAGATAAGTTAAAGATATTGTTTTCAAGCATTTAAATGATTAAAATGGAGTAACCACGGCGAGGGACGGGTTGCAGTTCCTGCCTCCTCTGGCTGGTTACTCCGACAAAAAGAAAGTGTCTTTCAAGGCTCAGCAGATGTATGAGGAGAAGACACTCTTGAAGACCTACCCTGGATGAGAGGAAGGACAGGGGAGATACGATATAGGCATTTAAAAACTTAAAGGGTATTAATGAACACAAAACGTTTTCAAAGATGGGGAAGCTGTAGGACATGGAATGAAGCTGCAAGGAGGTAAACTTAAAAGCAACATCAAGAAATACTTTTTCACTGAAAGGGTGGTGGATGCCTGGAACACCCTCCCGGAGGTAGTGGTGGGAGCAAAAACAGTGAGAGAATTCAAAAAGGCATGGGACAGACAGGATCCTTTTATAGCAAGAAGATGGAATCAAAAACAAACAAATAACTTTTACACTTCAAAAAAAAGAGAGCAGCAGGTACTACCCTAAAAAAAAAGCATAGGGGTGGGCAGCCTTCATGTAGCAGCAAGTACAACCCTAAAAAAAGGCAAAGAGGGGGATGACCTTCATGAAGCAACAGGTACAACTCCTAAAAAAAAGGCACAAAGGGGGGTAACCTGCACAGAGCAGTAGGTACAACCCTAAACAATGGCATTGAAAGGGGTAACATGCAAAGAGCGGAGGGTACAACTCTCGCCACCTCACTGGGCAGCAATGTTCCCTCTAATTTTCTGTAGGCTATGTGCGCATAAAATATCAGCTGTGCAGCTTTTTGTACGCCACATAACGACACTCTGAGTTATATACTTTAAAATTTGACTACACGTCAGAATACAGTATGTACACCACATTGATTTTAATCAAATTAAATGAAAATAGACAATTACTAAATGAAGCAGAAAATTTCTAGTAACTACAATCACAACTTTTAAATTTTAAGACGTCTGTGTTTTCTATCAGAATCAGAACCATAATTTTTGTGCGCTCTGTTGTAAAGTATGTGTGCTCGCTCTGCGAGGTGTGTGCGCACGCACACGTGCACAGCTTAGAGGGAACAGTGCTGGGCAGACTATATGGATCATGCTGGTCTTTAATCTGTCATCATTTACTAGATCACTATGTTTCCCCCACAAACCTGCCTTCTGATCTGTATATGATCTAACATCATCCCCAACAATCTAGTCTTCTATTCCTTCTACAAATACTTTTCCTTCTACCTCTTCCTTTCTAACTCCCTTCACAACTTAAGCTCCTACCTAATCCTACATCCCCCCAATAAGCTTCCTACACCTGCCCACAATCCAGCTTTCTACTCCTCCCTATATCTACTCTGCCCATTACAAAACATTCTACTCTCCCCTCCAGCCCCCAAATATCTGGCCTTCTATGACTGCCTATCGCCTCTTCCATACAAGATGGCTTTTTTCTCATTTTCCATCATATTTCCCCACCCTTCCCCCACAGCCCAGCTTCCTCCAACTCTTCTCTAATCCCAGCATTTTCCATGCCGCCTTCTCTCACAGCGTAGCTTCAATCACCTCTTCCCCAACTCTACAGAATCAGATTGCAGTGCCATTCATATCCTCTTCCTGCAAACATTAAAAATGAAAAGCAACCTTGCTCACTAACAGTGTTTCTCGTAGGCAGCATGATTGATAAGGCACACAAGTGGGAGATGTCTTCGGATGGTGCTGGGATGGACCTGCTCTCCCACAGCTCAGGAGTAAAGTTCTGAGCATGTTGAACACTTCCTGTGTGCAGCAGTCTTCTCCGCTCCTTAGTTAGTTTCAAAGCTCAAGAATTTAGAGAATTCTTGGGGAGGTGGGAGTGGCTGATCAATCCTGCTGTCTAGAGAAAGCACTTGTTACAGGTGAGTAACACTGTTTGTTCTGTCAACAAGCAGGACCGAGTCAGGCACATAAGGGTGACTCCTAAACTTACAGCTGCTCACTACTTCCAAACTGTCTCAGTTTTAAAAGCAGCCTGCATAAACAGTGTGAGTTTCATTGCCGTATTTGTATCCATCTCAAAGAAAAAGGAGATCTGTAATGTAGTCTGTGTAGGAATAATGTCTTGTGAGGATTCAAGAAAGACAGCTAGGTCCAAACTGTCTGGAAAGACAATTTGATCTAATTCTCCCTCATCTTGTACCTCGGCTTTGCTATTTCTGGGCAGGTAAGAAGGATTCATTATTTTGTGGGCAAAAAAATTAGCTTTTTTCCAGATGTCTCTAGGCCAACGCTGTTGCAGCGGAAGGCCTTTCAGGGCCTGAAACCCCGGGTGTTGGCATTAGGGGCATCTTTTTTTCTGAAATTTCCCTGCAAATGCTTGGTTTCATTTGCGGGGAAGAACTGATCAACTGGAGGATTTTCTTAAACTTCATAATCCTTAGTATTATTTTATATTACTTATAAAAATGATCCCATCTAAGTGGTCCCTTAAGACCTCTACACCATTGAGACCAGAAACCATAAGTGGTTGATAAGTGTAAATGTATAGAAAGCACTGAATATTACGCACCGAGAAGGTCCCCTGAGAAGTTTACAGGCAGCACGATTCCCACTGAAAGAACGCCCACTGCCACCAGCAGCCCGATGATGTGTCGCTGGAAGGAGAGGTAATGCACTGCATCAGCCCCACACTTCTCTCGGATCTCGTCGTCTCTGTGAGGGACACAAAAGCAGGAAGCATCAGCACTTTAACAGCTATTCTGTGCTTTGCAGAGATGCATGAACAGCACGCTCCACAACCTTCACCCACATGCATCTCTCAGCTATCACATATGACTGCCTCCATAGAGTTCCCAGCAAAGACTCACCCCAGCAGTTCTGAACTGGGCCCTAAACCTAAAACTGAAAGCAAGAAGATTTGATCCACGTCCAGCCTCACTAATATGAGTGCCAGATATTAGCCTTCAAGACAGATTATGTGAAATAGTAAACACATTGGCATTAGATCATTTTCCCTCTGCTATAAAGAGTTTGGTGATTCACCCAAACTTGATCCAGGGAAGGTGGAGAACTTTAGGCCTACATCAATCCTACCCTTTTTAGGTAAGGTGATTGAAGAGGTCATTGTTGTAGTTTGTAGATACTGCCAACGTTTTAGATAACCAATCTGGTTTCAATCATTTACACAGTACTGAAACAATTCTTATGGCTGTTTTGATGATATCTGCCACTGGTTGGATAAGTGGTATTGTGTTGTTCTATGATGCTGAATAGGAGTGCCACTTTCAATATGTTAAATCATTTTTTGCTGTTACAAGGGTTGAGACAGTTGGGTATTAGGGTAGGGGAAGTTCTTTTTAGGATAGTTCAGGTCTTTTTTGTTGGAGAGCAGCCAACAGGTAGAAGTAGGGTATAAATGCTCAAGTACATGGCCCCTTGCTTCTGGGGTAACCAAGGGTCAGTGCTGTTGCTTTACCTTGCTAATCTGCATTTAATCCCACTGTGCTGACAACTGTGTGCCACAGGGCTCCAATTTTATGCATACGCAGCTGATGTACAAGCATGATTGCCTTTTCCCCAAGTAGATTCTACTGAAGATTGTAGAGAAGTTGTTGCTGATTTGGGAGTGGTTTGCCTCTTTTCCATATTCAATTTTAAATGTAAAGACTAAACTGTTATGGTTTAGTAATTTTGCTTTCCCCCACCAGTGGTATGAGAGGTTGGTCTGAGGGGTGAATTCAGAGAAATGGAGCTTAAACTTGAGAGTATGGATGGATTAACAGTTGGGGTGGACCCAAGCTGGTACAAGGCTCTTTTCTTGTTTTAAAAATGATTCAGCAATTGTGCTCCTACTTGACCCAGGCTGACTTGGTAGCAGTGACCAAGTCTTAGTGCTACCGTATTTGGACTATTCTGTTAAGGTTACCACAGAAAGAGATCAAGTGGTTGCAGGTAGCCCAAAATACAACAGCCTGCTTAGTGGAGGCCTATCTGAATTTGAAATTGTTTCTCATATATTAGTTCCTTATCGTTCCTCCAGTCCAGCTCCACCCCTGTGGGTGGTGTCACCTCACCAGCAGCTTGGAGACTGAGCATGTCATGACTGATGACATCAGGGTATACATACCGGTGGGCACCTTCCACCAAAGCCAGTATCTCAGTCTCCAAGTAGCTGGGGTGAGGTGATTCTATTGGGAGGACTCACTAGGAATAGATAAGGATAGTTTGGTTAAAAGAAAACAAGTAAAACAGATTGCCAATTACCCAGGGGGCAATGCAGAACTCCTTGCTTAAAGTTTCAATTAAGGGGTTAAAAAAAAAAGAAGGCTTCCTTTGAGGGGACAGAAGGGCTTCAAAGGCAGCAAGGCAATAAAAAAATTGGCTGAGGCAAAGTCCTGAAGGCTCCCGGGGCAAGGGAGGCAGAAACAGACAGCACTCTGACAGTGAGCAGGATCATGTCTACGGCCTTCCCTGTGGCAGTTCTGTACCCGAGGAGGATCGGGTAGCGGCCGTCAGCACACTTCCTCTTCTGAGCACTCCCGACGCCGCCAAAACCTTACCAGCAGCTGAGTGCTGCATCAGGACTACAGAGGCATCACTTTTCTCAGCTGTTCAGAGGCGAGTGTAGTACAGGGGCAGCTTGGGTACCACCATTTAAAGCAGCCAGGCTGGTCGACGTTTTCCCGCTTAGCACAGGAACGGGTGCCAGTTTGGGACCGTGAGTTATTTTCTCTTTCTTTTCTCTCTTTTATTTTATTTAGTCTTTTCTATACCACGCTCTTTAAAATCAGCTTGGTTTACAGTCAACAGCAAATTTGTACAGTGCAGGCAGCGCCCGTACTGTACTTACAAAGAACAGGTATTGCAACTTGGGCTAATTGGGGTAACTATGTACAGGCTACGCAGTAGTTTGGCTACTCGTTTAAGTAACTATATACAGGCTAAGCAGTTGGGTCAACATTAAGTGGAGTGGTGACAAGGCTGCTTGGCAACTATTTACAAGATTAGGTGACTATATACATGTGCATACAAGGGTGTCTGGTAGTGCTAATGTGCAGGGCTGAGACTGTGTGTTGTGGGTGTTTTGGTGGGACTGTCTTGGTGGTTGCATATGGCTGGATGTTGTGTGTCCCCGTTGTGAGAGTAGTGCTGCAGGAAAAGGTGGTGTTTCAGAGCCTTCCTGAATTGGGTAAGGTCAGCAATGGACCAGATGTCGGGCAGGAGGGCATTCCAACATGTGGGTGCATAGTACACAAATGCTCTGTTTCTTGTTGCTTGAGAGCACTTTGTAATCTTGCTAGGGGATACTCAGTGTGTTAGCAGCGACTGACCTTCTGACTCAGTTTGGGGGAGTATGGGGGAGTGGGGAGGACGAGGTCCGTGATGGAGGAGGTGGTGAGGCTGTTGATGGCCTTGAAAGTCAACAGTAGACCTTTAAAGGAGAGTCTGCAGTGGACCGGCAGCCAAAGGAGGTGTTTCAGGATTGGGGTTATATGGTCCCTCCTGGCGGCTCCATGTAGTATTCTGGCGGCTGCATTCATTACAAGCTGAAGTGGGTTCAGCATATTTTTTGGGAGTCTCTGTAGGATTGAGTTGGCATAGTCAAAGTGGGGGATTACCAAGGCTTGGTAGATTGTCCGGAAGTCGTCTGGCTCCAGTAGGGGTCGTAGATGTCGGATTGTCCGTATTTTGTGGTATACTGCCTTGACAGTGTTGTTTATGTGGGCTTTCATATCCAACTGTTTCTTTCCCTTTGTTTTCTTGTTTGCCTTTTAAACCACTGTTTTCTACCAGTGGTGGCTGTGTTTTGGGAAGTAAGAAGCAAGCAGCTAAGCAGGGTCAGACTATGGGGCAGTTGCATTCGCGTTTTTTTAAATTTTCTTCTGGCTAGGTGCATTTAAAAAAAAACAACACAAAACGAGGAGCGTAGGCAGTAAACACGGTGGATTAGCTTAGGGCTGAATTTTTGCTGTTACAAAGTTAAAAATAAAATAAAAAGCAAACATTACGGCATAGCGAAAGAAAGCAGAAGAAATGAGGAATAACAAAGTATGCCTCCCAAGAGCATGTGTTTGGCATGTGGCTCACGCAGGAGCTCAGTGTCTAGCATTGGATTCTGCCGTAGCTGTGAGGCAAAGGCCAGGTCAGCGGAGGGAGGCAAAGGCCAGGTCAGCGGAGGAAGGCTTCCTCGAAGGAAGGGGGCAAATATAACGGATCTCTCAGGGTAGCAGATGCTTCTCTGACTACGGAGGTTGGCGGGCGCCAGTCTTGGTGGCACAGGCTGCAACAGGGGTAGGGGGTTACCTTTTTGACTAGATTGTAAGCTCTGACGAGCAGGGACTGTCTTTTTGCTTATATATCTGTACAGCGCTGTGTGTGTAGCGCTATATAAATGCTAAATAGATAGGGTTCCAAAACCCCAACTCAGATGGCACAGGTCAAAAAGAAGAAGTCGGGGAAGTCTGAAAAGCCCTCAAGGCATTTTTCGGTAAAGGAACAACTTGGGGAGTTGCAGGGGCGTACTTGCCAGAATTTGTCCTCCTCATGCATAGGGTGTTTTGCTTAAGGCAGAGGAGAAGTGCCCGGCAACATATGAGGACAGGGGCCAAAATGGGCTTGGCCGAGGTTGCCCTCTGAGATCAGGGTACCGGGTGAGCCGGGGCCTAGTAGGAGGAGGATGGAGGAGGCCCCTTGGGGTGAGGGGGCTCCCTCCAGTCTGAGGAGGAAGAAGGTTTTGAAACAGAACAGGAAGGGGCACAGGAGCTTGAGCTGGAGGAGAGATTCCCCAACTAGAGGAGTCACAGATAGTGTGTGTTTTTTGGAGAGAGGAGCTAGTGGCGTCGATTACCCACTCCTTGAAGGCCCTCAATATGGAATTTGGGGCTCTGCTGGAGGAGCAGCTACTGGAGAACCCCCTTTTCCAGGCCGTCAGGAAGACCTCTGATGGTGTTTCCTATGCACTGGGTGATCCGACAGATGATACAGGATGAGTGGGACATTCCAGAAGCCATGTTAAAGGGAACGTGAACGATGGCAAGTATGTACCCACTTCTGGGAAAGAACAGCAAACTCCTGCGGTCCCCAAAAGTGGATGCTGCAGTTTCAGCCGTGACTAGGAAAACTACCATTCTGGTGGAAGGTAGTTCGGCACTTAAAGATGGGCAGGATAGGAAGGTAGAAACCCTGCTTAAACAAGCTGTTTATCCAAATGCCCAATTCCTGCAGGTGTCGGTCTGTGGTGTTTGTTTAGCACGAGCATGCTTATGATGGATGCAGGGGCTTATTGAGTCCATGGGAAATTCTCATCAGCTCCTAGCGGAGGCGGCCAAGCTAGAATCAGGTGCAGCTTATTTGGCTGATGCCTTTTATGATTTGATCAGAGGTTTATCCAAGAGTATGGCAGGTGGTAGCAGTGCGTCGCTATCTCTGGCTCAGAAATGATCATCCAAGTCACGCATGAGTTACCTTTTTGTGGAAAGCTCTTATTCGGAGAGGGTCTAATAAGTTAGTGAAGGATTTGGGAGAGTCAAAAGGGGGCCGGATTCCAGAAGACAGACAGAAATCAGTCCAGTCCACCATTCCACCGCAAGGACAAGCAACGAGCTATCAACTGTTTCAATCAGTACACTTTGCGTCATATCACAGGGGCAGGTTCCCTTCTCGGAGGCAGTCCTTTCGGGGGTTCAGGAGAACAGGCAGAGAATTCTCCTCTTCCATCCCCACGACTCCTAAGTTGTCCCAATGAAGCAAGGGTCGCCTATTCAGAGGTGGTACCCGTAGGGGGTTGGCTGCGGGATTTTTACTCTGTAAGGGTGCAGATTACATCTGATCAATGGGTGTTGGAAGTTATCAGAGAGGGCTATGCATTGCAGTTAAAGTGCCCTCTTGCAGATGCCTTTGTCCGCTCTCCATGCAAGGCTCCTTGGAAGCGAGAGGCTCCGCAGGGGACATCAAAAAAGGCTTCTGGGCCTTCGTGCAATCACATGGGTGCTGGACAGCCAGTACGGCTGTGATCTGTACTCTATTTCATCGTTCCCAAGAGAGAGGGTTCCTTCTGACCCATTCTAACATGTCAATCGGTGTCTCAGAGTGCCTCAGTTCTACACGGAGACACTCCAATCAGTAATTGTGGCAGACAAGGAGGGAGAATTCTAGACTTCCCTCGACCTGACGGAAGCCTATTTGCACACACCAATTCAGGCGGAACACCAGCAATTCCTGCAGTTCACTGTGTCCATTGGGCACTTTCAATTTCAAGTGCTCCCATTAGGACTAGCAACCACTCCTCGCACATTCACAAAGGTAATGGTGGTGGCCGCAACTGGACTAAGGCAGGAAGGGATTCTCGTGCATCTTTACATGGATGATTGGCTCATTCGGGCAAAATCTGAGGACAAAGGCAGGGCATGTGTCTTTGCCGGAGGCTTGAGTAAGAACACTGCAAGCACAGATCTGAAGATTTAAAATCAGGAAGGCTCCACTAACGTGGTACTACCTTCAGGTGTAGAGGTCCATCGTGGCGACCATTGACCTCATGCCATGGGCAAGAGCACACATGCACCAATTGCAAATGAGCTTGTTGCACTGATGGTCGGTGCAGTGGATGCTGCTGTCATTTCCCCTGCCCCGTCTTGCGAGCATACGGAAAGCTCTCCAGGGGTAGCTCCAGGGCGACCACCTTCAAATTGGCATGCCATTGGGAAGTCCCCATTGGGTTCCCCTGATGACAGGTGACAGTCTTATGGGATGGGGAGCTCATTGCGAGGAAAGCACAGTTACTTACCTGTAACAGGTGATCTCTGGGAACAGCAGGAATTAGTCTTCACATATGGGTACGTCGGTACCGACGGAGCCTGCACGGGAATGCTCCCCAGCATCCAATCAGAAAGCTTTTGGGAGCATCCCTTGCGCCTGCGCGCTGACTTCTCGCCTTTCCCACTGCCTCTCCTCAGTTGAGTTTCATAGCTGAGACAGAAGGAGAGAAAGAGGAAAGGAGATAGATAGATACAACTCCTAGGGGAGGTGGGTGGGTTGTGAAGACTAATTCCTGCTGTTCCCAGAGATCACCTGTTACAGGTAAGTAACTGTGCTATCTCCAGGAACAAGCAGGAATGAGTCTTCACATATGGGGACTCCCTAGCTATGGGTGCCAGGGGAGATCCCATAAAATGCATATCCCTGGAACAGGACGGCATTTCCCAAACCTGGATCCCCGGCATCCCCTGAGGGATGGGGGGTAGGAGTTGAATAGAGAAGAGCTGTAGAGGAACAGCGAATCTAAAGACTACAGAGAAAAAGAGTCTTTAGAATGTATGTCAAGTATCATTAAAATATTTAATGAACTAGTACAATATAGAGCTTACCTACTGGATTGTAGGAAGTAGAACTGTGATGGAGAGTGTACTGTAGATGCAGTAGCAGAATCCTCAAGGGAACTTCACAGCAGTGAGGATGAAGTTCCAAATCTGGAATGGGCAGGTGACCCAGGTGTCAACTGGGGTAGGAGAAGAACGGCAGGTCTTCAATGGAAAGCTTTATGGGAAAAAGCTGAAAACTCTTTTAGGTACAGAGTTATTAACATTGAGGACTAAAAGAAGATGACTGACCGATCTGGAGAATTAGCCCAGTCCTGAAGGGAAGAGAGGGTATGGAAAAAAACCCCTATTCCCAAGGAGAACAGAAGTGTACTCAGAAATACTGAAGATGTACACTGTCTTTCCTAGCTGGTAAGAGATAGGAAGACATTAAAGTTTGATACTTCATAGACAGGGAGATCTATAACAAACATAGAAGCTGTTGACATCACAGCAATAATTGTATGTATAACCACTCCCACTTACTAAGCCGTATGGGAGTAGGCAAGTGGACTGTCTGGACCCCTTAAGAAGGGAAAAACTTTATAGCACAGACAGTTAGGGAGATAGCAGGTAATACTTAGCGTCCTATGGACATCTCCCAATGGGCACACACACACATATACATATATATATATATATATATATATATATATATATGGAGAGACATACCTATCTATATATATGCGCATATATGTCTAGATATGTGTGATATATAGATATAGATATATAGATGGGCATGACTTATGCCCAAACAGACTACAGAAATATGTATGTATAGGACATATACATACATGAATATAAGTCTGAGGATACATGCCTGCAACTGAGCCCCACAAAAACATTCACATGGGGAATGTGATGGGAAAAGATTCATCTAATAATGAGGGGGTAAAAACCACCTGAAGATATATAGAGAATCTATTTCTGCGGTGCAGGAATGTAGTTCAGTGGAATAAGCAGTATGGTTGCGTGAAAAAACAGAGGATAATAACAGTCTGGCAAGAGCACGTCAGGAGTACTTTAGGACTCTGACATGTCCAAAGGACACAAAAAACGCATAGACTAAGATACCAGGATGACCCAGCCAAGGGACACAGGGGTATCATGTACACTAAAGGAGTATGCGTTGTCCAAGTGGAGCAGAAAAGCATAATGCCAAGCTGCAAGGAAAAAAGGGGTAGATTCCTGCAAGATTGGGAACTCCTTGGACATTCACGCCATGGAATGATTATATAAACTTTTTCTACTATATGGGAAAAAACCCTCAGAGACAAAGTTCAATGCTCTGTAGCAAGGGCCCATAGTAGAAAGCTTCTCTGAAGATTGCAGAGAGCATTGTGCAGGAGAATTATAAGATAAAACTGACAGAAGTCAGGTGTGTTGCCACATCCTAGGAAAGGATATGGCTAGAAGAAGATAACCTGCAGTGAGTAGTATTATGCAAGATAGTTGAAAGTAGCTTGCAATGAGTATTAAAGTAATCACTGGAACTCCTGCATACACAGCAACTGAACAAAACAGCAGAGGGGATTCTCCTGTATAAAACAGAGAGAAAACAGACAAAGGGAGCGGAGATATTCCCGTCCTTGTCTGATGAGTTGTTCAGAGCATGCATTGAAGGATAACAAAAAGTCTACACTGGAAGAAAGAGAAGTGTTTCAGTATGGTACCAACCCAAGCAGGGGAAACCCTGGAAGAGAGGGGGTTGGAAAGTGACTTACCATATGGTAAGTCAGCTGAAGGAAAATATGTCCATGTGGGGACAGAAACTATCATGGGATAGTTGTAACCTCCCTTCGTAGTAGTAAGAAGGGGAGAATTCTGTAACCCATGGACAAAAGTATCCTAACAGCTTAGCATACTGAAAAAGAAAAAAACAGTGTAGAGTTTGAAGAATAAACTTCTGCTAAGAAGAAGTTAACTGTAGATTGCAACATACAGGAACCTATGGTTGCTGGTTATGATTAGACTGGCTAGAGTCTGGAGACTTCAGACTAGGATGAGATGTCCCTTGCTTGGGTACATCTGGAGGATGGGCAGGAGAAGGGTGAAACCTTCTTTTCTTAGGGAAAGAAGGTTTGGCAGGACATTTCCTATGTCCTGGGGAAAAAGAAGGCTTAGGATGGTTTCCAGAACCAGGGAAGTCAGTGGAGCAATGAGCAACCTGACGCAAAGCCTCTTTATTGAAGAGATTTTCTCCAGTACAAGGAGAATTACCCAGTGTATGTTGTGCCCATCTGCTCAAGTCTGAAGCTTGCAGCCAGGCTGTACGACGTGCTCCGATGGCAATAGCAGAGGATCTGCTAACAGACTCAAAAGAGTCTAGAGAAGCATGAGAAAGAAACCAAGAGATATTCCTGCTATGATTAAGAAGCAAGGAATAGTCAGTGGCCTTAGGTTCTGACAAAAAAGGGGACAAAAGAGATAATTTCTCTGTGACCTCCTGAAGTGTCAGACTCATATAAAAAAATATATGAAATAATTCTTGAAGCCAGCATAGAAGTTTGGAAGGTTTGACGTCCAAAGGCATCAAGTACTTTAGATGCACGACCTGGCGGATAAGAAGAATGCTTCTTCTTGCTTCTTACCTTCCTCATTGCTGATTCCACTACAATGGAATGATGTGGAAGTTAGTTTTTTTGAAACCCCGGAGAGGGAGGCACCTGATACAGAACATTAATGGCTGTAGAAGGCGAAGGCACCTTTAAAGGTGATTCCCACATCCTCAGAAGAAGATCCTGCAAAGAATGATGTAAAGGAAGCATTATATTTTCCTTTTCTGCAGGATCTTGGCCAAGAGTAGAGTCAGGAATAGGAATGGCAAGAAAGGTTGCCATGTCAAGGAGAAATTTCTGAAAAGAAGGATCTCCAATAGGAACTATTACTGGGTAGGCTGAGGTTGAAGGAGCAGCTTGAGCACCAGAAGACATAGTGGACTGGTGCAGAAAAAGAATCCTGCTAGAACAGTGATACTGACAGTTCTGATTCGAGGCAGTTAGTACTGCATCGTCATTGCCCGGTATCGATTCCAAGCTAGGCATAGAAAGGATCGATGGCACCAATGGAACTGCAGGAATCGACATCGATACCGATACCGGTATCGGAGACAATAATGTCATCGAAGCAGTAATGGGGGGCTGCTGAAGCGGTACCGAGGTAGCCAGAGAACCCTGGTGAATATCCTCGGTACTGTGTAGTTGGAAACGATATGGATCGGTTCCGAAACGCGTCGGTACCAAATCATCTAGACTGGAGATCGATTCTAGACTCGGCATCGAAGGGAGCGAGTCTATCGATACATGTCTAGAAGGTACCGATGTTGGTGGTGGTATCGGCGATGCCGATACAGGAAAGTCAATCGGAATCGTATCGATCGGTTCCGAAGGTACCGAGGACGTCCGAAGATGATGCCTGGTGAAGAGAGGAATACTCGACACCGGCGCCGATGTCGGGGTATCGGTACCGCTCGAAGCGGATAGCACGGCTCAGGTATGTTCTGTGAGGGGTGAGCCCCAGGAACAACCTGAAACCCTGTAAATGCTTTGGAGCCCGAAGACTCCCGCCGGGGTTTTACTGCCAAAGGGGTCTTGAGGGCAAGGCCGGAGCCATCATCATGCTGAGCATGAGACTTACCCTTCAAGAATTGGCTAGTCTTAACAGACTGTTTGTGGGTTACCTGATCCTGGAGAGAAGAATAAACCGGTGTCCTCACCTCAGGAGGAAAAACGGCATTGAGGGAAACTCGAAAAAGGGAAGGTCTTCTCCCAATAATACAGCCTGATGGATCAGGGAAAAAAGGGTCAGGACCCAAACAGGTTAGACACCAAGCATTGGAGTCTAAAAAGAAAACTAAGTTTCCACAGTGAAGGCACTTCTTAGGGGAAGAAGGCTCCATGTTGGAGAGGCCTGGTAGGCCCAAAAAGTTAAAACAAAAACTGAGAAGAAAAAATTCTCTAAGTTTAGAAAAGAAAATAAAGCACCAGCGGTACTGGTATCGGCGGGAAATACAGCTGCGACCACAAGAAAACAGGGAAAATAAGGATTTTAAAGAAAAAAGTTTCTGCGGTGACAGGAAGACGTCCTGTTGGCTCCGCGGAAAAACGATAACTGAGGAGAGGCAGTGGGAAAGGCGAGAAGTCAGCGTGCAGGCGCGAGGGATGCTCCCAAAAGCTTTCTGATTGGATGCTGGGGAGCATTCCCGTGCAGGCTCCGTCGGTACCGACGTACCCATATGTGAAGACTCATTCCTGCTTGTTCCTGGAGATCACATCACACAGGGGTGTTGGGCTCCCAAGCAGTCGACTTGGTCCATCAACAGTCTCGAGTTGAGAGTGGTGTTCTTGGGGTTACAGAGGTTCTGATCTCAACATCAAGGCAAGGCAGTGTGAGTGTTCTCAGACAATGTCACGACGGTGGCTTATATCAATCAGCAGGGCAGAACGAGCAGTGTGAACTTAAAAAAGCAGCACAATTATTAGCTTGGGCAGAGGAGAATCGGCAGACTTTGTCGGCAGCACATGTGGTAGGAAAGGACAATGTGGCACCGACTATCTCAGCAGGGTGCGAATCGCCCTGGAGGAATGGATGCTCAACGATGCTTTTTTTTGCTCGCTTCATCAGGAGGTGGGGTCAACCAATTTTAGACCTTATGGCAACATGCGAATCAGCAAAGGCGGTGTGGTCTTTCAGCAAGCAAAGGGAGCCAGTGTTGGAAGGGTCTGACGCGTTGTACAGAAGTGGCCGGCAGAAGTGCTACGCTGTTTCCTCCATGGGCACTCATAGGGCAAGTAGTCCAGAGAATAGGTGTGCATTAGGGCCTTCTACATTTAATAGTTTTCGATTGGCCTTGGCGCCGGTGGTATGCCGACCTGGTGCGCATGAAGGTGGATCATCCGGGAGGCTACCAGTGTGGATAGATCTGTTGGCTCAAGAACCAATTCTGATGCCGCAGGTGGATTGATTCTCGCTTACGGCTTGGCTATTGAGCTGGCGAGGCTGCGAAGACAAGGCTAGTCAGCTCTGGTAATTTCCATGTTGAAAGTCTGGCGATGCTCCACATTGCTCGCTTACATGCGAGTGTGGAGAGTCTTTGAGGACTGGTGTGAGCAGAACCACTGTCGCTCACTGTCCACTACTGTGCCGGAGGTGCTTGTTTTTTGCACACAAGTTTTGACAAAGGTTTGGCGTGTAACATCCTCCGAGTGTAGGTTGCAGCTATCTCTTGCGACTGGGGAAGGGTCCAAGGAGTTTCTCTGGCATCACATCTGGATGTGGTCAGATTTCTTAAAGTGGTAAAACAGGAGCGTCTGCCATTGCGGACAGTGGTGCCTCCTTGGGGCCTCAATTTAGTGTAGCTGATGTTAACAGAACCTCCATTTGAACCCTTAGGGTCTTGTACTTGTACTTTAGAAGATCTTACGTTGAAGACAGTGTTTCTAGTGGCAGTTTGTTCGGCTAGAAGAATATCGGAGTTGCAGGCACTATCATGTGGGGGGCCCTTTTCTGGTCTTGGCCAAGGAGAAAATGGTTCTTAATTCAGTTCCTTACTTCCTAAGTACTGTTGGTGTTTTATATGAACTAAGCGGTAACGTTCCTGTTGTTTTTGGGTGTGGGAGAAAGGAGAAGGATCCACTTCTACACTGTTTGGATATCCATAGAGTCTTATGGCGTTACTTAAAGAGAACAGAGACCTTTAGAAATTCGGATAGGTTGTTTGTTTTGTATGGAGGAGCGCGCAAAGGTGAAGCAGCTTCAAAAGCCTCTATATCCCGATGGGTGCGGGAGGTGATATCTTCAGGGTGTTTGCTGCGTCGTGAACAGATACCTATCGGGTTGAGGGTGCAGTCTACCCAAGCACAGGCCACGTCATGGGCTGGGTCATGGTTAGTTCCGCCTGGAGATATTTGCAGGGTGGCAACCTGGTCATCCCTACATACTTTCATTAAACATTGTAGGCTGTATATGCAAGCAGCAGGGGACACACGGTTTGGATCGGCAGTTCTTCAGGCCGGTCTTGCGGGACCCTCTCAAGTTTAGTACTGCTATGGTACATCCCACAGGTGCGGGACTAGACTGGAGGAATGATAAGTAAGGTGAAATTAGGCCTTACCTGCTAAATGACGTTCCATGAGCGACTCCAGTCCAAGTCCCGATCCCACCCAGGGAATTTTCTTTTCCTTTGTATAATGGCTCGCTCCGGTCCTGAAGAATGTCAGCATATAGTCTTGGCTAGGGAAGAGTTTGAGGTCCAAAGGTCTGAACATCAGGTACAAGAGGCCTTTTTGGGACCACATCTCAACGGAGTCGGGAGTAATCAGACAATTTTGGAAGCTGAAGCATTCACATGTGGTAAGCGATCTCTCTCTCAGGTAGGGGAGTGTTTTCTGCCTGGGGTGGGATTTACATTGTAGATAGTTACTTTTGATTTTTGTAAAATTGTTGCTTTCTTAAGTCTGCTTTGTCAAAGGATACTTGGCTCTGGTGGGAGGTGCCACCGGTATGTATACCCCGATGTCATCAATCATATCATGCTCAGTGTCCAAGCTGCTGGTGAAGTGACACTACCCACAGGTGCGGAACTGGACTGGAGTCACTCAAGGTACATCAATTAGCAGGTAAGATTTAATTTCACCTTAGGCTACACTGGTTACCCATATAATGTCGCATTCAGCACTACTACTAATCATTTATATAGCGCTACAAGGCGTACGCAGCACTGTACAAACATATATAAAAGATGGCCCCTGCTCATCAGAGCTTACAGTCTTAGTGTTGACTTGTAAGGGCAGGATTTAAGGGGGAGGATTAAAGACTTATCTGTTTGGGTGTGCTTATGGCTGAACATTCTGCCTTGGGTTAGAACAGATGAAATTAGAATTGGATTCTGGAATTGTGTTTAAAGTTTATAATACATTTAAATTTTTGCTTTCACTCTAATTTTGCAGTTTTTTTTAAAATTAATGTTCGTAAACCTGAATGTAGCTCGCCTTGAGCTACTATAGAAGAAGGTGTGAGATAAATCCAAATGCCAGCCTATCCTATACTGGGGGAAAAGAGAGAAATGTTAAGAGTGAAAAGAGCCGAGTCTCTTATACGGGCACCATCTGATGTCAGACGAGAGAGAGGAAACAGTGGTGCAGAAGTGCAGTTTTAAGACCAAGGGAGACACCTGTTCATCCTCCTCAGCCCTCTTCTACACATCTTAGAGATACCGCTATTCTGAACCTTGTCGTTTGGACAATGAAAAACGTGATAAGGCATTGACCTTATTCTTCCCAGTGTGAATATGAATGTTTCAGTCTTTAATAAGAAGGAGCTTATTTCCGCTGAATCATTAGGAGGTGTGGGAAGGCCAAAGAAATGCCGAGTCCCAGGGCAAAAGATAGTGGCAAAAAGGAGGCAGGGAGAGACTTACAGGACAAGGCTGTAGAGAGGAGTGGGAGTGCTTTGAATTAGAGATAACCAAGCCCTTCTTTGATTCTCAGATCTGTACATGCTGTTTACAAGATCCTTCTGGTGCTAGATATGTGCATATAAAATCCATGAGCCTCAGGTCACTGTGAGGAGTCCTCCTTCCAAAACTAACATGTACGTACAAGAATAATATCCAAACATGAACATCTGAACTGCATTTTAGTACTCTGCCAAGCACTGGTGGAATAAAATTCTGGAAACCACATTGTTTCTCAGCTCTTACACTTATTATCCTGGTCTTGGAGAGTGCTGTCACTTTAAAACTGCATTAGGTGAAACATGGGTACACAGTGCACTAGTACGTTACCACAAGATAATTGCCTTAACATTCCCAGGGACATCAGAGCACCACTTACTTTATCCTGAAGATAGCTGTCAGCCAGGAGCAGAATCCCTGGAAAGGGGAGAAAGAGAGAAAAAGCAGGCAACAAACTTAGGCATCTTGCCGAATTCCTCTGTTCTAGAAGGCAAGATGCTTTCTGCCCTCGTTTTACACCCTCAATGTGTAAAGATCACTTTGGTGACAGTGTCAGTCCAAGAACAGTGATGAGGATTTCTCTCACCAGAAATCTTCACCTTTAATTGACTGCTCTTTAGTAATGGAGGGTTACAAGGCTCAGAGCTGGGAGGGCCCAGATAGTGTTGTGACAAGACTATCTGTTCAAATTCAGTACAGCTTATGTTTTCATGCCTTCACTTTACTGCTCCTAATCCTGGTCCCATCAGAGACTCATAAGGTGACAGTTTACTTACCAGTTAATGTAATTTCCATGAGTCCTGCTAGACCAGGCAGAAAAGTGGGTTGTGTTGCATTACCAGCAGATTGGTGGAAACAAAGAATCAACGAAAAGCCCAGGTTTTAATGACATCACTCCTATGCCTCTATCCGCCTCAGTTCCTAGAGATCCCTTCAGTATTCATCCGAAAGAAAATGGGAAAAACAAGGCAAGAGACACACAACCTCGATCGTGGGTAACAAGAGAGAAGCAACTGTAGAGAACTATGTACAGGAAAGCATAAACAGAAAGCTGTCTGTAGAAGATGAACCTGCACAGCCAAGTATAAAAATCATAGCAGACCCAAGTGAACCACAGCAGAAGAACAAAGTAAATACAGTTTCAGGGGTGGGCTGTGGACTGGTCTAGCAGAACTCAAGGAAAGGACATCAACTGGTAAGTAAAATGTCACCTTTCATATCGTCCTGCTAGACCAGTCCAGACAAGTGAGATGCATTAAAGCCACAATGTCACTGTGCAAGAAGACACAGCAGCTCGCAAAACCCCAGAACCAAAAATCATGTCCACCTTTGCATGGATATCCAAATGGCAATGCTTGACAAAAGTGAAAAGTGATGCCCATGATGCTGCCTGACAAATGTCTGCAGGGGCTACCGAGCTCCACTCCACCCAGGACGCTTGAGCTTGGGTAGAATGGGCACGCAAACCCTCTGGAACCCTCTGCAACAGATATGCTGAGGCAATGGCCTCCTTAATCTAGCACCCTAAAGCTGACTTGGCCACCGTGTCACCCTTGTGCGGGCCAGCAAACAGCACAAAAAGATGGTCCGACTTACAAAGGAAACTCACAACCTCCACGTACCGGAGAAGTACCTTCCAGACAGCCACAAGGCGAAGATCCTTATTCTTTCTCGACACTGCTCCTTAGAGAGGGAGGGCCGGCAAACCACCTGGTTCACATGAAGAGGAGAAATCACCTTAGGCAAGCAGGAAGGCACAAGCCAAATGGAAATGGCCTCTTTAGGATCTCAGCAAGACAAAGCCTGAAACTCAGAAATCCGCCTTGCGGCACAAACTGCAACCAAGAAGACCGACTTGAGTGTCAAATCCTTGAACGTAGCGCACTTCAATATCTCAAAAGGCACCACCAGCAGGACCCTGAGCATCAGACACATCCCAGGAAGGGATCACAGATCAGAGGAGAGGATGCAGAAGCTGAACGTCCTGGAGAAAGTGTGAGACGTTTGGATGCAAGTCTAGAGACTTACCAGCCACTGGACTTTGAAAACAGGCCAAAGCTGCCACCTGAACTTTCCAGGCTCTAAAAGGAAGGGCCCTTCTCTAGGCCATCATGTAAAAAGGCTAAGAGAGAGGCCACCTTGGCCACCTCAGGAGCCAGCTGTCAAGCGCTGCACCATCTCTCAAAGAGGTACCAGATCTGTATGTATGCTAGCTTAGTAGACCTCCTCCGGGCTTCAAGCAGAGTAGAGACCATGGCTGGAGAGTAGCCCTTACGCACTAGCCATCTCCTTTCAAGAGCCAAGCCATAAGCAAGAAGTGAACTGGATCCTCTAGGATGATCCATCCCTGATACAATAGGCCCCGAGATGGAGGCAACCGAAAAGGAGATGCCTGAAGGAGCCGCATCAGGTCTCTGAACCATGCTCTCCTCAGCCAATCTGGTGCCACCTGAACAATCCTGCCTGGGTGGTTTTATACACCAAAACACGATCCCCACCAGGGGCCATGGAGGAAATGCATACAGCAGGTGCTGACTTGGTCAAGGCTAGGTCAGGGCATCAACACCCTCGGACTCCATCTCCATGTGGCGACAGAAGCAGCAGCAAACATTGGCACTGGCAGGTCACCATCAGATCCATTTCGGGGTGACCCCAGCGTCACAAAATCAATTGAAAACACATTCTGACTCCTCACTTTCCAGGATACAAAGAATGCCGGCTAAGGAAGTCCACTTCCACATTGTCCACCCTGGCAATATGCTCAACCGACAAGGCTAGGAGGCTTCTTCTCCATCCAGGCAAACAGGAAAGCCATTTCCAGAGCTACTCCAGCACTCCTCGTGCCACCTAACTGACATAAGCTACCGCCATGGTGTTGCCTGAAAACACGCAAACCGCTTGGCCCTCGACCAGGGGCTGAAAACATAAGAGAGCCAACTTGATGGCCCTCACCTCGAGGCGGTTGATGGACCACATTGCTTCCCTGCAATTCCAATGGCCCTGGGTTGTACACTCTTGGCAATAGGTTCCCCAGCCCAAGAGATTGGCACTCATCATCAGGAGGATCCAGGAGAAATCGTCCAGTGGCATGCCCTTCCTCAGATGACAGAACTGCTGCCACCACTGTAGGCTGGACTTATTTATTTTAGTTAACAGGGTTTTTTTTATACCTTTTATCATTTTAGTCATAGCGGTTTACACTGTAACCTAAACCTGGATGCTCTCTACAAACCCACTTGATAAACTCCAGGCCCTAGCCCAATACTGTTTTAATCTTTATATTGTTCATGATTTAGCATCTAGTTTTATTTAGTCACTATTTTCTGTATTGATACTGAAGCCCCACTGGATCCTTCCCAGCATGGGTTCAGAGAAGCACATGGGGTTGAAACCCTCCTCACCAACCTATTTGACCATCTAGTCTCTGGAACTGACAAAATGCATCAAGGATTCGCCCTCATATTCCTCGACATTGCAGCGGCTTTCGACTCGGTGAACCATGAGATCCTCATACAACGCCTCAGCGAGAAAGGAATTCAGGGAACAGCCCTAAAGTGGTGCAAGTCATACCTGACTAATAGATGGCAACATGTAAGGTCAGGCTCCACAACCTCTGAACCATTTTTACAGAACCAGGGTGTACCACAGGGCTCGTCACTATCTGCATTGATGTTTAACATCTACATGCAGCCCATATGTGCCCTAGCACGTTCATTCAAGGTCAACTGTCTAGCCTATGCAGATGACATCCTACTATACATCCCATTCAGGACCAACCAACCAGACCTCTCCCCTCTAACAAGATGTTTTGAGGCAACAGCAGAATGGTTCAGCACACAAAACATGAGAATCAACTACAGTAAAACAGATGTCCTTTTCATCTCAAGAAACCAGGACTTCACCCCTCCACTCTCTTTAAAGGTCGGCAACACAGAGCTGAAAACCAAACCCACAATCCGCTACCTTGGCGTTACACTGGATCAACAACTGGATCTGAAAACCCACATAAGAAACACAGTAAAAACAGTATACATGAAAATAAGGACCCTAAAACATCTCCGACCGCTGCTTGACTTCAGCGACTACCGTTCGATCTATCAGGCATTAATATTACCACATTTCGACTATGCCAACGTAATTCTACACGGTCTCCCTCAAGCAACACTGGCTCCTCTCCAGCTTGCAATGAACACTGCGGCAAGAGTACTAACAGGGGCTTCACGGAGAGAGCACATAACGCCAGTACTGATGAACCTCCATTGGCTACCAGTTCAAGCAAGAATCCGCCACAAAGTTCTAACCTTAACTTTCAAAGCCGCAAACACCCTGACCCCCACAGCCCTCAGCAAGATGATACATAAAGTACCACAGAACAGAAACAGAAGACCCATGATGCAAAACACACTAGAGGTCCCAAAAGTAATAACAAAATGCACAAAAGCAACGACAAATAGGGCCTTTACGATTTACGCACCCAGAGCATGGAACGCTCTCCCCACCTCTATTCGAAACATCACTTACCTAATTGACTTCAGGAAGGCATTAAAGCAGCACCTATTCACCACATACTACCCTGAATCCAGCACTAGTAATCATACATATGCCCCCTCAGACAATCACTCATTGCAATTAAACAATCAGACTCAGCATGAAAAAGGATAATCAACTGATCGCTCAGAAGATACCCACTGAAATGGAATCAGGACCCCCAGTGTAAATAAGATGTAGATATGTTATACAATGTACATAGTTCCCCCCAGTTACTTCCAAGTTGATCTCCTGTTTATTGTAAATACAACTCAGGGTTCCTGTGTTGTATGGTTGATGTTGAATGTAAACCGCTCTGATCTAAAATAGAGCGGTATAGAAGAACTGTTAAATAAATAAATAAAATAAATAAATATTGCACTGTTTACATTGTTGTCTTTGTTCCATCTAACAGTCTCGATCTAATTGTTCTAACTGTTCCCTGTAAACCACCGTGACTAGTAGATACAGCGGTATAGAAAATATGTTAAATAAATAAAAATAAACAAACAGGGACATTGATAACTTGGATTCTTCTGAGGCAATGGAAGGTTAAGTGACTTGCCCGAGGCCACAACAAATTCTAGTGGGAATCAAACCCTGGTCTCTTGGTTCCCAGGCCAGTGCTCTAACCACTAGGCTACTCCTCCACGCCGTTGATGGAGTATCTGCCCTTGCCTTGCTTGACCGGTGAGATAAGCACCACCGCCTTTAGGTGCAGCAACTTGTCCAAGGTGATCCATAAAGTGGCACTTTTGATCACAGGTTCTCAAGGGGAGATGAAAACATCTGGAATTGGCTCCTTACATCCCAGAACATAGCTGCACTGAATGGTGTGTAGCCCAGCAATCCTTCGAAACCCAGGCCCATTACTGGAAGAGAAGGTGAAATCTGCCTCCAACAAGAACCACCAGGGATAGGGCCCTCAAACCTTCATTGTGGAGCCGGGGGGGGGGGGTCCTCTTCTCAGTAGGACAGAGTCCCTGGGCCCACGTGCTCCGTGAAAGGACTGAGAAGGAGCCGGAAGCCCAGAAGCAGAGGGAAAGGGGTTTTTTGTCCCCCCCCCCCAGTCGGTAACGCTGAGAATCCCAAGACCTCCGGGGATCCAGCCAGCATGTCCTTGGTTGATGAGCGGAGGCTGACGAGAGAGGGGCACCAGCCTTCTTCACAGGCCCCTTGGACCTGACTTCCAGAAGGTGATAAAATTTTGTCTCACCCAGGTCCTTCACCAACTTCTGCAATTTGGCTCCAAAAAGCAGCTCTCTTAAAAGCCAGGTGGGTCATTCAGGCTTTGTAAGATGTATCCACTGCCCAGTGCCGGAGTCAAATCTAACGCTGTGACACCTTCGTAAAGGTACCATCCCTGACCACCAAAAGTACCAGGCCATACATGGCATCAGAAAAGAGGGCCGCAGCAGACTCCAAAAGAGGGCAGAAACATCCAGTAGAAGAGATTGAATATACTGGTGCAGGGCTCGAGACATCAGGCCTGCACATAATGTAACTGAAGAACAGCAGCCATTGCAGCAAACTGATCCTTCAACATGAATCCCCCTTTCAGTCCAGTCTACCCTTTAAGATCAATCTGCCTTCCACAGGAATGGTGGTCCATCTGGTAATCATACAATGCACTCCCTCTCTAGAAGAGCATACATCTTCTTATACACCCCTTATCCCCTTAAGAGGGGTAGTTGGGGTAATCCCACTCTGGCCAGAACAGGCCCATGAGCGCCTCCAGGAAAACAGTAATGGATTTCCAAACCCTTTGCAGGGGCAGATGCCTCTTCAGTTTCTGCTCTGTGACTGGAGAATCCATCAAGCTCGAAGTGGATAAGACCTTGGGACCAACACCTCCAATTCCTACTGCTGGAACAGGCAAATAACCTCTGCCTCCTCATAATCCTCTGAAAGAGAGAGTACTTATTCATCCACATTAGACTTCTCATCCAAGTCACAGCTGACCCTATCCCGGGTTGGGGGGGGAGGGGAGGATGCCCCTGCTGAGGATGCTTTGCCATCAATCGAAGAAAGCTTCCACTCTCAGCCTGCCTCCACGAGACTGTGCGCGGGGGAAACAAAAGGCCACAGGGTCTGCATGTCCACATCGGAATGACCAGGCCTGCTGTAAAGGGAAAGAATTCCAGGGAGGACAATCCAGACTCTGGAGCTCTCCTTATGGAAATGATCCCCCTACACTCAGGGGCACAGTTGCCATCGATCTCCTAGAGGACGGGAAGAGGCCCAAAACATGGATGCTGGATCCTTCAGATGGCTGAATATCCTTACCCACAGCACCATCCCCCACTGCCTACCCTGAGGCAGGCAAGGTCAGGCTAACAGCATCCCCCAGCTGAGAAAGGGGGAGTAGGCCCTCCAAGGAAGACTCAGAAGCAGAATCCAGAAGCAGGAGATGAGGCACCATGCTTGCCACATTCCAAACAATGTCACCTGGAAGAAGACATAAGAGTTAGGGCAAGTGTCACAACAGCATGCACGAAGGCCATGGCAGCCCAAAGGGCATGCGTTAACTGCGCTTTTACTACAGCGCATGTTACAGGTGCTAGGGTAGAAGTGCGTGTTGGGGCTGCTTGGGTGAAATGCACACAAGGACCGGGCGACCGCCATCAATGTTTGCAGAAAACGGCGGGAAACCCCACCCAGTATCAATGGTCTACCCCAAATTGTATCTCCCCACAGATGAAAATCGGGAGCATCCAACAAGGACAATGATACTTGGTACTCACCACCTGAGAGCCCCAGGCAGAGAATCCGTGCCGGGCTCAGCTCTACTGCCCTGGAACTGTTTGGCTAGCTTTGCAACACTGTGTGTAAGGTGGCTGGCAGGTAGATCCCTCTAAGAGCCTTCTGCAATCTTTGGGAAAGAGCAGGTGGGACAGAGGAGGGAGGGAGGGAGGAGACACTGAGGTAGAGTGAGGCAGTCATTCTTCCACATCCTTCCAAATCCTTCCCATTTCTGGCTGCTCATCAGGAACTTAATCCAAGGTAAGGGAGTGAAGCTGAACCAATTTTCCTTCCTACTATGGCTACCAAAAAGATCACAGGCTAGTGGAGATTCCCACATCGCACTCTAGTGAGAGATCAACCTGCAGACTGTCATTCATGAACGTTTAAAATCAATATTTTCCTCTCAAATCCTCAATTTTCTTCAGAGAACAGAAAATCTATCCACCATCTGCTGGAGACAAAGAAATAATGAAGAGACCTCTGGTGGCTGAGGTGAATAGAGGCATGGGAGTGATGTCATTGAAAGCTGGTCTTTTCAATGGTTCTTTGTCTCCACCAATCTACTGGTAGGAGAACATAACCCATTTGTCTGGACTGGTCTAGCAGGACGATATGGAATACACATTTATTCCCTTTGATGTGGCTCTCATCAGGGAGCCATCACACACGGCCTCACTTTTCAGTCCCTCCCGTTCAGTTATCATCAGAGGCCCATCATACACAGATTCTTTCCTTACTCCAGTTTTCACCAGGGAGGAGTCACGCATGTGCTCTCATCAGGGATCCATCACACAAAGCCCTTCTCGCTTCCCAAGTCAAGGGATGTAGCTCGGACCTGGTGCATGGCTGCACTGAGCCAAAGAAGCAGAAGCCTGAATTGGGAGTGGAATCCATGCATCCTGTTTAATAAACTTTGGAATCACTTATATTGTTTGGTCTTTCTGATTTCTAAATCTCTTGCATTGCAGGTTCATACCTAAGATTCTTGCGAGCTGCAATACTGACCCGAAACTGAGTGGTGGTTCAAGTAAAACTATAGCATGCAATTTGGTCCACTTCTGATTAACATGCTTCTACACTCTTTTGGACAGCAATTCAACTCACATTGTCTCTCTGTTCGAAGTCCACGGAGCTGGAGACAGAGGTCAGACGTTCATACCTGTCATGGCTATCTGAGTGCATCGCTGATGCAACACTAAGCGAAAACAGAAACAAGTGTCAAACTTCACATGAAGGATTAATGCAAAAGAGAAATCCATCCCCCAGAGAAAGAGGTTAGAGCGCGCTCTTCCAGCCAACCAGAGCAAGGTATCACAGGCAAAAGAGATTCAGAAAGTTTAGTAATGCTCACAGGCTGATCACACTAACTTTCCATCTTTCGGGGAGGGGGCAGACAGGGCAGAAAGGGAGAAAGGGCAGACAAGGTTCATACGTTTCATCTCTTCATGTTCTCCACCATCATTCTCTGCCTCTCATTTCCAAAGTGTGGTCTACCCTAAAACAAGGCTCCTCTCTTCTTCAGAGTACTTTGGATGACCTTATTCTTTATAATTTTCTTTATATTATTTGTAATGCTTGGCTTGGGTTAACCGAAAAGATGTAAGTGCAAATATAACCGCAGCAGATACTGCAGATCTATGGACAAGGAAGATATGGTGTATTATGGTAGACATGATAGGAGTCCATATATATTACACGCTGACTGTTTGGATAATTCATTAATGGGAAAACTGGATCATATTTCTATGCAATTACATGTTGCTTTTATTAACACAAGATCCATTAGAAATAAAACAATGAACCTGAAAGACTAATAAGGATAATAGTGTAGATGTTTTTGGTATCATAAAATCATGGTTAGCAGCACTGGATTCACAGATAATGAATAAAATTTCCACTATGGGTATACCTCTCCTTGTGAGGATAGGCTTTCAGGTAGAGGTGGAGGGGGTGATGTTATGTCACAAAAAACATGAGGGTTTTATTCAGTTTTCCTTTAATACTCCATCATCAAAAGATATTTACTGTACAACAAATGTTAGGGATTTGTGTTTGTGTTGAATCTGGTCCCATACTGTATTGCAAGATCTTGCATTGTTCATTGAATGGCTTGTATCCTTACAAATTAATATCAAAAATAATTAAATTTGGTGATTTTCAATTTCATTTTCATGTTGATGAAGATAGAAAAGTTTTGTAGAAGATATTTTGTTCAAATGTGAATGCAATGTATTTTAGGCAATTGACGGCCTGACTAATAAGGGGGGGGGGGCATACATTAGATATGATATTTAAGTCTGATTGGGATTCTATTGGTTTAAACTGTGATCATATATTAATTCAATCTGACCATGGTCTGACTATAGTCCAGTTGATTTTTTATTATTTTTAGGAAAACATTTACGGTGAAGATGATGATTAAAACAATTACCCAAAGATAATGGTTTGATAATGAAGGGTTCTCTCATAATTAGGGAGAACCTGCCGATAAAGAAATAAATGAACTAATTGATCTGTGGGACATGCAGATGTCGCCATCCAGTGTAACTGAGCAGAAGACAAATTACATACATAAGAATTATGCTCATTGGGGTATGGTTGTTTTATCAGAAGAAAAAAAGAAAGCTACATGGGTAGAAAGGGCATAAAAGACACAAGATATATCGGGGTTCAGACCAAGGCTCCATCGAGCCCAGCATCCTGTTTCCAACAGTGGTCCATCCAGGTCAGAACTACCTGTCAAGTTCCCAAAATGATGCATAGATTCCACAATGTTTATCCAGGGGGAAGCAGTGTATTTCCCTGGTCTTCTTTAATAATGGCTTATGGACTTTTCCTCCAGGAACCTGTCCAAACCTCTTTTAAACCCAGCTGCACAAACAATAAACCCAGCTACCCAGCATGATGGAAGATATGATCTGTTCACTTGAAGGACAGCGTGGGTTACCCACCTGTAGCAGGTGTTCTCCAGAGACAGCAGGAATCAGTCCTCACATATGGGTGACGTCAGTGCCGATGGAGCCTGCGCAAAAGCATCTCCCCAGCTTTCAAAGAAAGCCTTTGAGAGGCACACCGCACATGCATGGTCCACTTCCCACACAAGTGTGCCATCTTGCCTCAATCCAATGACATAGCTAAGACGGCAAAAATAAAATACGGTAAAGAAGCAACTCCAATGGGAGGAGGGAGGGTTGTGAGGACTAATTCCTGCAGTCCCCGGAGAACACCTGTTACAGGTGAGTAACTATGCTTTCTCCGGTAACAAGTAGGAAGTCAGTCCTCACATATGGGATTCCCTAGCTACAGACTATTGGACCTGTAGAAAATGCCACAGGTGATCAAGAAGGTGAGCCATGAGCTGCAGCAGTTGAGTCCCAACTGGGAGACTCTCACAAGACCCAAGTGTATAACTGATAATCAACTCTCCGGAAGACTGAGCACAGAAAGGTCGGAGGGCAGGAGTTGCCTACTCTCCAAATATATTATGGAGTACAATCTGGCCAAAGGTGCTGTCCTGTCGGTACTCCCTCTCCAGGCAGTAGCAAACTGTGAAGGTATGGACCGAAGGCCAGGTGGCAAGTAGTCAAGGGCTCAAATGGCAGCTTAGTGAGCTGTGACAGCACCACACTGAGATCCCACTCCACCGTTGGTGGGCGGGCGGGCGGGCGGGAGGTTTGGATAATATGAGGCCCCGCAGCAAATGAGAAACAAGAGGCAGAGCTGAGAGGAGTTTGCCTTTGATGGAGTGTCAGTGCACCGTAGTAGCACTGACACTCCATCGGGGGCACCCTGACTGAGTTGGGCTTCAGTCCCACCTGGGACAGGTGGAGTAGGTACCGAGCAGGAGAACGGGTTCGCCCACCTCTCAGCACACCATATCGAGAATCGATGCCACTTGAAGACATATGTGCTTTTCGTGGAGGCCTTAAAGAAGGCCAGAGGGACCTCTTCCATGTCTCATGGGAGATTAAAGCGAGCTAGAACTACCCTTTCAGCAGCCAAGCTATGAGCGACAGGGACCCAAGGTTGGGGTGCAGGAGAGTGCCCTTATCCTATGAAAATAGTCCTGGGGCACCACAGACAGGTAGAAAAGCAGCGGGAACCAAGGTTGTCAGTGGGAAGGCATAAAGAATGCCTTCCATCCATGGAATGAGGAACACATCCTGCTGCTATCTGGGATGGGTGCAGCTGGCATGAACAGAAGTGGGGCAACTGGTGAACAGGTCCACTAGAGGGATGCCCCAGTCGAAAAAGCCAGGAGACCACTCTGAGGTCCAGGCGCCACTTGTGCAGCTGGAGGACTCTGCTCAGTCTGACTGCCAGGGCACTGTCCTGGCCTGGAAGTAGACTGCCCATAGGCGCATCCATTGCGTATCACATATGAGGACGACCGTCTACTAGCAGAGAGAGTATGACCCCATGCCCCTTTGCTTGTTGACAAAGAACATTGCGATTTGGTTGTCGGTTTGGACCCAAACAGACTGGTGCTGCAACTAGTGGCGAAAGGCTCGGAGGGCCATAAATATCACCTGGAGCTCCAGGAGGTTGATCTGCAACTCACATTCTGTCTGGGACCAACTGCCTTGTGTGCGGAGGTTCCCTCAATGAGCTCTCCAGCCCAGCAGGGCATCCCTGCCTGAAGGTGGCAGGGGTGCTGCCAGAGTCGAGGGAGTCCGCAAGCTGGCGGGTTACTCATATCCTGTCTTGAGGCCTGCCCATGGCTTGTGACCACTGGGAGTGGAGGCACCACTGAGAAGCTCTCATATGCAGGCGGGCATACGGGGTCACCGTGGAGGCCATGTGGCCTAGCAGTGGAAGAAAAAGCGAGCGGGCATCAACTGGTGGTGCTGCATCTCTGCGGCTAGCTCTCTAAGGCATTCTGTCCTCTCTGGAAGGAGAAAGGCCTCTGCCTGGAGGGTGTCTAGCTGAGCCCCTATGAACTCCAGGCACTGAGCTAGAGAGAGGTGGGACTTGGGATAGTTGATGACGAACCTCAGGTGCTGCAGAATGTGGATGGTGTGCTCGGTGGCATGGTGCACCTTTGCAGCTGTGCCTCTCCTTATGACCCAGTATCCAGGCACAGAAATATGAAGGCCCTCTGGACTACCGCTAGGCACTTGTGAAGACCCTTGGCGATGAAGCCAGCACAAAGGGTAGCACCATGTATTGGTAGTGGCCTCCTCCCACCATGAACCAGAGGTATTTTTGGTGGCTGGGATGGATAAGGATGTGTGTTTAAGCATCCTTCAGGTCTAAGGATAACAAATAGTGCGGTATATAAAAGATGTTAAATAAATAAATAAATAGAGCATAGCTAGATTAATATGAATAAAATATAGTCTCTAAAATGCTTGTATGCAAATGCTAGAAATCTAAAAAATAAGATGGGAGAGTTAGAATATATAACACTAAGTGAGAGGTTAGACATGGTAGGAGGAGGACAACCAGTGGGACACTGATACCTGGGTAGAAACTATATCGTAATGATAGAGCTGATCAAATTGGTGGAGGGGTTGCGCTCTATGTTAGAGAGAGCATTGAGTTACAAAGGATTAAAGTTTTTCAGGAAAAAAAAATTGCTGTAGAATCTCTATGGATTGAAATTCCATGAAAAAAGGGGAAGGCAATGGCAGTGGGGGTGTTCTATCGACCACCTGGCTAGAATGAACAAATTGGTGATGAAATGCTCAAAGAAATCAGGGAAGCTAACAAAAGTTACAGCACAGTAATAATAATGGGTGATTTCAATTACCCCGGTATTGACTGGGTCAGTGACACGGCAGGACATGCTAGGGAGACAGTTTCTAGATGAAATAAATGAATGCTTCTTGGAGCAGCTGGTTCATGAACCGACCAGAGGGGGAAGTCATTTTGGACTTAATCCTTAGTGGAGAGATTTCCGGTGACGTCGGCTGAACGGGCTCCGCTGTGAGGCCCATCTAATGTGCAAAAAATAGCCCCCGTGTTAAGCGAAACACCCCCACGCACAATAGCGACATAGAGGAGAGAGGGGAGCAGCCGGGAAGTCAACCCCCGATGTAAGTGCAGGAGCTGTAGGAGCCCAGCAAGTGGAGCGGGACCACCCACAGGCCACGGATCACGCAGGCGCACAGTGCAGAGAGACCCCGGGCACCCGTATAATGGAGGAGTAAGGGAGAGCAGCGTGGGCTCTGTGAGCACTGCGGAGAGACTCTGCAACCCCGGAGCTGCTTCCGGAGACTCAGTTGAGAGGTGGCGAGAGAGTGGAGAGGCTACAGAAGGGACGAAGCTAAGCACATGAGGCGGGGAGGCCTGGGTAAAGTGCAGAGCCAGAGACACAGAAACACGTGGACACGATACCGGAGCCCTGGAGGAGAATCGGAGCGCGCTGTAAGTGGGGAGAAGGAAGAAGGTGCTCATAAGGGGCCTCCGGCGGCTGGAGCAGGCAAGGGAAAGTGAACTTTGGTGCTTAAAGACCGGAGCCCTGTGACGGGCTACGGCACAAGGGAAAACATCTTGATTGCAGCAAGGCCATCTTGATTGCAGCAAGTATCCTGCTCCAAGAGCAACGAGCTGCACAGTGTGTGGGAAAAGAGAAATCGGGTCTTGGCAGAGGTGCAGGAGTGAGAAGAGAGTTAACAGCAGATGGCGGCGCGGAAGTCAGCTTTTAAAGGTGCAGGGGATGCCAAAAATCCCACGGTAAAGTCAACTGGGGGCAATGGTGAACCAAAAGACATAGATGAGGCTGGTGCGGCGGGGGGTGCGCCTAATGAAATACAAGCCCTAAGGAATGATTTGAAAGAGTGGTTTGAGTCTATGAGATCAGAGCTGGGAGCTCTAAAGAAAGAGGTACATGGCTGGCTTCAGGAGATAAAATTGGATGTGGACAGCATAGGGAGTCGCCTAGATGACGTGGAAAACCGGATGGAGGTGCAAGAGGGCAGATGGGCGACCAAGGATCAGCGGATGGACACCTTGTGTACTGCGCAAGATGAACTGTGGCAAAAGGTTGAGGACCTGGAAAACAGGTCACGAAGATCAAACATCAGGCTACGGGGGCTGCCCGAGAGTGATGGAACAGTGAACTATATCTCCTTAGCAGAGGAATTTTGTGGAGCGGTACTCCACGCGGCGGATACGAAGGTGGAAGGAGTATGACTGGCGGTGGACAGAGCACATAGGGTGCTGGGGCCGCGGAGGGAGAATAAAGTGCGGGATGTTGTCTGCCTCCATGAATTCCGATCAAGGGAGTTGGTGATGAAAGCAGAGCGTAAACTTGGGAAAGTCAAGTGACAAGGGTCCGAAGTGGAGGTGTATGCAGACACATCAATAAGACAAGTTAAATACGTTCAACTGAAACAAATTGTGGAAAATTTAGGTTTACTACCCTGTTTCTTATCGACGTACAAGCACCACAGTTGGCAAAAGGTCTCAGACTAAACACGGCACCCACCTCAGACTTCTGTCTTATTCTCGTGGTGCCTGATAGCATCAACGACCTTTTATAGATTCAATGCCACTGTGTTAATTTTTAGGGTTTGCTCCTAGTGGAAACTGTCATACTTTCAATTCCTTATCGAATTTCTGTTTATTTCACAAAACCGGAACCTAGCATGCAAGTCAGCTTTCCTGTCTTTTACCGCTGCTATGCATACAATTATGTTGGGTAACTTTTTTTACTTAGCTTTTCTTTTTGTCTAGGAGCTTTTACTAAATTTAGACAATTCCAACGTGATATCACAAATATCACAATGTCACATTGTCTTCAGCAGTCCGCGCAAGGAGGACATAAAAAATGTGGACAATGTGATATTTGTGATATCACGTTGGAATTGTCTAAATTCACTTATCAGGGGGTAGATTATCAATTTAAGTTTCACACTACCTGGGAATCTACAGCGGTAGTTTATGTTATACAATGCCCATGCGGACTAGTCTACGTGGGCAAGACAATACGTTCATTAAGAGTGAGAATACGTGAGCATCGAAGTAGGCTAAAGTGTAGGAGGTTAGAGGCACCAATAGTTCAACATTGTATAACTAACTGCGGGTCCCACATTTGTTTATGTTTATTAAAACTTTATATACCGCCCATAAACGATTAGCATCTGGGTGGTTTACATACTTAAAAAAAAAATAACAAGGAGAGAGAGCTGCGAAAAAGAAAAAGAAAAGGAATGCCACAAAATCCTTAAAAGACAGATAGGGTCAAAAGATAGAAGGGGAAAAGAAGATAACATGGGGGAGGAAAGAAAAACACATTAACATGTCAGTAGTGAGGGGTGTAGCAGGGGGGAGGGAAGGATAGAGAGCAGGAACAGGTTACAAAAAGCGGTGGAGGAGAGGGGGATAGGAAGCTAACACATTAATGAAGTGAAGGGGAGAGGGGTTAGGCTGGGAAGGGGAGGTTGAAGGCAGAGCAGAAAAGGTGAGTTTTTAGTCTAGTTTTAAAGGAGATATATGAGGTCTCTAAGCGGAGTGAGTGGGGGAGTGAGTTCCAGAGTCTAGGGCCAAGGAAAAAGAAGGCTGAGGACCGAGTGGATTCCAGGTGGGCTTGGGAAGGGGGGGGGGGGGGGAAGAAACATACGGTTAGCGTGAATAGAGTGAAGGGAACGGTGCGGGGGTATCTAGATGAACCTGGTCGGCGAGGTACAAGGGAATACCGGAGTGGATCACCCTGTGCACAAAAATGAGAACTTTAAATTGAATACGAAAAACAATGGGAAGCCAGTGGAGATGTATGAGAAGGGGAGTGACATGGTCAAAACGTGAAGTGTTGGTTAGAACACGAACGGCGGTGTTTTGGACACGTTGAAGACGAAGAAGTTGGGATTGAGGAACACCGGCAAGACAGACATTGCAGTAATCAAGACGAGACATAACAAGGGATATAAGAAGGGTGGTCATAGAGGAGGAGGTGAGAAAAGGACGTACAGCGCGAAGTTGTTTTAAGGTGAAAAAAGAGCGCTGCCTAACTGAGGAGATGTGTTCTTTAAAAGAAAGAGAAGAATCAAGAATTACACCTAGATACCGTAAAGAGGAGACAGTGGGAATGGGCAAGGAGGAAAACAGAGGGGTGAGGGGAGGAGGAGTGTTACCAAAGGTGAACCAGATAGCGGAAGTTTTAGAGAGATTGATGTGAAGGAAGTTGGAAGAGAGCCAGGAAGCAACAGAGGAGAGACAGGTATTGAAGGCAGTGATATCTGGTGCAGCAGAGTCGGTGTGATAGAGAAGAAAGATATCATCAGCATAGTAATAAGCAGAAACACCGTGTTGCTGAATGAGAAGAGCAAGAGGAGCCAGGAAAACATTAAAGAGAAGAGGAGCAAGAACAGAACCTTGAGGAACGCCACAGGGAAGGGGAGTGGGAGATGAGGACCCTGATCCAGTCAGAAACGAGAAAGTGGACCAGACAGAAAAGAGTGAAACCAATGAAGAACCAGACCGGAGAGGCCGGCACCCTGAAGATGAGATAGAAGAGTGTGGTGATCAACTAAGTCGAATGCAGCAGAAAGATCCAGGGAAATGGCAAGAGAGAGCAATGTGGAGATCATTGAGAAGAGAAAGGAGGACAGATTCTGTGCTATGACCTGGGCGGAAGCCTGATTGCCGGGGATGGAGGGTGAAAGAGACCTCAAGATGAGAAGAAAGCTGAGAGAAAACCAATTTTTCCAAGAGTTTAGAGAGAAAAGGAAGATTAGAGATGGGACGCCAGCTGGAAGGAGAGGTGGGGTCTAGGGGCCTTTCTTAAGAATAGGGCGGACATAGGCGTGCTTCCAAGAGGTGGGAAAGATACCAGATGACAGACTAGAGTTAAAGATAGAGAGGATAAAGGGGGACAGAGCAAGGGAGGATTCCAACAACCAGAAGGAAGGAATAGGATCTGCAGGGCAGGAAGTTTTACGAGTAGATGAGAAAACTTTGGAAAGAGCAGTGGGAGTAATGAGCGCAAAGGTGGACCAGTTACGTTGCTTCTGTATTGACAGAGTAATAGAAGCAAGGGTAGGAAAGTCACTAGATAAAACTCTATTAATTAGGGAGCAAAAGTGGATTTATAAATTAAGATCAACTATACCAACGGGACTTAATACTGCCATTGATTGGGCGGCATGCATGTAAAGCCATGAATGCACGATATCGTAACAACTAATGAATTCGGATTAAGCATATTCAATTGATATAAATGTAGAAATTAGAGATAGTGATTGTATAATTATACCATCAACGGATTCCGCAAAATAATGAATTACGATCTAGTAAAAGCAACAAAGTATCGAGCGGAAGCTCTAGAAATAACGACATAAAAAAAGGGGGGGTAGGAGGAAACTGCCCACTCCTCCTCTATTAAGTAAGATATGGTTGGGATTGATTGTGAAAGGCTACATAGTGGTTGAGAGGGATTGGATGGAGACTCCATGAGATTGAGTGAAACGGTCTACAACACAGGTGAAATCTATTAGAATGATAAGAGTCAGAGTTAAAAGTCAGCCCAATGTGAGTATTCCGCATGCGCAGTGTCTGAAGTAAGATCGGGAGAACCCCGTTTGAACAGCAATTTAACTATAAAGAATAAGAAAGACGTGGGCAGCATCTATATACAGTAATGGTAGGATTTCCAAGTTTTAAATTTTAAATTCTCTATTTACGTTAGGTAGGTAGTATTGTTTTAGGAAAGGGGTTCAAATATTGACGTTGATTTTGTATTCATGTAGAGCACAAGAAAATATGGAACACGCTAGAATTAAGAAGTGATCTCCTGACAAAACTGCGGCAGTGAAACGCCTCAGTGGTACCCAGGGAGAGCGTCGAGATCATCAAAAAAAGTGGCAGAAGCTCCTAGACAAAAAGAAAAGCTAAGTAAAACAAGTTACCCAACATAATTTTATGCATAGCAGCGGTAAAAGACAGGAAAGCTGACTTGCATGCTAGGTTCCGGTTTTGTGAAATAAACGGAAATTCGATAAGGAATTGAAAGTATAACAGTTTCCACTAGGAGCAAACCCTAAAAATTAACACAGTGGCATTGAATCTATAAAAGGTCGTTGATGCTATCAGGCACCACGAGAATAAGACAGAAGTCTGAGGTGGGTGCCGTGTTTAGTCTGAGACCTTTTGCCAACTTTGGTGCTTGTACGTCGATAAGAAACAGGGTTGTTGTTGTTAAGTGCCGTCGAGTCGGAGTCGACTCATGGCGACCCTCTGGATAGCTATCCTAAATTGTGTTCGGTCTTCAGTCAGGCGGCTCATTGTTGACAGACTGGTACCCGTAGCTGCTGTTATTGTATCGATCCATCTCATTGCTGGCCTTCCTCTTTTGCGTTGACCTTCTATCTTGCCAAGCATGATGTCTTTCTCTAATGATCTCTCTCTTCGCATGATGTGTCCAAAGTATGAAAGTCGAAGTCTTGTTATCTGAGCTTCTAAAGAAAGCTTAGGTTTGATCTCCTCTAGTACCGACTGGTTTGTTATTCGGGCAGTCCATGGTATACACAGTATTCGCCGCCAGCACCATAATTCAAAGGCATCAATTTTCTTCCTGTCTGTCTTTTTCACTGTCCAGCTTTCACATCCATATGATGTTATTGAAAATACCATGGCTTGAACAAGTCGAATCTTTGTATGGAGAGAGACATCTCTGCTCTTGAGAATCTTATCTAGGTCTTTCATAGCCATTCTGCCAAGAGCAATGCGTCGTTTGATTTCTTGACTGCTTGTTGCTTCTTTATTGATAGTTGATCCAAGTAGGTTAAAGTTGTTCACAATTTCAATTTCTTCTCCTTCAACGATGAACCTGTTGATTATGCCAGTTGTCATGATCTTTGTCTTCTTTACATTAAGGTGCAGGCCCATTTTGAGACTATGTTCTTTGATTGTGAGAAGCAAATGTTTCAGATCATCTTCACTTTCAGCCAGTAATGTAGTATCATCAGCATAGTGAAGGTTGTTGATGAGTCTTCCACCAATCTTCACACCTCTGTTGTCTTCATACAATCCTGCTTTTCTGATGATTTGTTCTGCATATAAATTAAACAGGTAGGGGGAAAGTATGCAGCCTTGTCTTACACCTTTGCTTATTTTAAACCATTCTGTTTCTCCTTGTTCCGTTCGAACTGTTGCTTCTTGATCAATGTACAGATTGCGGAAGAGAACGATCAGGTGTTCTGGTATACCCATGCTTCTTAATGTGGCCCAGAGTTTCTCATGGTTTACATAGTCAAAAGCCTTGCTATAGTCGATAAAGCACAAATAGATAACCTTTTGGTATTCTTTAGTCTTTTCAAGGATCCATCTCACATCTGCAATGATGTCTCTTGTTCCTCGCCCTTTCCTGAAACCTGCTTGCACTTCAGGTAGTTCTTGTTCCAGGTATGGTTGTAGTCTCGTTTGAATAATCTTCAGTAGAATCTTGCTGGCATGTGGGATCAGAGCGATTGTTCAATAATTTCCACAGTCAGTTGGATCACCTTTCTTTAGTATTGGTATAAACACAGATCTTTTCCAGTCAGTTGGCCATGATGCTGTCTTCCATATTTCTTGGCAGAGCCTTGTAAGTATGTTAACAGCTGCATCAGATTGCTGCAATACTTCTATAGGAATGCTATCAATGCCTGGTGCTTTGTTCTTTGATAAGGCTTTCAATGCTGCTTCAACTTCTTCTTTCATCACCAATGGTTCCCGATCATAAGGTACAGGTTGAAACGGCTGTTGGTCCACTTGATCTTTATCATATCAAAACTCTGTATATTCCTTCCACCTTTTCTTGATCTTCTCAGCATCATTCAACATAGAACCTTGAGCATCTTGTAACATTCCAATTCGAGGCTGGAACTTTTTCTTTAACTCTCGTAGCTTTAGGAAAGCTGATCTTGTTCTTCCTCTAATAGTTTCTGCTTCTATTTCCTTGCAAGTGTCATTGTAGTACTTTTCCTTGTCCTATCTTGCTGCATGTTGGAAATCTCTGTTGAGTTCTGCGATTGTCTTTCTTTCTCCTCTGGCTTTAGCTTCTCTGCGTTTCTGGGCAATTTTCAGAGTTTGTTCCGTCATCCATTTTGGCCGTTTTTGCTTTTGCACCTTTTGTAGGGACTTCTCGCTTTCTTCCAACACAACCTTCTTGATGTCATGTCATTCCATAACTCTTCCGGAGCTCTGTCATTTGTATCTAAAGCAGCAAATCAATTTTGCAGGCAGTCTTTAAATTCCAGTGGTATATTCTCAAGGTCATATTTTGCTGCATTCATGAGTGGTTTGCTCTTTTTCAACTTTAGCTTGAGTTTGCATACTAGTAGTTGATGAACTGTACCACAGTCAGCTCCAGGTTTTGTCTTTGTTGATGGGTAGTACAGGGTAGTAAACCTAAATTTTCCACAATTTGTTTCAGTTGAACATATTTAACTTGTCTTAACAGTAGTGAACGTTCAGAAAGTGACCAAACAGTGGTGCAGACATATCAAGTCTAACTATGAAGAAGCGCAGAGAATATCTAGCAGTAACGAAGAGGCTTAGGGAGGAGAATGTGCGCTATAGATGGCTGTTCCCGGTGGGACTACAATTTACTATCAATGCAAAAACCATGACGGTTCATTCTGTCGAAGCTGCGATTAGGAGTATGCAGCAAGCCAGCTGGACTGATCTGCCGGGGGTGATCAGGACGGAGTAGGGTCAGCGGAAGGATGCAGAGATGGGAACAGAGATGGAGCAGAGGAACCAGTGGAGCAGAGTGCCGGGCAAGGAAAAATGACTATGGAGTCAGAGACTGTTAACATGAATGTAATTTGGGTGGATGTATACTGTCATATTCTAATTAAGGGGGTAAATGTCATGGGGGGGGAGTGAGGTTGGAGTGGGAGGCACGGGGGAAAGATGCACGCCTCTCCTTGAGGTTGTAAGTAAAGAGGAGAAGAGGGTGTAAGGAGATGGGGGGGAGGATTAGGCTATTAAGGGGGGCGGGGTAGATAGGGTGATAGGATGGGCAGTCAGCGGGGAGTCATCAGAAGGGTTCCAAGATTAGAACCAATTGCAATAAGGGAAGGGGGGGAGGGGAAGGGGGAAGGGGGTGGGGAGGGGGAGGGGCAAGTTGAGAGGTGGGAGTGGGGCAGGGGAGATAGCAAAGAGAGGAGGGGGGTAAGGTATAATGTCTGACATTAAGATAATGAGCATGAATGTTAGAGGCCTCAATTCGTATGCTAAGAGGCAGATGTTAATAAAAGAATGTAATAGGTTGAAAGGGGATATTATCTTTATACAAGAGACACACCTTTTGTCTAGAGATGAGTGCAGGGTGTGTCACCCTCGGTATCCCCAGCGATTTTTTGCTTCTAATAGATTAGAGAAAAAGAGGGGCGGGGTAGGGGTTTTGCTATTGGCCCGGGTGTTGGGGCAGGTGGGAGACATAATTTGGGACAAATTGGGGAGGTTTATTGTTGTAAAGCTGAAATGGGACCAGCAAGTGTATACGTTGGTTAATGTGTATGCCCCGAATGTTCAGCAAGCTCAGTTTTTCCGGGAGTTACACAACAAGCTCGTCAGGGTGGTGGAGGGATGTATGCTAATGGGGGGAGATTTTAATGTGGTGCTGGACCCGGGTATTGATGCCTCCAAAGGGGTGGTTGTCTGCGCCACGACAGCACAGGGTGGGGCTGACGAAGTTACTCACCGGGCTCGGAGTGGTGGATGCCTTGAGGGAAACGAATAGGGACCAGTGGGATTATTCTTACTACTCGGGGGTGCATGAGGTATACTCCCGAATCGATATGATATTTATGGACAAGGTGCTGATATCAGCTGTGAAGGGATGTGATATTTGCGAGCGGACATGGTCAGACCACTCTCCTGTGACATGTGTGATTCAAATGGGAGGGTTGAGGTTGAATAGAGGGTGGTGGAAGTTGAACAAATTCCTTCTGGAAGATGTAGGGGTGGTCAAACAGATCACAGAGGGAATAGCAGAATATATATTGTTAAATGACACAGGTGAATGTTCTCCGGGGATGGTGTGGGACTGTTTGAAAGCGGTAGTTAGGGGGAAGTTAACTGCTATTGGAACCTATCAAAAAAAGATGAAATTGCAACAGCAAGAACAATTGCTAGCAAAGATCGGGAGAATGGAGAAACAATTAAAGAGGGACCCGAAGGATGTTTGGGTCAAAAATGAGCTTAGAGGGTTGAGAAGGGAGTTAAGTGAGCTGCATATGCGGGATATTAGATATCAAATTACACTGATGCAACAGCGGAACTTTGTCTTTAACAATAAAGCCGGGAGGATGATTGCTTGCAAAGTCCAAAAATTAAGAGCTAGGAACACTATAGTTTGCATTAAAGATACAAGAGGGGGGAGACATCTGGGAGGAAAGGGGTATTGAGGAACGATTTATCCAATTTTATCAGCAACTATATACGCCGGAGACGGTGGTGGAGGAAACTAAAATACAGGAATATTTGGCAGGCGCTAAGTTGCCCACCTTGACTGAGGAGGAGGGAGAGGAGCTGTCAGACCCAATCCGGGAGCAGGAGGTCCTAGCGCTGATAAACGGATTGTCTGGGCATAAGGCTCCAGGCTTGGATGGGTTTTCCAACAAGTTTTATAAGGTCTTTGCGGGGGTGGTGTTGGGGCCTCTTACGCGAATGTATAATTCATTTAATGCAGAGGGTCAGATGTCGGCCTCTTAACGGATGGCAGGAATTAGCATCTTACATAAAGAGGGGAAGGATCCGGCAAAATGTGGTTTATATAGGCCCATATCACTGTTGGGGGGGGGGGATTTAAAAATCTTCACCAGAGTACTGGCAAATAGACTGGGGCCGTTCATGGGGAAGCTAGTGCATCCTAATCAGTCTGGGTTTGTTAGGGGGAAATATACTTTGGATAACATCAGACGGCCTCTGAACATAATGTGGCAGGGGGAAGAGAGGGGGGATGCGATAGCTCTCCTGGCAGTGGACGCTGAAAAAGCCTGATAGGGTCAATTGGACGTATCTATTTAAGGTATTGGAGAAAATGGGTATACAGGGGAATTTTTTGAAATGGATACGGACCCTTTACCGGATGCCAATGGCATGTTTGAAGGTGAATGGCTGGGTCTCTAGGGGGTTTGAATTGTTTAGAGGTACCCGTCATGGGTGTCCATTGTCGCCTCTACTATTTGTACTGGCAATGGAACCCATGGCACAAAGGATATGCGAAAGGGGGGATGTCGTGGGAGTGACCGCGGAGCGGGTAACTCATAAGATCTCTTTATTCGCGGATGATGTATTATTTTTTGTCGCCGAACCGCAGAAGACTCTGGGGGCTATAGTAGGGGAACTTAGCGAGTATGGGGAGGTGTCAGGGTTTCGGATGAATGCCACAAAATCAGAGATTTTGAATCTCACAATAAGCAAAAGCGACGAGGCTATTTTGCGAAGGGAATTTCCCTTTCGTTGGGAGAGTACCAGCATCCGCTATTTGGGAGTGCAAATTCCGCCAAGGCGGGAGAGGTTGTGTAGGGAAAATTATGTAGTGGCGCGGAAAAGAATGTTCCAGCATCTAGAAGAGTGGGGGAAGTATGAGGTGTCATGGTTAGGACGGAGAGATCTGGTAAAGATAATCTTACTTCCTCGGTTGCTGTATTTGTTTATGAATCTCCCGGTGGAGGTACCAAGGGGGATCCTCAAGCAGATGTAGGATCGGATTATGAAATTTATTTGGCAGGGTAGGAGACCGTGAGTGGCCCAGAGGATTATGTGTGCGGGTAAGGAAGCCGGGGGCATGTGGGTTCCTATGCTGGCTCAGTACTATGAGGCAGCACGAGTAAGGGCAGTCTTTGAATGGGAAATGAGGGGTAGGGCGGAATGGGTTCAGATGGGGAAAAGGAGCTTGGACACGGAGGGAGCATTTCAAGGGAATATCTGGACTAAGGAGGGAGTTCCTCTCAAAAAGGGGCAGAGGAATCCCTATGTTACGTCAACGCTGGGGTATTGGAGGAAGTGGCAAAAGCGGTGGTATGGGGTCATGGGGGGATCCTGATGTATACCTTTGGTGGGAAATTCAGAGTTCCCATTAGGAATGACGGATCCTACGTTTCAGAGGTGGGCAGAGAAGGGCCTGCGGGTAGTGGGTCAGTTTAGAGAGAGTGGAGATTGGGTAACATTTGAGACATTACAGGAGGAGTTCCAATTAGCGCCTAAGGATCAATTTAAATATATTCAAGCCTTGCATTATTGCAGAGAGATAGCGCAAAGGGGAAATGGGCCCAAGGGGGAGGTGATAGATGGACGTTTTGGGAATGGGGTAGTTAAGGGACTTATTTCCCACCTATACAAAGCAATGAAGGAAGAGCCTGGGAGGGCGTGGGCGCATCGGAAGGCGTGGGAACGTGACAAATAAAAGCTGAGATAATTCGCAATGGGAACAGATAAGTAAGGGGTTGTCTAAAGGGGTAATCGCGAGTAATATTATAGAACACAATTACAAGATGCTGTATCAGTGGCACCTGACCCCGCAACGGCTGCAGAAGTGGGAGGGGGGAAATGCAAATTGTTGGCGAGGTTGTGTGTGTGGGGGGGTGGGAACCTTCCTCCACATTTGGTGGGAGTGCCCAAGTTTAGACCCCCTGTGGCAAGCGGTGGCGGGGTGGTTAAAGGAGGTTTGTGGGGAAGAGGCTGGCATGGGGCCCTGCTTAGCGTTGCTTAATATTGAGACTGGAGAGTGGAGAAAGGAGGGCCAGGGTTGGCGCGACCTGGTGTGCACGGCCACCGGCTATTGATAGCGAGAAGGTGGAAGTCGACCTTGGTGCCGACGCTGGTGGAGGTCCAGGAGCGTGTGGAGCATTTCTGCTTAATGTATCGCTTTACAGCTGTACATCTACATAGTATGACGCGTTACCAGAACACATGGGGACAGTACCTTCAGTGGAGGGATTTTAGGAGGGGCGATGGGTTTGATACATGAATATTGGGGAAGGGGGTCAGGGGGGTGAAGGGGTCTCGGAGATTGCTTGTAAGACATGGAAGGATCGAATATTGACTGACATAACACTGCATATGTTAAGAAAAAAATGAATAGGCCAAATGGTATGTGTCAAATGGAGGAGTTAAAAAATAAATGTTTAGATGTTTATAAGGGTAGCAATGTCAGGGAAGGCGGAATGTTATACTCCTTTGGAATTTGTAATGTGTGTGAGGGGGGGGGAGGGGGAAGGAGAGGGGGGGATTGATGGGATGGGGAGGGGGAAACAATATGACATGGATGTAACATGTGGTTTTTGTACTTGTTGTTGAGTATTAAAAACAATAAAGGGTGGAAAAAATAATCTTTAGTGGAACACCAGATCTGGTGCAAGAGATAAGGGTGTTGGGGCCACTTGGCAATAGTGATCATAGCATGATCACGTTTGATTTAATTAATGGAGGAGGGATGGTAAGGAAATCCACAGTACTACCTTTTAACTTTCGAAAGGGAGACTATGATAAAATGAGGAAAATAGTTAAGAAAAAACGAAAAGGAGCAGTTGCAAAGATTAAAGACTTACATCAAGCTTGGGTGTTTAAAAATACTATCTTGGAGGCCCAGACCAGCTGTATTCCACGCTTTAAGAAAAGTGGAAGGAAGTCCAAAAAACTGCCAGCATGGTTAAAAGGTGAGGTCAGAGAGGCTGTTGTTGCCAAAAAAGCATCTTTCAGGAAATGGAAAAAAAGAGTCAAATGACGAAATCTGGAAACAGCACAAGCACTGGCAAGTTAAATGCAAGACATTGATAAGGCAGGCAAAGAGAGAATTTGAGAAGAGGCTTGCTGTGGAAGCAAAAACGCGTAATAAAGACTTTTTCAAGTACATTCATAGCAAAAAAAACCTGTGAGAGTCAGTTGCACCATTAGATGATAGAGGGGTAAAAGGGGCACTAAGAGGGGACAAGGCCATGGTGGAGAGACTGAATGAATTTTTTTTCAGTCTTTACTGAGGAAGATGTAAGGATGTTACCCATGACTGAAGTGCTATTTACAAAGTAACATAATATATGACGACAGATAAAGACCAGTATGGTCCATCTAGTTTGCCCAACAAGGTGGCAAGAGCAGGTGCACCTACTCTTGCCACCTTGTTGGGTGATACTGCAGAAGAACTGAAAGAAATATCGATACACCGGGAAGATGCATTACAACTACTGTATTTGATAAACTGAAGAGTAGCAAATCACCTGGACCGGATGGTATACATCCAAGGGTGTTGAAAGAACTGAAATATGAGATTACAGGCCTGCTATTAGTAATCTGGGAACTATCATTAAAATCATCTGTAGATTGGAGGATGGCCAATATAACGCCAATTTTTAAAAAGGGTTCCAGGGGTGATCCAGGAAACTAGACAGGAGAGCCTGACGTCAGCACCGGGAAAAATGGTAGAAACCATCATAAAGAACAAAATTACTCAACATATAGATAGTCACGGCTTAATGGGAGACAGCCAACATGGCTTTAGACAAGGAAGATCTTGTCTTACTAATCTGTTATGTTTTTTTGAAGGTGTGAATAAACAGGTAGACAAAGGTGAGTCAGCTGATATCTTGTTTATTTATTTATTTATTTATTAACAATTCTTATATACCGCACTATTAGACATCAGCGCGGTTTACATTGAACAAAAACATCCGACAATTTACATATGTCTGGTCAATTACATTTAACAGGAGATATAAACTTGGGAAATAGGGGAAACTATATACAAAGGTGTGTTATCTGACAAGAGATATCATAGTTAACTATATACAAAGGTGGTGCAATAGTATATGGAACTGTTTGTATCTGGTTTTTCAGAAAGCCTTTGACAAGGTCCCTCATGAGAGGGTCTTGGCGAAATTAAAAAGTCATGGGATAGGAGGCAGTGTACTATTGTGGACAGGGGTGGCCCAAGGGGGGTGCGGGAGTACGAAAAGGAGCTAAGGATCCGCACAATACAAGAGAACAAAAAAAGCGGAGCCTGGACTGACAAAAATAAACCTTGTTTATTGCGCCCCAACGCGTTTCGGCCACCGGCCTTCTTCAGGGGGTCTAAAAGAGCACACCTCAAAATTAAATAATAAACATATAGATTAAAACAACAGCATAATGTAAAATACACTGTAATATATCAATAAAAATTATAATATAATAAAAATTATAATAAAAATTAAAATCATATAGTTTTACTTAAAACGTCTAAAGGACAATCTATTAATCTATAACAATTAAATAAAAAGGACGACTACTGGATAAAAATATAAAAAAAAAAATAAAAAAATAAAAAATTATGAAAGATAATAGATAATAAAAAACCATATTGAACTACTAAAAAAGGAAGAGAAAAAGAGACGAGGAGGAACCAAAAATAAATAAATACCTTATTGTGATCAAATTGAATATTATCCTGGATTGAACCTATAGGATACTAACAGCTGACAATGAATAAATAAATAATTAAATAGGTAAGTGCACATTTAAATAAATAAATAATTAAATAAGTAAATATACATATAAAACAAATATATACAATTCTAAAAATGCCACTCCATATTGGTAAATATATAACCAATTAATAATAAATAATCAATTTACATAAACAGATGCACATAAAATTTATAAACAATTATAAAAACATGTTCCATACATAAGCATCATAAGGACACTTAAAAAAACAAATGAAGAAACATATGAAAAAACAAGAAAAGCATGCAATTATAAAAAGAAATTTATGTTTGCAAAATCAAAACATCATAAATCGAGTACATGAAGGTGGAGACGCTCTTGAATTGAAAATCATTATATTCAACATTTACATGAACAAAAAAGTTATCCTATACGGCACCTATAGAGCACTTGTTATTCTGTTGCCATATATCTAAAACGGTAAAGAAGGACCAAGGGCTTGTATGGGATAAAACAAGCAGACCTGTTAGACAATGCAGTGAAATTAACTGCAATTGAAAAAACTGAAAAAAAAACCTTCTTTCCCATGAAAGAAAACAAATAACCAATAAAAGTCATAAAAAGGCACACTGAATGCTTAAAAATGCAAAATTCTTCCTAAAAATTAAATCTATATAATGTGAAGAACCGGTTGTGAAATGTCGGCACCGGCACCTTTCAAATAGAATGTGATCGGCATCCCCGAAACTACACAGTAACACGGCGTGTTTCCGTATTAAAGGTACTAGCAAAACATACAGAATCTCCACAAGATCATGAATTATGTTGGCATCGCCTAACCAATATATTAAGGAAAATATATGTGGATAACGCCTAAATCAAATTAAAACCGCTATTTACTCCTACTTGCTAGGCTTGTCACTTTTTAAAAAATAGCCGAAAGTGAGCGCTCACATTGAAAATGAAATGAGCAAAGCTTTAAAAACATAAATACAGTATAAAAAATTAACTGAACAGAAAAACTATTAACCTGCAACTAAAGCCTGTGAACGCGTCGCTCAGATAAAGAATGTCAAGAAATTAAACCTACCAAACACCAGCATTCTGTGCTCCTGCACTGCTGAATAACGTAATGGCGGCTTCTGTGAACGGATGCCCAAATACCGGCATTTTCCCGCCCGTATAGGTTAAAGGTCACTGAATCAAACGGCAAGTAAATGTGTAAATACTAAATAAAAGTACAATTTATGTTAGATGTGTATCGATCAATTCTAAAAGCTATAAAACAAGAAGATCCAGAATAAAAATGCTGAATAACATCCTGGGACATACTGTGATTGGACGCCTAAATACCGGCATATACCTGCCTGTGCAGGTGTAAGGGACAATAACTTAAAAAACAAATGAATGTATGAATACTTAACAAAAATAATATTTATATGAATGTGCATCATACAACTATTTTATTTTATATTTTTTTATTTTTTATTTTATTTTATTTTATTTTATAGTTTTTCATAGTTGTATGATGCACATTCATATAAATATTATTTTTGTTAAGTATTCATACATTCATTTGTTTTTTAAGTTATTGTCCCTTACACCTGCACAGTACTTTTATTTAGTATTTACACATTTACTTGCCGTTTGATTCAGTGACCTTTAACCTATACGGGCGGGAAAATGCCGGTATTTGGGCATCCGTTCACAGAAGCCGCCATTACGTTATTCAGCAGTGCAGGAGCACAGAATGCTGGTGTTTGGTAGGTTTAATTTCTTGACATTCTTTATCTGAGCGACGCGTTCACAGGCTTTAGTTGCAGGTTAATAGTTTTTCTGTTCAGTTAATTTTTTATACTGTATTTATGTTTTTAAAGCTTTGCTCATTTCATTTTCAAAGTGAGCGCTCACTTTCGGCTATTTTTTAAAAAGTGACAAGCCTAGCAAGTAGGAATAAATAGCGGTTTTAATTTGATTTAGGCGTTATCCACATATATTTTCCTTAATATATTGGTTAGGCGATGCCAACATAATTCATGATCTTGTGGAGATTCTGTATGTTTTGCTAGTACCTTTAATACGGAAACACGCCGTGTTACTGTGTAGTTTCGGGGATGCCGATCACATTCTATTTGAAAGGTGCCGGTGCCGACATTTCACAACCGGTTCTTCACATTATATAGATTTAATTTTTAGGAAGAATTTTTGCATTTTTAAGCATTCAGTGTGCCTTTTTATGACTTTTATTGGTTATTTGTTTTCTTTCATGGGAAAGAAGGTTTTTTTTCAGTTTTTTCAATTGCAGTTAATTTCACTGCATTGTCTAACAGGTCTGCTTGTTTTATCCCATACAAGCCCTTGGTCCTTCTTTACCGTTTTAGATATATGGCAACAGAATAACAAGTGCTCTATAGGTGCCGTATAGGATAACTTTTTTGTTCATGTAAATGTTGAATATAATGATTTTCAATTCAAGAGCGTCTCCACCTTCATGTACTCGATTTATGATGTTTTGATTTTGCAAACATAAATTTCTTTTTATAATTGCATGCTTTTCTTGTTTTTTCATATGTTTTTTCATTTGTTTTTTTAAGTGTCCTTATGATGCTTATGTATGGAACATGTTTTTATAATTGTTTATACATTTTATGTGCATCTGTTTATGTAAATTGATTATTTATTATTAATTGGTTATATATTTACCAATATGGAGTGGCATTTTTAGAATTGTATATATTTGTTTTATATGCATATTTACTTATTTAATTATTTATTTATTTAAATGTGCACTTACCTATTTAATTATTTATTTATTCATTGTCAGCTGTTAGTATCCTATAGGTTCAATCCAGGATAATACTCAATTTGATCACAATAAGGTATTTATTTATTTTTGGTTCCTCCTCGTCTCTTTTTCTCTTCCTTTTTTAGTAGTTCAATATGGTTTTTTATTATCTATTATCTTTCATAATTTTTTTATTTTTTTTTTTATTTTTTATATTTTTATCCAGTAGTCGTCCTTTTTATTTAATTGTTATAGATTAATAGATTGTCCTTTAGACGTTTTAAGTAAAACTATATGATTTTAATTTTTATTATAATTTTTATTATATTATAATTTTTATTGATATATTACAGTGTATTTTACATTATGCTGTTGTTTTAATCTATATGTTTATTATTTAATTTTGAGGTGTGCTCTTTTAGACCCCCTGAAGAAGGCCGGTGGCCGAAACGCGTTGGGGCGCAATAAACAAGGTTTATTTTTGTCAGTCCAGGCTCCGCTTTTTTTGTTCCCAAGGGGGGTGCGGGGCCATGTGCGGAGACTCGGTGCAGGGCCTCATTTGCATAAGTGACCTTATTTGCATAAATATTTGCATAATGTTACCATACACTAACTTTTAGTAAACATGTCTCTTAATGAGTGTATGGATAAAGAAAGACTAAAAGATTTCTACATTACTATAATCCAGTACCACCGCCAGGCACATTAGGAACTACTAGAATTATATTCTATATAATATATATATAATTATTAATATATTCTTACCAACTGTTCCTAGTAACATGTACCTATACAGTAGTATTACCCTTGTAAATAGATTGTAAATAGTTTCCCTTGTTATCTGTAAACTCATGCATGTTGACTGTACTGAGATTTTTGTTCTTTGTGAACCGCGCTGATGCTGAATAGTGCGGTATATAAGAGAAAATAAATAAAATAAATAAATACTACAAACGCTGCCCATTTAGAACCCATTCAAAACCAAAAAATCCCAAATAGCTAGTATTCCAATTAATCAATCATCAAAAACAGAATACTATTTCCCCAACGGCGATCACCAATTTTTTGTCGGGTATAGACCGCAAGGTAGAGAGGACGTACCTCTAAACCTCACGCAGTACATGCCCCTTTTTTTATTTATTAATTTAATTTGATTGTCAACTTGTATTCAGTAATTTAAAAAAACCGAAAATAAGTCCACACTTATCTGCTCAAGCACGACGTGCACATTTCGAAGCACCAGGCTCCTGCTTCAAGTGTATCAGTGAGAAAGTAGTGTGACCATTCCTTTCTTCTTCAAAAAACGCCAAATCTATGGCGGGTGACGTCAGGGAATTCAAACCTTCAGATAGGCCTATTATAGGACCGCCAATATCACTACTTTCTCACTGATACACTTGAAGCAGGAGCCTGGTGCTTCGAAACGTGCACGTCGTGCTTGAGCAGATAAGTGTGGACTTATTTTCGTTTTTTTAAAATTACTGAATACAAGTTGACAATCAAATTAAATTAATAAATAAAAAAAGGGGCATGTACTGCGTGAGGTTTAGAGGTACATCCTCTCTACCTTGCGGTCTATACCCGACAAAAATTGGTGATCGCCGTTGGAGAAATAGTATTCCATTTAGAACCCATAGCAAACCCGCCGTATCCTGACAGCATTACCAGGACTCACAAAGCACCATACCCTACCTATCAAAAGGCAACACTGCAAATATTAAACCAATACATTTCAGAGAATACTGGGGAAAGAGAACAAGTGGCAATGTCAAATAGGAATTACATAAACAGAATACCTCAGCTCAGTTACACATGCAGAACATAGACCATCACCAAACAAGGAATCACAATTTAGAAACAGGAAGGCAATAATTAAACTGGGAACCCCAAAAGCCAAACTTGGAATGTACAACAACACTGTAGAAATAAAACTATAAATTAATTTCCTCTTGTACCAAACAAAGCACAGACGTTAATGATGCACATTTCCCAGAGCTTTCATATGCCAGTTAATAAATTCAAAATAAAGAGATATCTTTCTACCTTTTGTGCATTTTTTTTCAGTTGCAATTGGTCCAGCCACTTTCCTCTGGTTTCTTCATGTTTTCTGCTAACTCTCCATCGTCTGCTGTCCATTTATCCTTTCTTCTCTCTTCTAGTTTTTTTTCCATTCTCTCTCTCTACATCTGCTTTAACATACTAATCTTTCTCCTTTTGCTCTTTCCTCATTCCTATTTCATCCAAACAAATTTTACCCCTCCATCCTCAATCCCCACTTACTCTCTCAATACCCGGCCAATTATAGATTTTTCATCCCTCCCACACAAAATATTTTTCCCCTCTCCATTTTACTCTCCCAGCCCCATCCCATTCTAATTCTCCCCCAACATCAGCTCCCTTCTAGTTCCAGTCTCAACCAGCATCCATTCCCTTCTAGTCCCTGCATCAGCCCATTTCCAGTCCTAGCCCCCCATCAGCCCATTTCCAGTCCTAGCTCCCCCATCCATTTCCAGTCCGAGTCCCTTCATCAGCTCATTTCCAATCCTAGACCCCCGTCAGCCCATTTCTAGTCATTTCCTAGCCCCACCATTAGCCCATGTCAAATACTAGCTCCCCTCCACTCAGCCCAATTCCAGTCCAAGCCCCCCCATAAGCCTACTTCCAGTTCTGGCCCCTCCATGAGTCCGTTTCAATTCAAGCCCCCACCACAGCCCATTTCCAATCTTAGCTCCCCCCAACAGCCCATTTCCAGTCCTATCCTAGCTACTCCATCAGCCCATTTTCAGTCCTAGCTCCCTTCCCTCACAGCCCATTTCCATTCCAAGCCCCCTCCCCATCAGCTATTTGCAGTTCAAGCCTCCCCTTCCACTCAGCCCATTTCCAGTCCTAGCAACCCGCAACCCATTACCAGTCCTAGCCCCCCATCAACCCACTTCCAGTCCTAACCCCCCATCACCCCATTTTCAGTTTAAGCCCCCCCTATAACCCATTACCAGTCCTAACCCCCCATCAGCCCACTTCCAGTCCTAACCCCATTAGCCCATTTCCAGTCAGTCCCCCATTGCCCATTGCCAATCCTACCCCCCCCATCAGCCCACAGCCCATTACCAGTCCTAACCACATCAGCCCACCTCAAGTCCTAACCCCTCCCCATCAGCCCATTTCCTGTCCTAGCCCCCCATAGCCCATTATCAGTCCTAACCCCCCCCATAGCCCATTACCAGTCCTAACCCCCCATCACCCCATTTCCAGACAGCCCCCATCAGCCCACAGCCCATTACCAGTCTTAACTCCTCCCATAGCCCGTTACCAATCCTAACACCCCCCAACAGCCCACAGCCCACCTCAAGTCAAGTCCTAACCCCCTCCATAGCCTATTACCAGTCCTAAGCCCCCCCCCCCCCACATCGGCTCATGGAAAATTTAAAAAAAAAAAAAAAGCTGGCTGCTGCCGCTGCCGCAGCTGAATGTCCCACGGGGCCCCCTCTGCCTGGCTGAGCTCTCCCGGCCCAGCTGAGCCCCTCTGCACCAGCTTTCAGATACACGAAGGAAGAGTGTCTCCCTCGTCTCTCTGTTAAGCCTGCAGGGGCAGATGGGCCCTCTGCCCGGCTGAGCTCTCCTGGCCCGGCTGAGCCACTCTGCGCCGGCTTTCAGATACGCGAAGGGAGAGTGTCTCCCTCGCGTCTCTGTTAAGCCTGCAGGGGCAGATGGGAAATTTCCCATCAGCCCCTGCTTCCCATCAGCCCCTGCGGGCTTAACAGAGATGCGAGGGAGACACTCTCCCTTCGCGTATCTGAAAGCCGGCGCAGAGGGGCTCAGCCGGGCCAGGAGAGCTCAATCGGGCAGAGGGGGCCCCGCGGGACACTCCATTCTGCTGCTGCTGCGGCGGCGTCAGCGGCCAGCTCTTTTTTTTTTTTTAAATTTAATTTTTAAAAAAACAGAATGTTCTTTGCGCAGGGCCCCCTGAAACGCGGGGCCCTGTGCAAAAAACATTCTTGCTCAATGGACGGGCCGGCCCCGATTGTGGATCAGGAACCGGTTAAAAGATAGAAAGCAGAGGGTAGGGCTAAATGGCCAATTTTCCCAATGGAGTAAGTGAATAGTGGAGTACCCCAGGGATCTGTGCTCGGTCCGCTGCTTTTTGACATTCATAAATGACCTGGAAAAGGGAAAAACGAGTGAGGTTATCAAATTTGCAGATGAGACAAAACTATTTAAAGTTGTTAAAACTCATGAGGATTGTGGAAAATTGCAAGAGGATCTTGATAAATTGGAAGACTGGGCATCCAAATGGCAGATGAAATTTAATGTGGACAAATGCAAAGTTATGCACCTAGGAAAGAACAACCCAAAATATGGTTACATGATGCAAGGTTCCACATTAGGAATCACCACCCAGAAAAAAGATTTAGACATCATCGTGGATAACATGTTAAAACCCTCCACCCAGTGTGCAGTGGCGGCCAAGAGAGCAAATAGAATGCTAGGTATCATAAGGAAAGGAATAGAAAATAAAATAAAGGATATTATAATGCCTCTGTATCGTTCCATGGTGCGACCACACTTTGAATATCGTGTGCAATTCTGGTCACTATATCTTAAAAATAAAAGCGTTATTAGAAAAGGTACAGAGAAGAGCCACCAAAATGGTAAAGAGGATGAAAGGATACCCCTATGAAGAGTTGCTAAAAAGGTTAGGGCTCTTCAACCTGGAAAAGAGCCGGCTGAGGGGAGATATGATAGAGGTCTATAAATTAATGAATGGAATGGAACGGGTAAACATAGATCGATTGTTTTACGTCATCAGAATACAGAAAGACTAGGGGACATGCAATGAAACTACAGGGTAACCTATTTAAGGCTAATAAGAGAAAATATTTTTTCACTCAATGTGTAATCAAACTCTGGGATGTAGTAAAAGCTGTTAGTGTAGACTGGGTTTTAAAAGGTTTGGAGAAGTTCCTGGAGGAAAGGTCCATAAATCATTATTAAAAGGGACCCAGGATATCACTACTTGACCCAATACAAGTATTGTGGAACCTGTGTCTTTTGGGGAAACTGCTAGGTACTTATGACCTAGATTGGCCACTGTTGGAAACAGGATACTGGGCTTGATGGACCTTGGTCTGACTTAGGACGGCATCTCTTATGTTCTTATATGTTTTTATGTCTTGCTGGGAGGTATGGCAGCAGTGTTTCAAGGGACATCATCTTGAACTTCCTCACCAAAAATCTGTTCAGGTCCCACACGCCCAAGATGGGCCTGTGGCCCCCCTGTTTGCTTGGGAACGAGGAAATACCTGGAATAGAAGCCTTTGCTCCAGAGATGTTTGGGCACTGACTCTACCACCTTGTCCTTGAGGAAGCCTGCAAGCTCGGTGAGGAGCAGAGTCTGGTGAAAGAGTCCTTAAGGGTTTTCCTGGGAAGAACCAGGGTGGCATCCATTGCAGATGGAAGTAGTAACCTTCCTTGACAACTTGTGGTACCCAGGAATCGGTGGTGATGGAGGACCACCTGTGGGCAAACAGGGCCAGACGCCCCCCTGTGGGCTGCTGAGGGTCTCCTGGGGGAGAGGAGGCCATGCACAAGGAGTCAAAAACTCCCTCCAGGCTGGGCCGGGGCTGGTGCCTGGGTCTTAGGAGTCTTCTGCTTGCGAGGGCTGTGCCCTTGCCCCTTGGACTGTTGACCTTGCTGTGGGGCAGAACCAAAAAAAACCTTTTTCCTCTGGACAAAAGGCTACTTTCCCGGGGCTTTCTTATGGGGATGCACCAAGGTCTTCTTAGAGAGTCTGGTCTTGGCCAGAAACTCAGTCTCTATCTCTGCAACTTTGCCTGTCATGGATTTTCTGAAGAGGTTCTCTCCGGTGCAAGGGACATCAATGAGTTTGTCCTGGACCCACTGCTCGAGGTCAAATGACTGCAGCCATGCCTGGCGTCGGGCCCCGATGCCCGCAGCAGCCACTCTGTCTGAGGACTCGAAGCCATCATATGCTGCTCGAGATAGGAACTTTGAGCACTCCTTAACTGCCAAGGCCAGTGACTTGAACTGTTGGAGATGTTCCCCATTGAGGCCTGCAAAGAAACTGGCAAGTTCCTTCACCAGTTTCTTGAGGTACATGCCGATGTACAACTGGTAGGATTGGACTCAGCAAGCTAGCATCGAGCTCTGGAAGCATTTTTGGCCGATGGCATCCAGGGTCCAGGCCTCCCTACTGGTGGGCACCAAGGAATGAGTCTTTTGGCTCTTGAGTCGCTGCATGGCTGACTCGACATCCATAGAGCTGTGAGGAAGCTAGGTTTTTTGGAACCTCAGGCTTCGGCGAACTCAGTACATGGAGTCTAGCAGTTTGCTCACTATGGGCCGCAATGCCTGTGTTTCCAAACATACGAAGGAGGAGGTGTGCAAGGATTAGAGGGACGAGCAGTGTGAGGACCTCCGGGGGGGGGGGGCGCCTCGTACTGGAGGATCTCAAGTTTCTTCATGCGGGGGTCCTCCTCCGTCTCAGTCTCAAATGCACCTTTACCATGTACCGCATGAAGTCGAGGAAGGCTACATCCTCAAGCGGGGAGTGGCACCGTGACACCGGTGGAGATGGGTCCGAGCACATATCTCAATGTCACTGTGTGTCTGGAGACTCCTCGTCCTCGGTCTCCCAGTCAGACTCGAAGTCAGAGGCTCCACAGCTCCCGTTGTCGAGGCCCAAGCCCAAAGGCCTGTGACTCCTGGAAGACCTGTACCAGAGGGGGCCCTGAAGCATAGTTTCACTGGGGACTCTGGTGCAGAGTCGGATTTATGGAAGAACTTCTCCTGCTGCAACTGACAGCTCTTGATGGCATTTGCAGGCATGGACTTGCAAAGGTCACAGTCCGAGTTGTCATGATCTGGCACAAGGCAACAGTCATGTGAGTCGGCGAGGGACATCTTCTTACTGCACCGATCACATTTCTTGAAGCCGCTGGAGGCCATGGGAAAAATGGGTCCTGTCACCCGGGCGAGGGTCCGAGGCCTACTGGCCAAAAAAGGAGGTGAAGCGCCAGTCAAGGGTTACCTCGAGAAAAATGAACCCCAGGAGCAACACTGAGGCGACTGGCTCGGGGGTGGGAATAGGAACCGGTATCTGTACCAGAAAGATAGTTTTAAAACAAAGAGACACTTTTTTAGGGGAAACAGAACAGATGTCCGAAGGGCTCTGTGGGAAAAAAAGGAGATTGAGGCAAGATGGCACCCTTGGGCAGAAAGGGGACCACGCATGTGTAGTGCATCTCCCGAAGTCTTTCCCTGAAAGCTGGGGAGATGCTTCCGCATGGGCTCTGTCGACGCAGACGTCACCCATATGTGAGGACTGACTTTCTGCTGGTTTCCAGAGAAAGATATTTTAGGCTATGGTATTAAAAGGTTTCCCGTGAACAAGCTAAAAAGATATTTTTTTCTAAGAAAATTCAATTGCCTATTTCTAGACCTACAGAATTTTTTCCCATAGGCTGTAGTTTATTAAATGATGATACAAGCAAAATATTTTGCATTCTACCTCTCAAAGAAGAATAGTTTATCTATAATCAAACATTTGAAATATTAGAACAGAGTTTGGAAGAGAACGATCGTGGATGGAGTTTGCTCTACTTAGTGAAGTTAATAGCATTATTGAAATAATAAAAATGCGGGATACTACTTGCTCACTGGATTTGATTTCTACTTCTTTTGCAAACATCAGTCAGGATAGAAGCTGCAGCATATACTCGAGATTTGGTGCAGTTATTCAACAGCTGCTTATTACTTGAAAAGCTGAAAGTTCTGTGGTGTGACCAATACAGACAAAATCTAATGGTATACTGGAGGACTGTCTGAACTATAGGCCAATTCCAAATATACTGTTATTAGATAAACTTAATGAAATCAGCTTGAGTCGTTCCTAATGGTGAATGATATTTTAGATCCCTCACAACATGAATTTAGAAAACATCATAGTGTTGAGACTTTGTTGACACAGTCTTATTGGATACAATGTTAAAAGGCCCAAATGTTTCTAACAGGGTGTACGTTTTGATATTTATTGATTCAGTTGCAGAATTTGCATTTGACTCAGTTGTACATAACATTATAAATACTAGATTAGCAGCAGCAGGAAGAAGTGCCAGCTTGGTTCGATTTGCATCCTGCTAATAGAATGCAATAGGTTCATGTAGGAGATGGTTCTTTTGACTGCCAGGACTCAGCCCTATAAGCTGCATCGTTTAACAGATACTTGCTACCTTTTTGCAAATTGTTAAGAGAAGTAGATATTAATTTTAGAATCTATGCAGATAACATGTTTATTCATCAAACTAGAAAAATCACCAAAAAGAATTTTTTTTTAAATCACATATTAGCTCCTTGATACATAAAATATATATATATGTAGGAGGAAAAAGACCTGAGATTGTGTACTTCTATTTATTTATGATTTGTTAATTTTTAAACCATTCAAGACCTTTATCACAGTCTTCAGGTTAAAAGGACTGATCCTTATAAATCTAAAAAACCCTCCAATTTCACCACTAATTGTTTTTAATTTTTCACTATGCTTTAGAAAAATAACTTATCTCCAAATTTGCTGCAAGAACAACCAACGATGGCCAACATTTCGCAATATATGCTTCATCAGGGATGTAACCTTCAATATAAAACTTAACAACTTGATGGCAAAGCTCCGATTTGATGTTAAAATTATTTTAAATCACCAATTCCATCCCATTTCTAAGTGAAGCAATCTGCTAATAAAAACTGTAAAAAAACATTAAAAGTGGATGCAAAGGGGAAATGACTTCAGCCGAAATGATGGACAGCTGAGAAGGCTCTGACATCTAACCCACTTAAAAGCATAAAAATTACCCCCACAGGAGTACCCCAATTTGCAGAGGAGCTGTGGGAAACCGAGATGGGCAAGATACGCAGTTCAGCATGACCACCTGCAGAAAAACAGCAGACTTATGTGAGTTTGCGTTCCAGCTGGGGAAAGCCAAGTGCCAGGAGTCTGTGAATATGGTGCTGAAGGCCGAGGAAATGCATGAGAAGGTCCTGATAGAGAGGCATCCAATGAGGTGTTTGAACTCCCCCTGTCAAAGGTAGAAATGCAGGGATGGTTCGTGGAGCTGAAAAAAGAATTAATGGAGGTAAAAGCGAACGGAGGTGGGAGAACTTGGGCTAAAAGCGAAGAATGGATGGACAGAATGCAAGAGGAGGTGGACAGGCTGCGGAGGCAGATTCATCAACTTGCTTCTGAATGGGAGGAAATGATGCTAAAGCTAGAAGATATGGAGAATAGAATGCGGCAAAGTAACTTGAGCATCAGGGGTGTGCCCGAGGGCCCCGAATATGGCCACACTGAGCACGTGGCCTGTTCCATCTGCAAAGCTATTCTGGTCCATGGGAAAGCAGATGCAGTGGACGATAATGCAAAAATTGACAGGGCGCACCAGACCCTTGGACTGCCAAATGAGCGTAGATTGCGGAACATAATATGGACTGCATGAGTCTGCAGTTAAGGAGCACATTGTAAACAAAATGAGGGCACTCTCCAAGCTAGACTGGCAGGGGTGCCAAATCACAATATACAATGACTTGTCGGCAGCTACAATTGCACAGAGGTCTTACAGGCCGATAACTCTTAAAAACTGTAGCAAAAGCAGTGCTGGTATCATTGGTTGTATCCGGCAAGAATAGCATTCACAATTAATGGTGTTACAAAAAAAAGCATCTACACCCCAGGAAGCAGCGCAGGAGTTACGGTTAATGGGCTTTGAGGGCATAGTTGGAGACAACAATACAGTAGTGCACCTTCTAAGTGCTCGAGGTGGGAAAAGGTGAAGATGGTTTCTGAAAAGAGGAAACAGCAGAAGGGAGAGTAGAGCGTGACAGTTACCTGAGCGGAGCTCCGTGGACAACGTGGAAGTGTTTAGTGTGGTGATGGAGGACATTTGCCGTTGACAATTGTGGGACTATTATGGATTAGAAGATTGTGGTTCTGTGTCATGCAAGCGAAGGGTGTTTGTGTAGCTGAGTGGATGTGAGGGTGAGAGGATGTGAAGGTGAGTGGATACTGAGGTTTAGAATGGTTATATTAGGTAGGTGGTGTATGCGGATGCGGTGAGAATGGATCGGGACTAAGGAAGACATGGGGGTTGATGGGGGGGGAGCAGGGGAAAGCAGAAAATGGAGTGTAGGGGTACTGGTTCATAAGTGTGTGTGTGTGGGGTCGGATCAGCGAGTCACTACTCCATGACCCAGGAGAGGTGTGAGAGGAGATGGTGGGGGGAGGGGAGGGAACGAGGGGGGCAGGTGGAGCTGGATGAGGGAGACCTTTGGATATGATGGGGGTATGAGTGCTGAAAGTTGTTTCAGTTTGTCTCGATTAATGTGAAGGGATTGGGTTCCTCGCAGAAGAGGAACCTAACCTGGCGTGAGGCTGACCATATGAGAGTAGATGTGGTATTTATTCACGAGACTCACTTGATGAGGGGGTAGGTATATCTACTGGCATGTAAAAAGTACCCTAATACGCATTTGGCATCTAAGCGGGGGAACCATAAAAAGAGGTGGGGGAGTGGGGAGTTTGATTTCAGTGGGACATAAGATAGAAGTGAAAAAAAGAACAAACAAACCTCTTCCAAAGATGGGGAAGTTGTAAAACTAGAGGGCTGCAAGGGGTAAACTGAAGCTGAAGGGGTAAACTGAAGCTGCAAGGGGTAAACTGAAGGGGTAAACTGAAGCTGCAAGGGGTAAACTGAAAGGCAATGTCAGGAAATACTTTTTCACTGAAAGGGTGGTGGATGTTGGAATGCCCTCCTGCTGGAAGTGATGGGGCTAATACAGTGACAGAATTCAAGATGGCAAAGGACAGACAAACTGGATCCCTTTATAGCAACCCTTTATAGTAACAGGATAAAATCAAAATAAACATAAGTATCTCTTATATCTCAACAAATAGGGGTGGACCTACACGGAGTGGTGGGTACACTCCTAAACAAAGGCATGGGGAGGGGGTGACCTGCACGAAGCAGCAAGTGCACTTACTCTTACCGCCTTGCTGGGCAGACTAGATAGGCCATACTGGTCTTTATCTGTCGTCATATACTATGTTACTATAATGCCGAAGGCAGATTTATACCATTAGAAATGGAGTTGGATGGGATTGGGGTGGCACTGTCAAATATCTATGCTTCCAACAAAGCCTAGGGCTCCTTCTTTGAGGAAGTGGTTGAAAGGATACAGAGCTTTTCCACAGCTCCTCTGATCATGGAGAGAGATTTTAACCTGACGAGAGATCCAAGGTTAGATAACTCTAAGGGTCAGAGTATGGGTGGGAAGGGTCATCAGAAAAGACTGGCTAGGATGGTGAAATCTCTCAATCTGCAAGATAGCTGGAGGGTGCATGAGATGAGGAAAAGGGCTTACACATTTTATTCCCATCAGAGTTATAGTCTAGTTGATATGTAATGGGTAGACTGCACATGGGCGAAGCTACTAGAGGCGGTGCAAATAGGGGATAGAACATGGTCGGACCATGCCTCCATTACAATGATGTTGGGGTGGGGGCGGCATGACACCGGCCTAAAGTTTTGAAGGCTGAATAAATCAGTGTTGGGTGAACCCGTTGCAGCTTAAAAAGTGGGGGATGCTATCAAAGATTATCATCATAACAGGAGGGAGGTGGCGGGGGTGGGTGTGAGGTGGGATTGCAAGAAGGCAGTTGTAAGAGGGGGTCTTGGTTTCTGAGGGAGCACACCAGAAAAGAAAACGCCAGAGAGAGAGGAGAGGCCTGTGAGAAGAGTTGCGGGATCTGAAGGGACAGCTGGAAAGAGAGGGGGGTGGGGTCGGATACCGCTGCACAGGTTAAAGATGTGAAAACTCGACTGATGGGGTTTTTACATAGAGATATAGGATTTAAATTGGAGTGGGTTAGACACTTTGAATGGGGCAACAAAGAGGAAGGCCCAAGTCAAACAGCAGCAAATTTTGAAGATCAGTGGTGACACTGGGGAGCTCAAATTTGCAGAGGGGGATAAGAGGGAGGTATTTCGACAGTATTACTTATAAGCTGTATCAAAGTGAGCAGCAGGCTACGGAAGAAGACATTAAGATATATTTGAGGGAGTGCACTTTGAACACTGACCGCGAAGGAAAGCGCTAGATTGGATGTGGATATAATGGAGGCAAAGGCGAGGGGGCAATTGCCAGTATCACAGGGAGAAAGGCTCCAGGTTTAGATGTTTATACTTCTCGCTTCTACCAAAAATATCAGGATATGCTGGTGGGTCGATTAATGGACGTGTTTAATGAGGTGCAGGTGGGCGGGAAAGTGCCTGAATCTATGTATGTCTCAGGGATATCTGTGTTACTCAAGCCAGGAAAGGATGCCACATTTATGGGGGTCATACAGACCAATCTCATTAATTAATTTGGACACCAAGGTGTTGGCAAAGATTCTTGTGAATCGCCTACAGGGAGTGATAGGGAGGGTGGCAATGGAGGATCAGGAGGGGTTCATTCCGGGGCGGCAGGCAAAGGATGTCAGAAAATTGTGAATTTGATATGGAAGGCAAGAGCTGGGAAGGAGGATGTGGTATTGGTGGTCGTCGATGCATAAAAAGCATGTGACAGAGTAGAGTGGGGGTTCATGACACAGGTTTGGGAGTGGGTTGGGTGTGAGAAAGGCTTCATAGGGTAGATCAAGACCTTGTATGCATGACCCAGAACACAAGTGAGATTTAATGGGAACTTATTCCAAGGAATCCGCACTGGGATGAGGAACAAAGCAGGGGTGCCCTCTGTCCCTGCTACTCTTTGCATTGGTGATTGAGCAACTGGTGGAGAGGGTGAGGGCAAATGGTAGCACTAGGAGTACAGAGGTGGGATCTCAGGAATACAAGATAGCGTAGTTACTCACTGTAACAGGTGTTCTCCAGGGACAGCAGGGATTAGTCCTCACTTACGGGTGAATCGGCACCTACGGAGCCCGCGCGGAACAATTCCCCAGCTATCAAAGAAAGCCTTTGGGATTGCTGCCACGCTTGCGTAGTCCTCTTCCTGCCCAAAGGTGCCATTTTGCTCAGTCAGGTCCTCTAGCTAGAGCCCTACTAAGCAGCTGGCAAGGGAAGAATAAAAATAGCAACTCTTCAGGGGAGGTGGGAGGGTAGTGAGGACTGATTCCTGCTGTCCCTGGAGAACACCTGTTACAGGTGAGTAACTACGCTTTCTCCAGGAACAAGCAGGAAGTCAGTCCTCACTTATGGGACTCCCCAGCTACAGGCTACCAAACCTGCAACCCAAAAACGCCTCCACAAGGCCGTGAGCAGACGTCAATGCCTGAAGGAGCCCGAGTCTTCGGGTCCCCAGGGCAAAGCTCTAGGTAGCCGTTGAGAAGGGTTGGAGGGCAGGAGTTGCTTATACCCCGAACAGATTACGGAGAACAGCCTGGCTGAAGGTGCTGTCCCGGTGGGAATCCCTCTCCAGGCAGTAGTGGACAGCGAAAGTGTTCGCAGAAGACCAGGTCACAGCCCGGCAGATGTCCGACAGGGGCACTGAGCGCAGCAAAGCCACCGAAGCCACCTTGGCCTGGATGCCGTGCGCGGTGACTCTGCGATCCAATGGGGCGTTCGCCTTTGCCTGAGCGAAAGCGATGCAGTCCTCCACCCAGATGGAGAGGGTGCGTTTGGTGATTGTTTGCCACAGGCGATTGGGATCATAGGCAATAAAGAGCCGACCAGACTTGCAGTGAGCCTGGATGCACTGGAAGTAGAAGGCAAGAGCCCTCTTGCAGTCGAGTGTATGTAATACTGCTGATGCCTAATCGGCATGAGGTCTCGGGAAGAAGGTTGGTAGGACTATCTCCTGATTTAGATGAAATCAGAGACGACCTTCGGTAGGAACTTGGGGTGGGTGCGGAAGACCAGTCTATTCCCATAGAACCTGGTATAGGGAACCTCAGCCATGAGGGTCTGAAGTTCGCTGACTCGGCGGGCCGAAGTCAAAGCCACCAGGAAAATCACCTTCCAGGAGAGGTGCCAAAGCGAGCACGTTGCCATTGGCTTGAAGGGCGATAGTATGAGCTGCATAAGCACCACATTGAGATCCCACTTCGCCAGAGGAGGCCGGATGGGAGGCTTGGAAAGTAAGAGGCCTCGCATGAAGCGGGAGATCAAGGGTGCCCCGAGAGGGATTTTCCCTCGATGGGGAGGTGGTTCGCCGAAATGGCGCTCAGGTATACCCTGACTGAGTTGGATTTCAACCTCGCTTTTAAGAGATGGAGGAGGTACTGGAGAACCCACTGGGTAGAGCAGAACAGGTCGATCTGGAGCTCGGAGCACCAGACCAAGAAGCATCGCCACTTAAAGGCATTTGCCCGTCTCGTCGAGTCCTTCCTCAACGTGAGGAGAACTTCCTCAACCTCCTCCGGGAGGTGCAGTGGGGCTAAGGAGACCCGTTCAGCCGCTAGGCTGTAAGGGACAACAAGGCCAGGTTCGGGTGGAGCACCCGACCTTCCTCCTGTGTTAATAGGCCCGGGGCACAGCCCAGGGGGACAGGAGGCTTGGACGAGAGCTGGAGCAGAAGCAAGAACTAAGGCTGTCGGGGCCACAAAGGAGCCATGAGAATCACTGAAGCTTGTTCCCGCTGAACCTTGTGGAGGGTCCTCGCAATGAGAGGAATGGGAGGAAAAGCGTAAAGAAGCCTGGAGATCCAGCTTAAGAGGAATGCATCCTGGGCCACCCTGCTCGGGTGCGGGACTGGGCTGCAGAAGTTGGGAAGCTGTGTGTTTCACCGGGCTGGCGAACAGGTCCATGGATGGGGTCCCCCACCGATGGAACAAGAGGTCGGCAACCTCCAGATCCAGGTGCCACTCGTGTAAGTGGAAAATCCTGCTGAGTTTGTCCATGAGGACATTCTCCTGGCCTGGGAACTAGACCGCTTGTAGGGTCATCCCCCAGCGAAACGCAAAGGAGCAAAGGAGGGCCACCTCCCGGCAGAGGAGACGGGATCCTGTTCCCCCCCTCCTTGTTTACGTAGAACATGGCCACCCGGTTGTCGGTCTGCACTAGCACAGACTTCCCCCTCAGACGGCCCTCAAAGGCCCTCAGGGCCCACTGGACCGCCCAAAGCTCAAGCAGGTTGATTTGCTGCTGAGACTCTTCGGGTGACCACTGCCCCTGGGTGCATCCCAGCAGGGAAGCATCCGTCGTCAGGATGAGCTCGTGTTGTGTGGTCTGGAAGGGCATTCCCCGAAGGAAACTTTGGGGGTCCCGCCACCAATCCAGGGAGTTGTGGAGACTGCAAGAGACTCATATAGGGTTTCTGAGGTGGCCGGAGGCCTGGCTCCATTGTGCCCTGAGACACCACTGGGCTGTCAGCATGTGCATGTGGGCATGGGGGACCATATGGGCATGGAGTGGAGGAGTAGCCTAGTGGTTGGGGCAAGGTACTTCAGGCCGGAAGGTCGAGGGTTCAAATCCCACTAGAGGAAAGCAACCTTGGGCCGGAAGGACTGGTGTTTCTAGTCCCACAGGTGCTCCTTGTGGTCTTGGGCAAGCCACTTAACCCTCCATAGCCCATGTTCCCTGTAAAATAGTTATCTCCAAGTTATAATACCCTGTTCAATGTAATTTCAGTTTGTTCAATGTAAACCGCACTGATGCAGAATAGCTCGGTATATAAGAGAATGTAAATAAATAAATATAGACAGTGGAGGCCATGTGACATAAGAGGCGCAGCATGGCCTGTGCCGAAATCCGAGCCCTGTTCTGGAACTGGGCTGCCATGTCTCAGAGGCGGTCTGCACGGTCCGCAGGCAGGAAGGCGGTTGCTCGCTCCGTGTCGAGGCGTGCGCCGATGAACTCCGAGGTCTGCACAAGTTCGAGGTGGGACTTGGGGTAGTTGACCAAAAAACTGAGGCATTCGAGGTGAAGGATCGTGTGCGAAGCTACCAGGCGGGCTTCACCGGTCGAGGTCCCCGTGACGAGCCAGTTGTCGAGGTAGGGGAAGATAGGTATGCCCTGCTGCCTGAGGAAGGCCGCGGCTGCCGAGAGACACTTTGCGAAAACCCGCGGCGCAAAAGCAAGCCCGAAGGGGAGCATCCTGTATTGGAAGTGTTCCCACTGCACCCTGAAGCGCAGGTATTGCCTGTGTTGGGGGTGGACTAGGATGTGGGCGTAAGCGTCCCTGAGATCCAAGGAGCACAGCCAATCACCCTGCTGAAGGAAGGGCAGCAGGATGCCAAGCGATAACATTTTGAACTTCTCCTACACCAGAAACTTGTTTAGGTTCCTGAGGTTGAGAATGGGGCGTAGGTCCCACATCTTTTCCAGAATGAGGAAGTAGAGAGAGTAGAACCCGCGTCCTCGAAGGTGCCAGCGGTACCCTCTCGACCACCCGCTGGGCGAGGAGGTTGGACAGCTCCCGCTGCAAGTAAGTCTGTGCAAAGGAAGCCGAGTAGGCTCCGCTGGGGAGAAGGGAGGAAGAAACCTGTCCAGATGAAGACTATATCTGTCTCGGACTACCCGGAGGACCCAGGTGTCAGACGTGATCGATGCCCACTGCGGAGCGAAAAGGGAAAGGTGCCCCCCACCAGCAGAAGTGCTGTCGGGGGGCGAGAGGTTATGCCATTGGCGTCAAAAACTCTGAGCAGGTTGAGGTGGCACCGGTGGTTGGGCCTTGGGCCCTTTAGGCTTGCGGTGGCCATGCGCTCCTCCCTTCCTCTGCATGCTGGAAGCTAGCGCAGGGGTGGGTGGGTAACCCCGGTGGGTAACCCCGGTAGGGAAGCCCCTTTCTTTGGAAGAACGGCTTTTTGGTTTGCTGCTTCTTCCGAGGGAAAGAGGAAATCTTTCCGAGAGATAGGTCCGAGTCACAAACTCCATTTCTAACTCAGCGGCCTTATCCGCCCATAGGCTTACCAAACAGTTGCTCACCGAGGCAGGGGACATCCAGGGAGCTTCTCCTGGACCCACTGCTCCAGGTCCAAGAACTTGAGCCATGCCTGGCGTCGGGCCCCGATGCCGGCTGCTGTCACTTGGGCGGAGGACTGAAATCCATCATATGTGGCACAGGAGAGGTCCTTCGAGCACTCTGCGATGGACTCAGGAGGGTTTGGAACCTGAGAAGGGGTTCACCCCTGAGAAATGCGGAGAACCTGCCGAGCTCCTTGGCGAGGTCATGCAGGAACATGCCCATATACAATTGGTATGCCTGGATGCGGCATGTGAGCATGGCCATGGACCCCTGATAGGCTTTGCACCCAAGGGCATCGAGTGTGACTTTGGGCTCTTTTGCTTCCGCATCGCCGATTCCACTACCATGGAGTTGTGTGGAAGCTGGGTCATCCGGAACCCGGGCCGCGTTGGACCCTGTACATGGCGTTGAGGTGCTTGCTCACAATGGGACAGAAGCAGGTGTCTCCCACATTCGGAGGAGTAGCCTGGACAAAAATGGGAGGAACTGGAACAGTAAGAGACCCCCGAGGCAGGGACTCATACTGTAAGATGTCGAGCTCTTCAGCTCGCAGCTCCTCTTCAGCCTACGTAACCAGGCTGAGAGCCCATACCATGTCCCACATGGACACTAGAAAGGAGAAAGGATATGTTCTTGGGTGGTGAACGCATCTGAGAGGCGGGCGGGGACGGGTCCGAAGGGAGGTCCCTGTGGGCACTGGTCTCCGTGGAGGTATCCCGTCCGATTTCCAAGTGGTCCGAGAAGGAGTCCATTAGTCGCCTCATCCAGAGGCCTTGGAGGATCTCGCTCCCGAGGACTGGAAAGGTGAGCAAGAGTGATGCCGAGAACCCTCACGAGGCCCACAGCTCTCGGGGGTTTCCAGGGTGAGTTTGGGTGTCCCTCTCAAGGGAATCTCGGTCTCGTGGCGTGGGCCAGCCGTGCTAGGCATGAGCACTTGCTGGGCAGCTAAGAAGGAAGAAATGCTATGTTCTAGTGCCAGCAAAATGTGGGTCCCTGTGACACAGACACCGGGGTTACCGGGTCTGGCGTGGAGGAGGAGAGGGAGTCCTCACCAGAACGACCCTCAGGAGACCGAGCGCCATTGCCGGAGGCCTCCGTGTCTGTATGAGGTACCTTTCGAGGCCGTCCTTGTCCAACTCTTGGGAACATCGGGGGAGTCTAGCGACCGAGCGCTCGCACTTGTCTGGAACCAACAGCGACTTTGAGGTCATCTTCTTATGCCTCTCCACTTCAGGGGACCCCTGATCGGAATGCCGCCGAGAACGTGAAGCCAAAGTGGGGAATCCCACCAGCGGAGGGACGACAGAGGGTGCCACAGGGGATTGCGGGCTACCTTCCGGATAATGTCATCGGACTTCTGCTTACGACTTAGCAGGGCTTTGGAGGACATTTTTTTGCAAAGAGAGTTGAGCTCAGGGTCATGGTCGGCCCCAAGACACTGAAGACAGCAGTCATGGGTGTCCATGGGTGACATGTTTTTGGAGCATCTCTCACATTTTTTAAAACCGGTGGCCATTGGGGCAAAAAGGGCACCCGCTAGGTTGAAGACCTTTGGGGTCAGCAGTTGAGGGAAAAAAGGACACAAAGCCCGCAAAAGGAAACTTTTTACACAAAAGGACGTCACATCGCTCAAGGGAAAAAAAGGAGCAGGGGAAGGACAGGTAGAGGTACTACTGGAAAAAAACACAGGCCAGAGGCTGAAAATGAAACACTTTTTCCAAGGGACGAGGACATGCGTCCGAAGGGCTCCGCGGAAAAAGGGAGACAGAGCAAGATGGCACCTTTGGGCAGGAAGAGGACCACACATGCGTGGCAGCAATTCCAAAGGCTTTCTTTGAAAACTGGGGAATTGCTCCGCGCGGGCTCCGTCGGTGCCGATGCCACCTGTGAGGGCTGACTTCCTGCTTGTTCCTGCAGAATGGTTTATTCGCTGACAATGTTATTTACATGCTGGAACACCCTCCAATCTCTCTGCCGAATTTGTTAAAGGAGATCTCTCAGTACATTGGCTAGCAAATTACAAGATGAATACGACTAAAATGGAAATCTTGAAGGTGCATTTAGATGGAGGGTTAGAGGATCGGTTGAGAGCAGCCTTCCCTTTTAAGTGGGCAAGGGGCTCCATTAGATACCTCGGTATTAATGTGGGGGGCTAATGGGAGGAATTATTTAAGCTCAACCATGAGAGGTTGTGGGTGACCATCATAGTTTTATTTACATAGTTCTGCTAATTGTTGAATCTCTAACTGTTATAATCTGTTCTATGTAATAATTTTGTTCATTGTAAACCGCCCCTGATCTCTGGAAGGGGCGGTATAGAAGAAAATGCCAAATAAAATTAATTAAGGGGGATATGGAGAGATGGGAACGAGTTACGTTGTCTTAGATGGGTAGAATAACCATGATTAAGATGAATGTCTTGCCGCGGTTGCTGTTTTCATTTTTGGCTTTGCCCACAGCAATACCCGATGAGATCCTGAGGGCGTGGCAGCAGCATATTTTTTATTTTATCTGGAGAAGACAACTGCCATGGATAGGGTGACAAGTGCTCCATCAGCATAGAAGAGTGGTGGGTTAGGTGCTCCAGATATGAAGGGGTACTATACAGGAGCAATTTTAAGTGGGGTAACAGAATGGGGTCAGGGAGAGAAAGGTAAACAGTGGTTAGGGATCGAACAGGAATTGAGTGGGTACACCCCATTGGGAAGCTTGATCTGGTTATAGGTGCGAGAAAGGGGAAGGAAAATGGGATCCTCTTTTGTGAGCCATACACTGAAAGTGTGGGACAGAAAGTGAGATCCTGTGCAGGAAAAAGATCAATGATCAATTCCCAGCGGGCAGAATATATATATATAGAGTGTTAAAGGAGTGGGACGAGTTGGAGTTGACCAAGGTAGGGCAACTGGTTGATCAAGAAGAGCAGATGGTGGGGTATACTGAGCTTCAGCAGCAATGTAGGGTGAGAGGGGGCATGAATTTTACTATAATCAGGTGAGTCACTACGTGCAGTCCACGAGAGCCAGGGGACAGAGTTTGAAAGGCTATTTTCCATATGGGAGGGCTCAAAGGGGTTGTTATCCAAGATGTATAAATTGGTGATATGTCCGAGGAGATGGGAGGAGGATTTAGGTGAGAAACTGGGGGGAATGAAAATGGTCTAAAATTTTTGACCTGAACAGGAATCTTTTGGGGAAGTCTTCAATGTGGAACAAGCTTACAAGTTAATGTATAGGATTGTACTGGGATCCTGCTCGATTACACAAGATGGGACTAGCACGGATGGGAAATTTTGGAGACGCTGTAGAACAGATGGCAATTTTTTCCATATATGGTGGGGGTGCCCTGAGGTGGCCTATTATTGGGGGAGCATGTCATGCCTTTATAGAGGCCATGGGAGGGGGTAGAGTCAAGCTCAAGCTGATTGGCTATATTTTGAATATGCCTCTAGAGGGGATTGCAAAGGGTGCACAGATGCCAGATAGAATGTGTGTTGTGGCAGCACAGATGTATGCGACCAGGCATTGGAGAGACAAGCTGATGCCCGATATGATGGAAGTGATGTTCAGTTGGGACTGGATCTACTCGATGTCTGAGGCGATTGATCAGCATAGGGCATGAGTGGAACAGTTCCCTATGAAATGGGGTCTCTATGAATGATGGAAAAAAGTGGAGTTGGGGGGGGAGGCAGTCGAATAAGGGGAACCTGTTGTAATTGTAAGTGTAACTGTTGTTAACACTGGGAAAGTTGGACAAGTTGTACAAGGAAAAATGTGGGAAGAACTGACATTGGGCGTATTGTTACTTACAAGGATATAAAAGGATATGGAAGGTACCATTGGCATGTTGGAAAGGAGGATTAACGTAAATACAGTTGGGGTTGGATTCATATGTGCAAGACTGGGTGAGTGTAGGGAGGGTTTGGGGAGGGAATGGGAACAATTTGTTAAGAGGGGTATTGGTTGTAAAGGATGAGTTTGTTATAAACCAAAATGTTGTTAAATAAAAAATTAGTCACAAAGGTTCTACTGTTACTTGATTCAAAAGTAATTTATTCCTTTCTTGCTAATTACCCTTTGAGCATCAGTAGTGTTGTCCCACTCTGTCAGCTTACAAGGGTGGTCACCTCTACATGGCACCACTATTTAGACCAGATGGCATTCAAAAAGTTACAAGGATCAGTCCCTGCAACCTTCTGAAGACCATGAAGACCAATGGTTTGAAAATTAACAAATCATAAATAAATAGAAGCACATAATCTCAGGTCTATTTCCTCTTTTATATATGAATATTACTTATATATACTTTTTGTTTTTATAGTTCAAGGAGTAATACAGTAATTGAAAAAAAATTATTTTAGTGATTTTTCTAGTTTGGTGATTGGTTTGTGTGTCACTGAAGTCACTTAATGATATTATCATTTGCGCCATTTAAGATCTGAAGGCATTACTTCCAAATCATTGATTAGGGACGTTTATAAAACTGCAGATTTGTTTTTTGAAAACTGTCCCTCTATAAAACATCAAAAAAGTGAGGCTATGATTCTATCACAAGAAAAAAAAGTGTGTCCTTCTGCAGAGTCATTTGACGAAACTAATGTATTATTTTGTTCTGGTGAAATATCTGAGTGTTGAATTAAGGGCACGTTTATTAAAAGATTTAATGTGCTTTAACAAAAGTTAAACATTAAATGTCTAGAGCCCTTTTATTTCTATGGCTGCAGTTGCACTTAACACTCCAACTACCTTTAGTAAACATGCCCCTTAGATTCTAATTTCTCTATGAGGCAACAGATTTTAAAGGTGCTTTGAGCTGCATTTTTTAGATTAAGGTTTATTCGGAGTTTGGAGAGATTTATCTTTTGAACCATTTCATATGGTTACCCAATTACTGATATTGCCAACTATTTGGTAAATTTGTTGTAGCTGTTAGAATAATTTATGGTTTAAGAACAATGGATCATGTAACCTCTAAAAGGGAAGAGTTGCACTGGCTCTCTACGAAACAGCGGATAATTTTTAAAGCTTTACAGAAAATGAAACATGTCCAGAATTATCAGCTTTGATTCAGAGCTATGAACCCATGCTCTCACTGCGTTCAGACTACAGTAACCTGGTCTCCTTGCCTTTAGGGCCAAGGATATGTAAGGCAATATCAAGAGTGTGGGCATTATCACTGGGAGGCCCATGGATGTGGAACTCATCCCAAGTGAGGTGAGGAATGAGAGAGAATACAGACCACAAAACTGAGCTTTTCTCTGGTTACTTTTATGAATATTTATTTATTTTAGCAAAGTTGTATGTTGGTCTGTTTTGTTGTACATGTAATAAATGGAATGTTTGTGTGATCTGAGCCACTGCTGTGTGGCCTCACCATTGCATCAGGTCAGGCTGAGACCACTAAAAATGGCTGCATCTCACACAGCCAACCCACACTGAGCTCAGATATGTGGAGCCCGATCCCAATTGGGGCACGTTTGGGCAGTCCCGACCAGGACAGGCCCGTCAGTGTCTGACTCTGCACCGCGGGAGCAAGACGGCCATGCGGGTGCAGGATCAAGACCTGGGAGACGACCCGGTGTGCCCCTGCATCGCCGCAGGGACATCCTCCCTGCAGCACAATTTGCCCGCTGCCTGGCAGCCCCCATTTCCTTGCTGCCCGACTCCGAAAGGGTAGCCGGTGCCTGGATCGGCTGGTGGGGACTCACGCTGCTCGCCGCCGTCACTGCTGGGGTGGGGGGGCTGGCTGGCTAATCTGGAGAAGCGGCGCATGTTTACTCCACCTCCAAGATGGAATAAGCTGGCCATCCCCCCGGTGATCCGTGGACCTACAGGGTCGTGACCTAAATCAGCCCTGTATGTCCGGGGGTCGGTCCAGCCTATGCTCTGCCCACTCTCCACCCCTGTGCTGCCCCCGTCCCCTGCAGCATGCACAGAGGCTCTGTGCATGCAGGGGGGCCCGGAGGTGGCATATGGTTCAGGCGGTTAACGGGGCTGGATGTCCCGCTGGTATGTTCAGCCCCACTAGTCACCTTGCTGGATCGGGCCCTAAGTGAATTCAATCTCCAGCCTTCTGTACATATGCACAGACCACAAATAGAAATCCCAGCCTTCTTCACACACACAGAGAACACACACCTCACTCCAGGATCTATATCCATGCACGAAAGCATATTCACAAACTCAGAGAGGCACACAGAGAATGCAGATATAGCCACAGACAGGCACATCAACACACCAGAGGGAATACACAATAAAGTGCGAAAAGGTTGTTAGACATTAGGAAACAAACTACTGTCTCCAGAGAAATTCTGAACAGGTCCAAGTCTCCAGTAAAAACACATTAGATTAGGTTAGATATCATGGCTGGTTTCATAGAAACAGGCGTGCTGTCATACCATGTTAAAAGGAGACAGAGGGAACATGGAGCTGGAAAGTTGGAAAGAGAAAAGGCTTCACATGTAATCTGCAAGTAGACGGGCAAAATTTAGGCTCTCTTACTGAACACAGAAGATTACTTGGATTCCTCTCCCCCACATGAACATACTGATTCCCTCTAAAAGCAGAGACTCACACATTGGGGTTGGTAATGTGAATGTCAAAGATTATGTGAGTAATTTATCAAGGTTTGGTTCTGTAGGCACAGGCTGAGAGAAAGGCTAAACCATGCCCTGTGCAATGGCAGCGGTACAGTCATTTACTGGATTCCTCTCAGCACTCATACCCTTGACACTTTACACAGAGGCACTGGCCCCAGGCTTTAAGAGTTGTCCCATGTATGTTATTTAGGCTTGAGCTGCTGCCTGCCGATGGTCCCCACATCAGTATGTGCAGTGGGGCGAAGAGGTACAGGTCAGAAAACAGTGATGAGTTACCGATTACTCATACCCAGGAATAGCAGAGCTTCAATGTAAAACTTGTCCAGAAAAGATTAAGAAACACCTTCCCCAATCACAGGTCCGATAACCCCATTTCTGATGATTTAATGGGCTTCATACCAAGGTAGAAAACTGAAGAAAGATCAAAGCTGTTCCCGCCACAGCCCAACCATCCCCTAACAGGTGCTCCACATTCAGAAAAGGTTTGTGCAGCACTGCTGAAACACCAAACCCAGGTGATTCTCACTGACTGTTATCAGCACATGCTGCAAAGTGTCTGCTCTCCTCTAAGCTGTGCACCGTACGCTACATCCTACCATGGAGATGGTGCTCTTGGAGCTGCTTCAGAGCCGCCAGGCCCCTTAAATTTACTGTTTAAAAAGAAATTAAAAGAATACTCAGAAGCTTTGTTTTGTGCAGGCCAAGAGTTCACGAGATTACTAACATATCAATCTGCCTGTCACAAGACTTCTGCTATCTCCTTTCCTATCTATGAATTTGATTCCATTTTTATAGTTTTGGAAAAAAGGCTCATTTCTCATTTCCTTCATGTGGTGTGGAGTGATTCACAGCAATGAGTGCAGCTCTGATACCTCCCGAGGCTTCTGCTGGCGTCACGTGACATGTGTTGCTAGCAGAGCTGTTGTGACTCTCCCATGTGTACATGGGCATAGTTTGCTGTTTTGGATGCGAGGAAAGGGCACTGGGCGAGCTGCATTTTCCAAAAGCGCCTTCTTCTCAAGATGGAATCATGTGTAAGCAGAAGTGAGTGATGTAACCAGCAACCAATCCATTGTTCTCCAGCTGACAAGGCGGCTTCATATGGCTTAAGGGAATGGCCCATTATGTCTTCCTCAGCATAAAGCCACAGCTGCTGAATTGAACAGTGCAAAAGGCTTGTAAGGCCACCAACATGACATGCTGCATGGTGACCCGGCTCTCTCCGTGGAAGCTACACTGCAGAATAAGACTTGCTGCTTCCCACCATACTAGGAAAGCACTCCTTTGGCTTGCTGCCATTCCAGCCAAATCGCTGCATCAAATACACCTGAAAATGTTTCCAGCAGCAGCAGCATTCAGGACGAAAATAGGACCTACGTCAGCTGCAAATTCATTCAGTTTATCTTCCTGAACTTTAGATCATTCCTGACCAGATATTTTCTCTGCAGTAAACTGAACGTGGATCCTTCCAAGAATTCCATGCAGGTGTCACGCAGATGTGCGAAAGCAGGAGTATGCGCAGAGAGCTGAAGAGCAGATCTCCATCAGAGCCCCAGGCGGCTGCCACACTGGTACACAAAACAGGAATTGAGCACAGAGCTGAAGAGCAAATTTGGGAGGAGGAGGTTTCCTCAAATCAGGTAGTGGGATCAAAACTATACACCTTTTAGTCCAAAACCAGTATGAAATTCCACAAGACAAAAAATGAAATGAGATAAAGAGAGGAAGCAAACGATACTGGGAACAACCCCGCTGATTCTGCTGTTTAAACAGTCACATCTCTGGAATGAAGGCAGACATCACTGGAAAGCTACACATGCACGACTCAGCCATGTGAGAAATACACGCAGACACCAGAAGCACCATACATTTTTGCACATGTAAGAACACGCTAACCCTTTTTCAGAGAGGTTCAAAATCTCTGATTTCACACAGATAATGTGAGTAAAGTTTAAGAACATGAGACTTTTGCCCAAGGCAGACACTTTTGTGACAATTTTATATTCAAGCTCTGGCCTCCGGTGGTATTAAGACAGGAAGGGGTGTGGCGAGAAAGCTGTAGGAAGGAAAAGAACCAGAGAGAGATGGTGGAAGGAGAGTGTGAGAACCAGCACCAGGGAACATACTATTCCAGCTCCTCGCGCTCACTGTGCTGCTGCCGTCGCCGCTGTCTGGGATAGAGGGAGGAAAACCATCAGCATCACATCATAACAACGGAAGCTGCCCTGGAGGCAGCGAGATACAACCCACTACTCTCGCCCAACCAACAACCTACAAAGAGAGAGAAACATTTCTGCTCCCATTAAGACAATCGTTAGAGGGAGATGGGTTTGGGTGTTGGGGTCTGGGTCTGGGCATGTGTTTCTGGGATGTGGGAAGGGTTGTCAAGATGCAAGAGTATTTTTTTTTGTGGGGTAGTGATTGTAAAAGGGAGGTAAAGTTATGGGTGTATATTTGGAGAATACGTAGTGGGTGGGCGTACAATAAATGGAGGCTCTGTTGTATGTTGGCTATGATAGATCACCCAAACAGCCTTTTTTCATTTCATTCTAAGCCCAAGGTGGAAAGCAGGTGGTGTCTTCAGCAGCACACAAGTGCAGAGGATGTAGGGGCCAGGCTTGGGGATCAGGGCGCCAACTGCTCCAAGGCAGTTATTCTCAGCACATAAAGCAGGCTTGGCAGACAGAGGAGGGTTCGGCATAAACTGTGCATTAGATGAGTTAGCCCTCTAAGGCACTCCACCATCCTGCCCTTTCTCTGGCATTACACTGCTAGACAGGAAGCCCTGTCTCGACTTAGGCAAATGAGAAAGATCTTCTGTACTCAAAAACATTGCCAATCCAACTCTTTCTTCCACTTCCTCCCTGTGGATGGGTGACTGGGTTACTCAATTGGGTAACTGGGTTACTCAATACACATGGAGAGTATGAGATATGGCTCAAGTCAGGGAGGGCACAATAAAAAGCAGTACAATGGGGTAGTATGAGGCTTGGACAAGTAATGGTGAGAGGTGGGGAGGGGGAGTGCGAGGACAGTGGAGGGAAAGGGTATGAAAGTGGAATGTGATGCAGCTACCTGGGAAACCTCACTTTGAGCAGATGCACACAAGCACTTTTGCTTTGACACCTGAAAAGGGAAACACAAACTCTTCAGCAGAAAGCCATCTGCTGTCATTGAGGCTTCTGAGGCTAAAGTCCATGTACTGCGGAAAGCATCTAAGGTGGACTTCTACCAGCATCAAAAGGAGTCCATAATCAGACAGTCAATCACACAGGCTCACTGCTTTGCTGCTGTGTTAATACATTTGAATGATCCTCACTGGGGGTAATTTAGTAAAATTTTCCCATGTATATAATCCAATAATAAGGTCTTTATAAAATCACTCTGGGGTTACCCACAGAAATATACAGGGTGACAAGGTGTGTACTTTTATTTAACACAAGGAGAAACATCTTATGGGGGATGAGAAAAGCTGCTGCTGGACGATGGACAGCATCTTACCTCTCAGCATCTGTCACCAGTGCCAGGCGGCCATAGTCCCAAGCCACTTTACGCAAAATGGAGAAGACAAACAGCAGGGCCTGCAGAACATAAGAAGCAGGATTTTAACCAGTCCCATAATAAATGAAACTTCCCAATTCTCTTTTTTGTCTGGTTTATCTAGAATAGACTGTAAGTTCCATCTCTAGTGCATATTTGTACAGCATTGCGTATGTCTAGTCATGCTAGAGAAATGAAGAGTAGTCTTCTCTCTCAGCATGTGCCCAGAAATATTCCAAAGTCATGAAAACTCCTCTATGAAGATTTAGACTTATGCATTTTATGATGCTTGAGCTTCATTAATGTGACTGTACTTTATTAATGTGACCGTACATCATCAATAAAATATGGGACCTGAAACGGAACACAAATCAAAAGATTTGTTTTAATTTCAAGAGCAGCTAGATTTGCACAAGTGCTAGATCTGAAGTTCGATGGGATGCAAACATCAATGCGATTGTGCAGAGATTCCTACTTGAACTCTCCAAGTGTAGGAGGATTCACGCTCCCAGCCTGCTTTCACGCCTGAGTTACAATTCAGGTACAATAGGTATTTCTTTGCCAAGGCTTACAATCTAAATATTAAAATGCAATAGAAAATTTGCACTTACCACGTAATAGCAGTGAAAATTCATGTGCAGTAGCTGTCAAGCCCGTGTGGCCCAGCGCCATTTCATACTGTGATCTCTGTTATCTGCCATACTAACCCTGCATAAACTGCAACCCATTTCCCACTAAGCAATTAACGCCTGAATTAGCATGTGCCAAGCTACTGCGATGGTGTGCTAACTGGGCACGTTAATTTTCCTCTTAACAGAGTAGTTTTATAAGGGGGAACCTAGTTCAGGTGGGTTTTCAGGGTTACCTATATTAAGGCAATTTTATAAAGACAAGTAGGTGCCTCGTTAGTTTTATAAACTAGCAGCTTAAGTGTCAGATCTTGCGCCTATGCTGCAGGTGGCACTCTTGGTAATGTCTGCACCTTAACTATGCACGTAGATCAATTATAGTATTTTATAATCTAACTATGTGTACACTCCAGCCACATGCATGTACGCAGGCAAAGCATGTCTTCCTATGCCTGTCAGAATTTTATAAGAGGACATTTCAGTGTGTATGTGCTCACATACACACAGGAATGACTTTATAAAATCACCTCTATCAACTGCTTAACACAATTTAGTAAAATGCTCCTTGCCTGCGAAAATGATGGATTAAGGGACTTGCTCAAGATCACAGGGAGCATTATGGTAAGGGTAAAAGCCCAGCTATGTCTTAAATATATAGCTCAGTAACTACTGTAAGTAATGTGGAAGAGTAGCCTAGTGGTTAGAGCAACTGCCTTGTCACACTGTTTTGCCAACTTGAGATCCTCAGAAACAAATCACTTTGAGATCCTTCTCCTGGTCCATGCACACCAACTTCTCACCCTCTATCGCATACAATTCCCTTGGATTTCTGCATCCCATGTGCATGACTCTGCACTTCTTCACATAAAATCTTAACTGCCAAGCATTAGACCATTCTTCTAGCTTTTACAGATCTTTCTTCATGTTGTCCACCCCCTCAGAGGAGTTCACTCTGTTGCAAATTTTCATGCCATCTGCAAAAAGACAGACTTTTCCCTTCAATCCTTCACCAATATCACTCAAACACACTGAAAAGTACCAGTCCCAGGACCGATCCCTGGAGCACACCACTATTCACCTTCCTTTCTTCAGAGTGAGTTCCCTTTATCACCACCTTCGTTCATCTGTCAGTCAACCAATTTCTGATCCAGTTTACCACCTTGGGACCCATCCCCTAGGCTGCTCAGCTTATTGATCTATCTCCAATCTCCTTTTCCAGCTCTGCCCTGCAATTATTGATCTATCCTCTGCCTCTGTCCAGCTCTGCCCTGCAATTATTATTCGATCTCCAATCTCCTTTTCTAGCCAAGCTGCTCAAGAAATCAGTCCTTGAGCAGGTCGCCCGCTTTGAGTCCAATAACGCATTCCACCCCCGACAGTCTGGCTTTCGCCCATATCATAGCACCGAGACTATCCTTGTGGGGCTTTCTCAATGAAGCTATTCTTACAGCTCGAGGGACATTATGATCAGCCAGCTGGACTTGAGGTCTGCATTCGACAGCCAATCACTCCTTTCTTCTTCAGCAGCTTACCAAGTCTGGCATTATCTATATTGCTCTCAACTGGTTTTGCTTCTACCTTTCTGGTCACACCTTTCAGAAGTGTATTGGTGAAAGCAGATCAGTTTCCTTTTCACAATCTTTTGGGATTCCACAGGGGTCCATCCTTGCCCCTACCCTATTCAACCTCTTTATTTCTCCATTAGTCCTCCATATTCATAACTTGACCATTAATGCCTTCCTTTATGCTGACAACCTTCAGCTAGTCATTACCCATGAGGCCTGGGACCCTTGCTTTCAGGCTGAACTCGATTCCAAGCTCCAATCAATAACGCCCTGGCTCATACAGCAAAAGATGATTTTCAATCCAAATAAGTCTGAGGCCCTCTGGATCTCTCACACTTGAAACCCACCCCCCTACCAGGCCACAGTAGTCTGTTCCCTGATCTCTTGCAGGAATTCTATCAGCTCCTTAGGAGTCATTTTGGACAATCGACTCACTTTTGCCCATTTCGTCAATTGTTGCTTCTTCTAAGGAGAATATGATCCATTAGCCTATATCTTGACAACCGAGCTCTCAAGATTCTCATTCATTCCTTTGTCATCTATTATACTACAGTAACTCTCTGCTTTCCAGTGCTGCCAAATTTCCATTTCAGTGGCTGTAAACCATCCAAAAAAATACAGCTGTCAAACTTATCCATAACGCCTGGTGCTTCAATCATGTCATAACTTTTCTTCAGGAACAGCATTGACTTCCAGTTTCCTTCCATATTCAGTTTAAGATCCTTTTGTTAACACATCGTGCATTCCATTTGGGCCTCCTCGCTTACCTTCATTTGCATCTGGTTCCCTACTCTCCCTCACGTTCCTTCCGCTCCTCAACAGGTAACCTTCTTGTCACCCCTGCAGTTAAAACCCTTCATCTAGCCATGTACTGATCATTAGATTTAATGACTCAAGCTCATCAATTGTGGAACTCCCTACCCACTGAACTTCGGTTGGAGTCTTCATATGTTTTAAATTAAAGTCAGGTCTGAAGTCGTATCTTTTTGTTCAGACTTTTGACACCCACCCACTCACTCCTTTATCTCCAGCACCCCTTCCTTCTGTTTCCCGCAGTTTTCCTTCTAGTAGTTCTGGTAACTATTGTTGTGCAACTCCCAGACCAAAGTTCATCAAGCCCAGTATCCTGTTTCCAACAGTGGCCAATCTAGATCATAAGTACCTAGCAGTTTCCCCAAAAGACACAGGTTCCTCAATGCTTGTATTGGGTCAAGAAGTGATATCCCGGGCCCCTTTTATTTATTTGGTTACATTTTTATACTGCTTCTTCCAGCGATCAGTAACGGTTTACATTATAACTTGAGCACAGCAAAGCAACAGTTACATATAACAGGTTTAAAATTATATACATATATAGGGAGGAGTAGCCTAGTGGTTGGGGCAAGGTACTTCAGGCCGGAAGGTCGGGGGTTCAAATCCCACTAGAGGACAGCAACCTTGGGCCGGAAGGACTGGGGTTTCTAGTCCCACAGATGCTCCTTGTGGTCTTGGGCAAGCCACTTAACCCTCAATTGCCCATGTTCCCTGTAAGTATTAGTGTATGTGTCTCATATCCCCGCGTGTTAAATGTATCCCCCAATTGTGTTGTGACCGCTTTGATTGAAGGATAAGGCGGTATACAAAACTGTCTAAATAAATAAATAAATAAATATACATAGAACAGGTTTAGAATTGTATACATTTAACAGGATTAATATATGCATGTTTATAACTGTTTTAAAACTATATACATAGCATTGGTTGCCGTAGGAGCAAACATGGTCTATTTACAGTGTCATGAGAGATTAGTTTTGGTCTGATGAGTGTTGTGTATTTGTATAGATGTTTGAAGGATGTCATTTGGGTGACAGATCATTGCTTTTAATGGGCTAGTTATGGGATGGGTGGGGGGCTGATTAAGTTGTATTGTAGTATTCCTGGAATAAGTAGGTTTTTAGATTTTTACGGAAGGATTGTAGGTCCTTGTTCCGCTCTTAGAGTGTCAGGTAGTCTAGTCCATTGTGTGGGAGCTGTGTATGTGAATGTTCTGTTGCTTGTCATTGTTTTGACATTGCGTATGTTGTGTGGAACTTATAGAGTGTTGAGGTTGCGAGTTCTTCTGGTCCTGTTGGGGGGTTGTGTTGAAATAAGTGTGAAGAGGTGTGATGGGGCTATGTTGTGAATCAGTTTAAATGTTATTATTATTTTGTATCTTATGCGAGTGTGAATGGGAAGCCAGTGAAGTTCCATTAGAATTGGTGTGATGTGGTCGGAGATCCGCACTCCCATCAATATTCGTGCTGTGACGTTCTGGGCCATTTGTAGTATGTTGGGCGTTTTCTTGGGTAATCCTTGGAGGATGCTGTTGCAGTAGTCTAGTTGTGGTGTAATGAGTGCCTGGACTACTGTTCTGAAGTCAGAGTGCTCAATGATGTTGCGTAGTGGTTGTATAATGCATAGTTTGTGGAATATTGTTCGGGTAAGTGATCTTAGATGAGTTTCCATTTTGAGATTCTTGTCAAGAGTTACTCCTAGGTATTTTATTTCTTGTTTGATGTTATATAAATTATTGTTTAGGAGAATTATTGAGGGGGGTTAAATTCTGGATTTTTGGAGATAAACATTACTTCAGTTTTCTTATGATTGATGCTCATGTTTTGCTGAAGCCACATTTGAGTTTCCTTGAGGCATGCTTCTATGTGGTCATAGATTGGGTTGATTGTGTACAGTTGCGTATATAGCATTATATCGTCTGCATATAAGTGATAATCAATTCTGTGCTTCTGAAATATTGTGCAGATCGGCCTTATGTATAGGTTGAACAGTAGGGAGGATAACACTGAGCCTTGGAGTATTCCTTGTGTTTGAGGGAATGGCTTTGATGTACCTTGGTTAAATTGGACCTGTTGTGCTCTTTTGGTTATGTAAGATCTGAACCATTTTAGGGGGGTTCCTTTTATTCCTATGGTTTCTAGTCTGGAGATGAGAGTCCTATGGTGTACTGTGTTGAAGGCCGCAGTTATGTCTATGAATATTAGGACGAACATTTTCTTGCAATTTTCAATGCCTTTGTGCAATTTGTTGAATAGTACAAGTAGGAGTGTTTCTTACTCCGTGAAATTGTCGGAAGCCATATTGGTGGTCATCAAGTGCATTTGTGGCATCGATGTGATCTTGTAATTGGTGCTGGACTGTTTTTTCTATGGTTTTGGCTATGAACGTAATACTTGATATAGGTCTGTATGAAGATGGGTCTTCTTTCTTGAGAGTTTTGTTTTTAAGGATAGGTCGTATGATGGATCTTTTGAGCTCTGTTGGCATAATTCCTTGTCACAGCGATTGATTTATTATATTCAGTATGAGGGGGCAGTTTCAGTTTTCGTTGCCTTAATCCATTCTACTGGATAGGGGTCTAAGGGAGAGGTCATAGTGTTTAGATTTGTGATTGTTTAATAGCTGTCTTGAGTCAATGGTGTGGAAGGTGTCCCATTCTTCAGTGGTGTCCATGATTGCTGTTAATGATTGGAGGATGTTGCTTGCAGTTTGTATTTTAGTGGCGTTTGCTTGTATGGGGTTAAGTTTGGTGGCATAATAATCAGCTAGAGTTTGTGCATTTATAGCGTTGTTCAAGTCATCATTCTGAGTAGGTTTGGTAATAGATTTAATGAGTTCAAACAGTTCTCTTGGCCTGTTTAAAGCCTTGTTTAGTATTTTGTTGTGGTGGTTCTTTTTTGCTGAATTGATTTCTTCTTTGTAGTTTGCGAGCATTGCCAAGTATTCTGTTTTGTTTGCTGGGGATTCAGATGCTCTCCATCTTTTTTCCAGTTTTCTGAGGTCTTTCTTCATTTTGAATAGGTCCGAAGTGTACCAGGGTTCAGTTTTGTTTTTTATTTTGGAATTTACATTAGGTAGGGCGTTAGTCTGTTGCTTTGCCACTGTTTCTATTCCTTTATTCCATTGCTTTATCAGGACTTCAAGGTTGGATTGTTCGGTGTCCACATGAGCAAGAATTGAATTTAATAGTACCTCTTTATCAAATTTTCTGAACTTATTTCTGTATTGTGTTTGTGATCCAGTTTGCTGATTGTCAGGTTGCATTTGCATATAGAATATGAATTGCATTAAATGGTGGTCCGATCAGGGGACCTGTGTTATTTGTGGTATGGGGTTTTTGACCGAGTTATTGGAGTACGCCATAGGCAGAAATACCATGTCTAACACGTTTCCCTTGTTGTGAGTGGGTTTTTGTATTATCTGCTTGTATACCAGTTGGTCCATGGCTTCCAGGAATGTGTTTTCGTTTGTGGGAGAGATGGAGGCAAGGTTGAAGTCCCCTAGAATAATCTGATGCTTTCTGATTGCTATTGTACAAATCTTTTCTAGTGCAGCTGATAGCACTTCCTGTTTTGATGTGGGAGGTCTGTAGATAAGATATTATTAGAGTTTTAGTCTCAATTTTGAGGATATCTATTTCGTCCAGTGTGTCTTGTGTGCAGTTAGATAGTTGTAACGAGTCTTTTGCAATTATTAGGACTCCGCCTTCTCTTCTATTGGTGCGAGGACAGTTATATAGTTTGTACCCTGGTTTGTTTAGTTGGTTGAGGAGAATTGTGTCAGCGTCTGTAATCCAGGTTTCAGTGATACATAGTAAGTCTTGCTTTTCATCTGTAACGAGATCTTGTATAATGTGTATCTTATTCCTGATGGACCTGGCATTTATTAGTAAACACTTTTGTGGGGGTGGTATGAAGGTGTTGTGGTGCTGGGTTTGGAGTGGTTTTAATTTAAACCACTTTTAAATAATGGTTTATGGACCTTTCCTCAGGGAACTTGTCCAAACCTTTTTTAAACCCAGCTCCACTAACAGCTTTTACTACATCCTCTGATAAAACATTCTAGAGTTTGATTACACGTTGAGTGAAAAAATATTTTCTCTTATTAGTCTCAAATAGGTTACCCTGTAGCTTCATTGCATGTCCTCTAGTCTTTTTATATCCTGATGATGTAAACAATCGATCTACGTTTACCTGTTCCACTAAATTCATTAATTTATAGACCTCTATCGTATCTCCCCTCAGCCGTCTCTTTTCCAGGTTGAAGAGCCCTAACCTTTTTAGCCTCTCTTCATAGGAGTAGCCTTCCATCCCCTTTACCATTTTGGTAGCTCTTTCTCTTTTCTAATAACGCTATATCCTTTGTAAGATACGGCGACCAGAAATGCACACAATATTCAAGGTGAAATCGCACCATGGAACGCTACAGAGGCATTGTAATATCTTTTATTTTATTTTCCATTCCTTTCCTTATAATACCTAGCATTCTATTTGCTCTCTTGGCCGCTGCTGCACACTGGGCGGAAGGATTTAAATGTTATCCACGAAGACACCTAAATCTTTTTCCTGGGTGGTGGTTCCCAATGTGGAACCTTGCATCGTGTAACCATAGTTTGGGTTGTTCTTTCCTAGGTGCATAACTTTGCACTTATCCACATTAAATTTCATCTGCCATTTGGATGCCCAGTCTTCCAATTTATCAAGATCCTCTTGCAATTTTCCACAATCTTCTTGGGTTTTAACAACATTAAATAGTTTTGTGTCATCTGTAAATTTGATAACCTCACTTGTTATTCCCTTTTCCAGGTCATTTATGAATATGTCAAAAAGCAGCAGACCCAGCACATATCCCTGGGGTACTCCACTATTCACCTTTTTCCAATGGGAAAATTGGCCATTTAACCCTACCCTCTGCTTTCTATCTTTTAACCAGTTCTTGATCCACAATAGTACATCACATCCTATCCCATGACTTTTTAGTTTTGCCAAAGTCTCTGATAAGGGACCTTGTCAAAGGCTTTCTGAAAGTCCAGATACACTATATCAATTGACTCACTTTTGTCTACCTGTTTATTCACACCTTCAAAAACACATAACAGATTAGTAAGACAAGATCTTCCTTGTCTAAAGCCATGTTGGCTGTCTCCCATTAAGCCATGACTATCTACATGAAGTCTACATGACTATCTATAGAAGTATTGCAGCAATCTGATGCAGCTGTTACCATACTTACAAGGCTCTGCCAAGAAATATGGAAGACAACATCATGGCCAACTGACTGGAAAAGATCTGTGTTTATACCAATACTAAAGAAAGGTGATCCAACTGACTGTGGAAATTATCGAACAATCGCTCTGATCCCACATGCCAGCAAGATTCTACTGAAAATTATTCAAAAGAGACTACAACCATACCTGGAACAAGAACTACCTGAAGTGCAAGCAGGGTTCAGGAAAGGGCGAGGAACGAGAGACATCATTGCGGATGTGAGATGGATCCTTGAAAAGACTAAAGAATACCAAAAGGATATCTATTTGTGCTTTATCAACTATAGCAAGGCTTTTGACTGTGTAAACCATGAGAAACTCTGGGCCACATTAAGAAGCATGGGTATAGCAGATCGTTCTCTTGCGCAATCTGTACATTGATCAAGAAGCAACAGTTCGAACGGAACAAAGAGAAACAGAATGGTTTAAAATAAGCAAAGGTGTAAGACAAGGCTGCATACTTTCCCCCTACCTGTTTAATTTATATGCAGAACAAATCATCAGAGAAGCAGGATTGTATGAAGACAACAGAGGTGTGAAGATTGGTGGAAGACTCATCAACAACCTTCGCTATGCTGATGATACTGCATTACTGGCTGAAAGTGAAGATGATCTGAAACATTTGCTTCTCACAATCAAAGAACATAGTCTCAAAATGAGCCTGCACCTTAATGTAAAGAAGACAAAGATCATGACAACTGGCATAATCAACAGGTTCATCGTTGAAGGAGAAGAAATTGAAATTGTGAACAACTTTAACCTACTTGGATCAACTATCAATAAAGAAGCAACAAGCAGTCAAGAAATCAAACGATGCATTGCTCTTGGCAGAATGGCTATGAAAGACCTAGATAAGATTCTCAAGAGCAGAGATGTCTCTCTCCATACAAAGATTCGACTTGTTCAAGCCATGGTATTTTCAATAACATCATATGGATGTGAAAGCTGGACAGTGAAAAAGACAGACAGGAAGAAAATTGATGCCTTTGAATTATGGTGCTGGCGGCGAATACTGTGTATACCATGGACTGCCCGAAGAACAAACCAGTCGGTACTAGAGGAGATCAAACCTAAGCTTTCTTTAGAAGCTCAGATGACAAGACTTCGACTTTCATACTTTGGACACATCATGCGAAGAGAGAGATCATTAGAGAAAGACATCATGCTTGGCAAGATAGAAGGTCAATGCAAAAGAGGAAGGCCAGCAATGAGATGGATCAATACAATAACAGCAGCTACGGGTACCAGTCTGTCAACAATGAGCCGCCTGACTGAAGACCGAACACAATTTAGGATAGCTATCCAGAGGGTCGCCATGAGTCGACTCCGACTCGACGGCACTTAACAACAACAACATCTACATGCTGAGTAATTTTGTTCTTTATGATGGTTTCTACCATTTTTCCCGGTACTTACGTCAGGCTCACCGGTCTGTAGTTTCCCGGATCACCCCTGGAACCCTTTTTAAAAACTGGCGTTACATTGGCTATCCTCCAATCTTCAGGTATTACAGATGATTTTAATGAGAGTTCACAGATTACTAATAGCAGGTCTGCAATCTCATATTTCAGTTCTTTCAACACCCTTGGATATCTACCATCCGGTCCAGGTGATTTGCTACTTTTCAGTTTATCAAATAGTTTTAATACATCTTCCCGGTGTAGCAATATTTCTTTCAATTCTTCTGCAGTATCACCTTTAAATAGCACTTCAGTCATGGGTAACATCCCTACATCTTCCTCAGTAAAGACCGAAACAAAGAAATCATTCAGTTTCTCCGCTATAGCCTTGTCCCTTCTTACTGCCCCTTTTACCCCTCTATCATCTAACGATCCAATGGACTCTCACAGGTTTTTTGCTACGAATGTACTTGAAAAAGTCTTTCTTATGCATTTGATTCCACAGCAAGTTTCTTCTCAAATTCTCTCTTTGCCTGCCTTATCAATGCCTTGCATTTATAATTTGGCTAGTGCTTGTGCTGTTTCCAATTTTCGTCATTCGGCTCTTTTTCCCATTTCCTGAAAGATGGTTTTTTTTGGCAACAGCAGCCTCTCTGACCTCACCTTTAAACCATGCTGGCAGTTTTTTGGACTTCCTTCCACCTTTCTTAAAGTGTGAAATACAGCTGGTCTGGGCTTCCAAGATAGTATTTTCAAACACCACCCAAGCTTGATATAAGTCTTTAACATTTGCAAATGCTCCTTTTAGTTTTTTCTTAACTATTTTCCTCATTTTATCATAGTCTCCCTTTCGAAAGTTAAAAGGTAGTACTGTGGATTTCCTTACCATCCCTTCTCCATTAATTAAATCAAACACAATCATGCTATGATCACTATTGCCAAGTGCCCCAACACCCTAATCTCTTGCACAAGATCTGGTGTTCCACTAAGGACTAAGTCCAAAATGGCTTCCCCTCTGGTCAGTTCATGAACCAGCTGCTCCAAGAAGCAGTCATTTATTTCATCTAGAAACTTTATCTCCCTAGCATGTCCTGCCGTGACACTGACCCAGTCAATGCCGGGGTAACTGAAATCACCCATTATTACCACCGTTTCACCGTTCTGTAACTTTTGTTAGCTTCCCTGATTTCTTTGAGCATTTCATCATCCATTTGTTCATTCTGGCCAGGCGGTTGATAGTACACCCCCACTGCCACTGGTTGTCCTCCTTCCACCATGTCTTGGATACCAATCATATCTAATACCTCTCATTTAGTGCTATATATTCTTACTCTCCCATCTTATTTTTTTTTTATTTCTAACATTTGCATACAAACATTTTAGAGGCTGTATTTTATTCATATTAATCTGGTCATCTGTAGGCAGGGGTAATTTGGAATCTTCATGCTCTGTCTGCTCTGTACTTAAGGACGTTTGGGTTACTTTTGTCCTTGTTGGAATCTCTGTCGATATATCCCCTCTGTCTCCCTTCACCTCTAGGTATACTTAGGTCTTCAAGTCTTTTCTCATATTCCATCTGGTGCAGGCCCCAAATCATTTTGGTCACCTTCCTTTGAACCATTTAAAGTCTTGATATTCTCTGTAAGGTACGGTCTCCAAAACTGAGAAATACTCCAAGTGAGGCCTCACTAATGACTTGTACAGGGGCATTAAATACCTCTCTTTTCTGCTGGTTATTCCTCTCTGCATGCAGCCTAACATCCTTCTGGCTTTGGCCATGGCCTTGTCACACTGCTTTGCCACCTTGAGATCCTCAGACACTATTATCCAGAGATCCCTCTCTTGGTTCATACACACCAGCCTCTCGTCCCCTATCGTATACAGTTCCTTTGAGTTTCTGCATCCCAAGTGCATCGCTCTGTACTTCTTTGCATTACATCTCAACTGCCAAGCATATGATCATTCTTCTAATTTTTGTAGATCTTTCTTCATGCTATCTGTTCCCGCCAAAGTGTCCACTCTGTTTCAAATCTTCGTATCATCTTCAAAAAGGCAAACTTTTCCTTTTAACCCTTTGGCAACAACGCCCACAAGGATATTGAACAATAGCAGTCCCAGGACTGATCCCTGTGTTGCACTGGCTTTCACCTGGGTATTGGTCCCAATTTAAATGCCTCTATATGACTTTTAAAGCCTTGAATGCTATGTTGCCTGTTGATTTATTATTTTCTTTGCTTCCTTATCGTCGTCCTCGTTCTTTGTGATACTCTGCTCGGCATTCACTGCAGGTTTTGACCAATGCTCTAATACCTGATTCTACATTGCAGGCCTCTGCTTTCAAGGACAGGCCCCATAATTTGTGGAACACACTGCCCCAGATGTTGTGGCAAACACTAACCTTTTCGGTTTTGCAAGGGATCATAAAAATACCTATTTCCAAGAGTGTTTAATCTCTAGGATTTTGTTGGTGTTTCTGTTTTGCTTCTTTTGATTGTTTTTGTGTAATTATGTATGTTTTCCTGTAATCTCTGAGACATGTAGTCAGATTGGTGAACGTAAATATAATAAATGAAATGAAAAGTAATATAAGGAGACCAGTCTGGTTTTCAACAGAGATGATGGAAAGGAAAATTAAAAAGGTCAACATTTTAAAAATACAAGTGAGCTCAGTAAAGAGAAATTAGACTTACCTGCTAATTGATGTTCCTTGAGGAACTCCAGTTCAGTCCTTCATCAGTGGGTAGTGTACCTTCTCCTGCAGCATGGAGACTGGGCGTGTCAGAATCGTGACAACACTGGATGTACCCTGGTGGTCTCTCCCATCAGCCCCAGTGAACTATTGACAAAGCAGACTCAAAGGAGCAATAAATAAGTAGCTATAACATTAAGTTCAACTTACACCAACTAACTTATCTTAATGTCCCCCAAAACAAAAGGGAGAACTGCATCATTGACTTTCTCTTCCCTCCAGGAATCTCCTAGGTTAATGACTGTATGGAAAGGAAAACTACCGCGATTCCGAATTTTCTAAAAATTTTCAACAGATATTGAGACCAACTCCCCCCCCCCCCCCTCCCGAAGAATTCTGCTTACTCACCCTATCCCTTCTTGGGTGGGAATTAGGACTGAACTGGAGTTTCTCAAGGAACATCAATTAGCAGGTAAGTCTAATTTCTCTTTCCTTATCGTTCTTCCAGTTCAGTCGTTCACCACTGGGATGTAGCAGAGCAGTAACTATTGGGAGGGACCTAGCCATCCGGATCACAAAACCGCCAACCCGAAACAGGCATCATTAGCCGCCTGGACATCCAGACGATAGTGCTTACTGAAAATATGGAGCGACGAGCAAGTGGCCACTCTGCAAATTTCCACTGGCAGAACCAAACTATGCTCCGCCCATGAAGTCGCTTGCGCTCTAGTAGAGTGAGTCCATAACCCCACGGGCACCTGACGCCTCTGCAAAATATAAGCTGACGCTATAGCTCCGCGGACCCATCTGGCTATTGAAGCTTTGACCACTGCTTCCCCTTTTCCCGGGCCTCCAAAGAGAACAAACAGCCAGTCCGACTTCCGGAATGTTTCCGAAATTTTTAAATATTGACGTAGTGTCCTTTTAATGTCCAAACGACTCAGACTACGGTCGGAAGCGTTCTCCTCCATAGAGCTTAACACTGGCAATGAAACCGATTGATTCATGTGAAAAGGAGAAACTACTTTGGGCAAAATGGATGGCACTGGCCATAGTACCACCTTTTCTCTAGAAAAAGACAAGAACGGCTCTCGACAAGATAAGGCCTGCAACTCCAAAATTCGACGAGCCAAACAGATAGCCACCAAAAACACTGTTTTCAAAGTTAAATCTTTGACTGAAGCCTGCTGCAAGGGCTCAAAGGGTTCCCTAGTCAATGCCTCAAGGACTAAGTTGAGGTCCCACGGGGGAACCACCATTCTGCGAGCAGGACGCAACCGAGACACCGCCTTTAAAAACCTTATTACGTCGGCATGAGAGCCCAAGGCCGACCCCTGGACCTTACCTCGATAACAAGAAAGGGCTGACAGCTGGACTCTTGGGGAGCTGGCCGCCAGGCCTTTATCGAAGCCGTCCTGCAAGAAACTCAGGACCATAGGGATGGAAACTGTGGAAGCACTGATCTGCCGCCGAGAGCACCAGTCCTCAAATATACGCCAAATTCGCACATACGTCAGAGATGTGGATCTCTTCCTGGCTCTAAGTAAGGTCGTAATTACCGCTCCAGAATAGCCCTTCTTTCTTAACCTCGCCCTTTCAATGGCCAAGCCGTAAGCGAGAATCGATCCACCTGAGGCATTCAAAGACGACCCTGAATCAAAACATACGACGTTGCGGGAAACCGCCAGGGATCCCAGTCGAGAAGCCACACCAGATCGGCATACCACAGACGCCTTGGCCAGTCTGGCGCTATCAACAATACTCTCCCCCGATGTGCCTCGACGCGCTGAATCACTCTGCCTATAAGCGCCCATGGGGGAAACACATAGAGAAGGCCAGACGTCGGCCACTGTTGCATCAAGGCATCGATGCCCTCCGACATTCGTTCTCGTCTTCTGCTGTAAAAGCGACTCACCTTGGCCAACCAAAAAGTCGCCATAAGATCCATAATCGGTGGCCCCCACCTGATGACTATGTGCGCAAACACTTCTGGATGAAGTTCCCATTCTCCGGCATCGACCCGGACTCTGCTGAGAAAATCTGCCATCACATTCTTTGTTCCTGCTATATGCGCTGCCGAGATCGCCTGCAGCCGTGACTCCACCCAAGCAAACAGAGTCTCCACATCCTCCTCCATGGCAGCGCTTCCTGTGTGCCTCCCTGCCGATTGAGGTAAGCTACTATTGTGGACTTGTTGGACAGCACTCGCACTGCTCGACCGTTCACCGCTGATTCGAACGACTGAAGTGCAAGACCTACCGCCCTCAGTTCCAGACGGTTGATCGACCACTGGACCTTCTGCTCGCTCCACGCTCCATGTGCGAAGAGGTCCCCGCAATGAGCCGCCCAACCTGTGAGTCTTGCATCTGTCAACAACGGGAGCCACTGCGGTTGTTCCAGTGGCATGCCTGCTGCCAAATTTCCTGGTGAGAGCCACCACTGAAGGGACTGCCTGACCCTTAAGGGGCAGGGGAGCCGTCTGTTTAGCAAATCATTCTGGTGAGACCAGCGACGAAGTAACGACCTCTGCAAGGGACGCATGTGCGCTCTGGCCCATGATACCACCTCCAGGGTCGCCACCATTGTGCCTAACACATGCAGATAGCTCCAAGTCGACAGGGCCGGAGTCAACGGAAACATTTGCACCAGATGCTGAAGGATCTGAGCTCGCTGCTCCGGTAGAAACACTGCTCCCAACTGGGTGTCGAAGCATACTCCCAAGTATTGCAGAACCTGAGACGGCACTAACTGGCTTTTGGACGCATTGACTACCCAGCCGAGATTCTGAAGGAACTTGACCACTTTGTAACCTGAATGATCTCGGCTCTGGACTTTGCATGAATCAGCCAATCGTCTAGATAAGGGTGAACTAAGATTCCTTCTTTCCGCAGCACCGCTGCTACCACTACCATAACCTTGGTGAAAGTTCACGGAGCCGTTGCTAAACCGAAGGGCAACGCCTGAAACTGAAAATGGCCCCACGGGAGTGCGAACCTTAGGACCCTCTGATGAGACGGTCTGATCGGAATGTGCAAGTACGCCTCAGTGAAATCGAGAGACGTCAAGAATTCTCCCTGCCGAACTGCCACTATCACCGATCGCAATGATTCCATTCGAAAGTGCGACACTCGCAGACACCGATTCACTCCCTTGAGATCCAAGATAGGACAGAGGGACCCGTCCTCCTTCGGAACTACAAAATAAATGGAGTAACAACAGACGCCATACAGCTCTTGCGGTACCGGCACAACTGCTCCTAACTGTAAGAGACGATCCAGAGTTTGTCGGACCGCGGACGTTCGCCACTGCCCTTTGCAGGGGGACAGAACGAATGAATCTAGTATTGAACGAGCAAATTCGAGAGCATAACCTTCGCGTATTACTTCCAACACCCACTGGTCGGACGTTATCTGGACCCAGGCAGGAAGAAACTCCCGAGGACGCCCTCCAATTGGCTGAATTCCTACCTGGGTCCGCCTCACTTCATTGCGGTTTTCGGGAAGCCACGGAGGAGGTAGTTGCAAATCCTCTCCCCGCTCCTCGAAAACCCTGAAACCCTTGTGCTCGGGAAGCAAACCTTCCTCACTGGAACCCTCACAGCCGAGAGGTACGAAATCGCCGAAAATCTCGAAACTGACCTCACGGAGCCGCCAGGGACCTCCCCTGCTTAGGCTTATCTTCCGGTAGTCTTCCGCCCTTGGACTCTCCCAAGTCTTTAACCAGCTTGTCCAGAAGAAACATCCGCCGCCCAATTTCATAACCACAGGTACTGGCGCGCGGCTACCAAGGAAGCCATACTGTTTGTCAATGACCTAATCAAATCATAGTGGATATCTGCTAAATACGCCGCACCCGATTCAATTCGTGTCACATCTATTATTTGCTCCTGCTCCTGCTGAGATGGTTGCCGTACTCTCTGCGACCACCTAAGACAAGCTCTCACCACCCAAGCTCCGCAAATAGACACTTGCAATGAGAGAGCATTACCCTCAAAGGCTCATTTCAATAAGCTGTCTATCTTCTGGTCTTGCGAATCCTTCAAGGCCGCACTGCCTTCCACCGGAATAGTCATTTTCTTCGTGCCGCGGACACCACTGCATCTATACGCAGAGAACGGAACCTCTCCTTCTCCTTGTCCACTAGGGGATAGCGTCTGTTCATAGTTCTTACCCCTCAAAATCCCGCTTCCAGTACATCCCATTCATATTGAATCATCCGGTCAACTACCCGGTGAACTGGAAATACCGCCTGAGTTTGCCTCACTGCCTGCATGAGAGGGTCTTCCAAACCCTCCTCGTCCGCTGGCTGTACCGAAGCGAGGTTAAGTGCCTGAAGGGACTCAGTAATGAGCGCAGTAAGCTCACCCTTACGAAAACCCCTTATGATTCTCGCTTGATCCTCCGGCTCTGGAATCTCACCTTCCTCGAGTTCATCCATTCCCGATTCAGGTTCCACATCTACATCTTCTGCATCCTGACAATCTGATTCCACGAGCTAATCTTCGAGAGATCGCGCCCTCTTAAGGGGCCTTCCCAGGCCGCCTTCAAGTTTTTCGGAGCCAGAATGCTGTCCCTGAACCTCCAGCCATACCGGCTCTGTGATTGTCCCCTGCTGTCTCAAACAATATGCTTGATGCATTATGAGCACAAAATCCAGAGAAAAACTTCCCTGCTCCTGAAGGCGTCCCCAAACTAGCTGGCGTTGCTTAATTCTCCAGAGGGGATATGGATGGCCCTTTCAATAGAGACTCACCATCACTTCTTGCAACTGGCAATTTAGATTCCTCAGAAACATTTTCATGAATCTCCTGCTCCATGGTGGTAGAAGAGCATGCACGGCCCTTGCAGACTCCGTCGTCCAAGACTGCGACCCTGCAGGTGCCACAGAACAAACACTGCAGTCTTGACGGCATTAGCAATAAAATAAAAAATTAAATGTAAGATTCTTCAGCACGCAGGAAATCTTCTCCCAACTATAGTAATAAAGTCCTATATTCTTTTTTTTTTTTTTATTAGTAAGGGTTTCAACTGAACACCCCACAAAAGTCTCAGATTAAAAGAAATTAAATTAAAATAATTTAAACTAAATATAACTTGACTAAGGCTAATTCCCCTTGAATTTAGCTTCTGTCAGCATTAGGAAAAGTAGACTGCAGTGCCACTCACCCGCGGCCTGAAAAGAAAGCACGGGAACCCCAGTCCGCGCAAACTGGCAGGGCCTGTTGTCTGCGCCGCACACGGAGTCAGGCCCCGAAGCCTTGCCGCTCCTCCTCTCTGCTGGACTAAGCACGCTGCTGGCTCCTTTATCCTCACTGACGCTGCCGATCCTGCACCCTGCTATCCACCATGCCGATCACAGCTAAAAGTGATCCAAAGCGGCGGAGAGGGCCTCCCGGCTCACGATTTCTGCCACGAGACCTCAGACCGAGCTGACTGGCTCGTCGATGCTGCCGCCGCACAAATCCCCTCCGTTCCAACGAGGAGGGGAGAGCGGCTGAGTCACCTGGACCATTCCTGAGGGGTAGAGGAAGCCAACGCACACAGGTTCGATTCCCCTCAACCCCCTATGATATATATATATACTAGTAGCAGTAGCAGTAGTACTAAGAGGAGAAGAGGAAAGAATATCTGGTAGGGAATAGGGGAGCATAGAAGTTAGGATGGCAAAGTTAAGAATAAAAGGAAAGATAAGGCGTTGAAGCAAAGAGACATGTTTTTGTGTGGAATTCTGAAGACCGCACCTCCAAAAGGATATAAACAGGTTGGAGTGGGTGCAGAGGATGGCTACTAAAATGGTTACTGGTCTTCATTACAAAGCATATGATGACAGACCTAAGGAGCTTAATATGTATACTTCAGAGGAAAGGCAGGATAGAGGTGATAAGATTGAGACGTTTAAATACCTCTGTGACATAAATGCACATGAGGAGAGCCTCTTTCAATTGAAAGCAAGCTCTGCTATGAGGGGACATAGGATGAGGGTGAAAGGGGATAGACTCAGGAGTGATATGTGGAAATATTTCTTTACGGAAAGAGTGGTGGATCCATGGAATAGTCTCCCAGTGGAGGTGATAGAGATGAGGACAGTATCTGAATTCAAAAAAGCATGGGACAAACACAGAGCATCTCTTAAGGAAAAAAGGGGACTATTGTAGTGGTTCATATGAAAGGGCAGACTAGATAAGCCATGTGGTCTTTTTCTGCCATCATGTTTTTATGTTTCTAGGTATATCAATGAAAGCTATAGCCAGTGCTGGAATCGCAAGAAAAATTCAAACTGAGAAAGTGTGCCTTTTATGCAGAGAGGATGAACACTTAACAGCTTTGCAATAGATAAGGTGAAAGCATAAACTGTGCTTTAATCTTAAAAAAAAAAATAACCACCATACATCTGGAGGTGAAGAACTATCAGTTAAACAGGAAAAAGAACTGGTGGTGGTGGGCATTACTTCTGCTAACCCAGATAACATACTTGGATGCATAAAGAAAACAAAAGCTAGTAGAGAGAAGCAACATTAGCATCTGCAGGGGTGAGCAAAACCCCTACTGGAGAACCGTTCTGCTCTGGAGACCACATCTACAAAAGAATATTAATAGCCACAAAAGTGATGCATGGCCTGTACTGTAAGTCATTCACAGAGGGGGGTAGGCTTTTTAAAGCCTCTAGCCATTGCCGCTTTATACTGAATATCTGGTTTTGCTGGTCAGCAAATTGCTATCTAGACAGTGGCAATATTCAGCCATTAACCAGATAGTGATAAGCAGGTACAGTTAGGCCAGCCATTGATTTGTTCTAACTTTAACCAGTTTAGCTATCCAGTTAGCAGATGAATATCGCACTGACTAGAGTAACCGACACAGCTCCCCCCCCCCCCCCCCCCCCCCCCCGATCTGCCCAGACTGCCCTGGCGATATTCAATGGCACTGAATATTGGGATCACTGCAGGTCTGCTAACTGGCTAAAATAATTTGAATATGGCCCCAGAGAGACTAAGAGAACCGAAGGCACAATGTAGTAGTGTTTCTCTGTTTTGCACTTAGTTGTTCATTTCATGCCAGGCTTGGTTCTTTTCAAACCTCCCTACAGGTAGCCCGCAGTATATTGGGACCTCAATGTGGTTCTCACAGCAGATGAAAGATCCCTTCTGAATCCCTCAATACCTGCCCTCTGAAGTTATTGACCTAGAAGGTGTTATTCTTGGTGGTGGTCACTTCAGCCCACAGAGTGAACAAGCTTCAGGCCCTAATAACACAATAGAATACTGCTTCATACTCTCCAAAGTTCCTTCCAAAAGTGGTATCTGACGTCCATCTTACCCAACATTTTTCCCAAAGCATCATTCCCACAAAGGGGAAGCTGCACGGCACATGTTGGACTGTAAGAGAGCCACAGCTTTCTACTTGGAATGGACAAAAGCCTATACAAAGTTCATCTAACTTTTTGTTTCTTTTGACCCCAACAAGCTAGGAGCTGCCATTTCCAAAACGCACCCTATCAATTTGGCTCAAAGACTGCATCCCTTTCACTTATGCCCAAACAGGCCTAAGCCTTGAGGATCATATCACGGCATCAAAAGAATAGAGCCATGGCTGTATCAGTGGCCCACTTGTGCTCAATCTCCATGGAAGAGATATGCAAAGCTGCAACAGGGACTTCAGTTCACACCTTCACTTCTCACTACTGTCTGTATTGGAATTCCCTTCTTTTGCATAAAGTATTGCACAGAATTCTTTTGCATATTATATTTTTGCTGCATTTGCTAACACAAGTTTCTGCATCAAGGCCAGAGAATTGATCCCTAGTAGCAAAGAGAAGGAAAAGCACCAGGAAATTAAAATGAGCAGGACAGATAGGCCTTAGATCTCATCTGCCATCATATCATCCTAGTTTATATTAGTGGAGTTGAGGAGTAGCCTAGTGGCTAGAGAAGTGGTCTGTGATCAGACCAGGGTTTGAATCTCACTGGCACTCCTTATGGCCTTCGGCAAGTCCATTGCCTCATGTACAAACTTAGATTGTGAGCGCTCAGAGGACAGGGAAATGCCTACGGTACCTAAATGTAACTCGCTTTGAATTGCTACTGGAAAGGTGTGAGCTAAATAAAATAAATAAAAATGAATAAGTGCAGTAAGACCCACACATAAGTGTCAGGATTTCCATCGCCAACTTCCAACATAAAAAATGCTAAAATGGATCAAACCAATGGTCCAAGGAGCCCAGCAGTCTATCTCCAACAATGGCCAACGATGGTACTTCCACCAGGTGGCTCTTAAGTGCACAGATTCCCACTCACTATGAACAGAGAGAGAAACACATCCATGTGCTAGAGCAGCGATTCACTCATTTTCTCACTCAATGTAGTGAAAGGACACATTAACAGAGGTGAGATAGGGTCCCAGCACTTACCAGAAAGCACATGAAGTCAAGGGCGAGGACGGTAGGCACCCCTCCGAAGGGCAGACCCTGCAGCACGGTACTGCGGATGCGAGCAGTGAAGCAGTAGTCCTTAGTAGTGGAATTGTTGCTGCAGCTGGAAGCGGTGCAGGTCGCGCCTGCCGTGCCCAGGGCGGCAAATAGGAAGGGGAACATCTTTACTGCTTCATCATCTTATCTGCAGAAGGAAAAAGAAAACTCAGAATGATTCTAAACTCTGCCACTCCATCGCAGCCAGATAATATGCAGGATACAGAATGCAACTGCTGACCTTCCAACACAGAGGAAGCTATTAAAGCTCCTCTGTCGATATAACGTAAGACACAAGCAGTCACTGTATCTATGACTGGAAAGGTATTTAGAAAAAAGAGCAACCAACCAAAGGTTTCAGGGGCTGAAAGAAAGTCTTCTTTATGGTAAAAACACAAAAAAATCCACAAATTTCTTTTACTTGGTTATTATCTATTTTGCTTCTCATTAACCTTTCTTTGTTTTGATATATTTTTTCTTTCCCCTTCCTCTTTTTCTGTGGTCCAGTAGCAGCTATGTCAAGGCCCAAACACCAGTGTCATTTCCTCTGCCCGAGCCTGTTCCCACTGGCAGCTCCTCCAGGCTCCAGCCACACCCGGCCCAGACCTCAGCTTGGAAGCAGGCACCAGGAGACTCGGCATTTGGTGTTAAATCCAGCACTCTTTATATCACCTCATATAATAGCAAAATTAAATGATATGCAGGCTCAGAAATGGCACACACTACACACCAGCACGATTAGAATGTGATGCACTACAACAGAGCTACAAGGTCTAAGAAGTAGCTTAGGTTATTCTGGACCCATTGGCAAAACCAGAGAGAATATGATGGGTGTCACCAGCATGGACAAAGATTTCCCAAGGCACAGAGGATTTCCCCCTCACTGCAAGCTGAGGTCTGCCACAGACTATGCCACCTTCAGGAAGAGGCTCTTTATTCTGACACAGTGAGCAGACGAGTCTCATCCATCCCTACTAAATCTGATGGGCAACAGAAGTCACTCAGCTTAATTAAGGATACATGTAGAACAGAATGATAATTACATAAACAGCAGAGAAGAGTCTACAAGGCAGCTAATGAGCAGCTGTTGCAACATCTGACTAAACAAGAATGTGGAAGAAAAAGGGCCGAAACCGTCAGAGCGCCATATTAAACTGGAGCCCGAGTCATCTGCACAATACTCATTCAGCCTAATCGGTATAATGCATCTGTGAGGGGCAGGCTGGGCTGGGCCTAGGCCAGTGTTATTTAAGGGAATATGCCTAGGTAAGATAGGCTGGTTAAGTCTGGGTGGCATACCTGTAGGGTAATGCACCTGGGAAGAACTGCGTGGGTGGGGCCTGGGTCACTGTACCAGTAGGGTAACCTGACTGGGAGGAACAGGCTGGGGCTGGTTGCAGTAGCTGTAAGGTAAAGTCCTTGAGAGGAGCAGGCTGGTTAGGGCATGAGTTCTCAGGGATTTAATTCCACTAGTGATATGTATTCTGCTCTTATTAGTGGCACTATATGAATGTGGGCTCTTGCCATTTAACATTTCTATCGCATAAGCATAAGCATCTATAGCATAATGGGTCAGAGTGATGTTCCATCAAACCCAGCATCCAGTTTCCAATAATGGCCAATTTACCCTGGAGTGGAGGAGTGGCCTAGTGGTTGGGGCAAGGTACTTCGGGACGGAAGGTCGGGGGTTCAAATCCCACTAGAGGACAGCAACCTTGGGCCGGAAGGACTGGGGTTTCTAGTCCCACAGGTGCTCCTTGTGGTCTTGGGCAAGCCACTTAACCCTCCATAGCCCATGTTCCCTGTAAAATAGTTATCTCCAAGTTATAATGCCCTGTTCAATGTAATTTCAGTTTGTTCAATGTAAACCGCACTGATGCAGAATAGCGCAGTATAAGAGAATGTAAACAATCTGGCAGACAGCAAACAGTAAAAGGTGTTACATGCTGCCTACCATCAGGGATCAGCGACGGCTTTCCCCAAGTCTATCTTAATAATCTAGTGACCTTCTCCAGGAAGTTGTTTAAGCCTTTCTTAAACCCAGCTATGCCAAATGCCTTTATCAGAGCTAGTGGCAGCAAATTCCAAAGCTTAACAGTACAGCAAGTGAAAAAAAATAATTTCACCAATTTGTTTTATGTCATGGCATTCCCACCCCATCTTTGAACTTTTGGAATGAATAGCCAACCAATTCGCGTTTACTGTTCCATGCCACTAATGATTTTTTTTTAGAACTCTTTCATATCTCCCATCACCATCTATTTTCAAAGCTGAAGAGCACTGAAGGCCAGGGAAATCCCCTGCTTACCCTGGCATAAGCAATGTGGCATCTGTGTACCTTATTGGGAACCTGATAGGTACTTGTGACTTGGATTGGCTGCTGTTGGAAACAGGACACTGGGCTTGATCTGACCCAGTATGGCAGTTCTTGTGTTTAGCTCTTTAGCATTTCCTCATAGGAGAGATGTCCCATCTGCTTTATCATTTTAGACACCTTCTCTATACTTTCTCTGTTCTGCTGCATTTTTCTGTTAATGCTGCTTCTGGACCTGCACACAGTATTCAAGGCTTCAAGGCACACATTATGGAGAGATACAGATATACGATCTTCTGTTTTATGCTTCATTCCTTTCTAAATCATTCCTAGAACTCCGCTTTTTTGACGATATCAGACACTGAACCAAGGATTACCCATTAGAAACATAGAAACATAGAAATATGACGACAGAAAAAGACCACATGGCCTATCTAGTCTGTCCTTCCATAACAACTACAACAGTCCCCTTTTTACCTTTAGAGATCCTCTGTGTTTGTCCCATGCTTTCTTGAATTCAGTTACTGTCCTCATCTCTACCACCTCCACTGGGAGACTATTCCACGGATCCACTACTCTTTCCGTAAAGAAATATTTCCGCATATCACTCCTGAATCTATCTCCCTTCACCTTCATCCCATGTCCCCTCGTAGCAGAACTTGCTTTCAATTGAAAGAGGCTCTCTCCCTGAACATTTATGCCACGGAGGTATTTAAACATCTCAATCATATCACCTCTATCCCGCCTTTCCTCTAAGGTGTACATATTAAGATCCTTCAGTCTGTCCTCATATGCTTTATGATGAAGACCACTAATCATTTTAGTAGCCACCCTCTGCACCGACTCCATCCTGTTCATATCCTTTTGAAGGTGCGGTCTCCAGAATTGCACACTATACTCCAAATGAGGTCGCACCAAAGACTTATACAGAGGCATTATCACCTCCTTTTTTCTGCTAGCCATTCCTCTCTGTATGCACCCAAGCATCCTTCTAGCTTTTGTCGTCGCCTTTTCTACCTGTTTAGCTACTTTAAGATCATCAGACACAACCACGCCTAGGTCCCGCTCTTCTTTAGTGGACAAAAGTACTTCACCCCCCTATACTATATTGCTCCCTTGGATTGCTGCAGCCCAAATGCATGACCTTACATTTTTTAACATTAAATCCCAGCTGCCAAATTCTAGACCATTCTTCAAGCTTAGCTAGATCCCTCCTCATGTTATCTACCCCTTCCTGGGTGTCTACTCTATTGCAGATTTTGGTATCATCCGCAAAGAGGCAAACCTTACCTGAAAGCCCTTCCGCTATATCACTAACAAAGATGTTAAAAAGAATCAGACCAAGGACAGATCCCTGGGGCACACCACTGATAACATCCTTCTCCTCAGAGTGAGCTCCATTTACTTGTACTCTTTGTCGCCTCCCACCCAACCAATTTCTAACCCAAGCAGTAATTTTAGGGTCCATCCCTAGGGTGCTCAGTTTGTTTATAAGTCGCCTGTGAGGAACAGTGTCAAAGGCTTTACTGAAATCTAAATACACCACATCTAGGGCTCTCCCTTGGTCCAACTCCCTGGTCACCCAGTCAAAGAAATCAATCAGATTTGTCTGACAAGACCTGCCTCTGGTGAATCCATGCTGCCTCGGATCCTGTAATCCGCTGGACTTCAGAAACCTCACTATTTTCTCTTTCAGCAGCGTTTCCAATAATTTACTCACCACTGAAGTTAAACTAACCGGCCTGTAGTTTTCAACCACATCCTTACTTCCGCTTTTGTGTAAAGGCACATGAGCCTCTCTCCAGTCCTTTGGCACCACTCCAGACTCCAACGAGGCATTGAAAATGTCAGTCAGTGGAGCTGCTAGAACGTCCCCAAGTTCCCTCAGTATTCTCGGGTGTATCCCATCCAATCCCATCGCTTTGTCTACTTTAAGATGAGATAGTTTCTCACGAACACAGTCTTTTGAAAATTGTTCAAGATGTCCTTTGCTTCTGTTCCTATTTGTGGGTGTTTTCTGAGGTCCTGCTCCTGGTTCTTCATCTGTGAACACAGAACAAAAATATTTGTTAAGCAATTCCGCTTTATCCTTATCAGCTTCTACATATTCCTCCCCTGCACCCTTGAGTCTGACAACACCACTCTTGCCCTTCCTCTTCTCACTAATATATCTGAAAAATGTCTTATCCCCCATTTTATTGCATTGGCTATTTCCTCCTCCTTTTGAATCTTTGCCTTCTTGACTACTTTGCTAGCTTCTCTAAGTTTTTCCAAATACAGATGCCTGTCTTCCTCTCTCTGTGATCTCTTGTATTTCATGAAGGCCTCCCTCTTTTTCTTCACTTTTTCAGCTACTTCTTTCGAAAACCATAACGGTCTCCTTTTCCTTTTACCTTTATTTACCATTTTAACAGAAAGGTTGGTTGCCCTTAAAATATCCCCTTTCAGTTTTTCCCACTGTTTTTCTACATCCCTCAGCTGTTCCCATCCCACTAACGACTCCCTGCGGTATTGGCCCATCTTTGCAAAGTTAGTCTTCCTAAAGTCTAAGATCCTCGCCTTTGAACGGATTCTAACAGCCCTAGTCCTAATACTGAACCACACCATCTGGTGATCACTGGATGCAAAATGATCTCCCACTACAACATTTATTTATTTATTTAAAGTTTCTTATATACCGCGCTCTTTAGCATCAGCGCGGTTTACATGGAACAAAACAATCTCAGTACATTTGAAAACACGTATGAGTTACAGATAACAGGGCAATAAACTTGGGTAACAAGGGTAACTATCTACAATAACGATTGAACTATTTACATAAAATCAACTAGCAGCGAGATTTTAATGAACAGAGTAATTACATCAAAATTTTTAGTTCTAGAAGGTATGTCTTATGGAGTGGTTATGCATATGAATTTGTCTTATGACATATTATAATAGCATTACGGTGGCTGGAAGTACTCAGTGAATAGGTAGTGCTTGATAGCCTTCCTGAACTGCTTCATGTCTCGTATTGCTCTGATATCTGGATGAAGTTTATTCCAGCATCTAGGCGCATAAGATCTAAATGCTCTGTTGATTGTTGATTGGGACCAATTTGTGGATTCACTGGGAATGACTAGGGTATTTTCAGCGAGTGGTCTCCTGGATCTTGTCTTGGGAGGTAGACTGATGAGGTCTACATCAGAAACACTTTCACCATTGGTAAGCACCAAGTCCAGTATGGCCCCTTCACGTATGGGGTCTGTTACCAATTGCCTGAATAGTTCTCCCTGTAGAGAATCCAGGATCTCCTTACTTCTAGATGATACTGCAGCAGGAATGTGCCAATCAACATCTGGCATATTGAAATCTCCTATCAGTAGCACTTCCCCTTTCCTAGCAATGCTGCGCATGTCTTCAATTAACACCAGCTAGATCCTTTTCCAGGCTGACGATTCCTAATATAGAGCCTAGAATCATGTATTTCATCACAATTTATCTAAAAAATAATAGAAAAAATAGTACAACAGCAGCTTCAAGAACACATCAACAATTTTGCCCCGCTTGACCAGCATCTGCAGTTTCAGGCCACACCATGGGTAGAGATTCTCCTAAACTCACTACTGGATTCAATCATGAAGGGCATGAAAAAACTCAACCAGGGATTTATACTAATTTTCCTCGACCTAGCTGCAGCATTCAACTCCATCCCCCACAACCTATTACTAGCAAAATTACCAGTTGATGTCCTTTCCTTGAGTCCTGCTAAACCAGTCCAGACAAGTGGGTTGTGTTCCCCTACCAGTAGATTGGTGGAGACAAAGAACCAATGAAAAGCTGAGATTTTCATGACATCATTCCTATGCCTCTATTCACCTCAGCAACCACAGGTCCCTTCAGTATTCGTTCCAAAACATATGGAAAAACATGGCAAGCCTCACACAACCTCAATTGTGGGCAACAATGAGTAATTAACAGTAGCGCTATATAAAGCATATGAGGATAGACTTAAAGAACTTAATATGTATACGTTAGAGCAAAGGCAAGATACAGGAGATATGATAGAGACATTTTAAATACCTCCATGGCATAAATGCACATGAGGAGAGCCTCTTGCGATTGAAAGCAAGTTCCGTTATGGGGGACATAGGATGAGGGTTAAAGGGGATAGACCCAGTAGCAATATGCGGAAATATTTCTTTATGGAAAGAATGGTAGATGTATGGAATATTCTCCCAGTAGAGGGAGTAGAGACGAGGACAGTATTTGAACTCAAGAAAGCATGGGACTAACAGAGAAGAACTCTAAAGGAAAAAAGGGGACTATTGCAGTTGATATGGAAGAGCAGATTAAATAGAAACATGACAGCAGAAAAAGACAACATGGCCTACGTATGCCAGCTTGGTAGACCTCCTCCGGGCACCAAGCAGAGTAGAGACCTCCGTAAGCAAGAAGGGAAACAGGTCCTCCAGGATGATTGGTTCCTGCCGCAAGCAGGGTTCAGGAAAGGGTGAGGGATGAGAGACATCATGGATGTGAGATGGATCCTTGAAGAGACAAAAGAATACCAAAAGGGTATCTTTATGTGTTTCAATGACTGGCAAAGCTTTTGATGTGTAAACTATGAGAAACTCTGGGCCACATTAAGAAGCATGGGTATAACCAGAACACCTGATATTTCAATGTAAAGACTGTGCAAGTGATCAAGAAGCAACAGTTAAAACGGAGCAAGGAGAAACAGAATGGTTTAAAATCAGCAAAGGTGTACGACAAGGCTGCATACTTTCCCCCTACCTGTTTAATTTATATGCAGAACAAATCAGAGAAGCAAGACTGTATGAAGACAATCGAGGTGTGAGGATTGGTGGAAGACTCAACAATCTTCGCTATGCTAATGATGCCACATTACTGGCTGAAAGTGAAGATGATCCGAAACATTTGCTTCTCAAGATCAAGGAACATATCTTAAAATGGGCCTGCACTGTGGGGTTTCAGTGCATTCAGGAGGCTGCGGGTTCCAAGGGCCACTATGTCCTAAAGGAGGGAGAGTTGAAGGGATGGGCAGTGATCTTTGGAGAGTTTATGCTCCAAATGCAGTTGGCCCCAAATTTTGTTTTTGCAGAGTTAGCCACAAAAATTGAGGGATTACAGACCACCCATTGATTGTGGGAAGCGACTGGAATGGGGTCACAAACCCCAGTTTAGATACCACGGAAGGGACAGGAAGAGGTAGGCTCTATGCACCCCGACATTCAGGCCGCTTCTTTAAACGCTTACATCTTATTGATGGTTGGCGTATCCTGCATCCCCAGAACATGATTATACCCAAATTTCAAGGGCACACAATACTAGTGCCTGCACAGATGCCATAGCCTGTATGGACACTCTCTTCTAATACCTAGAGAGGGCGGAGATTGGCCCAAATGAGATATCTGATCATGCTCTGAGACTGGACATGAGGGGAGATCTCAGGGTGGACGAGGCATAGGCGTTTCCCACAGAAACATAGCATCTTGGAAATGCATGTTTTTCAGACTGTACATCCTTTATAACATTATCAAACAAGAAAAGAGCCATTAATGTCGACAGTTGCACTCTAAATTGTCTCACCATTTTCATTTTTATCCCCCTCCCAACCCCTTTTAAATTACTCTATTTATTAGCAAACACACTGTAGAAATATCACCCGTGGGTGGTGTCTCTTACACCCACCAGCTAAGATAACATCAAAGCTTTTCTTATTTTTAATTTCCCATGCCCTTCCTTTCCCCCTCCCCTACCATGCATCAGTTTGACAGTACTGCACATCCAGGCATCACAAACCAATCGCACATGCTACATACTTCCACCCTCCTATAAGCGATTTTCAGCATGGTGTTACTAGTTCCCTGTATATATCATAAGGTATCTCTCCCCATTGCCTAATCAAGGGATGATGCTTCCAATTTGATGTACATGATAGGTCAAGAGTTCTAAATTCACCAACTCAAAGCACTGCTGGCATAACAGTATGGGCACCTTCTCCCCCCATTAGTATCTGTTTCCCCTTGTCGGTTATTGAGATATCCCCCTCAGCTGATACATTGTTTACCTCTTAATGTGTTCTTTCATTCCCTACCCAACTAGTATCTGCTTGTGTTCCTAGATCCCTATACCTGACTTACCTACTTCCATCATCAATCTCCCTCCCCCCCCCCCCCACTTCCTTCCCAGGGATCCTGTGATACCTACCACCTATATACCTGCCCTTGGCCTTCATAAGGTGAATGTCATTTCGAGACCTAGGAGAAAGGGCATTCAAATATGGGTCCCAAGTGGTGAAAAAGTTATTTTCTTCCCTCCCCTTTTTGTCCTTAACCCTTCCCATTTTATAAATTGACATTCTGCCATTCCCAATATGCCAGTCCCAACGGGACTTGACGATCAGATCTTCCGCACCATCAATCGGCCCTCCTCACCTCCAATGGTTCCAGTGCATCCAAGACCACAAACCCAGGCATGAGAGTCAGTCTCTGGTCCAATAATTGCCCAACACAGGACTGAATATCCACCCACAATTTTTTTTATTTTGTCACATGCACAGAACGTATGTCCCAATGCTGTCATCTCGCATTCACACCATGGACACTTTGCGTTTTCAGCAAAGACCGCCCACCAGGCCTGCCGTGGAGAGAAATACGCCATTGCCAAGTTTTTAAATTGCATTTCTCTCATTTGGGCCAATCCCGGTATTCAAACTACTGCCGGTTCCCAAGCAAATCCCTCCGAGGTATACCTAAGTCCACCTTCCATTTACTAATCCATTGCTCATATTGTCTTGCCCGCGGAAGATCCTGTATCTTTTTACAATATTGTGTTTCTGAGAGCTGCATTCGGTCTTCGTATTGAAACCAAGTTTCAAGTTTATTAAGTGCCTCTTGTTTCAAACTTTGTCTTCCCAAAGAGGAAACAATGTTGAAGTTGAATGTACGCAAATTGTTGTTCCCTTGGAAGTCGATAGTGGTCTTGCAGATCCCCCGTCGAGAGAAGCTTACACTCCTCATCAATAACATGCCTAATTTGTGGTGCTCTCTGTGAGGCCCACACATGGAAAATCCGTGTGTCCGATCCTGGGGGAAAGCTCTGTTTCCCTGCACAGGGAGATACCTGGTGACCCCCAGAGACACTTCAAGTAGTCTGCAGAGTGTTCTTCACTCAGTGCATGCCCCATTTATAAGTAGACTATCACGGACCAGTGGGGACAGCTGAGTTAGCTTTCCAGGTGTTAACCATACATTAAACAGATCCACCATCGAACCTACCAACTCGGTTGGTGATATTTTATAATACTCTTCCCTCGCCAAATACTCTGCTCTGTGTCCATCTGGTCTGGGGGCTGTACATAATGTTGCCCTATTTATGTCTCTATACACCTTGTCCGCCATGACCGGAGCATCCAGGCACTCCCAGTGAGCAGAAGTAAGACAGGGGAGCTCCACCTATTTCAAATAGGTCTGAATTTGTGCTGGTGATGCTTCTTCCTTCCTGTAGAGGGCACAATAAGACTTCACAAAAGCATCGCTCATTCCCTTGATGTCCTTGAACAATATACCATACTTATCCCTAATCCCATCTATATGGTGGGATCCGCGATCCCCACCTAGGCATCTCGATAGCAACAGATCCAGTTTATCACCATAGTGGTATAGGCGATACTTATAGTATACTAGGGATTTCTTAGCTCTCTGTTGTAACACTGTGTTTAATGTGGCCTGAGTAGCTAGAAGCTGTGCTTTGTTTGCTGCAGTGGGGTAACAATTCCACAAGCGAAATTCCCGACCTAGGCAAAGGATCCTAGCAGCCATAGCTTTCTGTCATCTGTCCCCATACGCTATTATGTTGCCCCGTAATACCACCTTAGATGTTTCCCAAAAATGTTCTGGGGTCCCAGAGTGTCTTCCGTTGTGGTGGCAGTAGTCCTGCCATTTTTCGGATAGATATTTTTGAAACCCCTCCTCCTCATACATTTCTACAGTGTGTTTGCTAATAAATAGAGTAATTTAAAAGGGGTTGGGAGGGGGATAAAAATGAAAATGGTGAGACAATATAGAGTGCAACTGTCAACATTAATGACTCTTTTCTTGTTTGATAATGTTATAAAGGATGTACAGTCTGAAAAACATGCATTTCCAAGATGCTATGTTTCTGTCTTGGTAAAGAAATTTAACAATAAAACATGCCTGCACCTTAATGTAAAGAAGACAAAGTTCCTGACAACTGGTAAAATCAATAAGATCACTGAAGGAGAAGAAATTGAAATAGTGACAACTTTAACTTACTTGGATCAACTATCAATAAAGAAACAAGCAGTCAAGAAATTAGACAACACATTGCTCTTGGCAGAATGGCTATGAAGAACCTAGACAAGATTCTCAAGAGCAAAGACATTTCTCTCCATATAAAGATTCAACTCATTCAAGCCATGGTATTTTCAATAAAATCATATGGATGTGAAAGTTGGACAATAAAAAAGATAGACAGGAAGAAAATCAATGCCTTTGAATTATGGTGCTGGCAACTAATACTGTGTATACCATGGACTGTCCGAAGAACAAACCAGTCAGTACTAGAGGAGATCAAATCCAAGCTTTCTTTAGGATGACTTTCATACTTTGGACACCTCATGCGAAGAGAGAGGACATTAGAGAAAGATATCATACTTGGCAAGGTAGAAGGTCAACACAAAAGAGGAAGGCCAGCAATGAGATGGATTGATACATTAATAGCAGCTATGGATGCTACTCTATCAACAATGAGCTGCCTGAAGACCAAACACAGTTTTGGACAACTATCCAGAGCGTTGCCATGAGTCGACACAGACTCCACGGCACTTAACAATATCATTTCAATATAGATTGTACCCAGGTATCACACAGTGTCCCATAGGTTGTCCTCCCTCCACCACGTCTCTAAGATGCCAAGCATATCTAACCTTTCATTTAGTGCTATACATTTTTCCCATCATATTTTTCAGACATCTAGCATTTGCATACAGGCATTTTAGAAGTTGTAATTTATTCATATTATAAGAACATAAGAACATAAGATATGCCATACTGGGTCAGACCAAGGTCCACCAAGCCCAGTATTCTGTTTCCAACAGTGGCCAATCTAGGTCATATGTACCTAGCAGTTTCCCCAAGAGACACAAGTTCCACAATGCTTGTACTGGGTCAAGCATTGATATCTTCGGTCACTTCTTAATAATGGTTCATAGACCTTTCCTCCAGGAACTTGTCCAAACCTTTTTTAAACCCAGCTACACTAACAGCCTTTACTACATCCTCTGGTAACAAATTCCAGAGTTTGATTACACGTTGAGTGAAAAAATATTTTCTTTTATTAGTCTTAAATAGTTTACCCTGTAGCTTCATTGCATGTCCCCTAGTCTTTCTATATTCTGATAACGTAAACAATCGATCTACGTTTACCTGTTCCACTCCGTTCATTAATTTATAGACTTCTATCATATCTCCCCTCAGCCGTCTCTTTTCCAGGTTAAAGAGCCCTAACCTTTTTAGCCTTTCCTCATAGGAATATCCTTCCATCCCCTTTACCATTTTGGTGGCTCTTCTCTGAACCTTTTCTAAAATCGCTATATCCTTTTTAAGATACGGCGACCAGAATTGCACACAATATTCAAGGTGCGGTCTCACCATGGAACGATATAGAGGCATTATAATATCTTTTGTTTTATTTTCCATTCCTTTCCTTATCATACCTAGCATTCTATTTGCTCTCTTGGCTGCCGCTGCACACTGGGCCGAGGGTTTTAACATGGTATCCACAATGACGCCTAAATCTTTTTCCTGGGTGGTGGTTCCTAATGTGGAACCTTGCATCGTGTAACCATAGTTTGGGTTGTTCTTCCCTAGGTGCATAACCTTGCACTTGTCCACATTAAATTTCATCTGCCATTAATATATTAATCCAGTTATCAGTTGATAGGGGTAATTTGGACACGTTCAGCTCTGTCTGCTCTGTATTTAAGGGCATCTGGGATACTTTTATCTTTAATGGAACCTCTCTGTCTGGATGACATAACTTCTCTCTTTTGCTAGTATCCTTCTAAGATACATCCTTGCGAACCATGTGCTCTTGGGCAACTGTCAGCTTTCCTCTATTATCTAGTTTAAAAGCTGCTCTCTCTCCCTTTTAAAGGTTAATACCAGCAGCCTAGTTCCATCCCGGTTAAGGTGAAGCCCATCCTCTCAGAAAAGACCTTCCCTTCCCCAGAACGTTGCCCAGTTCCTAACAAATCCAAAACCCTCTGTTTTTCACCATTGTCTCATCCACACATTGAGACTATGGAGCTCTGCCTGCCTTTTGGGTCCTGTGCATGGAACGGGAAGCATTTGAGAGAATGCTACCCTGGAAGTTCTGGATTTCAATTTCCTATCTAAAATCATAAATTTGGCTTCCAGAACCTCCCTCCCACACTTTCCTAGTCACTGGTACCAACATGTACGAAGACAACAGGCTCCTCCTTAGCACTATCTAAAGAAGGACATGCTGAAAGACATGGAACACACACACGAAGCTCAAGGGAGGGGAATCAAACAAAGCAGGAATGTAAAAAAAATGTTTGGTAAACTTGTTTGCCAATCAAAATTTTTCCAAAACAAAGTCTTTGTATTCCTGTCTTGTTTTTTAAAGCTATTTCTGGATTTTGTTGCGCTATTGCAAACTTTTTTCTTGACTTTTGATTTTCTTTGCAGTTTTTTGGGCTATGTTAAATATGTGGTTTTCCCCTTCTCCCTCCCTCTCCCAGCCTCTTTTCTCAGTGATGGGGAGCAGCACAGTTCTGAAAGTTAACATGTGTATGTACACAATTTTATAATCAAATGCAAATGTGTATGCCTGACAGTGTAAGTAAAGGAGTAATTCAGATTACTTTAAGATCAAGACAAATTTTGGTCCCATGTGGTATAAATCCCTGCAATTCTTGTTATCCTGTCTGTCACTTTAACAGTTCCATGGGATAAATCATTGCTAACATGACACAGCCCTTCAAAGGAATGTATTACATTGGCAACATGTTCTAACTGCTGGGCCAATATATTTTGAGTCAAACTAAGCACATGACATAATTGGCATAATAAAAGCAGCAGTGACGGAATTAGCCTGGACTCCATACCACCTCTTCTTTTACAGCACAGTTCTAGAGATCATACATTCTGAGCTTTACTGATATTCAATCCTAGGTTTCCCATCATTTTAAACAGTGATTGTATTAATATATTCAGACGGCGGCAGTGCAAGCTACACACATGCACACAGACTACAAGGCAGGCAGAGCATGGGCAGTGGCAGTGCAAGTTACACACACAAACAAGAACATAGCATAACATAAAAGACGAAGCGACCCCTTTGATATGGAGCAAATCGAGATCCCCGGAATCTACGAAACTCCCTACTCTGCCCCTTCTGCAAAGCTCCAGGATTCGGACCTTTCGAACGGTCCTCAGGGAGTCGACCTCCCTTGGAATCTCCCAGATCTTTCAGGATCTTTTCCAGAGTCTCCCCAAAAAGCAGCTTGCCCTTGTATGGAAGCTTACTAGGCGAGCCTTAGAAGATGCGTCGGCCGCCCAATTCCACAACCAGAGGAATCTCCTTGCTGCAATCACCGACGCCATAGACTTTGCCGAGATCTTTACGAGATCATAGAAGGCATCCGCAAGATACGCCGCCGCCAACTCCAACTTTGCTCCTTCCGGCGAAGAGCTGTCCTCTCCTCCAGATTGAGACTCTCCTTGGAGCCAGCGAATCGAGGACCTTGACACATAAGCCCTGCAGATGGAGGCTTGAAGCGAAAGAGCACTGGTATCAAACACCTGCTTAAGCAAAGCCTCCAACTTTCTATCCTGTAGATCCTTAAGGGCTGCTCCCCCTTCTACAGGAATCATAGTTTTCTTTGTCACTGCTGCTACTAACGCATCCACCTTTGGCATTTTTAGCAACTCCTCCTCTTCCTGCGGAACCGGGTACAATCGACCGATGGTCCGACCGCCCTGCAACATAGATTCTGGATATTCCCATTCCGACTCCACCATGTGTTTGATCACTCTATGAACCGGAAAACACCTCTGCTCTGCTTTGAAACCTTGAAGCAGAGGGTCCTCCAGCGGCTCCTCTTGCACCGCTGGTAAGGCAATATTCAGAACCGCCAGCAAATGGGTAGTAAGAGCTCCCAGCTCTTCCCTCCTAAAGACCCTGAAAACATTAGGGTCATCGCCAGGCCCAATTTCACCTTCCTCTAGATTGCCTATCCACTGATCTAGACCAGAGTCGGAGAGAATTTCTCCTTCCTCAGCTACCTGAGGCATTGAGAGCTGCTGACGAAACTATCGTGCCCGCCTCAACTGCCAAGCTGGCCTTCGAGGTACCCTCCCCCTGGGTCCATGGAATTGCTATCCCCTCTCAAAAACCCTGAGAGGTTAGACGAAGAATCCTTACCCTGCACTTGCTCCAGCTTGAGGCAATAGGCCTTATGAAGTGACAGTATAAAATCCGCAGAAAAAAAAAAAAAAAAAAAAAAAAAGAGTTTCTAAGCCCCCTTGAATACTTGGCCCCTGTGTCTGGGACCCATCCGGGGCCTGAGCAGGCTTTTTAGATTTTGCTTTTTTTTTCCTGGCCTTCTCCTGAAGCGCTGTGGAATCAGAAGCTTTTTCTAAAATGGCCGCCATTCCCGCCAAATCCGCCAAAGTCTGATGGCCTCCTAACAGTTCTAATAACGCTGTTCTCTCCTCCATGGTATCCCCAAGCAACGCTCGAAACTGCAGCCTCTCCGGAAACAAAACCTACAGAGACCCGATTTTGGCAAGCCCCGGCGACTTCCGCACTGCGCGCACGTGGCCGGCTGAATCTGTATGACGGACGCGAACCTAACCCAATGTGCGGGACTGCCCCCCGCCAAAACAACCTCGTGTGAGCAACTAACTCCCAATGTACCTGCAACGTGGCACTGCGGTTACCTCGAACTGCTAAACCCCGCTGCTAGCAACAGAGCAAGCTCGGTCCCGGAGGCAGAAATCCCGGATTCTGGAGCTCCCAGCTCCTTCCTCTGCTTCTTCTGTGACAAAACTGGCAGCTTTCACCGAGGCAGGCTCTGCCTCTACTGCCTGACCAAGTAAGCCCCCGCAGCTGAGCTCCATTTTTTTTTTTTTTTTGTAAATCTTGGTAAGAATAGGCTTTCTGAGGTAATACCCTGCTAGGGCTTACCCAGAACTTCCTTTCCTACCACTTTTAACATACCATCTTCATCTCTTCAGGGAGCCTGTCAGTCAACGTCCTATCCAGCTGCTGAGGACTGAAAGACTGAGTCTCTGATACCAGGGGGAGAGAGATAGGCTGTCAGCAAGACTTTAAGAATTCAGTCCTCAGCTGCTGGAGGAGGTTGACTACCCTACAGTTCCTGGACTGGCCCAGAGAGAAGAGGAAAATGCCTTACTGGGTCAAACCAAGATCCATCAAGCCCAGTATCCTGTTTCAAACAGTGGCCAATCCAGGCCATAAGTACCTGTCAGGTTCCCAAAGAGGCACACATACAGACTGACTACAGGACAGGCAGAGCATGGGTGGCAGTAGTGCAAGTTACACACACACACAGACCGACTACAGGACAATACAATCTACATACAAACACATATATATACAGTATATACATATATGTGTGTATATATATTATATATACAGGGTGGCCCAAAAAAGTGAGAACATCTCGTAAATTAAATGCTTAGTTTGCTTATTTACCTTTTTAGCTATAAAACGTCTTTATTTCGACAATTTTCGGTCGCCATCTTTTTTTTTTTTAATTTGTCAATCATTTACATCTGTCTTTTTGAATTTTTAAATAACTTATATGCTACAAGATGTTCTCACTTTTTTTTGGGCCACCCTGTATATATATAGAAAGATAAATACAGATATATACACACACACACACACACACACACACACACGTATATACACACACACACACGCGAGTGCTGGCAGTGCAAGCTACACACATACATACAAAAGACAGAAAGCACAGTTACTTACCTGCAACAGGTGATCTCTGGGAACAGCAGGAATAAGTCTTCACATATGGGTATCGTCGGTACCGACGGAGCCTGCGTGGGAACGCTCCCCATTGTCCAGTAAGAAAGCTTTTGGGAGCATCCCACAGTGCCTGCGCGCTGCCTTCCCGCCTTTCCTAACCGCCTCTCTCCAGTTCGAGTTTGAAAGCTGAAACAAAGAGAGAGAGGAAAGGAAAGATAGATAGAGAGATACAACTCCTAGGAGAGGTGGGTGGGTTGTGAAGACTTATTCCTGCTGTTCCCAGAGATCACCTGTTACAGGTAAGTAACTGTGCTATCTCCAGGAACAAGCAGGAATGAGTCTTCACATATGGGGACTCCCCAGCTAGAGATGCCAGGGAGATCTCCACAGTTGTGAGTCCCTGAGAAGGGCTCTACCTCATCCCATGGATCTCGGGCATCCAACCAGGGATGGGGGGTAGGAGTTGATTAGGTATGGAACAGGTGTTTCAGAACAGCCTGACCAAACAAGGCATCCCGGCGGGAGTCCTTGTCCAAGCAGTAATGGGCTGTAAAGGTGTGTAACGAGGCCCAGGTGGCCGCTTGACAGATTTGGTCGATGGACACAAAGTTTAGATGAGCCATAGAGGCTGCCATGGCCCTCACATTGTGAGCAGTGACATGGCCCTCCAGAGAAAGGTTCTTACTCTGGTAGGTGAAGGAAATACACTGAGCAATCCAATTGGATAGAGTTCTCTTAGAGACTGGAAGTCCTAAATAAGAGGGGTAAAAAGCAACAAAGAGTTGAGAGGACTTTCTATGTTGCTGTGTCCTTTGTAAGTAAAAAGCGAGCGCTCTTTTACAATCCAGGGTATGGAGATTCCTCTCTGCAGTAGATGCATGAGGCCCTGGAAAAAAGACAGGTAAATATACCTCCTGATTTAGATGAAAAGGTGAAACCACTTTAGGCATAAAGTGTGGATTGGTCCTGAGGACTACCTTGTCATGATGGAACCTTGTATAAGGAGGATTAGCCACCAAGGCTTGCAGTTCACTGATGCGGCGAGCTGAAGTGACTGCAATGAGAAAAATAACCTTCCAGGAAAGAAATTTCAAGGAGGTAGTGGCTAAGGGTTCAAAGGGTGGCTTCATAAGCTGGCCAAGAACCAGATTCAAGTCCCATGCCACTGGAGGTGGTCTAATGGGAGGTTTAGTCAAAAGAAGGCCTCTCATGAATCTTGCTATAAGAGGATGAGAGGAAATAGGTTGTCCATTGAGAGGCTTAAGGGATGCTGCAATAGCACTCAAATGGACTCTTACTGAATTTGTTTTGAGGCCTGCATGGGATAAATGCAGCAAATACTCTAGTAAAGAATTCAGAGGTATTGCAAGAGGGTTAAGACCCTTCTGTGCACACCAAATGGTAAACCTCTTCCATTTAAAAGCATAGGAATGTCTGGTGGAAGGCTTTCTGGAAGCATGAAGGATATCCTTCACCTGCTGAGAAAGATGTAAATCTTGAAGGTCTAGGCCTTCAGCAGCCAGGCCCTGAGATGAAGAGACTGGGGATTTGGGTGCCACAACGTTCCCTCCTCCTGGGAGAGGAGGTCTGGAGCAGACCCCAAGTCCAGGGAGGGGGCTTGAGAGAGATGCAGAAGTAGAGGGTACCACACTTAGCGTGGCCAACGTGGTGCTATGAGGATCATAGACCCCCTGTCTCTCTGAAGCTTGAACAGTGTCTTGGGAATTAGGGGAATGGGTGGGAAGGCATAGAGGAAGTCTTAACCCCCAATGAAGGAGGAAGGCATCCCTGGCCTGAACTCCCTGACATGGGATCCTGGAACAGAACTGGGGAAGTTTGGCATTCCACGGACTTGCAAACAGGTCTATGTCTGGGGTTCCCCAAATTTGAAAAATCCTGGTTATCTGGTCCCCATGAAGGGACCATTTGTGTGGAAGCAGAACTCGACTGAGTCTGTCTGCCCAAGAGTTTTGAACCCCTGGAAGATACACTGCCATAAGATGAATTTGATGCTCTCTGGCGAAGGCCCACAATCTCAGAGCTTCGTTGCAAAGCGACAGAGAGCCAGTTCACCCCCTGCTTGTTCACGTAGAACATGGCTACTTGATTGTCCGTGTGGATGAGGACTGTCTTGTAGCAGAGCAGGGTGTGGAAGACTCTGAGAGCTAGAAAGATTGCTCTGAGCTCTAAGAGGTTGATATGTAGAGATGTCTCCTGTGGAGACCAGATGCCCTGGGTGGAGAGATCTTGTAGATGAGCCCCCCAACCCTTTGGGGAGGCGTCTGTTGTGAGGGTTGCCTGGGCTAACACCTGTTGAAAGGGGGACCCCAGCAACAGATTTTGGGTGGACTTCCACCACTGGAGAGAGCAAAACAGACGACTGGAAGTTGCTATTTTGTCTGACAGGCATCCTGATGCCTGGATCCAATGGGTGGACAAAGTCCACTGAGCTGCCCTCATGTGAAGGCGAGCATAAGGGACCACATGCACAGTGGATGCCATGTGGCCTAACAGTTGTAACATCTCTCGAGCAGTTAAGTGGGACTTTAACTGAATCTGGGAGGCTAACTGCACCAAGCGTAGGCAATGGTCCTGGGGAAGATAGGCCCTTGCAGTGGTGGTATCCAGTAAGGCCCCTATGAACTCCAGAGATTGAGTAGGGGTGAGATGGGACTTTGGGATGTTTATGACAAGTCCCAGATATTGAAGGATACGGCTTGTGCAGGCCAGGGAAGCCTGGGCCTCTGACTGGGATGGAGCTCGGATGAGCCAGTCGTCCAGATATGGGAATACAAATATTCCTAGAGTGCGTAGAAATGCAGCTACTACTGCCATGCATTTTGTGAACACCCTTGGGGCAGAGGCAAGACCGAAGGGAAGCACTCTGTATTGATAGTGCTTTCCTTGGAAAAAGAACCGAAGGAACCTTCTGTGTGTTGGATGGATGAGGACATGGGTGTACGCATCCTTGAGATCTAGAGAACAAAGCCAGTCCTGACTCTGGAGGTATGGAAGGAGAGTTCCGAGAGAAGTCATCTTGAATTTCTCCTTGCATAGAAACGTGTTCAATTCTCTGAGATCTAAAACGGGTCTGTAGCCCCCTGTTTTCTTTGGGATGAGAAAATAGGGGGAGTAGAACCCTGAGCCCTGTTGAAGAAGGGGTACTTCTTCTATTGCCCCTTGGGCAAGAAGGGTAGCAATCTCCTGGCCCAGAAGGTCGAGGAGAGAAGTTGGAGAATTGAACTGTTTCACCATGGTGTGAGGAGGAAGGTTTAAGAAATGAAGCTTGTACCCGTCTCTTATGATGGAGAGGGTCCATTGCTCTGCTGTGATTTGTTCCCATCTGGGAGCAAAATGAGCTAACCTTCCTGGAATGGTGAGAGGCTCTGGATGTTCTAGAGCCAGAAAGGCTAAGTTCTCTAGTTGTAAGTCAAAGGCCCTGAGGAGGCTGAGGCTGTTGGGCCACAGCAGTCCTCGCAGGCTTAGGCTTGGCCTGTTTGGGTTGTTGCTGTCTCTTTGTAGCAAAACGACCTGCAAAAGATGTCTGCTGACCATAAGCAGAATAATATTTCCCTTTTTTTGGAAAAAAACGCTTTTTGAACAACCTCTTTTTAAAAGGAGCAGAAGTAGACTTTGAATGTCTATCTATAACAGAATTTTCAGCATCCATCTGGGTGGCCTTTGCTTGCCAATCTTTGCCGAAAAGGCTTTCACCTGTACAAGGAAGGTTTCCTAGTCCATCCTGAACCCAGGGTTCCAAATCAGAAGCTTGTAACCAAGCAACTCTGCGTGCACCTATGGCAATAGCCGAGGCTCTGCTGGCACCTTCAAAAGAGTCAAAGGCTGCACGGTTGGAAAACTTGGAAATATCCTGGGCATGTCTAAGCCAGGTGAGAAACTCTTCCCTTTTATCTTCTGAAATAAAAGGAGATAGGGTTTGTAGATGATCTGTAACTTCCTTTAGAAACATCCCCATATAGAGACTATAGGAGTTGATTCTGGCAACAAGCATACTGGCCTGGAAAATTCTCCTGCCAAAGGCATCTAAGGTTCTGCATTCTCTTCCTGGAGGAGTAGAAGAGTGCCTTTTTGCACTCTTGATCTTTTTCATAGCAGACTCCACCACAATGGAGTGGGGAGGAAGCTGAGTCTTATGAAAGCCAGGACAAGGAGGAACACAATACATGGTGTCCAACCTACGAGAATGAGGGGAGGTGGTGAGAGGAGTCTCCCATATGCCCAACATGTGATCATAAAGAATCTCATGTATTGGTAAAGTGGCTGCCTCTTTAGGAGCCTTAGGATATTGCAAAATATCTAATTTTTTGGCTCTAGGCTCAGTCTCAGAGGCCACTGAGATGGAAAGACCGCTGGCCACTTCCCTAATGAAGTCTTGAAAAGAAAAGTCTTCTGGAGGAGACATTCTTCTTTTTGGAGAAGAGGGCTCCTGAGGAAGGATCCCCGATGCTTCGATAGAGGCCTCTGATTCATCAGAGTCTTCAGAGGAATCAAAGTATCGTCTGTCTGGATGCCCCTGCAGAGCCCGATACGCGTACCGGGGGGTATCGACATCGGAAGTGATCGGTACCAATTCGGTACCGATGGGCATCACAGAACAGTGTACCGCTACCGTCGACGCCGAAGCCTATGTCGACACAATCGGTACCGGCACCGGAACCGATATCGGGTCCAGTACCGGAATCGGTACCGACAACGGAGTTTGTTGTGGTACCGAAGGCGTCGCAGCTTGTATGAATGCCGTGATGGCACGCTGCATGGACAGAATATTCTGATCCATCGACGCCACCAATGTCTGGATGTCGGTACCGGTGGAAACCACCGGTACCACAGAACATTGCAACAGGTGATCGGTCGAGGCCGAGCCATCAATGTCAACCTGTGACCCCCATAGATAAAGCTTTGGAAGCCGGAGCCTCCCGCCGGGGTAATTTTGCCGGTGCGGATTCCTCGAGAGCAAGCCCGGAGGCATCTCGATACTTAGAGGGAGATCTACTCTTCGAGGACCGGCTGGACTTAAGTTTGGTTACCTGAGATCCATGGGAGGAAGAAGCAGCCCTGGAAGACGTCGATGCCACCAAAGCTGCATCAGAGGGAAACAGGGTACTGAGCTTGGCTGCTCGATTCTGTAGACCTCTTTTAGACATCATGGAACAGGACTCACAGTCCGCAATGGAATGGTCAGGACCTAAACATTTTAGACACCAGTCATGGGTGTCGGTGACAGAAATAGTGCCGGTGCACTTCGTGCACTTTTTGAACCCGGAGGCTGGCTTTTCCATGAGGAAAATTTCTGTAGGCCTAAGGCCACAGAAAGAAAAAATGCACTGAAGTGAGAAAAAAATAGTAGTAGGTTTTTGTTTTTTTTTGAATAAAGAAAGAAAAGACCGGCAGTACCGGTCCGGCGTCGAGAAGGCAGACACACGACCAAAGAAATAAAAGAAAATAAGAAAATTCTTCAGTGGTGACAGGAACATGACCTGCTGGCTCCGCGGAAAAGAAGAACTGGAGAGAGGCGGTTAGGAAAGGCGGGAAGGCAGCGCGCAGGCGCTGTGGGATGCTCCCAAAAGCTTTCTTACTGGACGCTGGGGAGCATTCCCGCGCAGGCTCCGTCGGTACCGACGACACCCATATGTGAAGACTCATTCCTGCTTGTTCCTGGAGATTACAGGACAGGCAGTGCATGGGTGGCAGCAATGCGCGTCACACACACACATACATACATACTGACTACATGACTAGCAGAGTGTAGTTACTCAACTGTAATAGGTGATCTCCGAGAACAACAAGAATCAGTCTTCACATATACTATTTGAGTAGAACTAAGGATCACAGAAGATCCTCTTAATTATTTATCTTTTTTAATCCTAGTCACCTGGGCCTTCCAGTGACAAAACGGACTCTATCCAGATTTATTTATTTATTTACAATTTCTTATATACCGCACTATTCGGCATCAGCGCGGTTTACATGGAACAGAGAGAACAGAACGTGAACATAGTTCTGGGTTTACATATAACAGGACAGTAAAACTTGGATGAACAGGGGAAACTATTTACACACTGGAGTCAGAGAAAATATCATGAGAAGCTATGGACAGGACACCTGGCTAGGAGTGTTCCCTGGATGATTAGGCGTGTTGGTGTAGCTACAGGTATTAGATAGAATCCATTTTGTCACTGGAAGGCCCAGGTGACGAGGAACAAAAGAGATAAATAATTGAGAAGATTTTCTGTGATCCTTAGTTCTACTCAAATAGTAAGTCAGTGCTCACTTGCTGTCTAAAGTGTGGAGCGCTGCTTTCGCCCAAGATGCATGTGGTCCAGGGAAGAAAATCGGTAGGATTACCAACTGGTTCAGAAGGGAGCAGGAGACAGCCTTCGGAAGGAAATGTGAATGGGTCCATAGAACTATTTTGTCTTGAAGAACTGGGTATAGGGCAGGTCTGCCACCACCACTTGCAGTTCACTAATGCGGCGAGCTGATGTGAGGATAATGAGGAAGAGTACCTTCCATGATAGAAACTTCAGTGAAGTGGTGGCCAAAGGCTCGAAAGGAGGCTTTAGTAATTGTATAAGAACTACACTGAGATCCAGGCCACTGGAGGTGGTCTGGACTTCAAGAGACCCCGCATGAAGCAGTAACCCAGTAACACTTCATACCCCTCTCTCATAATAACAAGGTTCTTTTCATACAATATTCCGTTCATATGTAAATAGTCAATGACTATTATTCATTGTAAATAATTACCCCGGTTACCCAAGTTTTTGTTCCTGTTCTATGTAAAAAAAAACCAGATAATATGTATCTTATCTGATGTTTTATTGTTCTATGTCATAGGTGTCAAACTCTGGCCCGCGGGCCAAATTTGGCCCGTAGTGTAATTATATTTGGCCCGCGAGGCTATTCCAAATGACTACTAGAGCTAGCCCGCCGGTATTATACAGCGCATTCATTCATCGCTAATACTACAAATCCCATAATGCCTTGCTGTTTTGGCACGTCAATCAGGACAGGTCCCAGAAACACCCTCTCCTGTGTGACAGAAGTCATAGCGATCTCAAGCTACAACTGTCACTGTGGAACCCCTTCCCAAAAATGGCAAAAAGAAAGGCAGACAACAGGAACTTTCTGGACAGGTGGGAGACAGAATATTTGTTTACATATGTAAAAGACAGACCTGTTTGTCTGATTTGTGGAGTCAACGTGGCTATAACTAAGGAGTATAACATTCGACGACACTATGAAACAAAACACCATGACAAGTACAAGGACCTGGACATGACTCAAAGGAGCCAGAAAGTGGAGGAGATGAAAAGAAGTTTGGTTTCACAACAGAATATGTTCAAAAAAGCCACATCACAAAGTGAGGCTGCTGTAAAGGCTAGTTATATTGTGGCAGCAGAGATCGCAAAATCAGCCTGGCCCTTTAATGAGGGAGAGTTTGTGAAAAAGTGCATGTTGAAAGTTTGTGACATCGTGTGCCCAGAGAAAAAGCAAGCCTCTTCAAACGTGAGCCTGAGCAGAAACACAGTAGCTGATCGCACATGTGATCTTGCCACCAATCTGTATGACCAGCTTTTGGAAAAGGGAAAAGATTTCGTTGCATTCTCCCTTGCTGTGGATGAGAGCAGCGACGCATCTGATACTGCTCAGCTGTCAGTCTTCATCCGTGGAGTGGACTCAAATATGTGTGTTACGGAGGAGCTATTGGGATTCAAATCAATGCATGGCACAACCACAGGAAAGGAAATTTTTGAGGAGGTTTCCAAATGCGTAACTGAAATAAAGCTGCCGTGGGATAAACTCGTGGGATTAACGACAGATGGTGCGCCAGCGATGTGCGGTAAAACAAGTGGACTGGTGGGCAGGGTCCGGGAGAAGATGCAGGAAGAGAACTGTGCAGGTGAACTAACTGTTTATCACTGCATCATACATCAGGAATCATTGTGTGGCAAAGCCCTAAAGATGGAACATGTTATGACCACAGTAACACAAGTAGTTAACTTTATAAGAGCCAAAGGTCTGAATCACCGCCAGTTTAAGTCTTTTCTGGAGGAGTGTGGTTCGGAATACGCAGACGTGCCGTATCACACAGAGGTGAGATGGTTAAGCCGAGGAAAAGTACTGAATAGATGTTTTGAGCTGCATGAGGAAATATGTCAGTTTCTGGAAAGCAAAGGGAAGGACACAGCAGAGCTTCGGGAGAAAAAGTTTCTGTGTGAGCTGGCCTTTCTGTGTGACATCTCGAGCCATCTCGATGCGCTGAACCTGCAGCTTCAGGGGCGGGGGCGCATCATCACAGACATGTACGCTGCAGTGAGGGCTTTTAAAACTAAACTGTGCCTGTGGGAGAATCAGATGCTGCAAGGAAACCTTGGCCATTTTCCCTGCTGCCAAACCATGAAAACGCAGTTCTTTACCAACTTGTTCCCATGCGCACAGTTTGCTGAAAAACTCAGTGTACTCGGCGCTGAGTTTAGCCGGCGATTTGCCGACTTTGATGTCCAGAAATGTAGGTTTGAACTGCTCAGTAATCCCTTTGCAGTTAATGTGGAAAACGCACCAACCAACCTCCAAATGGAGCTAATTGAACTCCAGTGTAATGACACGCTGAAGTCAAAGTATGATGCTGTGGGCGCCGCCCAGTTTCCACAGTTCATCCCTGACACAATGCCTCAGCTCCGCACCCAAGCTGCTCAGATGCTCTCCATGTTCAGCAGCACTTATCTATGTGAGCAACTTTTCTCCTCGATGAAGATGACCAAAACATCTCACAGGAGACGTCTGACTGATGAACACCTTCGCTCGATACTGAGGATTTCCTCAGCTCAAAGCCTGAGCCCAGACATTGATGAACTATCATCCAAGAAGAGATGCCAGGTATCTGGCTTGGGCACATCAGATTAGATCAGTGTGCAGCAAACGGAGCAATAATTAACGTTTTCTTTATGCACTTTTTCTTGCTACTCCAAGACATGGGCTTGAATGGTTGATTAATTTTATTATTGTTATTTTATTTTAAAAATTATTATTTATTATTATTTAAATCTTATTTAATAAATGAATGTCATTGATGTTTTTTTTATTTGAAATTGGTTTTTGCATATCTGAACTATTAAGTTATAAATTGTATAGTAATAAGTGTTGCTTCATATTCAATGTTAAAGCAAATCTTGTTTGGGTCCATATTAAAAAGGTTCATTTGTTCAATGCTGGCCCGCAACTTTGTTCAAGTTTTACATTTTGGCCCACTGTGTATTTGAGTTTGACACCCCTGTTCTATGTAAACCGCGCTGATTATAAATAGTGCGGTATATAAAAGATGTTAAATAAATAAATAAATGCTACTAAGGGATGTGAAGAAATAGGCTGTCCCTCTAGTGGTTCATGATGAGCCACAGTGGCACTAAGTTGCACTCTGAGTTAGTTTTAAGTCCTGTTAAGGACAGGCGGAGGAGGTATTTAAAAGGAACTCCACCAAGCAAGAAAAAGGGTCAATGCCCTTTGGGGCGCACCAAAGTGCAAACCTACGCCACTTGAATGCATAAGATAGTCTGGTAGAGTCTTTGCGTAATACAAGGAGTAGGTCCTTGACTTCCTCTGGCAGGTTGAGGTTAGCAAGCATTAGGCCTTCAACAGTCATGCTGTCAGGTGTAGGGAATGGATGTAGGGACAGAGAAGCATCCCGTTGTCCTGATAGAGGAGATCAGGTACACATCCCAGGTTGAGTGACTGAGTCGGCGCCAGGCAAAGAAGCAGAGGGAACCACGGTTGACAGGGCCAAAGGGAGCTATGAGATTATGGAGCACCTGTCGACCTGTAGTTTGAACAGAACGCATAGAGCAGACCCTGCCCCCAGTGTAGAAAGAAGGCATCCAGTGCCTGAACCCTGGAGCAGAAGAGAGGAAGCTGTGTGTTTTGCAGAGGTGCAAAAAGATCTATGAGTGGGGTTCCCCACATCTGGAAGATCCAAGCAGCCATCTCCCAGTGAAAGGTCCATCTGTGTGGGAGGAGGATATGACTTAGTCTGCCCGCAAGGACATTGAGTTCACCTGGGAGGGACACTGCTCTGAGGTGAATCCGGTGCGATATGGCAAAGGACCACAGGTGAAGCACTTCCTCACAGAGTGGACAGGACCCAGTCTCTCCCTGCTTATTCATGTAGAACATGGCAATCTGATTGTCCATTCTGTCTAGAACAGGTTGCCCTGAAAGTTGGGGTTGAAAAATCCGAAGAGCATTTGTCAGTGCTCGTAGTTCTAGCAAGTTGATCTGCATGGCAGATTCCTGTTGTGTCCACAGTCCCTGTGTGGTTAAGTTGTTGAGATGCACTCCCCAACCCAGCTTGAAAGCATCTGTCATCCAAGTGCATAGAGATGGAGGCATCTGAAAAGGTGACCAGATGAGGTGGTTTTGAGGGAAACATGAGTAAGTTTTGAGAGACTTGATCAGTTGAGGGGTGATGTGGATCTTGTCTCTGAGTCGGCCCTTCAGTTGTGACCATTGGGAAGACAGAGTCCAATGTGCTTGTAGCCGTCGCATGTGCAACTGAGCGTAAGGGACCACTTCAACTGTGGAGTCCAAGTGACCCAAGAGCCATAACAACTCTCAAGCTGTGACGTGTGTCTGCTTTTGCAGTTGCTCTGCCAGCTCGATGAGGTGGGCACAGCAATCCTGTGTAAGAAAAACCTGAGCCTGCTGGGTATCGAAAAATGCTCCAATGAACTCCAGTTGTTGGGTTGGAGTGAGCTGAGATTTTGGAAAGTTTATGACAAAGCTGAGGTGTTGGAGCACCATGATGTTGCAATGAAGAGAGAATCTTACCTCTTGAGGGGAGTCTCCCCTGATTAATCAAGCATCTAAGTGAGAAATTTCAGGTCACATCTGAAGCATAGAATTAGTTGGGCTGAGAAGTTTACATGTGCAATCACCTTGATCCAATAAATGGTATCACAACCTACAGTGGATGCAGGTCAAATTATTTAACTTATAATTTCAAAAGGATGCCTTTAGCCATCAAATACTGATGAATTGATGTGATGTGTCCTGTTCGTTTGTGAGCTATAAAATAAACTTAACTATGGCACTCATTTTGAAGCATTACACAGGTCTGCAAAAAAATTTTTTTCAAGAGCTGTTTTGGTTATTCCACGTAATCTTTATGTTTTTTGGTGTGCTGAATCCGAAAATGACCTCCATTTTGTCATAGGACATCACGTTTCCTGACAATTTAGGTAACTATGTTAAATAAGGCAATACCTCAAAATAAATGGAAATAGACTTATAAAATTAAAGTTTTATTACAATATTTTCATGAAAATCCTTTTTTGAACTGAAATGAGATCACCTACACACACTAAACTCGATTGTTCTTCCTTGTGAGGCTCCTCTTGGTGCATTTACGCTTGTGAGTAGCATCTGGAATGTCTCTCTGAAGCATCCAACAGTAGTCTGCCATCATTGTAATGCTCCATTTTCCCTGGTATCTCCTTTTCCATCTCTTTAATGTCTTGGTGGAATCGTTCACCTTGTTCCTCACTCACAGCTCCCAAATTTTCAGGAAAGTAGTCAAGGTGGGACTGGAGGAAATGCATTTTCAAACTCATCAGGCAACCTAAAGCTAGAAATGCTTTCAGCATTTGTCCGACGACCTTTTCGTAGTGAGGATCTTTGTTATTGCCTAAACATTTCTGTACAACTTATTTAAATGCAATCCACCCTTCTTTTTGAGGATCCGTCATGGTACTGAAACTCTTCATCAGCTATAAGCCTTCTAATGTCTGGTCCGACAAACACACCTTCCTTCAATTTTGCCTCCAACAGGTCTGGAAACTTGGTGACTAAGTATTTGAAGCATTCTCCATCTCTTGGAAGTCATTTTACGAATTGCTTCATCAATCCAAATTTTATGTGGAGAGGTGCTAGAAGAACTTTATGGGAAGGTACCAAAGTTTCTCGGAGGACATTTTTTTCACCGACTGTTAGCACCCTCGGCTGCCAACTCTTCTTGGTCCAGTGATTTTGTCGGTCTCGACTGTCCCATTGACACAGAAAACAAGGATATTTGGCATAGCCAGCTTATTGCCTGAGCAACATGCACAAGACCTTCAAGTCCCTACACACTTGCCAACCATGGTCTTCATATTTAAGTTTACGAAGAACCAATTCCAAGTTCTCGTAGGTTTCCTTCAAGTGTACGGAATGACCTACAGGTATGGAAGCGTAAAAATCGTTGTGGAGTAAAACTTCTTTGAGACTTCTTTTTGAAGAATCTATAAAAAGACGCCATTGCTCTGAATCATATTGAATTTTAAATTGACCCATCAGACCTTCGACATCGATGCAATAAACTAACTTGTCTTCCTGGGCGAAGTAAGGAACGAACTCCTTTTCACGATGTCTGAACCATGAAGATGACACTCCTGGCAACAATAAATTCCTGCTTTTCAGCCTTGATCCGAGTAACTCAGCGGCATCTTTGGGAAGATTCAAATCTCTTACCAAATCATTCATTGCCTCCTGAGTAAACAATTTTGGTCTTGTATCATCTTCAAAGTCAGAACTTGATTCGTCATCTGGTTCAGGTATGACTTCACCTTCATCGGAGCTAGGTATCTCTCCCAAGGTAGCAGGGGGCTTGGGTACTGGTATATCTGTGTCATGGGGGATGGGACGAATTGCCAAGTGAAGCTTGGGGTATGAAATGGAATGCTTCCATTTGGAATTAAACCCTTTCACATCGCATGAACAAAAGTAACAGTAGTCACTACGGTTCTTTTGCTCTCGCCATACCATAGGAATCCCATAACGGAAAGATTTTTTCTTACTCTTGAACCAGTTTCGGAGGTCCTCAACACACCGTTTGCACATTTTATGAGGCGCCCAGACTTTATCTTGATCTCCCATTTTTAGTCCAAAGTATGCAAAGTATACTTTTATCACAAAGTCTGTAATATTCTGCTGTTGCTTCAACACTGTATATTCACCACAGATGAAACAGAAACTGTCTGGCGAATTAATACACTTTCGCGGAGCCATAACATAACGGTTGAAGAATGACGAGCTAACACGAATTGCGATGAAAAAGTGTGAACAGCCTAGAACCAAGAACCTGATGATTCATGCACAAGTGTGGCATGCAGGAGAGAGCAGCTCTGTGTCTGTACACGAAACGTCACAGTGCTGGCCACGCCCCCCTGCGCTGACTGGAGCTGCTGCTATCTGCCCTGTGTCTCCCTCCCACTGGATTCTTCAGGAAAGATTAACCCCTTCTACCATTAGAAGCACGGACTTAAAACTTGCTTAGCTTATGTATATATTGCTGACCATCAGATTTACAGTGCTATATTTTTTTTACATAACTCGGACAACCCCTTTAAGGTTTTTTTGCCATTTTATATCTTAAATGCACTTATGTGAATTAATTAATAGTAATTTGAAAAAATTTGATAAATTTGAAGACAATTTTGCATGTTGTGGCAAATCATGACGTCTAGGAATTTTTTCAATATTTTGTTTTCAGCACACCAAAATACATGGAAATTAGATGAAAATAATCAAACAGCTTTTTAGTCGCAGATCTGTGTTATCCTTGTAGGTTACTGGTGAAAGGGATTATGTCTTACATATGTACAGCACTATACAAATAAATAATTTGACCTTCCTCCTTCTCTTTCCTAACTCCCCCTTTCTTGACTCTGTTCCCCGCTTTCTGCCTTCTTGCTGTCCTGTAATTTAATGGCATTCTTTTACTCTCCCACAGCACATTTTATTGTAAACTGCCCAGATGCTACTGAGGACATTATATAAAATGGAATAAAGAATAAGTAAGGAAAGACGAATATGCCTAAGGTGCATAGATAGGCAGCGCCTACTGCCATGCATTTGGTGAAGACCCTTGGAGCAGAAGCTATACCGAAGGGGAGAACCCTGTATTGATAAAGATTTCCCTAAAACACGAAGTGCAGATACTGTCTGTACGAAGGATGTATTAGTATATGCGTGAATGCCTCTGAGGTCTAGAGAATATAGCTATTCATGTCTCTGGAGGTATGTCTGAAGAGTTCCTAGGGGAATCATTTTGAATTTTTCTTGAACCAGAAACTTGTTTAGATCTCAGATTTAAGATGGGTCTGAATCCTCCTGTTTTCTTTGGGATAAGAAAATATGGAGAGTAGAAGCCCATCCTTTCTTAAGGAGGAGGAGGAAACCCTTTATATGGTACCCTGGGACAACAGGGTGGTCACTTCTTCTTTCAAGAGTGCTTTGCAGGGGTTGTGTGGGATAATCCTCTGCGAAGCTGGGGGGGGGGGGGGGAGATTTTGAAGTGAAGCTGATAAACCCTTTGGACAATCTGGAGTGTCCACTGCTCTGATGTTATGAGGTCCCACCTGTGGGCATAATGGCAAAGTCTGCCTGCTATGTGGAGGGGCTGGGGCCTTTCCAGAGGCAGAATGGCAATGCACTCTAAGAAAGAGTCAAAAATCAGGCACAGGTGGCTATGCGGCTGGTTGAGACTTAGGAGTCTTTGGCTTCTTAGGTTGTCTAGGACTCTGCTGTTTCTGCTATGGAAGTTGTTGCTGATAGGCAGCAGAAGGCTGATAAGAAGGATAGCATCTCTTCTTTTTAGGATAGAAAGATTTCTTGGGAAAAAACTCTGTTTTGGAGGGGTCAGCCATTTTCCTGGAAAGACGTTTTAAGGCGAGATCATCTGTTTTGATCTCCCCTGCCTTTTACCTCCATTCCTTGCCAAAAAGGTTTTTCCCAGTACATGGAATATTGGCTCATTTATCTTGAACCCATTGTTCAAGGTTGGATGCTTGTAACCAGGCCATCCTACAAGCCCCAATGCAGACTGCTGAAGCTCTGCTTGTTGATTCAAAGGCATCAAAAGAGGCCTTGGTGAGAAACTTGGAAGTGTTCTGGCTTTGCTTGATGACTATCTGAAAAGCACCTCTCTTATCGTCAGAAAGGAGAGGAGAGAAAGTTTCTAGATCCCTGATAACAGCCTTCAGAAACATGCCTATGTATCGCATGTAAGAATTTACTCTGGAGGCTAACATGCATGCCTGGAAGCATTTTCGGCCAAAGGCATCGAGTGTCCGGGAATCTCTGTCAGGTGACGTGGATGAATGATTCTTAGAGCTCTTAATTCAGCGCATCGCTGATTCCACCACTATTGATGGCATGGGAGCTGAGGTTTCTGAAAGCCTGGGCACTCTGGTGCTCGGTACATAGTATCAAGTCTCTTACTGACAGGCAGAACCATGAGCAGGGCCTCCCACATGCAGAACATTAGGTCCTGCGGGATACAATGCACTGGTACTGTAATGGCCTCTGTAGGCGTTTTAAGATATTGAATATCTGAAATTACTCTGCCTTTGGATCTTTCTCAGAGGCTACTGTAATGGCAAGCACTGCAACCATATCCCGGATGAGGTCCTGAAAGGACATATCCTCTGGAGGGGACTGACCGCTCTTGAGGGGCTGAAGGGTCTGAAGGGATGTCTTGAAGGTCTCGGGAACCGAGTGAACCCCGTCAAATTCTGAAGAACTAGAATCTGAGTCCAGTAAGAAATCAAAGAATTGGCGATCCTTGGTTCAACCTCGATGCTTCATAGACGAAGGTTGATGCCGATACTTGGGAGGTATCGGAATAGAGTGTCTGTTGGACACCAGGGGATATCAATCGGTTCTAACAAGGATACAGACAAAGCTGTTTCAAGGGCTGGCATTGGCCCTGAAAAGTTTGGTTGGAGACCCGGTACTGAAGCCTGCACTCCCGGAGCTCTCGATGTTATCAGTATCGAGGCCGCTAGGAGTGCTGCCAAACTCCTCTTAAGGGCTAGCATGGACTCACCTACAGGGCTGTGCACCACCATCAACTCTCCAGAGGCTGATGCCAAGAGTGTGTCCCAGAGCCCCACTTGTGCTTTGGAGAAGAAATCCTCCTGCCTGGGCTGTTTAGCTGGCCAGTCTGCATCGGAAGCACCTCTAGGGCAGTCTCCATGTTTATGTTCTCTGGCCTCTGCATTGGCTCCACTGACTGACCTTTTCAATGCCTTGTTGGAGTCGGGAGTAGTGCCAAAGGACTGGAGAGAAGCTCATGTGGTGCCTTTACACAAAAGCGGAAGTAAGGATGTGGTTGAAAACTACAGGCCGGTTAGTTTAACTTCAGTGGTGAGCAAATTATTGGAAGCGCTGCTGAAAGAGAAAATAGTGAGGTTTCTGGAGTCCAGCGGATTACAGGATCCGAGACAGCATGGATTCACCAGAGGCAGGTCTTGTCAGACAAATCTGATTGATTTCTTTGACTGAGTGACCAGGGAGTTGGACCGAGGAAGAGTCCTAGATGTGGTATATTACATTTAAGTAAAGCCTTTGACACAGTTCCTCACAGGTGACTTATAAATAAACCAAGTACACTAGGGATGGATCCTAAAGTTACTTCTTGGGTTAGAAATTAGTTGAGTGGGAGGCGAGAAAGGGTACAGATAAATGGAGCTCACTCTGAGGAGGAGGTTACCAGTGGTGTGCTCCAGGGATCTGCCCTTGGTCCGATTCTTTTTGACATTTTGTTAGTGATATAACGGAAGGGCTGTAGGGCAAGGTTTGTCTCTTTACGAATAATAACAACATCTGCAATAGAGTAGACACCCGGGAATGGAGGAGTGGCCTAGTGGTTGGGGCAAGGTACCTCATACTGGAAGGTCGAGGGTTCAAATCCCACTAGAGGACAGCAACCTTGGGCCGGAAGGACTGGGGTTTCTAGTCCCACAGATGCTCCTTGTGGTCTTGGGCAAGCCACTTAACCCTCTATAGCCCATGTTCCCTGTAAGTATTAGCGTATGTGTCTCATATCCCCACGTGTTAAATGTATCTCCCAATTGTGTTGTGACCACTTTGATTGAAGGATAAGGAGGAATACAAAACTGTCTAAATAAAAAATAAAATGAAAAATAGTTAACATGAGGAGGGATCTAGCTAAGCTTGAAAAATGGTCTAGAATTTGACAGCTGAGATTTAATGTTAAAAAATGCAAGGTCATGCATTTGGGCTGCAGCAATCCAAGGGAGCAATATAGTATAGGGGGTGAAGTACTTTTGTCCACTAAAGAAAAGTGGGACCTAGGCATGATTGTGTCTGATGATCTTAAAGTAGCTAAACAGGTAAAAAAGGCGACAGCAAAAACTAGAAGGATGCTTGGGTGCATAGGGAGAGGAATGAACAGCAGAAGAGAGGTGGTGACAGTGCATCTGTATAAGTCTTTGGTGCGACCTCATTTGGAGTAGTGTGTGCAATTCTGGAGACCGCACCTTCAAAAGGATATAAACAGGCTGGAGTCAGTACAGAGGGTGGCTACTAAAATGATTAGTGGTCCTCATTATAAAGCATATGAGGACAGATTTAAGGATCTTAATATGTACACTTTAGAGGAAAGGCAGGATAGAGGTGATATGATTGAGATGTTTAAATACCTCAGTGGCATAAATGCACAGGAGGAGAGCCTCTTCTGAAAGCAAGCTCTGCTACAAGGGGACATGGGATGAGGGTGAAAGGGGATAGATTCAGGAATGACATGCGGAAATATTTTTTACGGAAAGAGTAGTGGATCCATGGCATAGTCTCCTAGTGGAGGTGGTAGAGTTGAGGACACTAATCTGAATTCAAAGAAGCATGGGACAAACACAGAGGATCGCTAAAGGAAAAAAGGGGACTGTTGTAGTGGCTGATATGAAAGGACAGGCTAGATAGGCCATGTGGTCTTCTTCTGTCATCATGTTTCTATGTTTCAATCTGTTCAACACTCTCCTGCATGATTAATCTTCCAGCAGCATCATTATGCTCATATTAACCCTCTTCTAAGTCACTTCATTGGCTCCCTATCCATTTCCACATCCAGTTGAAACTTCTCCTGCTGACCTATAAGTGCATTCACTCTGCAACTCCTCACTACCTTTCCTCTCTCCTACACTCCTCCTCCGCTTTTCTGGCAAATTGCTTCTATCCGTGCCCTTCTCTTCTATTGCTAACTCTAGACTTCACTCCTTTCACCTTGCTGCTCCTTATGCCTGGAACAAACTACCTGAGTCTGTATGTTAGGCTTCATCTCTGGCTCTTTTCAAATCCAGGCTAAAAAAACTCACCTCTTCGCTGCCGCTTTCGGATCTGGATTCGCCTTATCTCCTTTGTGTTTTCCTACCATTCCCCCTAGATGTATTCTATGTCTACAGCTACTATGTTGACTGTTGACTAGATTGTAAGTTCTGATGAGCAGGGACAGTCTTTACATGCGTCTGTGCAGCGCTATGTACGTCTTGTAGCACTATACAAACGATCAGTAGTAGTAGTAGGGAAGGCAAGCACACAGGCGCAGTGGAGTGCTCCGAAAAGCTTTCCTATTGGATGCTGGGGAGCGTTCCCGTGTGGGCTCCGTCGGTGCCGTCACCCATATGTGAAGACTGCACTCCTGCTTGTTCCTGGGACTGCAAGTGACACATAGATACAGACTACAGGACTGGCAGAGTATGGGTGGTGACACACCCTACATCACCACAAGAGGTACAGCACCAAACTGCAGCTATATATAAATGAGAGAAAAGCAGAAAGAGTCCCAGGAAAGATATTGCAGATGGCACCCACACTTATTTCCGGACTCCCTAAGCACTTCAGGAAGGCACTTAACATAAAAGAATCCTCCACCACATTTCCTCTTTGGGTGATAAAGGGTGCTACATTGTTCAGAAACCACAGACAAGAACAAACATCTATGACAAACACAAAGTGATGCCCATACAATCATCATAAGAAGTCCATTTAAGTGCTATTTCAGCTTCTTTAAAGCCTTTGAATGGGCAGCCTATTTCCTCTCATAGCGAGATTTATGAGGGGCCTTCTTCTAACTAAGCCTCCCATTAGGCCACCACCAGTGGCATGGGACCTGAATCTGGTTCTTGGGCAGCTCATGAAGCTGCCTTTTGAACCTTTAGCTACTACCTCCTTGAAATTCCTTTCCTGGAAAGTTCTCTCTCATTGCAATTACATCAGCACGTCGCATCAGTGAATTGCAAGCATTAGTTGCTGATCCTCCTTATACGAGGTTCCATCATGATAAGGTAGTCCTTAGGACTCATCCACACTTTATGCCAAAGGTGGTCTCACCTTTTCATTTAAACCAAGCAGTTTACCTGCCTGTATTTTTTCCAAGGCCTCATGCTTCAAATGCAGAAAGGAATCTTCATACTTTGGACTGTAAAAGAGCACTTGCTTTTTACTTACAAAGGACACAGCAACACAGAAAATCCTTCTCATTTGGGACTTCCAGTCTCCAAGAGAACATTGTCCAACTGGATTGCACAGTGTATTTCTTTTACCTATCAGAGTAAGAACCTTTCTCTGGAAGGCCATGTCATAGCTCACAATGTGAGAGCCATGGCAGCCTCAAGGGCTCATCTACACTCTGTGTCTATTGATGACATCTGTCGAGCAGCTACTTGGGCCTCGGTTCATACCTTCACAGCCCATTACTGCTTAGACAAGGACTCCCGCCAGGATGCCTTGTTTGGTCAGGCTGTTCTACAACACCTGTTCCATACTTAATCAACTCCTACCCACCATTCCTGGTAGGATGCCAGAGATCCATGGGGGGAAGTGGAGCCCTTTCACATGGGCACACAACGTCTGGGGTCTCTCCCTGGCATCTGTAGCTAGGGAGTCCCCATATGTGAAGACTACATTCCTGCTTGTTCCTGGAGATAGCATAGTTACTCACCTGTAACAGGTGATCTCCGGGAACAGCAGGAATTTAGTCTTCACAACCCACCCACCTCCCCTAGGAGTTGTATCTCTTTTTTCTTTTCTTTCCCTCTCTCTCTCTCTTTGTCTCAGCTTTAAAACTCAACTGGAGAGAGAGGCAGTTGGGAAAGGTGGGAAGGCAGCACGCAGGTGCTGTGGGATGCTCCCAAAAGCTTTCTATTTGGACGCTGGGGAGCGTTCCCGCGCAGGCTCCGTCGGTACTGACGATACCCATATGTGAAGACTAAATTCCTGCTGTTCATGGAGATCACCTGTTACAGGTGAGTAACCATGCTATCTCCAGGAACAAGCAGGAATGTAGAGTTAAAATGATGACACACTCTTAAAAGAACATTAGAGGAAATGGTGCATATTCTGTTTCTGCAGTTATTACCAAAAGTTTTGCATTGTATTACAAAAGGTGCTCTTTCCTCTGGCCATCTCTCTCCTTGCACATCTTCATGCATTAAAGTAGATGCACCGATGATAAATATAAAGGCCCAAGGCCATCTTTCATCACCATCATCTTTCCATGAAATCACTTTATGACTTTTAAACCATGCATTGATTGAGCAACCCAATCAACAATTTACCTATTATGTTCAATGCCATCCATTGTTTTATTTTACACTGACCTAGTGAAGGGCCTGACTCTCAAATGCTAGTTATTAGGTTAATGCAGTCAAAACAGTTACTGAGAATTTTCCTGCTGGCACTGGTTCAGCACATGTAGCTGCGGTCCAGCTCGCCTGTGATTCTCATACACCAGGCATTATCTGAGCAATGCTTGCGCACACACAGGCAGGAAGAGGGAGGTGCTGGTTGATCTACCCATGATGTTCTAAGCTAGTGAACCTTCTCCCTCAAGAACAGTGCTGTTTATTAAAATTCTGCCTCAAAACATAAAAAAACAGTTTACATAAAAATTATTTAACAGAACAGAAAAGGAAAACTCCAAAAAATCCAGCATGCATCTCTTCCCCACAAGTGCAGTTCATCCCTCCCTTCTCCCGAATATTCATCAGCATGTGAGAAAAATACCTTACAGGACGTACTCTGAACTTTGAAGACTATCTCAGCTCTAAGGTACAGTGGTAGAGAATTCCACAGAGCTGGGGTCAAGTGATAAAAAGCAGATTAAGGTATACACTCGAGTCATACCTGACACTGTAGATATTACTGACAGAATGCAAAGCTCTTCCTGGTACATTAAGTAATAGCAAGTCAGACAAGTATACTGGGTAACCAAAGTAAAACACTTTGGAGCATGTTTACTAAATCACGCCCCCAAGGTAGTGTGGGGTTAGAGCAGGGCCCCAATGCTAAAAACCCCATGTTACCTTGGCAGCAAGTATCGGGGAGGGGACTGGGCAAAAGAAGGTCGTTCCTGAAATGTCATGACTAGCACAGGGGTTAATGACCCACACTAATCATGTTTGGCACCAATAGTGCAAATGCAACTAACGCCACCTCAATGGGTGGTGTTAGTTGCACCTGCGCCCAGTCTTCATGGTGCCACATAGCTTCTCTGTGATAACTGCATGAGGATGGATGTACTCGCCCCCCCGCAGCTAATGACAAGCCCTGAGCTGGTAACAGCCCACACGTTACAAGTATTTTTTTTTCAGTGCCATCAAGACAGTGCTGACTGCTGGCAACCCAGCTGCCTCTGGGTTTTCTTGGCAATGTATCACCAGAAATAGATTGTCAGGCCTTTTCTTCCGAAGCAATAGAGGGCAAAGTGACTTGCCCAAGGTCACATGGAATGCCAGTGGGAATCAAACCCTTGATCTTCTGGATACAAGGCAGTTGACCTAACCACTAGGCTTAGTAAATATGCCCCTTTGTATATTACAGTCAAACCTCGGCTTTCGTTGGCCCCGGTTTTCGTCGGTTTCGGTTTTCGACGTCTTTTCTGACTGAGATCTTGTCTCGGTTTTCGTCTATCGCCTCGGTTTTCGTACTACAATACATACACCCTCGCGCTGGTCTGCATACACTGCCTGCCCAGTCCCGGCAGCACTACCCCCCCCCCCCCCCCCGGACTCACCGATCGCGTGTGCCAGATCTGAAAACCAAAATACAGTACTGTACAGTACTGCAATATATACACCTTCGCGCTGGTCTGCATACACTGCCTGCCCAGTCCCGGCAGCACTACCCCCCCGGACTCACCGATCGCGTGTTGAGATGCGAAAGTCAGGTGAGCAACATCCTCGAGCCAGAGATGCAAGGATTGCACAGAGAGGAAGGCAGTTTAAACAATTTGTCTGCCAAAAATACCTCTGGAGCACCATCTTGTGGCCAGAAGTGGGATTGACTCTCTATGAAATGTATTTTTTGTGAATATTTTTGGGTGTCTGGAACGGATTAATTGAATTTACATTATTTCCTATGGGAAATATTGCTTCGGTTTTCGTACGTTTCGGTTTTAGTCAGACTTCTTAGAACGGATTAATCATGAAAACCGAGGTTTGACTGTATTTTATATTGGCTATATGATATGACACTGAAAACCAGCTATGTTCCTTCAATGGAGGGATAATTCAATCAAATTTATGACTTTGGCTAGTAACTTGGTTGTCTTCAAATGGTATAGAATATGGTAAAGAGCCAACTGATTAAGATCATTATATACTGAATTACAATAATCAATTCAATTAATTACAAGGGAAAGGATAGTAGTGCTGCCTTATCCAGAGAAGATCTAATGCACAAATATGTCAAAGCAACCAAACAAGATTTCACTATTATTTTAATTTGTAAGTCACAGACAAGTTGAAAATCGATAGGACACCAAACACCTTTAATGCTGACACCACTGGTAATGGATGCCCATAATTGGAGTATCACCAGGGCCAGTAGGATGGCCAGTTACCCACATTGCTCACAGTTTCAAGAGATTCTCTAATCTTTTTGCAATTGTGACCAAGTACGGACACATCTAGGTAATAAGGCTCCGCATATGCAACTAATACCAGGAGACTGTGTAAGCAAGGCCGTGGGGGGTGGGGTGAATCAAGAATATATTGCAGAGAACCTGCGACCATACTGAGCCCTGTGGCACTTCACAAGCTATGGGTTATCTCTCAGACTTGTCTGAATGAAAAGTAACAGTAGGATCAGTCAATGAGAAATGACTAATACCCCTCCACCCAGCCCTAACTGCTTCAAGTGCTCCAATAATAAATTGTAATCAACTAAATCAAATGCAGAGTAGAGATCCAGTGAGACCATGAATGATAGTTTCCCTTATTCCTAGTACCCTTGTAATTCACTCTGGCTTGTTTTGGTACTGAGCTTTTCCCAAAAACAGATTAGCATGGGGTACTGTCAGACGGCTGCCTGGGTGAGAATCTTCACAGTCTTGACAAGTGCATATCTCTATATGATTTGCAAGGTATTGTGGACAATGTAGTTCATTCACACCAGACACAGCTGCTGACAATAATTTAGTTGTGCTCTTGGGTAAAGCCAATAAGATATTTATTTATGGGGTTATTTCTCCCAACACAGATATGCTTGGTAGCACATAAATTAGGTTACTTGCTTTCAGTGTTAATTTGGAAAAACAAAGTCAAAATCAGGAAAACAACAAATGAAAAGCCACAAAGCAAGAAACAAACTGTCCTTTTCAGGTTAACTTCTGATTACTTCCCACATAGATACAGAAGTGATTCTCTCCTAGCTCACAAGCAATTAGGTAAGGCTTAATTGCTAGCAGTTACCAGCTGAAACCCCTTAGCTGGCTTGCCTTCCACTGTGTAGGTCAAATCCTGCTTCAGAAGCTTTTCTGTGTAGATTAAAGAACAAATTTGTATTTCTTTGTGATGGTTGCTGTACTTTATAACAGAAAGTTACCAACGGAGTTTAGATAGAGAGCAGTCCATATAAACAGGATCCTCATCTGCTATTATTCCCCCTTGTTCAACAAGCATGGGTTCAATATCATGGATTGGCACAGATGAATCTCTCAATGGAGCATTTTCAGGAGAATACTTGTTTCCCTGCTGTCTTTCAAGGTTATAGCTAGGGCATAGATCAGTGTTCATACCTGAGCTTCCATTGCTGCTAGAGTTCCTCTCTATATAGCCTGGCCAGTATGTAGTCCAGTTCTTATGTCCAGCCTTCCAATCCAGATCCCTGGACACTGGATCTCTCTTCACATACCTTCTGGCACAGGTCTTAGGGTCCCTTCCACGTGCAGCCGTCTCCCTCACAGGTAGCCTCTGGTGATTCCTAGCTCTGCAGCTCCATTCCTCTGGCTTTCCCCAGTCCAATGGTGTATGCTGGCCCTTGAAATGCCTCCCAGTATACGTACTGCTTTGGACTCTTCTAGACCTCTCAAAGGCTTTTCTCTTCTTTCTTCCAAAGGGTCTCTTTCCCTCTCTGTCCGTCCGGTTTGGCTTCTGCTTCTGATGATCCTTCAGATGAAACTGATGATCAAACTCAAGCTGATTCTCAGGATACTGAGGACAATTCTCTGGATATCCAAGGTGATCATGAAGATGGTCATCTGTAGATTAAACTCTACTCTTATTCTGCTTAGATGAGTGATCCTCCCTAACACAGCGCAGCTGTGCTGAATCAGGCCCTGCCCTTTGAGATGAGTGCTTAGGGATTACCTCATAGCCCTCCTGATTGAACACACGTTTCCCCACTTCAGCTCCTCTAATGGCTGTTGGAAACCTGGTGCATTCTGGGACTGGTAGTCTTTTATGGGAAAATTCTGTTTTCTTATTTCTACCAGAACTGACAGGTTGCTTGTTTAGAGTCACTTCACCTTTTCTATAGCTCCTTCCTGAGCTATGATAAGCTTCCTTATCACAGTACAAACATTCTTATTCACAAAATCTCTTAGTTGCAAACACACTGCAATTTCTATAATCTTAGCTATAAAAGGAATATTAGAAATGGCCTGTATTTATCAGGGAATGAAGGATCCAAGTTCCTGTTTTTAAAAATAGGCCTGTTGTTGTTAAGTGCCGTCGAGTCGGAGTCGACTCATGGCGACCCTCTGGATAGCTATCCTAAATTGTGTTCGGTCTTCAGTCAGGCGGCTCATTGTTGACAGACTGGTACCCGTAGCTGCTGTTATTGTAGCAATCCATCTCATTGCTGGCCTTCCTCTTTTGCGTTGACCTTCTATCTTGCCAAGCATGATGTCTTTCTCTAATGATCTCTCTCTTCGCATGATGTGTCCGAAGTATGAAAGTCGAAGTCTTGTCATCTGAGCTTCTAAAGAAAGCTTAGGTTTGATCTCCTCTAGTACCGACTGGTTTGTTCTTCGGGCAGTCCATGGTATACACAGTATTCGCCGCCAGCACCATAATTCAAAGGCATCAATTTTCTTCCTGTCTGTCTTTTTCACTGTCCAGCTTTCACATCCATATGATGTTATTGAAAATACCATGGCTTGAACAAGTCGAATCTTTGTATGGAGAGAAACATCTCTGCTCTTGAGAATCTTATCTAGGTCTTTCATAGCCATTCTGCCAAGAGCAATGCGTCGTCTGATTTCTTGACTGCTTGTTGCTTCTTTATTGATAGTTGATCCAAGTAGGTTAAAGTTGTTCACGATTTCAATTTCTTCTCCTTCAACGATGAACCTGTTGATTATGCCAGTTGTCATGATCTTTGTCTTCTTTACATTAAGGTGCAGGCCAATTTTGAGACTATGTTCTTTGATTGTGAGAAGCAAATGTTTCAGATCATCTTCAGTTTCAGCCAGTAATGTGGTATCATCAGCATAGCGAAGGTTGTTGATGAGTCTTCCACCAATCTTCACACCTCTGTTGTCTTCATACAGTCCTGCTTCTCTGATGATTTGTTCTGCATATAAATTAAACAGGTAGGGGGAAAGTATGCAGCCTTGTCTTACACCTTTGCTTATTTTAAACCATTCTGTTTCTCCTTGTTCCGTTCGAACTGTTGCTTCTTGATCAATGTACAGATTACGCAAGAGAACGATCAGGTGTTCTGGTATACCCATGCTTCTTAATGTGGCCCAGAGTTTCTCATGGTTTACACAGTCAAAAGCCTTGCTATAGTCGATAAAGCACAAATAGATATCCTTTTGGTATTCTTTAGTCTTTTCAAGGATCCATCTCACATCCGCAATGATGTCTCTCGTTCCTCGCCCTTTCCTGAAACCTGCTTGCACTTCAGGTAGTTCTTGTTCTAGGTATGGCTGTAGTCTCTTTTGAATAATCTTCAGTAGAATCTTGCTGGCATGTGGGATCAGAGCGATTGTGCGATAATTTCCACAGTCAGTTGGATCACCTTTCTTTAGTATCGGTATAAACACAGATCTTTTCCAGTCAGTTGGCCATGATGTTGTCTTCCATATTTCTTGGCAGAGCCTTGTAAGTACGGTAACAGCTGCATCAGATTGCTGCAATACTTCTATGGGAATGCTATCAATGCCTGGTGCTTTGTTCTTTGATAAGGCTTTCAATGCTGCTTCAACTTCTTCTTTCATCACCAATGGTTCCTGATCATAAGGTATAGGTTGAAACGGCTGTTGGTCCACTTGATCTTTATCATATAAAAACTCTGTATATTCCTTCCACCTTTTCTTGATCTTCTCAGCATCATTCAACATAGAACCTTGAGCATCTTGTAACATTCCAATTCGAGGCTGGAACTTTTTCTTTAACTCTCGCAGCTTTAGGAAAGCCGATCTTGTTCTTCCTCTAATAGTTTCTGCTTCTAGGCCTAACAATGTTTTATTTTCATGCCTTTGGTAATGCCCCAGACTCCAAACTATTACTTACCACCGCCAATATAAATAGGTACAAGTCTCATAATGAGCTCTTCTAAATAATAGATGGCAAAAGGTCAAGATATGGTTTAGCAGGGTTTAAAGATGCTATGATCTTAAACACCAGTGTGGAAACTGGCTTAAAAGAAACCCAAGATGTCAGGTCAACAGACCAATTCCTTGGTGGTTGGCCATTCATCACCTACCCCACCCTCTCCCTTAAAACCATCTAGGAGACGCGGACTATGATCACACCATACGCTGCATGACGACATGGCACTGGATTCTGCCTGAATACTCATTTGCTTCTTTAAAAAAAAAAGAGAAAATAATGCAGATAAAGACCATAAGCCCATCCATAAGAACTATAAAACTTTACAATCCCTTCCTCTCCCACAGAAATGCTCTGCACTTGTCCCATATTTTCTTGAATTCAGATACAGCCCTTCTCTTTGTCACCTCCACTAGGAAGCTGTTCCATGCATCCGACAACCTTTCCATAAAGGAATATTTCCACAGATCACTCCTAAATCTATTACCTTTCACCTTCATCCTATGGCCCCTCATTCCACAGCTTCCTTTCAATTCAAACAGGATCAACTCTTGTGCAGTTATACCATGGGGGTATTTAAATGTCTCTTACCGTATCTCCCCTCCCCACCTTTCCTCCAAAGTAAACATATTGAGATCTTCAAGTCTATCTCCACACACTATCACAGAGACCACTGACCATTTTAGTAGCCACTCTCTGCACCAACTCCATCCTATTTATATTCTTTTAAAGATGTGATCTTCACAATTGTACAGTACTACAAATTTTTCCTGCTGGCCATTCCTTTCCTTATGCACCAAAGCATCCTTCTGGCTTTTGCCATCACCTTTTCAACCTATTTGGCCACTATGATCAGATATGATCACCTCCTAGTTTTGTTTCATGCACTGAAGTGGGACTGGATGGATACATCCCAGGATACTGAACGAGCTCACAGAGGTTCTGGCAGGGCCTTTAAAGGATGTTTTTAATAGATCCTTGGAGACGGGAGAGGTTCCGCAGGACTGGAGAAGGACTGATGTGGTATCTTTTCACAAAAGTGGTAATAGGGAAGAGATGACAAACTATAGGCTGATAAGCCTTACCTCTGCAGTGGGAAATGTAATGGAGGCACTCTTGAAAGAAAGAATAGTGAACTTTCTAGAAACCAATGGATTGTATGATCTGAGGCAACATGATTTTACCAGGGGAAGGTCATACCAAACAAATCTGGTTGAGTTCTTTGACTGGGTGACCAGAGAACTAGATCAAGGGCATGTGATTGATGATATACCTAGATTTCAGCAAAGACTTTAATACTGTTCCTCATAGGAGGCTTATCAATAAAATGAGCAGGCTGGGGATAGGTCCCAAGGTGGTGAACTGGATCAGAAATTGGTTGACAGACGACAGAAAGTAGTGATAAACGGAACTCACTCAGAAGAAAGGAAAGTGCATATTGGCGTATCTCAGGGATTGGTCCTGGGACAGATACTGTTTAATGTAGTTGTGAGCGATATTGCTGAAGGACTGAAATAAAAAGTTTGCCTTTTTGCAGTTGAGATGAAAATTTGCAACAGAGTTAACATTTCTGAGGGAGTGGACAACATGAGGAAAAATCTACAAAAGCTGGAAGAATGGTCTAATGCTTGGCAGTTAAGATTTAATGCAAAGAAGTGCAAAGTCATACACTTGGGATACAGATTTATTTATTTATTTAATTTCTCTTCTATACCGCGCTATTCAACATCAGCGCGGTGTACATCCAACTGTGGCTTATACAATGCAGTCGTGACTGTATTGTATTTACAATAAAACAGGAAATATAACTTGGCTAGAAACTGGGATAACTGTCACATACATATTTACATTATCTACATTAATATACATTAATAGCTGTGCTGTGCTCAGTGCTTCTTACTTGAGGTTGCAGGATTGGGCCGGCTGCACTCAGGTGTGCTAGGTGTGCTGGTGTGGGGGTCTTGGTGCTTGGTGGACATGTTTGCTGGCTGACCTATGGGGCTGTTGTCTGGGTAGTGCTGTATGAATATGTGGCGTTTCAGCACCTTCCTGAATTGGGTCAGATCAGTGATTGTTCGGATGGCCGTAGGGAGGGCATTCCAACATCTAGGTGCGTAGATCATGAAGGCTCTATTAGATGTCATGTGGGTGCATTTCGTTATTTCCTTAGGGATAATCAGTGTGCTAATAGCTGTGGATCTTCTGGACCTGTTAGGGGGTGTGAGATGGATTAACTTGGTGATGGATGTGGGGGGTTGATTGTTTATGGCCTTGAAGGCCATTGTTGTTTTCTAGCCAGCTGGAGACATCCGCAAAGCATTTTTGGTGGGTGGAGTAGGATGGTTATTTCACGTTGAAGGTACCATATAGCATGATGTCATCTGTGTAGATATGGAAGTGTAAGTTGTGGAACCTTGTGATTGAGCGGAGGGGTTGAAGGTAGATATTGAAGAGGAGTGCTGAGACGGTAGATCCTTGGAGTACTCCTTGGATTTGGCAGTATGGGGTGAAGGTGTTCGTGATTTTTTTTTTTTTTTTTTTTTTTAACTCTTGGTACCTGTTGGAGAGGTATGATTTGAACCATTGGAAAACTGTGCCGTGAATTCCGGTGGATTGAAGATATTGAAGGAGAATATATTGTGGTTAACAGTGTCCAAGGCTGCAGAGATATCCAGGAAGATAAAGAGGAATCCTTGTTTGGTGTTTTGTATCCCTTTTATAAGGGTGTCGATAAAAGACCATTGGTGATTTTACTCCATGGAGAGGGAGGAATCCATGTTGCTGTGGATCAAGGAGATTGTTTCTGTTGATATGATCTTGGAGTTGTTGTATGGCTTTTTCCTATAAGTTTGGCAGTAGAAGGAAGGCTGCCTATTTGTCTGTAAGAGGTTGGATCTGTGTGGTTTAGGTTGGATTTCTTTAGTGTGGGACGTATGAAGGAGATTTTCAGTTGTCCAAGCATTTTTCCTTGTTGAAGTGCAGACTGTACGATTTTGGTGAGTATTGGGCTGAATTCCTTCTTTGCTGCCTTGACCCATGTGGCTGGACAACGGTGGAGGGGCAAAGTCATTGTGTGCGTGAAGAGATGATGCTTTCCAAGTGTTCTTCACTGATGTGAAGAACCTTACTTTATGTTATAAAATTTCGGTTTTCATGTATCTGTTCTAGTTGCACATAGTTTAACATTGTTTAATGTAATGTTCCATGTAATGTTTACTTGTTAATTTTTTGAAATGTTCTCTGTAAACCGCTTCTGATCTCTGGAAGAGGCGGTATAAAAAAAATGCACAAATAAATAAATAAAAATGTTGTCGAAGGAGGACCATGGGTTCATGTGGACGGTTATATCAGGAGGGAGGTAGGGGGCCAGTTCTGGCTGGAGATGAAACTGTTTGCAGTGTTGCAGTTGTTGTGGGGCAATTGCAGTTTGCAGTTGTTGTGGGGCAATTGTGATGTCTTGGTGGTTGTGATGGTAGTTTTGTGAGTCTTTTGATGAGGTCGAAGAGTTCTCTTGGGTGATTTATTGAGGAGTTAGGCATCTGTGTGTGTAGTTTTCATGTTTTGCCATGTCTGTTGTGGTGCAATAGACTTGTAGTTTTAGATAGCTGAGTTTGTCGCCATTGTTCTTTGTTTTCCACCATTTCTGTTCCAGTTTTTGTAGTTGTGTTTTGGATTTGCAGAGGGATGGGATGTATCATGGTGTTTTTGAATATTTCTTGTGAGTGCGTTGTGTCGTGGTGAGGTGCGATGCGGTGGCTGCTTTTTCCAGGACGTGGTTCCAGTTTTCAACAAGTATGTCAGGATCACTGGATTCTGTTTGTAGTTGAGGGAGGATGTCTGCCAGAAAGTCTTTTTGTTGGTTGTTGGGTGGGAGGAGCATTGGCTGTGGCAAGGGGGAGGGAGAAGCTGATTAATATGGGGTCAGAACAGGGTACTGGTTGGGCTAACTGTGATTGGGTGGGGCCTAAATGAGTTGCATGGTTGCTGGCAAAGATCAGGTCCAGAGTGTTTCCCTTTTTGTGCGGGGGGGGGGGGGGGTCGGGGTCTGTTATTAGCTGGTTGGGGTCCATTGCTTCCAGGAATAAGCCGGCATGTTTTGGCTGTATTGATGGGAGGTTAAAGTCTCCTAGGATGATTGTGTCTTTGTTCATTTTGGTGGTTGTGAGCACTTTGTCCAGGATGTTGGATACGTCAGTGGAGATTGTGGTTGGTGTTCTGTATATGAGGTGGATGGTCAGCTATTTGTTACGGAAAGGGAGCCTGTTTCATTTAAGCTTTCTTTTGACTGGTACCACTGTACTTGTGGGTTATCTTCATCCACCAGCAGCTAGGAATTGAGCATGTCAGATTTCTGATGTCACAGTAGAAGAGCTCCCTCCTTAGGCACCAGAATCCAGTATCCTTTTGACAAAGCAGACCCCTAAAGAGCATAGCTAGTCATACATGTGAAACAAAACCTCCAGCTTATACCAGAAAGGAGTATAAACTGTGTTACCAAACAAAAAGCTCTATGAAACTATGCACACTAAGAAGAAAAAAAAGAATAAGCTGGGCTCATACTTGCCCTTCCGCCAATACCCTTCCATGAGGACCCTAGGGAGAAATACAATCAAATTCTGCATAGAGCCCTCCAAAGTGAGCAGTCGGACATGTCCACTCTGCTCGAACCTAAAAATGCAGAGAAAAGAGACATTGCTGAACAAGAGTGGGTCCTGGACTGGACTGGAGGGACTCAAGGAAAGACAATTAGGAGGTAAGGTCTAATTTCACCTTCTTAATCATCCCTCCAGTCCAGTCCAGTACTTGCTGGATGTACCAGAGTAGTGACTACGAATGTTCTTTATGTTCTGACTAGACTGTAAGCTCCAATGAGCTTGACTCTGATGGGCAGGGACTGTCTCTTGTTTACTGGCTGCCTCCTGTAGGTCAGCTGTTCAGCACTGCGTGTGTGGCGCTCTATAGGTGCTAAATAGAAGTAGTAGTAGTAGTAGAATGAGAGGGACCTGCGAGTACGGCTTGGAGCACTGCCACCCCAAAACACGCATCGGGAAATGCCTGAAAGTCTAGGCGGTAATATCATATAAAAGTGTGTAGAGATGACCATGTGGCTACCCTACAGATGTCCCTTGGTGGAACCAGCCTATGCTCCAGCCAGAAGATCACCTGTGACCTCGTGGAATGGGCTTTAAGACCATCTGGTACTGCTTTCCTTATGCGAATATAGGCCGAGGCAATAGCTTCCATCACCCAGCATACCACCAAGGCCTTAGAAACTGTTTCCCCTTTGCAGAAACTGCCAAAAACAAGACAAACAGTCCAATCCGTGGATAGATTCCATCTACTTAAGACAATGGCACAGGACCCTGCGCACAGCCAGTCAGTAAAGTTGATGACCCTCCTCGGTGTCTGCTACATAGGAACAACCCAGCAGGGTCAGTTTGATTTAGCTGAAAACGCGAAATCCCTTAGGCAGAAAAGGGCACCGAACTGCCTTCTCCTTGGACTGGAGCAAAAAGGAGGTTCTGCAAAAAAGGGTTTGCTAATCAGAGCCTAGTAACGAGCCTAGCAAATGGCAACCAAGAACATTGTTTTCAGAGTGACATCCTTCAGCAGGGCCTGAGAGAGGGGTTCGAATGGTGCATCGGTTAAGGCTGCAAGCACCAGGTGGAGATCCCATGGCAGCACCGTGATATGCAAGGGCTGAAGGACCTGTTTCACTGCCATGAAAAAAAACAGACCATATTCGGACCAAGGAGCAACTCTGCACCAGTCTCCGGAAACGAGGTGCTATCTGGACTCATAAGGAGGTTAAAGCCAACCCCTTTTCTAGTCCCGCCTGCAAGATCAGGATGTCCGGAAGTGACGCAACAGGTTGGATCCCCCTGTTCTCGCACCAACTCTCAAACACATGCCAGACTCTGATATAGGTCAATGAGTGCTTATGAGACTTAAGCAAGGAAGCTATTAGCACCGCTGAATATCATTTATCCCTCAGTTATGCCTTTTCAAGAGCCAGGCCATAAGCAAGAACTGATCCAACTGTGGTAGGAGGACAGACTCCTGAGAGAGCAGGTTTATCCTGTTAGGGAGCCACCAGGGGTGCGCCACGATCCGCCAAAGCAGACTGGTATACCACAGTCGACGAGGCCAATCCCGAGCAATCAGAATCACCAGCCTCCCCGTGAGATTCTGTGTGTTGCAGCACATGCCATATTAGAGGGCATGGAAGAAAGGCACACAGAAGACCATGCGTCGACCACAGCTGGGCCAGGATATCGAACCCTTCGGATATGGGTTCCCTGCACCTGCTGAAGAACTGAGCTGCCTTGGTGTTGTCTGCTGAGGCCATGAGTTCCATGACTGGCCCGCCCCCACGGACCATTATGTCGTGAAACAAGGTCACGTCGAGCTCCCACTCTCCCCAGGTCTAACCTGTGCCGACTAAGGTAGTCGGCTTGAACATTTTCCTTTCCTGCCACGTGAACCATGGAGAGAGATGTCAGATGCTCCTCTGCCCTGAGCAGCAGAGGAGACACCTTCTCCGCCAGTGCCACACTGCCTGTGCTCCCCTGGGCAGTTGAGGTACACCAGCATTGTCATGTTGTCGGAACAGCCCTGCACAGCCCTCCTGGAAATCATGGAAAGGCGGAGTGCCCAGAAGACCGATCTCTTTTATAGCCAACTGACGGACCAGGCCTTCTCCTCCAGAGACCACAGCCCTTATACTATGTTACTACATAACTGATGATCCAGTCAGATTGGAATGTGCAAGTATGCCTCCGTGAGGTCCAGAGTCGAAAGGACCCCCCCCCCCCCTTCCTGACTGCCACAATAACGGAGTGTAATATTTTCATGCAAAAATGAGGGACTCACAGGGCATGGTTTACGTGTTTGAAATCCAGGAGAATGCACACTCCACTACCTACACGCAATTGGTGAGGAGCCAAAAGCAGCCCCGCTTAACCATAGCAGCCCGCTTAACTGAGGATAGGCCAAGCAAATCTTAGATCCTCCTAAAATTCACCTTATATGAAGCCACAAATAGAGCAGGAAAAAACTGACCTCAGCCCACATCGGGCCAGACTTTTTTTTTTGTTGCAGGCTGAATCCTTGAGTAGCATCCACAGAAGAATAGCTCCTTAAGCCACAGACCTCAGAGCTAATGGTGAGACAGGACCTAGCCAAAAAATGCTGATGCTCCAAACGAAACCCAAGATTGAAAACATACTAGCTCATTGAGAGGATTCCCCCTCTGTGGAAAACCTGTTTGTATAAAGGAGGGCATGCTGAGCTAAGAGCCCGTAGATTAATTTAGAGCAGCTGAGTTTAGGATAATTAAAATTAAACCAGAGCCACTTAGACTAGTTGAGCTCATATGAATTCAGATCAACACAGCCGTCCTCAGAATAACTTAGCTGAGATCACTCAAAGTACATCAGAAACAGCAGAAAAACTCAACTTAGATAAATCCAGGGCAAATCAGACTAACCCGATGCACTCAGGTCACCTCAGTCTAGGTTAATACCCACTAAACCAGAGCCACATAGCAGAACCCTGTTCAGACTATTTCAAAGCAAATCAAACAAAACTGAGGCATTTAGAAAAACCCTAGGTTAAAAGAAATTAACCAGAGATCTTCAGAATTACATAGTCCAGAGCACTGCCTACTAACCAGAATAAATCCGAAGCACTGAGAATAACTTAATGTAAATAATTCAAACTACATCCCGAGATAATTAAAATTAATCCAGTTTACTTGACTTCAGAAAAATCAGATAAAAATAGATGTTTTTAGCATGACACAGATGACATTAACTCCAGGTAAACAAAAGGCCCTAGGAGTAATCCCGTTTAGATGACCCTGATGAAAAACAGAGGCACTTAGAAGAAATCAGATTAAACTAGTTTAAAGGAATACAATTAAGTCAGAGATCCTAAGGGGAATCCCCAATCCTGATAACATCCCACAATAAAAGAACAGCACTGACAAACACCTCGGGAGACTTTGAGGCCCTGAAAAAATACAAAGACACAAAATAAACTTCAGCAGTTACCAAAATAGCACCTGAGCCCAGAAAGGAGAACACCTCCGCATGAGGAAGCCATTGCCGCCAATTCCCCCGAACAAAGAACACAAAATATGGCCGCATTTGCGCCAAAAAGAGAGAGAAAAAACACAACCGCCAATGATGCAAAACTGGCTTGAGAGAGTACCCTGCTCGTCGGGACAGGATTGCCGCACTTATCTCCTGTGAGTCCAAAAGAGGAGACCAAACCAAGCATAAATAAACAAAAACTAAAATACCAACGAAGTCACAGCCAAGGAATCATGCGGTTTGCTAGGGAACCCAAAACGTCAAGCTTAGGGAGCTGAGAGTACTGTTCAAAAAGACAAGGGAATAAAGCAACTCTGAGGCACTCCGGTGAAAACCACCCACATCATGACAGCCCCACAGCTATGTCATGCAAGAAAATTCAAAGTCAACTTTATGATGTCCAACTGCCCTTCCACCAAAGGGAGCGGCAGCAGCTGAGACTCTTCTTGTCCTTGGCCTGTTCCCCTCGCCGGAGCCTGCGGCCTACTGTCCCCCACTTACCATTTTTTTCCAGTTAAGACAACATCCCCTGGGAAAACCACAGCTTCCTCACCATTTAAGGAGACGTCAGCCACTAAAACCGAGGTAGTGGAGACACTTTGCAAACAGCCTTTTCCTTTCTTTTTTTTTCTAAGTCTTTTTGAATTAAAACTCAAAGAGTCAGCACACTGTGAAGGCTCTATGAAGGCAGTCAGAGAGAAAGACAACCAGGTACTTAATCAAAAGTACTGTGCTGTCCGGCTGGAGGGGAAAGGGACCTGGATCACTGGGTTTTTAACCCTTGCCCTGTACCCTACCCACTAAAGGGCCTAGGCTCAGGCAAGCAGGCTCTGCCTTCTGCTTTCCTCTACAGTAAAACTACATAAGTGACCCAACCAAAGGAAGGTATGCCTTAGAGAAATTTCACCTGTTTGCTGCCATAAGTCTCTCCTTCCTTTTTTTTTTTTTTTTTAAATGTAGGCAATCATTCTAATTGTGAGTTCGTCCAGTGGAGCTCAGCCATGCAGAAACTCCTTCCCTAGCTGCTAGGAACTGAGATACTGGTTTCTAGGGCCTAAGGAGGGAGCTCTTCTACTGTGACATCAGAAATCGGTTCCTAGCTGCTGGTGGACCGAGATAACCCACAAGTACTGGACTGGACTGGAGGGATGATTAGGAACCTGCATTTTTTAGTATTAAATCTTAGCTACTAAATTCTCTACTATTCTTCAAGCTTCAGCTGGATCCCTCCTCATGTTATCTACACCTTCCAAAATGAGTACCTTGTTCCAGATTAAGGTGTCATCCATAAAAACAGATTTTCTGCAATATCACTTACAAAAATGTTAAAAAAGAACATCCTAGGACTGCTCCCTGTAGTACACCACTGGTAATGCCGCTATCTTCAAAGTGAACTCCATTTACTATTACCATCCTTTGTCCCTCCTACTTAATTTCTTACCCAGTCAGTCACTTTAGGATTCATCCCAAGAACACAGTTTATTTATAAGTCATTGACGAGGAACAATGTCAAACATCTTGCAGTCTTGTGCTCTTGCTCAATCCAATTCTCTGGTCATCTAGACAATTAAATCAATCCTATTTGTCTAACAAGACCTGTCTCTAGTAAAGTCATGCTATTATACTGCATTGTATTTAGAACACCCTGTACATAGTTAAAGATGTTCTTCACTCCCCTTGTACCCCCTCACCAATGTTTAATGTATAATGGTATGTTTATTGTAAACTGCACCTGATCTCAGGAAGGAGCGGTATATAAGTGCACTGAAATGAAATGAAATAAGTCTCGGATCCTGTAATCCCTTGGATTCCAGAAACCGCACTATTCTCTGCTTTAGCAGTGTTTCCATTATTTTACTCACAGAGGCCTAACCAGTCTGTAGTTCCCACCTTTTCCTTACTTTTCTACCTCACTTCTATTCCTATCTGTGTTTGTTTTCTGAGGTCCCATTTCCCCCGCAGCAAAGAACAGCAGAGGCAGAGTAAAAAACAAAAACTCCTGAGGTTTATTTAATATATTTAACAAATAATAGAAGCTTCCAATGGTAAAACTTAAATAGTGAATAAGCAATAACAATACAGTTTATTTATAAAAACAATGAAAATAACCTAAAATGGATACAATTCACTGCAAAGAACCACGGGTATAATATACTGTGCATCAACACTAGAATTTCCAATTACAGATGTCTAAGAGCAGATCAAGTTGTCCAACCTTTTCGGCCAACACCTGTTTCAAGGGACTTGTTTCAAAAAAAAAAAAAAAAACGTGTTGACGTCAGAGGGACAACCATGAAATAGCCCACAACCTAAAGAAAGAAGAAAGTCAGAATAGCAGGATAATGAACAGGGAAACAAACCCATAACTAAAAAAATACAAAAAAAATACCTTATCCCTAATGGGGAAAATGCAAGCCTACCAGGGCACAGTATAGCAAAAATTGTATATACTATTTAGAGGAGTCCCATAAAAAAAGGAAAACCAAGCATTAAAGAGTCTTAAAAATATATACAAAAAAAGAAGAAAAAAACCCACCCTACCTATTAAAGACAATATGGAAAATATATCTCCGTGATACAGTATAAGCCACAGTAAAACATGCATTAAAATATATAAACAAAAGTATTAAACACACAGAGAAAAAAGTGGGGGGAGGAAGGAGGGAAGGGGATAGCGATAGAGATTTGCATATACTGGCGGAAGTGCATGCAGATCTCATGCATATTTATTGTGGTTATCCTGAAAACCTTACTGGCTGGGTGTGAGCCAAGGACTGGGTTGAGACCCCCCTGGATCCAGGGTATTGAGTGAATAGCAATACTTGAGACAGATTTTATATCGTCATCTGTGATCAGACTAACTAATAAAGCCTCATCATATGATGACGGAGACTGCGGAACGTCCATCACTCATAATGCTTCATCATAGAGAATAGCTACCCCCTCCTCCCCTGGGCTGAAAAAATCCAAGGGCGTCGTACAGTATAGGGGGTGAAGTACTTCTGTCCATGAAAGAAAAACAGGGACTGGGCGTGACTGTTTCTGATGATCTTAAAGCAGCTAAATAGGTAGGAAAGGTAATGGCGAAAGCCATAAGGATGCTTGGGTGCATAGGGAGAGGAATGGCCAGCAGAAAAAAGGAGGCAATAGTGCCTTTGCATAAGTCTCTGGTGCAACCTCATTTTGAGTATTGTGTACAATTCTGGAGACCACATCTTCAAAAGGATATAAAGAGGATGGAGTGGGTGGAGAGGGTGGCTACTAAAATGCATAGTGGTCTTCATTATAAAGCATATGAGGACAGACTTAAAGATCTTAATATGTATACACTAGAGCAGGGGTCACCAACCTGCGGCCCACGAGGTCCCTTCGTGCGGCCCGCGAGGCTCTACCCCGGTTAACATTACGTGCGGCCCGCCAAGGATTCCCGCCATTGTATCTGCGGCCCGCAGCATGCTCGGCGGGTTCAACGGCACGTGACAGCTGCCCAGACTGCAGCCACCAGCAACACCACAGCTAGCTACCGCGTTGCCTACCTCGCCGCAACTCGTCTCAAGCCCTTCACCGACGGCAAATTCGTAAAGGACTGTGTACTCGCCATCGCCAACGAAGTGTGCCCTGAGAAGAAGGCGGTCTTCAAGAAGGTCAGCCTGTCTGTTTTTTTTTTTCGCGGGGGCGGGGAGAAGGGGGGTGCGGCCCACGAGGCTCCCGGTAGTCGGCTGTGCGGCCCGCGGCCCTCTGGAGGTTGGTGACCCCAGCACTAGAGGAAAGGCAGGATAGAGGATATATGATAGAGACATTTAAATACCTCCTTGGCATAAATGCATGAGGAGAGCCTCTTTCGATTGAAAGCAAACTCTGTAACAAGGGGACATGGGATGAGGGTGAAAGGGGATAGACTCGGGAGTAATATGCTGAAATATTTTTTCTTTACGGAAAGAGCAGTAGATGGGCAGAATAGTCTCTCAGTGGTGGTAGTAGAAACGAGGACAGTATCTGAATTCAAAAAAGCATGGGACAAACACAGAAGATCTCTTAAGAAGAAAGGAGACTATTGTAGTTAATATGGAAGGCCATGTGATATTTTTCTGCCATCATGTTTCTATGTTTCCCATTTTGGCCACTCTATGTTTAAAGATAGAGGAGAAAACTAAAGATGAGCACTCTGCTAAACATGGGTCCTCTCCTCCTGCCAACGAAGCTTCAGTCAAGGAAAAAAATTGTAAGATTCTCATCCTGTATCAAATTTTTCACCAAAGTACATTTTTTCCTCAAAGATCATCTATTCAAGCGTCCTAGTGTTATGCTCTAATTCTGTATTGACAAGGAGTCAATTTTATGAGCATATAGCACAGGGTTCAATTTTATTACAGCAACTTGAACAATATATCCGAGTCTAGGTAATTATAATCTAGGATCCTCCATCCCCAAACTACCATGATTGAAGCCTGTGCCTTCATCACTGGTAAATACAGATAAAAAGAATTTAAAGGCCCAAAACAGAGCCTAACAAATCTCACAGCTATCTAAAAATAAATAGCTAGGATGAAAAAGACACCTTGTACTCCTCAAGGAGAAATTAGGTCTTACCTGCTAATTGTCTTTCCTTGAGTTTTCTCCGGGCCAGTCCAGGGAACGATAGGGTTGTCAATCCCTTCCAGCAGCTGAGGACTGTAAACCAAACTTTTGCTAGCAGCTTAAGCCCCTCCCCTTGCCACTCCGCTCCAGTCTCCTATTGTCAAAGCAGCCTAGAAAATATCTGTGACATTAGAAAATAACAAACCCCTGTTAACTTTGAACATTTCCCCAGACAAAAAGTTCACAAATGCCTTAGGAAAACCTGTGGAACCCCTGTTTGGGTTTTTTTTATTTTTTTTTTAATATTTTCTGAAATGATCATCTTCGGAAGAACTGCCCTTACGGCTAAGGAAAGGGAGCCCCAAGAACCACACTAACAGATGTCCCACTCTTAGAAACCTGTAGCATACTGGGACATGTCTCGTGTGAAATCCACAAACTGAAAGACCGAGCAGAGGGAAAAGAACCCCGGGGTGGGCCCTGGACTGGCCTGGAGAAAACTCAAGGAAAGACAATTAGCAGGTAAGACCTAATTTCTCCTTCCCTTTTCGTTTCTCCGGGCCAGTCCAGGGAACGATAGGGTAGTACCAAAGCAGTACCTAAAATTGGGAGGGACCGGCAAGCCCTGCGATAATAGCAGCCGCCCCCACTCTCGCATCCTCTCTGGCCTGAACATCTAACCGGTAGTGTCTTGTAAAAGTATGTAAGGAAGACCAGGTGGCGGCCCTACAAATATCCACTGGAGGAATTGCGGCATACTCAGTCCAGGACGCTGCCTGACTCCGCGTAGAATGTGCTTTAAGACCCTCTGGGGGAGATCTACCCTGTGCTTCATAAGCCGTCACTATGGCCTGCTTGACCCATCTGGCAATAGTCGCCTTCGTCGCCGCCTGCCCTTTACGCGGACCCCCGAACAGAACAAATAAGTGATCCGATTTACGCAAACTCTGAGACGCCCTGAGGTACTTCTTCAACACTCTGCCCATATCCAAGCTTTTGAGCGCGTTATCCATCGGAGAGCCCGTGAGTTCCGAGAATACAGGCAAAGACACCGACTGATTCATATGAAAAGCAGACACTACCTTAGGAAGAAAGGAGGGCACTGTACGCAGAATCACCTTTTCCGCCAAAAACTGCAGGTAAGGCTCCCTACAAGACAGAGCCTGCAAATCAGAAATTCGACGAGCAGAACAGATAGCCACCAGAAACGCCGTTTTCCAGGACAATTCCTTTAACTTCCTGGACAACTGTGACGTAAAGGGAGGCTGCGTTAAAGCCTCTAGCACAATGTTCAAATCCCAAGCTGGCACGACCTGGCGCAAGGGAGGTTTGAGAATGCCTGCAGCCCGGAAAAAATGGCGAACATCGCCGTGCGCCATCAAACGACGAATGCTTACCAAACCTCTAAAGCAGGCTAAGGCCGCCAAATGCACCCTGAGCGTGTTGAGTGCTAACCCTTTATCGAGACCGCTCTGCAGAAACGACAAAATATGGGATACCGCCACCGAAAAAGGACAAATACTACACCTAGAACACCACAATTCGAAGACGCACCAGACATGAACGTAGGCCAACGAAGTCGACCTCCTTCGTGAACGCAGCATAGTGGCTATGACAGAATCCGAGTAGCCTCTACGGCTCAGCTTTTCCCTTTCAAGAGCCAAGCCGTAAGCAAGAAGCGATCCACTTGAGGCATTAAGATCGAACCCTGACTCAACAGGTTGCAACGAACTGGCAGACGCCACGGCGAGTCCACCAGTAACCGAACGAGATCCGCATACCACGGCCTCCTGGGCCAATCCGGAGCGATGAGAATTACTCTGCCCCCGTGATTTGCAATGCGCTGGATCACACGACCTATCATAGGCCACGGAGGAAACACATACAGCAGCAGATCTTCCGGCCAGACCTGCACGAGAGCATCCAGACCTTCCGACATGTGTTCCTTGCGTCTGCTGAAAAAACGAGATGCCTTGGCATTGGATAGAGAAGCCATGAGATCCATCGCCGGCTGCCCCCAGCGCTGAACAATGGGCATGAAACACCGCCGCATTTAGCTCCCATTCTCCCGGATTGAGAAGATGGCGACTGAGAAAATCGGCTTGAACGTTGTCTTTCCCTGCTACATGCGTTGCCGACAACGCAAGAAGATGAGCTTCCGCCCAACTGATGAGCTGTTGACTTCTCCTCCAGCAAGGCGGCACTGCCCGTCCCGCCCTGCCGATTGATATAGGAGACCGTCGCCGCATTGTCGGAGAACACTCTGACAGCTCTGCCCTCGATCAACGACCGGAAGTGTTCCAACGCCAAGCGTACCGCTCGGAGTTCCAAACGGTTGATCGACCATGAGCTTTCCTTCAGTGACCATAGCCCCTGCGCCACCTGAGCCTGACAATGAGCTCCCCAGCCCGACAAGCTGGCGTCCGTGGTGAGAATCACCCACCGTGGTTCCTCCAACGGCACCCCTGTCCGTAGATGCGATGGGTCTAACCACCACTGCAGGCTGAGCCGCACTGGCTCCGGAGAAATCAACTTTTGAGACAAAGGATGAAGCTGAGGAGACCATTTGGACAACAAGGCTTGCTGCAGCGGTCTCATACGGGCCCTGGCCCAAGGAACGAGCTCCAGCATCGCTGCCATGGAGCCCAAGAGCTGCAGGTATCGCCACGCAGACGGAGCCGCCTGAGCCAAGAAGGCCTTCACCTGACTCTAAGATCTTCAACACCCTGTTCTCAGGCAAACCTACCAACCCCACGGCGGTGTCGAAGAAGGCCCCGAGGTAAGTCAGCTGCTGCACCGGAAGCAGCTGACTTTTCGCCCGGTTGACTACCCAACCGAGCTGCTCGAGAACCTGCACCACTCGCGCCGTAGCCGCAACCGCCGCCGGGTAAGAATCCACCCTGATTAACCAGTCGTCTAGATAAGGGTGAACACGAATACCTTCCTTGCGCAAAGCCGCCGCGACAACTACCATCACCTTCGTGAAAGTCTGAGGAGCCGTCGCCAAACCGAACGGCAAGGCCCGAAACTGAAAATGGCCCTCGGGCACCGCAAATCTCAGAAAACGTTGATGATCTGGGCGGATCGGAATGTGCAGATAAGCCTCGGTAAGATCTAGGGCCGAGAGGAATTCCCCTTTTTGCACAGCCCGAATTACAGACCGAAGGGTTTCCATCCGAAAATGCGTAACTTTTAATGAGCGGTTCACATGCTTGAGATCAAGAACAGGACGAAAAGAACCTTCTTTCTTGGGAACCACAAAATAAATCGAGTATCGACCTAGTCCACACTGGTCTTGTGGCACCGGAACCACCGCGTGCAGTTTTAACAACCTGTGCAGCGTATCGCTTATAGCCCGCCGTTTCTGTCCTGTCCCCTCGCAAGACACCATGAAGGCCTCTCTCAAGGGGAGAGCAAACTCCAACGCATACCCCTCTCGGATGATTTCGAGCACCCATTGGTCCGACGTAATTGCGGCCCAGGCGGAGAGGAACCCCTGCAAGCGACCCCCCACAGAGCTCTCCACCTGGACCAGCTGACCTTCATTGAGGTTTCTTCGCTGCTCCCTGCTGAGTATTGAAGAAACCTCTGCCGAAGCCCCGAGCTCCCCGAAAGGACTGATTGCGAGGGCCAAAACGAGACTTCGGATAGGGAGCAAAACGCGCCCCCCTGAACCTGCGAGAATCTCGACCTGGACCCTTAAATCCCAGACCCGCTCGTGGCACCTTAGGATGGTCCTCCGGCAAACGACCCCCTTTGGAGTCCCCGAGATCCTTCACTATCTTTTCTAAGGCTTCCCCAAAAAGCAGCTTGCCTTTATAGGGGAGCTTGCTGAGCCGGGACTTCGAAGACGCATCAGCCGCCCAATTCCTTAGCCAAAGGAAACGGCGTGCCGCAATCACCGAGGCCATGGACTTTGCAGATATTCGAACCAAATCATAGAAAGCGTCCGCCAGGTAAGCTGCTGCCGACTCCAACTTAGCCCCCTCCGCGGACGAACCTTCCGGAGACTGCGCCGCCGACTCCCCCTGGAGCCAACGGATCGAAGCTCTGGAGACATATGCTCCACATATGGACGTCTGCAACGCCAGAGCACTTGAATCAAAGGCCTGCTTCAGGAGCACCTCAAGCTTACGATCCTGCAGATCCTTAAGCGCCGCTCCACCCTCTACAGGAATGGTGGTTTTCTTAGTCACCGCCGAGACGAGGGCATCTACCTTAGGCATTTTCAACAACTCCTTCTCCTCTAGGGGAATGGGATACAGGCGACCCAGAGCGCGCGCCCCCCTAAGCGTAGCCTCCGGGAACTCCCACTCCGATTCTACCATTTGCTTGATAACTCGGTGAACCGGAAAACAGCGCTGTTCCGCCTTAAATCCCTGTAACAAGGGATCCTCCAAGGGCTCCTGAGGAAGTGATGGTATAACAATATTGAGCGCTGCCAAGGACTGAGCAATAAGAGCCCCTAGTTCCTCCTTACGGAAGACCCTAAAGACATTAGGGTCCTCCCCCGGAGCCAGTTCACCCTCTTCCAGCTCCATGGGCCAAGTTTCCATACCTGCCTCTGAACTGATCTCCCCATCCTCCATTCCGGGAGGGACGGAGAGCTGCTGTTCTGCCCCTTCAAGTCCAGTTGCTATTGAGGTCCCCCTCTGGGAAGGACCCTCGTCTGCAGCCAATGCAGCTACTGCAGGCTGGTCCGCGCCATCCAGAGGGGCAGCTATTGAGGGACTAAGAAGCTGAGAAGCTTTTAGGACATAGGCCTTATGTAAGGCCAAAATAAAATCGGGTGAAAATAAGGCAGCCAGCTCTCCTTGATCTTCAGGCAAGGCTGGTGCCGCAATCACTGGCGCCGGAGCTTCTCTAGATGTCTTAGATTTACGTTTGCCAGGCTTAGAGGGAACCGCGGCAGAAACGGCTGGCTCCATTAAAATGGCCGCCGTTCCTGCCTTTTCTGAGGGCAGAAGAATCTTGTCTCCCTCTTTGTGCCCCGACTTGCCTTCCATTGCGCACCTCAAAAACGGGATCAACTGAGAGGAAAACTGCTATCCGGCCCTGAAAACCGCAGCCCGAAGCGCGAACCGCCGACCAGCCGCGCACTCCCGCACACGGCGACGCGCCGTCGAATACAGAGAAGAGCACTTTGCCCCCTACCGCTCCCGATACGGACACCTTGTACTTAACCCGTACCTGATAAAAGAAGCTCCTGTCCGTGTCTCCACTACACCGCAGCTAGCGGGAGATGGAGAACACTAGTTCCTGCCAGGACAGGTGGATCCTGGGGCTCCCAGGCTAAACCCCCTGCGTGCTTTAGAGCCCGGCTGATGCTAGGCAGGCTCTGCCTCGCACACCGCTTCAACTTGCAGTACCGGCTCTTCGGTTTGAACCCAGACAAGGGTAGCTATGTCAGGGAAATAAGCAAAGTAGAAGCTCAGCCAGAGCCTATCTGCCTATTCAGTCTGACCAAGCACCAGATCCATAGAAACTAGTAGACAATGATGAGGGAGAGGCACTGACAACATCCATTCCAGCTGCTGAGGACTGTAAGACTGGAGCGGAGTGGCAAGGGGAGGGGCTTAAGCTGCTAGCAAAAGTTTGGTTTACAGTCCTCAGCTGCTGGAAGGGATTGACAACCCTATCGTTCCCTGGACTGGCCCGGAGAAACGAAAAGGGAAAAGCATATTGGAGATGCCCCAAGAACGGCACACACCTGTGGCATGATGCCACTAGTGCCAGTTTCTAATATAGTGGTTATGCAGGAGAACTTTATGCCACCCCCAGTCAAGGTTTCAGGGGCAGCAGAGTAAACCAGCAATAGGGGGAAGAGGCTGAAACCAAAGTGAAAAAACATATTTCAGCATAAAATACCTTTTGTCTTTAACAGCTCCTTCATTCCTACACTTTCATCTTGCCTGTCACTGCTGGGCGTAAACAAATTTCCACTTATGAAAGTGTTCTTTCAGCAATAAGAGTAAGAGTGGAAATGAGACCTGGGTGTGGCTCCAAGGATTGAAGATCAGACTACACTGACTGCAAACTAGAAAACGACCTTATTTCTCTCGTGCTCTGAGCAAGTTATGCTAATTCTGCTGCAGAAACACTGCCCGGACTTCTACTGCTCTTTCTAGCCAGATCCATGCCCAGTTCTTAAATCTTATGCCTCATAACGTGGGCTGGAGAGCATGAAATTATTACTGCTATGATACTAAACCACTTTGCCTGTACCAAGAAAGACAGTTTAGCAAGTTTTAACAAAACATACATGCCTCTGGACAAACCCCAGGAATAGTTCAGCCCAGACAGTGTTGCGTACGCTATGTAACGCTAAACAAATGTTAGGAAGTAGTAGTTTTTCTATTTTCTAGTGGTTTACAAAAAAAAAAAAAGTCTTTAAGACACTCAAATTAAAAAGAAAAAAAAAGCATTCACTGAAGGAAAGAAGCGATTGGGGGACATGCAAATCCCTGCAAATATTTGATGATCAATAAAATGTAGAACATTTCAAGGACAAGTTTATGGAATATGAAGCTACAAGGAAGAAGGGTGTTAAAAGCAAGCATGGAGACATAGGTATAGAAAAATGCTTGGAAAAGAGACAGAGCAAGGTGGCAAAGAGCTGGGGATGAAACGGCTCACAGGTAGGAGGGTATGACAGAAAAGGAGATGCTTGGGCCACCAGGGGAATAAGAGGGAGGGAGCTAGTAAATCTCTTAAGTATTATATTATGACAAATATTCAAAGAAAACATCCTTCTGTAAATCACAAAACATTTGGGATCAAAAAGCCTCTAATCTAAAGATGAAATATCACGTTTCATCACTAATCTTTATGTGAATAGGGAGGCAGCTGGTGTTCATTTATATAATGGGGATGTGTGCACTTATCTGCCCAAGTGGTGAAAAAGCACTGAGAGAATTTCAACCTGGGCAGACTGTATGGGCCAACTGGTCTTATCTGCTGTCATTTACAATATTCATTTTAAAGCAAATTTATGCTCGAGCAGCTTTAGCTAGGTTTGCTGGAGCAATAGCACCTATTAGAGAGGGTCTAACCATCTATCTGTTTGTCCCTCCACAAACAAACCAATGTGTAAAGCATGGAAAAAGAAATGCTGGCCGCAGCAAAGAGCTGCTTGACTGTGCCATGGGGATCCCAAGCCCCGCCATATACTTTATTTATTTAACAAGTTTTATATACTGCCTTTCTTATATTTAAAGCGGTTTACATATAACATAGTAACATTTAGTGTTTTACATTCAACAGGATATTGAACTTGGATTAAGGGGAGATAATGTACATTAAAGTGGTTTATATGTAACATAATGACATATGGATGGAGTTAGAGGAACTGCCTAGTACCCAGAAGATCAAGGGTTTGATTCCCACTGGCACTCCTTCTGATCTTGTGCAAGTCACTTTACCTTCCATTGCCTCGGAAGAAAAGGCAGGCAATCTACTTCCGGTGATACATTGCCAAGAAAACCCAGAGGTAGCTGGGTCGCTATGAGTCAACACTGACTTGATGGCACTAAAAAAAAATACCAATAAAACACATTTATTGTTTTGCAAGCCCAGGAGTATGTTGTCTATGAGTGAAGTAAAAGGAATTTCCACACTATATGTTTTGCATTGAGCAGGGTATTAGATTTTGATTTAAGGGGAAATAATGAACATCAAATCAGAGTTGCGAGATGAGAAGGCAAGAAAGGAGGAGGGGGGTGCAGTGTCAGGTAGGGTAGAGGAGAGCCATATGGGAATGTGTGATAGTGGGTAATGTTGAGATGAAGTGGGCTGTTATGCTCCAGAGGTAGTAGAAGGGGTGGATTGGGGGGAGGGGAGAGAGGGGAGAGAGGTGTAGATTGGCTGGCTCTGCTTATACATGAAGTGGATCTTTGATGTTTATACATGTAATGGGGCTTTGAGGCCAGAGTTATGTAGTAGTTTGAGAGTTATTCTTGAGTTGGTCCTGAGTGCTCCTGGAAAAGAAAGGTTTTCAAGGCTTTTCTAAAGTTCATAAGATCTTTGATGGTTCTAATGTTCCCAGGGAGTGCATTCCAGATTGTAGGCGTGTACATTGAGAATGCCCTTTTAACAAGTTACTTGTTTAGCTCTGATTTTGATTGAGGGCGTGAGTAGCTGGTTCTGTTGAGCAATTCTTCTTGCTCTTAATTCTGGGTCCTTGGAGATCAGGGGTTGAAGAGAGTCTGGGTATAGACATTGGATGATTTTAAAGATAATTAGCAATGCTTTAAATTTGGCAGCATGGCAACTGGCAACCAGTGAAGGTGCTTCAGAGTTGGTGAGATGTGTACATTTATCACTGTTCCTGTAATTCCGAGCAGCCGTGTTCTGTACTAGCTGTAATGGGTACGAGGATTGTTTTGGAAGTCCTTGGTATAACACACTGCAATAGTCTAGTATTGGCATGATTATGGCCTGACACGCTGTGCAAAAGTGGTTCTGGTCTAGTAGTGGCTTGAGCTTTCGTACTATGTTTAGTTTGAAATAAGCGGCATTTGTAGTAATACTAATGTGCTTGTGGAAAGATAGGTTACGGTCCAAGTGTACACTGAGGTACCGGAGGTGTTCCTTCACTTGTATGTTATTGTGTAGTATTTTTAAAGACTTTGGTGGAATAAAGGAGGTGTTTCAAGTTATAAAGAGTGTGTCTGATTTTTTGTAGTTTATGTTAAGGTTTTGTTTCTGGAGCCAATCATCCGTTGCTTTTAGATATGCCATTAGGTTTGTGAAAACAGGTTGGTCTACGTCAAATGGGGCATAGACCATGATGTCGTCAGCATAGATTCTGAATTGTATTTTGAAGTGGTTGATAATGTTATACAATGGATGAATATAGATATTAAAGAGGGTTGCAGAGAGAGCTGATCCTTGTAGGATGCCTAGTGGCTGATCTATTATGTTTAAGATGCACTAGTTGGATTTTACTTGCAGCATTCTTTGGGATAGGTAAGAGGTGAACCACTGGATGGTGGTAGTGTGTGATGTAGAAGCCCACACAGAACCTATGCAAATAGATAGAAAAGAAGAATTTACCTTTGAAACTGGTAGTCAGCCAGCATATACAGCTCATGAGAAACAGGGAAAGAGAGGAGCAGAGCTGACGCACCCAAGCTCTGACGTTAACAGCAAGCTCAGAGCTTGATTACACTCACCTGGGCAAGAAAGCCGAGCCAGCCTGCAGGGAACAGAGAGATAAAAGCCGGAGGGTAGCTCCAGCAAAGGAGTGCTGTGATTCCCCAGAGAGAAGGGAGTGCTGTGATTCCCCAGAGAGAAGGGAGTGCTGTGATTCCCCAGAGAGAAAGGAGTGCTGTGATTCCTCAGAGAGAAGCAGTGGGCGTGTCAGAGAAGCAGGAAGCAGCAGAGGCGAAGCCTCAGAGAAACGTGGCTGGAAAAGCACACAGACTACAGGCAGCTGGAGGTCCTGTGAGAAACCAGGTTGCAGCTCAGAGAGAGAAGCCAGGGCAGCAGAAGGAAGGAAGGCACACCCTGTGGCTAGGAACCTACCTGGACCAAGAGAGCAGGGAGTCTCCCAGACCTCACTGCCAGAGGAGAGGCTTCAGCATTCATACAGGTGGGAGCCTAGCGCTATAATAAGGAAAGCCAGAAGTTCTGTTCGGAACAGAGGGCCAGGGCACTGCTCAACACAAGAAGTGTCAGCAGAAAGTTATAAAGGAGTTCCTGCTAACTGGAGGGAACAAAAGGAGAGCCAGGGAAGAAACACTACAGCTACAGGTACTTTTAAACCTCACTGTATGGAACTGTGTTCTTATGAGATACCCGAGTTCTCAGCGAGGGGTTTTTCCAGAGACAGCAGTAAAGGTCTGAAGCCAAACCCCACACACACTGAATGTGAGGATATGCAGTGGGAGTGTAGCACTAGTAAACCCGAATATGCTCCTATGGATTGTACGCTATGCCTTGCAGACAACATTGAGTCTTTATGCTAATTTTTGTATATAGCAAAGAAAAAGAAGATATTTTTCTTTCAGAAGAAGTTGTTTGTTTTCCATGTTTTGTTTGCACTTAAAAATCCTTTGGGAAGGGGAATAAATTCCTTGTTATGTTTTTGCCTTGAACACTCGACTTACGACTATTATTTGCTAACAGAAGATATCAGGGTAACCCCAACCTTCGCACCCTAGGCGAGGGCCTGGCACCCTTTTACAAGTGGTACCATGAAGGCCTATTTCTTGTAGCCTTCTCAACATGATATTGTGATCAATTAAGTTGAAGGCTGTGGCAATATCGATAAAGATGAGTAGAAAGCCTCTTTTTATGTTATCCAGTCCCAGCAGTATGTTGTCCATGAGTGAAGTAAAAAGAGTTTCCACACTATATTGGGGCTTGAAGCCATGTTGGTTTTGATCCAGTGGTAAGTATGTATCATTATGGTCTTGTAGCTGGTATTGAATCACTTTCTCAATCATCTTTGACAGAAAAGGGAAGCTTGAGATTGGTCAAAAGGAGTTGCGGTCTCTGGGGGTCAGTGTTTGTAGTTCTTTTTGGTATTAGTCTGACTGCTGCGTATTTGAGATTGGTAAGTAAGGTGTGACTGAGATGCTTGATTATGATCTTAATCCAAGAGACAGGACACGGGTCTAGGGGTGATGTGGTGGTGTTTATGCCATTATCATCTTCTCTAGGTGATCCAGCGATGGTATGTAGAAGGAGCTCCATAGTTTTGAGGATGGTATTGTGGATGATAGCTGCAATGTGAAGGATGCAGCTGTTCCTGAGTGAGACGTGTATTTAAGTTTTAGAAAGTCTGCCATCAGCTGTGGGTTGATCGAGATATCTTCGTTGGGAGGGGTCAGTTCCTTTTTAAGTGAGCACTCTATTTCAAACAGTTCTCTAGCATTGTTGAGAGATCACATTATGAGGTTGGTGTGGTATTGTTTCTTAGATGCACTAATTTGTGCTGGTAATATTAAAATTTTGTGGTATAATTATTTAGATCTTCTTGATTCTTGGAAAAACTCCATTTTCACTCTAGCCTCCACACGGTCCTCTTTGTGTCATTGATTTCTGTGGAGAACCACGGTGCTGAGTGAATCCTGTTTTTCAGTCGATCTCTAGATGGCATGGCAGCAGCATTGCAGAGTGTGTTGTTCCAGTTGTTGATCATGTCATCTAAATCTGTCAAGCTGTTGTCCAGTTGTGGCAGTACTTGTTGAGCAAAGCTCTCGAATCTTCTTTGTTTCTTTGGCTGGTATTCCTTGGTGTGGGGTGTGGAAGTGATCTGACCAGGGGACAGGTGTGACAGTTGTGAGGCAGTTGTCTTGTTGGTCAAGTAGATCATTAAGAATGTAGATAAGATCAAGTGTGGCTCCCTTCATATGCGTTGGCGTGGTTACTATTTGGGTGAAATGAAAATTATCCATAGCTGTAGCGAATGTGTTAGCATCAAGGTTTGGTAACGATGGCATGTTAAAGTCTCCCAGGAATAGGAGGGTTTATGCGCTGAGTTGATGCTATACACTTCAAGGATAGTCGATAGCTCTTCATCCTTGGCGCAGGGTGCACGGTATATCAGGCAAATTGATAAGTGCTCTTTACAGATTGTTATTGAGTTAAAGTCCTCTTTGTTCCGTGTGCGGAGGGTGTTAAAACGTTAAGTGTTTTTTTGCTATTATGAGCACTCCACCCCCTCTTTTGTTAGCTCTAGGGCAGTTGTAGATGAAGTATGACCGAGATGTGATTTGGTTTAGTATAACGTGATCAGTGTCAGTCAGTCATGTTTCAATAATGCACATTATGTCCAGGTTAGCTTCTGTTATGTAGTCTGTTACTGTATAGAATTTATTTGTAATGGAGCGGGCATTGATTAAGGCAATCTTTACCAGAGTGCTCGGGATTTGTGGTTAGGTAGGGGTGTTGTGATGACAATTCTCAGTAGTTTACTATGACGTTTTGGGTTTACCTGGTGAAAAGGTTGCCTTGAATTAATAAGGCAGTATACAAAACCTGTTAAATAAAATAAATGTGTCTGTGTTCTGTGACTATTGGGATCATGTGTGTTGTGGGGTGGTTAGTGTATTGCAACGTTTGTGTAAATAGAGAATGTATCAAGAAGATTAATACAATAAGATAAAATGGATACATTGTAATGCATCCTGCTGCTTCTTCTGTTATTACCCATGGTGCCGGTACACTTAATTGGTTGGCTATAGATTGGTACCTTTAGATGGGGCAAGACAGCTTTGTTTTTCCTTAACAATGTCTAGTTCTGTATAGGCTTCCTCTCACTGGGGCAGACTTCAATATGTGTCCGTGGGAGACAGTTGTATCCTGATACAAAGGGACCCTTTTGGCGCAGGCACGCCTGAAGCACAGGTCTCTTAATAGCCCCGGTGGAGGAGCCAAGGGGGCAGGGAGAGCAGCCATGTGGAGCCAGCTTACTTCGCTCCCTTGCTTGCTGAGTCTGCTTTCAGTGAGGTTTTGCCCCAGTGCTGTGGCTGCTTCTGAGGATGTCCTCAACGTGCGGAGAAGGGTTCCCTGATCCCCCGAGATAAATCACTGATAAGAGGAAACTCCAGCCACCAGAAAGTTCTAATTACTAGTGTTATGCTGGTAGTTCTCATTAATGATTTTATGCTTTTAATTATATTGGTCTTGTACAGCACTTCGATATTATGTTTGAACAGCAGTCTATGAAGTCCTTACTATGCTGCCATGCTGGTGGGTCTGGAAGATGCAGGGAAGGCATACAAAGTAAACAGCAAGTGCAATGAGCAGGGAAAGGAGGTGAGAGGAATGAGAAAAATTCAGAGAACAGATAGGCAGACCCCTTCACTCCCTACCACATACACAGCCAATTGCTACATATCCGAACACATCCAACCATCTACATTGCCACAAAAATATACCCTCTTACACACTCCCCTACCCCACCTCTTTGAAGTCACCATCCCATTGAATAGAACTTCTCAAGCCAGTCCTTGGGACATACCTCGCCAATCAAATTTTCAGGATAACCACAACGAATATGCATGAGAGAGATCTGCATGCACTGGCTCCATTGTATGCAAATCTCTCATGCATATTCATTGTGGTTATCCTAGAAGCCTGACTGGGCAAGTGTGTCGAGGACTGGGTTGAAGACTCCTGCTCTATAGCTATAGCACTCATAATTCATGCATAGCATCACTCCGAACACACAGACCCCATAGAGTACAATCTCCAATTCGTTCACCCAGACCCTGCACGCTACTGATACCGCCACACAGAAAATATGCCCAAGTCTGCAAACAGTGGAAGGAAAAACATGATACTGTGTCACAGTGTGCATGTTTCAACTTATTTTGAGGGAGCTGGCAGTTTCCTCCTGTCCTTTTGGGCTTCCAACTCTAGTAGAACCAGGATTGGGATCATGGGCCATGAGCTTTTATTTGCCACTATCAGGGGATTTTTGGCCCCTTTTTTAAATACTTAGCCATAAGAACATTAAAGGGCCCTTTAACTAAAAGGGTAACACGTGGTGGCATGTGCCATTACCCCCATAAAAATAAAAGGGTTTGGGTACTTAACGTGTGTTAATCTTTGTAATCCACCAAGATCTTAGGATTCTAGAAGAATATGATTAAAATAAAACAAACACAAACGTACACTTTTTCTAGGTGTTTTTTTTCCCCAAAGAGGACATTTGCATGTATTTTTCCTTTGAAACCTAGTGGAGGGGGAAAATTCCTGTGGCCTTTGCATTTAGCTATATAGTTTTGAAATTACCCTGTAAAGAGTTAAGTGTACTACAGAGAAAATATGATATGACAGATGCACTCATACACCTCACAAGCATAAAGAATGCACAAGGAGGAAATATTTTCCAAGAAAAGGCACTTCTAGATGAAAGGTCATGATGTGAGACAAAGTTTGTGAGCTCAGAAGTAACATTAGAAAAGATGTTTATTTAAGCAGGGCAATAAATTCAGGCAGTAGTTTCCCAGGAAAAAATGGTAGCAGAATACAAGCATGAGATAAATACAGAGGATCCTTGGTTGTGAAGGAGAAGACTGAGATGAAGTGGGTCTGACGGCAATGTAATGCAATTTAAATTGAGAAGACTAGATGGTTTTCCATTTCTTACCCGCTTTTAATATTCAGTTTTGGTTTCAGTTGGATCATGTAGAATCATCATAATTTGAGAGGCTGTGGTCTTCACAAATAGGACTCTTGCTGAAGAATTACATTAGTGGGGCAACTTATAAGCATTGGCAGTACCCTGAGGCATTCATAGCGTGAATACAGCATGGATAGCTAAAGAAAGACCTCAGAAGAGGAGATAGTAGCACCTAAAACACCCAGGTCATCAACAGAACATGAACGACTTCTATAATCTTCAGAACAGAGCACAGTTCTTGTCATGGGGTCTTATCCAGCTGACGACAGCCCTCTGTATGTATCCCAGCATGCTGTTAACCTTCCCTGCTACTTGTATCACATCTACTGTCCACCTTCAGGTCATCTGAGGTCCTCCTTCCAATTCTTCTCCTTCTAATTAATAAGTAACTAATGGGATTTTGCACCGCAGATAACTGACTAGAGCTGAGGGGTGTACACTCCATGCTTTCCTGAACTCTTTCCGATGGCCTTCTCCATTCTTACTGAATTAGTGGAAGTAATTTGAGGAAATAGACTTGTGATTGTGTTACATTCATTTATGCTATTTCCTGCCAAACACTGGAGAAAATACGCCTAAAAAATGTGTTTGTATTATTCTCAGCCTTTGGCTTTTCATCTCTCCCTTATACTTCTTCAGAAAGGTCTCCCAAACCTGTAGTAGTTTTCCAGGGCAAGCAATAGACTAGTATAGCGGGATTCAAGGAAAGGGAAAAAGTAGCAGTAACAAAAATTTCTCCTTCCTTATCTGCTAGACCAGTTCAGACAAGGGGGACATACCCAGGCTGGGAGGAAGACAACACTCCGGATAGAACTGCTTTGCCAAAGGTGCGGTCCACTCCAGCTCCCACATGCAACCTGCAGTGCTTCACAAAAGAGATCTTACAGATATCTTCCAGAGATCCACCAAGGCCGACTCCACTCAGGAGGTGACCTCTGCTCATGGAGAGAACTTAGATTCCCTCCAGCATGCATTTTCCACACAGAAGGGAGCTTGCTCAGCCACAGCTCAGCCACTGCAGCAGCAGACCAGATCTGGCTACTAGTGTTGCTGCCATGGACTTAAAAGACATCCTGATCAAGTTGTACAGAGCATCCGCCACAAAGGACACTTTAAACTCCCATCTCGCTAGATCCAAGCTGTCCAGAAATTGCTGGATCCAGTGTTCAGGCCACAATGCCTGAACAAAGCACTATCTGAGTACCCAAGGATGAAACTGAAAGAATTCTTGAGGAGAACTTCCAACTTCTTATCATGAGACTCCATCAGTGCAGCGCTACTTTCCACCAGAATGGTTGTGCACTTCATCACTGCATCCGTGTTAGGAGCCCTGAAAAGCTATTACATCTTCCCCTGGGGTAGAGGATACAGCAGAGCCAGAACCTTGGTACAACTCTGACCCGGTTCTGGTGCCTTCCAGTGAGAGAACTCAAGCTTTCAGAAAGGCTCAGGAAGGGGAAAGAAGCTAGAGGGATGACAATCGCTCTAACAAAGAGTCCATTTGTGAAACCTCAACTGGAGGGGGATGCACAATGCACAGAGCAGTCATGCATCCTGAATATAGGAGGAAAGGTCCTCCTTGTGAAAAAAACGGATCCCCAATGGATCCTCTCCCTCTGCCATAGGAAGCTCCTCTTCTTCTGATGACGCACCCATTGTAGACAGAATCCGTCTTTTCTCTCTAGCATCCCACCCAGAGGGGACAGGAATGGGTTCTCGGAAGAAAAGACAGGCAAAAATGAAGGGTGGGTGCAGTTAACCCCTTTGACACCAGAGGGCCCCAAATCTCCTATAAGCTTGGACTCCCAAGAGGGGGGCTGCCACATAGCTACCAGAGAGACTGAAAACAGCCCATGAGCTATTTCAGGAACTTCTGCTCAAAGATGGATGAGATTGGGCCCTGGGGCCTCCAGAGGACCCTCTTCAGAGGCTTGCTGACTTAAGCCTGCGGCTGCCACACCACTCTCCCTTCAGCTGAGACCTTGCAACCACCAAGATGGGTGCCATTCCCGCCAACGGAAAAATTGTGGGAGACATGATAGATGCAGCAAAATCAGCATCGGGCAAATATTTTTGAACAAATGTATCCCAAAGCTTCTCCATTGCACTTGAAGCACAAAGAGCCAGCCCTGAAGCTCACTTAACGGGAGCTGCAAGCAGCACACCTCCATGCACCTGGCTTCGTGGCAGGGTTCAATCACAGTCAAAGGAAAAAATAAGCAAAGGAAAAAACCAAATGTAAACAACTGTGGATTGGTAAGGGAAACCCTGCACCTGTCAGGCTAGCTGTAGAAACCAGAGAAGGGCCTCTCCAGCTGCCCACACAGACCTGGGAAAGCCCAGATGCCTAAAAGGAGGTTTTTTTTTGTTTAAGTTGCTTTATTCAAGCAGCAAAGATAGAAAGTCAAAGAAAAGAATAGGTTAAAATAAAAAAATATATAGAAAAATAAGCAGAATATGCAGAAATAGGTCAGTGAGAGGGAAGGGGGACCTGCACTCAGACATACCAAGCCCCCTCAAGGACCCCATGGGGTCCTCCGATCAGTTTTCCAGCTCACTAGTGCTGGAAATGGTGGCAACAGCACTGGATACAGGGCAACTGTTGGCTCGAAGAGACAACTGGTATACTCCAGCTCCAAAATATACCAAAATTACCAAACTACCCCTTAGAAATTCATTTAAAGTGATATCGTTTTGTCGGAACAAGCCGGAGGAGGTAAGAATTACCATCAAACCACACCAGCGGCTTATTCCATTTTAATCAATTTCTTTTATATATCATTAAAAAAAAGAACACTTAGCTTTGTGTCATCCGACACCGAACTGAGCAAGTATAGATGCGGTATCATCAATAAAGCACGATGTGCACGTTTCGGGACTGTCTCCCTGTTTCAAGTGCTAAACGTGCACGTCGTGCTTTATTGATGATACCGCATCTATACTTGCTCAGGTTGGTGTCGGATGACACAAAGCTAAGTGTTCTTTTTTTGAATGATATATAAAAGAAATTGATTAAAATGGAATAAGGCGCTGGTGTGGTTTGATGGTAATTCTTACCTCCTTCGGCTTGTTCCGACAAAAAGATATCACTTTAAATGAATTTCTAAGGGGTAGTTTGGTAATTTTGGTATATTTTGATTATAATTTATTATGATTCATACTCCAACTCCAAGCAAACACTGGGCCATAGCCTCAAACACACGGGCCACAAAGACCATGATCTGGGCCAAAGGAGACAGGCCTATCTTGCTACTAGACAACACTGGGTATCTCAGTACTGCACTAGCATATATAAAACAAAGAGCAGGGGAATAAAATTGAGAACAATAGATTTTATTAAGCCCAACATGGCAATGTTTCAGCTGCAAGTGCCTGTGTCTGTGTAATAATCATCAAAAGGTTAAATAAAAGAAAATGACCTTGAAAATATCAATAAGTGTTTTAAAACAAATCACCACTAGTTTGCAAATAATAAATTCATGAATATTCCACAATGCAAAAACAACTGTAAAAACCTACCCAAATTTACATATATATTTTCTACAAAATATACATTCATAACTAATGTATAGGGCGCCCCATTTATTTACCACTAATAGAGCTTTTGTGGAAAAATGGAATGCTAATTTATCAAAATGTGGACTTTGATTTAATGCAGCATATATTGGACACAGTTCTTTTGACGCTGTAACTCAGGAAGGATATGATGCCAAATTTAAAGAAATTGGCAAGCAAATGCCACAATACCGTCAGGAGGTGCTTCAACGTAAATTAAAAAAATTCCAAAGAGATACAGCAGATTATCATCGGGGGGAGGTGTATCCTTGGATGTATCAGAGACCATCTTTAAAAGATTGTCATGTGACTTTTGAGGGTACACTGGAGGAGTCTTCAGACACTTCAGATAAGGAGTCTTTTTTAGAACGAGGCAACAGGCCATCCCGAGGGCGAAATAGTTTCCGAGGGGGAGGCAGGTATCAGAGGTGGTCTCGGAATCCTACAATTTAAATCAGGATTTGGTTAATATGGTACAATCGGCTAAAACAGCGATAAATGGCTCATCTGGTTTGGTTTTCAATTTATCTCATCGTCGGCTGTCTTTGGCAGAAACATTGGTATTAAACCATTGTTTATCTTTTGTACCCACCACCCCTACAGATGAATTCACTATACAAGTGAGTCTACAAGTGTTTTTACTAAAATTACGTATTGCATTGTTCTTTTTCATTGCCGTCGAATTCTACACCATCTACCACGAGGGAGATAATACCTTTTCAGCCTAAATCCTACTTGGGTTCCTCTGGGAGTAATAGACCCGAGCATAGTGGCATTTGAACGGGTCATTTTGGAGGGTTTAAAATCATTGCCATCTCCTAAAGTTTAACATAATTAACCAAGGATGAATGGGTAGCGTTGAAGTCTTTACAAAATTTCATCTATTGTTATTAAACCCGAAGACATAGGAGATGGGATTGTTGTTTTGGATAGTACTGCGTATAAGACAGAAGTTATGTCACAGCTGTAAAATACAGTGTTTTATCGCTTGTTAAAGGAAGACTCCACTCAGGCAATACAATCTGAAATTTTAGAGGTTTTGGAAAGCGTAGTTACTCACCTGTAACAGGTGATCTCCAGGAACAGCAGGAATTTAGTCTTCACATATGGGTATCGTCAGTACCGACGAAGCCTGCGCAGGAACGCTCCCCAGCGTCCAATAGGAAAGCTTTTGGGAGCATCCCACAGCGTCTGCGTGCTGCCTTCCCGCCTTTCCAACTGTCCCTCTCCAATTAAGTTGATAGCTGAGACAAAAAAAGAGCGAGAGAAAAAGAGAGAGAGAGACACCACTCCTAGGGGAGGTGGGTGGGTTGTGAAGACTAAATTCCTGCTGTTCCCGGAGATCACCTGTTACAGGTGAGTAACTACGCTATCTCCACGAACAAGCAGGAATGTAGTCTTAACATATGGGGACTCCCTAGCTGCAGATGCCAGAGAGATGGCCCCAGGAAGTTGTTAGCCCTTGTGAAAGGGCCATACTTCCCCCAATGGATCTCTGGCATACTACCAGGGACAGTGGGTAGGAGTTGATTAAGTCTGAAAAAGGTGTTGAAGAACAGCTTGGCCAAACAAGGCATCCCAGCGGGAGTCCTTATCTAAGCAGTAGTGGGCTGTGAAGGTATGTACCGAAGCCCAAGTAGCTGCTCGACAGATGTCGTCGATAGACACAGAGTGAAGATGAGCCATTGAGGCTGCCATGGCTCTCACATTGTGAGCTGTGACATGGCCTTCAAGAGGAAAGTTCTTACTCTCACAGGCAAAGGATATGCACTGAGCAATCCAGTTAGATAGAGTTCTTTTGGAAACTGGAAGTCCCAAATGACTAAGATCAAAAGCAACAGAGTTAAGAAGATTTTCGATGTTGCTGTGTCCTTTGCAAGTAAAAGGCTAAAGCTCTTTTACAGTCCTAGGTATGAAGGTTCCTTTCTGCAGTGGAGGCATGAGGCCTCGGAAAGAATACAGGAAGGTAAACCACTTGGTATAAATGGAAAGGTGAAACCACCTTTGGCATAAAGTGTGGATGAGTCCTAAGAACTACCTTATCATGGTGGAACCTTGTGTAAGGAGGATCAGCCACTAACGCTTGCAATTCACTGATGCGACGTGCTGATGTGATTGCAATGAGGAAGATGACTTTCCAGGAAAGGAATTTCAAAGATGTAGTGGCTAATGGTTCAAAGGGCGGTTTCATGAGCTGCCCAAGCACTAGATTCAAGTCCCATGCTACCGGTGGTGGCTTAATGGGAGGCTTTGTTAAAAGAAGGCCTCTCATAAACCTCGCTATGAGAGTCTGAGAGGAAATAGGTTGTCCACTTAGAGGCTTGTAAGAAGCTGCAATAGCACTAAGATGGACTCTTACTGAATTTGTCTTGGAAAATAAAACAAAAGATATTATAATGCCTCTATATCGTTCCATGGTGAGACCGCACCTTGAATATTGTGTGCAATTCTGGTCGCCGTATCTTAAAAAGGATATAGCGATTTTAGAAAAGGTTCAGAGAAGAGCCACCCAAATGGTAAAGGGGATGGAAGGATACTCCTATGAAGAAAGGCTAAAAAGGTTAGGGCTCTTTAACCTGGAAAAGAGACGGCTGAGGGGAGATATGATAGAAGTCTATAAATTAATGAACGGAGTGGAACGGGTAAACGTAGATCGATTGTTTACGTTATCAGAATATAGAAAGACTAGGGGACATGCAATGAAGCTACAGGGTAAACTATTTAAGACTAATAAAAGAAAATATTTTTTCACTCAACGTGTAATCAAACTCTGGAATTTGTTACCAGAGGATGTAGTAAAGGCTGTTAGTGTAGCTGGGTTTAAAAAAGGTTTGGACAAGTTCCTGGAGGAAAGGTCCATAAACCCTTATTAAGAAGTGACCGAAGATATCAATGCTTGACCCAGTACAAGCATTGTGGAACTTGTGTCTCTTGGGGAAACTGCTAGGTACATATGACCTAGATTGGCCACTGTTGGAAACAGAATACTGGGCTTGATGGACCTTGGTCTGACCCAGTATGGCATATCTTATGTTCTTATGTCCCGCATTTGACAAGTGAAGGAGATACTCTAGTATCGATTCCAGAGGTATCGCAAGAGGGGTAAGACCCTTCTGCGAGCACCATATGGAAAACCTTTTCCACTTAAAGGCGTATGAGCGTCTTGTGGAGGGTTTCCTAGAAGCATGAAGGATATTCTTTACCTGTTGGGAAAGGTTGAGATCCTGAAGTTCTAGGCTTTCAGCAACCAGGCCCTGAGAAGCAGAGACTGGAGATTGTGATGTCACAGCATCCCGTCCTCTTGGGAGAGAAGATCTGGAGCGGATCCCAACTCCAGAGGCGGAGCTTGAGAGAGATGTAGAAGCAGAGGGTACCACGTCTGCAGTGGCCAACGTGGAGCTATGAGAATCATGGGACCTCTGTCTCTCTGAAACCTGAATAGTGTTTTGGGGATGAGGGGAATGGGTGGGAAGGCATATAAGAAGTCCTGACCCCAGTGAAGGAAGAAGGTGTCCCTTGCCTGACAATGACGAGCCGGAATTCTGGAACAGAACCGGGGAAGTTTGGCATTCAACGGAATTGCAAAGAGGTCTATGTCCGGGGTTCCTCAAATTTGAAATATTTGGGCAACCTGGTCTGCATGGAGAGACCATTCGTGCGGTAGCACAACTCGACTGACTTTGTCTGCCCAAGAGTTTTGAATGCCTGGAAGATACACTGCAAGGAGATGAATCTGATGCTCTCTGGCGAGGGCCCATAGTCGCAAAGCTTCGTTGCATAGCGACAGAGAGCCTGTTCCGCCCTGCTTGTTCACATAGAACATGGCTACTTGATTGTCCGTTTGAACTAGGACTGTCTTATAGCTGAGCTGGGCGTGAAATACTCGAAGAGCAAGGAAGATTGCTCTGAGTTCCAAGAGGTTGATGTGAAGACAGGCCTCCTGTGAAGTCCAGGTACCCTGGGTAGAGAAATCGTGCAGGTGGGCTCCCCATTCCACCTAAGATGCATCTGTTGTTAGGGTGGCTTGGAATAGGGGTTGCTGGAAAGAAGACCCCACCAGAAGATTTCTGAGTGATTGCCACCATTGGAGGGACAAAATAAGACAATCTGAGTTTGCTATTTTGTCCGATAGGCAACCTGAGGCCTGTGTCCACTTAATGTATAAAGTCCACTGGGCTGCTCGCATGTGGAGGCGAGCATAAAGAACCATATGTATGGTGGATGCCATGTGGCCCAGCAGTTGTAGCATTTCTCGAGCAGTGAGATAAGGCTTGAGCACTGCTTGGGAAGCTAGTTGCACTATGCAAAGACAGCAGGGCTGCAGAAGCAAAGTCCTTGTCTGTCTGGTATCCAGGTGAGCTCCTATAGGGACTGAGTGGGAGCAAGATTGGATTTTGGGAGGTTTATGACCAGTCCCAAATACTGAAGGATTCGCATTGTGCGAAACAGAGCAGAGCTGGCTTCTGGCACTGTAGGGGCTCGAATAAGCCAGTCGTCTAAGTAAGGGAAGACGAATATTCCCAGAGTGCGAAGAAATGCAGCTACCACAGCCATGCATTTTGTGAACACTCTTGGTGCAGAAGCCAGTCCAAAAGGAAGAACCCTGTACTGGAAGTGCTTTCCTTGAAACAGGAATCGGAGGAATCTCCTGTGATTTGGATGGATGAGAATATGAGTATACGCATCCTTGATATCTAGAGAACAAAGCCAATCCTGACTTTGAAGGTATGGTAGCAGAGTTCCCAGAGAGATCATTTTGAACTTCTCTCGGAACAGATATTTGTTCAATTCTCTGAGGTCTAAAATGGGTCTGTCTCCTCCTGTTTTCTTTGGAATAAGGAAATAGGGGGAGTAGAATCATATACCCTGTTGGGGAATGGGTACTTCCTCTATTGCTCCTTGAGCAAGGAGTGTTGTGACTTCTTGACCTAAGAGACTGTCGAGAGAGGTCTGAGAATTGAACTGTCTTACAATTGTAGGAGGGGGCATGCTGTGAAAATGAAGCTTGTACCCCTTTCGTACAATGGACAGAGTCCAATTTTCTGCTGTTATTTGGCACCATCTGTGGGCAAAATGACATAACCTGCCTGGGATGGTCGAAGGTTCTGGACAGGGGCAGGAAGGCAAAGTTCTCTAGAAAGGAGTCAAAGCCCCTGAGGAGGCTGAGCCTGCTGAGTTGACTGAGGTTTTGCAGCTTTTGGCTTCTTTTGTTGTCTAGGTTGTTGCTGTTGTCCTTTTTGGGCAGTCTGACCTGGACTGTGCCCCTGTTGGGTATAGGAATGATAAAACTTCTTTTTCTTATTCAAAAAAGGTTTTTTAGAGGATCTTTTCCTTGCAGGATCGGCTGTAGATTTGGACAATCTATCTAATGTGATATTGTCAGCATCTATTTCAATAGCCTTCTCCTGCCAATTCTTGCCAAAGAGATTTTCTCCTGTGCAAGGAAGGTTTCCTAATTTATCCTGTATCCAAATTTCCAAGTCAGATGCCTGAAGCCAGGCAATCCGACGTGCACCAATGGCAATAGCAGAGGTTCTGCTTATGCACTCAAAACAGTCAAAGGCTGCACGATTTACAAACTTGGAAACATCCTGAGCATGTTTGACAACAGTAAGATAGTCTTGTCTTTTGTCATCAGGAAGAAGGGGGCTCATAAGCTCCAAGTCTCCTGTGACCTCTTTAAGGAACATTCCCATATACAAGATATAGGAACTGATCCTAGCTGAGAGCATGGAAGCATCGATGCCCAAAGGCATCGAGAGTCCTGCATTCACGACCTGGAGGATTGGATGCATGTCTCTTTGCACTTTTCATCCTTCTCATGGCCGATTCCATCACCATTGAATGGTGTGGTAATTGAGTTTTTTGAAAGCCAGGACAAGGTGGAACTCGATACATGGTATCGAGTCTTCGAGAATGAGGAGATATGGTTAAAGGTGTTTCCCACATCGTTAGCATAAGATCATGTAAGATCTCATGAACAGGCAGAGTAGCTGCCTCTTTGGGAGCCTTAGGGTATTGGAGGATTTCCAACTCCTTTGCCCTAGGCTCTTTTTCAGGAGCTACTGGGATGGAAAGGCCTCGGGCCACATCATGGATAAAGTCCTGAAAGGACATATCCTCTGGCAGAGACATTCTGCGCTGAAGAGAAGAGGAATCCTCGGGGAGAAGTACTCTGGTATCGGCAGAGTCTTCGGAGTCTTCAGTCTCATCTGAGGATTCAAAATATCTCTGATCCCGGTGATCGTGCAAAGCACGGTACCAGTATCGATCGAAGTCGGTATTGGGTTGTTCAGGTACCGATCTGTCGATGTCGGAGAGAGATGCATGACTCGGTACGGGTGGTATACCCACCGATGTTGATGCAGTCGGTGTCGGTACTGGTATCGGCTGAGGTGTCTGAAGCGGTTTCAACGGTACCGAAGCCGTGAGAAGAGCCGCTAGACTGCGTTCACAAGCAAGGAATCTCTGGTCTATCGACGCTGCCGATGCTTGGGTGTCGGTACCGGTAGAAGCGGCCGGGACCCCAGAGCATGGTGCCAGTAGTTCTGCCAAGGTTGAAGCCTCGAGAACATCCTGGAGCCCCGTTAATGCTTTGGAAGCCGAAGCCTCCTGCCGGGGCAGTTTTGCCGATGAAAATTTCTCAAGGGCAACGCCAGGAGCATCTCGATAGTTAGGAGATCTACCCTTTGAGGACCAGCTAGATTTATGTCTAGTTACCTGAGATCCATGTGAGGAAGATGAAGCCCTGGAGGACGTCGATGCAACAGACGCCACATCTAAGGGAAAAAGGGTGCTAAGTTTAGCAGCTCAGTTCTGCCGGCCCCTTTCTGACATCATTCCACAGAAGAGGCATTCTGAAATAGAGTGGTCAGGACCTAAACATTTGAGACACCAATCATGGGTGTCGGTGACGGAAATGGTACCGCCACATTTAGAACATTTCTTAAAACCTGAAGCAGGTTTTTCCATTTTTAAGGAAAAATTGGGCCTAGTGCTCAGGAAAAAAAAGTTTCTGAAGTAAACCACTTCAGAAACTATAGGTTTTCTTTTTTAGAAGAAAGAAAGAACCGGCGGTACCGGTATAGCGTCGAGGGAAGGCAGACGCGACCACAAAAACAAAGATTAAAGACAAAATTTTCTGTGGTGACAGGGTATGCGACCTGTCGGTTCCGCGGCAAACGAAGAACTGGAGAGGGACAGTTGGAAAGGCGGGAAGGCAGCACGCAGGCGCTGTGGGATGCTCCCAAAAGCTTTCCTATTGGACGCTGGCGAGCGTTCCTGCGCAGGCTCCGTCGGTACTGATGTTACGCATATGTGAAGACTACATTCCTGCTTGTTCCTGGAGATTCACAAATATCAATAAGGGATGCATAAAGTGCGCTCACTGATCTTTTATTTTATTTTGACCTTTTGATTATTGCATATTTGCCCCTGACGCAAGCACTCACTACCATGTTGGGCTTAATAAAATCTGTTCTCATTTTTATTCCCTCGCTCTTTGTTTTGTTTCTGCTTTTGTTTTATGTGGGGGTGTCCCTTTTGTTTTAATTCTTTTGTTTCTGCACTAGCATACAGAGAAGTGACGACATCACTAGTTTACCAAGTCTGCCTCCACCTGCTGGCTGAGGAGCACAACCCATCGAAATGGTCCAAAAAGAAAAGGAAGCAAGGTTTTTTTAGACCACTAATATGAACAGAACATCGACTTGAGTGCTATTGCATGGGGTGCGGATAAACATCGAGGTTATTTCTGCATTCATAATATGGATATTTAAGAATATTCATGCTGAACTTGGTACCATACATGGTTTTTTTGAGATATGTCTGATTGCATACTCTGAGCAACACATGAACGTTCTCTATTTTAACACGATGATGAAGCCATAGCAGGCCAATCAACTTATCCAGGCTGCTTGGTTGCTCTTGTCTATGCTGCAAGTGTACGTCTGAGTGCCCAGCTGCAAAAACTTGCTTTTTTTTTTATTTTATTTTTTTTAAAGGATATTGTTACTTATCCATGTCCGTTTTTGTTTTTGTCCTTATTTGGTTCTCTACCTTTCTTGGAAGAGGAGAAAACAAGAACCCATACTTAATCCAGCAGCCACTACCCTCCTTCTTCTACACCCTACCACTAAGCTCTGCAACAATCCAAATAGCTAGCAAACCTAGCGCAAAGCTCTTACCGAAACCTTTGGTCTACTAGATCTCTATGGCCTTGCTGAAGAGTACCCAGGGCACCAGCAACCTTCCAGCACTGACACGCTTGGTTTGTGGGGAGTTGTAGCCTACCAACATGACTACCTCATGACTTGCAGTATTGCTGGGTTCTGCTTCCTTTCACAACCCTTTATTACCCCTCTCCTTGCCTCACAGAAAGGGGAGAATAGGCTGTCTGCAATACTGCAACTTCCCAATCATTAGGTAAACTAGGCAGCTGCCTAGAGTGACAACTTCTGGGGGCTGCAAAGAACAGGACCTTCTAAGCTATAGATTTTGACAGCCAAGGAGGGTGTAAGGCTTAAGGTCTGCCTATGGCACTAACATTTGAACCAATTCTGGGATGGGTCTTGCTCCTAATAGTGTCCTGCAGCTGTTGATGAATATGACCATTTCATTCGTGGTGCAACTCATCCAACACACACAGCTGCCAGACTGATTTATCATGCCTCACGATTTGATCACTCCCCTGCTTATCCGTCTCCGCTGGCTCCCTGTTTGATATCATATACAGTTTAAAATCCTCACTCAGGTTCATAAGACACTTCACACTGGCCTCCTGCAGTATCTCTCCCCCCTTTTCATACCTCATACCCCTCACTGCTCCCTCCGTTCTATCCACATGAACCGACTCCTCCCATCACCTTCCCTGGCACATTTGGAATCTACTCATCACTTAGCTTTCTACTTCCTCCCACTGGAATAATCTCCTGCTTTCCCTTCAGTTAGAAATATTCCCCAAATTCAAATCTTCACTGAAGAGCTATTTTCCATAGCATACAACCTTCCTCCAGACCCCCCATGATTTTGTCTCTTTGTAGCTATTTCTCCTGAGATGTTTTTAATTTGCTACGTTTTCCTTCTCTTGTCGTCTTGTGCTGCTTTCCTATTTGTTATAACTTAGTTTTAGTAATTTGTAAACCACTCTGCTGTCCCCACTAAGGGCGGTATATCACGTTTTAATAAATGAAATGAATGCCATGGCCTTTGGCTGTCCTCTGGCTTTCCCTTTACCATCTTGTCACTGGGGATCATTTCTTGAATTTTGTTGCTGTAGCTGAAATCACTGCAGTACTGTGAACAGACTGGAGCTGGGACATACTAGTAACCTGATGGTTATCACAGGAGGAGTGGAGCATCTGTTTCTCCCCCTCCTCACATTGCAATTGCAATGCCTGCATAATTCATTACAAAGGCCAGCTGGTGGAACAGGAATTGAAGGCCCTAATGGAGCTGGGCTTCCTGAGGCTCATCCTACCTCCCCACGTCATGCGGCCTCTGCCCGTCCTCTTCCTTCCTCTGATCTCATTGTTATTGTCTGCAGCTGCCCTCTCTGCTCTCTATCCCTTGTGATTCACACCTTGCAAAGTAAAGCTGCAGCCCTCTGGGAACAGCATCCAAGGTAATGATATTTCAATGGAAAAACACAAAGGCGTGATAAGAACCTCTTCTAGAGAAGGTAGAACAGGTTACATATCATTTTATTTATTTATTTAGTAAGATATATTTACCACCTTTATGAAGAAATTCACCCACGGCAGTGTGCATCAAGTATAACCTGGACATTACTACTACTACTACTACTACTACTATTTATCACTTATAGAGCGCCACGCATGCAGCACTGTACAGCCAGAATGCAAGAGACAGTCTCTGCCCATCAGAGTCATGCTTATCAGAGCTTACAATCTAGTCACAACATTACAGGGTAAAGGTCAGATTAGAGCAAGGTACAGTAAGGTCAATGCAAGGCACAGTAAGGTCAATAAAATATGGTCATGAGAGTTGACGGGGTTAAGATAAGATAAGGATAGAAGTCAGGATCTGAAAGTGACGGTGAAGAGGTGAGCCTTCAACCTGGATTTGAAGAGGGCCAGGGAGGGTGCCTGGCGTATAGACACAGGTAGGCTGTTCCAGGCATGAGGTGCAGCAAGGTGAAAGGAGCGAAGTCGGGAGTTAGCAGTGCGGGTGAACGGCATTGATAGAAGTGATTTGCTAGCAGAGCGCAGGTTCTGAGAGGGGATGTAGGGAGAGATAAGAGATGAGAGGTATTGAGGGGCCGCCGAGTGAATGCATTTATAGGTCAGTAGGAGAAGTTTGAATTGGATGCGGAACTGGACAGGGAGCCAGTGAAGCGACTTGAGAAGAGGAGTAATGTGGGCATGGCGAGGCTGGCGGAAGATTATTCAAGCAGACTGATTTTGTATAGATTGAAGGGGAACGAGGTGGCTGATGGGGAGACCAGCAAGGAGTAGGTTGCAATAATCGAGGCGAGAAGAGATTAAGGAGTGGATAAGCATTTTGGTGGTGTGTTCAGAGAGGAAGGGCTGGATTTTGCCAATGTTGTAGAGGAAGAAACGGCAGGTCTTGGCTACATGTTGGATATGTGCGGAGAAGGAGAGAGAGGTGTCAAAGATAACCCCTAGGTTGTGGGCTGAGGGAACAGGAAGGATAGTAGCTCCATCCACATAGACTGAGAAAGGGGGAAGAGTAGGGGAGGAATTGGGGGGAAAGACAAGGAGTTCAGTCTTAGCCATGTTCAGTTTCAATTGGCGAAGAGACATCCAGGCGGCGATGTCGGAGAGGCAGGCAGAGATCTTGGACTGGGTTGCTGGAGAAATAGTAGGTGTAGAGAGGTAGATTTGAGAGTCATCGGCGTAGAGATGGTACTGAAAGCCGTGGGAAGAGATAAGCGCTCCAAGGGCTTGGATGTAGAGGGAGAAAAGGAGGGAGCCCAAGACGGATCCCTGGGGTACACCTACGTGGAGCGGAGTAGGGGAAGAGGAGGAGCCACCAGAGCATACACTGAATGAGCAATGGGAGAGGTAGTAGGAGAACCAGGACAGTACCAGGTCCTTGAAGCCAAGGGAGGAGAGGGTGGTGAGGAGAAGATTGTGGTCAACGGTGTCAAAGGCAGTGGAGAGGTCAAGAAGAATGAGGATAGAATAGAGGCCCTTAGATTTAGCCAGGAATAGGTCATTGGAGACTCTTGCGAGCGTCGTTTCAGTGGAATGTAAGGGACGGAAGCCGGATTGCAGTGGGTCCAGGAGGGCCTGGGAGGTGAGGAAGTCGAGGCAGCGGCGGTGGACTGCACGTTCTAGTAGTTTGGATATGAAGGGAAGGAGGGAGATGGGTCGATAGTTAGAAGGGCATGTAGGATCGAGTGAGGGTTTCTTAAGGAGAGGTGTGACAACAGCATGCTTGAAGTCAACAGGGACAGTTGCAGTAGAGAGTGAAAGGTTGAGGATGTGAGAGATGGTGGGTACAATAGTGGAGGAGATGGGGTGGAGGAGATGGGTGGGGATGGGGTCAGATGAACATGTGGTGGGTTTAGAGGAAGTAAGAAGGAGTGCGGTTTCTTCTTCATAGATCGGAGGGAAGGAGGAGAGGGTGGCAGAGGAAGGATAGGTGGGGGGAGAATTGGGAATGGGGGGAGGTAGATGAGGGGGTGGGGAATTAGAGAGTAATCTTGTTGATTTTGTCATAGAAGTAGTCAGCTAGGGTTTGGGCAGAAAGGGAGCGCGGGACTGGGGCGGGGGGACTTTGAGGAGAGAATCTAGGGTATTAAAGAGACAATGAGGATCAGAGGCAAGGGAGTTGGTCAGGTGGATGTAGTAGTCTTGTTTGGCAAGTGCTATGACTGACTGGAAGGAGCCAAGCATGAATTTTAAGTGTAGAAGGTCCTCCTGGGAGCGGGATTTGGACCAAGCACGCTCAGCGGAACGTGCACAGGTGCGGAGATAATGGGTTGTGGGCGAAAGCCAAGGCTGGGGAGTAGTTCATTTGACTGGACGTGAGGTGGGTGGGGCAAGAGTGTCGAGAGCTGAGGAGAGTATAGCATTGTAGGAGGATAGTGCCTCATCGACGGACTTGGAAGATATAACGGAAGAGAGAGATGGAGAAATGGTGGAGGAGAGAGTCAGGGGATCAATATTATGGAGGTTTCTAACTAGGTCGGACGAGACAGGCAAGGTTGAGATTGCGGAAGCTGAAGAGTAAAGGTTAAAAGGTGATGGTCAGATGAGGTAAGGATTGAGTTGCGGAAGGTTGAGGGAGAGGAATTGGAGAGGAGTATTAGGTCAAGGCAGTGGCCGTGTAAGTGGGTGGGGGCGGTGGAGCAGAGTTGGAGGTCGTACGAGGAGACGAGGGCAAGGAATTTTGAGGCGTGGGGGTCAGAGAGGTTGTCGACGTGAATGTTAAAGTCACCGAGAATAAGAGTGGGGGAAGAGGGATCAAGAAAGGTGGAAAGCCAGGAATCGAAGTTGGTGAGGAAGGTTGATTGGGATTTGTCGGGTGGACGATAAATAACAGCAACACAGAGGGGAAGTGGTAGGAGTCGTCGAATGGAGTGGACTTCAAAGGAGAGGGGGGAGGGTGACTGAGGTAGCAGGAGAGGTTGGAATTGACAGGAGGGAGAGAGTAGGAGACCAACACCACCACAGCAACCAGTAGATAGAGGTGTATGGGAGAACTGGTATCCCCCATAGCAGAGAGAAGCAATGGATGCAGTGTCATCTGGGGGGGATCCAGGTCTCAGTCAGGGCGAGAAGGTGTAGGGAAATAGAGATAAAGAGACCGTGGGTGAAAGGAAGTTTGTTAGTAATTGAGCATGTGTTCCATAGGGCACATGAGAACGGGAGGGCAGAGGGAGGAAGGAGAGGGATATGGATAAGGTTAGATAAGTTACGTGAGGATTTCTTATCAGAGTAACATGAGGCTTTATTCCTAGAGAAGTGCAGAGATTTAGAGGGAGCAGGGTGTGGGTGGATATGTCTGGATGTGTGTGCCCTCCAAGAGGGCCTTGAGAGAGGGGAAGTAAGGGGCGAGAGAGGGGTGATATTGCTGGTATCAGTTAGGTTATGTGAGGATTTCTTATTGGCGATAAGGTTGGGGTTGATATCTCTGTATGAGAGATGGGGGGATGGGTGAGGGAAGGTGGAGGGGGGGAGGAGCGGGATGTGGATGAGATTAGATAAGGTACGTGAGGAACTCTTTTTAGTGTGAGAAAGAAAACGAGGGGGGCCAGGGTTGGGGTTGATGTTGCCTGGTGAGAGAAGGAGGAGGAGTATTAGAGAGTATGGAAAGGCGGAGACGGTACGGCGGAAGCGAGGTTGGGGTTGCCTTAGAGAGAGAGGGGTTGGTTGAATGCGGGGGATGGTGTGTTGAAGCTCAAGAGCAGATGCTAGGTAAGGGGAAAGAATGGAGGGCGAAGTGAGGAAGGGAGGGGGTAGGGGAAGAGGAGGGGGGTTTTGGAAGGAGGGGAGACAGTTGGGGAGGATGAGGAAGAAAAGGAGAATGTGATGTGGGGCCATGGTAATGGGCAACAAGTTCTGTGCAAACACTGGGTAGCAGTTCTATGCAGGCAGTGGGTGGCAGTTCTATGGTAGCAGTTCTATGCAAACACTGGGTGGCAGTTCTATGGTAGCAGTTCTATGCAAACACTGGGTAGCAGTTCTATGGTAGCAGGTCTATGCAAACACTGGGTAGCGGTTCTATGCAAACACTGGGTAGTGGTTCTATGCAAACACTGGGTAGCAGTTCTGTGCAGGCGGTGGGTAACAGTTCTGTACAGGCGGTGGGTAACAGTTCTGTGCAGGCAGTGGGTAACAGCTCTATGCAGGCAGTGGGTACTAAGCAGACAATGGGTAGCAAGATCTAGGCAGACAATGGGTAGCAAGATCTAGGCAGGTAATGGAAGGGAAGATCAATGCCAGCAGTGGACAGTAAGTCAAGGAAAGTTACTTGAGGGTAAAGGTGGTGTTGGTGAGATGGTTGGGGTCAGGAGGCACAGTGTGGAGGAGCGATCATGCCTATTCGGTTCCAGGGCCGGTTCCAGGCAGCTACAGTGATTAGGAGGAGCAGGGTTCACGGCTCACACCACAGCGCTCCCAGGCCCGTGCCTAAGGGCCATGCCAAAGGGCCCTCTGGCAAGGCCCTCTGGTGCAGGCGCGCCTGATGGAGCACACTGCTTTTAAAGGGCTGCTTGCCCTTTGATCTCCGTTGGCGGCGTGTGAGAGGGAGCTCTCGATGGAGCACACTGCTTTTAAAGGGCCGCTTGCCCTTTGATCTCCGTTGGCGATGTGTGAGAGGCATAGGCAGCGAACAAGCATAACAGTAAAATACCCATAAGAAAAAAAGGGACTGTAGTGCTTAGTAGCTGGTATGGAAGGGCAGGCTGGATAGGCCAAATGGTCTTTATTGGCTGCCATGTTTCTACATTATAACATAGTAAAACATGCATACATAATTACAGGTCAGCACAATACACATTAAAACATCTTGCGCAACAGCAAGGAGAAAGCAAAGGTTGAGCAGGAGTCGAGATACATGAAAAGTGAGTCTAACTCGAGGAAAGATTGCATGTGCAGTCAGACAAGGTTCAAACAACTGACCCCCCCCCCCCATTCTCCTGACCCTTTGACCTCTGCCTTCACCTTCCATCCACTATCTGTAGGAATCAGAAAAAGACCAATTAGTTTTTGCAGTCTGCCCACTTATTCTTGTCAATACTATGAAAATATATTTGAGCTGCAGAAGTATAACTGCGTGTAGGTTGGCACGCTCCTCATACACTGATCATTTTTATTTTCCTGGTCAGTGCTCTGGCAACATCCTATGTAAATGAGCATGGAAGAACCCATTATCTAATCCAAACACCCAGTACTGTCCCCCATGTCTAATCAAACTTGCTGCAAATTACTAACAATTATATATACCAAAAGGTGTTAGAAAATGCTCAATGCAATGCGTGCCTCTGAGTCAATGCTAACTCCTGGTGACCCAGCAGCTCCTGGGTTTTCTTGGCAGTGTGACTGGAAGTAGATTGCCAGGCCTTTCTTCCAAGGCAATGGAGTGTTAAGTGACTTGCCCAAGGCCACAAGGAGAGCTAGTGGGAATACAACCCGGTTTCCTGGTTACCAAGCCAGTGCTCTAACCATTAGGCTACTGCTCATTTACTATCAAAAGTCAAATACAAATATTGTATAAAATATAAACTCTCAATAAATCAACAGTCACACCCCTACTACTACTACTGATCATTTGTATAGCACTAACAAGGAGTAAGCAGCGCTGTACAGACACATATAAAAGATGGCCCCTGCTCATCAGAGCTTACAATCTAGTCAAGACAGACAATACAACAGCTGAGGACAAGGATACATCTAGGGCAGGGGTCTGCAACCTTTAAGACATAAAGAGCCACTTGGACCCGTTTCCGAAGGGAAAAAAAAAACTGGGAGCCGCAAAACCATTGCGACATTTAAAACAAATCTAACACTGCATATATTGTTTCTTACCTTAATGCTATATACGACCCCCTACTTTTCCTGTTAAAATATAGGTGTTTGGCCTATACTCGCCGTATAAGACTACCCCTCTTCCGTCGCACACCAAAAAAATACGCCAGAAAATATAACAACAAGAAGTAACAATATTTGATTTCAAAATTATGATGATTTTGTAGTCAAATCACTAATATGAAATAAAATTATTTTTTCTACCTTTGTTGTCTGACCAATTTATTCTTTGATCATGCTGGTCCCGATCTGAGGCTTCTGCTTTCCTGTCTTCTCTTAGCTCTCTTTCTGTGGTCTATGGTCCATCTGCCAGTTCTTATCTCTTCTTTCGTTTTCTTCACTTCTTTCCATCAGCCTATTTCCAGTCCCAGTAACCCTCCCCAATATCAGCCCCTTTCCAGTCCTCACTCCCAGTACCTTCCAATGTCAACTTGCATTCCCATGATTGCCACTGGTGTCCAAAGGCCCTTAAACTGCACCTTTTCATCAAATACTACCCTACATGAACCGTAACATAACAGCCTCACCCTAGTATAATCCACAATATCCCTCTTGTTCCAAGCATCACTGCTAATTTTATGTAAATAGTTCGAGCATGCTATCTATCTAATAGATTAATACTCCATGTAAATAGTTCTCCCATGTTATCCAAGTTGATACTCCTGTTATATGTAATACCAAACAGCCTGTTGTTCTGGTTTCTTTCTGTTATTTGTAAACCGCGCTGATGTCAAAGAGTGCGGTATATAAGAAGTTGAAATAAATAAATAAATAAATAAAATAAATAAATTTCCTTCCAGTCCCCCTCCTTCCCCACTGACCAGTCCCTTCTAGTACAAATACCATGGCAGCCCCTCTCAGATCCAGTTCCATTCTCCCATCCCCTCATATCAGCCCATTTGTAGCCTTAGCCCCCAGTTATCTTCCAGGGCCAGCAGCTCTATCCTCCCCTCCCCACAATCAGCCCAGGCCCAGTCAACGCCCCCCAATCAGCTCGCTTCCAGTGCTAATCCCCCCCCACCCCCAGTACCAGTGCTAGCCTCCCCTACTCAGCCCAATACCAGTCCTACCCCCCATCAGCTCATTACCAGTCCTAGCCTCCCCTAATCAGCTCATTTCCAGTGCTCGTCCCCTCAACCCCATTACCAGTGCTCCATCCCTCCATGTCAGCCCCCTCCATGTCAGCCCCCCTCCCTCCCTCCATCCATCTCAGCTCCCTCCCTCCATGTAAGCCCGCCTACCCAATCCCTCCATTTCAGCCCACTCCATGTCCGCCCCCCTCCATCCATTTCAGCAGCCTCCCTTCCTCCATGTCAGCCCCCCTCCCTCCCTCCATATCAGCTCCCTCCCTCCATCCATATCAGCTCCCTCCCTCCATGTCAGCCCCCCTCCCTCCATCCATCCATCCATATCAGCTCCCTCCCTCCATGTCAGCCCCCTCCCTCCATGTCAGCCCCCTCCCTCCCTCCATGTCAGCCCCCCTCCCTCCATCCATTCATAGCTGCTCCCTCCCTCCATGTCCGCCCCCCTCCCTCCATGTCAGCCCCCTCCCTCCCTCCATGTCAGCCCCCTCCATCCCTCCATGTCAGCCCCCCTCCCTCCATCCATTCATATCTGCTCCCTCCCTCCATGTCAGCCCCCTCCATGTCAGCCCCCCTCGATCCATCCCTCCATGTCAGCCCCCCTCCCTCCATGTCAGCCCCCTCCATCCCTCCATGTCAGCCCCCCTCCCTCCATCCATATCAGCTCCATCCCTCCATGTCAGACTCCCTCCCTCCATCCATCCATCCATATCAGCTCCCTCCCTCCATGTCAGCCCCCTCCATCCCACAATGTCAGCCCCCCTCCCTCCATCCATATCAGCTCCCTCCCTCCATGTCAGCCCCCCTCCCTCCATCCATCCATCCATATCAGCTCCCTCCCTCCATGTCAGCCCCCTCCATCCCTCCATGTCAGCCCCCCTCCCTCCATCCATTCATATCAGCTCCCTCCCTTCATGTCAGCCCCCCTCCCTCCATGTCAGCCCCCTCCCCTCCATCCATTCATATCTGCTCCCTCCCTCCATGTCAGCCCCCCCCCTCCATCCCTCCAATCATTCATATCTGCTCCCTCCCTCCATGTCAGCGCCCTCCCTTCATCTGCAGCCGCGGCTCCCATCCTCTTACGGAACCGCCGCTGTGCTTTTAAAATCAAATAGGAGCCCTTACTGTCTTGACGGGCTCCGTGCAGCATTGTCCCGCCTCCAAAACTTCCTTTAGAGGCGGGACAATGCTGCACGGAGCCCGTCAAGACAGGAAGGGCTCCGAGATGATTTTAAAAGCACAGCCGCGGTTCCCTAAGAGACAGGGAACCGCGGTTGCAGAAGAAGGGAGGGAGCTGACATGGAGGGAGCCCATAACGCGACGTTTAAAGCGGGCAGTGTGCTCCGGAGCCGCGGCAAAGGTGAGAAAGAGCCGCATGCGGCTCCGGAGCCGCGGGTTGCCGACCCCTGATCTAGGGGAATAAGGAAGCACATAGGAGACTAAGCAGATCAGTATCCAAAAGCGGCCTCGGTGAGTTTTCAGTCTGGATTTGAAAAGGACCACAGATGAAGCCTGATGCAGTTTGTTCGAGCTATAAGGATCAGCAAGGTGGAAGGATCGAAATCTGGAGTTGGAAGAAGAGAAGGCAACAGATAGAAGTGATCTGCCAGAAGAGTGGAGCTCCCTAGGAGGGGTATAGGGAGGGATGAAAGGAAAGGTACTAAGGAGCAGCAGAATGGGTGCACTTATAGGCCAGTAGGAAATGGATAGAGAGCTAGTGAAGTGACTTGAGAAGAGGAGTTATATGAGCATATCAAGGCTGGCGGAAGATTAGCCGTGCAGCTGAGTTTTGAACAGATTGGAGGGGAGAAAGATGATTCAGAGGGAGACCAGCAAGGAGGTTGCAATAGTCTAGATGGAAGGTGACTAAAGAGTGGATGAGTGTCTTAGTAGTGTGTTCAGAAAGGAAGGGACAAATTCTGCTGATGTTATAGAGAAAGAAACAAGTTTTAGCTATCAGTTGGATGTGTGTGGAGGAGGAGGAGAGGGAAGAGTCAAAGACGACCACAAGGTTGTGAGCTGAGAAATGGTGTAGTACAACATTATCCACAGAGATTGAGAAAGGAAGAAGGGGGAGGTGGGTTTAGAGCAGGGGTCTCAAACTCAAATTGCTTTGAGGGCCAAATGAGGACTTGTAAAATAACCCGGGGGCCGCATGAGACGTGGGACCTCATTTGCATAAGGGACCTCATTTGCATAAATATTTGCATAATGTTACCATACCCTAACTTTTAGTAAACATGCCTCTTAATGAGTGCATGAATAAAGAAAGACTAAAAGATTTCTACATTACTATAATCCAGTGCCAACCGCCAGGCACATTAGCAAACCCGCCATATCCTAACAGCACTACCAGGACTCACAAAGCACCAGACCCTACCTATCAAAAGGCAACACTGCAAATATTAAGTCAATACATTTCAGAGAACAACAATACATGACCTACTGGGGACAGAGAACAAGTAGCAATGTCAAATAGGAATTACATAAACAGAATACCTCAGCTCAGTTACACATGCAGAATACACCATCACCAAACAAGGAATCAAAATTTAGAAACAAGACAATTAAACTGGGACCCCCAAAAGCCAAACTTGGAATGTACAACAACACTGTAGAAATAAAACTATAAATTAATTTCCTCTTGTACTAAACAAAGCGCAGACGTTCTTGATGTACATTTCCCAGAACTGACATATTCCAGTTAATAAATTCAAAATAAAGATATTTTTCTACCTTTTGTGCATTTTTTTTCAGTTCCAGCCACTTTCTTCTGGTTTCTTCGTGCCTTCTGCTAACTCTCCATCGTCTGCTGTCCATTTGTCCTTTCTTCTCTCTTCTAGCTTTTTCCATTCTCCCTCTACATCTGCTTTAACATATTAATCTTTCTCCTTTTGCTCTTTCCTCATTCCTATTTTCATCCACTCAAATTTTACCCCTCCATCCTCAATCCCCACTTACCTGGCCAATTGTAGATTTGTCTTCCCTCCCACACAAAATATTTTCCCCTCTCCATTTCACTCTCCCAGCTCCATCCCATTCTAATCCTCCCCCAACATCAGCTCCCTTCTAGTTCCAGTCCCACACAGCACCCCCTCCCTTCTAGTCACTGCATCAGCCCATTTTCAGTCCTAGCCCCCCATCAGCCCATTTCCAATCGTAGCTCCCCCCCATCAGCCCATTTCCAGTGCTAGCTCCCTCCCCTCACAGCCCATTTCCATTCCAAGCCCCCCTCCCCATCAGCCATTTGCAGTTCAAGCCCCCCTTCCACTCAGCCCATTTCCAGTCCTAGCAGACCCCCCAGCCCATTATCAGCCCTAGCCCCCCCATAGCCCATTACCAGTCCTACCCCCCCCCATCACCCCATTTTCAGTGTTACCCCCATCACCCCATTTTCAGTTACCCCCCTCATAGGCCATTACCAGTCCTAGCCCCCCCCCATAGCCCATTACCAGTCCTAACCCCCCTCCCACCATCAGCCAAATTAAATTAAAAAAAAATGTATATTTGCTGCTGCAGTATTAAGCGTCCCACGGGCTCTTAAAGGGGTGAGAAGGGGGGCAAGGTGGCGGTGTGTGAAGGCTGTCTGAGCAGAATGCTGTGAGCTGTGCCGAGAGAGTAATCCACCTTTCTGTTTCCATGCCAAAACGGAAGGGCAAGCAACTGGTCTGCCCTGAGGGTTGGCCACAGGAGATAGTGGTCAGCTTACCCTCGACAAGCTTGGTGTTCGGCCTGTGAAAGAGCTGGTGGCTTCCTTGGACTGCTCCGGTGGAGTTTTGCTGGAGCAGAGCACAGGTGGGCTGCTTTGAGCCCTGAAGAACGGGCCCTTCCCCAGCAACCTGGAAGCGCTCCTGGGGGGCGCAAGATCTTCGGCCCACAAGCGGAGCTGCTTTGCTGAAGATTTTGCCAGGCTTCCCCCTCACACAATCTTACCCCGAATGTGCAGGCTTGCTATGAGGAGAGGGAGATAAGCCTGAGGGGCAATGAGGGGGAGACTGGGAGAGTGTTCCAGTGGGAAGGACTGAAGGATTATCCTTGGAGTGCTGTGGAGCTTGATCAAGGCCCTGGATGGATCCCTTAATTCTAACTAAAAAAAAAAAAAAAATCCAAACTTGCCGTCGCCGCATTAAGCGTCCCGCGGGCTCCTCTGCCTGGCAGAGTCCTCTCCTCCCTGCAGCATCAGCTCCAAAAGCGGCGGCTTTCAGAGCCGCAAAGAGAGAGAGTTTCTCTCGCGCGGTTCTGAAGACTCTCTCGCTGCTCTTCAGAACCGCGCGAGAGAAACTCTCTCTCTTCGCGGCTCTGAAAGCTGCCGCTTTTGGAGCTGATGCTGCAGGGAGGAGAGGACTCTGCCAGGCAGAGGAGCCCGCGGGACGCTTAATGCGGCGACGGCAAGTTTGGATTTTTTTTTTTTTTACATGCCGGTAAGTACTTCGCGGGCCGCATAAGATGCCCTCGCGGGCCGCGTGTTTGAGACCCCTGGTTTAGAGGGAAAGATAAGAAGCTCGGTTTTGGCCATGTTCAATTTCAATTGGAGACAAGACTGCCAAGCTGCAATGTCAGATAAGCAAGTAGAGATCTGGGCCTGGATTGCCAAAGATTTTTCAGGTGTGGAGAGATAGATTTGGAGAGTCATCAGCATAAAGATGTTACTGAAAACCCTGGGAGGAGATGAGTGCACTAAGGAACTGGGGATAGAGAGAGAAAAGGAGTGGGCCCAAGACAGACCCTTGAGATACACCAGCTGAGAGAGAGACAGCAGTAGAGGAGGATCCACCAGAACAAGTACTGAAAGTATGATCGGAGAGGTAAGATGAGAACCAGGATAGCATAGAGACTTTAAAAACCAAGTGAGGACAAGGTATTGAGGAGAAAGTGGTGATAAGCTGTGTCAAAAGCAGCAGAAAGGTCAAAAAGGATGAGGATCAAATAAATAGAAATTACACTTACCTGGTAATTGTTGTTCCTTGAGGAACTCCTGTTCAGTCCTCCACCTCTGGGTAGTGCACCTCATCCTACAGCAAGGAGACTGGACAAGTCAAATTTGTAACATCACTGGATATATCCTGCTGGTCTCTCCCATCAGCCCCCAGTGAACTATTGACAAAGCAGACTCAAAGGAGCAACAAATAAGTAGCTAAAGTATTACCTACAACTCTAAACTTAACCTTTAACTTTTAAACTAAAATCCCCTAAGATAAAGGGGAAAGGAAGAACCTCCTTCTTGCCCCTGTCCTTATCCGCCCCAGCTCAGAGTAAGACAGACAGAAGGAAGGGAGGAAGACCAAAGGAGGTCGGAGAAAAGAAAAGTTAGCACCGCGATGTCCAGCATATCAAAAATGTCACACTCTTAGTGACCGTAAAACCCCACCGAAACCGAAGACCCATATCTGAATTGATCATCCCCGGGCGGGATTGAGGACTGAACTGGAGTTCCTCAAGGAACAACAATTACCAGGTAAGTGTAATTTCTATTTCCTTATCGTTCCTCCAGTTCAGTCCTCCACCTCTGGGATGTAACAAAGCACTAATCATTGGGAGGGACCTTTCTATCCGGATCGCAGAACCGCCAACCCAAAACAGGCATCACGCGTCACCTGCATATCCAGACAATAGTGCTTACTGAAGGTATGGAAGGACACCCACGTCATCGCTCTGCAAATTTCCTCTGGCAGAACTAAACCAGAAGAGTGAGCCCGCAGCCCATGGGCATCTGACGTCCATGCAAGAAATATGCTGACGCTATTGAAGCTTTGGCTACCGCTTCACGTTTACGCAGACCCCCCAAAAAAACAAACGATCTGATGTTTGGAAGGCCTCCGACACTTAAGTATTGATGCAGAGCCCTTTTTAAGTTCAAACGACACAGACTGCCAGCTGACGCCTTCTCTTCCACAGATCGCAAAAATGGGAACGAGACCGACTGATTCAGGTGAAAAGGAGAACTATTTTGGGCAAAAAGAACGGAACTGACCGCAAAACCACCTTTTCTCTAGAAACGGACAAGAAGGGTTCTTGACAAAGCCAGGCTTGCAAACCCGAAACTTGGCGAGCCGAAGAAATAGCCACTAAGAATCCTAATTAAAATCCAATCCTTGTCCGAAGCCTGATGCAAAGGCTCGAAAGGTTCTCTAGTCAACACCCCCACGTCAAAATCGCGATCCCCCGAAGGAACCACCATTCTGCGAGAAAGCCGCAGTCGAGACACGGCCCTCAAAAAAGTCTTACCACTTCGACGTGAGCGCCCAAGGTCAACCCTTGGACCTTTCCCATAGCAAGAAATCGCTGACAGCTGGACCCTTAAGAAGCTGGCTGCTAAGCCCTTATCAAATCCATCCTGCAAAAAAGGTAGAAGCATGGACCTGCCGCAGAGCGCACCAGTCCTTAAAGAAACGCCAAACACGCCCCTTTCTGATGTGCTGCCCTTATTGAAATGTGTAAGTATGCTTCTGTAGGATTGAGGGATGCTAAGAACTCTCCTTGACGAACCGCCACTATTACTGATCGCAACGGTTCCATTCGAAAGTGAGACGCACTGAGACAGCGAATTACTTCCCTGAGATCTAGAAAGAACAAGGAGGCCCGTCTTTCTTTGGAACTACAAAATAAATAGAGTATCACCTGACCTCAAAAAAACTCCTGCAGGCCCAGCACAACCGCTCCTAACTGCAAGAGCCGATCCAAAGTTTGCCGAATTGCGGACGTTCTCCGCTGCCCTTCGCAAGGAGACAGAACCAACGAATCTAGCACCAGGCAATCAAACTCTAGGGCATACCCTTCGCGTATTCCCTCTAACACCCATTGCTCTGTCGTTATCCGGACCCCAGCAGGAAGACACTCCCGAAGACTTCCTCCTATCGACTGAACTGCCATCTAGGCCCGCCTCGCTTCATTGTTGTTTTCGGGCAGTCATGGAAGAGGTGGCTGAGAATCCCCTTCCTGCTCTTTGAAAGCCCTGAAACCCTTGAGGTCTGGAAGCAAATATCCCACGCTGGGGCACTTCCAAACGAGCGGTTACTCACTGTGCAAACCGCTTCCCTTTAAGCGGCAGCTGGTTGAAAAGTGACCCCGAGAATCCGCCCGCTTCTCAATTTCTTAACTAAAGGCCCCGATGAGCAGTTAGCAGAACCACTACACTATCTGCTAAAGATCTACTAAGATCCTAATGGACCTCTGTCATATAAGCAACCCCTGACTCAAGGGTTGTCACATGCGCCAACTGCCTTGCACCCGTGGCGGGTAAAATGACTTGCCTTTTTTTACTTATTATTATTATTTTTTTTAATCTAGTCATTAACCAAACTAAATAGTTCCTTATTAGACCCTATAGTGCGCCCAGCACCTAGACTCACCACAGCCTCCAGCAGATCTTGAGAAAGACCAACAACTCCAGGAGACACTCCCTTTTCTCCCCCACGGAGAACCCCCTGACATCAGTCAGTAGGCTCGATGAAAATTCTTTACCCCTACTGAGCGCCTCCGTTGCATAGCCCCGACAGGCCTCAGCGACAGGGACTGCGCCTGTACGCAACCCACACATTAGACAATGTGGGTGCGACGGCATTAGAGAAACTGCAGTGGACAGGACCCATAAAAGTGTCAGTAACCCAAAGTACTACTGTTCTGAGACCCTCTTTATTTTTTTTATTATTGCCCCTTTAAGACAGAAAAAGGGGTTCCAAAGATCTATAAATTGACTGGAATGCAATTAAACTAACTAAACCAAGCATTAAACTAACTATGCAAAGTGTGCCAAAAATTCCTGTTCTCAAAAACCAAACTAGAGCTCAATAACACTTGAGTAACCCCCAACAATGAAAACTAAAGTGAAAACAATCACCTACGATTATAATCGCAACCCAGAAAAAAAAAGGCACGGGAAAACAACCGGTTGTTTACCGACCGGGAGGAACCGTGCAGAAAAAGCGCCACGAGGCCGCCGGCCGTATTCAAAAGCCTGGACCAGCATTACTCTTCATCTCGCTCACCTCAGCCGAGATCGGCCCAACGAAGTCGCTGCTTCGCGATCTAAGCAAGAACTGACACACTGAGAAGAAATCAGCACAACTTACCGCCGGAGCAGTATCAGAAAGGCAGAGAGTGAGAGAAAGGCTCCGCTGACGGTTCCTCGCTCCACCGAGGTCTGAAACAGTCAGACAACCTGGGAGTAGTGCATGGTCTCAGCTTCCCCCTCCGTTCCATCAAAGGAGGGGGGGGGGGGGAGAAGACAGCGAAAGGAAAGCGATCAGAGGGGAAATGTTTTTCTTCTTCACATCTTTAACTGTACTGCCTTCCCAAATAAAGTAAAGTGTGGGAGAAAATAAAGTCCAAAATTCAACTACTCAAACTAACTACTTTTTCCCCCCCCCCAAAAAAAGACCGTTTTACAATCGGCCGCAAAAGCGCGGGAAGGGAACCGGTCTACGAATCTCCTCAGCCGCCCACACCTGCTAAAGTGCTGCACACGTGGCCCCAGGTCGACGGGAGTCCCGTGCTGTGAAGAACACAATATCGGGGACTTCTCACAGGCCAGGGGAGCTAGACACTGGCTTGCCTCCTGCCAATCATATCCCCGGCAGCTCTACCCGATAGAGAGCTGAGACTGGGCTGACAGCCGCGCCAGTATGAAAACTGTGCGAAGCTCCGCAATGCCTTGTATCTTCTGCAGCCATCGCCACTGCCTGCCAAAGGAAGAGCAGCCACTGCTGAAGCCCAGCACAGCTTCCCTCCGTACAGTCCAGGAGGGGAGAATGGGCAGAAACGCCATGAAATTGCAGGGAAGAGAGAAAGCTGTCCTTTAGAGATTTCCCGTCTCCTCTCTCAATTTTTTTTTTTTTTTTTTTAAAGATACAGGATCCCAACTAAAACAAACATAAAAGTTCATGAATAAATCAAAACCAAAACAAGGTATTCTACACTAAGGCTCCTTATCCTCAGTGAGCCCAGCACCTAGGCTCACTATGTCCTCCTGCTGCATGGAGACTGGAAACGCTGGGGGCTGATGGGAGAGACCAGCAGGATATATCCAGTGAGGTCACAAATTTGACTTGTCCAGTCTCCATGCTGCAGGAGGTGGTGCACTACCCAGAGGTGGAGGACTGAACTGGGGGAACGATAAGGAAAAGCCCTTGGATTTTGCCAGGAACAGGTGGCTGAAGACTTTGGCAAGAGCCGTTTCAGTAGAATGTAAAGGACAAATGCCAGATTGCAATGGGTCTAGAAGGGCTTGGGAGGAGAGAAAGTCAAGGCAATGGTGGTGAGCAGACTGCTCATAAATCAATATATCTACAATTCTATGTGTAGTCATGAAACCTTTATTCCGTTCATACACTGACTGCTTAGTGGTACAGAGTTCAGGCACTGACAGCATGATGCAGTATCTAAACGATTTCCTATTTGTTGGAAGAAGGGAGTCAGAATCATGTTAGAGACTGCTGCAAAATGTTTTGGTCACAATGCATAAGGTGGACATACCATCAGCTCAGGAAAAGAATGAGGACCCAGTGCATGCTATCACATTTTTGATTATTGAAACAGACACAGTTAACATGCTCAATAGTATGTCTAAGAAGAATCTGCAGGTGATTAAAGAGAGGGTGGCATTGATAAGAGCAGCAAAGAATTTCATCCATGGGCAGATATAACCCCTGATAGGGTCTCTGAATTTTGCCAATAGGATAATCCCCATGGGCCGATGATTGTAAGGAGATTCTCAAATTACTGCTGGAATCAAGAAGCACCACTTCATAAGGGAACAGCTGTAAAATGGGAAGTTTTGGAGGTATGGGAGACTTTTGTGGTAGAATTCAATGGCATTTCAGTACTGGTCATCTTTTGTCAGAGGTAGGGGAGTGAACTCAGAATTCTTGATGCAGCAGGTCTGAGAGGGAGGGGGCCAGTTAAGGAAGAACCGATTATACAATGCAGCTTCTTTGGGACATTAAGGGTGGGGAAGCTGAAGGCAGATCCATTAGCAAGGAAATGGGAGGTGGTAGAGGGTGCTGAACATGCAAGGATACTGAAAGAAATTTATTTGCTTGCTTTTATATACTGCTCTCTCTAAAATCAGTGCGGTTTACATATAACGTGAAACAGTAAAACAATTTACATAGAACAGGTAGTTTACATAGAACTGGAAAACATTTTTTAAAAAGATACGGGGGAAATGGTAGTGCTACAAAGTAGTGGCAAACGTGGACAAGACTACTTATTTGCAAAGCCACAAAAGGGGAGGGTAGTTTAATACACAGCAGTGGTAGTCTGCAAACCTCAGCTCATCGCTATTCTGAAAAGGAACACTGGACAAAAGAGAGCATAGTGTATATGTATCTTTGCAGGGAGTGCCAGTGGGGGGAGATGTGCCTGGGTTGTGGACTACTTCTTTATATACTGAGCACTCGGGGAGCACTCACCCGGCCTTACGGCCTCCACCTGGGATTTGCTCAAGCAGGAGTAACAGTCCATTAGCTGGCTATTTGCAGCATGCTGTAGGATCAACTCAGGAGACTGATCAGAGAGCAACTGTGAAAAGAAGCATGCCTGACGTGTAATTGTATATTCAGGGGCGAAATGATTTGGGGAAATGGTCATGTAAGAATTATGTGGAATTTGTGAGAAAGGGTTTATGAGAGTTGATGGGGATGCTTGGATATTAAAGCAAGGCCCAAGTTCAAGGACCAACCATTGTGGGAAAAAAGGGGTGCATAAAGTTAACAAATGGGTAAGTGGAAAGTGGCACAAGGGGGCTTTAGAATCAGTCATAAATGGGTCAAAGAAGAGTTTATAGGATTCCACAGAGCTGCTGGGATGCAGATATCAAATAACAGGATGGATCTGTTCAATGAATTCTTGGAGGCCCTAGAAGGAAGGTGGGGTTGGGCTAAGGCCACAGTGTTTTGGTAGGCAAACTGAAGGTGGGATGTGAGGAGTCACCTTGGTACAAACACACTCGCTGGAGCGTGTGTGTGAAAAGATGAGGGGAGGGGGGGGGGACAGCAACTGCATTGGTGGATGACCACCAGAAGGCATCTGAAACTATGTTGGCAGAAGGCAATAGCTGTTGGGGCTATGGTGGGGGCTGATGCAAAATGCTGGGGGGTATTGTGGAAAGGGAGCACACTGGCTGGAAGTTGTACTACTTGGCTCTGCTTCAGTTACCCTTTGGTGAATCCAATGTGGCTGTTGTTTCTGTGTACTGTGGTATTATGGAATGGAAGGGACAGGGAGGAATTGAGAATTACTATGTTACCATACAATGAAGCGTGTGTGTGCGTGTCTAAATTAAAACTTTGTAGTCTTTAAACCAAAACCTAGTTGCCAAACACCTAACCACTTCAAGGTCTCAGAGCATGTCTCATTTTGTACAGCTCATCAGGAGTTTCCACATTTAGAGATCTTAGTGTCATCTGTATCAATACAAACGTCCCTACAAACACATCTGTAGTATGAACGCCTTGAAACACTCCACTCTTTTCTCTGCGTGAATGCCATTTTCCACTGACTGTCTACTGTTTTCTATCAAACAATTTTCTATATGAATCCTTTTCTGAACGTCAAATTTCTGTCCTCTTTTAAATTTCCTGATAGCACTCTTAACTGCAGTGGAATAATTTATGCCTCAGTGATGGAGATGGCTAACTGTACGGAAAACAAGTTAAGTGTCTCTTGATAGGGTGGCCCACTTATGCATAGCGGCTTACTTATCACTATATCCATCCAGAGTTAATTTCCCAGCAAGTGTCTTTATATACCCAGTTTCCCTCTTTTCAAAAATTTCACTTCAGGAGAAAGCACAGTTACTTACCTGTAACAGGTGATCTCTGGGAACAGCAGGAATTAGTCCTCACATATGGGTACGTCGGTACCGACGGAGCCCGTGCGGGAAAGCTCCCCAGCTTCTTAGAATAGAAGCTTTTGGGACCTCCCACTGCACATGCGCACTGCCTTCCCGCCTTCCTGAACAGCTCTCCTCAGTTTCGAGTTTATAGCTGAGTCAACAGAGAGAGGACAGGAAGATAGATAGATAAAAGATACAACTCCTAGGGGAGGTGGGTGGGTTGTGAGGACTAATTCCTGCTGTTCCCAGAGATCACCTGTTACAGGTAAGTAACTGTGCTATCTCCAGGAACAAGCAGGAATAAGTCCTCACATATGGGGACTCCCTAGCTTAGATGCATGGGATCCCCTGTAAAGGTTCGCCATCTTCGTATGGATCTCAGGCATCCATTCTGGGAAGGTGGGCAGGAGTTGTTTAGGAATGGAACAGGTGCTTGAGGACAGCCTGGCCAAACAAGGCATCCCGGCGGGAGTCCTTGTCCAAACAGTAATGGGCTGTGAAGGTATGAACCGAGGCCCAGGTAGCGGCTCGACAGATCTGATCTATGGAAACAGAGTGCAGATGAGCCATAGAAGTTGCCATGGCCCTCACATTGTGAGCAGTGACATGGCCTTCCAGAGGAATGTTTTTGCTCTGGTAAGCAAAAGAAATACACTGAGCAATCCAATTGGAAAGTGTACGCTTGGAGACTGGAAGTCCCAAATGGGAAGGATCAAAGGCCACAAAAAGTTGAGAAGACTTTCGATGTGGCTGAGTCCTATTAAGGTAAAAAGCGAGAGCTCTTTTACAATCCAGAGTATGAAGGTTCCTCTCTGCATTGGATGCATGAGGAGCTGGAAAAAAGACAGGTAGATATACCTCTTGATTAAGATGAAAAGGCGAGACCACTTTAGGCATAAAGTGGGGATTCGTCCTAAGGACCACCTTATCATGATGAAATCTTGTGTAAGGTGGATTAGCCACTAAAGCCTGCAGCTCACTGATGCGGCGAGCCGAAGTGACTGCAATGAGGAAGATGACCTTCCAGGAAAGAAATTTCAAGGAGGTGGAAAACATTGGCTCAAAAGGTGGCTTCATAAGTTGACCGAGCACTAGATTCAAATCCCATGCGACCGGGGGTGGTCTGATGGGAGGTTTAGTGAGAGTCAGGCCTCTCATGAATCTTGCAACAAGAGGATGAGAGGAGATAGGTTGTCCATTTATATGTTTCAAGGATGCTGCAATAGCACTTAAATGGACTCTTACCGAATTCGTCTTGAGGCCTGCATTGGAGAGATGCAGGAGATAATCAAGAAGAGAATTCAAAGGAAGTGCCAGAGGGTCAAGACCCTGCTGAGCACACCAAATGGAAAAACGTTTCCATTTGAAAGCATAGGAACGCCTGGTAGAGGGTTTCCTAGAGGCAGAAAGGATATCTTTCACTGGTTGGGAAAGATGAAAGTCTTGAAGGTTTAAGCCTTCAGTAACCAAGCACTGAGGTGAAGGGATTTGGGGTTTGGGTGCCACAAAGTCCCCTCCTCCTGAGACAGGAGGTCTGGCGCAGCTCCCAGATCCAAGTAGGATCCCTGGGAGAGCTGTAGAAGTAGAGGGAAACCACACTTGGCGTGGCCAGCGTGGAGCTATGAGGATCATAGTTCCATGATCCCTCTGGAGTTTGAACAGAGTCTTGGGAATCAAAGGAATGGGTGGAAAGGCATATAGGAATGCCTGATTCCAATTCAGGAGAAAGGCGTCCGTAGCCTGAGCTCCCTGACACGGAGTTCTGGAACAGAACCGGGGAAGTTTGGCATTCCACGGACTTGCAAAGAGGTCTATGTCCGGGGTCCCCCATTCCTGAAAGATTCGGTTTATTTGGTCCAAATGTAGGGACCATTCGTGTGGCAGCAGAACTCGACTGAGCCTGTCTGCCCGAGAGTTTTGAACTCCTGGGAGATACACTGCTAGCAGGTGAATCTGATGCTCTCTGGCGAAGGCCCATAGTCTTAGAGCTTCGTTGCAAAGCGACAGAGAGCCCGTCCCTCCTTGTTTGTTTATGTAAAACATGGCCACCTGATTGTCCGTCTGAACTAGGACAGTGAGGTTGGCTAGGAGGGAGTGGAAGACCTTGAGGGCAAGGTAAATTGCTCGCAGTTCCAGAAGATTGATATGAAGGGTGGTCTCCTGTAGAGACCAAGTGCCCTGAGTGGAGAGAGTTTGCAGATGGGCTCCCCACCCTGTTTGGGAGGCATCTGTTGTGAGGGTTGCTTGGGGTAGCAATGGTTGAAATGGAGCCCCCAACAACAGATTCTTGGTGGAAGTCCACCAGTGGAGGGACCAAAACAGACGATCGGAGGTTTGTATTTGGTCTGAGAGCGCTCCTGACGCCTGAGTCCACTGAGTGGCCAGGGTCCATTGAGCTGCTCTCATATGAAGACGAGCATAGGGCACCACATGCACTGTGGAGGCCATATGACCCAGTAGGCGTAGCATTTCCCTGGCTGTCAAGTGAGTGCTGGACTGAGCTTGGGAGGCCAAACTCAGGAGGCGCTGGCCTCGAACATGTGGAAGGTAGGCCCTTGCAGTGATGGTGTCCAACTGGGCCCCTATGAATTCTAGAGATTGAGTAGGGATGAGTTGGGACTTGGGAAGGTTTACTACCAGTCCCAGATACTGCAAAAGGCTCCTTGTGTGGTCCAGGGAAATCTGGGCCTGTGACTGAGTTGGAGCTCGGATGAGCCAGTCGTCCAGATATGGGAAGACAAAGATTCCCATGCCTCTTAGAAATGCGGCTACGACTGCCATGCATTTTGTGAATACTCTTGGAGCAGAGGCTAGACCGAAGGGGAGTACTCTGTATTGGAAATGTTTTCCCTGAAACAGAAAGCGAAGATACTTTCTGTGGGATGGATGGATGAGTATATGTGTATACGCATCCTGTAGGTCTAGAGAACAAAGCCAGTCCTGACCCTGGAGGTAAGGAAGGAGAATGCCAAGAGACAGCATTTTGAATTTCTCCTTGAAGAGAAATTTGTTCAATTCTCTCAGATCTAGGATTGGTCTGAATCCCCCTGTCTTCTTTGGAATGAGAAAATAAGGGGAGTAGAAACCGGACCCTTGTTGAGGAAGAGGAACCTCTTCTATGGCCCCTTGGGCAAGAAGAGAGGAAACCTCTTGACCCAACAGGGTTAGGAGAGATGGGGGAGAATTGAATGGTCTCACCATATGATGGGGAGGAAGGCTGGAGAAATGAAGTTTGTAACCGTCTCGAATGATAGAGAGGGTCCATTGTTCTGTTGTGATTTGTTCCCATCTGGGAGCAAAGTGAACCAACCTTCCGGGTATGGTGAGAGGTTCTGGTTGTGTTAGAACCAGAAGTGGCAAGTTCCCTAGGAGCAAGTCAAAACCCCTGAGGGGTTGGAGCCTGCTGAGCTACAGTAGCTGCTGCAGGCTTAGCTCGTGCTTGTTTGGATTGCTGACGCTTAGCAGTATAGCGAGGTTGAGAAGACTGCTGGCCAGTATTTGAAGCAACTCTGGCCTTCTTATAGTAAGGCCTTTTAAAAGACTTTTTCTTAGTAGGAATTGAAGTGGACTTTGAAAGTCTTTCCAAGGTGGCATTTTCAGCATCCATCTGGGTGGCTTTGATTTGCCACTCTTCCCCAAATAAGTTCTCACCTGTACAGGGCAGATTCCGTAAGCCATCTAGAACCCAAGGTTCCAGATCAGAGGCCTGGAGCCAAGCAAGACGTCGGGCTGCAATAGCAATGCCCGAAGCCCTACTGGCTCCCTCAAAGGAATCATATGCTGCCCTATTAGAGAACTTAGAAACCTCTAAGAGTTGTTTCACTAGGGAAAGGAATCCCTGCTTTTTATCCTCAGGGATAAAGGGGGCAAAATGCCGCACCTTTTTGGCAAGTTCCTCCAGGAACATGCCCATATAGAGACTGTAGGAATTAATCCTGGCTATAAGCATACTAGCCTGGAAAATTTTCCTACCAAAAGAGTCCAAAGTCTTACATTCCCGTCCTGGAGGGGTGGAAGAGTGCCTTTTGGTACTCCTAATCTTCTTCATTGCAGACTTCACCACAATAGAGTGGTGGGGCAATTGAGTCTTTTGGAAACCAGGAGAAGGAGGGACCCTATACATGGTGTCCAACCTACGGGAATAAGGAGACAAAGTCAAAGGATTCTCCCAGAAATCCATCAGTTGTTCTTGAAGGATTTCATGGATAGGCAGGGTAACTGCCTCCTTAGGGGCCTTTGAGTATCCCAAAATATCCAGTTTTTTGGATCTGGGTTCCTTTTCAGAGGATGTGGTAATAGAAAGGGCTGTAGCCATATCTAAAACAAAGTCCTGGAAGGACAAATCCTCTGGAGGGGACATTCTCCTTTTAGGAGAAGAGGGCTCCTCAGGTAAGTTGAGTGAAAACTCAGCAGAATCATCAGAGGAGTGAAAATCCTCAGAGGAATCGGTGCTTTCCTCTAACGCACGATACGCGTACCGATCGGTATCGATATCGGGCGTATCGGGTATGGAACCGGTATGGAGCGAAAGCCCATACGGTACCGACTTGCGTTTAGAGGTGGACGGCCTCGATACCGGCATGGCGGACGATACCGGTATCGGGCCCGGAACCGCTGAAAGCGGAACCGATGGCGTTGCAGCTTTAATGAAAGCCATGACGGCCTGCTGCATGGACTGTACAGTATCGCCCATGGACGCCATAGCTGCCTGGATGTCGGTACCGGAGTGACCCGGTACCCCAGAGCAGGCTAACAGGTGATCTGTCGAGGCCGTAGCATCGATATCAACCTGAGACCCCTGAATTGGCGTTTTTGGAAGTTGGACTTCCCGCCGGGGTTGTTTGGCTGGGGCAGGGTCCTCAAGTTCTAAGCTAAGAGCCTCTCGATGCTTTGAAGGAGATTTGCTCTTTGAGGACTTGCCCACAGAAGGTTTGGTTACCTGAGATCCATCCGGAGAAGAAGACCTGGATGACTGTGATGCTGTATTCTCTGAAGCAAACAGCACATGGAATTTGTTGGCCCGGTTCTGCAGCCCACGTTTAGACATGTGGGAGCAAGATGGGCAGTCCGGTATGGAATGGTCAGGCCCCAAACATTTCAGACACCATTCATGGGTGTCTGTGACTGAAATAACAGCATTACATTTGGTACACTTCTTAAATCCAGGGGCTGGCTTCTCCATGAGGAGAAATTGAGTAGGCCGAGAGGCCTCTCTGAAGTGACCAAAAGCTAAAAAATAAGAAAAAAGAATTATAATTTTTAAAGAAAGAAAGAAAAGACCGGCGATACCGGTATCGGTATGGGGAAGGCAGGTACGCGGTCTAAAGAAACAAATAAAATAACAATTTCTTCAGCGGTGACAGGAACACGACCTGCTGGCTCCGCGGAAAAAGAGAAACTGAGGAGAGCTGTTCAGGAAGGCGGGAAGGCAGTGCGCATGTGCAGTGGGAGGTCCCAAAAGCTTCTATTCTAAGAAGCTGGGGAGCTTTCCCGCACGGGCTCCGTCGGTACCGACGTACCCATATGTGAGGACTTATTCCTGCTTGTTCCTGGAGATTCCTTTGCAGTTTGCTTCTCTCATCTGTTACACAGAAGACTAAAGGTTTTATCAGCTTTCTTTTTACAGAAAGTACAATGGTGACAAAAACCACTGAACCAAGAAGCTGTGCAGCCTTGCAGCCAGGGAGAGGCTGCACTTGGACATCGGGGCCCACATTCCATCCCAGCCCCGTAGCATGTGCTGACCTCCAAGTCTTCAGACAAAGGACAACAGTCTCTACACTCCTTAAGAATTGGTAGCAATGAATTGCCTTGCTTTAATCTGCCTGCATTTTCCCAGCATGCATCAGATTGATAAAAGAAAAGAAAAAAACAGTGGGGAAAGCATGCAGCACATGGCTTGAGTGTGTATGTACATGCACCAGTGTGTGTATATGTGGGATGGTATGCGTGCTTTTATTGTCTGTGCATTCTTGCATTATGTGTCTGTCCACGAGTGTAGGGCCAGCCAATCACTAGGCAATCACCTAGGGCAGCAGTTTCTGGGGAAGGGGCAGCAAAGAGCATTTAGAGTCAAAGCAAAGCAATGGATCCTGACAGTCACATACACAGTGCATCCATTTACTTGCAGGAAGAATGGCCATTTGCCTTTGTAAGTGTTGTACATATATACATAATGCGGGAGATTTCAAAAAGCCAAAGTTTGAAAGTGTGATGTCCAAACATGCATTTTTATAGGATTGTTCTGGGAGGGATGGTATGGACAGGGGCGGCCCAAGGGGGGTGCGGGGCCATGTGCGGAGACTCGGTGCGGGGCCTCATTTGCATAAGGGGCCTCATTTGCATAAATATTTGCATAATGTTACCATACACTAACTTTTAGTAAACATGCCTCTTAATGAGTATATGGATAAAGAAAGACTAAAAGGTTTCTACATTACTATAATCCAGTACCAACCGCCAGGCACATTAGGAACTACTACAAACACTGCCCATTTAGAACCCATAGCAAACCCGCCGTATCCTAACAGCACTACCAGGACTCACAAAGCACCATACCCTAACTATCAAAAGGCAACACTGCAAATATTAAACCAATACATTTCAGAGAACAACAATACATGACCTACTGGGGAAAGAACAAGTGGCAATGTCAAATAGGAATTATATAAACAGAATACCTCAGCTCAGTTACACATGCACAACATAGACCATCACCAAACAAGGAATCACAATTTAGAAACAGGAAGACAATAATTAAACTGGGAACCCCAAAAGCCAAACTTGGAATATACAACAACACTGTAGAAATAAAACTATAAATTAATTTCCTCTTGTACTAAACAAAGCGCAAAAATTAATGATGCACATTTCCCAGAGCTGACATATTCCAGTTAATAAATTCAAAATAAAGAGATATTTTTCTACCTTTTGTGCATTTTTTTTCAGTTGCAATTGTTCCAGCCACTTTCTTCTGGTTTCTTCGTGTCTTCTGCTAACTCTCCATCTGCTGTCCATTTGTCCTTTCTTCTGTCTTCTTGGGTTTTTTTTTTCCATTCTCCCTCTACATCTGCTTTAACATACTAATCTTTCTCCTTTTGCTCTTTCCTCATTCCTATTTCATCTACTCAAAATTTACCCCTCCATCCTCAATCCCCACTTACTCTCCCAATACCCGGCCAATTGTAGATTTTTTATCCCTCCCACACAAAATATTTTTCCCCTCTCCATTTTACTCTCCCAGCCCCATCCCATTCTAATCCTCCCCCAACACCAGCTCCCTTCTAGTTCCAGCCTCACCCAGCATCCATTCCCTTCTAGTCCCTGCATCAGCCCATTTCCAGTCCTAGCCCCCCATCAGCCCCATTTCCAGTCCTAGCAACCCCCCCAACCCAATACCAGTCCTAGCCCCCCCCATCAACCCACTTCCAGTCCTAACCCCCCATCACCCCTTTTTCAGTTTAAGCCCCCCCTATAACCCATTACCAGTCCTAACCCCCCATCAGCCCATTTCCAGTCAGCCCCCCATCAACCCATTTCCAGTCAGCCCCCCATAGCCCATTGCCAGTCCTAACCCCCCTCATCAGCCCACAGTCCATTACCAGTCCTAACCCCATCAGCCCACCTCAAGTCCTAACCCCGCCCCATCAGCCCATTTCCTGTCCTAGCCCCCCCATAGTCCATTATCAGTCCTAACCCCCCATAGCCCATTACCAGACAGCCCCCATCAGCCAACAGCCCATTACCAGTCTTAACCCCCCCATAGCCCATTGCCAGTCCTAACCCCCTCATCAGCCCACAGTCCATTACCAGTCCTAACCCCATCAGCCCACCTCAAGTCCTAACCCCTCCCCATCAGCCCATTTCCTGTCCCAGCCCCCCATAGCCCATTATCAGTCCTAACCCCCCCCATAGCCCATTACCAGTCCTAACCCCAACAGACCACCTCCAGTGTTAACCCCCCATCAGCCCATTTCCAGTCCTAACCCCACCCAACAGCCCACCTCAAGTCCTAACCCCTCCCCATCAGCCCATTTCCTGTCCGAGCCGCCCATAGACCATTACCAGTCCTAACCCCATCAGCCCACCTCCAGTCTTAATCCCCCAGCCCATTTCCAGTCCTAGCAACCCCCCCAACCCATTACCAGTCCTAGCCCCCCATAGCCCACTCCCAGTCCTAATCCCACCAGCCCATTTCCAGTCCTAATCCCCCGTCACCCAATTTTTAGTTTAAGCCCCCCCCATAGCCCACTTCCAGTCCTAAGCCCCCATCAACCCACTTCCAGTCCTAATCCCATCAGCCCATATAGACTTAGCTCCCCCATAGCCCATAGCTCGCCCATAGCCCCCCCATAGCCCATCACCACTCCTAACCTCCCCCAGCCCATCACCACTCCTAACCCCCCATCAGCCCATTTCCTGTCCTAGCCCCCCATAGCCCATTACCAGTCCTAACCCCCCCAACAGCCCACAGCCATTACCACTCCTAACCCCCCCTGCCCCTCACCAGTCCTAACCCCCCCCAACAGCCCCCAGCCATTACCACGCCTAACCCCCCCAGCCCATCACCACTCCTAACCCCCCCCCCGCGACATTTTTTTTACAAAAAAAGCTGTCGCTGCCTCTGCCGGGGCCGCCGCGGCAGAATCGAGTGTGCCGCGGGGCCCCCCCTGCCCAGCAGAGCCTGCCCTCCCCGGTATCACCTCTCTCACTCAGCTGCCTCCAGTCACACGCGCCGGCTTTCAGAGCGCGAGGGAATAGTTTCTCCCTCGCTGCTCTGGTAAGCCCGCGGGGGCTGATGGGAAGTCCCATCAGCCCTCGCGGGCTTAACAGAGCAGCGAGGGAGAAACTCCTCGCGCTCTGAAAGCCGGCGCGTGTGACTGGAGGCAGCTGAGTGAGAGAGGTGATACCGGGGAGGGCAGGCTCTGCTGGGCAGGGGGGGCCCCGCGGCACACTCGATTCTGCCGCGGCGGCCCCGGCCCCGGCCGTGGCAGCGACAGCTGTTTTTTTTTTTTTTAAATTTTAATGTTGGATCAGAATGTTTTTTGCGCGGGGCCCCCTGAAACGCAGGGCCCTGTGCAAAAAACATTCTCGCTCAATGGACGGGCCGGCCCTGGGTATGGAGATAATGGAGTTTAAACAAAACCTTGTGAGGAGGGGCACTAGGAGATATAAGGAGGATGTTTTGTCTAGAGTGCCCAATACCCTTGGCACTGGCCTGTAGAGGGGGGGAGGGCTTTACTTCTCCTCCATCTCCCAGCTTTCATAGCAGAAATAAAAGCAAATAAAATGAAAACTATATGTGAATAATGTAAAATGCAATACATCCCAGCTAGGGAATTCTTAGTAATCTCTGTATCTCTGTTGTATGTTATGTGGGTGCTGTGCCTGTAGTCAGGGTAGCTGGGGGGGTGATGTGGCTTTTAAGAGTTATATAGGTTATGGGAATTGGGTCAGGGGTCTCAGTACTAACTATTCCATGTAGATCACTGAACATTTAGCCTTACTCTACTTCTGGTCTTTTAGCTAGCTTGCAATCCACAAACGTGCATGGCCTCCTATTCCATTATGGTTTGCTAAGGAATCTTTCATGAGGGACTTTGTCAAATGTCTTCTGAAAATCCAGATACACTATCAATTGGTTCACCATTATCCACTTGTTTGTTTACATTTGCAAAAAAAGTCGGTAAGCCAAGACATGCTGACTTGTTTCCATTAAACTGTGTCTTTCTATTATAGTCAGTAATTTTTTATTATTATAGCTTCAACTATTTTGCTCGGCACCAATATCAGACTCACTTGACTATGTTTTCTCAGATCACCTTTGGAGCCTATTTAAAAACTGGGGTTAAGGTGGCAATCCTCCAATCTTCTGGTATTGTGGATGTTTTGGATGACAGGTTACAGATAACAAGTAACAGATTAGCAATTCCATATCTGAACTTTTTTAGGATTCTGTAACGAATACCATCTGGCCCTGGCGATATGTTGTTCTTGACTTTATCAATTTGATCTATTACATCTTATTTATTTATTTATTTATTTAATAAATAAATTTATTTTATAAATAAAATAAATAAATAAATAAAATAAATAAATTACATCTTATAGAGAAAGCACAGTTACTTACCTGTAACAGGTGATCTCTGGGAACAGCAGGAATAAGTCTTCACATATGGGTACGTCTGTACCGACGGAGCCTGCGCGGGAACGCTCCCCAGCGTCCAATCAGAAAGCTTTTAGGAGCATCCCACAGCGCCTGCGTGCTGCCTTCCCGCCTTTCCAACTGTCTCTCCTCAGTTGAGTTTTATAGCTGAGACAAAGAGGGAGAGAGAGGGAAAGGAAGAGAGATAGAGAGAGAACTCCTAGGGGAGGTGGGTGGGTTGTGAAGACTTATTCCTGCTGTTCCAAGAGATCACCTGTTACAGGTAAGTAACTGTGCTATCTCCAGGAACAAGCAGGAATGAGTCTTCACATATGGAGACTCCCTAGCTTTTGATGCCAGGGAGAGAGACCATAAGATGTGTGTCCCTGGGACAGGGCTGCACTTCCCCACCTGGATCTCTGGCATCCCCCGAGGGATGGTGGGTAGGAGTTGATTAAGTATGGAACAGGTGTTTGAGAACAGCCTGACCAAACAAGGCATCCCTGCAGGAGTCCTTGTCCAAACAGTGATGGGCTGTGAAGGTACGAACCGAGGCCCAAGTGGCTGCTCGACAGATGTCGTCGATAGACACAGAGTTCAGGTGAGCCATTGAGGCTGCCATGGCTCTCACATTGTGAGCTGTGACATGGCCCTCCAGAGAAATGTTCTTGCTCTGATAGGCGAAAGAAATACATTGGGCAATCCAGTTGAAAAGTGTTCTCTTGGAGACTGGTTGTCCCAAATGAGAAGGATCAAAAGCAACAAAGAGTTGAGAAGACTTTCTATGCTGTTGTGTCCTCTAAGTAAAAAGCTAGAGCTCTTTTACAGTCCAGGGTATGAAGATTCCTCTCTGCACTTGATGCATGAGGCCCTGGAAAAAAGACAGGTAGGTAGACCTCTTGGTTGAGGTGAAAAGGCGAGACCACCTTAGGCATAAAGTGTGGATTAGTCCTAAGGACCACCTTGTCATGATGGAACCTTGTATAAGGTGGATTAGCTACTAGTGCTTGCAATTCACTGATGCGGCGTGCTGATGTGATTGCAATGAGAAAGATAACCTTCCAAGAAAGGTATTTCAATGAGGTAGTAGCTAAAGGTTCAAAAGGCGGCTTCATAAGCTGACCAAGAACCAAATTTAAGTCCCATGCCACCGGAGGTGGTCTAATGGGAGGCTTTGTTAAAAGGAGGCCTCTCATGAACCTTGCTACAAGGGGATGAGAGGAAACAGGTTGTCCATTTAGAGGCTTGAGGGAAGCTGCAATAGCACTCAGATGGACTCTTACTGAATTTGTCTTAAGGCCTGCATCCAGCAACGATTCCAGAGGTATTGAACGGGGGTTAAGACCCTTTTCAGAACACCAGATGGTAAACCTTTTCCACTTGAAGGCGTAAGAACACCTAGTGGAAGGTTTTCTGGAAGCATAAAGAACATCTTTCACTTGTTGAGAAAGAGGAAGATCCTGGAGATCTAGGCCTTCAGCAACCAAGCCCTGAGATGCAGAGACTGGGGATTGGGGAGCCACAACTTTCCGTCCTCCTGAGAGAGGAGGTCTGGAGCAGACCCTAACTCCAGGGAGTGAGCTTGAGAGAGATGTAGAAGCAGAGGGTACCACACTTGCCGTGGCCAATGTGGAGCTATGAGAATCATGTGGCCTCTGTCTTTTTGGGAATTAGGGGAATGGGTGGAAAGGCATACAAGAAGTTTTGACCCCAATGGAGGAGGAAAGCATCCCTTGCCTGAGCCCCCTGAGCCGGAGTTCTGGAACAGAACCGGGGAAGTTTGGCATTCCACGGACTTGCAAAGAGGTCTATGTCCGGGGCTCCCCAAATTTGAAAAATCTTGGATACCTGGTCCATATGTAGGGACCACTCGTGTGGAAGCAGAACTCGACTGAGTCTGTCTGCCCAAGAGTTTTTGAGCACCTGGAAGATAGACTGCCAGAAGATGAATGTGATGCTCTCTGGCGAGGGCCCACAGTCGCAGAGCTTCGTTGCAAAGCAACAGAGAGCCAGTTCCTCCCTGCTTGTTTATATAGAACATGGCTACCTGACTGTCCGTGTGGACAAGGACTGTCTTGTGGCTGAGCAGGGTGTGGAAAACTCGCAGAGCAAGGAAGATTGCTCTGAGTTCTAAGAGATTGATATGTAGACAAGTCTCCTGTGGGGACCAGATGCCCTGGGTGGAGAGGTCCTGAAGATGAGCTCCCCAGCCCATTGGAGAAGCATCTGTTGTAAGAGTTGCCTGGGGTAGAGGCTATTGAAAAGGACACCCCAGCAACAGGTACTGAGGAGACTTCCACCACTGGAGGGACAAAATGAGGCGACTTGTGTTTGCTATTTTGTCTGACAGGCAGCCTAATGCCTGGGTCCATTGGGTGGATAAAGTCAACTGAGCTGCTCTCATGTGAATGCGAGCATATGGTACCACATGAACGGTGGATGCCATGTGGCCTAGCAACTGTAACATTTCTCGAGCAGTTAGAAGGGGTTTTGACTCTGCTTGAGAAGCTAACTGCATCAAGCGAAGGCAACGGGCCTGGGGAAGATAGGCCCTTGCCTTTGAGGTATCCAGTAGCGCCCCTATAAACTCCAGGGACTGAGTAGGGATCAAATTGAATTTTGGGATGTTTATTACCAGCCCTAAATATTGAAGAATACGCATTGTGCAGGTTAGAGCAGTCTTAGCCTCTGATTGAGTGGGAGCTCGTATGAGCCAGTCATCCAGATAAGGGAAGACAAAGATTCCCAGGGTGCGCAGAAAAGCAGCAACTACTGCCATGCATTTTGTGAACACCCTTGGTGCAGAAGCCAGGCCAAAGGGGAGCACTCTGTACTGATAGTGCTTCTCCTGGAAAAGGAACCGAAGGAACCTTCTGTGAGTTGGATGGATGAGAACATGAGTGTACGCATCCTTGAGATCTAAAGAACAAAGCCAATCCCGACTCTGAAGGTATGGCAGCAGAGTTCCTAGAGAAACCATCTTGAATTTCTCTTTGACTAGGAATCTGTTCAACTCTGAGATCTAAAATGGGTCTGAAGCCCCCTGTTTTCTTTGGGATAAGAAAATAGGGGGAGTAGAACCCTGTGCCCTGTTGTTGAGAAGGCACTTCCTCTATTGCCCCCTGGGCTAGAAGAGTGGCAACCTCCTGCTCTAACAGGCTGAGGAGGGAGGTTGGAGAATTGAACTGGTGCACTCTTGTGAGAGGGGGCAAGCTGGAAAAATGAAGTTTGTACCCCTCTCTTATGATGGAGAGTGTCCAATGCTCTGCTGTGATTTGCCCCCATCTGGGAGCAAAGTGACATAACCTTCCTGGAATGGTGGAAGGCTCTGGTCCTTCTAGAGCCGGGAAGGCTAAGTTCTCTAGCAGAGAGTCAAAGGCCCTGAGGGGGCTGAGATTGCTGGGCTGGAGCAGGCCTCGCAGCCTTTGCATTGGTCTGTTTGGAGGATTGCTGACGTTTGGAAGGAAACTGAGCTGCAGAAGATGCTCTCTGACTATAAGCAGAATAGGATCTTCCCTTTTTAGAAAAAGGTGTTTTCTTGAACAACCTTTTCTTAGCAGGAGCAGCAGTAGATTTTGATAGTCTATCCAAAGCAGAATTTTCAGCATCCATTTGAATGGCTTTTGCTTGCCAATCTTTACCAAACAGATTCTCACCTGTACAAGGGATATTTCCCAATTTGTCTTGGACCCAGGTCTCCAAATCAGATGCTTGAAGCCAAGCAATCCTACGTGCACCTATAGCTATAGCTCAGGCTCTGCTTATGCATTCAAAGGAGTCGAAAGCTGCACGGTTGGAGAATTTGGAGATATCCTGGGCATGTTTGAGCCCAGTGAGAAATTCTTGCCTTTTACTATCAGACATAAAGGACTTAAAGTCTGCAAATGGTCAGTGACTTCTTTTAAGAACATTCCCATGTAGAGACTTTAAGAATTAATTCTCGCAGCAAGCATGGAAGCTTGGAAGACTCTTCTACCAAAAGCATCCAGGGTTCTACATTCACATCCTGGAGGATTAGAGGCATGTCTCTTGGCACTTCTAATCTTTCTCACTGCAGACTCAACCACAATAGAGTGGTGAGGAAGCTGAGTTTTATGGAAACCAGGACAAGGAGGGACATGATACATGGTGTCCAACCTGCGAGAATGAGGAGAGGTGGTTAGAGGTGCTTCCCACATCCTTAACATGAGATCATACAGAATCTCATGAATAGGCAAGGTAGCTGCCTCTTTAGGAGTTTTAGGATATTGTAGAATATCTAACTCCTTAGCTCTAGGCTCTGACTCTGGGGCTACTGTAATAGAGAGGCCCCGAGCCACCTCTCTGATAAAGTCTTGAAAAGACCTCTGGAGGAGACATCCTTCGTTTAGGAGAGGATTCCTCCTGTGGAAGAAGCATCGCTGCATCGACAGACTCTTCAGAATCCTCAGAGTCATCAGAGGAATCGAAGTATCGTCTGTCGGGATGCTCTTGCAAAGCCCGATACCCGTACCGACTGGGATCGGTATCGGGAATCACCGGTACCAGGGTATCGGTACCAGAGGGCTGCAGAAGGCAGAGTACCGGCATAGCTGACACCGATGCCGATGTCGATGCCACCGGTACTGGAATCGGTGCCGATGGCGATACCGGAGCCGATACTGGCGGAGTAGTCTGTTGCGGTACCATGGGCGTCGATGCCACAAGGAAAGCCGCCAGACTGCGTTCGATGGACAGAATCCTCTGATCCATCGACGCCGCCAATGCCTGGAAGTCAGTACCGGTGGAAGCCACCGGTACACCAGAGCATGGCACCAGGAGATCTGTTGAGGCCACGGCATCTAGATCATCCTGGAACCCCGATGATGCTGCTTTAGAAGCCGAAGCCTTCCGCCGGGGTAATTTTGCCGGTGCAGAATCCTCGAGGGCAAGGCCAGGGGCATCTCGATGTTTAGAAGGAGATTTGCCCTTCGAGGACCGGCTGGATTTATGTTTAGTTACCTGAGATCCATGTGAGGAAGAAGCAGCCCTGGAAGACGTCGATGCCACCGAAGCTGCATCAGAGGGAAACAGGGTACTGAGCTTCGCAGCTCGGTTCTGTCGACCTCTCAGACATCATGGAACAGGACACACAATCGTGAATGGAATGGTCAGGGACTAAACACTTTAGACACCAGTCATGGGTGTCGGTGACGGAGATAGTACCGCCACATTTTGTGCACTTCTTAAACCCTGAGGCAGGCTTTTCCATATTTAAGGAAAAGGGTTTTGGGCCTAAGGCCCAAAACTGAAGTACACCTGAAGAAAAATAAATGGAAAAAAAGGTCTTTTTTTTTAAAGAAAAGAATAAGAACCGGCGGTACCGGTATAGCGTCGAGGAAGGCAGTTGCGACAGAAAAGAAATAAAGAAAAAATAAGGAAATTCTTCTGCGGTGACAGGAACACGACCTGCTGGCTCCGCGGAAAAAGAACAACTGAGGAGAGACAGTTGGAAAGGCGGGAAGGCAGCATGCAGGCACTGTGGGATGCTCCCAAAAGCTTTCTGATTGGACGCTGGGGAGCGTTCCCGCGCAGGCTCCGTCGGTACCGACGTACCCATATGTGAAGACTCATTCCTGCTTGTTCCTGGAGATAGAGATGTGTTTTAGTTGCTTTGAATCATCACCGTAGGTGATGGGTATGACTAACAAACATTTTCCTCAATAAAGAGAGAGGCAAAGAAATGGTCCATTAACCTATTACCTTAACTTCTCTAAGCACTCTTTTTACCCCACAGTCATCCAGCAGTCCAACTGACTCTCTCATAGGTTCTATCTGAAGCAAGGAACCTATGCCTGGGTCATTTGAGTCTTTAAAAATAAACAGTGTTGGCAAGTCTCCCAGCCGGCACTTTTGGTGGGGGGTTGATGCTGAGAAGGCCTTTGACCGAATTAGCTGGGGCTATCTTTGGTGTGTGCTGGATAAGATGGGATTCGGGCCTCATTTTACGCGTTGAGTTCAATGTCTTTATCAAGGTCCTACAGCCTGTGTCCGGGTTAATGGGGGTCAGTCGGGGAGCTTTGTGTTGGAAAGAGGGACTAGGCAGGGGTGCCCTTTGTCGCCGCTGCTGTTTGCCTTGGTGATGGAGCCCTTGGCGCAGGGCTTTCGTGAGTGTCTGGACATTTTGGGCGTTCGGGTGGGCCCCTCTGAATATAAAATTGCACTTTTTGCGGATGATATTATATTATCGTTGGTGAACCCGGTTGGGTCTCTTTCGGCCGCTATGCAACTTTTTGAGGCCTTTTCGCAAGTTTCCGGGTTCAAAATTAATTATACTACATCTGAGATTTTAAACGTTGGGGTCCCGGAGGCCATTTGTTTGCAATTGAAGGCTAGTTATCCATTTCGGTGGGTGACGGGTTCTCTCCGCTACTTAGGTGTGAATCTGACCGTTGATCGGGCTGCGCTCTATAAGGCCAACTATGGACCCTTAATTCAACAGGTTCGGCGAGACCTGGAGACCTGGGCCAGTTTGATGTTGTCCTGGTTTGGACGTATAGCAGTGGTTAAGATGGTGGTTGTTCCGAGGTTTTTATACCTCTTCCAAGTACTTCCTATACCCTTGCCTCGGGGAACCTTGGTCGCTTGGCAAACGCTACTCATGAAATTTATCTGGCGGTATCGTCGTCCTTGCATAGCACGACGGATTCTTTATATGCACACACGCTGTGGGGGTATGGGGCGCCTAACCTTCAGTGGTACTATGCGGCGGCGCAGTGCCACGCTGGGGTGGAGTGGATGAATACTGCTAGCAACAAACGTTGGGTTCAAATGGAAATGTATATTTCGGGAGGGGCGGGATTGGGGGATCGGTTGTGGCTCAGTTCCAAGTTGCGCGGTGTTTGCGTTTGCGTAACCCCTACATCCTACATACCCTTCAATGTTGGGACCAATTTTTCTGGCCTCGGGGGCTGGCCCTGTCTCCCTTGGCGCCCATTGTGGATAATGCTTTATTTCCCCCTGGGATGACCGATCCCGCATTTCGGCTGTGGGGGCACAAGGGACTTAGTCGTGTCGGTCAGCTCTTTGAGGTGGGGGGGTTGCGTTCTTTTAGGGTGCTCCGGAGAGAATTTGATCTTCCTGAATGGTATGCTTTTCAGTATACTCAGGTGGCTCACTGGGTGCAAGATAGAGCCGTTCGATCCCAAGTTGCGCGGGACTTGAATGATGTTGAGCGCTTTTGTGAGGAGTGCACTACCACGAAGGGTGTTATAGCTGTCTTGTATGCTCATTTGCAGGCCCAGCAGTTGAGTCTCGGCAAACATCGAGAGCAATGGAACTTGGATTTGGGGCATACCTATACCGTGCAGAACTGGGAACAGGTTGAGGGTAAGCTATGGAAAAGTTCAGTGGCGATTAATGCTCGTGAAACTAATTATAAAATAGTATATAGATGGTACATGATGCCTGTGCGGGTTGCTCAAATTTATCCTGGGGCATCGGATAGGTGCTGGCGGCAGTGTGGCCAGAGGGGTTCTTTGGTGCATGTCTGATGGTTCTGTCCACGCATCCGAATTTTTTGGAGGGGGATCCAATACCGCTTACGATAGTTGGTTGGGTTGGACATTCCCTGGGATCCAGGCATTTTTCTGCTCGGTGTGAATGTTCCTGGTGCTCGGTCTCCTCAGTTAGCCTTGATTCACCATGGTTTAAATGCTGCTCGGCTGGCTCTGGCTGCTGCTTGGAAACAGGTTCGGCCTCCGGCCTTTTCTAGTTGGTTGGACCGGATGTGGGAGACGTACACTATGGAACGCAGGGTGGCGGCTGGAAGGATGCGGTTGCCTCACTTTGAGCAAGTGTGGGAAGCTTTTGTCTTCAAATATGGTTCCTAATGCCTCAAGTGTTGTTTATCTATTTTGGAGGCATTAGCCTTGTGCTTTCCTGGGCGGTGACATCCCTGGGTTCTTCCTCTTCTCCATGTGGTCTGATCCAGTGAGGTCTTTCTTCCTCTTTTACCTGATAAAGCCGTCATGGCAGGGGGGTGGGGGGGTTGGAGGGTGGAGGGGGTGGGTAGAGCGTACTGAGAGCTCTCTCGCCTGTTTGTTGGGGGGAATTTAAAGATTGCCCTAGAGGGAGGGAGGGGAAGTAAAGGACAAAAAAAAATGCTGGCCTATTTAGGAGATATTAATTCCTCTTTATTAGAGGAGGTAGTCCCAGATTCCCTAAAGAGAACAGTTATGCTATACTGGGTCAACCCAAGGGTCCATTGAGCCCAGTATCCTGTTTCCAACAGCAACCAATCCAGGTCACAAGTACCTGTCAGGTTCCCAAAAAAGTATACAGATTCCATGCTGCTTATCCCAGTGCTAAGCAGTGGATTTCCCTGGTCCTCTTTAATAATGGTTTATGGACTTTTCCTCCAGCAACTTATCCAAACTTCTTTTAAATACAGTTTCACTAACACCTTTTACTATATCCTCTGGTAACGAAGTCCAGAGTTTGATTGAGTGAAAGCCTCAGGCATCTAATAAAATTTATGAGTGATAATTACAAGCTGATGGCTAGCTAGGAGACTACCTGGAGAAAATTCAGATGTTAAGGAAGTGGCAGTCCAGCTTCAGATGGGGCACACAGGACCAAAACAGTTCTGATGGCAGTGGTCAATACAATGTGGGGTCATCTGGATAGGAATCAGGTGGTTTTGGTCTCAACCTCACTGTGGTTAACCATTAGATACTGTTGAAACAGGTGGGGATTGGAGGGTGTGCATTGACTTGGCTGGTCTCCTTTCTGTCTATAAGATCAAAAGGTGAAGGTCTATAGAATTTTGTCCTCTGCCAAATGGATCCTGTCAAGCGTGCCCCCTCGTTTGTTTAACATCTATATCTATTTCTTCGAAGATACGATTTCACAATGGTAAACGCAATGTCACTGCTATGTACAGTAGATGGCATTCAAATCATTATTCCAGTGGAGGGGGATCTGGGGACCATGAGACAGAAGTCAATGGGGTCATGAGATAGAAAGGAAATGTCAGGAAATACTTTTTCACTGAAAGGGTGGTGGATGCTTGAAATGCCCTCCCGATGGAAGTAGTGGGAACAAATACAGTGACAGAATTCAAAATGGCATAGGACAGACATAGTAGATCCCTTTATAGCAACAGGATAAAATCAAAATAACGGTCTCTCTTATCTCAATAAATAGGAGTGACCTGCTCGGAGCAGTGGGTACACCCCTAAACAAAAGCATGGGGGGCTGCCCTTCATGGAGAGGCAGGTGCACCTACTCTTGCCACCTTGCTGGGCAGACTAGATGGACCATGATGGTCTTTATCTTCTGTCATATACTATGTTTTAGAGAAATTTTACAGTGGTTGGCAGAACATAGGCTGAAGCTTAATAGTTCAAAGACCGACATATTGCTAGTAGGCAGAGCTCTGGATAGATGGAAGGAGTTTCAGATGGAGGTTGACTGAATAGAGAGGGCTCCAGTAGACCAGATTAAAGATCTAGGGGTGGTTTTGGAGGGACCTTTAAATTTGGAGGCTCATATGAAGACAATAGTACAGAAATCATACTATAAATTAGTACCAATATGCAGTTTGAGACCTTACATTTCATGCCTTGCATACTGTAGTCCAGGACCTAGTGATTTCCCATTTAGAATACTGTAACAAGTTATTGGTGGGGTCACTGAGAATACTGGTAAGGAGATTAGACTGTACAAAATGTGGTGGCCCAAATGGTGCTGTGAAGATCTCGGAGGGAAACTGCCTCCCCCCCCCCCATGCTATAATCGTTGCACTGGCTGCCCATAAGACTTTCGACTAAATTTAAAATGTTGGGCTTGCTGTTCATGGTCCTGAGGGAAGGTAGACCTGCTTATTTAACAGCTAGAGTACACCGTATTAGCCAGAAAGAAATCTGCGGTCAGAGAATGGAACTAGACTCTGGCTTCCCACTGTAAAAGTGAGTGGGAGCGAGTGTAGTAGTAAAATGTTTTTGGTCATTGGTCCGAAATGGTAGAATGAGCTGCCAGCCTCCATCAAATAGGAACAGTATTTGAGGGCATTTAAGAAGAAACTAAAAATCTTATTTCCCCACAGGTTAAACTGGGAGGGGGGGCTGGGGGAGGGGTTGTAGTGGGGGGACCCAAGGAAAATGGTTAATGGTTGGTTTGTAATTTGGGAGAAGAGGAGTGATAGGGTGAGGGCTGGGGTAATATGATTGTACTGAATAGATTTTATTTGGTAAGAGTGGTAGAAAAGCAGTTTTAAATAAATACATACAGAAATGTACTTGGAAAAAAACTTTCTAGAATTATTTCTAGCTTCTATAGTGAGCTTCTTTTACTGATCTAACATGCCAGTGCTTTTATTCATCTCCATTTTCTCAAAGATACCCTTTGGCTTTCACACCTCTTCCCCCCTTAACATCAAACCAGACTGGCTATTCTTTGGCCTTCTTTGGACCTTTTTTGATGGAGCAGAATGTATGTTATCTGGGTTTCCAAAGGTGAAATTAGACCTTATCTGCTAATTTTCTTTCCTTGAGTCCCTCCAGTACAGTCCAGTCCAGCAGGTGGAGACAGAGAACTACTGATTTGATAATGTCACAGTATAAGGATCCCTGAGTGCAACCCTGCTCGCACCAGTATTTCTGTAACGAAGCAGACTTCACCAGCAGAGACAATTAGATTCTTTCCCAATTTATGCACATAACTAGAATCATCTCTAAATTTGTAAACACAAAAGAATACTTACCACAGAAGCTCGCCTATTCCAGACTGTGTTAGAAACAGGAGATACAAACAACATTTGCAATTGTAAGACTACTCCGTGGCCCCCAAACAATGTATCAACATTAACTCGCCACCTCTGGGGAGCAGAAAACTATCCAGGTAAACAATGAACAGCATCGCTTGGCTCCACAGCTCCTTCATGCTTTCCTTCCCTCCAGGCTAGGCATGTACCGAAAAATACAGGGCAGGTCCTGGACTGGACTGAAGGGACTCAAGGAAAGAAAATTAGCACTTAAGTTCTAATTTTACCTTCCTCATCGTCCCTCCAGCCCACTCTAGATACATGGGACATATCAAAGCAGTTCCCAAGAAAAGGGAGGGATAAGAGGAGAAATCGACAGATAGCACAGAAATGCACAACTCTCATTGCATGAGCTTTGTGAAGCCACAAAAGGACAGAGCCCTCTGCCATGACCGCTGGTAGTGCCAGCGAAGCAATGTCACCAATGGTGGTAGCCACCCTAATATCGTCCAGAGCTGACCACCATGTCTCAAAAGACAGATCAGCCTGCACGACCTCTGTAGACAATACCAAAAGGCAAAGCCCATATGAAATCTTGTACATTCTCTGAAAGAATACACGAAAGGAATCCAAGATGTATAGCCTCATAGACTGTATAGCTCAACAATTTGCGAGAACAAAAGATAAAGGCCAAAACCAGTGTCAAGTAACTCCAAACACACCAAGACACCAAAGGAGGAGAATTTGAGAAAGCTGAAAAACTGCAACAAAATGACCAGCATATATCCAAGACACCCTACTGACGAAACAAGCTGGCTAAAGAACATAAGATATGCCATACTGAGTCAGACCAAGGTCCATCAAGCCCAGTATCCTGTTTCCAACAGTGGCCAATCTAGGTCATGTGTATCTAGCAGTTTCCCCAAAAGACACAGGTTCCACAGCGCTTGTATAGGGTCAAGCAGTGATATCCTGGGTCCCTTTTTAATAATGGTTTATGGACCTTTCCTCAAGGAACTTCTCCAAACCTTTTTTAAACCCAGCTACACTAACAACCTTTACTACATCCTCCGGTAACAAATTCTAGAGTTTGATTACACCTTGAGTGAAAAAATATTTTCTCTTATTTGTCTTAAATAGTTTACCCTGTAGCTTCAATGCATGTCCCCTAGTCTTTCTATATTCTGATAACGTAAACAATCGATCTACGTTTACCCGCTCCACTCCGTTCATTAATTTATAAACTTCTATCATATCTCCCCTCAGCAGTCTCTTTTCCAGGATAAAGAGCCCTAACCTTTTTAGCCTTTCTTCATAGGGGTATCCTTCCATCCCCTTTACCATTTTGATGGCTCTTCTCTGAACCTTTTCTAATAACGCTATATCCTTTTTAAGATACGGCAACCAGAATTGCACACAATATTCAAGGTGCGGTCGCACCATGGAACGATACAGATACATTATAATATCCTTTGTTTTATTTTCTATTCCTTTCCTTATGATGCCTACAGTAGCATTCTATTTGCTCTCTTGGCCGCTGCTGCACACTGGGCAGAGGGTTTTAACATGTTATCCACAATGACACCTAAATCTTTTTCCTGGGTGGTGGTTCCTAATGTGGAACCTTGCATCTTGTAACCATAGTTTGGGTTGTTCTTCCCTAGGTGCATAACTTTGCACTTGTCCACATTAAATTTTATCTGCCATTTGGATGCCCAGTCTTCGAATTTATCAAGATCCTCTTGCAATTTTCCACAATCCGCATGGGTTTTAACAACTTTAGTTTTGTGTCATCGGCAAATTTGATAACCTCACTCACAGATCCCTGGGGAACACCACTATTCACCTTTCTCTATTGGGAAAATTGGCCATTTAACCCTACCCTCTGCTTTCTATCTTTTAACGAGTTCCTGATCCACAATACTACACTGCCTACTATCCCATGACTCTTTAGTTTTGACAAAAGTCTCTGATGAGGGACCTTGTCAAAGGCTTTCTGAAAGTCCAAATACACTATATCAACCGACTCACCTTTGTCCACCTGTTTATTCACACCTTCAAAAAAAATAACAGATTAGTAAGACAAGATCTTCCTTGTCTAAAGCCATGTTGGCTCTCTCCCATTAAGCCATGACTATCTACATGTTGAGTAATTTTATTCTTTATGATGGTTTCTACCATTTTTCCCGATACTGACGTCAGGCTCACCGGTCTGTAGTTTCCCGGATCACCCCTGGAACCCTTTTTAAAAATTGGCGTTACGTTGGCCATCCTCCAATCTTCAGGTATTAGAGATGATTTTAATGATAGTTCACAAATTACTAATAGCAGGTCTGCAATTTCATTTTTCAGTTCTTTCAACACCCTTGGATGTATATCATCCAGTCTAGGTGATTTGCTACCCTTCAGTTTATCAAATAGTTGTAATACATCTTCCCGATGTATCGATATTTCCTTCAATTCTTCCGCACCTTTAAATACCACTTCAATCATGGGTAACATCCCTACATCTTCCTCAGTAAAGACCGAATCAAAGAATTCATTCAGTCTCTCCGCTATCGCCTTGTTGCCTCTTAGTGCCCCTTTAACCCCTCTATCATCTAATGGACCAACTGACTCTCACAGGTTTTTTGTTACGAATGTACTTGAAAAAGTCTTTATTATGCATTTTTGCTTCCGCGGCAAGCTTCTCAAATTCTCCCTTTACCTGCCTTATCAATGCCTTGCACTTAACTTGCCAGTGCTTGTGCTGTTTCCAGTTTTCGTCATTTGGCTCTTTTTTCCATTTCCTGAAAGCACTGAACTACTGGGAACAACTGGAAACCAAGGTAGCTCAACAACACACACAAAGTGATCTCAACAGGAACTCTACAAACCCTAGGGCCGCAAAGCCAATTGCTCCCTCCAATTTGCACCATAGCTGAAAAAAAGAGCAAGAGGTACTTCTCAGTTGAAAGGTTACTAGAGATACCACACCAACAACCCCCGTTGGTGGTTTGCCTTATTATTTTAACTTACAATAAGTATTACTATCGGTTTTGTTTTGTTTTTTTTGTTTGTTTGTTTTGTCCTCTTTTGAAACACAGGCAGGAGGAGATCACAAACCAGGGACATGTAAGAGAGAGAGCATGCATTATAGCTTGTGTCTCAAAATGTATCTGCAGCACTGAGTCCAAGCCTTTCCCAGCTTCCTTTGTGCAACTGAACTGAAAATATTAGGCCTCCAAACTGCTAACACAAAGAATCTGAGTCTTTGCGCCATCAAGACCACCCAAATTCAACCTAGCAAAGAAAAAGAAACACATTCTCAGAGAAGAGCATAACAACTGCATGCAAACTAGCTGGTCCCTCTCTAGTCAGGGATTAAAGACCCAATGACATGAAGCCGCGAACCAGCTATTTGCCCAACACCTCAAAAGAAAATGCCATACAACACCATCTAGCCTCTAACTCCGAGGGCACTTCCACACAGATCCTTCCAGGGGAGAGAACAACATAGACCTGGCCCCTCATTAGGGCTTCCAGGCCCTTCTGTCAAAGAGGGCGTACTTGACATACTAAGCTAGGGAGACCAGCAAGGCAAAGAGACACTCAGCACCGCGGTGTCCAGGAGAAAGAAACTCAGATGCCCAAAGATTATCTACAGCCCCCTGGTAACTTAACACTGCTAAAGTCCTGTGACTCCCAGTCAGCGGCAGGTCCCAAGTCAGAGACCCTTGTACTAGAAAGCATGTTTTCTGCCAGACGAGCCATGGGCCTGGCTGAGACAGCTCCTGCTCAAACAGCTTGAGCAGTCAACTGGCTCGTGTAATACCAAGGCAGGCCAACTACCCAATAACACACTTGGGCATCCATAACTAGGAAATGGGATGGAAACCAACAAATGAGAGCCCAGTAAGAAATCTAGAGCATAAACCTTACAGCATTAATGACTTCATTTTCTTTCCCTCTTTCGTTTTTTTATTTTAACCAGCCACTATGATGCCTGCCGTTGGGCCATTATTGCTGAATATGCCGGCCCTCTGATAGACAGCCAGAGACTAGGCAAAGAAACTCATGAATAGGCTAGTCAGTGAGAGTAGACAAACAAAAGAAATATACGGAAAATGTGATAAAATAAAATAAAATAAAAAAAAAAAAAAAAAGAAGAACAGACCACACCTGACAACATGACCCTTACTAGACTAACGACTCCCTAAGATAAAGTTCGCCCAGAGCCATGGTAAAACTTCCCAGTCTGCCTGTGGAGAGACTGCCTACATCTTGTCAGAACTGTGCCCCTCTCCCAAGAGGGCACTGGCCCAGGCTAGAGAACTGAACAGAAAGGTCCACTGCTTACCCCGAGACCGGTGAAGTGGAATCCATGTACCCTCGGGAAACTACCAGGTACTTGTGACCTGGATTAGTCACTGTTGGAAACAGGATACTGGGCTGATGAACCTTGGTCCACCCCAGAATGGCTGTTCTTAAGTTCCTATGTTCTTAAGGAATCAGTGAATAAATCAGCGGAATGGTTGGCTGAAAAGAGCCCAGATGCCAAAGCTGACCCACTCTGCAGTATTTGACGGCCAAGCCAAAACACCACTACTCCACAGTTTACACATATTCTTAATTGCACTAAATAGAGACCTCACCTACCACCCCACCTGGCCCACAGGAATCCACTGAAGATTAGGCCAGGGGCTATAGGACCAGCTCCTGATTCAGTTGGTTTGATCCCCATATGAGGCCTAAACTGGTCCTCTCAAGACATGAGTTACCCCTGTTATCCAAGTTATTTCTTCCTGTTCAAATGTAAACACAAAGTACCTTCAGAAATGTGTAAATTCTTTGTTCAATGTAAACCGCGCTGATGCTGAATAGTGCGGTATAGAAGAGACTTTAAATAAATAAATAAAATAAATAAAATGACCAGCCCTGCTAAGCCTGAAGCAAAGGCAGAGAACACTAACCTTAGCAAAGACTAGGAAAGAAGCAAAACTTGAAAGAACATGGACCTGACAATTCACCCGGTTAAAGTGGGGATACCAGACTTCTCTCTGCTTTTTTTTTTTTGTGTGTGTGTGAGAGGCATACTCTAAAACCTAAAAATACAAATACAGTAAACAAAACTGCACAGACATGACTCACCACTGTGGAGAACACATAGCTGTCAGTCTGCTGACTGAACCCAGAACACCCTGAACTTCCCATTCTTAGTAGCTCAGAAGACTGGTGAAGGAAGAAAATGATGGTGTTCCAACGGCCCTCACCATAACAGTATGCTACCCCAGTACTGCTGCCTTGTTAGCAACGACTGGACACAGTCTTCCATTCCATTCATCTTTTTTTTTTTTTTTTTTTACTCTAAGTATTGCTGCGAGTGTTGGATGACCTGAGCACTGCTCATGCCCAGATCGTCTTGAGGCTAGTGCGACCTCACTGACATTCCTCCACCGATGAAGCCGGAGACTGAGAAAGAGACTGCCGCAAAGAGCCCCGACCAGCAGCAACCCCATCAACCTGGGAGCAATCGCTCTTTACAATGGGCCGAAGTCCAACGGCAGAACCACACGTCTTCGAGAAGAGGAGCCCAGGACTGATTGTCAACCCTCAGGCCACACAGCATACACAAAATTGAGAGGGAGAGAGAGTGTCATTCAATGCTCTCCCCCTCCTTCCACAGAGCAGACACGCGCCGCTTCCACGGATGGCAACAGTCTCTGCTGCTGTTTGTTTCTTTCTTTGCTTAGCCAGAAGAAGCAAAGGTAAAAGCTCCTTACCTAGCCGATCTGCAGGCTCAGGAGAACAAACAAGGGTGGAGCATCATAATATACCATTCAAGTCTAAGTGGTACCATCATGCCAAAAGCACCTAGGGTGGGGGGAGGGAGGAGGGTCCCACTGGGTGTCATAATTTGAGCATTCCATCACACCCTTTTCCTTTGGAGTTTTTTTTTAGTTTTTTTTTTTTTTAATAAAACTCTGAGGTACAGAAAATGGGTGGGGGAGGAGGGACCTGGCACCACCAGGTTCTGCACCCCAGGAGGCCACTGCCAACCTATACCCCATGCTCCAAGAATCCTCTGGTGACTAATTCCAAACCAATCCAGACTGCACAAAATGAGACAACCTCCATCTGCTGGAGAATGAGAAATATTAATGAGAGCAGGGCTACACATGACCCTTATACTATGACGGCATCAAATCACTAGTTCTCAGTCTCCACCTGCTGGTAAGCATGCATAACCCTTGCGTCTGGACTGGACTGGACTATGAGGAAACAATATTTTTAAATGTCCACAGCTTATGCAAACTTGTGACTTTGGCAACTGCTCTTTATAATTTTGTTCTATTTTTTTTTATTTTAGCATAGTTTCCCTTTTTACAATTAAGTGTTAGTGTAACCAAACTCTGGAATTTGTTACCGGAGGATGTAGTAAGGGCTGTTAGTGTAGCTGGGTTAAAAAAGGTTTGGACAAGTTCCTGGAGGAAAGGTCCATAAACCACTATTAAAAAGGGACCCAGGATAATCAATGCTTGACCCAGTACAAGCATTGTGGAACCTGCGTCTTTTGGGGATATTGCTAGGTACGTATGACCTAGATTGGCCACTGTTGGAAACAGGATACTGGGCTTGATGGACCTCGGTCTGACCCAGTATGGCATATCTTATGTTCTTATGTAATAATTCCTTTTCAGTGTCTTCTTTCCAGTGATGAAGAATTTAATTGTACCAGGATCACTATTAACCAGCAGCCCCACCATCTATTTGTTAAATTACGATCATAATGCGGTACTGCTATTTCTTGCTGAGGCAGCATAAAGCAGTGCAAGCCACAAGTCATTTCTCTGTAACCTGCATGGACTAGGTATAAGGGTTTCAATGGTTCAGGATCAACAAGTCAAGGTGAGCAACTCTGTTTTGAGAGTATGGGCACAAGGTTGTGGGGGTCCTTCAAGGATCGGGTTCTTTCAACTTGCAGTACACTGAGGGGAACAAGTCTGAAATGTAATCGTCAGCATACAAAGTACTACATCTCAGATCTGTGGCATTAGGTAGGAAGAGTTTTGTAACCTGAACAACAGCTGTTTGTAAGACTGAGTCAGTGGCTTCAAACCCACAAACTGAAATAGCATTTAGTTAAACTCTACATTCTTCAATCAGGTCCTGATTACTACCCCCCCCCCCTCGAATTTGAATGAGAGCACACAACACAGGGGTGTGACTATATAGTAACATAGTATATGACGGCAGATTATGACCAGTATGATCCATCTAGTCTGCCCAGCAAGGCAGGACGAGCAGGTGCACCTGCCGCTCCATGCAGGTCACTCCTCCGCATGCCTTTGTTTAGGGATGTACCAACTGCTCCGTGTAGGTCACCCCTATTTGTTTAAATAGTTATGTTTATTTTGATTTTATCCTGTTGCTATAAAGGGATCCACAGTGTTTGTCCCATGCCCTTTTGAATTCCGTCACTGTCTTTGCCCCTACCACTTCCATCGGGAAGGCATTCCAGGCATCCACCACCCTTTCAGTGAAAAAGTATTTCCTGACATTGCCTCTCAGTTTACTCCCTTGCAATTTCATGTTATGCCCTCTAGTTTTACAGCTTCCCTGTCTTTGAAAGAGGTTTGTTTGTTCATTAATACTCTTAAGTATTTAAAAGTCTGAATCATATCTGCCCTGTCCCTCCTCTCCTCCAGGGTGTACATATTTAGGTCTTCAAGTCTCTTATACATCTCCTGATGCAGGCTCCAAATCATTTTGGTCGCCTTCCTTTGAACCCTTTCCAGTCTTTTTATATCCTTTGCAAGATACGGTCTCCAAAACTGAACACAATATTCCAAGTGAGGCCTCATCAGCAACTTGTACAGTGGCATTAGTACCTTTTCCTTTCTTCTGGAATTCCTCTTTGTATGCAACCCAGCATTCCTTCTGGCTTTTGCTACCGTCTTGTCACACTGACTAGACTCTGACACTCGGTCAAAAGCTCAAATTGATTCAGTCCTTTGGTTGCTGACAGATGATCAGGCAGCTATGGCTGTATTTGGTAACCAGAGATCTGGTGACAGTCACAAGGGCTCTTGTCTCATCTGGATTACTATTTGGCCATTATATCACCACAACACAGACTGGCTGCTGTGTGCAGATTGGTTGTAAATCATTACAGTGGGCTGCCCATCGGACAAGTCACTTAACCCTCCACTGCCTTGGAAGAAAGGCCTGGCAATCTACTTCCAGTTTCACTGCCAGGAAAACCCAAGAGCTGCTGGGTCATCAGGCATCAGCACTGACTTGAAGGTACACATTGCATTGCACATCGGGAACCATGTCTCTGCCAAATATTACAGTCGTTGCAATGGCTTCTGGTGTGATACAGGAGAAAAATGTAAAATCTTGATATTGGTATTCAATATTAAGAACAGAGAGAATTTACTGATCCTGTAAAATGAAATGTCTCTCTGTGATTGTAAATTTATAATCAAAAGGAAAGAGGGGTTTTTTTGTGTCCCTTAAGTTAAAGATTCACAGTGGTGCAAATCACAGAAGAGGTTCTGTAATTGTGCCAAAACAGTGAAATGTATTTCCACGTGGTTTGAAAATGCAGCAGGTGTATCTTACATTTAGGAGACAGCTTAAAGCACTGCTCTTTAAGACTGCTATTTTAAGGCAGACTTTTTATGAGTATTCCATTGCTTCTACTGAATTATTTATTTTCCTTGGGCAGTTTGGGGATGGGCCAGTAGATTTCATTTTAATTTTTATGCTGTTATTTTAAGGTTTGCATTTTGGTGAGATAGGCTTGGTTATAAGTCATTACAGGTATAACATTTTAAATTGCATATCCTTTGAACAAGTAAAACTAAAAGAAGCCGGTGCTGAGACAGGAACACCTTCAAATTTAAGAAAGGTGCAGAGAGCAAAGCTCATGTGCTGGTTTGGATCCAAGCAGGAGATCTGAGTGATTTTAACTTAATGCACCCGATCAGGTTAGAATGAATGGAAATGTGCCGTGGAATATTGAATGGGCAACATTGTGCCAAACTATCAGTCATTCAGAGACCTTAACCCAAGATCTTACTGAAAACAGGAATATTACAACTCTCTAAAATCAAACGTGGCCAGCAGGAAAAAGGAGGGATAGTGTCTCTGTATAAGTCTTTGGTGAGACCTCATTTGGAGTATCATCTGGAAACCGCGCCATTAAAAAGATATAAGCAGGATGGAGTTGGTGTAGGGGGTGGCCACCAAAATAGTCAGTGGTTTTCATCATAAAACATATGGGGGACATATTTAAAGATCTCAATATTGTCATGACGCCAGCCCTCTGCCTAGGGCTAAGAGGGTTGGAGCTGCCATTATGTCCTCTGATAAAGAGTAGTTGTGAGTCGAGTAGTAAGGCAAAAATGGCAAGGAATTTATTCCCAACACAAAAGAATTCAGTGCAGAACAAAATAAGACAATCTTCAGGTGTTTGCTCAGAGTTATTTACAGAAAATTAAAGCAACTGCATTTCTCACAGTGTCTGCTCCAAACATGTGCAGTGCATATCCCATATAATCAAAACCAGCCTAACAAAAACAGTGTCTGCTTCCAAAGAAAAATACCTCTTTTTCTTTGCTTTCACTCAGCTCTTTTATACGGATTTTTAGCGCAGGGACTCAATATCATCTTTTAGCGCAGGGACTCAATATCATCTGCCACACAAAACGTGCAATCCATAGGAACTTCCCCTAGGTCAGGGGTCGGCAACCCGCGGCTCCGGAGCCGCATGCGGCTCTTTCTCACCTTTGCCGCGGCTCCGGAGCACACTGCCCGCCCGGTATTTATGGCGTTATGGGCTCCCTCCCTTCTTCTGCAGCCGCGGTTCCCTGCCTCTTAGGGAACCGCGGCTGTGCTTTTAAAATCATCTCGGAGCCCTTCCTGTCTTGACGGGCTCCGTGCAGCATTGTCCCGCCTCTAAAGGAAGTTGTTTACCACTTCCTTTGGAGGCAGGACAATGCTGCACGGAGCCCGTCAAGACAGGAAGGGCTCCGAGATGATTTTAAAAGCACAGCCGCGGTTCCCTAAGAGGCAGAGAGCCGCGGCTGCAGAAGAAGGGAGGGAGCTGACAGGGAGGGAGCAGATATGGATGGATGGATGGAGGGGGCTGGGAGGGAGGGAGGGGAGCTGATATGGAGGGAGGGAGGGAGGAGGGAGGGGGCTGACATGGAGGGAGGGAGCTGATATGGATGGAGGGAGGGGGGCTGACATGGAGGGAGGGAGCAGATATGGATGGATGGAGGGAGGGAGGGGGGCTGACATGGAGGGAGGGGGGCTGACATGGAGGGAGGGAGCAGATATGGATGGATGGAGGGAGGGGGGCTGACATGGAGGGATGGAGGGGGCTGACATGGAGGGAGGGAGCTGATATGGATGGATGGAGGGAGGGGGGCTGACATGGAGGGAGGGAGCTGATATGGATGGATGGAGGGAGGGGGGCTGACATGGAGGGAAGGAGCAGATATGGATGGATGGAGGGAGGGGGGCTGACATGGAGGGAGGGAAGCAGATATGGATGGATGGAGGGAGGGGGGCTGACCATGGAGGGAGGGAGGGAGCAGATATGGATGGATGGAGGGAGGGGGGCTGACATGGAGGGAGGGAGCAGATATGGATGGATGGAGGGAGGGGGGCTGACATGGAGGGATGGAGGGGGCTGACATGGAGGGAGGTAGCTGATATGGATGGATGGTGGGTGGGGGCTGACATGGAGGGAGGGAGCTGATATGGATGGATGGAGGGAGGGGGGCTGACATGGAGGGAGGGAGCAGATATGGATGGATGGAGGGAGGGGGGCTGACATGGAGGGAGGGAGCAGATATGGATGGATGGAGGGAGGGGGGCTGACATGGAGGGGGAGGGAGCAGCAGATATGGATGGATGGAGGGAGGGGGGCTGACATGGAGGGAGGGAGGGGGGCTGACATGGAGGGAGGGAGCAAGCAGATATGGATGGATGGAGGGAGGGGGGCTGACATGGAGGGAGGGAGCAGATATGGATGGATGGAGGGAGGGGGGGCTGACATGGAGGGAGGGAGGGAGCAGACATGGAGGGAGGGAGCAGATATGGAGGGAGGGAGCTGATATGGATGGATGGAGGGAGGGGGGCTGACATGGAGGGATGGAGGGGGCTGACATGGAGGGAGGGAGGGAGCTGATATGGATGGATGGAGGGAGGGGGGGCTGACATGGAGGGAGGGAGCTGATATGGATGGAGGGAGGGGGGCTGACATGGAGGGATGGAGGGGGCTGACATGGAGGGAGGGAGCTGATATGGATGGAGGGAGGGGGGCTGACATGGAGGGATGGAGGGGGCTGACATGGAGGGAGGGAGCTGATATGGATGGAGGGAGGGAGGGAGGGGGCTGACATGGAGGGATGGAGCACTGGTAATGGGGTTGAGGGGACGAGCACTGGAAATGAGCTGATTAGGGGAGGCTAGGAATGGTAATGAGCTGATGGGGGGGGTAGGACTGGTCTTGGGCTGATTAGGGGAGGCTCGCTGTGGTAATGGGGGGGAGGGGGGATTAGCAGTGGATGGTACTGGGAGTGAGGACTGGAAGGGGGCTGATAGTGGGGAGGGGTACTGGGTCTGGAAATAGGCTGATGGAAAGAAGTGAAGAAAATGAAAGAAGAGATAAGAAAATGGCAGATGGACCATAGACCACAGAAAGAGAGCTAAGAGAAGACAGGAAAGCAGAAGCCTCAGATCGGGACCAGCATGATCAAAGAATAAATTGGTCAGACAACAAAGGTAGAAAAAATAATTTTATTTCATATTAGTGATTTGACTACAAAATCATCATAATTTTGAAATCAAATATTGTTACTTGTTGTTGTGATATTTTCTGGCGTTTTTTTTTTTTTGGGTGTGAAGGAAGAGGGGTAGTCTTATACGGCGAGTATAGGCCAAACACCTATATTTTAACAGGAAAAGTAGGGGGTCGTATATAGCATTAAGGTAAGAAACAATATATGCAGTGTTAGATTTGTTTTAAATGTCGCAATGGTTTTGCGGCTCCCAGTTTTTTTTTTCCCTTCGGAAACGGGTCCAAGTGGCTCTTTACGTCTTAAAGGTTGCAGACCCCTGCCCTAGGTCAATATCATTACTGTCCCATTGCATTTCTTCAAACTCAGGGCTTACTGAGTTTGGCTTTAAATTGTTATAGCAGGGTTTCTGGTAACCTCCCTCTGCTAACTCTGGTATTTCCCCTGGACACAATTCTGCGCAGTAAGGTTTAGAAATACCTTGGGCTGTGGAGACTCCTCTCTGGCTCTCAGCTAACTCTCTCCAGCTGTAAGGAATTACTTTCTGCTCTTCTGTTTGCACTGCCTGTCGAGAGCACTGCCCTGGCCCTCTGATTCTGGGTGAGTTTTTCAAACTCCTGGCTTTTGAGCTGGGTTCCCACCTAGGCAGACTCTGAAGCCTTTCATCCAGCCCTGAGGACTGAAGGGTTCTCTGCTCTTTCTCCCTCAGCAGGTTCCTGACAACAGGCTGTACCTTCTCTCCTTCTGTTCTGCTGGCTTCAATTTCAGACCTGCGGATAGGTTCCTTACAAGGTCTCCAACTCTGGGAAGTTTCTGAGCCTTTCCAACCACGTCTCCTCCAATCTAGAGCGCTTGGCCTTTTCTCAGAAGCTTTTTCTCTCTTCCTCCCTTCGGAAGCTCTGCCTCTTCCCCTGCTCCCAAGCTTCTAGCTGGGGTTTAAATTTCTGTTCCCTGAGGCTTGGCTCTCCCTTCCTGCACAGGTGTGAGTAATCAAGATCCAAGCTTGCTGCTACGTCAGAGCTTGGGTGTGTCAGCTCAGCCCCTGTCTCCCTCTGCTTGCCTCTCTCTTGCAAATACTGAGACGTGTGTGCTGGCTATCAGTATCTTTAAAGGTAAAATCCTTCTTTCCTTCTATGTCCATAGGCTCTGCATGGGCTTCTACATCACAGTATATATAGTTTGGAAGAAAGGCAGGAGAGAGGAGCTATGATAAACACATTCAAATACCTTTGTGGCATAAATGCACAGGAAGAGAGCACCTTTCAATTGAAAGAAAGCTCAGCAACGAGGGGGCACAGGATAAAGATGAAAAGTGACAGATTCATGCGTAATTTGCAGAAATATTTCTTTATGGAAAGAGATAGATGTGTGGAATAGTCTCTCAATGGAAGTGGTAGAGACAAGGATTGTATCTGAATTCAAGTAAGTATGAGAAAAACCCAGGGGATCTCGGGGGGGGGGGGGGGGGACTGTAAAGCTTAGTAGTTGGTATAGAGGGGCAGACTGATAGAAACATGATAGCATATGACCTATGTTCATATGCGGACAATCTGGAGATCTGGAGTGTATACACATATTGAAAGATAATTCAAGGAATCATTTTTTAAACTAATCCTTGCCATTTATAGAGGCACTGCTTGTGCAGATAATCAAAATACATTTGACAGGACAGTTTCCACAACAGAGATAACAAAAGCCAAATTTTCAAGCAGGCCTCCTTTGAGCTCTCCTCTCTGAGTGCAGTGTTTTCTTCTCTGCAGTGATGAGTTCCCCGAAGTACATACATGGAGCATGAATCAGGAGGGTTCTGCAAGTAACTCCCACTGTCTCCCTTCTGCCTAGACTTGTGATTGAATTTTTGCAGCTGAAGGTTCAAATGCACATAGCCCCATTCCTGGCTTGCCAGAAGCAACCACTAAACATCACCAGAAAAAAATCTTCATACAGCATGCAAATGTGGAAATACAAAGCAGAAAAGTAAAGGAGGACACAAAGGGACTGGTCAGGACCTGCACAGGCACAAGATGGTGGGAGACAAAGCGGTATATAAATCCTTTTAAATAAATAAAATAAAGATCAACGTTAAGAAACCCCTGTGAAAAGCTATGGGTCGGTTACAACTGCCCAGTACAAGAAAGGCCAAAGAAAAAGCCGCAGGTGAAGCCCTTAGGACACAAGCAAGTCTCAGTCAGAGAAGAAAATGCTGCCTCTTGTGCAGACAAAGCCTTTCGGCAATGATGCACTTTTCTGAAGCCAAGTTACATATTGTTCTCTCCATAAAGTGACAGCTGTGCAGAGCTGGCACACCTATGGATGCAGACACTCAAGACTCCAGAGAACTGGGCCTGCTGAGTCGCACAAGATCATTCAGCTGGGTCAAGACAGCGAACAAGGGATTAAACTAATCTGCAATTTCTTTACAGGCTCTCTTTAAGAGCCTTGAAATCAGATAATGGGCCTTTTCAGGATAGGAAAGCTAAGTGCTTACAGGAACGCTTCCTCTGCCTGACCTTGAGGCAATCGTCCCTGTTGCAGCGTACAGCCAAGATTTCAGCGGTGCATAAAAGCATCTCCCCCTCACCCCACTGTCAGAATATTAGGTAACAGTGAAAGCAGAGCTAGTAACGAGCAGCCTGGCTGCAGCTAGTCCTGCAACAGATATGAGAAGGTGGCTTGCATGCACAAGGGAGGATCCCACACACAGCACTCTGTATCCACTGTTCCTTAGAGTTAAGAAATTTCACTGGAAATGAGCAATGTGATGGGATCTTCCCATTAGGTACTTGTAAGTGACCCGGACCGGTCACTGTCAAAAACAGAATGCTGGGCTTGATGGGACCACTGGTCTGAACTAGTATGCCGTTTATGTTCTTACATTTTAAGCATCCAACACAATTCATATCACTGGCTGCTGACGTCTCCTTAACTGTGTAGCAACTTCTGAAACAAAGTTTGTTGTTTGTGATGTAACATATCAGGCAAGGGCTTCAGAAAAGCCCCAAAATACACTTCCTCTCCAATGTTAAATATAAGCATGGGGTTTCAATTTTTTCTCTCTAGGCCTTACAAATTCCTGCTGGCACCAGTGACTATTTACTGCTTTTCTAACCTGTGTGTATCATGCACACTTCTTTATCCACAGCTGGATCCATGCGCATATACAAACAGGACAATGGAGTGCGTCACCTTTGCGACAAGAATTCCACAGACTTGGAGGAATGCTGTAGCAGCCCTGCCCTCCCCCCCCCCCCCCCACCTCCAATAAAAATGCTGAGTGCATGGTGCTGTCACTATGGTGGGAGAAGTTTCTCTCATGGCCCAAGAATCCCACTGTGGACAGGGAGGAGCAAGCAGCGGGGACACAAGGCATCATGGCGCTCTGCACCGCCTCACTCCCTGCCTCCAGCATTCTTTGCTCCCCCCTCCCCATTAGTATTTAGCTCACGCCTTTCCAGTAGTAGTTCAAGGCGAGTTACATTCAAGTGCAGTAGTTATTTCCCTGTACCCGGAGGGCTCACAATCTAGCGACTTGCCAGAGACCACAAACAGCGTCAGTGGGATCAGAACCCTGGCCTCTTTGGTCATTAGGCTTGCTCTTACAATGTCACAGCTGGCAGCAGGCGAGCCACACTTATTGGGATACCTATGCCTTCTGAATAGCTCTGCCCATTATTGGGCACCCCTGCTTCACGGCAGTGTCCCTAGGCTAATTACAACTGACACTCACCTTTTTTTTTTTAAACTGTTTATTTAACTGGACAGGCAATACACTGAAAGACAGATTAAAGGATAGCAAAAAGTACACTCGAGATACCATATACTCACTCATTAACTTGTTACCCCCTACAGTGAGATCCTGCACCCCCCTCTTCCCATCAGGCACAATCTCACGCTGATAACATAGTAACAGTATTTCAACAGCTCAGCCCAACATTTATGCCAAACTCAGCGATAGGTATTGATCTTGCCCCACAAGAAGAACATAAGATATGCCATACTGGGTCCACCCATCAAGCACAGTATTCCGTTTCCATCAGCAGCCAATCCAAGTCACAAGCACCTAGTAGGTTCCCAAAAAGGCACGCAGGTTTCACAATGCTCGTTTCGGGGCAAGCAACGGATTTCCCAGGTCCTTTTTAATAATGGTTTATGGACCTTTCCTCCAGGAACTTGTCCAAACCTTTTCAATTAGGGAAAAGTAGTTTTAGCACAAAAACAGAGTAAAGGCAAAAAGCAATCTCCCTGTGCTTATATTTCTCCTATTTCATTAAGGTGGAATTAGACCTTACCTACTAATTTTCTTTCCTTAAGTCCCTCCAGTCCATTCCAGATGCTTAGGTTATGCACTCCTACCACAGCAGATGGAGACTGAGATCAAACTGACTTAATGTCATCACCACATAAGGGTCTTGTGCAGACCTCCTCTGACCAGCATTTCTAACACAAAGCAGACTTCAAAGAAAAGATTATTAAGCATGCCTGCACTCCATATTCCACCGAGTATACTTACCGAAAAACCACATCAGTTCCAAAAAGAGTCCGGAACAGAGGATAGAAACTTTTTTTTTTTTTTTTTTTTTTTTAATTTAAGGCCTAAATATGGTCCTAAGACAGATTCTTTGTCTGATGACCTGCTGGTCGCGCCAAACAAACAAGCTGTATGAAGTGTGGCAAAAAAGAAATGACACACTGGCAGCCACGCCCATGGTTCAATGCCAATTGGCTAACTTCTTATGCCACTGTGTTGTACAACATCTCGCCACTATTCTGCTATAATATTTTTCATCTCTCTCACTGTTTTTCTTTTTCAGGTTTTTTTGTAGCACACTGCTCCATCGCTTTGTCACGCAACTGGAGGTGGCAGAAATATGGAGCAAAGAATCAACTTGAAATTTCTGGATAAGTTGGAGAAGGGCCCAACTGAATGTCTCCAACTTCTCCAAAAGGCTTATGGAGAAGATGCAATGTCAAGATCGCAAGTCTTCGAGTGGCACAAACGCTTCAAGACTGGCTGCAAGGAGGTGGAGGATGACCCCAAGTCAGGATGGCCTTCCACGACAAAGATGGCTGAGAACATTGACAGAGTGAACCAGCTGGTGCAGAGTGATTGCAGATTGACAGTGCGGATGATAGCTGAGGAGCTCAGCCTGAACAGGGAGTCAGTGCGGACCATCTTGGCGCAGGAACTGAGGATGCGGAAGGTGTGCGCCAAGATGGTGCCCAAGCTTTTATCGGATAAGCAGAAGGAGCACCGGGTCAATGTTTGTCAAGATTTGCTAGAGAAGATCGGAGAAGATCCAGTCATCACAAGAGACGAGACTTGGGTCTTCCCATATAACCCTGAAAGCAAGAGACAGAGCCTGCAGTGAAAGACTTGGCTGTCACCCAGACCCAAGAAGGCGCACATGTCCAAATCAAGGAGCAAGGTCATGCTGATCGCATTCTTCGACCAGAAGGGAGTGGTCCATCATGAGTTCGTGCCTGAGGGTCAGACAGTCAACCAGCACATCCTCAATCGCCTCCATGACCAGGTTCGGTGCAGTAGGCGGGCTCTGTGGAGAGACAAGTCATGGCTGCTCCACCACGACAATGCGCCCGCGCACACCGCGCTCAGTGTGAGGCCGTTCTTAGCTAACAAACAGATCACAGCTCTCAATCCCCAGATCTCCTTATTCCCCAGATCTCGCACTGTGCAACTTCTGGCTCTTCCCCAGGCTGAAGACTGTGCTCAAAGGAACTCATTTCGCCTCTGTAGAAGAGATCAAGGCCACTGTGACGAGGGAGCTGAGGGACCTCATGGAGGAGGACTTTACCAAGTGCTTCCGTACGTGGCAGAAGCAAATGCAGAAGTGCATTAACTCTGGGGGGGGAGGGAGAGATTACTTTGAAGGGGACAATGCATAGTTTCTCTGTAGATTTTGCAATAAAACATTCATGGGACAGTCTTGTTTCTTTTTTGTCAAACCTCGTAGAAACAGCCTGGCTACACCACATTAGCAAACTTGCTCACTTCAAAGATGGCTTTGCAATAGAAAATAAAAAGAAAAAATATATATACTGTGTATATATATAGATATATAGATATAGATAGATAGATAGATAGATATAGATAGATAGATAGATAGATAGATAGATAGATATAAATATAAAAATATAAACGGCGCACGCTCTCATCAAAGTCAGGCACTAGCCCGATATTCCAAAGGCATTTACGTGGTTTACTGACCTGTAAACTGTGTAAAAGCCGCAGACAGATCAAAGGGCAGCAACCCTTTAAAAGCGGCGTGCTCCATCGGAGGAGCCAGAGCACGCTGCCGCCGACAGATCAAAGGGCAGCAGCCCTTTAAAAGCGGCGTGCTCCATCAGAGGAGCCAGAGCACGCCGCCGCCGACAGATCAAAGGGCAGCGGCCCTTTAAAAGCGGCATGCTCCATCGGAGGAGCCAGAGCACGCCGCCGCCGACAGATCAAAGGGCAGCGGCCCTTTAAAAGCAGCATGCTCCATCGGGCGCGCCCGCACCTGAGGGCCTCGCCAGAGGACCCTTTGGCGTGGCCCTTAGACATGGGGCCGGGGGCGCTCTGGTGTGGTCCATCCATCTTACTCTTCCATTTCATAACAACCCCCTGGATCTGAGTAAGAACGATCACTCTCTGCTTGTACTACTACCATTGCCCGCGTAGAGCTGTTACCAATTGCTGCTTGAATTGCTACCACTGCCTGCGTAGAACTGCTACCATTGTTGCTTTGAACTGCCACCATTGCCTGCCTAGAACTGTTACCCATTGCTGCTTGTACTGCCACCATTGCCTGCATAGAACTGTTACCCATTGCTGCTTGAATTGCTACCACTGCCTGCATAGAACTGCTATCATTGTTGCTTAGAGCTTGAACTGTTACCATTGCCTGCATAGAACTATTACCCACTGCTTGCTCAAACCTTGCAGCCCATTACCATGGCCCCACATTTCATTGTCTTTCTCTTCCTCTTCCTCCCCAACTGCCTCCCCTCCTATCAACATCATCCCTCCTCTTCCCCCTACCCTCCTCACTTCTCCCTCCACTTTGCCCCCTAGCCTAGCACCCACTCCAGAGCCTCTCCACACTATTCCCTGCATTCAACCTGTCCGCCTCTCTATCTTCCTCACTTCTCCCTCTGTTCTGCCCCCTAGCCTAGCACCTGCTCTTGAGCTTCTTCACACCATTCCCCGCATTCAACCTACCTCCCCCACCTCTCTTTTAGGCAACCCCATCCTCGCTTCCGCCGTACTATGGACAAAGGTGGACAAAGGTGAGTCGGTTGATATAGTGTATCTGAACTTTCAGAAAGCCTTTGACAAGGTCCCTCATCAGAGACTTTTGGCAAAACTAAAGAGTCATGGGAAAGGAGGCAGTGTACTACTGTGGATCAGGAACTGGTTAAAAGATAGAAAGAAGAGGGTTGGGCTAAATGGCCAGTTTTCCCAATGGAGAAAGGTGAATAGTGGTGTACCCCAGGGAGCTGTGCTGGGTCCGCTGCTTTTTGACATATTCATAAATGACCTGGAAAGTGGAACAACAAGTGAGGTTATCAAATTTGCAGATGACACAAAACTATTTAAAGTTGTTAAAAACCAAGAGGATTGTGGAAAATTGCAAGAGGATCTTGATAAATTGGAAGACTGGGCATCAAAAAGGCAGATGAAATTTAATGTGGACAAGTGCAAAGTTATGCACCTAGGGAAGAACAACCCAAACTATGGTTAGACGATGCAAAGTTCCACTTTAGGAGCCACCACCCAGGAAAAAGATTTAGGCGTCATTGTAGATAACATGTTAAAACCCTCGGCCCAGTGTGCAGCGGCGACCAAGAGAGCAAATAGAATGCTAGGTATCATAAGGAAAGGAATGGAAAATAAAACAAAAGATATTATAATGCCTCTATATCATTCCATGGTGAGACTGCACCTTGAATATTGTGTGCAATTCTGGTCACCGTATCTTAAAAAGGATATAGCGTTATTAGAAAAGGTTCAGAGAAGAGCCAGCAAAATGGTAAAGGAGATGGAAGGATACTCCTATGAAGAAAGGCTAAAAAGGTTAGGGCTCTTTAACCTGGAAAAGAGACGGCTGAGGGGAGATATGATAGAAGTCTATAAATTAATGAACGGAGTGGAACGGGTAAACGTAGATCGATTGTTTACGTTATCAGAATATAGAAAGACTAGGGGACATGCAATGAAAGCTACAGGGTAAACTATTTAAGACTAATAAAAGAAAATATTTTTTCACTCAACGTGTAATCAAACTCTGGAATTTGTTACCGGAGGATGTAGTAAAGGCTGTTAGTGTAGCTGGGTTTAAAAAAGATTTGGACAAGTTCCTGGAGGAAAGGTCCATAAACCATTATTAAGAAGGGATCCACGATATCAATGCTTGACCCAGTACAAGCACTGTGGAACCTGTGTCTTTTGGGGAAACTGCTAGGTATGTATGACCTAGGTTGGCCACTGTTGGAAACAGGATACTGGGCTTAATGGACCTTGGTCTGACCCAGTATGGCATATCTTATGTTCTTATCTCCACTTTACCTCGCTCCCTAATACTCATTCTCCTTCTCTCTTCAGGTAACATCAACCCCAACCCTGTCCGTCCCCCCCCCCGATTTCTCTCCCACGCTAAAGAAAGTTCCTCACGTACCCCTATCTAATCTCATCCACATCCCGCTCCTCCCTCCTTTTGCCCTCCCCCATTCTTTCCACAGTCACTCAACCTTTCACGTCAACTCCAACCCTACCCCCAAATATAATCCCCCACTTAACCTATCTGATACCATCAATTTATCCCTCACGTCCCCCCCCCCCTCATGTCCCTCTTAGAGAGCACATACACCCAGACATATCCACTCACACCCTACTCCCTCTAAATCTCGGTACTACCCTAGAAATAGACCCCCACACTACTCTAATAAGAAATCCACACGTAACTTAGCAAATCTTATCCATATCCCTCTCCTCCCCCCCCCCTCCGCTCTCCCATTTACCTGCGCCCTATGGAACGCATGCTCAGTCACTAAAAAAAAAGCTACTTTTATTCACGATCTCTTCATCTCTAATGCCCTACACCTTCTTGCCCTGACCAAGACCTGGCTCCCCCCAGATGACACCGCATCCATTGCCTCTCTCTGCTATGGGGGCTACCAATTCTCACATACACCTCAATCTACTGGCCGCGGTGGTGGCGTTGGCCTCCTACTCTCCCCCTCCTGCCACCCCAATCATACTCCCCCCTTTCCTTTGAAGTCCACTCCATTCGCCTCCTCATACCACTTCCCCTCCGTGTAGCTGTTATCTATCGCCCACTCGACAACTCCAAATCAACCTTCCTCACCGACTTCGACTCCTGGCTTTCTGCCTTTATGGATCCCTCCTCCTCCACTCTTATTCTTGGCGATTTCAACATTCACGTCGACAACCCCTCCGACCCCCATGCCTCAAAGTTCCTCACTCTTACCTCCTCGTTTGACCTCCAACTCTGCTCCACTGCCCCCACAGTTAAAAAGAATCGGACCAAGGAAAGATCCCTGGGGCACACCACTGGTAACATCCTTCTCCTCAGAGTGAGCTCCATTTACTTGTACTCTGTCGCCTCCCACCCAACCAATTTCTAACCCAAGCAGTAACTTTAGGGTCCATCCCTAGGGTGCTCAGTTTGTTTATAAGTCACCTGTGAGGAACAGTGTCAAAGGTTTTACTGAAATCTAAATACACCACATCTAGGGCTCTCCCTCGGTCCGGCAGCGATCAACACATTAGTAGTCCCAAAAGAAATAACCCAATGCACCCAGGCAACACTAAACAGAGCTTTCAAACTATGTGCACCGAGATGCTAGAATTCTCTGCCACCCAGCATACGTGCAATCCCTGACCTGGTCCAGTTTAGGAAGGCAGTAAAACATTATTCCTCTTATACTACCAGGTAGACGAAGATCCAGTAGTCCCACCCACAGTCTAGTCTGGTTCACACAACCAAATCTGACCCTATAAGACACTCATGAGCATAGCTAATGTGATACTAATTCTATGAAAATCTGGTGTAAATAGTTACCCCAAGTTATCCTAATATCCTGTTTTTTGTAAGCACAGTTCATTATATGCAACGTGTATGTTTTATGTTTCATGTAAACCGCACTGATGCTGAATAGCGCAGTATAAAAGAAAATCTAAAATAAATAAAAATAAAAATAAAAAAGAGGTGGCCCTCTTGCAGTTGAAATGAAGCTTTGGAATGAGGGATCATAAGATAAAGGTAAAAGTAATAGACTTGGGAGTAATCTAAGAAAATATTTCTTTATGGAAAAGATGATGGATGCATGGAACAGTCTCCCAGTGGAAATGGTGTAGCTGAAAACAATCTAAATTAAAAAGAGCAGGGACAAATACAGTGGATCGCCAAGGGAAAGAAAGACATTCTAAAACCTAATAGTTCTTATGGACTGGCAGACTGGATAGGACAATGGTCTTTATCTGTCATTGTTTCTGTTCTGCGTTTACCCAATCCTTGTCCTTCTGCTTTTAGCCCCATTAATCACCACTTTCTTCTTGATATCCTGTTGTTGCTTAGATTTAGGGGCTCTGTTTTGTCTTGCTTTTCTTCTTCTCTCTCCCATTGTAACCTTTAGTGAATGCTCTAGCAGATATCCTTCTAATGCTATCTCACTTCAGTTGGTCTACCTCAGAGCTCTCTCTGTCTATATTCATTCCCTTGGTGCCCTGATCTCCTCCCATGTATTTAAGTACCATCATTGTGCAGATGACTTTCAGATTTACCTCTGCACTTGAAATCTCTCCAGGAATCCATACCTTTATCTCAGCCTACTTAACTGGCATTGCTACCTGGATGTCCCACTGTTGTCTGAAATTGAATATGGCCAAAACAGAGTTCTTTCCTATTTAACTCATTTCCTCAATGCTCTCTGTGGTTAGTACCATCATCCTCGGTTTCCTCAAATCGCAAACTGAGGGTCATCTTTGACTCCTCTCTCTCTCTCTGCATTCATCCAACGGATAGCTAAAACCTGTCATTTCTTTCTCTATAAACATCAGCAAAATTCTTCTCTTCCTTTCTGAGCACACTACCAAGATCCTTATGTACTCTCTCTAATCACCTCCTGTTTAGACTATTGTAACCTGCTCCTTGCTAGACTCTCCCCCCTTCAGTCCATTCAAAATTCAGCCTCATGGCTAATTTTCCACCAGTGTCAATACGCTCACGTAACCCATTTCTAAAGTTACTTCATTGGTTCATTTCCGCATAGTAGTTACATTTCTCCTGTTTTACAAGCGCATTCATTTTTTGGCTCTTCATTACTTCTCCTCAGGAACTCATCAGACAAATGCCTTTTTACTGTACCCTTCTCTTCCACTGCCATCTCCAGCCTTAGTTTGTGCCACCTTGCTGCACTGTACACCTGGAATAGACCGAGTCAGTACGTCTGCTTCTATTTAAATTCAGGCTACCTTTGGATCCTGCCCACTAATGTTCCCGTTTACCAGCCATGTGTATTATAACATCTCCCTTGTTGTATTTTTCTGTCTTGCATGACTAAGCTCTATTGAGAAGGGATCATGTCTCCCGTGTATGTGTACAGTGCTACGTATGCCTTGCAGCACTATAAAAATGATAAGTAGTAAGTAGGTAGGCAAGCAACTTCTTGTTTATGTCAGAACACAAGCGCAGGGACATCTTTCCAGCTGTTAACCACTTTTATCTTTAAAAGAGTCAGCAGCCACTGTCCAAAAAAATGCCCTCAACTCATTCTGGAAGCCCGATGATCCAGATATTGCTCCGTTAGTTCCTATTCTCCAGTCATCACTGTGTTCCTCGGGCTCAATCTTATAGCATGTCTCCACCTGAAAGGCCTGCATCTCGTCTATGCACTCCTCCATTGAGGACACAAGCTATATCATCTTATTCACCACAATTTCCAACCGAGAGCTGAGAGTGGTGCGAGTCTTGAAAGCCAAGAGGTCTATTCCCTATTTAATCATACTGACCAGTTAAGAAACAAGAGCAGAATCTATAGCAACATCCTTTTCCTTGAAAGAATCCCTTTTGGCAGAGACCCACTTAGTCAATACAGAATATTTTGGGGCATACTTGGCATTTTGCCACCAATACACCTCACATCTCAAGTAGGGATTGCTTTCCACTGTCACAAAACAATTTTAAATAAGACAGCAACAGAAGGGTATGCAAATAAATCAATTATATATCAGGCGGCTCAGGTACTGGTATGTAATTATCTGTTCTTGTTTAATAAAGTCTGTGGCCAAGTTTGGGCTCAGAGGGCTGGATGCTGGGTCAAGTTTGCCTAGGTAAGTGTTATCAAACAGATCAGAACTCTGCCTAATTATCAGCATTTCCAAAGCAGCCCTGCCTCCAGAGAGCAGTGCAAGCACTCTCTTCCACAACTAAACACCTGCAACATCGGGCTGAGATTCACTCCTGGAGCTGCACACGTGTACTTCACCGTGCATGCACCACGTATGAAACACTAGAGCAGGAAGGGTGTGAAAGAAAGAACATATTCTGTAAACACGCTCTACTGTGTGACAAGTCACAGGATCCTGATGCATCCTATTAAGTGAGCTGACAGTGAAAAAATCCACAAGTTGCTATCCAGGTGACACAATGTCCTCAGACAGCGTTTTCTCTACAGCCATTATGGAACAGCAGCATATTCTCCAGATGCCAACTTTATGATTTGTACATCAAAAGCAAACAGCACAGCAAAAAAAGTCAAGCTAAAGCAATTGGTTTTCTTAAAACACTAGTACCAATGTTCCAGAACAAGAGGTCATGATACTATGCTAAAGGGAGAGTCAGGAGTGCTGTTCACAAATATTTTTCATGGAAGGAGTGACAGATGCATGGAACAGCCTCGCAGGGAAGGTGCTGGAGAGAAACAGCAACACAAGCAAAGAAAGCTTGAGATCAGATAAAAGTGAAAGTAAAGCCAGAGTCTGTAAGCAGATATACTGCCCCACAGTTCTATGTCAACTGTAAGATATACAAGGTACATGAACATGAGCAGTAGCAGCACTCTGGAGCGCTCAGAAAATGTCATGAGCAATCTCGCCTTCATTAGCAAGTATTCCAGGTGCATGACACTGCACAAGGGGCTATTAACTAGCCAATGCTGCGGCATCAGCTCCATCATAGTTGGGGCTCCCACTGCATTAGGACGACAAGTTAGGTTTCCTGGGGCCAATCCAAGCAACGCCTGCACCCAGATGCAAATTTTGAGAGTCCAAAACTTTTAAAAAGAAAAATGCATGTGTGTAAATTGGACACATGGTAACACACACAGAAAAGTTTCGAAACTTATCAGAAGCGGTACCTATGGTCAAGGCTTTAACCTTAAAAAAGAACATAAGAACATAAGATATGCCATACTGGGTCAGACCAAGGTCCATCAAGCCCAGTATCCTGTTTACAACAGTGGCCAATCTAGGTCATACGTACCTAGCAGTTTCTCCAAAAGACACAGGTTCCACAATGCTTGTATTGGGTCAAGCATTGCTATCCTGGGTCCCTTCTTAATAATGGCTTATGGACCTTTCCTCCAGGAACTTGTCCAAACCTTTTTTAAACCCAGCTACACTAACAGCCTTTACTACATCCTCTGGTAACAAATTCCAGAGTTTGATTACACGTTGAGTGAAAAAATAATTTCTTTTATTAGTCTTAAATAGATTACCCTGTAGCTTAATTGCATGTCCTCTAGTCTTTCTATATTCTGATAACATAAACAATCGATCTATGTTTACCCGTTCCACTCCATTCATTAATTTATAGACTTCTATAATATCTCCCCTCAGCAGTCTCTTTTCCAGGTTAAAGAGCCCTAACCTTTTTAGCCTTTCTTCATAGGAGTATCCTTCCATCCCCTTTACCATTTTGGTGGCTCTTCTCTGAACCTTTTCTAATAACGCTATATCCTTTTTAAGATACGGCGACCAGAATTGCACACAATATTCAAGGTGCGGTCTCACCATGGAATGATATAGAGGCATTATAATATTGTTTGTTTTATTTTCCATTCCTTTCCTTATGATACCTGGCATTCTTTTGCTCTCTTGGCCGCCGCTGCACACTTGGCTGAGGGTTTTAACATGTTATCCACAATGACACCTAAATCTTTTTTCCTGGGTGGTGGTTCCTAATGTGGAACCTTGCATCGAGTAACTATAGTTTGGGTTGTTCTTCCCTAGGTGCATAACTTTGCACTTGTCCATATTAAATTTCATCTGCCATTTTGATGCCCAGTCTTCCAATTTATCAAGATCCTCTTGCAATTTTCCACAATCCTCTTGGGTTTTAACAACTTTAAATAGTTTTGTCTCATCTACAAATTTGATAACCTCACTCATTATTCCCTTTTCCAGGTCATTTATGCATATGTCAAAAAGCAGTGGACCCAGCACAGATCCCTGGGGTACACCACTATTCACCTTTCTCCATTGCGAAAATTGGCCATTTAGCCCTACCCTCTGCTTTCCATCTTTTAACCAGTTCCTGATCCACAATCGTACACTGCCTCCTATCCCATGACTCTTTAGTTTTGCCAACAGTCTCTGATGAGGGACCTTGTCAAAGGCTTTCTGAAAGTCCAAATACACTATATCAACCGACTCAGCTTTGTCTACCTGTTTATTCACACCTTCAAAAAAAACATAACAGATTAGTAAGACAAGATCTTCCTTGTCTAAAACCATGTTGGCTGTCTCCCATTAAGCCATGACTATCTACATGTTCAGCAATTTTGTTCTGTATGACGGTTTCTACCATTTTTCCCGGTACTGACGTCAGGCTCACCGGTCTGTAACTTCACGGATCACCCCTGGAATTTGGTGTTACGTTCGCCATACTCCAATCTGCAGGTATTACAGATGATTTTAATGATAGTTCACAGATTGCAGACCTGCTATTAGTAATCTCGTATTTCAGTTCTTTCAACACCCTTCGATGTATATCATCCGGCCCAGGTGATTTGCTACTCTTCAGTTTATCACATAGTTGTAATACATCTTCCCAATGTATCGATATTTCCTTCAATTCTTCCGCACCTTTAAATACCACTTCAGTCATGGGTAACATCCCTACATCTTCCTCAGTAAAGACCGAAGCAAAGAATTCATTCAGTCTCTCCGCTATTGCCTTGTCGCCTCATAGTGCCCCTTTAACCCCTCTATCATCTAATGGACCAAATGACTCTCTCACGGGTTTTTTCCTACGAATGTACTTGAAAAAGTATTTATTACGCGTTTTTGCTTCCGCAGCAAGCTTCTTCTCCAATTCTCCCTTTCCCTGCCTTATCAATACCTTGCATTTAACTTGCCAGTGTTTGTGCTGTTTCCAGGTTTTGTATTTTGGCTCTTTTTTCCATTTCCTGAAAGATGATTTTTTAGCAACAGCCGCCTCTCTGACCTCACCTTTAAACCATGCTGGCAGTTTTTTGGACTTCCTTCCACTTTTCTTAAAGCGTGGAATACAGTTGATCTGGGCTTCCAAGATAGTATTTTTCAACAACACCCAAACTTGATATAAGTCTAACCTTTGCAACTGCTCCTTTTAGTTTTTCTTAACTATTTTCCTCATTTTATCATAGTCTCCCTTTCGAACGTTAAAAGGTAGTCTCTGGATTTCCTTACCATCCCTTCTCCATTAATTAGATCAAACGCAATCATGCTATGATCACTATTGCCAAGTGGCCCCAACAACCTTATCTCTTGCACCAGATCTGGTGTTCCACAAAGAACTAGGTCCAATATGGCTTCCCCTCTGGTCGGTTCATGAACCAGTTGCTCCAAGAATCGGTCATTTATTTCATCTAGAAACTTTATCTCCCTAGCATGACCTGCCATGACACTGACCCAGTCAATACCGGGGTAATTGAAATCACCCATTATTATTACTGCGCTCTAACTTTTGTTAGCTTCCTTGATTTCTTTGAGCATTTCATCATCCATTTGATCATTCTGGCCAGGCAGTCGATAGTACACCCCCACTGCCATCGCCTTCCCCTTTTTACATGGAATTTCAATCCATAGAGATTCTACAGCAAATTTTGTTTCCTGTAAAACTTTAATCCTTTCTGACTCAATGCCCTCTCTAACAGAGCGCCACCCCTCCACCAATTTGAGGGGTGGCAACTTAAGACATGTGGCAAAGCTCCTAGCTGACAGAGGGCAGCTCTCTAATGCCTCCACCCCAGGGCCCAGCAGTGACCAGATCTCAGAATGGACAACAGTGAATGAGTGCAAAAGTTGCACAGCACTTAGAATTTTATGACATAACTTCTACCAACTACGCTCTTGCAATTGTATGACTCAAGAAGGGTATTTTAATAAGTTAGCTGCCACAAAGAGAACCCCACATCCCACAGACTGGTGTCCACTTGGAAAAGGAGCATCAGTAAATCCAGCAATGGCCTGCAGCCTCTCAGTTATCTGTTCCTCCCTCTCCCCCTCCCCCCAAGTTGGATTACTGTAATCTATGCTCGCTGAAACTGGATCTCCTCAGATTGTGGGAATACCATCAATTAAAAAAAGTGGTGAAGACTATCACATTACTTCTATTGCTTGTTCAACAGCATTGTTTGCCAAGAACTTCTCAAATCCATTTCAAGATCCTAATGTTAACTCATCCAGCTTATTACACCAAAATACCAGAATGGTGAAATGTATTCTTACCTGCTCATTTAAATTTTATTAAGCTTTGCCAGACCGTCCAGATGAGTGGGTTATGTCTCCCAACCAGCAGATGGAGGCAGAGAACCACAAGGTTCAGTGATGTCATCCCCAAGTGCTGCAGCCCTGAAACTGAAAGACACAGGAGAGCAGCAGCATTAGGAGCTCCTCAGAAATTCCAAGTCTTACCTGACTGGCAAAAAATGCTAGATGAAGAATCCCAGTGGTAAACCTGAGAGGGAAAGAGGCCACCAGATAACCCTTAGACTTTCCGGGCAGGTTCTGGAATGGTCTAGCAGGACTCAAGGAAAGGAAATTAGCAGGTAAGAACAAAAATTTAATCTTCCTTATCATCCTGCTAGACCAGTTCAGCCGAGTAGGATGTACCAAAGCTTTAGGAACTTGGGAAGTGAAGACAAAGCCCTCAGAGAATATGTCTATAGAAGCGCAATGTGGACTACTCTTCCCCTGAGAAATGCTAGATGGACATCGAGAAAATACTGCAGACATCCTACAACCTACTACTACTACTACTCATTGTCCTCCTCTTCATTATCCTCCCCAGCTGCCTCCCCTCCCACCCTCCCTCCTCCTCCCCCTACCCTTCCCCTACCTTCCTCACTTCCCCCTCCACTCTGCCCCCTAGCCTAGCACCTGCTCTTGAACTTCTTCACAGCATCTCCCGCATTCAACCAGCCCCCTCTCTACTTTCCTCACTTCTCCCTCCATCCTGCCCCCTTGCCTTGCTCCGGCTCCTGAGCTTCTTCACACCATCCCCCACATTCAACCAGCCCCCTTCTCTCTAAGGCAACCCCAACCTCGCTTCTGCTGTACTATCTCCACTATACCTCGCTCTCTAATACTCTTTCTCCTTCTCTCATCTGGTAACATCAATCCCAACACTGCCCCCCCCCCCCGATTTCCTTCTCACACTAGAAAAAGTTCCTCACGTACCCCATCTAATCTCATCCACATCCCGCTCTTCCTTCCTTCTGCCCTCCCCCATTCATCCCACAATCACTTATCCATAGATATCAACTCCAACCCTACCCCCAAAAATAATCCCTCACATAACCTACCCCGATACCATCAATTTACCCCTCATTTCCCCTCCCTCAAGTCCCTCTTGGAGAGCACACTCACCCACACCCTGCTCCCTCTAAATCTCGACACTACCTTAGAAATAGACCCCCATGCTTACTCTGATAAGAAATCTACACGTAACTTATCCAACCTTATCCATATCCCTCTCCTCCCCCTCCGCTCTCCCGTTTTCATGTGCCCTAAAGAATGCATGCTCAGTCATCAAAACACCCCTTTTATTCATGACCGTTTCATCTCCAATGCCCTACACCTGCTTGCCTTGACCGAGACCTGGCTCCACCCAGACGACACCGCATCCATTGCCTCTCTCTGTTTACTGGTCGCGGTGGTGGTGTTGGCCTCCTACTCTCTCCCTCCTGCCAATTCCAACCCCTTCTGCCACCCCACTCACACTCCCCCTTTTACTTTGAAGTCCATTCTATTCGCCTACTCTCACCACTTCCCCTCAGAATAGCTGTTATTTATCGCCCACCGGACAAATCCAAATCAACCTTCCTCACCGACTTCGACTCCTGGCTTTCCGCCTTTATGGATCCCTCCTCCCCCACTCTTATTCTTGGCAATCTCAACATTCACATCGACAACCCCTCCTACCCCCATGCCTCAAAGTTCCTCGCTCTTACCTTCTCGTTCGACCTCCAACTTTGCTCCACTGCCCCCACACATCTACACGGCCACTGCCTTGACCTAGTACTATTCTCCAACTCCTCTCCTTCAAACCTCCGCAAATCAATCCTTCCCTCCTCTGACCATCACCTCTTAACATTTACTCTTCAACCTCCGCCGTCCCAACCTCGTCCTGTCTCCTCCAACCTATTTAGAAACCTTCATAATATTGATCCCCCGACTCTATCCTCCACCATCTCTCCATCTCTCTCTGCCATTTTATCCTTTAAGTCCGTCAACGAGGCATTATCTTCATACAATGCTACACTATCCTCAGCCCTCGACACTCTTGCCCCTCCCACCCCATGTCCTGTCAAATGATCTACTCCCCAACCCTGGCTTTCACCCACAATCCGTTACCTACGCATCTGCACCCGTTCTGCTGAACGAGCTTGGTCCAACTCCTGCTCCCCGGAAGACCTTCTACACTTCAAATTCATGCTTGGCTCCTTCCAATCAGCCTTAGCACTTCCCAAACAAGATTATTACATCCATCTGACCAACTCCCTTGCCTCTGATCCTCACCGTCTCTTTAATACCCTAAATTCTCTCCTCAGGGTCCCCCCACCCTTTCTGCCCAAACCCTAGCCGATTATTTCCATGACAAAATCCACAAGATTACCCTCCAATTCCCTAACCCCCCATCTACCTCCCCTCCTCCCCAATTCTCCTTCCATCCATACTCCCTCTACCACCCTCTCCTCCTCCTTCCCTCCAATCTCTGAGGAAGAAACTGCACTCCTTCTGTCCTCCTCCAAACCCACCACCTGTTCATCAGACCCTATCCACACCCATCTCCTACGTTCCATCCCCCTCACCATTGCCCCCTTCCATCACTCATATCCTCAACCTCTCACTCTCCTCTGCAACTGTCCCCATTGACTTCAAACATGCTGTTGTCACACCGCTCAAGAAACCTTCACTTGATCCCACATGCCCTTCTAACTATCGACCCAGCTCCCTCCTTCCCTTCATATCCAAACTATTAGAACGAGCAGTCCACTGTTGCTGTCTCAACTTCCTCACCTCCCAGGCCCTCCTCGACCCACTTCAATCCGGCTTCCGTCCCCTACACTCCACTGAAACGGCACTCACAAAAGTCACAAATGACCTGTTCCTGGCTAAATCCAAGGGCCTCTACTCTATCCCTCATCCTTCTTGACCTTTCTGCTGCCTTTGACACCGTTGACCACGACCTTCTTCTCATCACCCTCTCCTCGCTTGGCTTCAAGGACGCCATACTATCCTGGTTCTCCTCCTACCTCTCCCATCGCTCATTCAGCATTTGCTCTGGTGGCTCCTCCTCCTCCTCCCTTACCCCGCTCCATGTAGGTGTACCCCAGGGATCTGTCTTGGGTCCCCTCCTCTTCTCTCTCTATACCCAAGGCCTTGGTGTGCTTATCTCCTCCCATGGCTTTCAGTACCATCTCTATGCCGATGACTCACAAATCTACCTCTCTACATCTACTATTTCTCCGGCAACCCATTCCAAGATCTCTGCCTGTCTTTCGGACATCGCTGCCTGGATGTCTCATTGACGACTGAAATTGAACATGGCCAAGACTGAACGCCTTGTCTTTCCACCTAACTCCCCCCCCCCACACACTTCCCCCTCTCTCAATCCATGTGGATGGATCTACTATCCTTCCTGTTCCCTTGGCCCGCCATCTAGGGGTTATCTTTGACACCTCTCTCTCCTTCTGCGCTCATATCCAGCTTGTAGCTAAGACCTGCCACTTCTTTCTCTACAACATCAGCAAAATCTGCCCCTTCCTCTCTGAACACACTACCAAAATGCTTATCCACTCCTTAATCTCCTCTTGTCTCGATTACTGCAACCTACTCCTTGCTGGTCTCCCCATCAGCCACCTCCTTCCCCTTCAATCTATACAAAATCAGGCTGCTCGAATAATCTTCCGTCAGCCTCGCCACACCCACATTACTCCTCTTCTCAAGTCGATGCACTGGCTCCCTGTCCAGTCCCACATCCAAGTCAAGCTTCTCCTGCTAACCTATAAATGCATTCACTCTATGGCCCCTCAATACCTCTTATCTCTTATCTCTCCCTACGTCCCCTCTCAAAATTTGCGCTCCGCTAACAAATTACTTCTATCAATGCCCTTTACCCGCACTGCGAACTCCCGACTGCGCTTTCATCTTGCTGCACCTCACGCCTGGAACACCCTACCTCCGTCTGTGCGCCAGGCACCCTCCTTGGCCCTCTTCAAATCCAGGTTGAAGACCCACCTCTTCACCATTGCATTCAGATCCTGACTCCTTCCTCATCTCACCCTAACCCCCGTCAACGTTTATGACCAAACTACAGACCAAACTGTACCACACCGTACCTTGTGTAGAACTGACTAATGCTCTGTACTGTTTTTAACTAATGTACTGTTCTAATTAGATTTTAAGCTCCGATGAGCATGACTCTGACGGGCAGGGACTGTCTCTTGTATGCTGGCTACCTCTTGTAGGTTAGCTGTACAGCGCTGCGTGCATGGCGCTTTAGAAGTGCTAAATAGTAGTAGTAGTAGTACTACTACTAAGCATTTCTCAAGCCATTACAGCCTAGATCTCCACAAGGCCAACGGCTTGCCCCCACCAAACCATGGGCTAGTCAACCATTCCAGCTGAGCTTATCTAGGGACTCAAAAAAGCCCTTCAAAAGATTGTGAGTGATCACCCCAAACAAAAACAAACACTCTTGCGAAGTGAGCAACCTCCGAAAGGAAAAAACTCAAACCAAGGAAATCTCCCCATCCAAAACATGAAAATGTTGGTCTTCCCACAGACCTCCACTTAAAAAGCCAGAAGACAAGTGGCTTCATTTAAATGGAAACAAGAACTTTGGACAAAAGGAGTAAACTATACAGAAGGAAACAAACTGCTGCTAAAGAAAGAGATATGGAACCCTAGCTATGAGCACTTCGAATTGCGAGACAGTGGACTAAACAAATGGCCTTCAATTAAAAAAGCAAAGCAAAAAAACCCTACTGCAATGTAAGGACCTCACATATTGTTTGACAAAATGGCTCCAAAGGGAAACTCAACAAGACCCGCAGGACTAGATTACACTCTCATAGAGGAATCACCGGGCAATAGGAGAAACAGAACTGTTCTATCTTTTCTCCATAAATGTGAATAGTCTAGAAGAGCTGCTAAGGAAAAAACAAACTTACCCCATATAGCATATTCATTGTGGTTTTCCTGAAAACCTAACTGCTAGGTGTGTTCAGAGAAGTGGGTTGAGAACCCTTGCTCTAGAGAAATTCATCTTGAAAGAAAAAGAGAAACATGAAAAAAAAACCTCACATAGCCTATCTAGTCTGCCTTTACATATCAACTACTACAAAAGTTCCCTTTTTTCCTTCTAAGATACTCTGTGTTTGTTCCATGCTTTTTTTTTTTAATTCAGATACTGTCCTCACCTCTACCACCTCCACTGGAAGACCATTCCATGCATCTTCCACTCTTTCAAAAAAGAAATATTTCCACATATTACTCCTGAATTATTTATTCACATTCTCTTATATACCACGCTATTCTGCATCAGTGTGGTTTACATTGAACAAACTGAAATTACATTGAACAGGGTATTATAACTTGGAGATAACTATTTTACAGGGAACATGGGCTATGGAGGGTTAAGTGGCTTGCCTAAGACCACAAGGAGCACCTGTGGGACTAGAAACCCCAGTCCTTCTGGCCCAAGGTTGCTGTCCTCTAGTGGGATTTGAACCCCCGACCTTCCGGCCTGAAGTACCTTGCCCCAACCACTAGGCCACTCTATTCCCTTTTACCCTCATCCTATGTCCCCTTGTAAGAAAGCTTGCTTTCAGTCAAAAGAGGCTCTCCTCCTGTACATTCATGCCACAGAGGTATTTAAACATCTATCATATCTCCTCTATACTGCCTTTCCAGTAACATATACATATTAAGATCCTTAAGGCTATCCTCGTATGCTTTATAATGAAGACCACTAACCATTTTAGTAACCATCCTCTGCACAGACTCCAAACTGTTTATATCCTTTTGAAGGTACGGTGTCCAGAATTGCACACAATACTCCAAATGAGGTCATACCAAAGACTTATACTGAGGCACTATCACCTCCTTTTTTCTGCTGGCCATTCCTCTCCCTATGCACTCAAGTATCCTTCTAGCTTTCACCACTCCCTTTTCTATCTGTTTGGCTACCTTAAGATCATCAGACACAGTCACGACCAGGTCCCACTCTTTTGTGGACAGAAGTACTTCACTACTGTACTGCTCCCTTGGATTATTGCAGCCCAAATGCAGGACCCTGCATCTTTTAGTATTAAAACTCAGTTGCCAAATACTCAACCATTTTTCAAGTTTAGCTAGATGCCCTCCTCATGTTAACTACTCCTTCCTGGGCATCGTGCTGGACTCGGATCTCTGTGTTCCTTCAACAGTTGGAAACAGTAGACAAGTCTCAAGGACACAGGCAGTGGTTGCCGTGAGTAAGTATACTAAAAAATTGACAGATATCTGTGTGTATATTGTGATTATAATGTAAAGTCGGTAAGGTTAATTAGAGATCTCAGTTAGATAAGTGAAGTGATATAGGGCAAGAGAAAAGGAAGCCCTAATTGTGAAATGAGGCGCAGGTTTTGGTGAAGCGCCCTTATGTTAATATTCGATGACTGCCAGTAACCACAGTTTGCCGTTCCTCCTTTGTGGAACATTTCAGTGGAGCAAATTGAGGTTAGTTACAGTATGAAATGGCTTTTGAAGAGAATTTCATACCAGTCATGAATGTATCGTGTATGATTTAAGGCTGAAAATGTGCAGCAAGTCACTGACTCTGTGTTTTGAAATCCAGTGTTTAGGATGGATAGTGTAAATATAAAAGAAACTGAAACTTACAGGGAAAACGTAAGCCATTGTTTTATGAAAAAATAGAAGTTTTGAAGGACTAATTTTCATGTCATAATTGTAGTGTGAAGTTTGTTTCCTCTAATTTCGTGGTTAAGGAATTGTTCTGTGCATTGTAAATTTTTATATTTATTGCAGTAATAATGTAGAGATTTCCGGCACAGATAACGGCGTGGCATAACTGCAATATTAGCAGGAAGAAAGTCTTGAGCAACTGTGGTAAGATTTTCTTTGTTAGACTAACCATTAGGGAAGTTAAAAAAAAACCTCCAAATGTGATTAACCATTTCTCTTACTTGTGTATGTATAGTAAATAAGTTTTGTTTTTTAGGTCTGGATCTGAACTTATTTTGGGTTATGAGAATTTATTTACTGATTCCATTCTATGTGTAATAATGCAAATGCTGAAAAATATTATTAGAAATATTACTCTTTGGTGTTTATGTCTCTGGATATTTTGGGAAAAAATGATTGATGATATATTCTCCAAATTGTATTTCTAGTTATAATTGATGTGAATGAATGGGAAGATCTTCCATGCTTTGATATATTTAGATATTTGATAAAATTGTGTGATGTAATGAAGGTTTAAGAAAAATTAAGTATTTTAAAGGAAAGTAGTATTAGAAAAAAATTAAAAAAAAACAAAGAAAAGTGCAAAAATAGATAAACCAGGTCAGTTGGGTGTGGCTGGGAGGTTATATGCTGAGGTGAAGATGGGATTTAAGTAGGGGCCTGAAATTGGTGTAGTTATCTTCCAGACGGAGTGGAGTGGGAAGAGAGTTCCACAGAGCTGGACCAAGGAAGAAAAAGGCAGAATGACGGGTAGACTGTAAGTGTGCACGAGATGGTGGGGGGAAGTGAAGTTGATTAATGTGAAGAGAATGAAGACTACGTGTAGGGATATGGAAGTGGAGAAGACCAGTGAGGTACTGGGGTGTTTGTGTGTGCAGGATGCGGTGATAATGTTTAAAGTAATGTGAGTTGAATCATCACCTAAGATAAGACAGCCTTCTTAATAATTGTTGGCAAACAATTGAAATGAGTTTAAATTATTTGTCATAAACTGCTAGTTATGTTTTAATGTTGTTACCCCTTGAATAAACCAGATTGACTATATCTTGTATATTGTTAAGGCTGGAGAATACATCACAAATATAATTAGTGATATGAATATGTACAATTGTGTTCCTGACAGGAAAAAGCAATGTGACTATCAGACCACATGCTAACATTTGATTTGGCAAGTAGACAGAATAAGTTTAGGAATGTAGATTAAAATAATGAGTATGTTACAGACTAGCTATGTAATAGTTTAGTGCTAGCTATAGATGTATTGTAATTAACAACAGATAATATAATTCTGTTCAACAATTTAAGACTGTCATTAGGGATGAATAATTGTGCTTGTTTGCAATTGTATGGCATCAAGAGAGATGCTGTAGTGGAGAATTGGATTTTTACAAATTATATATTGTATGCACTGAATCCTATGGGCCGAAGAGAAAAACGACTGAATGAAATGCTACTGAATATGGAGACTCCTGATAAAGATCAACGATTCCAGCGGAACTACTCATGTATGCGCAGCAGTGAAGCCTGGGTGGATGGTCACTGAAAAAGATTGATCTAAGATGTGCATAGCACAGCCCATGGTGAGAAAGGATGCTGCTGAAGAATCTGGAGTGATGACTGGTGTCATGATCTGAGGGACTAATCTCTGAATTATTGCTAGATCTACGAGAAGCAGTTGGCCACTGCTGGAAAAGGTAGTGCTTACAAGAATAATTGGTAAAGTCTTGCTTTCTGTACACATTTTTATTGAGGCTAAGCAAAGGTAAACAATGTCACATGATTTTGTATAACTATTTCTTCCAACGAATAAGATGGAGCTCACCTATGGACCAGATGTGCCTAGGACTTTGAAAAAACATCTGCAAAATGAAGCCTACTGTAGAAGATTATTCTGGAAATGGACATGTTTCAGCTACTGCTCTTTAGTAATGATTCTTTATAGAATCACAGGGAGGACTGTAGGGATGGACAGATAAAGGGATACCAGAATCCCCAATATGTAATTGAAGATGGATGAAGTTCTTGATACAAAATGTGTTTAGAAGTTTGACTTTTCACCTACTTCCTTTTAAATAGAATAGGATGTCATGATCATGAGTTCTCTGTAACCGTCTTTAAAATAGATGGAACAGTGTTAACGCAAGCAAAAAGAACATAGGCTATGAACTGTGCAAGCATAAAGTTCATTGTACAGTCAGCTGGAAGTCCCTGCTGACACAACATAATTTTTGCAACTTTTGCAATTATAAATTTCATCTAATATACTGTAATCAGATCTTACTCTGTAAAAAGGACTTTGGCGACACCTTGTATTATTTCATGGTTATAATAAATGACTGTTACTTCCTCTTTTTCTCTAATAAAAAGGAGCTTTTAGGAGGAGAAATTCGAATTCGGCAGGCGTGGAACTATGTGTGTCCATAGACCGTCTGTTGCCGTCTTCCCTCTGAGCTCAAAGAAAATAGCACTTTGTGTGTGTGTGTGATTGTGTTCTGTATTACTCTCTGCCTGTCTCTCACTACTGATGGACCAGAGACCTAAAGAGCCGTGGTATTGTGGTCAGATCATGGAGTTTTCTTCATATTATATTGCAGATTTTGGTATCATCTACAAAGAGGCAAACCTTGCCTGACAGCCCTTCTACAATATCACTAACAAAGATATTAAAAAGAATCTGACCAAGGACAGATCCCTGTGGCACACCACTGGTAACCTCTCCCTCAGAGTGAGCTCCATTTACCTGTATCCTTTGTCGTCTCCCACATAACCAATATCTAAACCCAATCATTAACTTTAGGTTCCATCCCTAGGGTGCTCAGTTTGTTTATAAGTCACCTGTGTGGAACGGTATCAAAAGCTTTAATGAAAGCCAAGTACAACACATCTAGGGCTCTCCCTCGGTCCAACTCCTTAGTCACCCAGTCAAAGAAATTAATCAGATTTGTCTGACAAGACCTGCCTCTAATGAAGCCATGCTGCCTCCGATCCTGTAATCCATTGGACTACACAGAAACGTCACTATTTTCTCTTTCAGCAGCTTTTCCAATAATTTACTCACCACAGAGGTTAGATTAACTGGTCTGTAGTTTTCAACCACATCCGCTTTTGTGTAAAGGAATCACATGTGCCTCTCTCCAGTCCTCTAGCACCACTCTTGACTCCAAAGAGGCATTAAAAAGGTCAGTCAGTGGAGCTGCCAGAACGTCCCTTAGTTTCTTCAGTATTCTCCGATGTATCCTATCCGGTCCCAACATTTTGTCTACTTTTAGTTTAGCAAGCTCATCACGAACACAGTCTTATGAAAACTGTTTGAGATCCCCATCACTTCTGTTACTATTTGTGGGTGTTTTCTGAGGTCCTGCTCCTGGCCCTTCATCTGTGAACACAGAACAGAAATATTTGTTAAGCAATTCCGTTTTATCCTCAGCTTCTACATATACCTGTCTTTCGCACTTGAGTCTGACAGTACCACTTCTGTGCTTCCTCCTCTCACTAACATATCTGAAAAATGTCTTACCCCACCCCTCCAGCCCATTTTATTGCATTGGCTATTTCTTCTTCTTTTTGTATCTTTGCTTTCCTGACTACTTTGCTGGCTTCTCTAAGTTTTTGTCTTCCTCTCTCTGTGATCACTTGTATTTCATAAAGGCCACCCCCCCCCCCCTTTTTCTTCACCTTTTTGGCTACTTCTTTTGAGAACCATAGCGGCCTCCTTTTCTTTTTACCTTTATCTACCTTTCTAACAAAATGTTAGTCGCTCTTAAAATATCCCCTTTCAGTTTTGCCCACTGTTTTCCTACATCCCCCCGCGGTTCCCATCCTGCTAAAACAACTCCTTGAGGTATTGGCCCATCTTGGCAAAGTTAGTTTTCCTAAAGTTAGTCCTTGAAGGACTACAAATGGGGACTGCTACTTCTGGAGAGGGATCTGAAATTGTGAGTATTTGCTTCTGGGAATTTTTCTGGATCTTGGGGAGAAGGGAATTCTTTAGATTAAAGCTGATTAATCTGTGAACCCAGTGTATATGCTGAATCAGTCAGCGCCTAGTAGCAGCAAAGAGCTTTCAGTTTAAATTTAACACACAGCAGAGAGCTTTCTGGTTAAATTTAGACCCCAAGACTCCCTCTATCCAACCAAGGGCTGTGGGACTCCCACTGGAAATTGGTCACAGATTACATTGGAAACACAGAACAGGGTACTGTGTAGCAGCCAACTTTTAATAAGTCTTCTTTACCTCCCTCCACGACACCCACCCACTCCAGAGATAATCGTAGCTTTATAGGTTCTTAAACCTCTTAAAGGAAAGGAGGTGCCATATTCACTCTCAGGTGCAGCTGTTTATCCTCATTAGGCATACATTAAGGACCTGAGATTAATTAAGCTTCAGGTGAACAAAGTACATTAAACGTATTAGGTATAGTTTTATTAGTATAAGTATCTCCAGCAACCCTTAGTAAGTAAAGAACTTAAATATTTAAACACAATCTTAAAACTAAGATGCAGACAGCAGTCCAGCAGTGAGATGGGAGCTTTCCAGTCTTTTGCACTGAGTGTCACATGTATGATTTTCTCCCAGTTGGTGAGGGGTCTTACGTGTGCACTAGGTGCAAGGAGCTCTTTGCTCTCCAATCTCTGGAGGCTAGAGTAGCCAACTTGGAGGACAAAAGGAAGACAGAGAGGTACATAGACAAGACCTACAGGGATACAGTACTGTTACTATGGAGGAGAGATGTCATGTGACAGGAGAGCATCACCCTGGTGTGGCAGTAAGTGATCCTGTAGCTAGGACCGGTCCTCCAGGTGATGTAAAACCCTCTCGCATCGAGGAGGTTTATCAAGGGCCATGTGTCCATGAGGGAAGGGTTAGGACAGCCTTTATAGTTGGTGATTTGATCATTAAGCAAGTAGATAGCTGGATGGCTGGTGGACATGAGAATTGCCTGGTAACATGCCTGCCTGGTACTAAGGTAGAGGACTTCAAGCGCCACCTAGACAAGGTCTTAGATAGTGCTGGGGAGGAGTCTGCTGTCTTGGTACATGTCGGTACCAATGACATAGGAAAATATGTAGGGAGGTTCTGGAGACTACATTTAGACGTTTAGGTAGGAAGTTGAAATACAGAAATTCCAGTGTAGCAGTCTCAGAAATACTTCCCGTTCCATGTGCAGGACCCAAATGGCAGGCAGAGCTCCGGAGTCTCAATGTGTGGGATGAGACAATGGTGCAAGGATGAGGGTTTTGGATATGTTAGGAACCGAAGAACATTCTGGGGAAAGAGGGTCTCTTCCGAAGGGATGAGGCTTCACCTTAACCAGGCTGGAACCAGGCTGCTAGCATTAACCTTTAAAAAGGAGATAGAACAGCTTTTAAACTAGATAATAGGGAAGAGCTGACAGTTGCCCAAGAGCGCAAGTTTGGAACAACATATCCTTGAAGAATACTACCAAAAGAATGAAGTTAGGGCATATCAGCAGAGAGGATCCAATAAAGACAAAAATAGCCCAAATACCCTGGAAAGACAGAACTTAAAGATTCCAAATTACCCCTGCCTACTGATAGCCAGATTAATATGAATAAAATAGTCTCTAAAATGCTTGTATGCAAATGCTAGAAGTCTAAAAAAATAAGATGAGAGAGTTAGAATATATAGCACTAAATGAGAGATTAGATATGATTGGTACCTCAGAGACATGGTCGAAAGAGGTCAACCAATGGGACACTGTGATACCTGGGTACAAACTATATCGTAATGATAGAGAGCAACCCCTCCAATTTAATCGGCTCTATGTTAGAGAGGGCATTGAGTCACAAAGGATTAAAGTTTTGCAGGAAAATTTGCTGTAGAATCTCTATAGATTGAAATTCCATGTAAAAAGGGGAAGGCGATAGCAGTGGGGGTGTATTATCAACCACCTGGCCAGAATGAACAAATGGATGATGAAATTCTCAAAGAAATCAAGGAAGCTAACAAAAGTTACAGCACAATAATAATAATGGGCGATTTCAATTACCCCGGTATTGACTGGGTCAGTGTCACGGTAGGTCATGCTAGGGAGATAAAGTTTCTAGATGAAATAAATGACTGCTTCTTGGAGCAGCTGGTTCATGAGCCAACCAGAGGGGAAGCCATTTTGGCCCTAGTCCTTAGTGGAACACCAGATCTGGTGCAAGAGATAAGGGCGTTGGGGCCACTTGGTAATAGTGATCATAGCATGATCACATTTGATTTAATTAATGGAGGAGGGATAGTAAGGAAACCCACAGTACTACCTTTTAAATTTTGAAAGGAAGACTATGATAAAATGAGGAAAATAGTTAAGAAAAAACTAAAAGGAGCAGTTGCAAAGGTTAAAGACTTACATCAAGCTTGGGTGTTTAAAAATACTACCTTGGAAGCCCAGACCAGCTGTATTCCATGCTTTAAAAAAAGTGGAAGGAAGTCAAAAAAACTGCGAGCATGGTTTAAAGGGGAGGTCAGAGAGGCTGTTGTCAAAAAAGTATCTTTCAGGAAATGCAAAAAAAGAGCCAAATGACGAAAACTGAAAAGAGCACAAGCACTGGCAAGTTAAATGCAAGGAATTGATAAGGCAGGAAAAGAGAATTTGAGAAGAATCTTGCTGTGGAAGCAAAAATGCGTGATAAAGACTTTTTCAAGTACATTCGTAGCAAAAAACCTGTGAGAGTCGGTTGAATCATTAGATGATAGAGGGGGAAAAGGGGCACTAAGAGGGGATAAGGCCATAGCAGAGAGACTGAATGCATTCTTTGCTTTGGTCTTTACTGAGGAAGATATAGGGATGTTACCCATGACAGAAATGGTATTTAAAGGTGATACTACAGAAGAATTGAAAGAAATAGTTGTAATACATCTTCCAAGTGTATCGCTATGTGATAAACTGAAGAGTAGCAAATCACCTGGACCGGATGGTATACATCCAAGGGTGTTGAAAGAACTGAAATATGAGATTGCAGATCTGCTCTTAGTAATCTGTGAACTATGATTGAAATCATCTGTAATACCTGAAGATTGGAGGATTGCCAATGTAACACCAATTTTTAAAAAGGGCTCCAGGGGTGATCCGAGAAACTATATACTGGTGAGCCTGACATCATTACCGGGAAAAATAGAAGAAACTATCATAAAGAACAGAATTACTGAACATGTAGATAGTCATGGCTTAATGGGATACAGCCAACATGGCTTTAGACAAGTAAGATCTTGTCTTACTAATCTGTTACGTTTTTTTGAAGGTGTGATCAAACAGGTAGACAAAAGCAAATCGGTTGATATAGTGTATCTGGACTCTCAGAAAACCTTTGACAAGGTCCCTCATCAGAGACTTTTGGTAAAGCTAAAAAGTCATGGGATAGGAGGCAGTGTACTATTGTGGATCAGGAACTGTTTAAAAGATAGAAAGCAGAGGGTAGGTCTAAATGGCCAATTTTCCCAATGGAGAAACTGCTAGGTATGTATGACCTAGATTGAACACTGTTGGAAACAGGATACTGGGCTTGATAGACCTTGGTCTGACCCAGTATAGCATATCTTATGTTTGTATGTTCTTAAATAGTGGAGTACCCCAGGGATCTGTGCTGGGTCTGCTACTTTTTAACATATTCATAAATGACCTGGAAATGGGAACAAGTGAGGTGATCAAATTTGTAGATGACACAAAACTATTTAAAGTTGTTAAAACTCAAAAGGATTGTGGAAAATTGCAAGAGGATCTTGATAAATTGGAAGACTGGGCATCCAAATGGCAGATTAAATTTAATGTGGACAAGTGCAAAATTATGCACCTAGGAAAGAACAACCCAAACATGATGCAAGGTTCCACATTAGGAACCACAACCCAGGAAAAAGATTTAGACGTCATCGTGGATAACATGATAAAACTCTCCGCCCAGTGTGCAATACCTGCTTGAGGAGATGTTTAGAGAATCCATTCTCCCTGGTTATGAGTGGGAGAGCTAAGGGAGTGCTCTCACTGACCCTCCTTGTTACTCATGAGAGTAAACACTTGAAACAGGGCCCGTCGTGTGGTGTGGATTGAATGACCGCTTTTCAAAACCCAGTTTGGTGTGACAAAGCTTCACTGGACAATGATAATGAGCTAAGTACAGCGTATTACTATTTATAAAAAAGAAAAATAGAATGGGTTGTCTGGTGTGACTGGACTTCAATTTCAGTCTCCTCCAGCCTTTTCTGACAAAAATAATATTTTATAATAAGGGGTTTATTTGAGGGTTTGTTTTGTTGTTTTGGATTTTGAAGATCTAGTCTTGGCACTAATGGATTGATTCGGATCCATTGGACTACAAGACCCGAAAGGGTTGAGCATCGGATTGTCCTGAAAGGATAGTCGTCGGTACCGCTGGAGGCCGGTGCCGTGACAAATCGGTGGAATATTATCCATGCCAGGGATGGATTCCAAACTCGGTACCGAAGGAAATGAGTTTGTGGAAGTAAGCATGGACATGGAAGGCACCGATACCGATGCAAACACAGAAAACGGTACCGGCGGTGGTATCGCAGGTGGTACCGATATCGAAAGATCAGTCTGAGGCAACTCTAATGGTACCAAAGGTACCGAGAGCGCCTGACTTTGATCCCCGGGACAATGTCTGTGGCACCGTCCGAGGTCGGTACCGAGACGAGTCGGTACCCAATCGTCCAGGCTAGAGATCGATTCTAGACTCGGCATCGAAAGCAGCGAGTCTATCGAAGCACACCTGAAGGGTACCGACGTGGATACCAGAACCGGTACCGGGATCGATACCGATACTGGAAGATCGGTCTGTAGCGATTCTAACGGCACCGAAGATACAGAGAGTGCTAGACTGCGATCATCAGTGTGGAATGTTTCATCCAACACCATCGCCGATGCTGGGGTACCGGCACCGCTCAAAGCAGATACCACCACCAAGCATGACTCAGGTATGTTTGTAGAGGTAAAGACCCCGGGAACAACCTGAAACCCCGTTAGTGCTTTGGAGGCCAAAAACTCCCGCCGGGGTTCTAAAGCCAATTTGTCCTCGGGGGCAAGGCCAGAGGTATCTCGATGCTGAACATGAGATCTACCACCCGAGGACTGGCTAGTCTTTACAGACTTTTGTTTGGTTACCTGATCCTGTGAAAATGAAGTTGTAGGTGATACCCTCACTGATGAGAACCGCATATCGAGTTGAGCTTGATGCTGAAGACTTCTTCTGGAAATACTACTGCAGGAGGGACACTCCAGTGGATAGTGGTCAGGACCCAAACATGGGAGGCACCAGTTATGGGTGTCTAAAACTAACTTGGTACTGCCACAGTTGAAACATGTTTTAGGAATAGTGGCTGGCGTTTCCATGAAGGAAAGTGAGAGGCCTAGCAGGCCGAAAAAAATGTCAGGCACTAAACAGGGAAAAATTCCCTACAAAGGTAAAAAATTTGAAGGAGAAAGAAAGAAGAGAACACCGGCAGTACCGGTGCGTCGAGGGAAGGCAGACGCGACCACAAGAAAAAACAAAAATAAAGGAAGAATTTTCTGCAGTGACAGGAGAATGTCCTTCCGGCTCCATGGAAAAACGAAAACTGAGGAGAGGCAGTTGGGAAAGGCAGGAAGGCAGCACGCAGGCGTGGTGGGATGCTCCCAAAAGCGTTCTGATTGGACGCTGGGGAGCGTTCCCGCGCAGACTCCGTCGGTACCGACGTACCCATATGTGAAGACTCATTCCTGCTTGTTCCTGGAGATTGTGTGCAATTCTTGTCACCGTATCTTAAAAATGATATAGCATTATTAGAAAAGGTACAGAGAAGAGCCACCAAAATGGTAAAGGAAATGGAAGGATATCCCTATGAAGAGAGGCTAAAAAGGTTAGGGCTCTTCAACCTGGACAAGAGACGGCTGAGGGGAGATATGATAGAGGTCTATAAATTAATGAATCAAGTGGAACGGGTAAACGTAGATTGTTTACGTCTATAGAAAGACTAGGGGGCATGCAATGAAGCTACAGGGTAACCTATTTAAAACTAATAAGAGAAAATATTTTTTCACTTAACGTGTAATCCAACTCTGGAATTTGTTACTGGAGGATGTAGTAAGAGCTGTTAGTGTAGCTGGGTTTAAAAAAAGGTTTGGACAAGTTCTTGGAGGAAAGGTCCATAAACCATTATTAAAAGGACCCAGGATATCACTGCTTGACCCTATACAAGCACTGTGGAATCTGTGTCTTTTGGGGTATGACCTAGATTGGCTACTGTTGGAAACAGGATACTGGGCTTGATGGACCTTGTTCTGACCCAGTATGGCATATCTTATGTTCTAAGACCCTCATTTTTGAACAGATTTTATCAGCCCTAGTCCTAATACTGAACCCCACCATCTGGTGGTCACTGGATGCGAGATAATCTCCCACTATAACATCAGAAACACTTTCATCATTGATAAGCACTAAGTCCATATGGCCCCTTCACTTGTGGGATCTGTTACCAGTTGCCTGAATAGTTCCCTATAGAGAATCCAGGATCTCCTTAGCTAGTTCCTCACGAACACAGTCTTCTGAAAAAATAGGGGTGGCTTACACAGAGCGGTGGGTACATCCCTAAACAAAGGCATGGGAGAGGTGACCTACACGGAGCGGCAGGTGCACCTACTCTTGCCGCCTTGCTGGGTAGACTAGATGGACCATACTGGTCTTTATCTGCCATCATATACTATGTTACTATGTTCTAGATGACATAGCAGCAGGGATGTGCCAGTCAACATCCAGCACACTGAAATCACCTAATCTGTAACACTTCCCCTTTCCTGGGAATGCTGCGTATGTCTTCTATTAAATCTACGTCCACTACCTCTCCCTGTGAAGGGGGGTGGGGAGTCTGTATATCATGCCAATTCAAATGGATTGCTCTTTCCCTCTTTCTAGTTTAACTCACAGTGCCTCCGAAACTATATGAAGGACCTCCTTCTCATTCTTCGCCCATTGCTGTGGAACAACCTTCCCCAAGATATTCGAGGAGAAAGTAACTATCCCCAGTTTAAAAAGATATTGTTTTCCATTGTACTCATGATGAATATCTTTGAATGTCAAACATTTGAGTTAAGGTTAGTGCCTTAGAACAAGCTACAGCATAATTCCTGTCTTTTCTACAGTTTTTCCCTTAACCTTCCCATTAATTATTAATAGAAATGATACTCTGTATTGGTTATCCTTCTATTTTCTCCTACTGCGTTATCCTATATGTTGGTTTTTGTCATTTTTGTCCCTTTTATTTGCTTTAGATTACTGTACACCATCTTAGTCTTTAGACAATGGGCGATCAATAAATACAATAAACCTAACCTAACCACCAAGCAGATTAAGGGAATGATATGAAAATGCCACCAGCCATATTGTTGGATTCAGTTTAGGCTCCCCTCTGACAGAAATAGTGTACCAAATAAAACGAAACTGCAGAAAGATCATCCGGACCTCCGGAACCAAAGTGTGCCCGTAGCATTTTATTTCGTTACAAGGTCATAGACTTATCAGCCTCCCCTTGTATCTCTTCAAAGAGAAATGTTATACTCCAGTGCTCGTTCAGTAAGAAATACGATTATTATTTTTCAAGATTTAGTTGTAGATGTGGCTCACCTCTGCAGAGTTAGTTAGTAAATGAACTGTACCCTGTGCAACATGACCATTTCTCTGAATGTCGGAAAAATGGAGTGGGGGTGGGGTACTCTTGATAACTCATTCTGATTTAGCTACAGCCGTGCCACAGTTTGTAATTAATGTTGGAGGATGCGTGTTGTATACATACCTCCTCAGGCTGTAGTAGCAGATTTACAAGCTTTCACAGAGGGGTTAGCTGATGTTTCTTATGCTTTGAATTAAGTGGAGATATTTGGTGATTTTAACTTGCAGGTAAACATAACCCCTCAAAATTTTGAGGTGGAGTGGTTTCTTGCCAGCATGGCCACCTTTGGGTTTACTCAATAAATTCATTTTCCTACACATTGTAAAGAGAATACACTAGATTTGGTTTTTGCTCTGGGGAAGGTCTAGAAGGTTGGCTATTCCAGACTTAATAGAAACATAGAAACATGATGTCAGAAAAAGACCACATGGCCTATCTAGTCTGTCCTTCCATATCAACAACTACAACAGTCCACTTTTTACCATTAGAGATCCTCTGTGTTGGTCCCATGCTTTTTTGAATTCAGTTACTGTCCTCATCTCTACCACCTCCACTGGGAGACTATTCCATGGATCCACTACTCTTTCCGTAAAGAAATATTTCCGCATATCACTCCTGAATCTATCTCCCTTCACCCTCATCCCATGTCCCCTCATAGCAGAACTTGCTTTCAATTGAAAGAGGCTCTCTCCCTGAACATTTATGCCACGGAGGTATTTAAACATCTCAATCATATCACCTCTATCCCGCCTTTCCTCTAAGGTGTACATATTAAGATCCTTAAGTCTGTCCTCATATGCTTTATAATGAAGCCCACTAATCATTTTAGTAGCCACCCTCTAAACCAACTCCATCCTGTTCACATCCTTTTGAAGGTGCAGTCTCCAGAATTGCACACTATACTCCAAATGAGGTCGCACCAAAGACTTATACAGAGGCATTATCACCTCCTTTTTTCTGCTAGCCATTCCTCCCCTTATGCACCCAAGCATCCTTCTAGCTTTTGCCGTCGCCTTTTCTACCTGTTTAGCTACTTTAAGATCATCAGACACAACCACGCCTAGGTCCCGCTCTTCTTTAGTGGACAAAAGTACTTCACCTCCTATACTGTATTGCTCCCTTGGATTGCTGCAGCCCAAATGCATGACCTTACATTTTTTAACATTAAATCCCAGCTGCCAAATTCTAGACCATTCTTCAAGCTTAGCTAGATCCCTCCTCATGTTATCTACCCCTTCCTGGGTGTCTACTCTATTGCAGATTTTGGTATCATCCGCAAAGAGGCAAACCTTACCCGACAGCCCTTCCGCTATATCACTAACAAAGATGTTAAAAAGAATCGGACCAAGGACAGATCCCTGGGGCACACCACTGGTAACATCCTTCTCCTCAGAGTGAGCTCCATTTACTTGTACTCTTTGTCGCCTCCCACCCAACCAATTTCTAACCCAAGCAGTAACTTTAGGGTCCATCCCTAGGGTGCTCAGTTTGTTTATAAGTCGCCTGTGAGGAACAGTGTCAGAGCGCGAAGGGAAGAGTTTCCCTTTCGCGACTCTGTTAAGCCCGCGGGGGCTGATGGGAACTTCCCCGCGGGCTTAACAGAGCAGCGAGGGAGAAACTCTTCCCTCGCGCTCTGCAAGCCGGCGCGTCTGACTGCAGCTCCAAAGAGAGAGCTGCTACGGGGAGGGCAGGCACTGCCGGATACAGGGGGGCCCCGCGGCAAGCTCAATTCTGCCGCGGCGGCCCCGACAGCGGCAGCAGACAGGTTTTCTTTTTTTTTTAATTTTCCCTGGGCTGGGCTGGGGGGGGGGTTAGGAGTGGTGATGGGCTGGGCTGGGGGGGGTTAGGAGTGGTGATGGGCTGGGCTGGGCTGGGAGGGGTTAGGAGTGGTGATGGGCTGGGCTGGGGGGGTTAGGAGTGGTGATGGGCTGGGCTGGGTGGGGTGGGGTTAGGAGTGGTGATGGGCTGGGCTGGGCTGGGAGGGGTTAGGAGTGGTGATGGGCTGGGCTAGGCGGGTTAGGAGTGGTGATGGGCTGGGCTGGGGGGGTTAGGAGTAGTGATGGGCTGGGCTGGGGGGGTTTAGGAGTGGTGATGGGCACTGGGCTGGCTGGGGGGGTTAGGAGTGGTGATGGACACTGGGCTGGCTGGGGGGGTTAGGAGTGGTGATGGACACTGGGCTGGGGGGTTAGGAGTGGTGATGGGCGCTGGGCGGGGGTTATGAGTTGTGATGGGCGCAGGTGGGGTCTGAAACAAAAAATTGGGTGATGGGGGATTAGGACTGAAAATGGGCTGGTGGGATTAGGACTGGAAGTGGGTTGATGGGGGGTTAGGACTGGTAATGGGCTATGGGAGGGCTTAAACTAAAAATTGAGTGATGGGGGATTAGGACTGGTAATGGGCTATGGGAGGGCTTAAACTAAAAATTGAGTGATGGGGGATTAGGACTGGGCTGATGGGGAGGTTAGGACTGGTAATGGGCTATGGGGGGGCTTAAACTGAAAATTGGGTGATGGGGGATTAGGACTGGAAATGGGCTGGTGGGATTAGGACTGGGAGTGGGCTATGGGGGGCTAGGACTGGTAATGGGTTGGGGGGGTTGCTAGGACTGGAAATGGGCTGAGTGGAAGGGGGCTTGAACTGCAAATAGCTGTTGGGGATGGGGCTTGGAATGGAAATGGGCTGAGGGGAAGTGGGGGGCTTGAACTGCAAATAGCTGATGGGGACGGGGCTTGGAATGGAAATGGGCTGAGGGGAAGTGGGGGGCTTGAACTGCAAATAGCTAATGGGGAGGGGGACTTGGAATGGAAATGGGCTGAGTGGAAGGGGGCTTGAACTGCAAATAACTGATGGGAAGGGGGGCTTGGAATGGGCTCTTAGGGGAGGGAGCTAGGACAGGAACTGGGCTGATGGATGGGCTAGGATAGAACTGAGAATTGGGTGTTGGGGGCACTGTTCCCTCTAAGCTGTGCGCGTGTGCGCGCGCACACACCTCACCGAGCGAGCGCACATACTTTACAACAGAGCGCACAAAAATTACGGTTCTGATTCTGATAGAAAACAACACAGACGTCTTAAAATTTAAAAGTTGTGATTGTAATTACTAGAAATTTTATGCTTCATTTAGTAATCGTCTATTTTCATTTAATTTGATTAAAATCAATGTGGTGTACATACTGTATTCTGACGTGTAGTCAAATTTTAAAGTATATAACTCCGAGTGTCATTATGTGGCGCACAAAAATTTAACCTTCCTTCAAAAGCTGCACAGCTGATATTTTATGCGCACATAGCCTACAGAAAATTAGAGGGAACATTGGTTGGGGGAGCTAAGATTGGAAACGGGCTGTGGTGGGGGCTTGGATTGAAATGGACTCATGGAGGGGCTAGAACTGGAAGTAGGCTCATGGGGGGCTTGGATTAGAAATGGGCTGAGTGGAGGGGAGCTAGGATTTAACATGGGCTGATGGTGGGGCTAGGAAAGGACTAGAAATGGGCTGATGGGAGGCTGGTATTGGAAATGAGCTGATGAAGGGACTCGGATAGGACTGGAAATGGATGGGGGAGCTAGGACTGGAAATGGACTGATGAGGGGACTAGAAGGGAGCGGATACTGGGTGGGGCTGGAACTAAAAGGGAGCTGATGTTGGGGGAGATTAGAAGGGGATGGGGCTGGGAGAATGAAATGGAGAGGGGAAAAATATTTTGTGTGGGAAGAAAAATGTACAATTGGCCGGGTATTGGGAGACTAAGTGGGGATTGAGGATGGAGGGGTAAAATTTGAGTGGATGAAATAGGAATGAGGAAAGAGCAAAAGGAGAAAGATTATTATGTTAAAGCAGATGTAGAGAGAGAATCAAATTGATTCTCTGACAATACAAAGATTCCAACCTTTACAAATGATGTTACATAGTTCAGGCAACTTTATAAAGAGTTTTTAGATACTAAAATCTTGTTGTTAAGGTTTAATTGACGTGCTGGCACTTTGAGGAAATTCTTTGGTTTTGTGCGGCAGTTTGGGCACTCGGGCTCAAAAAGGTTAGCCATCACTGCCCTAAGGTATTGGCCCATCTCCACAAAGTTAGTCTTCCTAAAGTCTAAGATCCTCACCTTGGAATGGATTCTAACAGCCCTAGTCCTAATACTGAACCACACCATCTGGTGATCACTGAATGCAAAATGATCTCCCACTACAACATCAGAAACACTTTCACCATTGGTAAGCACCAAGTCCAGTATGGCCCCTTCACGTGTGGGGTCTGTTACCAATTGCCTGAATAGTTCTCCCTGTAGAGAATCCAGGATCTCCTTACTTCTAGATGATACTGCAGCAGGAATGTGCCAATCACATCTGGCATATTGAAATCTCCTATCAGTAGCACTTCCCCTTTCCTAGCAATGCTGCGTATGTCTTCAATTAACTCTTTGTCCACCTCTTCCTCTTGTGAGGGAGGTCTGTATATCACACCAATGCAAATAGATTTCTCTTTCCCTCTTTCTAGTTTAACCCACAATGCCTCCTCTCTCCCTTTTAAGCTCTGTAATTCCAAAGCTTTAGCAGTAGTTTTTACATATAGTGCCACTCCTCCCCTTCTTCCTACCCTGTCCTTTCTGAATAAAGTATAGCCAGGTATAGTTACATCCCAATCATGGTTTTCTGTGAACCATGTTTCTGTAACTGCCACTAAATCCAAGTCAGCCACTCCCACCAAAGCTTCAACATCAGGGATCTTATTTCCCATGCTACGGGCATTTATACACACTGCTTTCCATATGTTACCCCTGATACCCATTTCCATAAAGGTATTTAATGTATCACCTACCTGGGGGCTTTCACTTACCTGGGGGCTTTCTTCACCCATCCCCAACGAATCTAGTTTAAAGCCCTCTTCAGTAGATCAGCCAGTCTACTACCGAAGATGTGTTGACCTTTCTTGGACAGATGGATGCCATCTCTGCTCTGCAACCCTTGGAACAGCATCCCATGGTCTAGGAAACCAAAACGCTCTCGATGACACCATCCACGCAGCCATGCATTCATCTCCAGGATGCGAGCCTCTCTGCCTTGGCCTTTACCCTCAACAGGGAGGATTGAAGAGAACACCACCTGTGCACCTAACTGCTTCACCACCCTGTGTCCCAGAGCCATGAAGTCACTTTTGATACGTTCCGAGGTATACCTGGTAGTATCATTTGTTCCAACATGGATTAGCAACATTGGGTAATAGTCAGTGGGCTTGATGAGTCTCGGCAAACTCTCCGTAACATCTTGGATTTTGGCACCAGGCAGAATAGGATGGCCAGTTCCTTGGTCGAACCATGTTTGTCTTTCATTTACTCTGACATCATCAGTTTCTGTAATAGGGGTAGATGCCGTTGCTAGGGAGCAGTGACAAAAGTCATATCAAAAATTTGATTACCAGTCCTTTCTCAATTCTTGGTTATATGAAGATAAGGCTCCAGAGGAGTCCGATTAGATGAAATGTTAGACCTCTGGCATCTATCATTACGGCCACAAATGACAACAATTACAGTATGTATGGGATCTCATCATTTGCACAATACCCCATGGTTTTCTAAGCAATTGTAAAAGAAAAAACTTCAAGCGTGCAGGGTTGAAAGAGCATGCCATAAGTTGCAGACTTCCTCTGAAAAGGAATCTTATTACCAGGTATTTCATAAATACAGAACTGAATGTTTTGAGGCAAAACATGTTTACTGTTCATCTAGAATTGATTCAGCCTTATTCTAACCTGCTGAATTTGTTTTCAGTGGCAAGATCTTTTTTGCAGAGTACTACAACCTGGAGGGTTGGACTGTCTACTGCACAACAGTTGTGTAAATATTACTCCTGTAAGCACAGTGTTTTTACCCCTGTTTAGATTAATATGAGAGCTATGATAACTACCTCCCAGGTTTTGCAGTGGCAACTGTAGACACTATAAGACAAGTGTTGCAATGCTTACAGTCCATCCAGTTTCCCTTTAGATTTGATTCCTGCAGGACTGGTAAAGATAGCCCAAGATAAGGTTAGCATCTTTCTCACTTGATGTAGTAAAGGCTTCTTTAACGCAAGGATCTCTCTCAAATAGTTTGAAACAAGCAATGGTTTGTCCAAAATGGTTGTCATCTGAGGTGAGTTTTCAGACTATTTCCAAACTCCTGTTTGTAGGGAAAGTTATTGAACAGGTTGCACGCCCACAGATGGATGAGCATTTGGAACTAAACTATGTGTGATCCTTGGCTGCATGGTTATTGGAAGGGACATAGTCCGGAGACTCTCTTGACCTCTCTATTTAGTCAATTATTGCAAGGTCTTGAAAACTCAAGTTCGGATTTTTTGTTAAATTTTTATTGAAATAGCTTCCATGTTTGACTCTGCTATCCCATATCTTTTAGTGGCTCAACTGACAACTCTAGGGTTGGCTGGATCAGTGCCGTCTTGGTTTCTATCTTTTCTTTCTGTCCACTCACAATTAGTATTGATAGCTGATGAATTGTCTGATTGTTTTTTCATTGAATAGGTGTCCCACAAGGCTACTCTCTTCCAGTGACCTTGTTTAATATATATTTGACCCTGCTGTGTTATCTTTTGCACTAAATGAACATTTCTTTTCATATTTATGCTGTGACATGTTGTTTGTGCCCTTCACTCTGGGGGATGATTTAATGGTGCTTCCTACCAACTTGGTTATCACAGAATAACTTAAGTATGAATTATGATAAAATAGAGGTGGCTTTCAAGTTGATGTCTCGGAGATTCTGTTGGGTGGCTCCAGTGTTCCTTTATGTCAGAAGGTTCGGTATCTTGGTGCAGTACTGGATTCTACCCTCTCAATGTTTTTCATAAATGGCAAAAGGTAAGGAGCTTGAAACGTTATTTAACTCCTGTAGACGTTCATATGGTGGTCCAATTAACAGTACTACCAATACTGGACTACTGAAATATTGTTTATTTGGGTTTGCCATCAGGTTTATTGTGGTCTTTACAGCTTATTCAAAATGCTGCTGTGCAGATTTTTAATTTGTGGATAACAAGATTATCTCTTTGTTTTGTGGAACTGCACTGGCTGCATGTACAACAGCACATATTTTTAAAAGACTTTGCTTGATTCATAGAATTATGCATGCAGATTTTGAAACCGAAGTGACTACATTTTTGGCAGCATATGTGCCAGGGAAAGTGCTTGGTTTGAGTCAATAGACATTACTGCAGGTTCCCTCTGACTCAGATTCATAAAGCTCAAATTCAGGCACAGGCTTTTTTCAGTTACAGGCCCTGTTTTATGGCATTCTATTCCTATAACTACTTGTCAAACTGGAGATTATCTGGCTCTTAGGAAACAATTGAAGGAGTATCTTCTTCCTTTGAGATAATATCCTATATTTTATAGTTATGGGCAGTGGGAAGGGGACTTTTTATGAAATGTTTTGTTGATTTTTTATTTGTCATATTATGAATGCTATATTTTTATAACTCACTGAATGATGTATTTGATGGGTGTGTAATAACTTAAACACTATTAGTGAAGGATTTCTTTCCTGATTACACAAACTTCCTCCCAGAGAAACAAGAGCTCACAAGGTCATAGTTTATGCAATTCAATTCTACCAACAAAGAATCTATCCCAGAATCATTGATATAGTTTGCCTTTCTACTTTGGGGGCGGGGAGCAAGGGGTGCAAAGAGTAAGGAAATCATACTACTACTATTAATCATTTATACAGTGCTACCAGGCATTTGCAGCGCTGTACAAACAGTCCCTGCTCGTAGGGGTTACAATCTAATCAAGACGGACAGAACAATACAAGAAAAACAAGGGGGTTCAAATAGGGAAGGAGACAAAGAAGCAAGGGATTAGGATCCAAATGCGGCCTCAAAGAGGTAAGTCTTTAGCATGGATTTGAAGAGGGGGAGAGAAGAGACTTGACATAAAGACAGAGGACGTTTGTTCCATAAGGAGCAGCAAGGTGAAACGGCAGAAGTTTTGAGTTTGCAAAAGAAGAAAAGGGCATCATAGACAGCAGAAAGCCAGAGGAGTGGAGTTCACAAGGAGAGGTGTAGGGAGAGAGAAGAGAGGAAAGTAATGAGGGGCATTAGAGTGAATGCATTTATATGTTAGAAGTAGAAGTTTGAATTGGATACGGAAATGGAAGTGGAGCCAATGAAGTGATTTTAGAAGAGGGGTATCGGGGCTGGTGGAAGATAAGCAGCGCAGCAGAGTTCTGAATAGATTGAAGAGGAAAGAGATGAACCTGAGGGAGACCAGCAAGAAGGCGGCTGCAACAGTCTAGATGGGAGGTGACAAAAGCGTGGACAAGAGCCTTAGTAGCGTGTTCAGAGACAAAGGGACAAATTTTGTTAATGTTGTAGAGAAAGAAACGACAGGTTTTAGTTATATGTTGAATATGTGTGGAGAAGGAAAGGGAGGAGTCAAAGATGACCCCAAGGTTGCAGGCCTAGGAAACAGGAAAAAGAGTGGCAGTGGGGGCAGGGGGACCTGTTCACCATTAAAGCCTGCAACATTTGGGGGCATCACCCCTTATGCTCCCCACAAACTACACCTATGCCCATAATCTCTTCTCTTTCACATTATTTTATAATAAAAATTGAGTGACAGCAAAGAAAACGTTCAAAAAGGATTCTTCTGCAGAAACCAAGTCAGCAAGCTGGCCTGGCTGAGTTTGTTTTTAAATTTTACAGATTTCTGTAAAAATGTTTCTGCTTTTAGTTTGTGTCATAGGTCAAATATTGTTTTCAAATAAGTAGATTTGTTTGGATGAAATTTCAATAAATGCAGAAATATATATAATTATACACATAGATGTAGGCACAGTACACATAAGGAGGGGGTTTTTTCTGCATGCTGCATCGCCACAGTATTTCTGAAAATATATTTGCTGCACACAACGATCGTTTTCTCTTATCTTAGAGCACAATACATCTGTCATGAAGCTCCTTGTGCATTATCCATTACACAGGGTAAGAATGCAACACTCCCAGGTGGGGTGGTGTGCACGGAAAGCACAGTTACTTACCTGTAACAGGTGATCTCTGGGAACAGCAGGAATAAGTCTTCACATATGGGTATGTCGGTACCGACGAAGTCTGTGCGGGAACGCTTCCCAGCATCCAATCAAAGAGCTTTTGGAAGCATCCCACCACGCCTGCGTGCTGCCTTCCTGCCTTTCCCAACTGCCTCTCCTCAGTTAAGTTTTAAAGCTGAGACAAAGAGAGAGAGAGAGAGGAAAGGAAAGATAGATAGAGATACAACTCCTGGGGAGGTGGGTGGGTTGTGAAGACTTATTCCTGCTGTTCCCAGAGATTACCTGTTACAGGTAAGTAACTGTGCTATCTCCAGGAACAAGCAGGAATGAGTCTTCACATATGGGGACTCCCAAGCTAAGATGCCTGGAGTCTCAGCATGTTATAGGTTGGAACATGCTATCCAAGATCCATGCTATCAGGTTCAGAAACTGCTAACCCCTAATCAGGAGTTAGTGGGCCTGTTTCCTGAGTGCAGTTGAAGCCTGCATAAAAGGCTCCAGTGCCCAGTCCTTTTGAGGCTTACCTAACCAGAGCTCCACAGATCAAACAAACAGTAAGGATTTGAGGGTTTCTTTGTTTGTTTTATTCTATTACATTGCTAGCTCTCTGACTGGGACCTCTTAAAAGGGTTTTGTGTATATTTTTTAAAGCAAGGTTACTTTCATTTTTGCTGTTTTAGGGGAACTTTCCTTGAGCACAGTAGGTTGCTGAACTCTGTAACCTCCTCAGGTTCAGAAACTGCTAACACCTAATCAGGTGTTAGTTCCCTCCCTACCCACCCCGACTCCCACCCACCCCTAGTGAGCAGTCTTGCTTTATAGGGCACCTCCCCCTTTAACAAATCACAGTGAATTGGACCAGCACATTTTGAATATAATTAAAGAGATTTAACTGCTTTTTCTCTGAAAGGACAGCTGGGAAACCGGCTGGTACTTGGTAGATCTCTCTCTTTTGCTTTAACAGATACCTAAGCTCCACGAACAGAACAATGGCTGGGAAAAATCGTATTGCTAAAGCTGTTGCCCCCGTTACAGCTTCTGCCTCGGTCCAGACAGAGGTCCTAATGCCAGTTGAAGAACCAGTTCCATGTGCAGGGTGCCTGCATGCTGAAGCTCTGAGGAAACAAGTGGAGGAACTCAGAGAAGAGGTGGCGAGGCTGAGGAGCATTCAAGACAGTGAGAAGTACATTGATGAGATGCTTCTCGCAGCAACCAGGCTCTCCAGCACAGGAGAAGATGGGTGCCAACAGAATGTCGATGGTTGGACAAAAGTCACCAGAGCCTGCAAAATCACCAATCCAACTTCTCCAGCCCATGAATTGAAGAACCATTATGCAGCCCTGGAAGTGGAGGAGGTGAAAGCATCGCTGGAAAGGGAAGAACCAGAGTTCAAGTACCCCATAGTTGCGGAATCAGTGACCAGAAGGAAACGAAGGGTAGTGGTGGTTGGAGACTCTCTTCTGAGGGGTACTGAGGTGTCCATCTGCTGACCAGACTTGATGTCCAGAGAGGTATGCTGTCTGCCTGGTGCCAAGATCCAAGATGTTACAGAGAGTTTGCCGAGACTCATCAAGCCCACTGACTATTACCCAATGTTGCTAATCCATGTTGGAACAAATGATACTGCCAGGTATACTTCGGAACGTATCAAAAGTGACTTCATGGCTCTGGAACAGAGGGTGAAGCAGTTAGGTGCACAGGTGGTGTTCTCTTCAATCCTCCCTGTTGAGGGTAAAGGCCAAGGCAGAGAGGCTCGCATCCTGGAGATGAATGCATGGCTGCGTGGATGGTGTCTTCGAGAGCGTTTTGGTTTCCTAGACCATGGGATGCTGTTCCAAGGGTTGCAGAGCAGAGATGGCATCCATCTGTCCAAGAAAGGTCAACGCATCTTTGGTAGTAGACTGGCTAATCTACTGAAGAGGGCTTTAAACTAGATTCGTTGGGGATGGGTGAAGAAAGTCCCCAGGTAAGTGAAAGCCCCCAGGTAGGTGATACCCATTTCCATAAAGGTATTTAATGTAACAGGGGTAACATATGGAAAGCAGTGTGTATTAATGCCCGTAGCATGGGAAATAAGATCCCTGAAGTTGAAGCTTTGGTGGGAGTGGCTGACTTGGATTTAGTGGCAGTTACAGAAACATGGTTCACAGAAAACCATGACTGGGATGTAACTATACCTGGCTATACTTTATTCAGAAAGGACAGGGTAGGAAGAAGGGGAGGAGGAGTGGCACTATATGTAAAAACCACTATTAAAGCTTTGGAATTACAGAGCTTAAAAGGGAGAGAGGAGGCATTGTGGGTTAAAATAGAAAGAGGGAAAGAGAAATCTATTTGCATTGGTGTGATATACAGACCTCCCTCACAAGAGGAAGAGGTGGACAAAGAGTTAATTGAAGACATACGCAGCATTGCTAGGAAAGGGGAAGTGCTACTGCTAGGAGATTTCAATATGCCAGATGTTGATTGGCACATTCCTGCTGCAGTATCATCTAGAAGTAAGGAGATCCTGGATTCTCTACAGGGAGAACTATTCAGGCAATTGGTAACAGACCCCACAAATGAAGGGGTCATACTGGACTTGGTGCTTACCAATGGTGAAAGTGTTTCTGATGTTGTAGTGGGAGATCATTTTGCATCCAGTGATCACCAGATGGTGTGGTTCAGTATTAGGACTAGGGCAGTTAGAATCCATTCCAAGGTGAAGATCTTAGACTTTAGGAAGACTAACTTTGTGAAGATGGGCCAATACCTCAGGGAGTCGTTAGTGGGATGGGAACAGCTGGGGGGATGCAGAAAAACAGTGGGCAAAACTGAAAGGGGGTATTTTAAAGGCAACCAACCTTTTTGTTAAAATGGTAAATAAAGGCAAAAGGAACAGGAGACCGCTATGGTTTTCGAAGGAAGTAGCTGAAAAAGTGAAGAAAAAGAGGGAGTCCTTCATGAAATACAAGAGATCACAGAGAGAGGAAGACAGGCATCTGTATTTGGAAAAACTTAGAGAAGCTAGCAAAGTAGTCAAGAAGGCAAAGATTCAAAAGGAGGAGGAAATAGCCAATGCAATAAAATGGGGGGATAAGACATTTTTCAGATATATTAGTGAGAAGAGGAAGGGCAAAAGTGGTATTGTCAGACTCAAGGGTGCAGGGGGGGGAATATGTAGAAGCTGATAAGGATAAAGCGGAATTGCTTAACAAATATTTTTGTTCTGTGTTCACAGATGAAGAACCAGGAGCAGGACCTCAGAAAACACCCACAAATAAGAACAGAAGCGAGGGACATCTTGAACAATTTTCAGAAGACTGTGTTCGTGAGAAACTAGCTCAACTTAAAGTAGACAAAGCGATGGGACCGGATGGGATACACCCTAGAATACTGAGGGAACTTGGGGACGTTCTAGCAACTCCACTGACTGACCTTTTCAATGCCTCGTTGGAGTCGGGAGTGGTGCCAAAGGACTGGAGAGAGGCTCATGTGGTGCCTTTACACAAAAGCGGAAGTAAGGATGTGGTTGAAAACTACAGGTCGGTTAGTTTAACTTCGGTGGTGAGTAAATTATTGGAAACGCTGCTGAAAGAGAAAATAGTGAGGTTTCTGGAGTCCGGCGGATTACAGGATCCGAGGCAGCATGGATTCACCAGAGGCAGGTCTTGTCAGACAAATCTGATTGATTTCTTTGACTGGGTGACCAGGGAGTTGGACCGAGGGAGAGCTCTAGATGTGGTGTATTTAGATTTCAGTAAAGCCTTAGACACTGTTCCTCACAGGCGACTTATAAACAAACTGAGCACTCTAGGGATGGACCCTAAAGTTACTGCTTGGGTTAGAAATTGGTTGGGTGGGAGGCGACAAAGAGCACAAGTAAATGGAGCTCACTCTGAGAAGGATGCTACCAGTGGTGTGCCCCAGGGATCTGTCCTTGGTCCGATTCTTTTTAACATCTTTGTTAGTGATATAGCGGAAGGGCTGTCGGGTAAGGTTTGCCTCTTTGCGAATGATACCAAAATCTGCAATAGAGTAGACACCCAGGAAGGTGTAGATAACATGAGGAGGGATCTAGCTAAGCTTGAAGAATGGTCTAGAATTTGGCAGCTGGGATTTAATGTTAAAAAATGTAAGGTCATGCATTTGGGCTGCAGCAATCCAAGGGAGCAATACAGTATAGGAGGTGAAGTACTTTTGTCCACTAAAGAAGAGCGGGACCTAGGCGTGGTTGTGTCTGATGATCTTAAAGTAGCTAAACAGGTAGAAAAGGCGACGGCAAAAGCTAGAAGGATGCTTGGGTGCATACGGAGAGGAATGGCTAGCAGAAAAAAGGAGGTGATAATGCCTCTGTATAAGTCTTTGGTGCGACCTCATTTGGAGTATGGTGTGCAATTCTGGAGACCGCACCTTCAAAAGGATGTGAACAGGATGGAGTCGGTGCAGAGGGTTGCTACTAAAATAATTAATGGACTTCATTATAAAGCCTATGAGGACAGACTTAAGGATCTTAATATGTACACCTTAGAGGAAAGGCGGGATAGAAGTGATATGATTGAGATGTTTAAATACCTCCGTGGCATAAATGTTCAGGGAGAGAGCCTCTTTCAATTAAAAGCAAGTTCTGCTACGAGGGGACATGGGATGAGGGTGAAGGGAGATAGATTCAGGAGTGATATGCGGAAATATTTCTTTACGGAAAGAGTAGTGGATCCGTGGAATAGTCTCCCAGTGGAGGTGGTAGAGATGAGGACAGTAACTGAATTCAAAAAAGTATGGGACCAACACAGAGGATCTCTAAAGGTAAAAAGTGGACTGTTGTAGTTGTTATGGAAGGACAGACTAGATAGGCCTTGTGGTCTTTTTCTGTCATCATGTTTCTATCCCGCACAACACCAGGCATCCTGAGGATGGAGGGTTGGAGTTGAAGAAAGAAAGGTGCTGTGGAACAGCTAACCTAGCATAGGACTGCAGAGAAGGAGTCCATGTGTGGATGATAATTATCATCAATGATATTGAAGGAATATTGCAATATGGACCTCCCATAACAGGATTACACAGCAGTAAGGAGGTTCATGGGATCTACTGGGGAACCCAGTAGAGGAACCTCAAGGATGACCTCACTGTGAAGTGGAGGTAATAAACCTGTAGGAAAAAGAGTGGAGGTCAAATTCCTGAAAGGTAAGAGGGAACCCCGGTGAGAACTGGGGTAGTATCAAAAACGGTGGGCCTTCAGCGGAAGGCTTTATGATAAAAGCCAAACTCTTTTGGCGACAGAGTGGCTCACCCTTGGGAGCAAAAAGAGAAGGCCGACCGGATTGTACAAACAGGCACAGTCCTTGTGGGAGGAAAACGTATGGAAACCCCTTGTATCCCAAAAGAAAGGACAAATGCCTGAGGCGTTAGAGCCTGTGATTAGCTGAAGATCCGCAATGTCTCTCCTAACTGGGGTCAGCTAGGAGAGATACTGGAACATGGAGAGCTTCAGAGGTACCTAAACCTTAAGGTTATGGTGGAAGTTGTTAACTACCACAAAAGTGGTTGTGAGTGTGGAACCCCAAACATGCTGGATAGCATAAGTATGGGTAAAGCCCATCTGCCAGAATCATAGAGCTATATGAGCCTGGACAGTCAGGTAGATAAATGCAGGATACCTATCTACCCATAGTGAATATCTCGACAGATAGATATATGAGAATATATCTATAGTGAGATATGAAGGGCATAAAATACACACAAAGATAGACATAGACATCTGTAAGATGTATGCTACAGATATGAATATACAGGCCTCTATATGGGTGTTTGCAATGAAGCAGACAGAGATATGCCTACAGAACGGTATTCACATAGATGAATCTTTCCTCTCCACATTTTCCTAACAACAAGAAGGTGGAACCTACTTGAGAAGATATATAGAGAATCTGTTCCCACTGGTTATGAGCTACAGGGATGCTAGGTAGTGAAATAACCAGGACGGTTACGTGAAAAGCAGAGGATGATATCAGTCTGCAGCCAGCAAGTCCCGAGTATTTTAGAACTCTAGCATGGTAAGTGAACAGGAGACGCATAAAAATGAGATACCATGCTGACCTGCTTAAGGGCAAAGAGGTATCATGCGTTCTTACCATGAGGATGAGCTGCAAGGAGAAAAGCATATTCCCGATTGGAAATACTATGGACCAAAGCAGGGAATTGGCAACTCCTTAAGCTTTCACGTAAGAGAAGGCCTATGTCCTTTATATTAAAAAGGAGATCCTTTCTAGTCATGGGAGACATGACTGAAAAAGCCTTTTCCAGCCATCTAGGACAGCTGTTGGAGAAAAAAAACCCATGCTCTCTAGCAAGGGCCCATAGTGGAGAGCTTCTCTGTAGGATTGCAGAGAGCATGATGCAGGAGAATGAGGAGATAGAACTGGCTACTGGAGAGCCAGTACCTATGTCAACTATGCTGCCAAACCCAGGGGAATGGAGATGGCAGAAAGAGAAGACAATCCAACAAGCTTGTAGTGAAAACGTTTCCAAGACAGATGACAGCACTGACTTGGAGCCACTACTAAGACCAGAGAGAATGTTAGTGGAGGACAAATCTGGTTGCTGGTGGACAAGAACCAGTGGTCCAAACATTAAGGCTCCTGCATTGGCAGCTGCTTGCCAGACAGCAGAAAGAATGTTACTGTTTAAAAACAGAAAGAACAGACAGAACAGGAGTAGAAACACTCTGGACATGTCTGATGAACTGCTTCAAAGCAAGATTGAAAAAGAGGAGTCAACTCAGAAAAGAGAACGCCGCACTGGAAAAGTAACAAAACTAGAGAGGCTGAAGAAAAGCCCTCCAGTGAAGCAATACCGCTCTTACAGCTTGGTAAGAAGGTAAAAAGAATGGAGCTGAAGAAGACTTACAAAGTAGTGAGTCTATAGAAAGGAAAAAAGATATGCTGGCACAAGAACTATCATTTGATAGTGGTTAGACCTCTTTCCCTAGCAGGAAGAAGAGGAGAACCCTGTGCCCTAAAGGCATGAACATCCTTACAGTTCATAGAACATAGAAAAAATGGATGTCTTTTGGGAAGAGATCCATGTCTAGGGTTTAGAATGAGAGCAGTGGATTGCCTCTATTGAGAAGAAGCAACTGCGGATTCTAACCCCCAGAGTCACAAGCATCTGATGAAGACTGATCAGAAACCCTGCAGTTGCTGGGTTTGCTGAGCCTGGTGAGAGGTTGAATTCTGCAGACCAGGACGATGCTTCCCCTGTTTGGGAACATCTGCATGATGGGCAAATGATGCATAAAACCTTCTTCTCCTATAGGAAGAAGGTTTGGCAGGACATTTCCTACCTACTGGGACAGAAGAAGGTGCAGAACAGCCCTTAGGAACAGGTAAGTCAGTGGACAACTGAGTAACCTGACGTAAAGACTCCTTGTTGAAAAGATTGTCTCCAGTACAAGGAGTATGTCCCAGTCTTTGCTGTGCCCATTTGTCTAAGTCTGAAGCCTGAAGCCAGGCTCTATGTCGTGCCCCTATAGATATAGCAGAAATCCTGCTAGCAGACTCAAAAGAGTCTAGGGAAGCACGAGTAAGAAAGCAAGAGATACTCTGGAGATGCTTAAGCAGTGAAGAATAGCCTGCACTCTTGGACTCTGGAAGAGAAGGAGTCAAAAGATGCAATTGCTTTGTGATCTCCTCAAGAGACAGACTCATATAAAAAATATATGAGAGAATTCTTACAGAAAGCATAGATGTCTGGAAGGTTTGACGTCCAAAGGCATCTAGTGTCTTAGACTCACGACCTGGCGGATAAGAAGAGTGCTTTTTCTTACTCTTTATCCGCCTCATTGCTGATTCCACTACTATGGAATGATGAGGAAGTTGAGTCTTTTGAAACCCTGGAGAGGGGGGCACCTGATATAAGAGATCAGTTGCTCTGGAAGGTGGGGGTACCCTTAAAGGTGTTTCCCACATTCCTAGAAGGAGATCCTGCAAGGAATGATGCAAAGGAAGCATTATGTTCTCCTTTGCTTTGGTAGAAACAGAGCCTTGTGCAGGATCATGTCCTGGGATGGGAATGGCAAGAGATCTTGCTATATCCAGGAGGAAACTCTGAAAAGAGGGATCCCCAACAGGAATCTCCCTTGGACAGATTAGATCTGAAGAACTAGCCTGAGCACCGACAGAACTATCCAAATATATTGGAATAGAAGATCCTGCAGAGTGCAGTGTGGAATGCTTAAGGAATGGTCGCCGGTACTGGTTGTCAGGAGCAACGACCGTCATTACCACATTGTCCCTGCCAGGTATTGACTCCAAGCTTGGTATAGAAGGGAGCGATCCTGTTGAAAAAAGCATGGCAGGAGTTGGGCACAATGTTACTGTGGATACCGGTACCGATGCCAATACCGGTACCGATGTCGGAGTCGAGCCCGACAGAGACATCAGAGCAGTAATCAGTGACCGTTCAATCGGTACCGGGGTAACCGAAAACCTTCAGCTGCTATCCTCGGTACCGAGGCAGCGGTATCGATCGGTGTCAGTACCAAAGCGTATTGGTACCCAGTCTTACAGACTAGAGATCGATTCCAAACTCGGTATCGCGGGCAGCTCAATCGGCCCCGAGGGAACCGAGAGTTGCAGATCCGAATCAACGGAACCGAGCCTTCGGTACCACCGAGAGCCGGTACCAAGGCGAGTCGGTACCCAGTCCTCCAGACTGGAGATCGATTTGAGACTCGGCATCGAAAAAAGCGAGGCTATCGATGCACATCTGGAGGGTACCGACGTCGGTGATAGTATCGGTGCTGGTACCGATAAAGGAAAGTCAGTCTGGAGAGAATCCACCAGTCCTGAAGGCACCGAGGGCGCCAGATGACCATCCCTGGTGAGGAGTGTTTCATCCAACACCAGTGCCGATGCCGGGGTATAGGTACCGCTCGAAGCGGCTGCCACCACCGGACACGGCTCAGGTATGTTCTGTGAGGGTTGAACCCCAGGAACAACCTGAAACCCCTGAAAGGCTTTGGAGACCGAAGACTCCCGCCGGGGTTTTGAAACCAGTGGGCCCTCGAGGGCAAGGCCGGAGCCGTCTACATGCTGTGCATGAGACCTAGCACTCGAGGGCTGGCTAGTCTTAACACACTGTGGGTTACCTGATCCTGTGTAGAAGAAGGAGGGGACGGTGCCCCAAAGTTGGAGGGAAACCGTGTATCGAGGGAACCTCGATGTTGAAGACCTCTTCTCACCAAACTGTTGTCAGGACCCAAGCAGGTTAGACACCGACTTAGAGGGTCTAAAAATAAAGTTGTACCGCCACAGTCTGAACATTTCTTGGAGAAAGTGGCTGGCGGTTCCATGAAGGAAAAAGAAGAGGCCTAAAAGGCCTAAGGAACCGTGGGACACTATGAAGAAAAAATATCCCGTGAAAAAGGAAGATTTTACAAGAAAAGAAAAGAAAACACCGGCGGTACCGGTGGCGTCAGGAAGACAGCCGCGACCACAAGAAAACTAAAGAAATAAAACAAGAATTTTCTGCGGTGACAGGAGGACGTCCTGCCGGCTCCGTGGAAAACGAAAACTGAGGAGAGGCAGTTGGGAAAGGCGGGAAGGCAGCACGCAGGCGTGGTGGGATGCTTCCAAAAGCTCTTTGATTGGACGCTGGGAAGCGTTCCCGCGCAGACTCTGTCGGTACCGACGTACCCATATGTGAAGACTCATTCCTGCTTGTTCCTGGAGATCTAGAATAAGGCTGTCAGGGGCTAGGTGTGATCTTGGCCACATTGCATCTGAGATTCTGGTGTTACCATTCTAATGCCCTTCTATCTCCATTCTTGCCAAATACACAGAGAACAAAGCAAAATAGGTCACATGAATGCTTGCAGTCTTCACCCAGGCACAAAATTACCTGCTATAGATCCTATGTTGAAAGGTTTGGTCACAGACACTGCTTACAACAAGCTATCCAGAGAGGATTTTGCCTCTTCAAAGACCACCCATCTAGCTACATCCATAATCATTGCACACCGACTCCAAAGTCCTTTTGCAGGGTGGAGACTCCTAATGTGGAACCTAGCATTGTGTATCTATGGTTTAGGTTATTCTTCCCTACATGCATCGCATTGCACTTGTCCACATTAAATGTCGTCTGTCATGTGAATGCCCAGTCTCCCAGTCTCAACAGATCCTCCTGAAATCTCTCACAATTCACTTGGGGCAAAATTATTCAGAGTTGCTAAACCACATCTGCAAATCTGATCATCTCACTTACTGCTCCCTTTTCCAGATCATTTATAAATGTGTTGCAAAGCAACTGGTATAGTACAGATCCCAGAAACATGCCACTTCTCTTCTCTCAATTAAGAATAAATGATTTGTTTTCTCACTGCATTTCTGAACCTGCTACCAGTCCACAATAGGAGAAAGACTGCTATCCCATGACTTCCTCAGGATCAAGATGCCTAGTAGAAGACTTCTCCAAAGAAAAATGGGGTTTATAGATTACGCCCTCAAGAGGGACTTTTATCAAATGCTCTCTCAACATCCAGACACACTGTAAATCCTCACCCTTATCCACTTGCTCATTTGCACTCTAAGAGAATTCTAATAGATTAGCAATGTGCAACTTTAAGCCCATACTGGCTCAACCCATTAAAACATATGTATCCATATGCCCAGTATTTCTGTTTTTTACCATCACGTCTCTAGTTTCCCACATCATTGTTATGAATGTGTCAGTTGTTCTCGTACTTCTACCATATTTAGTGGTTTATTTCAGGTTCTGTGACTCGTCACTTAAAAAGCCTGAGCCCGCTAAGAGTATATCGCCAATCATTTTCTGCAATGAAGACTAAGCCAAAGAATTAACTTAGTTCTTCTGGCATTGCCTCATCCGCACTAAGGGCCTTCTTGATGCCTAGCTATCATATGCTTCAACTAACTCAGTTGCAGACTCTATTTTATTTAATTGTAAAAGAATCTGTAATAGTAATTTTTGTCTCTGGTCAGTTTTTCCTCAAATTCTCTCCTGGTCTGCCTTAATGTTTTAATTCTAATTTTCCAGTGCTTAGGTGCTTTCCTAATTTCTTCATTAGAACCCCATCTTCTAAGCCTTTTTAGCTTTAATAATCCTCCATTACAGCACTATTTAGCCATGCTGCTACTTTGGTTCTTCTTTGATCTTTTATTAACTGGTGTAGGTTTGCAGGCCTATATACTGTACAAATTCATCCCAGCATCCTCCAGGGTGACTCCCAGGTCCACCCTGAGCCCTCCAACTGGGGCCCATCTGGCTGCTTGCCAGAAGGCGCATGACATCTGTCCTCTTCTTCTTTGGGTTCTCTGTGGCTCTGCACCATTCTCTTTCTAATTTATGAAATTTTTACAAACAAATCAAGAAAGTTTACATAAACCATTCTTTGCAGAAAAAGAGCAGAAAAAAAAGAAAAGTACTCAGCTAACCAGAATACAAACAGAAAATAATCCAGAAGAATTACGAAATGTAGAGTACTAAATGCCTGCTTACCCTAGCCCACAAAAGGGGGTAGTTTCCAATTCCCATCCACAACACAACATAGGAAGAAAACAAAGCAAAACACACTCTCTCTTTCTGATGCTAACTCTCTCCAGTCTCATTTCCTTCTTCATACCACTAAAAACCTCAAACTACACTATCCATTCTCTTCTTTCTTCACCTTTCCAGCCATTGTAGCTTTTTTTTTACCCTGCCCTCTGCTCTTGGGCTTCAATATTTTCTTCCTCTCATTCAGTCATCTCCATTCTCTCTGAAACCATCTCACCCTCATCCCTAATATTTCTCTTTCCAGTACTCTCCATCATTCCCAATCCTAGCATTTCAAGGCATCTCTCACCCCACATATGCAACTGCAACCCCTCCAATCTTAGTCGCATCCCTCTCTTTGGGGTATGTTTACTAAGCCAGGTTAACAGTTAACCTGGGCTATCTGCAACTAGGTCCCATTGAATAACATGGGACCTAGTTGCAGATAGCCCGGGTTAACCATTAGCCCAGCTTAGTAAACATACCCCTTTGTTCCATTCACCCTATGGAATGTAAGCTCTGCCTCCAACAAACCTGCTTTACAGTCACACCACCTGTACTCTGCATCTTCTCGTTTTAAATAAGACTTGTTTTTTCCCTGGAAGCTCAGCTTAAGTTGCTTCCCTCTGTCATAGAGATTACCTTTGCTCCCATACACTTCACTCAGGGGGCTGTGGTGGTGTTCTGCTACTTCTGTCTCCTTCCTGTAGGTTTCAACCCTTTCTTCCACATCAGTCTTACTCCTTTTCTTCCTTTGTAGTCCACTTAATCCTCCTATTTACTCCACTACTTTTCCAGGTAGTCGTCATTTATTGACTTCCTGATAAGACCCCCTCTTTCTTTCTTACTGACTGACTCCTGACTTTCCTTCTTTCTTGAACCCTTTTCCCCTTCCCTTGTTCTTTGGGACTTTAACATTAATGCTGATGACCCCTCTGACTTTATGCTTCAAAGCTCCTTGCTTTAACCTCCTCATTCAACCTCCAGCTATGTTCTACCATCCCCACCCCCACCAGTATGGCCACTGTCTTGGCTTTGTCTTTTTCTCCAACTGTTCACTTTCAAAAAGGTCTCCACCTCTGTTCTTCCCCAATCTGATGATCATCTATTAACATCCACACACAAACTATCCTCCCCCACACAGTATTGTCCAATTACCACCATCACATATAGCAATCTTCAAGCTACTGACCACTTTTCCACCACCATCTCATCTCTCATCCACTTATCCAGTTGGTGGAAGAGGCAGTCTTTTCCTATAGCACTATACTTTCATCTGCTTTGGACATTGTCCCTCCCATTTCCTGTCCTGTAAGGCATAGCAAACCTCAGCCTGGGCTGACCTCCAGAATCCTCTACCTATATTCCAGTGCCCGCTCTGCAGAACGCCTTTGGCTAAAATCCCATACCCATTTCATACATTTCAAAATTTTGCTAACCTCCTTTCAGTCTGAAATTGCCCTTTGTAAACAATGGAAGAGAAAGGGAAATGGAAGCAGATTGAGCTTACATTTAAGTGGCTCCACCTCCAATTCCCCTTCATTTTCTGCTCAAACTATGGTTGCCACTTCCACAAAGATCATAAGGTCAAGTTCTCCACCATTCTCACATCCTTCTATCAATTCTTGCCACTCTCCTTCTTCCTTTTCTAAAATAACTGCACTGCACATCTCCTCTTCCACTCATTACCTATTCCTCAGATCCCATTCCAACTACTCAGGCCTACACTCTCTATATTTTACAGAAACAGCTCTTAAGTCTTCAATGATCTGTTCTTGGCCAAATTTAAGGGCCTTTACTCAATTCTCATGAACTTGACCTATCTGCTCCTTTGACATTGTTGATCACTACCCTCTCCTTGATACACTGTCCTCATTTAGATTTCAGGGTTCTTCTCTATCTTGGTTTTCTTCTCTCTCCCCCATCTCATTTTTAGTTTATGCTCTGCTGGATTTTCCTCCACTGCTATCCCACTATCAGTTGGTGTACCTCAGGGGCTTTGTTATAGGACAACTTCTCTTTTCTCTATAGCGCTCTTTATGATCTGATCTCCTCCCATAGTTTTCAGTACCATCTTTATATTTATGACTCCCAGATCTACTTCTTTAGGCCTAAATCTCAGCCTGACATGGCTGAGGCAGAGCTTTTTATCTTTCCCCCTAAACCCACCTCTCCCCCACCTCCTTTATTTATTTCTGTGGATAACACTGTCTTTTCAGCTCATAATCTTTGGGTCATCTTTGACCCCTCTCTCTCCCTCTCCACACATATCCAGCCTGCCAAAATTTGTAATTTCTGTGTAACAAAATTTATCCCTTGCTTTCTGAACATATTAACAAAAACTTATCAACTCTCATCCTCTCCTGTTTAGACTACCGTAACCTTCTCCTCACTGGTCTTTCCCCATCTCTCTATCTTTCAATCTATTAAAAATAATGCAGCAGGATGTTTCTGCCAGTATCACTACACTAACATAACCAACTTTTATTTATTTTATTTATTTAGCAAACACTTGTATACCGCTACTTCCAGCGATCAGAAGCGGTTTGATTAAAGTCTTTGGGATATGTCACAAAATCAAGACAGGAAGATTGGGGCATAGATAGAAAGAAGAGGGGTAATACACAGCACACATCTCAGGGTCTAGATATAGCCCTCCATTAGGTATCATTCATATGTACAAAAGCGATTATCCTTTAACTATTTACATTTGACAAACAGCTATTTGTTTCTTTTCAACTTGTTGGATTCACAGCTGGCCATAGTGGCAGTTGAATAGGTGAGTTTTTAATTTTTTTCTGAAATCGAGTAGGTCTTTTGTTGCTCTCATCTCATGCGGTAGGTTGTTCCATAAAGTGGGGGCAGAGAAGGAGAATGCTCTGCGGCCAGTACTGGATTTTACATGTCTGATGCTGTTTGGAACTATAAGTGTGTCTTCGCTTATGGTTCTCCTGCTTCTGGAGCTAGTTTGCAAGGTGATCAGGGTGGAAAGGAATGAAGGGGCTAGGTTGTGAATTAGTTTGAATGTCGTTACCAATGTTTTGTATTGGATCCTGGCAGAGACTGGGAGCCAGTGTAGTTCCATCAATATAGGTGTAATATGTTCGGTGACGCTTGTTCTCATGATGATCCTTGCTGCTACGTGTTGTGCCAGTTGTAATCTGTTGGTCGTTTTCTTTGGTAGACCCTGTAAGATGGCGTTACAGTAGTCGAGGTGAGGCATGATGAGTGCTTGAGCAACTGAACGGAAGTCGCATGGATCTAGTACATTCCGTAGGGGTCGTAATACTCTAAGCTTGTGAAATATGGCTTTGTTGGTGTTGCTGAGGTGTTTTTCCATTTTCAGTTTGCTGTCGATTATGACTCCTAAATATCTAATTTCCTTCTTCGTGTTGTACGTATTGTTGCACAATGTGATTGTTGGTGGCGGTTCGAAGTCAGTTTTACTGGATATAAACATTACTTCAGTCTTCTTATGATTAATCGACATGTTGTTCTGTTTTAGCCATCCCAACATCTCTCCCATGCAGGTTTCCAGCTGATCGTACTTTGGGTCGACGGTTTCTAGCTGTGTGTACAGCATGATATCGTCTGCATATATGTGGTAGTTGATGCCATATTTCCTGAATATTTCACTGAGGGGTTGCATGTAAATGTTAAACAGAAGTGCCGAGAGCGCCGACCCCTGTGGTATGCCTTGAGTTTGAGTGAAGGCTTCGGCTTTTTCTCCGTTGAATTGGACTTGTGGCTTTCTGTCTGTTATGTAGGAGGAGAACCACTTCAGGGTGGTTCCTAATATACCAATTGATGCCAGCTTGTTAAGGAGGGTTAGGTGATGTACAGTGTCGAATGCTGCTGAGATGTCGATAAAAATAAGAATAAACATTTTCTTCCTGTCCTCTAGCCCTTTGAGGAGGCAGTTAAACAGTGCTAATAGCAGAGTTTCGACCCCATGATTTTTTCTGAAACCGTATTGCTGTTTGTCGAGGGTTTCGTAGTCATCGAGGTGTTCTTGCAGTTGGATGAGGGCTGCTTTTTCTATGATCTTCGCTAGAAGCGATATGCTGGAGATTGGGCGGTAAGAAGATGGGTCTTCTTTGTTAAGCGAGTTGTTCTTTAATATCGGTCTAATTATAGACTTTTTGAGCTGGTTGGGCATGACTCCCTGTGACAATGATTGGTTCACAATGTGTGAGACCTGGAGGCCAATATCCTTTTTTGCTGCTTTAATCCAGGTGGTTGGGCAAGGATCAAGCATGGAGGTGGTAGTATTTATACTGGTTATTATTCCAATTGCTTGCTTATCATCAATTTTGTGAAATTCGCTCCAAATCTGTTCTTTCGTCACTGAAGTTTTCGGGTGGGGTTCGGCCGGGCATAACGCAGTTGCGGTTGTTGTTAGTTTGCTTGCGTAGTGATCTGCGAGAATTTGGGGCTGAATAGTGTCACCTTGTTGTTCTGGTTGTGTTGTTTTGGTTAGTGTTTTCACTATTTGAAATAGTTCTCGTGGTTTATTGATGGCTTTATTCAGTAGGCTGGTGTGGTGTTTCCTTTTTGCATTATCCACCTCGTCTTTGTATTTTGCGAGGATGTTGAAATATTTATCTCTGAGTTCCAAGGTTTTGTTGCGTCTCCACTTTTTTTCAGACCTTCTAAGTTCCCTCTTCCTTTGGGTTAGCGTAGTTGTATACCAGGGCTCTGATTGTTGTTTCCCTGGGGTTGTTGTATTCTTCCATTTCGGGTTTGATGCAGCCTGTATTCCTTCATCCCAGCTATTTGCTAGTGCATCGAGATCAGTAGATTCCAGGTCAATGTGTCTTGCTGCAACTTGTGAGGTTTTCCAGATCAAACTTCTTGAAGGATCTCTGTTGTTGTGTTCCTTGTTGGGCTTTCGCATCTCTTGGTACTGATGGGAGTTTTATCAGTAAGTCTATCTGGTGATGGTCAGACCAGGGTATGGCTTTGATTTTAATCAGGGGTCTATCATGGTTGTTCTGATTGCTCATAGGGGTAAAGACCATGTCCAGTGTATGTCCCTTTTCATGTGTTGGTTCGTTTATTATCTGCTGATATCCAAGTTGTGACATAGCTTCCAGGAATATATTGGCGTGCACTGCTGTTGTTGATGCTAGGTTTAGGTCACCGAGGATGATTTGGAATTTTTTTGGGTGTGTTGAGGAAATGTTTTCTAGCGCTGCAGCAAGTATTTCCTGGTTCGGAGAGGGGGCTCTGTATATTAGGCAGATGGATATTGCAGAGTTCTCTACTTTGAGCATGTCTATGTCTGGGTTGGATTCCAGTGACGTGCACGAGAGGTTCAAGTGTGACCTGGCGATTATTAGCACTCCTCCACCTCTTTTGTTGGATCGTGGGCAGTTATACAGGTTATAGCCTGGTCTGCTTATCTGGTTCAGTAAGGCAGCATCGGTGCTTGTGAGCCAGGTTTCCGTTATGCAGAGGATGTCTGGTTGCTCATCTTTTATTATGTCGAAAATGATGTGGGTTTTGTTTCTGATTGATCGGGCGTTTATGAGGGTGATGTTACAGACTACTAATGTGTCTTGTGGCGCCTGGCTTTGGTGGGCATGTGGCTGGTTTGGCTTCAGCGACCATGGCATTTTTGACTTTTGCTTTTGGTGCTTCTGCGTACCCGCGTGCTTTCTCCTTGCATGTCCTGGATAGCTCGAAGGTGTCGGTATTACACTGGTGGTGTGGTATGTTGGGGGAGGTGTTTCTGCGGAGTATGGATGGCATAGAGGATGAAGAGTGGGCCACATATTAGTGGGGTAGATAGGTATATGTTTGCTTTGGTTGTGTATGTTGATATTAGGGTGAACAGCCAAATTCCTAGGGCCATTTTTAGCAGCTTCATGTCTAGGTGTGTTTGTGTAACAAGGCAATACAGAAGTCTCTTAGTACTCAACGTTAAAATAAATTTACCTTACCAGTATTCATTAATTACCGTACCCGCAGTCATTAAGCAGTCATCAAGCATGTAACAGTATTCAACAGTAGGTAATAGTATCTAGCAGTAGGTCGAAGAGTATCTGTATCAGGGGGATACTTAACAGTCAGTATGTAGCAGTATTCAACAGTTGGTAACAGTATTCAGCAATCTGAGACAGTAACAGTAGGTAACAGTATTTAGCAATGGGTCACACAGTATCTGTATCAGGGGGGATACTTAAAGTGGTTATCCGTCAGAGTTTTGTAGGTAAAGTCAGTTCAATTTGTGCCGGTCAGGGGTCATGAGTTTTTAGGGTAGCTTACCTCCTTCGGAGTGATTCACGTCGTCCCAGAACTTTTGACTTTGCTCGGGTTGGATCTCTTGGTGCTTCTGGTATGGTGAGCCTGATGGGCTCCTTCCCGGTGTAGCCGAGTATGTAATCCTGTGACCGGACTGAGTCCCAGGTGTTGACACCAGGCATAGGCGAGCTCGACCCGGCCAAGGGGAGCTCTAGCCACGTGGAGATGTCGCCTTGGTGCCCCGGGTCACCGGGTGCTTCTTGAATTTCCTCTTCTCGCTCCTGCGGTACGCGGGTGTTTTACATCAATGGTGGTGGCGATCTCGGGCCCATTAAGGGGAGCTCCAGCTAGGCTTGCGGTGGTTCCCTTGTTAGCTTGACCTCACATGGGCGGTAGTTCGGTATATTCAGTATTCCTTCCGTGTAGTGGGCCACGCTAATGGCCACCGCCTAAGGGCCACGCCAAAGGGCCCTCTGGCGAGGCCCTCAGTCACTTCATTGGCTCTCTATCCATTTCCTCATACAATTCAAACTTTCTTGTTGTTGTTAAATGCTGTCGAGTCGGTGCAAACTCCTGGCAACCCTCTGGATAGTTGACCTAAACTTTGTTCAGTCTTCAGCCAAGCGGCTCAATGTTGATAAAGTGGTATACATAGCTACTGATATTGTATCGATTCATCTCATTGTCGGCCTTCCTCTTTTACGGTGACCTTATACCTTGCCAAGCATTGTGTCTTTCTCCACAGATCTCTCTCTTCGCATGATATGTCCAAAGTATGAAAGCCGAAGTCTTGTCATCTGAGCTTCGAAGGAAAGGTTTGATCTCCTCTAGTACTGCCTGCTTTGTTCTTCAGGCAGTCCACTATATACACACTATTTGTCGCCAGTACCATAATTCAAAAAGCATCAATTTTCTTCTTGTCGATCTTTTTCACTATCCAATTTTCGCATCCATGTGTTATTGAAAATACCATGGCCTGGACAAGTCGAATCTTTGTATGGAGACATCTCTGCTCTTGAGGATCTTGTCTAGGTCTTTCATAGCCATTCTACCAAGAGCAATACGTCGTTGGATTTTTTGACTGCTAGCCCTTTCTTTATTGATTGTTGATCCAAGTAAGTTAAAGCTGTCAATTATTTCAATTTCTTCTCTGTTAGTGATGAACTTATTGATTTTTCCAGCTGTCAGAATCTTTGTCTTCTTAACTTCAAGGTGTAGACCCATTTTAAGATTATATTCCTTGATCTTGAGAAGCAAATGTTTCAAATTTCTTCATTTTCAGCCAGTAATGTGGTATCAGCATAACAAAGGTTGTTAATTTTATTATATTTTTTTTTATTTTATTTTTTTTTTATTTACATTCTCTTATATACCGCGCTATTCTGCATCAGTGCGGTTTACATTGAACAAACTGAAATTACATTGAACAGGGCATTATAACTTGGAGATAACTATTTTACAGGGAACATGGGCTATGGAGCGTTAATGAGTCTTCCACCAATCTTCACACCTCTGTTGTCTTCTTACAGTCCTGCTTCTCTGATGATTTGTCTTGTATAAAAATTAAAAAGAGGTAGGGGGAAAGTATGCAAACTTGTTGTATACTTTTGCTGATTTTAAACCATTCTGTTTCTCCTAGTTCCGTTCAAACTGTTGCTTCTTGATCAATGGAAAGATTATGCAAGAGAACGATCAGGTGTTCTGGTATACCCATGTTTTGTTAATGTGGCCCAGAGTTTCTCATGGTTTACACAGTCAAAAGCTTTGCTGTAGTCAATAAAACACATATGGATATCCTTTTGGTATTCTTTTGTCTTTTCAAGGATCCATCTCACAACCACGATAATGTCTTTCGTTCCTCGCCCTTTCCTGAACTCTGCATGCACTTCAGGCAGTTCTCGTTCCAGGTATGGTTGTAGTCTCTGCTGAATGATCTTGAGTAGAATTTTGCTGGCATGTGGGATCAGAGTGATTGTGTGATAATTTCCACAGTCAGTCGGGTCACCTTTCTTCAGTATTGGTATAAACACAGATCTTTTCCAGTCAGTTGGCCATGAATGTGTCTTCCAAATTTCCTGACAGAGCCTTGTAAGTATGGTAAATGATTCATCCAATTGCTGTAATACTTTAATGGGAATGCCATTAATGCCCAATGCTTTGTTCTTTGATAAGACTTTCAATGCTGCTTTGATGACTTTTATGACCAATGATTCCTGATCATAAGGTACAGGTTGAAAAGGTTGTTGGTCCACTTGATGTTTATGGTATGATGATTCTGTATATTCTTTACACCTTTTCTTGATCTTCTCAGCATCAATCAACATGGATCCTTGAGCATCTTGTAGCAATCCAATTCGAGGCTGGAATTTTTTCTTTAACTCTCGTAGCTTTAGAAAAGCTGATCTTGTTCTCCTCTAATAGCTTCTGATTCTATTTCCTTGCATGTGTTATTGCAGTACTTCTCCTTGTCTTGTCTTGTGCACGTTGGAAATCTCTGAGTTCTGCGATTGCCTCTCTTTCTCCTCTGACTTTAGCTTCTCTGTGTTTCTGGACAATTTTCAGAATTTTTGGTCACCAGTTTGGCTGTTTTTGCTTTTTCACCTTATGTAGATACGTCTCGCTTTCTTTCAACACAACCATCTTGATGTCATCCCATAACTCTTCTGGAACTGTAATTTGTATCTAAAGCAGCTAATTGATTTTTCAGGCAGTCTTTAAAATTTCAGTGGTATATTCTCAAGGTCATAATTTGATACATTCATAAGCGGCTTGCTCTTTTTCAACTTTAGCTTGAGTTTGCATTCTAGTAGTTGGTGATCTGTACCACAGTCAGCTCCAGGTTTTGTCTATTGATGTTAGCAAGCTTTTCCATTGTTGTCTTCCACAGATATAGTCAATTTGATTTCTGTACAATCCATTGGGTGAAGTCCACGTGTATAGTTGGCGCTTGTGTTGCTGGAAGATGATGCTGAAATGAATAGATCATTGATCTTACAGAATTCTATCAGTCTTTCTCCAGCTTTGTTTCTGTTGCCGCCCATATTTTCCAACCTCTTTGCCGCCTTCTTTGTCGCCCACGTTTGCGTTCCAGTCACTCATGACTATATCAGGATATCCTCTCTGCATGTTCTGTCAATTTCAGCTTGTACTTGTTCATAGAACTCATCATTGTCTTCCTCTTCTGCAGTTGTTGTTGGGGCATATACCTGAATTGTAGTTGTGTTAATGGGCTTTCCTCGTAGACAAAGAGAAATTAAGCGTTTGCTGACTGCAATGTATTTCATTACAGTTCTTGCAAGTTTCTTCTTAATAATAAATGCAATATCATTTCTTTTTTGTCTTTCATTTCCAGCATAGTAGACCATATGATCATCAGATGCAAAGTGCCCAAAGCCAGTCCATTTCAGTTCAATGACACCCAACAGATCGAGTTGTAAACGTTCCATTTCATTCTTGACCATCTCCAACTTCCTTTGGTTCATGCTTCATAAGTTCCATGACCCAAATATATAAGACATATTTGCAACTTCTGACTCTCTTTTTATGCACAGCTACATCAGCAGATCGAAACACATCATAAATGCTGGCTTTACTCTAAGTCTTCAGCTTATCCTCTGTAGCCATCTGAGTGCCTTCCAACCTGGAGGTCTCATCTTCCAGCACTATAGTGCAATTTGTTTTGTGACTATCCATTGGGTTTTCATGGCAAGATACAGAAACAGATTTGGCAAGCCTTTCTTCCACACAATTCCAGTGTTGTTGCATTTGTCACAGAAATATGATCCTCCGCTTATAACACTGTCCCATTCTGCTGCTGCCCAGATGGGTGGTTTGTCAGTCTGACACCTCAGCTGAGACCTGCCTATCCTGGAAGACCATGCCAGTAGCTAAGCTACTGATAGCTTAGCTCTCAGCATCACTGATGCAGACAAGCCCTCACAACATGACAAGCTGCAAACCAAACTTTCTACTGGTGCATTAATTCTGCAGCTCCTCTTCAGTCTCATCTCTCCTTGCATCCCACCCCCCCCCCCCCCCATGGGAATTCTTATCAGCTAAGTCACTCTTTACTACTACTCCTCATTTGTATAGAGCTACAAGGTATACACAGCGCTGTACATGTAAGACAGTTCCTGCTCATCAGAGTTCACAGTCTAATCAAGACAAAACACATTGTGAAACTGGGGACTAGAGTATGATAAGATACACACAAGTAGTAGACAAGAGAGCATGAGGTGCATCAGGATCCAAAAGTGGCCTCAAAGAGGTAGGTTTTTAGCCTGGATTTGAATAGGGCTAGAACATGGCTTCTCTCCTCCACCATCAACTAGACACCATTCCTTCTACCTTGCTGCGCCACACACCTGGAATAGACTGCCTGAGTTAACATGTCAAGCTGCATCTCTGGTCCTAATCAAATCCAGGTTAAAAGGCTATAATTTTTGAGGATGCTTTTAAATCCTAACCATTTATTCTTTTGTTTTTAATGTTTAGAAGAATTTGATATACCATCTCTTGTCTAAACAGCCAATGAGCTGGTTTACAATATAAAACTGGGGAAACAGACATTTAAAGACAAACATAGATAGCTCTCCTGTTATGTGTTTGGTCTAATACAAAAAAGCTGCAAAGACCTAGTTATCTTTACACAAGATCATTAAATGATCACGAACACAAACAAGCATTAAAGGCCTTTTTAAGCCTCAGATAATTGCTTTCAGACCTGATGTCTGGCTTGAGATCATTCGAAAGCAAGAATGCCATGTAAGAAAAAAGCAGATGTACGAGCAACATGACTTCAAATTCATAGAGTAGATGGCTAACACAGCATATTAAGCTGTAGAGTTCTTGACCGCACCTTCAAAAGGATATAAACGGGTTGGAGTCTGTACAGAGGGAGGCTACTAAAATGGGTACTGGTCTTCATTATAAAGCATATGAGGACAGACTTAAGGATCTTAAAATGTACACCTTAGAGGAAAGGAAGGATAGAGGTGATATATGATTGAGACATTTAAATATCTCCGTGGAACAAATGCACAGGAGGAAAGCCTCTTTCAATTGAAAGCAAGCTCTGCTACGAGGGGACATAGGATGAGGGTGAAAGGGGATAGACTCAGGAGTAATATGCGGAAATATTTATTTATGGAAAGATGGTAGATCTGTGGAATAGTCTCCCAGTGGAGGTGGGAGAGAGGAGGACAGTGTCTGAATTCAAAAAGGCATGGGACAAACACAGAGGATCTCTAAAGGAAAAAAGGGGACTGTCATAGTGGTTGATATAAAAGGGCAGACTAGATAGGCCATGTGGTCTTTTTCTGCCATCATGTTTCTATATTTCTAGGGTAAGAAGAAATGGGAGAAATCAGAAGAGCGAGATATTGAGGTTGACCAGTGAAAAACACACAAGATGTTGTGTTAAAAGAATTTTAAATGGAATTCTGAATACCACAGGGAGTTAAAGTGTTGCTCAAACAGTAATGGTATAATATGAGAGAATCTACAAATGCCATAAAGAAGCCTAACTACAGGATTTTGGATAGTTTGAATCCTATTTAGCAGTGTATCCCCTGCATCCTCCAAAGTTAACATTTTACTTACTAGTTAATATCCTTTCCTTGAGTCCTGCTAGACCAGTCCAGACAAGTGGGCTGTGTTCTACCAGCAGGCTGGTATTACCCGTGCCTGAAATGGTATTTAAAGGAGATGTATTGGAAGAATTGAAAGAAAGAATCGATAAACTGTGAAGATGCATCACAACTATTTGATAAACTGAAGAGTACCAAATAACCTGGACCGGATGGTATACACCCAAGGGTTTGAAAGAACTGAAATATGAGATTGCAGACCTACTATTATAATCTGTGAACTATCATTAAAATTAACTGTAGTACCTGAAGAGTGGAGAATGGTCAATGTAACACCAACATTTAAAAAGGGTTCCAGGGGTGATCCGGGAAACTACAGACTGATGAGTCTGAGAACAGTACTGGGCAAAATGGAAGAAACCATAATAATGAATAAAATTACTGATCAAGTAAATAGTCATGGTTTAATGGGAGAAAGCCAACATGGATTTAGCCAAGGAAAGCCTTGTCTTACTAATATTTTTTTGAAGGTGTGAATAAACAGGTAAACAAAGGTGAGCCGGTTGATATAGCATATCTGGATTTTCAGAAAGCCTTTGATATGAGAGGCTCTTGGTGAAATTAAAAAGTCATGGGATTGGAGGCAGTGTAGTATTATGGATCAAAACTGGTTAATAAGATAGAAGGCAGAGAGTATTTATTTATTTATTTATAAGGATTTAGTATACCGCCTTATCGTTAAATCAAGGCGGTGTGGCACATCAATCAAAATCAATAATAAAGTGTGGTTTGTAGCATGCAGTGGGAGAACTGAGAAGTGTAGTGTGTGGAGCAGTGTGTTAGATTATAATCGGTGAACTATTTACATAATGCTTTATATACATATATACAAAATGGGGCCTTTTGAGAGGCATGCTTGGATTGAGATTCTGTAGTCTTGGAGGTAGGGTCATGATCCTGTAAATGTCTTGAAGGTAGAAAATTTATGTGAGGTCCTTGAAATGCTCTGTAAATAGATTAGTCTTAAGAAGTTTTCTGAATTCCTTGATGTTCTTGGTTAATCTTATGTGGTTTGGGAGAGAGTTCCATATAGCGGGTGCTGCCAGGGAAAGTGCCCTCCTTAATGTGGCCAGCCTTGTTTTAGCAAATTCTTTTGGTGTTCTGACGGTGTCTGAGGTTCCTTTTCTTCTTGGTCTCCTGTTATCATCAATGTTTATGAGGGGACGTAGGCTGTCTGCTGATAGGTTGTGTATTATTTTAAATGTGTAGAAGTACTTTGAATTGGATTCTAGAGCTGATTGGGAGCCAGTGTAGGTGGTACAGTATGGTGGTGATGTGATCGTGAATTGTGTGATCTGTCGTGAGTCGTGCGGGTGTGTTTTGTGCTAGCTGTAGTGGTTTTGTTGTCTTTTTAGGTAGTCCTTGGTAGATGTGATTACAATAGTCTAGGGTTGGAGTGATGATGGCTTGACAGACTGTTCAGAAGTCTTCATGGGCGAAGATGGGTTTGAGCCTTCTGACTGTCCTCATTTTGATGTAAGCGCTCTTTGTTATCTTTGCAATGTGGGACTGGAGGTTGAGGTCCTTGTCGAGCGTTACTCCCAGGTATTTTATTTCTTGTCTTACCGGTATGATGGTGTTGTTTAGGTTGATGGTGGTTGATGGTGAGAATGTCCTGTTTCTTGTGATGAATACAGCTTCAGTTTTGTTGTAATTTATTGATAGGTTGTTTTCTTGCAGCCAGGCTGCCATTTGTTGGAAGCAGTTGGCTATGTTGGTGTAATCCGGGTTGTCCAGATTGATTGGTGTGTATATCATTATGTCATCTGCATAAATGGTGTATTGAATCTTGTGGTCCTTGATGATGGTGCATATGGGTTGTACGTAGATGTTAAATAGCAGGGCGGAGAGGGCTGAGCCTTGTGGGACTCAGGGCTAGTAAGGCTAAATGGAGAAAAATAAAGAGTGGAGTACCCCAGGGATCTGTGCTGGGCTCGCTGCTTTTTAACATATTCATAAATGACCTGGAAATGGGAATGAGTGAGGTGATCAAATCTGCAGATGACATAAAATTATTCAAAGTTGTTAAAAACCTAAGAGGATTGTGAAAAACTGGAAGAGGACCTTGAAAAATTGAAAGACTGGACATCCAAATGGCAGATGAAATTTAATGTGGACAAGTGCAAAGTTATGAACCTAGGAAAGAACAACCCAAACTTTGGTTACCACTACCCAGGAAAAAGATGTAGGCATCATCATGGATAATACTTTGAAACACTCAGCCCAGTGTACAGCGGCAAACATAAAAGCAAATAAAATGCTAGGAATCATAAGGAAATGAATGGAGAATAAAATCAAGGATATTATAATGCCTCTGTATTGTTCCATGGTTCGACCACACCTTGAATATTGTGTGCAATTCTGGTTGCCATATCTTAAAAAGGATATAGTAGAATTAGAAGAGGTACAGAGAAGAGCTACCAAAATGGAAGAGGGGACAGAAAGATACTCCTATGAGGAAAGGCTTAAAAGGTTAGAACTCTTCAACTTGGAAAAGGGGAGCTATGCTACAGGTCTATAAATTAATGAATGGAGTGGAACGGGTTAAAGTAGATCGGTTGTTTATGCCATCAAAAAGTTGAAAGACTAGAGGACACACATTGAAGCTACAATGTAACCCATTTAAGACTAATAAGAGAAAATATTTTTTCAGTCAATGCGTAATCAAACTCTGGAATTCATTACCAGAGGATGTAGTAAAAGCTGTTAGCATAGCTGGGTTTAAAAAAGGTTGGACAAGTTTCTGGAGGAAAGGTCTATAGACCATTATTAAAGAGGACCCGGGAAATCCACTGCTTACTCCAGGACAAGCATTGTGGAAGCTGTAGACTTTGGGTACCTGCCAGGTACTTGTGAGCTGTACTGGCCACCATTGGAAACAAGATTCTGGGCTTGATGGACCTTAGTCTGACCCAGTAAGACATTTATGTTCTTACAAAGAACCAATAAAAAGCCCAGGTTTCAATGACATCACTACCATGCCTCTATTCGCCTAGCCAGCAGAGATCTCTTCAGTATTTGTTCCAAAGTATATGGGAAAAACATGGCAAGTCTCACACAACTTCAATCGTGGGCAACAAGGAGTTAACTAACAGTAGAGAACTATGTACAGGAAAGCATAAACAGAAGGCAGTCAGTAGTAAATGAACCTGCAGAGCCAAGGATAAAAATCATAGCAGACCTAAGGGAAGCATAGCAGAAAAATAGAGCAATACAGTTCCAGGGGTGGGCCTTGAACTGGTCTAGTAGGACTCAAGGAAAGGACATTATCTAGTAAGTAAAATGTCACCTTCCATATCATCCTGCTGGACCAGTTCAGACAAGTGGGATGTACCAAAGCTACAATTCCACTGGGCGGGAAAAAGACACAACAGTTCACAAAACCCTTGAGCCAAAGGCCATCTGTCCTCGCATGGACATCCAGGTGAAAATGCTTGACAAAAGTGGAAAGCGATAACCATGTTGCTGCCCGACAAATGTCTGCAGGGGCTACCGAGCTCTGCTCCACCAATGAGGACGCTTGCACTCAGGTAGAATGGGCACACAACCCCTCTAGAATTGGCCCGTTCTATAACAGATACCCCGAAGCAATAGCCTCCTTCATCCAGCACACCAAAGTCAACTTAGCCGCTGCATCACCCTTGCGCAGGCCAGAAAACAGCACAAAAAGATGGAAGTTACTAATTCCTTTCATAAGCCTGACCAAGTACTGGAGAAGCACCCTCCGGATATCCACAAGGTGAAGATCCTTATCCTTCCCCTGACACTGCTCCTTGTACATGTTCAGTAATTCTATTCTTGTATAATGATTTCTACCATTTTGCCCGGTACTGATGTCAGGCTCTCCAGTTTGTAGTTTGCCAGATCACTCCCGGAATCCTTTTAAAAAATTGGCTTTACATTGGCCATTCTCCAATGATAGTTCTGCAATCTCATATTTCAGTTTTTTCAACACCCTCTGATGTATACCATCCTGTCCAGGTGATTTGCTAGTCTTCAGTTTATCAAACAGTTGTGATACATCTTCCTGGTGTATTGATATTTCTTTTAATTCTTTCGATACATCACTGTCATATACCATTTCAGGCATGGGAACTGGCTAGTTTCTCAGATATGCTGAAGCAATGGCCTCGTTGATTCAGCACCCCAAAGTACACATACAAGCCCCTCACCCTTACACCAGCTTGCAGCAAACAGCACAAATGGTCTGGCCTGTGAAAGAACTTAGGGACCTTGAGATACTGGAGAAGCACTCTCCTGACATCCACCAGGCAAAAGTCCTTAATCTTCTCTTGGCACCATTCCTTAGAAAAGGAGGACAGACTGACTACCTGATTCACATGAACGTTTGACACCACCTTGGACAAGGAAAGGATGGGACAAATGTACACGGCCTCCTCTGAAAAGGACAAGTAAGGATCACTGCATGGCAATGCCTGCAACTTGGAGATAAGTCTAGCTGAGCAGAATGCAAACAAGACAACAGTGAAGAGACAGATCTTTAAGAGTGACCTGCATCAGAGGCTCAAAGGGCTCCAAGACCTGAAGAATTAAGCAGAGATTCCAAGAAGAAATGACTTAACACAGCAGAGGACACAAATGTCCTATCCCCTAGAAGAAATAACACATTCAGGTGCAAAGCTATGAGTAGACCACCCTGCTACTGGCCCTCTAAAGCATGACAATGCTGCCACCTGAACCAATAGGGAACTAAGGGAGAGGACCTTGACAAGATCATTCTAAAGAAAGGCAAGCAAGAAGGGGGTCCACCATATTAAAAGCAATCTGACCAAACAACTTTTGCTGCTATGGCTGCCTTCTCTGAGATAAAAGTAGAAGAGCATTAGTCAGAGGTAAGAACAAACATTTTGATTCTATTATTAACTAAACATGATCACTACTCTAACATCAGCATAAATAAAGACAGCAGCCCCTAGCCCTTGAATCAGTGTCAAAGGAGAGCCAGAAACACATCAAACAGAATGGGGATAATATAGACCCCTTTAGGACCCCACACACTAAAGGCCTGGGATTGGAATCAACAGCATTCCAAGTTATAAAGCATGACCTACAGGAGAGATGTGATCTCTAATCTGTGATTTGTCCTGTTTGTCTAGAATAGATTGTAAACTCAGTTGAGCAGGCATCTGGCAGTACTATAGAAATAAGAATTTGTAATAATAGTAATACAACTTAGAAGCTCATATAAAAGCTCAGATAACGCCCTTTCCTTGAATCGCTAGACCAGTCCAGACAAATGGGTTGTGTTCCCCTATCAGCAGATTGGTGGAGTCAAAGAACCAATGAAAAGCCCAGGTTTCAATGACATCACTCCCATGCCTCTATTCGCCTCAGCCAAAAGAGGACTCTTCAGTATCAGTCCCAAAGCATATGGGAGAACATGGCAAGCCTCACACACCCTCAACGTAGGCAGAGAAACAAAGAGCCATGGTGGCAGAAAAAGACCATACAGCTTATCCAGTCTGCCCTTCCATACCAACTACTATAGTCCCTTTTTTCCTTTAGAGATCTTCTGTGTTGATCTCTTGCTTTCTTGAATTCATTTACTGCCCTGGTCTGTACTACCTTGACTAGGAGACCATTCCATACATCTACCACTCTTTCAATAAAGAAATAATTTTCCCATATTACTCCTGAGTCTACTCCGTTTCACCTTCATCTTATGCCCCCTTATTGCAGAGCTTTCTGTCAATCGAAAGAGGCTCTCCTCCTGTGCATTTGTGTCTTGGAGGTATTTAAATGTCTCTATCATATCTCACCTCCCCTCCCCTCTCCCGCCTTTCTTCCAAAGTGTACCCATATGCCTTATGATGAAGTCCACTGACCATTTTGGTAGACACCCTCTGCACAGAGTCCACGTGGATCAACCTCGCAGGGGCAGGGATAAGTCTTTTCTTTCTCACATTGCTGATCTCTCTCTCATTCAACTTGTTCACACCCCCACTCATGTTGCTGGTCACACTCTGGATCTGCAACTCACCCCCTTCCTCCTCTTCACTCTACCTGTCTTTTGCCCCCACATTGTCCTTTCCCTGGACAGATCATCTAGGTATTCTTTTTAACATACTTACCTTCTTCTCTTCCACTGTCCCCATCTCACTCTGACATCACATTACCGATGACACACTCCACTCCTTTCCTCCCTTCGACACCCTCTTTCCTACAGACTTTGAGACACTTTCTGTGGACATCCAAGCTGATACCTGGAACTCTACTCTCTGCACAACGTTGAATTTCCTGGCCCCCCCTGTTCATAAGAACATAAGATATGCCATACTGGGTCAGACCAAGGTCCATCAAGCCCAGTATCCTGTTTCCAACAGTGGCCAATCTAGGTCATATGTAACTAGCAGTTTCCCCAAAAGACACAGGTTCCACAGTGCTTGTACTGGGTCAAGCATTGATATCCTGGGTCCCTTCTTAATAATGGTTTATGGGCCTTTCCTCCAGGAACTTGTCCAAACCTTTTTTAAACCCAGCTACACTAACTGTCCAAACCTTTTTTAAACCCAGCTATACTAACCCTAGATATTCTTTGCATAGCACTTATCCTTGGTTTCACCCTGGCCTCGCAATCACTCGAAGGAAACTTTGCAAGGCTGAGCACATATAGGATAAATGCCACTCCCCTGAGACTCTTGCTATCTTCCAGGTTCTCCATGTTTTTTTTATAGACATTCTATTACTTTGTCCGGAAAGGACTACTACAACAAGCTTATTTTACAATCTGATAACTGTTACAAAAAAACTCTATGCAATAGTGTCTTCTTCATCCTGCAAGCTCTATCTCCCTGCTTAATGCTCCCTCTGCTGAACAATTATCTCAGCTTTTCCATGATAAGGTTACGTCACTGCAACATGGATTCTACAACACTCCTTCACAGCTTCCTCCGGTTGATTCTTCTCTCTGTCCTTACTGATGCTCAATCTGCGAATGCAGCGCTTGCCCACGGTTTGTCTTCTTTCTATCCCATTCTCTTACCAGCCCATGCAAAACCTCTCGTGTCCTCCACCAAGACTATCCTTCTGATCCCATCTCCTCCTCCTGGATTCCAGTGGCCTCCTTAGCTCTTCTTCCCTGTATTCTCTCTCTCTTTTCAACGGTAGCCTCTCTTATAGTACCTTCCCTCACTGTTGAAAATCTGCCTTGGTCCATCCCTTGTTAAAGAATCCCTCCCTTGACCCCTCCATCCCTTCACACTATCGGCCTGTCTCCAATCTTTCCTTTCTCTCCAAGGTCTCAGAAATAAACAAAACCAAAAAAAAAAAAAAAAAACATCTTGGTTTTCACCCAACGTGAAGATCATCTAGAACATTCTAAATTTCCTTCACCCCAGGCAGTCCGGTTTCTGTGCAGACCACAGCACAGAAACCATCCTCCTTTCCGTTCTTAATGAAACATGGGAATCACTGGATAGAGGTAACATTTCTCTGGCTCTCTCATGCTCTCTCTTCAGCATTCGATCTCGTTAGTCATCCTCTTCTTCTAGCTCATCTACAAGCTGTTGGCCTTCATGGATCTGTTCATCAGTGGTTTCGCTCTTTCCTTTCTGGTCACTCCTATTCAGTGCCATTTCATTCTTTTACCTCCTCCACATTCCTTCTATCCTGTGGTGACCCTCAAAGCTCAGTCCTAGTTCCCCTCATTAATGTTTTTCTAGCCCCTCTTGCTACTCTCATCCAGCAGCACAGAGTTTCTGCCTATCTTTACACAAACGGCATTCTACTTCTCTTTCATGCTCACCCCTCCTCTCCAGATCTAACTACAGTCAATACTTGTCTTTCCCATGTAGCTCACCGGTTGCACTCTAATCACCTTAAGCTGAATCCTTCAAAGAGTTTCACAATTTGGCTCATTGCTTCTGCTTCCTCATTGGATGGTTCTCTACTCATCCTGGTCTCCTCTCAATTACCTCTCTGTTGCTTTGGATAGCGGCCTCACGTTTCACAGCCAGATAAGTGCGGTTGTTAGATGCTCATTCTAAACTCTGTCAGATCTTCCCACTACGCCCCTTTCTTACCGACTTTGCCATCACTACCTTACTCCTCATTCTTGTCATTTCACGCTTCAACTATTGCAATGTTATCTATTCTAGTTTTCCCCTTTATCAGGTCAAACGTCTACAAACCATCCAAAATACTTCCATCACGCATCTAAATTTGACCACATTACCCCTCTGTTTATCAGATCTCATTGACTGCCCATCTCTATCCACATTCAGTTTAAAACTTCTCTCTCTGATCCACAAAACACTACACATGGGTACCCCTGCCTATCTTTCCTCGCACATTATTCCGCAAGCCTCCCGTCGTCTCCTCCATTCTATTTACGCAAACTGTCTCTACCTTCCTCTAGCCTCTCGGGCTCATTATAAATCCACTAGGCCCTCGTCATTCTATTTTCTTGGCCCCAGTTTGTGAAACACATTGCCCCTTGATAGTGTCCAGAGCTCTCTTATTCTAAATTCAAAACACTTCTGAAAAATAATTTCTTTTTGCAGGCCTTCAATTCTCCTCCCTTGGTATAGAATTCTGCACCTTCCCCTCCCTCCCTCCTTTGGTTATGTCCTGTTCTGTGTTTTTTGTTCTTCCCGCTCTCCTTTTCTATAATTTTAATAGCATTTCTTTCCTTTTTTAATATGATTTTATTGGTTATTGTACAATGTTCTGCTTTTGAAAGACAGTATAGCACAGTTACTTACCTGTAACAGGTGATCTCTGGGAACAGCAGGAATAAGTCTTCACATATGGGTATCGTCGGTACCGACGGAGCCTGCGCGGGAACGCTCCCCAGCGTCCAAAAGGAAAGCTTTTGGGAGCATCCCACAGCGCCTGCGCGCTGCCTTCCCGCCTTTCCTAACTGCCTCTCTCCAGTTCGAGTTTTAAAGCTGAGACAAAGAGAGAGAGAGGAAAGGAAAGATAGATAGAGAGATACAACTCCTAGGGGAGGTGGGTGGGTTGTGAAGACTTATTCCTGCTGTTCCCAGAGATCACCTGTTACAGGTAAGTAACTGTGCTATCTCCAGGAACAAGCAGGAATGAGTCTTCACATATGGGGACTCCCCAGCTAGAGATGCCTGGGAGATCACCCAGATTGTGAGTCCCTGGGAAGGGCTCCACCTGCACCCATGAATCTCAGGCATCCAGTGAGGGATGGAGGGTAGGAGTTGATTAGGTATGGAACAGGTGTTTGAGAACAGCCTGACCAAACAAGGCATCCCGGCGGGAGTCCTTGTCCAAGCAGTAATGGGCTGTGAAGGCATGAACCGATTCCCAGGTGGCTGCTCGACAGATTTGGTCGATGGACACAGAGTTAAGATGAGCCATAGAGGCTGCCATGGCCCTCACATTGTGAGCTGTGACATGGCCCTCCAGAGAAAGATTCTTGCTCTGGTAGGCGAAGGAAATACACTGAGCAATCCAATTAGACAGAGTTCTCTTGGAGACTGGAAGTCCTAAATGAGAAGGATCAAAAGCAACAAAACGTTGAGAGGACTTTCTATGTTGCTGTGTCCTTTGTAAGTAGAAAGCAAGTGCTCTTTTACAATCCAGGGTATGAAGATTCCTCTCTGCACTTGATGCATGAGGTCCTGGAAAAAAGACAGGTAAATACACCTCCTGGTTCAGATGAAAAGGTGAGACCACTTTAGGCATAAAGTGTGGATTAGTTCTGAGGACTACCTTGTCATGATGGAACTTTGTATAAGGAGGATTAGCCACTAAAGCTTGCAACTCACTGATACGGCGAGCTGAGGTGACTGCAATGAGAAAAATAACCTTCCAGGAAAGGAATTTCAAGGAGGTAGTAGCTAAGGGTTCAAAGGGTGGCTTCATAAGCTGGCCAAGAACCAGATTCAAGTCCCATGCCACTGGAGGTGGTCTAATGGGAGGTTTAGTCAAAAGAAGGCCTCTCATGAATCTTGCTATAAGAGGATGAGAGGAAATAGGTTGTCCATTGAGAGGCTTAAGGGATGCTGCATTTGAATTTGTTTTAAGGCCTGCATGGGATAAATGCAGCAAATAGTCTAGTAAAGAATTCAAAGGTATTGCAAGAGGGTTGAGACCCTTCTCTGCACACCAAATGGAAAACCTTTTCCATTTAAAAGCATATGAACGTCTGGTGGAAGGCTTTCTGGAAGCATGAAGGATATCCTTCACTTGCTGAGAAAGGTGTAAATCTTGAAGGTCTAGGCCTTCAGCAACCAGGCCCTGAGATGAAGAGACTGAGGATTTGGGTGCCACAAGGTTCCCTCCTCCTGGGAGAGGAGATCTGGAGCAGACCCAGGTCTAGGGAGGGAGCTTGAGAGAGAAGCAGAAGTAGAGGGTACCACACTTGGCGTGGCCAAAGTGGTGCTATGAGGATCATAGACCCCTTGTCTCTCTACAGCTTGAACAGAGTTTTGGGGATGAGGGGAATAGGTGGAAATGCATAGAGGAAATCTTGCCCCCAATGAAGGAGGAAGGCATCCCTGGCCTGAACTCCCTGACATGGAATCCTGGAACCGGGGAAGTTTGGCATTCCACGGACTTGCAAACAGGTCTATGTCTGGGGTACCCCAAATCCGAAAAATCCTGGCTATCTGGTCCCCATGGAGAGACCATTCGTGCGGAAGCAGAACTCGACTGAGTCTGTCTGCCCAAGAGTTTTGAACCCCTGGAAGATACACTGCCATGAGATGGATTTGATGCTCTCTGGCGAAGGCCCACAATCTCAGAGCTTCGTTGCAAAGCGACAGAGAGCCAGTCCCTCCCTGTTTGTTCACGTAGAACATGGCTACCTGGTTGTCCGTGTGGATGAGGACTGTCTTGTAGCTGAGCAGGGTGTGGAAGACTCTGAGAGCCAGAAAGATTGCTCTGAGCTCTAAGAGGTTGATATGAAGAGATGTCTCCTGTGGAGACCAGATGCCCTGGGTCGAGAGATCTTGTAGATGAGCCCCCCAACCCTTTGGAGAGGCATCTGTTGTAAGGGTTGCTTGGGGTAACACCAGTTGAAAGGGGGACCCCAGCAACAGATTCTGAGTGGACTTCCACCAGTGGAGGGATGAAAATAGGCAACTGGAAGTTGCTATTTTGTCTGACAGGCAACCTGATGCCTGGGTCCATTGGGTGGATAGGGTCCACTGAGCTGCTCTCATGTGAAGGCGAGCATAGGGAACCACATGCACCGTGGATGCCATGTGGCCTAAGAGTTGCAACATCTCTCGAGCAGTTAAATGGGATTTTAACTGAATCTGGAAGGCTAACTGCACCAAGCGTAGGCAACGGGCCTGGGGAAGATAGGCCCTTGCAGTTGTGGTATCCAGTAAGGCCCCTATGAACTCTAGAGACTGAGTAGGGGTAAGATGGGATTTTGGAATGTTGATTACCAGTCCCAGATACTGAAGAACGCGCCTTGTGCAGGCTAGGGAAGTCTGGGCCTCTGACTGGGATGGAGCTCGGATGAGCCAGTCGTCCAGATATGGGAATATGAATATTCCTAGAGTGCGTAGGAATGCAGCTACTACTGCCATGCATTTTGTGAACACTCTTGGAGCAGAGGCCAGACCGAAAGGAAGCACTTTGTATTGGTAGTGCTTTCCTTGGTAAAGGAACCGAAGGAATTTTCTGTGTGTTGGATGGATGAGAACATGGGTGTACGCATCCTTGAGATCTAGAGAACAAAACCAGTACTGACTCTGGAGGTATGGAAGGAGAGTTCCGAGAGAAGTCATCTTGAATTTCTCCTTGCATAGAAACTTGTTCAATTCTCTGAGATCTAATATGGGTCTGTAGCCCCCTGTTTTCTTTGAAATGAGAAAATAGGGGGAGTAGAACCCTGAGCCCTGTTGAAGAAGGGGTACTTCTTCTATTGCCCCTTGGGCAAGAAGGGTAGCAATCTCTTGACCTAGAAGGTTGAGGAGAGATGTTGGAGAATTGAACTGTTTCACCATGGTGTGAGGAGGAAAGTTTAAGAAATGAAGTTTGTACCCTTCCCTTATGATGGAGAGGGTCCACTGCTCTGCTGTGATTTGTTCCCATCTGGGAGCAAAGTGAGCTAACCTTCCTGGGATGGTGAGAGGCTCTGGATGTTCTAGAGCCAGAAAGGCTAAGTTCTCTAGTGGAAAGTCAAAGGCCCTGAGGAGGAGGAGGCTGAGGCTGTTGGGCCGTAGCAGTCCTCGCAACCTGGGTTTTGGCCTGTTTTGGTTGTTGCTGTCTCTTCGTAGCAAAACGACCTTGAGAAGAGGCCTGACTATAAGAAGAAAATTTCCCTTTCTTTGGGAAAGATCCCTTTTTGAACAACCTCTTTTTAAAAGGAGCAGTAGTAGACTTTGAAAGTCTATCTAAAGCAGAATTTTCAGCATCCATCTGGTTGGCCTTTGCTTGCCAATCTTTGCCAAACAGGTTTTCGCCTGTACAGGGAAGGTTACCTAGACCATCCTGTACCCAGGATTCCAAATCAGAGGCTTGCAACCAAGCAACTCTGCGTGCACCTATGGCAATAGCCGAGGCTCTACTGGCCCCCTCAAAAGAGTCAAAGGCTGCACGGTTGGAAAACTTGGATACATCCTGTGCATGTTTAAGCCAGGTGATATATTCTTCTCTCTTATCTTCTGACATAAAAGGAGATAAGGTTTGCAGATGATCTGTAACTTCTTTTAGAAACATCCCCATATAGAGACTATAGGAGTTGATTCTGGCTACAAGCATACTGGCTTGGAAGATTTTCCTGCCAAAGCCATCTAGGGTTCTGCATTCTCTTCCTGGAGGAGCAGAGGAGTGCCTTTTTGTACTCTTGATCTTTTTCATAGCAGACTCTACCACAATGGAGTGGTGAGGAAGCTGAGTTTTATGAAACCCATGACAAGGAGGAACACGATACATGGTGTCCAACCTTCTGGAATGAGGGGAGGTGGAAAGAGGAGTCTCCCATATGCCCAACATGTGATCATAAAGAATCTCATGTATTGGTAAGGTGGCTGCCTCTTTAGGCGCCTTAGGATATTGTAGGATATCTAATTTTTTGGCTCTAGGTTCAGTTTCAGAGGTCACTGAGATGGACAGGCCTTTGGCCACCTCCCTAATGAAGTCCTGAAAAGACAAGTCTTCAGGAGGAGACATTCTCCTTTATGGAGAAGAGGGTTCCTGAGGAAGGATCCCCGATGCTTCAATTGAGGCCTCTGAAGAATCAGAGTCTTCAGAGGAATCGAAGTATCGACTGTCTGGATACTCTCGCAGAGCCCGATATGCGTACCGGGAGGTATCGACATCGGGAGTAATCGGTACCGGGTCGGCACTGATGGGCATCACTGGATAGCGTATGGCTGCCGTCGATGCTGATGTCGATGCAAGCGGTACTGGTATCGGGACCGATATTGGGTCCGGTACCGGAATCGGTACAGATACCGACAACGGTGTTTGTTGCGGTACCATAGGCATCGCAGCTTGTATGAATGCCGTGATGGCACGCTGCATGGTCAGGATATTCTGATCAATTGACGCCACCAATGTCTGGACGTCGGTACCGGTGGAGACCACCGGTACCCCAGAACATTGTAACAGGTGATCGGTCGAGGCCGAGCCATCGATGTCAACCTGTGACCCCATAGGTAGTGCTTTGGAAGCCGGAGCCTCCCGCCGGGGTAATTTTGCCGGTGTGGGTTCCTCAAGAGTAAGCCCGGGGGCATCTCAATACTTAGAGGGAGATGAACTCTTTGAGGACCGGCCAGATTTAAGTTTGGTTACCTGAGATCTATGGGATGAAGAAGAAGCCCTGGAAGACGTCGATGCCACAGAAGCTGCATCGGAGGGAAACAGGGTACTGAGCTTGGCTGCCCGATTCTGTAACCCTCTCTTAGACATCATGGAACAGGACTCACAATCCGCAATGGAGTGGTCAGGACCTAAACATTTAAGACACCAGTCATGGGTGTCAGTGACAGAAATAGTGCTACTGCACTTCGTGCACTTTTTAAACCTGGAGGCGGGTTTTTCCATGAGGAAAAATATATCTGTAGGCCTAAGGCCCCAGAAGAAAAAATGTTCCGAAGAGAAGTTTTTTTTTTTTTTTAAGAAAGAAAAAAGACCGGTGGTACCGGTGCGAAATCGAGAAGGCAGACACGCGGCTAAAGAAAAATAAAAGAAAATAAGAAATTCTTCAGTGGTGACAGGAAACATGACCTGCTGGCTCCGCAGAAAAGAAGAACTGGAGAGAGGCAGTTAGGAAAGGCGGGAAGGCAGCGCGCAGGCGCTGTGGGATGCTCCCAAAAGCTTTCCTTTGGACGCTGGGGAGCGTTCCCACGCAGGCTCAGTCAGTACCGACGATACCCATATGTGAAGACTCACTCCTGCTTGTTCCTGGAGATAGAAAGTTTTTAATAAACCATAAACCATCCTTTGGAAGATGTGATCTCCAGAATTGCACACAATACTCCAAATGAGGTTTCACCAAAGACTTATACAGAGACACTGTCACCTCCTTCTTCCTGCTGACCATTCCTCTTGCTGTGCACCTATGCATCCTTCTAGCTTTCACCATAGCCTTTTCTACCTGTTTGTTTCTGAGAATCTTAAGGTGGCTAATCATGCCAAGGTTCCGCTCTTCTTTAATGGACAGAAGTACGTCACCTCCTATACTGTACAGTTCCCTTGGAATTTTGCAGCCCAAATGCCCGTTCCTGCATTTTTAGCATTATAAATCAGCTACCAAATTATTGACCATTCTTCAAACTTAGCGAGATACCTCCTCATGTTATCTATTCCTTCCATGGTGTCTACTCTATTGCAGATTTTTGTATCAGCCGCAAAGAGGCAAATCTTACTAGTCAACCCTTTCGCAATATCACTAACAAAAATGTTAAAAAAAATCGGACCAAGGATAGATCATAAGAACATAAGAAATGACATACTAGGTCAGACCAAGGTGCACCAAGCCCAGCATCCTGTTCCTAACAGTGGCCAATCCAGTCACAAGTAACTCAAGTTCCCAAAAAGGTACACAGATTCCACAATACTTATCCCAGAGTAAGCAATGGATTCCTCTGCTCCTCTTTAATAATGGTTTATCGACTTTTCCTCCAGAACTTGTCCGAACCTTTTTTTTTTTTTTTTTAACAACTCAGCTATACTAACATCGTTTTTTTTTTAATTTTTATTAAGTTTTTCATATAAAATCCACACAACCCTCAACACAATCTAACTCAATCGCCCCCCCCCCCCCCTCTCACTTGTTGGCATAATATTCAGGTCACAAATGTATGAACAAATGGATCCCAAATGACTTCAAATTGGGGTAGTCTGTCTCTCTGTATAGCAGTCAATTTTTCCATCACATAAATGTTTTGCATCCGGGATCTCCATGCTTCTAAAGTGGGAATTTTTGTACCCTTCCATCCCAGAGCTCTTTCATATCACACAGCTATGAGACACAACCATATTCATTTCCCCTCCATTCCCTCCCATCCTATTCCCTGAACCACCAATAGGATATTAGTTATGCCCCATTCCACTGAATGCCACAGCATCTTTGCCACTTCTTGTAGCAGTAGCGTCCAGAAGTATGCAACATTGGGCAAAGCCACCACATATGGCAGTAATCCCCTTGCTCTGTATAGCCCCTCCAGCAGCTAATATTGCCCCTTCCCATCCTTCAGTGCAGGTGCACCGGAATGAGATAACTACAAAGTGATCTTTAGATGGTATTTTCTAGGTAACCCACAGCTACCAATTCCCCACCCAAACTCAGCAATATATCGTCTGCAAATAGCGATATCTTATATTGCTCCCCCTTTCCTCTCAAGCCCTTCTGGATCCTTTTCAGTCTGGCTTTCGTCCCTTGCATTCTACTGAAACGGCACTTGCCAAAATCTCCAGTGACTTGTTGCTGGCTAAATCTAAGGGTCTGTACTCTATCCTTATCCTTCTTGACCTTTCTGCTGCTTTTGATACTGTTGACCACCATCTTTTCCTTGACACATTATCCTCACTTGGTTTTAAGGGCTCTGTGCTGTCCTGGTTCTCTTCTTATCTCTCCCATCACTCTTTCAGAGTTTGTTCTGGTGGCTCCTCCTCTACTGCTATCCCACTCTCAGTTGGTGTACCCCAAGAGTCTATTCTGGGTCCTCTCCATTTCTCTCTCTACACCCAATCCCTTGGTGCTCTCATCTCCTCCCATGAATTTCAGTATCATTTTTATGCTGATGATTCTCAGATCTATCTTTCTACACCTGATATTTCTCTGACACTCCAGGCCCATATCTCTGACAGTCCCTCTGACATTGCCACCTGGATGTCTCACCGCTGTTTGAAACTAAAACATGGACAAAACCAAACTTCTTTATTTCCCCTCTAAACCTTCCTCGCCCCTTCCTCCTTTTTCTCTCTCTCTGTTGATGACACCCTTCTACTTCCTGTTTCCTCAGACCGCAACCTTGGGGTCATCTGACTCCTCCCTCTCCTTTCCCACACATCCAACAAATAGCTAAAGCCTGTCATTTCTTGCGCTATAACTAACAAAATGTGCCCCTTCCTCTCTGAACACACTACTAAAACACTTGTCCACTCTCTAATTACTTCCCATCTTGACTATGGCAACCTCCTTCTTGCTTGTCTCCCTCCGAGTCATCTCTCTCCCCTTCAATCTATTCAGAACTCCGCTGCGTGACTAATCTTTTACCAGCCACAATATACTCATATAACCCCTCTTCTCAGTTCACTTCATTGGCTTCCCTTCCGTATCCAATTCAAGCTCTTCCTTCTGACCTTTAAATGCATTCATTCATTCTTCTGCTCCTCGCTACCTTTCCTCTCTCTTCTACCCCTACTCCCTTCCTTGTGAACTCCACTCTTCTACTGGCTTGCTCCTCTTTTTGCCCTTTTCTTCCACTGTTAACTCCAGACTTTGGTCCTTTCACCTTGCTGCTCCTTATGCCTGGAACAAACTTCCTGACACTGTATGTCAGGCTTTATTCTCTGCCCCTTTTCAAATCTATGCTAAAGGCTCATTTCTTTGAGGCTGCTTTTGGATCCTGATCCCTTGTTTCCTCTGTCTCCTTATCCTTCCCTATTCTAACCTTATCTTTTGTCTTGTCTATCTTGATTAGATCGTAAGCTCTGAGATAAAAGGGGCTGTCTCCATCTGTGTGTGTACAGCGCTGTGTATGGCTTCTACCACTTTAGATGTGTAGTAGTAGTAGTAGTAATGTATATTATCTTGCATACTTATGCGTTCCACAAAGGGCTCCAAGAAAATAGCAAATAAAAAGGGGCAAGAGAGGGCATCTCTGTCTTTTTCCCCTTTATAATTAAAAGAACCTCTGAACATAGCCCATTTACTTTTACTGCGGCTACCGGGCAAGCATACAAAGCCTTAATGCCATATAGTGAGGCCCAAACCTCAACTTCTCCATAGCAGCCCATAAAAATTCTCAACTCAAACAGTCAAATGCTTTTTCAGCATCACCTGCTAAAACTATTGCTGGCTCTTGGGTATGCTGTATCCACTGCATTAAATTTACCACCTTCTTTATATTATCTCCCTCCTGTATAAATCCCGTTTGGTCCAAGTTAATCAACCCCAGCATATAAGCCCCTAGGCAGGAAGCTAAAAATTTTGCTAGAACTTTGGCATCGAGATTAATTAAAGATATCAATCGAAAGGAAGAGCAAAACGAAGCATCTTTCTCAGGATTAGGGAGGATGCTTATGCCCACCTGCTCCAGTGTGCCTGGCAAGGTGCCCCCCCTCTCTTACCTCATTAAAAAGCCACACCATCCATTGAGCCAACAGGTCTTTATAAATCTTGTATACCCGTGCCATGATTCCATCTAACTCAGGGGCTTTTCTCGATTGCTAATGACCCAATGGCTCTATCTACCTCATTTGGTGTTAGAGGTTGCTCCAACCATTCCCATGTTATATCTGAGAGTTTGGGCAGGGCTACTCAGCCCAAGTAGTCTGAGATTTCTTGGATAGTTGTCCGTTTCCTTTTGATACAACTCTTTATAAAAAGCTCTGAATTCAGAGCGCAAAGCATCATCGCCCCATACCCAGTCGCCTGCTGCTGAGAAAAGTTTGGTGACCACATAGTGTGCTTGATGGCTCCTTGCTGGCAACTTCCCTGGCCGATTCCCATTCTCATAATACCACTGTCTGGCACGCTGGAGCCAAAATGCCAGGGATTCCAACTGCATCTCCCGCACTCACATTCTTGCTATCTCCAGTGCCTGTTGGGAAGCCTGTCTCCCCTCCGGCCATGTGCACCTCCAACTCCTTCAAGTGGGCATATGCTTTATCCAATTCCCATTTTTTCTTTTTAAACAATCCCCAACCTATAAATCTCCCTCTAAGGTGTGCTTTAAAGGCATCCCAGACCACAGCAAGTTCTGTTTCACCGTCTAAATTGCTATAAAAAAATTCCCTTATATCCTTGTGGAGCTCTTCTATCTGTGATCCTTTAAAAGGGTGCCATTTGTTCTCCAATAACGAGTTCCCAGTTGTGAACCCCATCCTACCAGTTCCGCCCACACCAATCCATGGTCTGTCCAGGTAATAGGCTCATAATCATACTTTGACCCTACTCAGATATTTTCCTACATCGCACAGCAATAATTCCACCCTGAACAGCTAACTTAATTCAGTCATTCATTCTCAAATGTAAATAATCAAATTCTATTGTCTATGTATATAGTTCTAGGTTACGGCATGCTTTACTGCCGCAGTTCTAATTTTTTTTGTTTCTGATATTTAATTTGGGTTAAATGCTAAAAATGTTCTGCAAATGTTATATGTAAAAATAATAGTTCACTATTATTAAGTTTTATGTTCTTTGTAAACCGCCACTGATCTCTGGAAGAGGCGGTATAGAAAAATGTATAAATAAATAAAAATAATAAATAAATAATCCACTCCAGTCAGGGCTTGTACCAAATGGGAGCTCATTAAAATCATATCTATTCGAGAGAATATATTATGTGGTATAGAGTAAAATCAGTAAACCCTGCTCTTGGGGTATTTCTCTCAATGACGATCAAGTAGTTGCCAGAACCCCATCAACTCAGCCAGACATTTATGTTCTTCCCTCCTTCTCCCCTTCCCCTAGAATGATCCAGAATTGGGTTGACAATGGTATTAAAGTCTCCAGCCACTACTACTGAACCTCCTAAACATCCCGATAGCTTGGTCTGCAATCATGAGAAGAACTGGCCCTGTCCTTGGTTTGGTGTATAAATGCAAATGAGTGTTATCAGTTTCCCCCAAGATGTTCCACTTTATGGCTACATAACAACCCTCCTGGTCTTTCTTTACAGTTTTCTCCTCCCACAGTACAGAATTCCACAATAGCATAGCTACTCCCCCGCACTTCCCATCTCCACTTGGTGAGGCACAGTATCTCTGGTGATAGTATACATGGAACAGGCGGCCTTGGTCTCTGGCCCTCAAATGAGTCTCCTGTACACATGCCACAGATAGATTCAGCCTCTGTATTTCCTTGAATAATAGTTGTCATTTACGGGGCGTATTAAGCCCTTTCGTAGTGATGGAGCTGAATCAAACTCCTTATTAGAGTCGTTGCTTCTCCCCCTCCTCTGCCCCACTCACTATGCCAATTCCCTCAGTAACCCCACTCCCTCTCCCAACAGCAACTCCCCAGTTTGCTACCCCTACTCTCTGGGCAGCTACCCGGGACGTCACCCTGCTTGCGCTTCCACCCCCCCCCCCCGCCTCAATCTCTTCCCCTTCATGGTTATATCAAGCCCCCTCCTCCGCAAAAAAGAATAAGCTCCCCATTAATTCCTTGTGCCACCCTCCCCCCTCATAGCAAACTCCTCTTCCCACTGTCTACCTTTATACTCCCCTCAACCCTTCTGCCCTCCCGTCACACTCTCCGCCCCCCACTTCAACCCCACAACCTTTTCCCGTATACATCCCGCAATATACCCACTCACCAACCCCAGACCCATTTAAGAGTCTTTCCAGGGCCTCTTTAGATAGCTAGCCATAGTTAGTTCATGCCATACCAGATTGCATTAGGGCTTCAGTGGACTGGCCATGTTGCTGCTTCAATCTTTTGCCCATGTCGACTCTCCACCATGCAGTCTCCTTATGAGAGGGTGGTGGAGGCTCTTCTCCTAATTCTTCTACTCCAGCAACCCCCAAGTCCAGCAATGCAGCTGTGGCCTTGGCTCTTGTCTTGATTCTTATGGTGTGTCCATTTTTAGTGATCGCCAAGGTAAAAGGAAACCACCATTTATATTTAATTCCTGCACTCTGGAGCCTTTGAGTAACTCCGCGCAGTTCCACCTCCGGTGCAACATGGTTGTAGATAGATCGTCAGACATTGACTATCTGGGAGTCCCATGAGATAGAGCCTTGCTTGTGAGCCTTAGTCAAGATCTGTTTTAGATTGCATAGTTGTGAAAGCAAATGATAATGTCTCTTGGTAGGCTTGCTCGTATGGGTCCAAGCGCCCTGTGCACTCAATCATTATAGAGGGCTGCTCCGATTCCTCTCACAATGTAGCTACCACTGCCAGTATCACTTTATGGCACTCCTGATAGTCAGACCCTTCCGGGACTCCTCTGAAACTAAGATTATTCCATCAGCTTTGATTTTCGATATCTTTGAGTTGCTTGGGCCTGCTCTAGTACTGTCACTCGCTGATCTATGGCCTCACAGGCCGCTACCGGTTCCTCAAGTTGTTGCTCTTGCATCCTCTATATGCCTGCCAAACTCTGCCAATGCCAAGCAAATGTCTGTTGCCATCATAGCCACATCTCCCCTCAAGGGTTGCATTTTGGCTTTCATTTCTGCTATCCATTGGTGAAGCTCCCCAGCTTGTATGCCTATGGTTACTTGGGGCTCATTGAAGGGGTTCCCTTCACTTGTATCCATGGCAGTCTTTTGCCTCTGTGTATCAGTCAACGCCATCTTAGGGGGATCCTTCTTGGTATCATCGGAGCGGTCAAAGGTATAGCTTGCCATGTCCACCGCCTTCTTTTTGCCTGCCACTCTAACTCCAAGGTAGGGGACGTGTAATGATATTGTCACGGTTTACTAGCTTGCAGGAGGAACACTTTAGATTACTGAACAATGAGGACATTGGCAGAGCACCAAGCTTAAACCTCCATTCCCCTTGCTGACATCACCAGAAGCCCACACTAACAGCTTTTACTACAACCTCCAGTAACAAATTCCAGAGTTTGATTACTCGTTGAATGGCACATCACTGGTTTTATTTATTTTATTTATTTATTTATTTATTTAACACTTATTTATATACCGCATCTTCCAGCGATCAGTTGCGGTGTACAATTAACAACAATTAACAATGCAGAGCTTGTTTTACATAGAACAATTATAACTTTTTACATAAAACATCTTAACTTGTACAACAAAGGGTTTAAAGATTAAGCAGAATGATTCAGTAAATCAACTAACACAGTTTGTGTTACAATTTAAACAGAAGTACTGTCTCTAAAACAGTTGTAACTATATACAAGTGGGGTATCAATGCATAGGAATGGAATGATTATTCATTTAAGTTTGTACATATTGATTGTAGTAGGGAGTATAATCTTGATTTTGGGCAGGTTCATGTTTATCCTTTATCTAAGTTGAGTGGAGGGTTTTCTATGGTATTATAGTGTTTAGTGAATAGATAGGTTTTCAATTTTTTTCTGAATTCTATTATCTCTTAGTGATCGTAAGTCCTCTGGTAAAGAGTTCCAGACTGTTGGGGCTATGTGGGAAAAGGCTCTATTATTTGTTAATTTGTGAGTTCGTATATATTCTTTTGGCATCTTAAGTTTATTTGATTGTCCTTTTCTATGAGTGGGCTTAGGTGGTTCTTTGCTTATTAGGTTACAGAGTGTCTTCGGGGCCATGTCATTTAGGGCTTTGAATGTAGTTATTATTGTTTTGTATGTTATCCTGCTTTGTATTGGTAACCAGTGAAGGGATGCTAGTATCGGTGTAATGTGTTGGAGTGAATTTATCTTTAATATAATTCTAGCTGTGGCATTTTGCGCAAGTTGGATCCTTTTGATGTTTTGTTTTGAAATGCCTATAAGTATTAAGTTGGCGAAGTCGAAGTGTGGAGTTATGGTAGCCTGTATTATATTGATAAAATCTTGTATAAATACAAGGGGGCGTAATTGCTTGAGGATTTTGAGTTTGAAGTAGATTTTCTTTAATGTATTTCTAATGTGCGTTTCCATAGTAAGGTGTGTATCTAAAATGACACCTAGATATCTTATTTCATTTTTTATTTTAATTTCTTGGTTTTGTAGTGTTATGTGGGTTGGAGGAGTGAATGTTTGGTTTTTTGTTACGATTAGGACTTCGGTTTTAGCATGGTTTATGTGGAGGTTTTGGGTTTTTAGCCAGTATGTAATTTCATTGTAGCAGTCTGATAGAAGTTGAATCGGTAGGTTAGGAATCGTAAAAGGTATGTACATCATGATATCATCCGCATAAAGGTGATATTGGACTCCAAATTTTTTAAAGATATTGCAGACTGGTTTTATATAGATATTGAAAAGTAGGGCTGACAGTGCTGAACCTTGTGGTAAACCTATTTCTTGTTTGTATGTGTTGAATGTTTGATTGCCTGCTCTTACATTTTGTGTTCTGTTATGTAAATATGAAGTGAACCATTTATGTACGGTGGAGTTTATGCCTAACTCTTCTTAGGTTGTTGAGCAATATTGAGTGATGCACGCTATCAAAAGCTGCTGATATGTCAATGAAAAGGAGAATGTACGCCTGTTTGTGATTGTCAATTCCTTTTAGGAGTGTATCTATTAATACTGCTAGAAGCGTTTCTACTCCATGGCGGGGCCGGAAACCATATTGTTGTTCATCGAGTGGGTAAGATAAGTCTATGAATTCCTGTGTCTGTAGTTGCACTACCTTTTCAATTACTTTGGCCAAGAATGGTATGCTAGAAATGGGCCTATATGATGTTGGCAATGTTTTATCTAGTTTGCAGTTCTTTAAAATTGGACGTATTTGTGCATGTTTGAGCGGGGATGGAAGGTATCCTTGAGTGAGTGAGAGGTTTACTATTGGGAGAATATAGGATAGTAGAGTTGGTAGTGTGTTTTTTATCCATGATATTGGGCATGGATCTAAGTATGAAGTTGTGGTATTTAGGCTGGAGATGATTGTTTTTAATGACGCTTTTGAAATGGGGTAAAATTCTGACCATTCATCAACAGGTTGATAAGTGATGTTAATATTTTCTGAGGGCATGGCAGGTTTCTTAGATTTGTTTTGATAATGGTTAGCTAGGGTTTGAACTGAGATGTCTGTGATTTCGTTGCTAGAAGTTTGCTCGTTATTAGTTAATTTTCTGACTATGGAAAATAGCTCTCTCGGTCTATTGTATGATTTTGTTAAGATTGTTGCGTAATAGTTTTTCTTTGTGCTGTCAATTGTTTCCTTGTAATTTGTTAGATAGTTACTGTATATTTCCTTGTGTACAGACAGCTTGGTTTTTCTCCATTTCGTTTCAAGTTTTCTTAGTTCTTTTTTCATTTGTCTTAGAGTGCTATTAAACCATGGTGAGCTATTTGTTTTGGTGTATCTGGTCATTTTATTTGGTTGTTTATTTATAGCTGCATTATTGATAGTATCATTCCAGTTGTTAACAGCATCATCCAAATTAGTTGTTGATAAGAAGTAGGGGATTGTTGAGTCAAGGAAGTCTGTTTCATTAAATTTTTGAATTTTGAAGTAGGGGTGCTTCTTATGTAATTATTGCTGCTGGGGATGGGATATGAGAGATTTATTTTGATGATAAAATGATCAGACCAAGGTGTCTCTGTGCATTCAGTGGAATTTGAGTTAACTAGCTTGAAGAGTATCTCAGGGAGAAGAACCAAATCTAATGTTCCTCCTTTGATATGTGTTGCAGTTTTAATTATTTGATGGTTACATCCCTCTCCTCAGAGTAAGGTCCATTTACCTGCACCCTTTGTCGCTGCCCACTCAACCAGTTTCTAAGCCAGTCACTTAATTTAGGGTTTATTCCTAGGATGCTTAATTTATTTATAAGTTGTCTGTGTGGAACAGTGTCAAAAGCTTTACTGAAATCTAAGTACACCACATCTAGGGCTCTCCCAAAGTCCAACTCTCTGGTCACCCAGTCAAAGAAATTAAATTAGTCTGATAAGACCTGCCTCTAATAAAACCATGCTGCCTTGGATCCTACAACCCATTGGACTCCAGAAACCTCACTATCCTCTGATTTAGCAGCATCTTCATTAATTTACTCACTACAGAGGTCTGACCAACCTATCTGTAGTTCTCAATTTTATCCTTACTTCTGATTTTGTGTAAAGGGACTACATGCGCCTTTCTCCAGTCCTCAGGAAACCACTCCAGACTCTAAAGAAGCATTGAAAAAGTAGACAATGGAGTCGCTTGAACTTCCCCAAGTTCCTTCAATAGTCTGGGATGTATCCCATCTGGCCCCGTCACTTTGTCTACTTTTAGTTTATTTAGTTCCTCATGATCATAGTTTTCTGAAAATCATTCAAGATTCCCTTTGCCACTGTTCCTAGTTGTGCATGTTTTCCAAGGTCCTGTTCCTGGCCCTTTATTTGTGAACAGAGAACAAAAATATTCGATAAGCAATTCTGCTTTATCCTCATCAGCTTTTACATATTCCTCACCTTCACCGTTGAGTTTGACAATACCACTTTTGCACTCCCTCCTCTAACATATCTGAAAAATGTCTTGTCCCCCCATTTTAATGCATTGGCCATTTTTTCTTCCATTTGTATATCTTTGCTTTCCTGACTACTTTCCTAGCTTCCCTAAGTTTTACCAAATATTGATATTTGTCTTCCTTTTTATGTAATCTCTTGTATTTTATGAAGACCACCCTCTTTTTCTTCACCTTTCCAGCTACTTCTTTTAAAAACCATAGCAGCCTACTTTAACTTTTAAAAGTATTAACTTTCCTAACAGGAAGGTTTGTTGCCCTTAAAATAATCCCTTTCAGTTTTGCCCAATGCTTTACTACATCCCCCAGCTATTCCCATCCTGCTAGCGAATCTTTGAGGTATTGTCCTATCTTGGCAAAAGAGTTTTCCTACAGTCTAGGACCCTCACTTTTGAATGGACTATCAACCCTAGTCCTAATACTGACCCACACCATCTGGATGTGAGATAATCTCCCACTATAACATCAGAAACTCTTTCACCATTAGTAAGCACCAAGTGCAGTATGGCCCCTTCATGTGTGGGTTATGTTACCAGCTGCTGGAATAGTTCTTCCTGTAGAGAATCCAGGATCTCCTTACTTCTAGATGACACCACAGCAAGGATGGCCAATCGGCATACAGAAATTACCTATCATAGCACGGAGTGGAGCAGCCCCCTAGTGGTTAGAGCACTGGCTTAGTAACCAAGAGACAGGGGTTTGATTCCCACATGCTCTCCTTGGGGGCCTTGGACAAGTCACTTTGTGCATGGCCACGAAAACCCTGGAGCTGCTGGGTCTCTGGGAGTCAACAATGACTTCAAAGGCACATATTCAGGCCGATGCAGAAAGCTGGTGCTGAAGTCACGCTATATCAACTCTGTATGCCTCTCTGCATCGCACCAATAGCACATGATTTTAGTGTGGGCATGCAGAAAGGGGTCCATATGCAAATTAGCCATGTGTTAACCACACATTAAACTTGGCACAAATGACAGTGTTAAACTGGGATAGCAAGCCAAATACAGAAGTTGGCACAAGTCTGGCATGCCCTGCCAGAGAAACGGGCACCATGTGGCTAATCTGCATATATGCCCCAACAGTATTTTGATGTCATCGAGGACTTTCCCCCGATGCCTGGATCATCTGAAACATCAAAATACTGTCGGGGGCCAGTGCCCCTGACAGAAAGCAAATCCCTGGTGGCCCCACAGCCCTGAACCCCCCCCCACCCAACTAAAATAAATGCATGGTGGCCCGGCAGCCCCCTCCCCTTCCTCCCTCCTGGTACCTTCACAAAGAAGCGGGAGCGCTACCCATGAGCTCCCAGTCCTGCGCTGCCATTTTGAAAAATGGCAGTGCCTGGCCCCATTAGGTGCCTGCCCCAACGCCGAAGGCACCAGCATCGATGCCCTCGGTTCCGAGCGGGAGGTCGAGGGAGACCTTGACCGAGGACAACTTTGAGCCTTCATGGTCTCGAGTATCTGTTCGGTCTCCGGGGTCGACGTCGATGTCCCGGTGGTCGGGGCAGATGCACCAACGAGGCTGGCCATCAGTACCCGCTGCTGCTCCATGAAGGCAGACAGGCAATCTGCACTCCAAGGCTGTCAGCCTGAGTCCAAGCTTAGGAGACTCAGCAGCCACTGACTCGGGCCCCGGCGACATCAGCTCCCTCGGAGAAGAGTCCACGAGGACTACAGGACTTACGTGTCCGATGGTCTCCGGCTCTACACGAGGTACTTTGGACGGCCTCTCCTGCTCCAAAGGCCCGGGACGGCGGTCGGGGGTCTTAGACCTGGCCCTCGAGGAACCAGGGACCTCTTCTGACGCCGCCCTCACGAGCCGTTTCTTCCTCTTGCGCTCCCAGTCGGGGACCCCCTGTCCGAGGAACCCCAGCGATGCTCGGGATCAGACTCCCAAGACGTCGAGGCCTCAGACAAGGTCTGGGCCCGGCTGGAGGCAGAATCCGAAAAAATCCTTTCCTTCTGGTGCTGACGGCTTCAAAGTGCCTTGGTGGACATTTTGCCACACGGGCCACAGATCATGGGATCATGATCTGGGCCGAGGCACCGAAGGCAGCAGTCATGTGTGTCGGTGAGAGACATTAGTTTCTTTTTTTTTTTTTTAAACTTTTATTTTCATTTTGCAACAAACAAAAGAAACAACACACCAAAGGAGACAAAACAAGTATACAATAAAGAAAAGTAAACCCAATTACCCCCCACCCCCACGCTTCTTCTCTAGCTGAGTATGTCAGCATGTGAGCGCTTCCAAACAACAGTGATTATACATCAAAACAATCAAAAGAGGATCTGCGATACAGAATAATCATGGGACAAAGATATATACAAATTTAGACAGTCAGATGAGAGCATTGAGCAGAATGTACATAGTCATTGAGCATCTTCCATTTAGACCGATGATGAGGAGTCTGAAAGGGGGAAGCAAACATACGAGGTATTTGTTCATATTTACTGTAGAGACAGACATGATTCCACCATTCATTGGGGCTCAGCTGAGAGCTATTTTTCCAGTATTTCGTAATTAGGGAAATAGCAATGCCAAGCATAAAGTCCAAAAGGAAGTAAGCCGTTTTTGGAAGAGAGGGGATCCCCGCAGCTGAGCGAAGTCCCACTATCCTCCAAGAAAGGGGCTCTTGAAAGTGCAAAATAGACTGGATACGACCCCAGACCCGACGCCAGTAATACTGTAGTGCGGGGCATTCATACATAACGTGAGGTAGTGAACCAATGGCCGCATGGCATGTCCAACAACTATTGCCCTGAGTAGTGTTCCATTTGGCTAATCTGTCAGGAGTGTAAAAACACCGGTGGGCTAGAAAGAAGAGTGTCTGAGTGAGTGAGGCGGATCGGGAGACCCGTGTTACTCTACTCCAGACAAGGCTCCATTGCTCTGGGGTCAAAGTCACATGCAATTCTCTCTCCCATGCTTTCTGCGCTATAGGGGTATCTCTAATTATAGCATTACATAAGGTTTTGTAAAAATTGGATGCTACACCCGATGAACTACCGATAGATCGGATAGTCTCCAACCAACCTTGTGTAGGGGAGGCCGATGGCGGGAGCACCTTAGCACTCCGAAGGCAATGCTGAAGTTGCACCAACTGAAAATAGTGTTTCGCTGGGAGACCAAATTCAATTTGCAATTCACTAAAAGTTTTCCAGCGACCTTCATGGAACAACTGACTAGGAATCCAAATGCCCCTAGTGTACCAGGGGCTCCACGCCATCGGCTTATTTTGTATTCGAAATCGAGGGTTATACCAAAGTGGGAGCTTGTCTAACGGACAGAGTCGGGAGTCTAAAGAGTGCATAAGAGTATTAAAGGCACCTAAGGTGTCTAAAAGCATTGGTGGAAAGTGGGAGTCTGATGGGAGAGTCATACCAGGGAGAAAAGTAAGAGGAATCTGTTTGCAAAGGTCCTCTTCTATGTCTAGCCACACAGGTCTACTCGGTACTGGATCTTCCAGCCAGCGAGCGCCTTGTTTGAGAAGAAAAGATTGATGATACTTCAAGAAATCAGGGAATCTGACACCCCCATTTTCCTTATCTGCTTGCAGCTTATGTTTCGCTATCCTAGGTGTCTTGTTTTGCCACAAGTATCTAGTCAGAAGGCCCTCTATATCTTTATATATACGTCGAGGGAAGAGACAGGGCAACATTTCTAAGATATAATTCACTTTCGGAACAATCATCATTTTTATGGTTTCTAAGCGACCCCACCAGGTAAGTGTTAAAGGAGTCCAGCGGTGAGTAAGCGCCCGGACTTTAGAGGTTAAGTCTTTGGCATTGAAGGAGATAGTGTCTTCCAAAGGAGAACAATAGTGAACCCCAAGGTATTTGACCATGCGAGGTTGCCATAAAAAGGGGAAGGGTTGCATATCTGCCTGATGAAGCAAAGGATTTAATGGAAAGGCTACCGACTTGGTCCAATTTATCTTATAACCGGACAGTTGTGAGTATTTACCAATTTGCTCTAGGACAGCCGGTACTGAGTCTATAGAGACAAAAAGCATAAGGTCATCAGCATACGCTGAAATTTTGATTTCCCTATGGGTGAAGGGGACTCCATGAATCTCCTCCGATTGCCGGATTAGTAAAGCCAAGGGTTCAAGTGCAAGATCGAAGAGAAGTGGAGACAGTGGGCATCCCTGGCGAGTGCCGCGTTGAAGGGGAAAAGGCTGAGACTTTAAAGCATTGGCACATATACTGGCTGTAGGCTGTGCGTACATGGTGCGAAGACAACGGAGAAAACCTTCCCCGAATCCGTACCAGCGGAGGACTGCAAACAGGAAGGGCCACTCTAAGCGATCAAAGGCCTTCTCAGCATCAAGTGAGAGGCCAACAAATGGGCGATCAAGATTAACTGCGGTAGTCAGTACATGGCATAGAGTCCGAGCATTGTCGGCAGTTGATCTACCAGGAATGAAACCGCATTGATCTGGGTGTATTAAGGTAGGCATCCTATCCGAGAGCCGGGTAGAGAGAATGGTGGCAAATATTTTATAGTCCGCGTTTAGGAGGGAGATTGGACGATAATTAGCTGTTAGTTGCGGGTCTCTCCCCTCTTTCTCAAAAACTACTACATTTGCCATGGAAAAGGACCCAGAAGGAGAACCCTCCTCGGCCAGAGCAGAAAAATAAATTTTCAAAACTGGAGCTAAGTCAGCGTGAAAAGTTTTGTAGAATTCAGCAGGGAGACCGTCTGGGCCTGCGGCTCGACCTGAGGCACATTTCTTGATAGCAGAATGAATTTCTGAGACAGTAAATGGTGTGTCCAAGGCCACTCTATCTTCATCAGATAGGGTCGGTCTTTGTACCCCTGAAAGTAAGCGTTCAAATACATCTGGCTCAAAATCACATTCAGATTGATAAAGCCGAGTATAAAAATCACGAAAGAGTTCTAAGATTTCGGTATCTTTAGTGACCAAGCCCCCCCCCGACGGATTACGGAGGGCGGTAACACGCTTGGCTTCTTTTTGACCTTTTAGGGCATTTGCTAATAATTTGCCAGCACGATTATTTTCCCGATAATATAGCCCTTGTTGTGATTCGATATTTTTAACAGCAGCAGTGTACAAAAGCTGATTGTATTGAAAACGCAAGCGTTGTAAACGGAGTAAAATACATGGGTCTGTACGGGACGTGAGGAGACGCTCCCCAGCTTGTATCTGCTGCTCTAGAGTCAGTAAATGCTGCTTTCTTTGTTTCCCCTGCCGAATTTGATAGCTAGTTATAGTGGCGCGGATAGATGCTTTAAAACCCTCCCACCAAGCCCAGCTCGCTGTGTCATGGGGTGAGTTAAAATGAAAATAATCTTGGATAGCGGCCTTTATATCAACCTGAAAATCTTTTTGACCCAGTAGGGATCTATCAAAAAACCAAGCTCGGGGAGAATCGTCCCGCGCAGTGACACGTAATGATAAAGATATGGCAGCATGATCTGAAATATGGAGAGGATGAGTCCTAGTCGTGTCTACTTGAGAAATCAGTGCTTTGGAAATGAGAAAGAAATCTATTCTAGATTGGGAGTGATGGGGGGCAGAAAAGAAAGTGAACTCTAAGTCGGAGGGGTGAAGTAGCCTCCATATATCTACCAGCGCAAGATCTTGCATCAGAGCTGTAAGGGTAGCAAGACTCTTGGGTGGACTACTCGTTCTAGGCGGCTGTCTATCTATCAGAGGGTCTAACACTTGATTAAAATCACCACCAAGTATTAATGGAGTATTGGCAGAGGCCTGTGCCAACTGCGCAATACTTGCATAGTAAGCAGGGTTGTCCACATTCGGGGCATAAATGCATATACATGTAAATTCACTATCTCCAACCTTAAGATGTACGCGGGCCCATCTACCCTCCTTGTCAGCGCTAGTATCAATTACAGTAGCTTGCAAAGATTTCTTAACCAGAATGGCTACCCCGCACCGTTTGGAAACGGCGGGAGAATAGGCAGCCACCATGTAAGGCTTAACATTGAGTTTCAGTGTTTCAGCAGAGTTTAAGTGCGTTTCCTGAAGAAACGCTAAATCAGCATGCTCATGGCTAAGATAGCTAAGGATTTTCTTTCTCTTGATTGGACTATTAATGCCCTTTACGTTGAGTGATAAGATTTTACATAAAGCCATTCAGACAAGTTAAAAATTCTGAGCATGATAGCGCACATAATTTCACAATGTCCCTCATATTGACTGTATCTGGCTGTACATATGGCATAAAAGAAAATAAGCTTAGATAATACAATGAAGCGCCCCACATGAAAAAAGAAAAACCGCAGCGCGGTAGAGAAGAAGCAGAACCCCAAAAATTACTGGCGACCATGTGTCTGCGGGGAGAAGCCCCAGAGAAGGCCGAAAATGAAAAAATACATAACCTGTAGGACTGTGCGTGCTCCGAATCCGACCGAGGCACACATCATGGAGGGATAGGAGACCACATAACAAAAGTCATAGAAAGAAAGAAAGAAAGTCCAGGCAGTCTCTGTACTGAACTATGACCGCCGCATCGGGCCCTTCAAAATGGCGGACAGAGCCGGCAAATAAAAGTCCAAGTCGTTGGATTAGCGCATCTGCTCTGCTTCTTTGGAGTCTAAAAATGTTGATAGTAGATCAGGATCTTCGAATGTCCTGGTTTGGTTGTGGAGAGTCACTCGGAGCTTCGCGGGATACAACAGGCCAAAGCGAGCCTGTAGCTGTTGAAGTCGAGGGCGAAAAGCAAGGAGTTTCTTCCGTCGGTCGACTGTAGGCTTTGCCAGATCAGGGAAGAAGGAGACTTTGTGACCTTCAAATTCCAAATGATGGTTAGCCCGGGCAGCATTTAAAATTTGTTCCACTTGTTGATATCGTAGCAAGCGAAAGATAATAGGCCGGGGGGTCGTTCGGTTGAGCGCCATGTGGGTAGGAACACGGTGTGCTCGATCGATTTCCAGTTCTTTATGAAAGGTGATCTTCAGCAAGGAGGGAAGAGTTTTGAGCAGGAATTCTCTCATATCTCCCGCTTCCACCCCCTCCGGTATTCCAATGAGCCTCACATTGTTGCGACGGGCTCGATTATTGCTATCTTCTAACTCCTTTTGAAGATTCTGTATCTGGCGCTCAGCCTTGTCCAGTGTGCCCAAGCGCACCGCGTGCGAGTCGAGGACCCCCGCCATATTGTCCTGCCGTAATGAGAGACCTTCAAGTCGGTCCTGGAGCACTCCAAAGTCTTCTCGCATGGCTCTAAGCGCTTCTCCATTGGACTGCACCAATTCCTTCACGCCGCGTATTTCCTCTAAAATCTCCAGGTGCATTTCGGGGTTCTCCCGAAATGGAACCATCTTCTGTGGGGAGGACACCTCTGTTTTGGAGCGTTTTCCGTGAGAAGAAGAAGGAGACCCGAAGTCCAAGCGCGCTGGTTTATGGGCCGCCATCCCCCCCGAGGTACCCCGGTCAGCCCGGAGCGAAATAGTAAGTTTGTATAGGTATTATGTCAGGATTCTAAGTAGGCCTCTCGGGAGCTTCAGCGCGAAGCGTCTTACCCGCTGGACATCAGGCTCCGCCCCCCGAGACATTAGTTTCTTACACCGATCACACTTCTTGAAACCACTGGAAGCCATCGGGGAAAAAAGGGCCCCCGCGAGGCCAAAAGACCGGCCTTCCAGGGAAAACCAGAAAAAAAGAGCGCGAACGCCAGCCACGAAGGGCAAAAAACGAAAAATAGAAAACAGGCTCGATACCGGTGTACCGAACCTGGCGGGAAGGGGAACCGGCTTCGAACTCGGAGAAAAAGGCGAAGAAATCGTCGAAAAAACGTCAACTTTTCCGGGTGACTCGGACAGACGTCCGATGGGCTCCACGGAAAAAGAGAGACTGAGCAAGATGGCACCTTTAGGTGGGAAGGGGACCGCGCATTCGTGCAGTATTCCCAAAGGCTTTCTTAGAAAGCTGGGGAAATGCTCCGCACGGGGGCTCCATCGGCGCCAATGTCACCCATAAGTGAGGGCTGACTTCCTGCTTGGTCCTGGAGAATATGTAGTATCTTTTACCTGAAGTAAGATTTCCTGTACATAGGAATCCCTGTCTTGTATTACCAGTGCTCCTCCTTTGTCAGCTGGCTTAATGACTGACTATCTCATAATTATTTTTGAGTTGTAGCAAAGCTGATCTTTCCTCTCCACTAAGATTGAAATATGTACCTGGCTTTTTCTTATCATACAATTTCTGTATTTCATGAAACACTGAACTTTTTTTTTCCTTTTTTCCTTAAAGGTACGGCACCTTTAGTATTTTAAAGAAGGGAGAACCTGATTATCTCTCACAATAAGATAGTGGGCTGTCTGGTTGGGGAGAAAGAGACCCTGGACCACCAGGTACTTTTAACCCCAGGCTTCATCTAACCTACTCAAGGGTCTTGGTGAGTCTAAGGCAGCCCCTGTACCACTGCCAGCCCTCACTTATGCACATAAAACATAAAGTGGTACCCAGCTCCGATATGCAGCTAGTCTGTGTCTGCCAATCTCCTGCTGCTTGCTCCTAATTCTCTCCTTGTCTTTTCCCCCCCTCTCTATTATCCTTTTTTTATAATTTTTTTTGTAGGCCAAAGTCCTTTCAGTGGAGTCCACCATGCAAAACCTCTTCACCAGCTGCTGGGAACTGAGATACTGATTCCTGGCGCTGAAGAGGGAGCTCTTGTACTGTGACATCAAAAGTCTGACATGCTCAGTTCTCAGCTGCTGGTGGAGGGAGATAACCCACATGTACTGGACTGGACTGGAGGGATGATAAGGAATAAAATCTTTTTCAAGTATATTCATAGCAAAAGACCTGTGAGGGAGTCAGATGGAGGAGGGGTAAAAAGGTATACATAGAGAGCAAGGAAATAACAGAGCGACTGAATATAATTTTTGCTTCAGTCTTTACGGAAGATGATGTACGAAACTTACCCATGCTAGAAATGATATTTAAAGGTGATATATTGGAGGAATCTAAACAAATCTCGATAAACTGGGAAAACTTGATACGGCTAATTGATAAACTAAAGATCAGCAAATCATCTCGACCAGATGGCATATAACTCAGGGTGCTGAAAGAAATGAAATATGAGATTGTAGAACTACCATTAGTAATCTGTGTAGTACCAGAAGACTGGAGAGTGGCCAGTAAAATGCCAATTTTTAAAGAGTTCAAGGTGATCAGGGTAACAGACCAGCGAGTCCGATATCAGTATCCAGCAAAATGGTAGAAACCATTATAAAATCAAAATTACTGAATATGTAAATAGCCATGGTTTAATGGCAGAAAGCCAACATGGATTTAGCCAAGGAAAGATCTTGTCTCATCAATCTCTGATATTTGTTTGAAAGTGTAAATAAACAGATAGTTAAAGGTAAGCCGGTTGATAGAGTGCAACTTGATTTTCAGAAAGCCTTTGAGAAAGTCCCTCATGAGAGACTCTTGGTGAAATTAAAAAGGCCATGGGATAAGGAAGTAATGAATTATCGTGGATTAGGAATTGGTTGAAAGATAGAAAACAGAGTAAGGCTAAATGGCCAGTTTTCTCAATGGAGAAAGGTGAATAGCGGAGTACCCCAGGGAGCTGTGTTGGGCCTGTTACTTTTTAACATATTTATAAATGACCTGGAAATGGGAACAAGAGAGGTGATCAAATCTGCAGATGGCACCGAATTATTCTAAGTTGTTAAAACACAAGAGCATTGTAAAAAATTGCAAGAGTATCTTGATAAATTGGTAGACTGGGTATCCAAACGGCAGATTACATTTAATGGGGAGAAGTGCAAAGTTGTGTATCTTGGAAAGTACAATCCAAACTATGGATACACAATGCATGGTTCCATATTAGGAAAATCCTTGCCAAAGATGAAGGCTATGGTGAGCATGTTGATGGACCCCCACTGTGGCAGGAGATAAACCACAGAAATTAATGAAAAAGTTAAAGAGGATTAACTATGGTTAAGTGGACTTAAGCAAATAAAGAGATAATGTGCTGCTATTTTTAAGCTACAAACCCTATAATTACATCACAAGGGTATACAAAAAGAATTCGCTAGAGCAGTGGTTCTCAACCTTTTTTTGTACCGTGACCCCTTTTACCATTGGTCTATTTGTGGTGACCCCCAATGAAAAAATCAAATGCGTCTCTCTTCCTTTACCATTAACGCATTGTCGCTGTAATCATTTGTTGAATTATTAATATATTATAGGCCCTGGCAATATGTTTTTATTTTAAAAATTTACTTATTTAAACCACAATAAATAATCACAAGTAACAACATTTGATTTCAAAATTGATGATGATTTTGTAGTCAAATCACTAATATGAAATAAAATTATTTTCTTCTACCTTTGTTGTCTGACCAATTTATTCTCTGATCATACTGGTCCCGATCTGAGACTTCTGCTTTCCTGTCTTCTCTTAGCTCTCTTTCTGTGGTCTATGGTCCATCTGCCATTTCTTATCTCTTCTTTTGTTTTCTTCACGTCTTTCCATCAGCCTATTTCCAGTCCCAGTAACCCTCCCCAGTATCAGCCCCTTTCCAGTCCTCACTCTCAGTACCTTCCAATGTCAACTTGCATTCCCATGACTGCCACTGGTGTCCATTCCCTTCCAGTCCCCCTCCTTCCCCACTGACAGTCCCTTCTAGTACAAATACCATGGAAGCCCCTCTCAGATCCACTCCCTTCCAGTTCCATTCTCCCATCCCCTCGTATCAGCCCATTTGTAGCCTTAGCCCCGTTTTCTTCCAGGGCCAGCAGCTCTATCCTCCCCTCCCCACAATCAGCCCATTCCCAGTAGAAGCCCCCCCAATCAGCTCGCTTCCAGTGCTAGTCCCCCCTCAACCCCATTACCAGTGCTAGCCTCCCCAAATCAGCCCAATACCAGTCCTATCCCCCCATCAGCCCATTTCCAATCCTAGCCCCCCATCAGTCCACTACCAGTCCTACCCCCCTATCAGCACATTACCAGTCCCAACCCCCCATTGATCAATCCATTCCCAGTCCTAGCCTTCCCTAATCAACCTATTACCAGTCCTAGCCCACCCCACATCTACCCATTATAATCCTAACCCGAACTGTCTCTCCCCTCTGTCCAGCATTTATCCCCCGTCTGTCCAGTATGTCCCACTGTCTCTTCCCTTTGTCCATGTCAGCACCCCTCCCTCCATATAGGTCAGCCACCCCTCCCTCCCTCTCTCCCTATCAGTCCCCCCTCTGTCCATGTCAGCCCACCTCCCTCCCTCCATCAATGTCAGCCCTCCCCTCCCTCCCTCCATGTCAGCCCCATTGCAGATTCCCTGCCCCCTCCTTTCCTCTCCCTGTCTGCCTGTTGCTGCCCTGCTGTTCTTCTACAGCCGCGGCTCCCTGTCTCTTAAGGAACCGCGGCTGCGCCTGTAAAACCATTGCGGAGCCTTCCTGTCTCGACGGGCTCTGTGCAGCATTGTCCCGCCTCCAAAGGAAGTGGTAAACAACTTCCTTTGGAGGCGGGACAATGCTACACAGAGCCTGTCAAGAGATGGGAAGGTTCCGCAATGGTTTTACTGGCATAGACGCGGTTCCCTAAGAGGCAGGAAGCCATGGCTGCATTAGAAGGGACTGGGAGGCGGTGAGTTTGCCGCTGCCGAGAAGCGGACTCGGCAGCGGCAGCAACTTGCGCGTTTTTGTGTTTTTTTTTGTTTTTTGTTTTTTTTTTATACAGCAGAGTGAGGCGACCCCCGCTATATCCTGAGGTGACCCCCATGGGGGTCGCGACCCACAGGTTGAGAACCGCTGCGCTAGAGGGAAGCTCTCTTTGCCACAATGCAAGTACTATACCAAGTAGTAGCAATACATTTGAGAAACTGAGATCATACTCAACATACCCTGGCTTAGAAGTGAAGTTCATGACTCTCATGGAATGCACAAAACTCACCCGCTTGGAGAAATTGCCCCGGAAGGAACCACGACTCAGGAAAAGGATTCAGCCGTCATCACAGATAATACATTGAAACTCTGCCCAGTGTGCAGTGGCAGCCAAGAAAGCAAATGGAAGTCTAGGAATCATGAAGGAATGGAGACTAAAACAAAGGATATTACAATGCCTCTATCGTTCCATAGTGTGACCACACTTCGAATATTGTGTGTAATTCTAGTAACCATATCTTAAAAAGGACACAGCAGAATTAGATAAGGTACAGAGAAGAGCCACCAAAATGGTAAAGAGGATGGAAGGATATCCCTATGAGGAAAGGCTTAAAAGGTTAGGGCTCTTCAACTTGTAAATGAGATGGTAGATATGATAAAGGTCTATAAATTAATGACTAGAGTGGAACGGGTAAACGCAGATCAGTTGTTTACTCCTTCAAAAGGTAGAAGGACTAGGGGACATGCAATGAAGCTACAATGTACCACAGTTACGACTAGATTAATCAGAGAAAATTTTTTTTTTATTTGATGCATAATCAAATTCTGAAATTCATTACCAGAGGATGTAGTAAAAGCTGTTAGCGTAATTGGATTTAAGAGAGGTTCGGACAAGTTCATGGAGGAAAAGTTCAAAAACTATTATTAAACAGGACCAGGGAAATCCACCACTTACCCAATGGGCATGCAACATAGAACCTGTGTAACATTTTTGGTAACATGTGTGATACCGCAAGCCCTCTGATGCAAGAAAGGAAACTTTTAAATCTTGAAAAAAACAGGATTTGCCTGCAATTACGAGAGGGGACACATAGAGGGAGCAGGAGAACAAACCTGAAAGTGGAAGAACCACACCTCTATGGGCAGGACTCAGAAGCAGCTGCTCTGGATTTAAGTAGGAACAGAGCACTGCAAGAGAGAGAGCCAAGAGGGAGGGAGCCAAGAGAGAGAGAGCAAAGAGAGGCAAAGGTGCCAGGAAGGCAGTCAAGAGAGCCAGAAAGGCAACAGAGAAACCCCGAAGGGAAGAACCCAGAGGAGAAGCACAGGAGGAGGCAAGGAGGTTGGCAGAGACCTTCATGTGGAGAACAGGAGGCAGTGCCAAGGGAAGCTCCAGAGGCCAGACTCAGAGACCGAGGTGAGGTCACTGACAAACCCAGCAGAGCTAAAGGAAAGGAAGCTACTGGGAGAGCAGGCCTAGAGAAAGGCCATACACAACTTCAAGGGGCAGTATCACGGACTGCAGCCAAGGAAGGAAGTGCTTACCCCTTAACCTTCAAGAGAAAAAAGGTACTTTTAAAAGCTTTTACAAAAGTAACTTGAAAGATAAAGGAAAAGTTCATAGCCTTGAGAGAAAGGATATACCTGGAGCACAAAACTCTCAGACTAGGCCTCAAGCCTTTTTCAAGAAGCCTAGAGAGGAACAAAGGGCTAGTTTTTATCTGGACAATAAGGACTTTTTTAAACCAGATATAACTGATAAGTTTTACAGGAAAAAGTTTAATGTTGCCAGAGAATGGAAGGAGCAAACTTTTAGTCCTGAAACGACAGCAAGCCCAGGGAGATATACTAGACCTAAAAGCCGACGCCCCAAACTACCAAGCCAGCACTGGGATACAGTATGGCATGCTCTTAGGAAACCAGGTTTTGATATCCAAGAGATCTCAGAGACCTCAGTGTCAGATCCCATAGACATGGAATGGCTGCCAGGGGAATCTGAGAGCACTGAAGATATAGAATCAATGGAATGTGACTTTTGCACAAGAAGATATCTTTGATTAAAAGGCAAACAAATCTAATGTGTGCAAATTGTACTGGAAAGTTTATGCTTTAAGTTGGTGAAGGAACCATATTATTTTGAGTGTTTTGCTGACTCACGTTTTGATGCAACTGAATTTATGTTCTGTTACTCATTACCTCATATTTTGAATTTCTTCATGCGAAAAGGGGAAATAAAAGCCTTTTTGAACCCTACACTTGACAAGAGTTACTTTTTTAGGTTGTTGACTCTGAGGCTGACAATGTGACCTGCTATCCCATTGACCCTCACAACAGATCAACCCTGAACCTTTTAATTCTTATGCGCTCCCCAGCCCCTGTGGAACCACTACGCCGCCACTAGAGGGGGCTGAGGGGGACACATGTCAGGTACTTGTGACCTGGACTGACCACTCTTGGAAGCAGGATACTGGGCTTGATGAACCCTTGGTCTGACCCTGTATGACATATCTTATTTTCTGAAAACAAAAACTGGAGCACCTACTTGTAGAATACCCTCAGGAAACACAAAAGGCGAGCGGAATTGGAGGTCACAAGCGCTTTATTGGTACTAAAACACCCCAAAGCGTTTCAGCAACGCCTTCATCAGGGGCTGAGGACTGCAAACAAACAATTATCATTATAACAAACTCAATATATGTGACATATAAATGCAAAACATTAGAGATACATGAAACATATTAAAAATATTAAAAACAAAAAACAAGCATAAGAATAAGAAAATTATTAAAATTTACAAACAGCCATACATAATATGGATGAATAACTACAAGAATAATAAAGAAATAATAAAGAAAAAGGGCAAACATTGACTTGATCAACAAAGAGAGAAGTTAAAAAGCATTAGCATACTTACAGTTATGTGTATCAATATGCTGAATGAAGCGCACAGTAGAATGTGAATTTGTGGCAAAGAAACAATCTTATAGTTGATAATGCTAAAAAATAGTTATATTATTAAACTTAAAAAATTAAAACAAAGTGCTTAATTATAATCATTAATAATGGGAAACCCAGAACCAGAGAAAAGAAGAACGAGACCATATTGCATGTTGTATTCATTAGAATCCATTAAATAATGATAAATATTATATTCAATGAAATCCATTTAATAAAACATTGAATAAAAAACTATTAAGAAAATAATTAAGTTATATTAATAAACCCTACATTGAACAAAAAAATGCAACCTAACATCAGCTTTTTAAAAAGGCACACCGTTAAAATAAACTACCGCAGAATTCTAAACTGCTGTGTCACATGAAAGCCGTGTAATCACAAGCTGCATATGTATTCATAGGCAAAATCAGAGACCAGGCAATTATGACCAAATATTTGAGCGAAAATTATGCGTTCATTAGAACTTAAATACATGCTGCTATATAACATAAAAACAAAGGGAAATCACTGACAGCGCGACTTTTAAGGAAACGCATAATAGGTACCGCGCTGGAAACACAGCACACATTTAAAGAGTAACTTAAAAGATATATAACAGGAATAAAAGCCATTCCTAAAATGGATAATGCCGCATGGGTATGAATATATAAAGTTAAGAGACCAGCAAAAGCCAGATTTACAAGTGGACCCAATATTAAAACCATAGAAGAACTGCCAAAATCGGACAGCGCACAGAAAAAGAAGGAGCCGTCTGCACATAACAGTTTAAACAAAGATTGTAATAAAATCCAAATTTGAAGAAACTAAATACCTTTAGCACTGCATGAATTCTTGAGAAACGCTGAAAATGGCGCGCTTTTAAAGGTCAAGGGGTGCATAATGATTAATTGCATATGTATGAGGGCACATGATGAATAAATGCATATGTAACACCCGATACCTCACTCGCTTTGTGTAAAACATAAGAGAGAAGGAAGAATAAGAAAGCATTTATATTAAAACCCGGAGATAGTTAACAAATTCTAACAAATAATAAATAGTGAATAATAAATAATACTGAACTTTAAAAATAATTAAGATTGCCAGAAGGCCATCTAAAATGTAACTATATATTTATGTATCACAACCGTTTAATGTGCACACAATTATAAAAATGATGTGATACTAACTTAAACAATCAAACGATGAGATGCCCCGTAGTATTCAAACAGAAGGGTGGAGGGGGGGAAGGGGGAGGGGAGGGGGGGGGAAGGAGGGAACATACATAGGGGATTCCAAAATTACTCCCTATAAAAAAAACAGCCAAATTGAGTTCTTGGTTGAGACCATGAGGCTCAACAGATTGCAGCTCATAAATAAAATGTTGTTCTAATCTGAGAAGTATCAGATCTACATTGCCTCCTCGCCAATGAGGATGAACCACTTTAAGAACAAAAAATTTTAAATCAGAGACAAGATGGTCCTTTTCTATCCAGTGGGCGACCATTGGTTTGTCTGGGACTCGTCTACCTAAACAGCTTTTATGTTCTGTAATTCATGTCTTAATGGGGCGTGTAGTCTTACCAACGTATAATAACTTACAGGGGCACATAATGACATATATAACATTACTAGTATTACCATTTGAATAATGATTAAGAAAAAACTTTTTTTATTTTTTTTAGAGTGAACGGATGTATAAAAACATCTTTTATTGAAAGAGCATTCAGACAGACATTCATTGTCCGCACTGAAAATGACCTTTAACTTTAACGACCAGTATTGGCTTTGAAAGGGCTGAAGGAACTAGGATATTTTTTAAATTACAGTTCCTTTTATGTGCAATGATGAGGGATTTATGTGCCATAGCAGGAAGAGATGAAATAAGATGCCACTCCCGTCAAAGAATATTAGAAATATCTTTAGAAAGGGCTGAAAAGGTCAAGGCACAAACAACCTGAATATCTTTGGGCTGTATTTTTTTCTTAAGAAGCATAATCCTATCTATAGCTTTGGCTTTATTATATGACATTTGAATGATTCGCTCAGGGTAGCCCCTCTTTTTAAACCTATCACTCATGTCTGCTGCATGTTTCTCAAAATTATTTTGTGAAGTGCACAAACGCTTGACCCTTAAAAATTGACCATAGGGTAAATTCTCTTTTAGGGATTTGTTGTGGAAACTATCGTAACGTAAAATTGTGTTACGGTCACTAGGTTTACGGTATAAATCAGTAATGAAGCCATTAGTACCCTTTTTAATATTAATGTCAAGATATGAAATCTGGTCCAAACTGAAAGACCCTTCAAATTTTAGATGTTCATCTTGGAAATGGGAGATTTATGGATTTTGGGTAAAATATAAATGGTTGGTGTGACAGGATGTGAAACAGTGAGAAAATTAATCTCATTTGTAGTGAGGTAACCTGCTTGTTGACCAACAAAAATTAAGGTGTCTATATTATGTTTCAAAGAAACAGTAGGGTCTTCAAAAATCTTTTGATAAAAAGATATATTGTTAATTTGTCGTAGTACTCATTTACATAGTCGGTCAAAATTTTTTTAACCATAAAAAAGTGCTTAGCTTTTAAACTCTGTGTAATGGTAAACACAGAGTTTAAAAGCTAAGCACTTTTTTATGGTTAAAAAAATTTTTGGATGTTAAGTTTGTGTTGAAGGCTATAGAAAAGGAAGGTCATTGATGCAAAACGGCACACAACATATAGACAAGATAAAAGTCTGAAGTTTAGTGCCTAAAAAAGTCCGAGACCTCCTTTTCTTTAAAAACTTTAAAAAGTTGAATGTTAATTAACACATCCAATGAAGAAAGGATTTAGAGAATTATGGTGGTTGAAAGATCTCAAGTCTCATGAGGCAAGCACCATAGTTCCTACACCACATGCCATCTTTAGATAACAGTTGTAGCTACAGATAGCAAGCATTTGTGTGGGTGGTGTGCCTGTTTGTGCATGGTGGGTGTCTGTGGAGAGCAGGGTTGCGGTATATGTGTATGTGCGCTGCTGAGCTGCAGAGTGTGAGAGTGCATATGTATGAAGTGTGGAACTGGGGTGCATGTTTGTCATGAAGAGGTGGGGTGTCTATGTGTGTGATGCAGGGATGGGGTGCTTGTGTGTGTGTGTGTTCTAAGGGCTGTGGATGCACTTTTTGGCAGATATGCATTGAGTCCATTTGTCCCCATGCTTTCATTTCTTTAACCTTCAACCTCTTGCACTCTTTCCTCCTAACCCCTCCCCACCCTCTGTTCCCCTTTCAGACTCTCCCCTTCTCCCTCCCCCCCTAGTACTCCCCTCTCCCTGCCCTCCATTCTCAATCCTTCTTACCTTTAAGCTAGTGGCCCTTTACAATTTTGCTATCTTTTTTTTTTGCAGGTCGTAATCAGCTGTTCTCTTCTGCCCACAGGGGATAGGACCTCCACAGGTAGCCTGTTGCCTCCATGCCACGATCACAGCATTTCCCCCCCTGTTATAACTGCAGGATTCAGTCTCCTGCAACCAAACAGAAGGGGTCTTTGCCATGATTGCAGCCAGCTACTTCTTCTGTTCCCATGGGAGATGGAATCCCCGTGGGAAGACAGTTTGCTTCCAGGTTGCAAGTCCAGGAGGTAGGTGCAAATTTCTAGTCCCCATGGCGACCTGGGATTCTTTGAGCCCTGGCATAAGATGAAGGTGAAAAGGGATGGACTCGAGAGTAATCTAAGGAAATATTTCTTTATGGAAAGGGTATTGGATGGATGGGAAAAGCCTTCCAATTTAGAAGATGACTGTATCAGAATTCAAGAACGCGTGAGACAAGCACGGAGGATATCTAAGGGAGAGGATGGGATTGTTGATCTTCATATTTGGCATGGATGGGCAGAATGGATAGGTCCTGTAGTTCTTACATTGAAACAGAAAATGATAGCAGGTAAATAAAGAAAAGAGACATGCAAGAGCTTTTCTCTATTCGATACAAAGCCCATATTCACCTACTTGCATCAAGAACCTGCTACTTCTCAACTCCATTTATAAAGTCAAAACAGGTCTTCCAGTTTCCTTTATAACAGAGAAAGCTGCAGCCTGGCTGTGACAGACAGCATGCTGGTTAAAACCTTTAGCACCTCTGTCGAGCAAGCAGTACTGCTCATGTTAAACCAGCTCTAGCAGCGTCTGCTTCTCCTCCCGACTTTCACCAGAGCTTCCCAGAAACTAGGCCAATCTGAGAGAGGGAGGGGCAAGACAGGCCAGCTCCAGCACTGCTGATGCCATACCGGGAGGAAGATTTCTTCCTTTAACTAACCTGACACCTAAAATGGATGTGAACCTATGTTGCCATCTCATTCCAGGTCAACTAAGCAGATTGATGCAGTCAAGGTTTTACTGCATCTGTAGATTTGTACTTCAGATATTCCCATTGGTTTCCCTAAGGCAATCTGAATTATAAAAAACACGGCATGCAGTGGGGAAAAGGCAGGGCTGGATCAGTACAAATTACGTCACAATCCACCCCCCAGGTTATAAGCACCTTCAGCCCTTCCTTTCCTGTGCACAGAGCTCTGGGCCCTGCACAGAGGTGCTGCATTGGGATAGAGGAGACAGAGACTGCTGAGAGGTAAATTAAAGCTGGGACTAACCCAAAACTCTAATGGGGAGGGAAAAAAAAAAAAAAACAACCAACTTAAGCTGGTAGGGAGGAGTGGCGGAAGAGGGGAGGAGCAGGAAGAAGTGCATGCCCCATAGCAGTACGAGACCCTTCAAACAACTGCAGTTCTCCCACTGTGCCTCAGTGATGTGCACCAGGTTAGGTTCCAAGCAACTATATTAGTAAGGGGTGGGGGAGTGGTTTGTTTCCGCTAACATACTGCTCGTTAATACTGATGTACACCACAATGAATGAACAAATCCAATAAATGTGGTATGTAATTCATTTTAAACAAACTAGATGCCCACATTGCATTCTTTGCATGATAAATGGACGCAGATGCTTACCTGCTGTGGCTATCAGCATGAGACAAAAACATGCAGAGACTCCCTTACAGCAAGATTTTGCTCTGTCCTCCTGATAGCACTTTGGGATCGACAAGAAAAGCTCTCTTCTTCATTATAGCAGTAGCCACAGGCTTTACTGCATGTTAATGACCCACAGTAACCACTACTACGTACTAAAATCAGTCGCCCATGCTAACTTCATTTCAGTACAACGATGGGGCAGAGTGGGCATGGCAACTGGTGACAGCCAGGACCAGCCCAACCACTAAGCAAACTAGGCGGCCACCTAGGGCAGCAACAGCAGGCCATTCAAAGCTAAATACTCGTAATAGATTTTGACAGGCAAAGGAGGTGTAAAGCATGAGGTTTGCCTCGGGCTCCAACACTGTGGACCAACTCCAGGGCTGGCCATGGTGACAGCAAGCACATGGGATGCTGCCATGCACTAGCTGTCAAGAATTACGATAAGAGCAACTACTCTAATACCACCTCAAAAGATGGTGCCAAGTGCAGCCCCGCTACACACAGTCTGGTAGTGCAGCTGCTACTTTTAGGCAAAATATAGCGCTGCTGCCGCAATGCTCCCACTCAAGCCACAAACCCCTCAATTGACTATCCCCACCCACCCTGGGCAACAAAAGCCACTACTTAAAGCAATCCCTGACCTCAAAACCTTCAAGAAGGACCTCATCCCACCCGCACAGTCCTATCCAGGCTTCCTTGTGGTCATAGTGGTCAAGAGGGCAAGAAACGTCCACCTCTGCTCCCCTAGTGGAATGACCCCTAGCGAGACTGCTGCTCTTGTCATAAGGGGTTGTTTTTGCTGGAAGAAGTGGGCCAGTCGAAGGGTTGTGGTTTGGGGGCAGGGGGGGTACCATCGTGGTCATTCTTGTGTTTCTTTACAGACTTTGCACTTACCACATCTGAACTTTGCCAGTTAAGGTGCAGTAAGTGCAAATACTTAACGCACTTTAGTAAACATGCCCCTATGAATCATAAAATTCTACTGCCTGTCACCTTCTGAATACCCATCAATATCCCCCCCCCCCCAAGCACACACACACTTTCCCTTCAGAATGCAATTGGAATGCAATTCATTTATATTTTCTAATAATACCATCTTTTGCTCATTTTGTTATGTGCAGAACAGGGTGCTGGTTTTCAAAGCCATTCATAAAATGTGTTAAGCCCAATATAAAATAAAAACAGCTATCTACTTAGTTTTTGTGGGAGGGGGGTATCTTTATTTCTGTGCATTCAAGTGAACTAAAACAGCAACCACACTACATATCCCAGTTTGGATACAAATGGCCTAGTGGTTGGGGCAAGTTATCTTGGCCGGAGGTTTGAATCCCGCTAGAGGACAGTAACCTTGGGCCGCTCTTCTAACAAACTACTTCTGTCTATGCCCTCCACTCCTACTGCTAATTCCAGACTTCGCTCCTTTCACTTTGCTGCACCTTACGCCTGGAACAAGCTACCGGTATCTGTACGCCAGGCACCCTCTCTAGCCCTCTTTAAATCCAGGTTGAAATCTCACCTCTTCACTGTTGCTTTCAGATCTTGACCTCTGTGTTTGTCATGACTAGATTGCAAGTGCCGTGTTTTTGTCTTGTCTAGATTGTCAGCTCTGTGTTTGTCTTAACTAGATTGTAAGCTCTGACGAGCAGGGACTGTCTCTTACATGTCTGTACAGTGCTGCATACGACTGGTAGCGCTATATAAATGCTCAATAATAGTAGTAGTAGAAAGGACTGGGGTTTCTAGTCCTACAGGTGCTCCTTGTGGCCTTGGGTAAGCCACTTAACCCTCCACTGCCTCAGGTAAAAAAACAGATTGTGAGCCCTTCAGGGACAAGGAAAATATATAAAAATACACAGGGTGGCCCAAAAAAAGTGAGAACATCTCGTAAATTAAAAGCTTAAATAGTTGGGAGGAGAACGCTGTACCTGGGAGCTGACGTGGCTCCTTGTCATCGCCGCGGAGCAGCACAGCAGGTGGGAGCTGGAGGCTTGTTGACCAGCTGCAGGCACGGGATGGACGCCCCAGGCGTTGAGGACCCTCCCCCTAGCCCTACAAAGCCCAGTGGGTACTACACGCGGCCGCGTGTTGCGGCCTGCGTGGTCGTGACCTAAGGGGCGTGGCTCAAGGGGCAGGACATGCCCCTTTGGCGCTCACGAGAACACCGGAAGTTGAAGTGCTGAATCCATGGGGAAACGTAAGGCAAGGCTGGCAGCTAAGTCTGAAGCAGGAGGAGGATTGCAAGGAGGTAAGGTGGCAGGCCCTATGGACAAGCACATAACTTCCCTGTTGCCTGCTAATCAATCGCCGGAAGGGGCTTCTTTAAGCCCTGAGAACCGGTCTCCGCCTCCTTTTCCTCAACCTCCTTTCTCGTCTACCTTCTTGGATTTGTCCCCGGATGGTGTGTCCCCATCCCTACAACCGGTAGACCTGGCAGTGTCCTAAGGTGTGGTCACCCCCCCCCCCCCCCCCACTTCGGATGAGGTGACTCTTAAAGACATTTGGAATGCTATTCAAAAGATTGATACGCATTTGTCCTCTACCGTTTCTACTCTTTGTGGTTTTACTCATGCTGTGGTTGGTAAAAATGAAATATATAGATCAGCAGTTAAGTTCTTTAACAAAGTTGACTGCTCGTACTGATTCTCAGCTCCAGTCCTATCGTGATGGTAATGTTGCTTTAATTAGAGATGCTCTAGCGGTATGGTGAAATTACACTTACCTGCTAATTGTTGTTCCTTGAGGAACTCCAGTCTAGTCCCAAACCTTTGTTGAGACAATTAGCAGGTAAGTCTAATTTCACCTTCCTTATCGTCCCTCCAGTCTAGTCCCGAACCTTTGAAGAAGTAAAAGAGCAGTGAACACCTTAACGGGAGGGGCCTGCCAGACCAGCCTGAAGAACCACCGATCCAAACCTAGCATCCCCTTCCGCCTGAACATCAATCCTGTAATGCTTGACAAAGGTATGCCGCCCTACAAATGTCCACTACTGGAACCAAGCTGATTTCAGCCCAGGAAGCTGCCTGAGCTCTCGTCGAATGAGCTTTCAATCCCTTCGGCACCACTCTGCTGCTCAGCATATACGCTGTTAACTTGGAAAAACAAAGTCAAAATCAGGAAAACAACAAATGAAAAGCCACAAAGCAAGAAACAAACTGTTCTTTTCAGATTAACTTCTGATTACTTCCCACACAGATACCGAAGTGATTCTCTCCTAGCTCACAAGCAATTAGGTAAGGCTTAATTGCTAGCAGTTATCCAGCTGAAACCCCTTTAGCTGGCTTGCTTTCTACTGTGTGGGTCAAATCCTGCTTCAGGAGCTTTTCTGAGTAGATTAAAGAACAAATTTGTATTTCTTTGTGATGGTTGCTATACTTTATAACAGAAAGTTACCAACGGAGTTTAGATAGAGAGCAGTCCATATAAACAGGATCCTCATCTGCTATTATTCCCCCTTGTTCAACAAGCATGGGTTCAATATCATGGATTGGCACAGATGAATCTCTCAATGGAGCATTTTCAGGAGAATACTTGTTTCCCTGCTGTCTTTCAAGGTTATAGCTAGGGCATAGATCAGTGTTCATACCTGAGCTTCCATTGCTGCTAGAGTTCCTCTCTATATAGCCTGGCCAGTATGTAGTCCAGTTCTTATGTCCAGCCTTCCAATCCAGATCCCTGGACACTGGATCTCTCTTCACATACCTTCTGGCACAGGTCTTAGAGTCCCTTCCACGTGCAGCTGTCTCCCTCACAGGTAGCCTCTGGTGATTCCTAGCTCTGCAGCAACATTCCTCTGGCTTTCCCCAGTCCAATGGTGTATGCTGGCCCTTGGAATACCTCCCAGTATACGTACTGCTTTGGACTCTTCTAGACCTCTCAAAGGCTTTTCTCTTCCTTCTTCCAAAGGGTCTCTTTCCCTCTCTGTCCGTCCGGTTTGGCTTCTGCTTCTGATGATCCTTCAGATGAAACTGATGATCAAACTCGAGCTGATTCTCAGGATACTGAGGACAATTCTCTGGATATCCAAGGTGATCATGAAGATGGTCATCTGTAGAATAAACTCTACTCTTATTCTGCTTAGATGAGTGCTCCTCCCTAACACAGCGCAGCTGTGCTGAATCAGGCCCTGCCCTTTAAGATGAGTGCTTAGGGATTACCTCATAGCCCTCCTGATTGAACACACGTTTCCCCACTTCAGCTCCTCTAATGGCTGTTGAAAACCTGGTGCATTCTGGGACTGGTAGTCTTTTATGGCAAAATTCTGTTTTCTCATTTCTACCAGCACTGACAGGTTGCTTGTTCAGAGACACTTCACCTTTTCTATAGCCCCTTCCTGAGCTATGATAAGCTTCCTTATCACAACGCCAACGCAATGACTTCCTTAATCCACCTAGCTATAGACGCCTTAGATGCCATTTCCCCACACCGGGAACCAACAAAAAGCAAACAATCTGTCTGTCTTGCGAAACGCCTCTGTTCTGAGCAGGTACTTCAACATTCTGCCGATATCCAACCTATGCAAACTAGCCTTAGTCTTATTCTTACACACCCTCTCGAAGACTGGCAGGGACACCACCTGATTTACATGAAATGCCAATACCACTTTGGGCAAAAAGGAAGATACCGTTCTCAACATCACATTTTTGCTTTCAAAGGATAAAAAAGGCTCCCGACAGGACAACGCCTGCAAGTCCAAAATTCTCCTTACTGAAACGATAGCTACCAAGAACACTGCCTTCAGAGTGAGATCCTTCAAGGTCGCCTTCATCAAAGGTTCAAACAGCGCTCTTACCAGCACTTCGAGCACAACATTCAGATCCCAGCCCGGAACCGAACTCCTGCAGGGAGGTCTCAACAACGGTTCGAGACTAAACTGGAGGGACGATAAGGAACTTATCGTTTGGAATCTTTGGAGAATCAGTCTCAAGCAAGAAACTTATGTTTCCTTAATTTTCCCTCCACTCACTTGCTATCTTTCGGAGATTTTGTTGCAAAAATGTTTTACTGAAATTTTGCAGTTGGGAGGAAATTCAGATGTAGTCCAAATATAATCCCTTCCTATTAGATCTTCTAACCTACCGAACGTTGAGGGGTCTGGTTCCCCTCTGGATAATTCAGTGGGCCAGAATCTAACTGCTTTTTTGGAAGATTCAATGGACATCATCCCCAAACGTTGTACCTTGGTAGTAATGTTTGGGTCTGAATCCGCTAAGTTAGGTTTTTTGAGAGCTTACTTTAAGTATAGAGAGGCTCCATTTTGTGGTTTTAAACTTCAAGTTTTTCCAGATGTGGGTCAGACTACCCAGATTCGGTGTAAGCAGTTTCTGGAGTTAACATCTCGGGTAGTGGCTTTGGGAGCTACTTTCTTTTTGAAATTTCCTTGTCGTTGTATTATCACACATGAGGGACAAACTTATGTTTATACTGATGTGACTTAGTTGCAGAAGTTTCTGTCTGGAAAGGAATTAGTTGAGAAATAATTGGAGGTATGCATAATAATTAGCTCCCTAATGTGGAGTATTATATTTTTTCACTCCTTTTTCCTTTTTGTTTTTTCCTGTTTATAAATGCTATTCTTCTCCCTTGATGTGGTCTTTCTATGTGGATATCTTTGTTCTTGAATTTATTGTATTACGTTTGTAGTATTTCTTGATATTTTGTATCTTGTATTCAGGCAAAACTTTAAAAAAAAGCTTAGTTTACTTATTTAACTTTTTTAGCTATATAACGTCTTTATTTCGACAATTTCCAGTCACCATCTTTTTTTTTAAATTTGTCAATCGTTTACATCTGTCTTTTTGAATTTTTAAATAACTTATATGCTACAAAATGTCCTCACTTATATATATGATACTGCACACATATATAGTACCTGAATGTACACCGCTTTGAGTCATAGAAAAGTGGTATATAAGCAGAGCTAAATAAATAAAAATGAAGAACTAAGATCAGACACTCATATTACTGAACACTGGTCTGAACTGTGCAACTACGCTGATTTTGCCAGGAGGATATCAAGCATCCTGCAAGAGTTTCAGAAGGTTTCTGCTTTTCTAAAAAGATTTGATACTCTATAAACCACTTTAGAAGCCCATGCACGTCTCACCCGCCACTGAATGGCCAAAGCATTATCATGGCCACCCAAGGCAGATGCTGGATCAGAAACAAAATGGCTATGGTCTGTACTTTTAGCCATGCTACTTCCAAAGTTATCCAACTGTGTATAGATTTGACCCTAAGCATCTGACCTACACAAACTTGATGTACATTGTAAAACGATGACTTGTCACAGTGGAGAGGAAGATGTGCCCCACTGTATTACTGCCAGGGAAGAGTACTGTTGCTTTCAGCTATGAATGAGCAGCTGTCCCGCTTCATCTGAGAAACCTTTGAGAATCTCTCTGTCTTTCATCCCTTCCCCCTAGGCCGGCAAAGAACAACAATACTTACAGAACTGCTGCTTGGGGTGGGGAATAATGACACAACACTGACATTTATTTATAATACTACAGAAATATTGTTACTTTCACTTAGTGGTGTAAATTCTAGCCAAGCCACCCCTATGGTGCGAGAGGTGGGCATTTCTAGCTGTTCCCATATCTTCCGATTCCCCCCTGCTTTGGGAGTCCTTTCATATATTTTGCTTCGGGAGGGGGCTCAATTTCTGTCACTGCTTTCACTAAAGGACAATTATACTAATAAAATCAGTGTTACTAACATGAACCATATCTACTCTACAGAAAGCTATGCTAAAAAAAATATATAAATAAAATTGCACAGAACTTTAAAATATTGAAAAAAACATTCCCCCCCCCTCATAAAGTCTAGCTCCTCTCTGCCTTAGGTCTGACACCCTCCAGCTTTCTCTGTCCTCAGGCTCAATACCCCAACTCATTCCCCCTCCCCTCAAGCGTTTCTCATTCCAAATGCTTGACCCGCAGCAGCTCTTTCCCTCTAACTTTAGTATGGGCCCCCTCATTTTCTCTCTTCCCAGATGCAACCACCCCACCCCCTGTTCTATTTCCTTTCAACAAATTCCCCAGTTCTCTGTACACCCTCCATTTCATCCTCCCCCAGCCTCCAGATGCACCACTGCACCTCCTGGAAGAATCATCATCATCATCATCTTCCCTCCACCCCACATCAGCACATCTTCTCTTCTCCCCCCCCTCCACTCCACCACCACCACTACCATCTTTTCTCCCACTCCTACATCTCCTACCACCAGCAAGAGGAACTAGTCAGAAGCGCTCAGTACATCAGACTCCATCTTTACTCCTGTTCAAATCTAGAGTATGCCCATGTTCCCCGTAAAATAGTTATCTCCAAGTTATAATGCCCTGTTCAATGTAATTTCAGTTTGTTCAATGTAAACAGCACTGATGCAGAATAGGACGGTATATAAGAGAATGTAAATAAATAAATAAAAATAGAGTAAAAGGCCACTTCTGGATCCTGGCCCCTTCTCACCTACTTCACACACTTGTATTTTTTTAATCATTCCCTTATCATGAAACTTCCTAGTCCCTTGTTTCTTCTGTTTGACTGTATTGAAGAGACAGTAAGGCTGTCTCTTACATGTATGTGTATAGTGCTGCATATGCCTCATAGCGCTATATACATGCTAAGTAGTAACAGTGTTCCTTACTTGCTGAAATCAGAACTGCACAGGGTCCAGCAGTTACATGAGACCCAATTAACTCCATACTGTTCTGGGGACCAAATCACAGCAGGAAGCTATTCAACAACTCCCCTTCAGATGATGCTACCCTCTGTCTGCCAGCCCACACTGTTGCTCCTTCTTTCTAGTTGCAAGGACAGTGCCACTTGGCTTCAGCCACAGAAAGACAGGAGGCTCATGGGCTGATCCTGCAGCCTCCTAATCCCTGTGCTGAATTATGTGTGATAACTGTGGAATACATATGGGGGGGAGGAAACAAGGTCAGATCAACCAACTATCAAGAAACTATGCAGTTGCCTAGGGTGGAAACTGATAGGGGGCTTCCCCCAGCAAACAGCAGGGCAGTCGCAGCTAAACAATAGATTTTGACAGCCAAGAGGGGTGTAAAGCCTAAGGTCTGCCTAAGGCACAAACACCTTGAACCAACTCTGGGGTCGGCTCGGGGAGGGGGGAGTTCAAGCTACACAAATTCTGCATTGCACAGAATTTCCTCAGGAGTAAATAGTTCTAACCTAAGGTGGTGTCATTTCAGTTTGCGCCAAACCTTTTTACTAGCAAATCAGTACTCAACAATTATTGCAATTACACACTAAACAAAGAACAATACAATAAGAAATCAATAAAAATAAGCCATTACATATATAAAATATCATTTTAAAAATGCAGACATTACAAAAAGAAATAGCAAGACAGTGAATAATTAAATAACAAGGATTCGGATCATTACCATGAACAGTGACACCAATACCTGTAGCAGTAATAACGTTCATAGCGCAATACGAAGACGAATAGCACTAGAAACATTCAAAATACTCACACTGCGCAAACCGAGAACACCTCACGCCCGCTGCCAACACAGAGGCCAGATCGCCCTATCCTGCCGCACTCACCGACATCGGGCGACTCCGCTCCCCGCAAATCATCCGCCGCAGCTGCTGCTGCTTCCCCACAGCCCGACGGGACGGCGCAGGTGCGGCCGAGCAGTGACCTCGCGCGACAACAGGGATGCGCGAGCCAATGGCAGAACAGGAGGGAAGGCGAACGCGCAGGGCCGTTCCGCCCACTATGAAAGGAGGCTGCGAGAGCGAGACTACAAGCAAGAGGATAATCAGTCAAGGCTCCACTCAACTACAGCGTTGTTTAAAGAAGCAAGCAAGTCTTCGTTGCCGCTACAATATAAGGTTACTGTGACTCTGTGCCAAAGCTAATATAGTACCCTATTTCGATTCCACAGTCACTTCCTGGTTGCATGTAGCCAATCAGCAGCTGCGGACGGACGCCGTGCGTGGTGGTGTGGCCGTCTCACTGAAGTGATTGAAGAGCTTGCTTTGGAGCGTTTTCTCAGCGAGAGGCGGTAAGGAGACCGCTGCCGTTTCTTATGACACCCCCCCCCCCCCTCCCGGAAATATTAACTCGGAAGCCCTCACTATCCCCATAGAGTCTGCCCGCTGTCAGACGCATAGTCACTAAAGTGCGTAAAAGTAGCGTAACTTGAGCGTGACTATGAACCTCGCAGGGTTCATAGCTGCCGAAAACGCATGATTGGGGGAGGGGACCCGGGACCAGTTGCGACATTTTCCTTGGTTGGCCTAAGAGTTCCTTTTTTCAAAGCGAGGACACAAAGTAGGCCGGCGCAGGTCTACTTTTCTGCGAGCAGCTCGTAGAGGCAGGGATAATCCCTGTCCCTCCTGCCCTGGCACCCTCTTCCTTCAAAATGGCGGTGTCGCAGCCTGACCCCTAGCTTTACCTAACATCACCAGTCGTCTTAACAAAGAGCTGACTGAATTGTTCTGCCATCAGGGCTGATCTTGTTAGTAAATTCAGCACAGATGCATGATTAAATTTCCTTAGCAAGTGAAACATGTTAGGATCTACCACCCTCAACATTTAATCAGGGTTGGCCTAACCATCAGGCAAAGCAGGCAGTTGCCTAGGATGGCAGCTTCTGGGGGCGGCAAAGAGCAGGGCCTTCAAAGCTAAACAGTAGCTTCCAACAGCCAGGGTAGAGGTTTGCCTAGGGTGCCAACACCTTGAACGAACTCTGGGGCTAGCTCTGCTGTATAGTGCTCCATAGCTTTCAAAATCATTTTAAGTCCACAGATGCTCCTTTGAACCTACCAAAGCCCTCCATTTCAGTCATTTTCTCTACCTTAGAAGCACTAATAAGCCCGGATGAAACCAGGCTGATTTAGGGTCCCGTGCTCATTGGAATTTCTCTAGACTGCATCAACTTAACATATTATTCCATACTTCTACCTGAAAATCCATGCCCTAATCTACCAAATCATTCCTCAGCCCCTCTATCCCTTCAAATTCCTTCCAAGATACAGCCCTCTTATTCATTCTAACAGCCTATTTTCTAAACTATGTGCTAACCGATAACTGCACACTAACTGTGATAAAATAAGGGAATGGTTTGACCTACTACTACTGAGTATTTGTATAGCACTACAAGATGTACACAGTGCTGCACAGACACATGTAAAGATGATCCCTTCTCATCAGAGCTTACAGTCTACTCAAGACAGACAACACAGCTGTAGACATGGGATACATCTAGGGGGATGGTAAGGGAACACAAAGGAGATCAGGTGAGTCTAGATCCAAAAGTGGCATCAAAGAGGTGAGTTTTCAGTCTGGATTTGAAGAGGGCCAGGAGAAGGCACATGACATAGTTTGTTCCAGGCATAAGGAGCAGCAAGTTGAAAGGAACAAAGTCTGACGTTAGCAATAAAAAAGAAGGGCACAGAAGCAATTTGCTAGAAGAGCGGAGTTCCCAAGGAGGAGTTCAGGGAGAGATAAGAGAGGAAAGGTAGTGAAGAGCTGCAGAGTGAATGCACTTATAGGTCAGCAGAAGTTTGAACTGGATGCAAAAACGGATAGGGAGCCAATGAAGTGACTTGAAAAGAGGGGGTAATATGAGCATGACGAGGCTGGCAGAAGATTAGCTGCTCAGCAGTGTTGAACAGATTGAAGGGGAGAGAGGTGATTCAGAGGGAGACCAACAAGGACCATGGAACTACCTCTCCAAATCCATTACTTACACTCTGCAAAAAAAATTGATGGAATGAACATTTTTGAGTGCAAGTCAACACAATCTTTAATCCAGTGTCTAGTGCCTGCAAAAAACCTTCCCTGTTAACCAATTTTTGTCCCTTCAAATGGATATTAAAATCTCCTTTTACAATTAAATCTTATATCCAGAAACTATGCTCTCCAACAAATTCACTCAACATACCCAAAATATCAAAGCTTGCAGATTGCACTAAGTAGAAAACCATAATCTCCAACCCAAAGTGATTTAACAAAAGTTCCTTCACAGCCTTTAATAAAGGTTGATATTAATTGCATACCTAACAGCTGCTGAGAATCAATGCAAACTTTGCACCCCCCACCCCCATTGCTTAGTCCAAGATTCCTAATAATAGCAAAAGCTCCCAGGACAGTAGTCGGGTAAGGTAAAGGTATCCCCCTCTTCCACTCATGCTTCTGCAAGGGTCATGCACTGACAAGATTTTTTTCTAAACACTGGACTGTCCATTCAATAATCTAAATTTTATTAACTTTATGGCCCCTCCACCCTAACCTTTCTCCATTCAACAAAATTAATTGCTGTACACTCTGAACTTCAGTGCACGGTTCTAATGCAAGATAACTGTATCAACTCAGGGGTAATGTAGTCACAGCCTGCAGCCCAGAGTAGGAAGTGCAATTTCATATTGGTTGACCTTGCTGATTTGGGTGTTCTGGTCAAGTTTACTTTGTCTTCAACTCCCCCCACCATCCACCCCATTTATTCAGGCCCTTTCATATTCCATGTGACTAAACATAGAGATCAGTAACTAGTCCAACACTCTGGACTCCCATTTCTTTTATCTACTACTTCACCTTCACAACACTTCAAACAGAAGGTCTGGCAGAGAAACCGGATTGGCTGGTACTTTTATCTTGGAATCAGTGAAATTCTAGTGTCGCATCCCAAAAAAGGTCTATGGTGGTATACAGCACCATTTCACTTCCCTCTAATATTTCACAAGTGGCTTAATGTATTTTTAAGTGGATCATATTTAAATTGAAAGCTGGATAAGTGCTTGCTGCCCATTGACGCACAATGTCCTTTCTCCAACAGCATTTCTCAAGTGAAATTCTTGTCTAGCTAACTCAAACTATTTAGATGTAGAGGTTATGCATGCTGCTTGAGGATGGAATGTATGTTTTACTGAACTAATACCATACTAAATGAAACACATTTATTTGCTCTGTCACTGGAGTGTGCAGTCTTTTAGAACAAATACCTAAAGCTTATACTTGAAACAGCATAGGAGAGATCTAAGAATATTTGCATTTGACAAATCTCAACTAACTTTAAATTTTTGTCCTAACAGCATGAAAAAGAAGGTACAGCTAGCCTGGTAGCTCAGTGGCAGTGCTGTGGGGTGCCATGCAGAGGATGTAGATTTGATGCCAAGGTCAGGTGTTCTGTTTCCCAGCCAGGCACAGCACTCAGCCCCTAGTAAGGAAGCTTTCCTGTCCTTCGGGTTGGATGCCACCCAGTAGCAGGACTGGTGCATGGTCTCTAGCTGAAGACTGTTACTTTAGTAACTGAGTTAAATGAGTTGGAAAGAGGATGCTGAGGGAAGGGAGTGACAGTCTGAGATGACTGACTGAGCCCTAATTTCCGACTGCCCCTTCAATTAAAGCTAGTTTACAGTAACCCTCAATCGTATTTGAGGCTTCCTGGGTGTGCATCTTTGCCCTTATGGATGTGGAGTTAGCAATAAATGGTGACAAAAAAAAGGTTTGCAGATCTATAAGAGTTTCCTATGTAAGAAGCTTGCAGCAACATTGTGACTGCTCCAAAATGGAGGCTGAAGGATGTGTGAGATCGTAGATTGGGGCAGCAATTATGAATCTAGAGTATGACACAGGAGATGAACTGGGTGACTTGTAGGAGCTTCAAGTCTGACTTCCATATCGTCGCTCCAAACCAGTCCAGGATACAGTTGAGTTTCTCTCCTCCTTCAGCAGCTGAGGACTGAGCATGCCCGAATCTTAAAGCCACTACTTAAGGGCTCCCTCCTCTGGCACAGACTCCAATATCCTCAGCAGCTGAGGGAGCTCTTTTTCATTGGGGACTCCACTAAGAAGAATTGGAAGGCATACTTAGAAATGTTTAGGTCACAGAGGTGGACTATAGTAAAGGTGGGTTGTTTTTCTGCTGTTCCTTTGCCTGGAAAAGGCTGGCAGTGATCAGGGCTGTTTCTGCATCAGGATCCTTGATTGGGTCTGGTGAGCCTAAGGGATAAAACACCTGGTGGTCCAGATCTCATCTCTTCCTCCCCCCCCCCCCCACACACACACTGGGCATCCCACATCTCTGGTTAGGGACCTCTGGTGCTGTTCCTTTTTCTAAATGGGCAATTGGAAGTATTCATTTAGCTGAAACGGGTACAGCAAACCGGACGGTCTGGGGAGCTGTGCAGAGCAGTGCTGATAGAGCCAGAATGTGCCTCGATTCACGGTAGGGCAGTATGGGCTTTTCCTTACGGTTTGTCCCAGTGCTTTGCTGCATGTCGGTCGGTTTGCGTGTCTGTGGTCAGTTCCTCCTTTGCAGCCAGGATTGAGGAAGCCACAGGGGCAGAGACCGTGGGGTCACCGCGTGAGGAGTCAGCAGTGTCAGACCGGCAGGGGCATGGAGAGCTCAGGGGAGGTTTTGGAATCCAGCACTGCAGAACTGGGAGTTCCTGCAGTTTTGGCAGGAACCACGGCCATTTCTGATAAAGCCATGGAAGAGAGAGGCAAAGACATGCTCGGCTGTTGATGAGGAGCCACAGGCAGCCCTCACTTTCACAGAGGAGCAGGAGGGCTTTTTTTTTTTTGGCGGACTTCATTCTTTCTTTTCACAAGGCATATTTGTTGCAGTAGGCTGAGTTGGAGTCTTCAGACTGGTCAGAATTGTCAGCCAGTAAACCGGAGCAGTGATACCTGGGTACAAACTATATCGCAATGATAAGGTAGGTCAAATTTGTGGCGAGGTTGCACTCTGTTAGATAGGGCATTGAGTCATATAGGATTAAAGTTTTGCAGGAAACAAAATACACTGTAGAATCTCTATCAATAGAAATTCCATGTAAAAAGTGGAAGGCGATGGCAGTGGGGGTGTACTATTGATTGCAGGACAGCATGAACAGATGGATGATGACATGCAAAAAGGAAACAGGGAAGCAAACAAAAGTTATAACATAGTAATAATGGGTGATTTCAATTACCCTAGTATCGACTGGGTCAATGTCACAGCAGGATATGCTAGGGAGATAAAGGGGCTTGTTTACAAAGCCACGGTAGTGGTTCGCGATCGCAGCCGCGGCCCCATTGAAATCAATGGGGCCGCGGCTCCGATTACAATCGCAAACCGCTACCGCGGCTTTGTAAACAAGCCCCTAAGTTTCTAGATGAAATACGAGTGACTGCTTCTTGGAGCAGCTGGCTCATGAAACAACAAGAGGAGAAGCTATATTGGTCCTAATCCTTATTGGAAAACAGGATCTGGTGCAAGAGATAAGGGTGTTGAGGCCACTTGGCAATAGTGATCATAGGATCATCACATATGATTTAATAAATGGAGGAAGGGTGGCAAGGAAATTCATACTACTACCTTTTAACCTTCAAAAAGGAGACTATGATAAAATGAGGAAAATAGTTTAAAAAAATAAAAGGAGCATCTGCAAAAGTTAATACTCAAGCTTGATGTAAACCTTTTATTTAAAATTTCTGTCCTGAAAGCCGAGACCAGATGTTTTCCCCACTTCAAGAAAAGTGAAAGGAACTGCCAGCATGGTTTAAAGGTGAGGTCAGAGAGGCTTTTATAGCCCAAAAAAGCATCTTTCAGGTAATGGAAAAGGGAGCCAAATGATAACGGGGAAACAACATAATCACTGGCAAGTTATATGCAAGGCACTGATAAAGCAGGAAAAGAGACAATTTAAAAAAAGACTTGCCATGGAAACAAAAATGCATAATAAAAATGTTTTTAAGTACATTCATGACAAAAAACTGTACGAGAGCCAGTTAGACCATTAGATGATAGAGGGGGTAAAAGGAGCACTAAGGGAGGGCAAGGCTATAGCGGAAAGTCTTAATGAATTCTTTACTGAAGAAGATGTAGGGAAGTTGCTTATGCCTGAAATGGTATTTAAAGGTGATGTATCAGAAGAATAGAAAGCAATATCGATAAAATGGGAAGATGTATTACAATTATTTCATAAACTGAAGAGTAGCAGATCGCCTGGGCTAGATAATATACATCCAAGGATGTTGAAATATGACATTGCAGACCTACTGTTAGTAATCTGTGAATTATCATGAAAATCATCTGTAGTACCAGACAATTGGAGAATGGCCAGTGTAACAATAATTTTTTTAAAAGGGTTCCAGGAGTGATCCTGGAAATTACAGACCAGTGAGCCTGACGTCTGCACCAGGCAAAATGGTAGAAACCATTATAAAGAATAAAATTACTGAACATGTATATAACCAACATGGATTTAACCAAGGAAAGTCTTGTCTTACTAATCTGTTATTTTTTTGAAAGCGTGAATAAACAAAGGTGAGCTGGTTGATTTATAATTTATTCTGATCTGCAGAAAGCCTTTGGCAAGGTCCCCCGTGAGAGACTGTTGGCAAAATTAAAAAGTCATGGGATTGGAGGCAGTGTACTATTGTGGATCAGGAACTGGTTAAAAGATAGAAAGCAGAGAGTAGGGCTAAATGGCCAATTTTCTCCTGTGCCTGCTCAGCTGAGCACATTTGTCTCAAATCCCGCTCTCTTTCTGACTTATCTTCAAATTCATGCTAACTTCCTTCCAAGCAAAACCATTTTGTCCATCTGACTAACTCTCTTGCCTCTGACCCCCGCCATCTCTTCTCAACTCTCTCCTCAAGGTGCCTCCACCTCCGACCCCTCCTCTTTCTGCCCAAACTCTAGTCAACTATTTCCATGACGAAGTCCACAAGATCAGCTTCATTCCCACTTCAATACCAACTTTTCTCCTCAGCCTTTGTCACCCTTTCATCCTTTTTCTAAGATCACTGAAGAGGAAACATCTCATCTTCTTTCCTCCTCTAATCTTACCATCTGTTCTTCTGGTCCTATCTCCACCTGTCTTCTTAAAGCCAACTCCTCCTCTGCACCTATAGCTCTTCACTGTAACTTTCAATCCTGCTGTGGTCACACCTGTCCACAAGAAACCTTCACTTGACCCTACTTGTCCTTCTAATTATCGAGCCATCTCCTTTCTTCCCTTCATTTCCAAATTTCCTGAACGTGAAGTTCTCTGCCATTTGCCTTGAATGTTTCTCCTCTCAAGCCCTCCTAGATCCACTTCAATCTGGCTTTTGTCCCTTAAATTCTACTGAAACGGCTCTTGCCAAAGTCTCCAGCAACTTCTTCCTGGCTGAATTCAAGGGCCTTTACTCGGTCCTCATTCTTGATCTTTCTGCTGCTTTTGACACTGTTGACCACCACCTTCTCTTTGACACATTGTCCTCACTTGGTTTTAGGGGCTCTGGGCTGTCCTGGTTCTCTTATCTCTCCCATCAGTCTTTTCAGTGTTTGTTCTGGTGGTTCCTCCTACTGCCATCCTTCTCTGTGTAGCCCAATGGTCTGTTCTGGGCCTTCTCCTTTTCTTTCTCTATACCCAGTCCCTTGGTGCTCTCATCTCCTCTAATGGCTTTCAGTAGCATTTTATGCTGATGACTCTCAAATCTATCTATCTATACCTGACATTTCTCTGTGACTCCAAGCCCGTATCTCTGCCTGCCTATCTGACATTGCAGCCAGAATGTCTCACCACAGTTTGAAATTGAACATGGCCAAAACCAAATGTCTTATTTTTTCCCTCCAACCCCTCTTCCTCCTTTCTCTATCTCTGTTGATAACTCTCTTCTATTTCCTGTTTCTTCAGCCCACAACCTTGGGGTCATCTTTGAACCCTCCCTCTTCTTCTCCACACACATCCAACAGATAATTTAAAACCTGTCATTTCTTCCTCTATAACATTTAACAAAATTCATCCCTTTCTCTCTGAACACACTACCAAAACACTTAACCACGCTTTAGTCACCTCCTATCTTGACTATTGCAACCTCCTCCTTACTGTTCTCCCTCTGAGTCACCTCTCTCCCCTCAATCTGTTCAGATCTCTGCTGCACGGCTAATCTTCCACCCGTACTGATATACTTATATTACCCCTCTTCTCAAATCACTTCATTGGTTCCCCTTCCGTTTCCATATCCAATTCAGACTTCTCCTTCTGACCTATAAATGCATTCATTCTACTGTTCCTCACTATCTTTCCTCTCCTCTCTCCTTACACCCCTCATGAACTCTGTTCTTCCTCTGGCTTCTCTCTATGCCCTTTTTCTTCCACTGCCAACTCCAGACTTCAATCCTTTCATCTTGCTGCTCCTTATGCCTGGAACAAACTACCTGAATCTGTACATCAGATTTCATCTCTTCCCCATTTTCAAATCCATGCTAAAGGCTCACTTCTTTGAGGCTGCTTTTGGATTCTAATCCCAATCTCTTGTTCTTCTTACCCTTCCCTATTTGTACCCTTGTTCTCATCTATTGTACCATCTATCTTGATTAGATTCTAAGCTATGACGAGCAGGGACTGTCTTTTATATGTAGCTGTACAAAGCTTTGTATGCATTGTGCTATAGAAATGAATAATGGTTGTGGTGGTGGTGGTAGTAGTAGTAGAAAGTTGAATAGTGGAGTACCCCAGGGATCTGTGCTGGGCCCACTGCTTTTCAACATATTCATAAATGACCTGGAAATAGGAATGGCAAGTGACGTGATCAAATTTGCAGCTGACCCAAAATTATTCTAAGTTGTTAAAACACAAGAGGATTGTGAAAATTTGCAAGAGGACCTTGATAAATTGGAAAACTGGATGTCCAAATGGCAGTTGAAATGTAATGTGGACAAGCACAGTTATGCACCTAGGAAAGAACAACCCAAACTATGGTTACATGATGCAAGGTTGAAACCATTCCGCATAGGCGTCTTATAAATAAATTGAGTGCCATAGGGATCAACTCTAAAGGGACTGACTGGTTTAGAAATTAGTTGAGTGGGAAGCGTGTACAGATAAATGGGGCACACTCTCAGGAGAAGGATTTTACAATGGCATGCCACAATGATCTGTCCTTGGTCCTATTCTCTTTAACATCTTTGTTAGTGATATTGCAGAAGGGCTGTCAGGTAAGGTTTGACATTTTGTGGATGATATCAAAATTTACAATAGAGCAGATGCCCAGGAAGTAGTAGATAACATGAGGAGGGATCTAGCTAAGCTTGAAGAAAGGTCAAGAATTTGGCGGCAGAGTTTTTAATGCTAAAAATGCAGGGTCATGCATTTGGGCTGCAAAAATCCAAGGGTACAGTATAGGGGGCAAAGTACTTCTGTCCACGAAAGAAGAACAGGACCTGGGCATGATTGTTTCTGCTGATGATCTTAAAGTGGCTGAACAGGTAGAAAAGGTGACGGTGAAAACCAGAAGGATATTTGGGTGCATAGGGAGGGGAATAACCAGCAGAAAAGGAGGTGATTCTGCCTCTGGATAAGTCTGGTGTGATTTCATTTGTAGTATTGTGTGCATTTTTGGTGACTACACCTTCAAAAGGCTATAAATGTGCAAAGGCTGGCTGCTAAAATTGTCTGTTCTTCGTTATGAGCCATATGGGGACAGACTTAAAAATCTTAATAGGTATACGTTAGAGATGTTTAAATACCTCCGTGGCATAACTGCACAAGAGGGAGAGCCTCTTTCGGTTAAAAGTAAGCTTTGCAATAAAGGGGTATAGGATGAGGGTGAAAGGGGATAGACTCGAGTAATATTCAGAAATATTTCTTTACGGAAAGAGTTGTAGATGCTGTCCTCGTCTCACTGGGAGACTATTCTATGCATCTGAATTCAAGAAAGCAAGGAAAACAAAAGGGGGACTATAATAGTTGATACGGCAGGGCAGACCACATAGGCCATATGGTCCTTTTCTGCTGATGTTTCTAAAGTTCCACATAAGGAACCATCACCCAGGAAAAAGATTTAGATGTCATCATGGATAATATGTTGAAACCTTCCCCCCCTCCTCCCCCCCTCCCCCCGTGGTGTACAACGGCAGCCAAGTAAGCAAATAGAATGCTAGGAATCAAAGAAAGGAATGGAGAATAAAACCAAGCATATTCTAATGCCTCTGTGTTGTTCCATGGTGCGACTGCATCTTGAATATTGTCTGCATTTCTGGTCGCCATATCTTAAAAAGGATATAGCAGAATTAGAAAAGGTACAGAGAAGAGCCACCAAAATGGTAAAGGGGATGGAAGGAAACCCCTATGAGGAAAGGCTTAAAAGATTAGGACTCTTCAACTTGGAAAAGAGACGACTGAGGGAAGATACGATAGAGGTCTATAAATTAATGAATGGAGTGGAACGAGTAAACGTAATCATTGTTTACACCATCAAAAAGTAGAAAAACTATGTGGCATGCAATGAAGCTACAGTGTAACCCATTTAAGACTAATAAGAGGGAATCTTTTTTCACTCAACATGTAATCAAACTCTGGAATTCGTTACCGGGGGATGTAGTAAAAGCTGTTCCTTATCCCTCCAATGCAGTCCAACCCTTTTGGGTAGTGTACCTCTTCCAACAACTTTGAGACTGAGCATGTCATCTTTTTGATAACACTAGTACTAATACAGCAGGGACCGCCCACCATCTCCGGTATACTCAGTATCCAGCAGCTGGAGGAGATAGTGAGCCAGGTTGCTGGACTCACTGAAGGGACAGCTAAGGAGCAATTTAGTTTAGTTTTACTTTAATCTTTCTTTATTTTGCCAAGTCTCTTTACTGGAGAGCAGTTTTTATTTGCCTTTGAACTGACAGTGGAAACAAAAATAGCAGAGAAATGGAGAAGGACCCCCTTCTCCCCTTTGATGAGCGGGTGTGTTGTGGTGGTGATAACCGGGGATCTGGCAGCTCCAACACCCATCATCGGGTGAGTAGTCGCCTGTTTTTTACAGCACTAACGTGGCAGAGTAGACAATCCCCAGAGGCCCCTCGGTGCCGAAGCTGCAGGTTCCTGGCTGAGTTCAAGAAAGGGAAGAGGAGCAGCGCACAGGCAGTGGCTCAGAGAGCGGTAATTTGGGTTATTGGGCTCAGATTAGGCATGCAGTGTCTGGGGCTAGTTAGAAGGCCACGAGAAGGGAGAGTGTATGCGGCGGACTCACCAAAGGCCTGTTTTTCTGCCGGAGGCCTGCAGCCACATGGTGGATACTTGGGGCTGCGCGGGAAGGAAAGGGCCCGTTTGTCTATCTCTCTCTTTCTCTCTCCCTCTGTTTTCTGTCTCCCGATCGCTCGGCACAGGTTCCCTGAGTTATTTTTGGAGGTGCCTTTTACAGTGTTGAGGATTAGGCTAGCACACCTTCATTAATTAAAAAAAAAAGTGACAGTGCTTTCTTTTACAGTAATTGCAGCAGTGGGAGCTGCTAGTATTTCTCTGCAAGCTAACAGGCAGGGGTGTCCCCTTATTGGCCTCAGAGGGTCAGAGGCAAGCCAAGGACCCGACCACTGATTTTAGTACCTTTATGCCAGCCAGACCGCAGTGCCTACATAGAGTAGTCCGGCAGATGATTCAGGATGAGTGGGATTGCCGGAGGCTAGTCTTGGCGGCCTCTTCCTCTGGATCAGGATAGCAAGCTTTTTCGGTCTCCAAAGGTGGACATTGCTGTTTTGGCTGTTACCAAGAAGACAATGATCCCAGTGGAAGGTAGTGCGGCACTTAGAGGATAGAGAGTTGGACACCTTGTTAAAACTGGCCTTTGAAATTAATGCTCTCTCACTACAAGCCTCCATTTGTGGGGCCTGGGTAGCTAGGGCCTGCCTCTGCTGGTTCCAGTGAGTTCAACAACAGGGGAGCCAGATCAGTTGGGAGGCAGCCAGATTTGGAATTGGGGCGGCTTATCTGGTGGATATCCACTACAGCCTCATTAGAGGGATCTCTAAGAGCATGGCCTTGGTGGTGGCGGCCCGCCGCTATCTGTAGCTGCAGAATTGGGCGGTGGACAGTTCTTCCAAAGCCCGACTCAGCAAGATGCCCTTTAGAGGCATTTTTGCTGAGGACCTGGACAAGCTGGTCAAGAACTTGGGAGAGTCTAAAGGTAGGCGCCTGCCAGAAGATAAGCAGAAACAGAGCAACGCTTCTCCTGTGTCCCGGGGTCAGCAGTGGGATTTCAGGAGTTTTCGTTCCACACGCTTTACCCCTTTTCAGAGGGGACGATTCCCTTCCAGAGCACAGGGTTTCAAGGAGCGGGACGAGGATTTGCCACCACCTCAGGACCCAAGAAATCCCAGTGAAGTGAGAGGGAGCCTAGGTGGTGGTGCAGCCCTTAAGAGGTTGGCTGCGGGAATTCTACCCTGCCCGAGTCCAGATCACATCAGACCAATGGGTGTTAGAGGTCATTCGGGAGGGGTATGCCCTCGAGCGGGCAACTCCTTTGTGCAGTCTCCCTGCAAAACACAAGTCAAAGCAACAGCGGTAAGAGACACCTTGCCATGGCAGGTTGCAGCTCAGGGCTGTGGTGCCTGTTCCCCGAGACCAATTTGGCTGTGGTTGGTACTCAATTTACTTCGAGGTGCCAAAGAAGGAAGGGGCCTTCTGCCTGATCCTCGATCTCAAGCGGGTACCGCATTTTCACATGGAAACATTGCGGTCCATCATAGTTGCAGTCTGAAGCGGAGAGTTCTTGACGTGTCTCGATCTAACGGGGGCGAGTTCCTTGAGAGTACAACTGGTGGTGATTTCATGCTATTGCTGAAAGGTCCAAGGGGTAGCGTTGGGGATGCACCCGGACGTTGTGTGATCCCTGAGGGCAGTGGTCCACCTTCACCCTCCGTGGCAGTCGGTGGTCCCACCATGGGATCTCAGTTTTGTGTTAGCAGCACTATGTGGAGAACCCTTTTGGGCTGTTGGATCGGGGGTATTTCTGGTGGCGATATGCTTGGCGTGCAGGATTTCAGAGCTTCAAGTCTTGTCATGCCAGGAGCCGTTTCTTTCCTTTTTAAGGGAGAAGGTGGTTCTGCGACCGGTGCCTTCCTTTTTGCCCAAGGTGGTTTCAGCTTTTCATGTGAACCAGTCGGTTTCCCTACTGGTCTTGGTGAACTCAGATAATGTCTCCGCCAGCCTGCAGTTGAGACGTTTGGATGTTCGTTGCATCTTGAGGCATTATTTGAAGAGGACTGAGTCCTTTCGTAGATCAAATTACTTTTTTGTACTGTTTGGAGGTCCATGTATAGAGGCATTGGCCACTGTTTCTATTTCTAGATGGATCAGAGAGGCAATCATGTCGGCATACATCCTGAGGGGTAAACTATATTCATGGGCAGAGTATAGTTTGGTGCTGTCAGTCAGAATCTGCAAGGTGGCAACTTGGTCTTCGCTTCATACCTTTGCTATTATTGCTTGGACTTCCAGGCGGCCGGGGATGCCTGTTTCGGATCGGCGGTGCTTCAGGCCAGTTTGGCAGACCCCTCCTATTAATTTTGACTGCTCTGATACATGCCAGAAGTGCAGAACTGAACTGGAGGGATAATAAGGAAGTTGAAATTAGACTTACCTGCTAATTGTTGTTACTTGAGGAACTCCAGTCCAGTCCTGGATCCCACCCTGAATACCGGTTGTTGGTGACAGGAGCCTGAAGTGGTTTTCCATGGCTGAAGGAAGGGTCTGGGGTGTCCGCAAATTTGAGGGGGGCGGTATTGAGGGCGGTCATAAAGGATTGTCTGTCTCATGCTCAGTGCTGGATATCGTCGCCCGGTGGTGCCTCAGGTAAGCCTCCTCATTCGGGGGGGGGGGAATCTCTTCTCCGGGACGGGGGGAGGTTTTTGATTATTAAATTTGTACAAAGAATACTATCTCTTAACTACTTATATGTTGCTCCTGTGAGTCTGCTTTATCAGTAGGTTACTGGAGATGGTGGGCGGTCCCCACTATTAGTACTAGTGTCATCAAAAAGATGACATGCTCAGTCTCCAAGCTGCTGGAAGAGGTACACTACCCAGAAGTGTGGGACTGGAATGGAGTTCCTCAAGGAACAACAGTTAGCAGGTAAGTCTAATTTCGTCTTAGTGTAGCTGCGTTTAAAAAAAAAAAAAAAAAAAAAAAAAAAAAAAATGTTTGGACAAGTTCTTGGAGGAAAGGTCCTTTAAATTATTATTAAAGAGGACCCAGGAAATCCACTACTTACCCCAGAACAAGCACTGTGGAACTCATGTACCTTTTTGGGAACCTGCCAGGTACTTGTGACCTGGATTAACCACTGTTGAAAACAAGATACTGGACTTGATGAACCTTGGTCTGACCCAGTATGGCATTTCTTATGTAAGGAGTGGGGACTATAGTGCTTGTGTGTGGTGATTGATGGGGGAGGTGGTGAGGGAGTTGTAACTTTGGGAGGAGGGGGGAGTATGTGTGGCGTTAACTTGAAAATTAGAGGGGCAAGACAATACCTACTCGGGGAAAGAGGGTACAGGAATAGCTGTCTCCACTAAAGGGAAAGTTGAAAGAACAACATGTAATGGACCCTGAATATGATCTAAGGCAGTCTAAAGATATACAAATTCAGGCATTCAAGTCTCTTATCATACATCTTCTCTGCACAGGTTCCATATCACTTTGGTTGCCTTCTGAACCACTTCAAGTCTCTTGATATCCTTTGTGAGGTATAGTACTTACCATTGACTTGTATAGGGCATTAATACCTCCTTCTTTCTGCTATTTATTCCTCTTGGTATGCAGCCTAGCATCTTCTGGCTTTGGTCATTGCCTTGTCACATTGTTTGTCCACCTTGACATTCTCAGATACTATCACCCTTTGATCCCTCTTCTGGTCCATGCACCCTAGTCTCTTGCCCCAATCATATACAGATCCTTTGGATTTCTGCTAGCAAGTGCCTCACTGTACTACTTCACATCAAATTTGAACTGCCAGTCATTAGACCATTCTTTTTTCATGTGTCTGTCTATCTATTTAACATTTATATAGCACTTCAAACATACAAAGCGCTGTACATACATGAAGAAGAGACAGTCCCTGCTCATCAGAGCTCACAATCTAGTCAAGAAAATCACAAAATACAAATACAATCAAGTAAGACAAAAAGTATACAATAACAAGAAGAGCAAAAACAAGAATCAAGAACAGAAAGCAATAGAGGTTTTCAATCTGGACTTGAAGAGGTCCAGAGAGGGTGCTTTGCGCACAGACAGAGGTAGATTGTTCCAGGCAAAGGGTGCAGCCAGGTGAAAGGAGCGAAGTCTAGAATTAGCAGTATGAGTGGAGGGCATAGATAGACGAAGGCTGTTCGAAGAGCGAAGAACGCGAGAAGGGATGTAAGGAGAGATTGGAGATGATAGGTAGTGGGGGGGGGGCTGAAGAGTAAATGCATTTATAGGTCAAGAGGAAGAGTTTGAATTGGATCCAGAAGCGGATGGGAAGCCAGTGAAGGGACTTGAGAAGAGGAGTGATATGGGAAAAGCGATGCTGACTGAAAATTAATCGAGCAGCAGAATGTTGAATAGATCGAAGGGGAAAAAGATGGTTCGCGGGAAGGCCAGCAAGGAGAATATTGCAGTAATCAAGACGGGAGGTGATTAAAGAGTGGACAATCATTTTAGTAGCGTCATCAGAAAGGAAGGGGCAAATTTTGTTGATGTTATAAAGGAAGAAACGGCATGTGTGCTCCTTTGAAGGTGTCCAATCGGTTGCTATTCTTTGAAAGTATGCCTTTTTGCAGATGACATAATCAACCATCAGCAGTATCACTCACAAAGACATTTAACAGTACTGGTCCAAAGACTGATCCCTGAGGCAATGATTTGAAAATTCAGGGAGCATCTCCTATAGAGAGTGATCTAGTTCGCTATTAAGTGTATTTGCGTGGATCCAGATCATATATAAAATTTGTAAAGCTTTATTTTATAACGGATTCATACTGCAGTAAATCCTCGCCCTTGCCTCTTCACATTTGAATGGTTTTCCTGTCAATCAAACCTAAGAGCAAGAGAAAACGATGACTTGGCAAGGCTCATTGAACCAGTTACCAGCATCTGGGTTTGTTCCTTTCTAATACTGGTAGAGTTAAAAATAGAAATGAAGAGAAAAAATGCAGTGGTTATATGTAAGACAATATTTAATTTTCTAAAAAATCCCAAATCTTTTAAGAGATTGAAAATATAATGAAAAGTAATAAGCAGCAGTGCCTGAGTGATCAGAAATAAATGAACTCTAAAACTGGAAACTGATATTGAAGCTTTTATGTTTCTGCTTCCACTTGTACTCTTACTTATCCTGAAAGAAACTTCTGCACCTTCCTCCTTGGATTGCGTACAGTGCAGGATAGATGATGATGATACAAAGTCAAATCCTTGCTCCTTGTAGCACTATACAAATGATAAGTTGTCATCGTTGATGACCTTGAATGATTTTGAACAAGCCTCTTTGCGCATATTTATTAAAGCATGCACTAAACAGCAGGGGACACGGTAGCTACTACCTTGCATTAAAACAGCCAGTGCAGTAAAAATCCTGCTGTAACTGCTTAGCATGTGATAGGATGAGGACTGGGCCAGTTATTTTATTTATTATTATTATTATTTTATTTATTACAGTTTCTTATATACCGCGCTATTTAGCATCAGTGCGGTTTACATTATAACTTAACGACCATAACAACAAGCTGTCAGGTTTACATCGAACAGCACATTGCGGTTAGCGTGAGGTGGATAGTGTGTGCTCACTGCTGCAGTGAGTGTGAGTAGACTAGTCACCATCTCAGTGGATGGCATTAAGTTCACCCGAATTAATTGTGATTGCAATTCCTTATCATCCTGCTAGACTAGTCTAGTCTAGACATGTGGGTTATGCTCACCAGCCAGCAGGTGGAGGCAGTCCAGAACAGCTTTCAGCGATGTCCTCACTAGGCTATACCCTGGTGCAGTACTGAAGAGAAGCCAGTATTGCTTGCCTCCAGCACATGGCAAGGTATGTTGACTGGTGCAGTAGTGCGGCTAGGTATTTCTCCCCTCTAGAGGGAGGACCTCTTCCTGATTCAGGATGCCATGATGACTCTGTATTGCATACAATAGATTTGCAAGCACTGCCTCCATTGTATGCAAATCTCTCTTGTGCATATTCATTGTGGTTATCCTGAAATCCTAACTGGCTTGGTGTGTCCCCAGGGACTGGGTTGAGAGTTCCTTCCCTAATAGGACAAAGCCAACATGGTTTTAGCCAAGAGATGTCTTGCCTCACCAATCTGTTACTTTTTTTTAAGGCATGAATAAATATATAAATAAATATGAACCAGCGCATACAGTGTATTTGAATTTTCAGAAAGCATTTGGCAAAGTCCCCCATGAAAGACTCCTGAGGAAATTAACCCTTTTCCACTCAGCTGCCCCTACCCTGTGGGACCTTTTTAGATTTTCCCATTCCAGTTGGCTGTCCCACCATGTATCACATATGAATAACATGCTAGTTTATAGCTTGTAAGTCCCACGGGACATTTCATAATGTGTATGTTGTATTGGTTGTAATTTGACCACTTTCTTGTTAAAAATTGATTCCAATCTGGCATTAGAGACCTTGAAAATTTATCCAAGCGGAAAGACTTAAAAAGCCATGGGATAGGAAGCAGGGTCCTATTGTGGATTAGGAGCTGTTTAAAAGTTAGAAAACAGAGTAGGGTTAAATGGCCATCTTCTCAATGGAAGAAGGTGAATAGTAGAATATCCAAGGGACCTGTACTGAGACCTGTGCGTTAACATATTTATAAATGACCTGGAAATGGAAACGAGGGAGATGAACAAATTTTTATAAAGGAGACAAAATTACCGTATTTTCCGGCGTATAAGACGACTTTCTAAGCCCTGAAAATATGCTCAAAAGTCGGGGGTCGTCTTATACGCCGGTACACGTTCTGCGACGTGGCTCTGTCTCGTTTCCAGGGCTGCGGGTGAGCAGTGATCTGACCGGGGGTGAGAGCAGGAGCTCCCCCTTCCTCCACAAGCCGCCAATCAACCAATCAGCTGTGATGCTGAACGGCAGAAAAACCGCCGTTTCCAGGGCTGCGGGTGAGCAGTGATTCTTTTTATTACCGGTATTTGCTTTTATTTCTCGCGAGCTAGAGCAGTAGGGCCAGTACCTGTGGTGGGGCCAATGGATTCCTATTGTGTGGTATCCTGTTCTGCCCCGCTGGAGAAGCTGTGGAAAGCAGGTGAACCTGTTTGATCTCCTGGGCATAACCTCTCACTAAATCCAGATCTGAGAACACCCCCATCACAGCTGCCCTTGCAAAGCTCTCCAATTGCCTCAGCTCAGTTTGACGACAGAGAAATGGCAGTACAAGGGGGAGAGAGAGCAGGGTTTAAGAGCTCAGTCTCCCTGCACGATGAATCAGATGCCCACAGTGTGAGAGACATCAGGCAGTTTTCTGTGGATGAAGGGGAACTGCAGGATTCATTACAGACAATTTGTGTGAATGACTCTGTTTTGGAGACCTGCGTCGCTGGAACACTAGGTTTGCATTTGCATTTGTCTCAGTTTATGCTAACAAGCCTTGATTTCATATAGAAAACCATAGCAGACCTTGGGAAAACTTTGGTGCCACAAGTCAGTCTTGTGGCCCAAAATATCTAGCAGCTTGAAGCAAATCTGATGTTTTTTTTATTTTTTTTGGAGTGCGCTGGAAGAGGGGTAGTCTTATACGGCGAGTATAGGCTAAACCCTATATTTTAACAGGAAAAGTAGGGAGTCGTCTTATACGCCCAGTCGTCTTATACGCCGGAAAATACGGTATTCAAAGTTGTCAAATTACCTGGGGATTGTGAGAAATTACAGGAGGCACTTGTGAGACTGGGGGAATGGGTATCCAAATTGCAGATGAAAATTAATATGGACAAGTGCAAAGTGATGCACATAGGGAAGAATAACCCAAATGATAGATTCACAGTGCTCTGTACCACATTAGGAGTCCATCACACAAGCAAAGGATCTAGACGACATCATGGAGAGTAGGTTGACATTTTCTGCTCAGTGTGTGGCTACAGCCAAAGAAGCAAACAGTGTTAAAACAGAGCAGAAAATAAAACAGAATATCTTAATGCAGCCCTTGACAAATTTTCTTGGAATCTAGGGGCTGATACCTAGGTCACAGTGCACAGTTCACTCTCCAAAAAGGTATATCACGGTTACTTTTTTTTTTTAGGTTTTATGGCTTGATTTATTAAGACTGTTTCCCCTTTATGCAACAGACCTGGTCCTTCTGGTGTGGAAATTCAGACTCTGTGACCTCTGGGTGCCCCCTGGCACAGTCTCATGCAGGGCAGGCTAAAAGTGGAAGCCCTGTTTGATTACCTTTTGGCTAAGTGTCGTTGGCGAGCGGTGGCCCATAGAAATGGGGAACCGCTGGGAGCTATCTGAGATGTTGACTATGACTCTGATTCAGATGGCTCGGTACTGGGCTCTGATGTGGATTAGGACGTTCTCTCACCTTCAGAAGATTACGCAGAGGCTGGCTTGATGAACCGCCTATTCCGTAAAGAGGAGCTGGTGGCGTTTATTGCCAGGGTCTCATCCGCCTTGAACTTGACGGATGCTTCCGGCACGGAGCAGGAGCCAAAGGTACACCTTATAGGGGTGCAGAAATCTATTACTATCTTCCCTTTCCCAAATGTGATCAAGGATATGATCCAGTCAAAGTGGGACTCTCCTGACTCCCTACCTAAAGGGTTACAGGTGTGTAAGAATATCTACGCTTTCCCAGAGGAGTGTGTCGCATGGTTTGGCATTCCCAAGGTGGATGCGCAGGTCACAATGATTACCAGACAGACCACCATTCCTGTGGAAAGCGGGTTGGCCTTAAAGGATTTTCTGGGTGGTAAGGTGGATTCCTTGCTGAGGAGCCAGTTCGCCGTGGTGGCGGCTGTTCTGCAACTGGCGGTATATACCAACCCGATGTCTTGACCTTGCTCCAATAGATTTGGTCTCTTCTGCTGCATGATACTACCCCCTCTTTTGGAGTCTGCTATGGCCTTCCTTTCTGATGCCATGTATGACCTGGTACATTTTGGTGGCCAGGGATGGTGCCCTGATGACAGTATCACGGTGATGGATTTGGCTCCTGTGAACACATCCTCCAAAGCCTAGTTGGTCCAACTGGTTTTTAAGGGGAAGCTTCTATTTGTAGCTGATTTGGAGAAGCTGATGAAGGATCTGGATGAGACAAAATCTTACGCCTTCCAGAAGATAGGTCCAAAGGGCCTGTGAAGCAGGAAGGTGCCCCTTTCTCATCCACTAAGGGTGCACCGGCTGGATTCCTAGGGCTCTCATCATTACTGACTTGGAAAGCATTTCTTCCCCTCTGCTTCTGGGTGTCAGGCTTATTCTCGGTCCTTTTGTAGAGTGCTTAGGCCCACGGACTTGGTCCACTCCAGAGGAGGACCCTCATGGGCTGCACATTGAAGGTTTGGGGGCCCATTCCTTGGTTCCTCTGATTGGAGGCAGGCTTTGCCTTTTCTTTCAGGAATAGGCCCGAGCTACCAAGGATCGCTGGATGCTAGACACCATTCAGTTTGGCTGTGACCTGGAATGCAAAGAGCCCATTCTAAATACTTTCGTCATTTCTCCATTTCAAGTGTGCTGCTGTGTGGGACCACCTTGTACAAGCTGCTATGCCTAAAGACGGTGGTACCCTTCTCCCACCCCCCCAGGCGAGCGGGTCAAGGGCAGATGCTCCATCTATTTCATGGGGCCAAAAAAGGATGGTTTCTTCCAGCCCATTCTGGACCTCAAGTGAGTCAAAGAGCACTTATGCATCCTGCATGTCTGGATGGAAACCTTGTACTCTAATTCAAGCAGTGTGCCAAGGGGAGTTCTTGACATCTCTGGATCTGGCCAAGGTTTATTTTCATATCCGGATGGATCAGCAGAAGTATTTCTGTTTTGCCGTGCTTGGCTCTCGCTACCAGTTCGCTGCCCTTTCTTTCGGGCTATCCACCATCCTAAGGATGTTCTCCAAGGTCATGGTGGTGGTGGCTGCGGCACCAAAGGATCTATATTCATCCCTATCTGGACAACTGACTCATCCGAGTCCGTTCCTTTTCAGAAGCGTCTCTGGTGGTATCCTTTTTGGATAGCCTCAGCTGGGTGGTCAATCAGGGAAAGAGCCAGCTGCCAGCTGTTGCCTTCCCAGTCCCTGGAGTTTCTGGGAGCACATTTCTACACTCGAGTGGGCCCACTCAAGTTTTCCTGCGCAGCAGGCTCCCAGTGTCTGGGATTATCTTCAGCTCCACAGATTGATGGCGGCGACCACAGAGATGCTGCCGAGGGCGCATGCTCACATGCGACTACTCCAGCAGTCCTTGTTGACTCGGTGGTGCCTGAGTTTTCAGGAGTTCAAGCACAGGCTTCTGCTCCCGTTGATGGTGAAAGCTAGCCTACTGGGGTGGTGGCGGAAGCCCTGTCATCTGAGGATGGACATACCGCTGGACAATTTCTCCTGGATCCTGCTGACAAGATGCCAGTCTCTCAGGTTGGGGAGTCCGTTGCCAAGACTGTATGGCCCAGCTCTATTGGAACCTCAGAGAAGTGGTGTGGCCCATCAACCACCTCAAGGCGAGAGTCATTGGGTTGGCTCTTTTGTGTTTCCAGCCTGGTTGAGGGCCGGACGGTTTAAATGTTTTCAGATAATGACACGAAAGTGGCTTATATCAATTGGCAAGGTGGTATGAAGAGTGCCAGGGTAACTCTTGAGAGGGGTCTCCTGTTTGCCTGGGCAGAGAAGAACCACCTACCTTTGTCGGCCCAGCACATTGCCAGGGTGGACAGTGTGGAAGCGGACTTCGTCAGCTGGCACTCTTGGATCCTGGAGAGTGAGAGTTGAGTCAGGGGGCATTTCAGTTGATTCTGCTCCACTGAGGTTGCCCTGAAATGGATCTGATGGTGACTTGCTCCATTGCCAAAGCTTGCCGCTGCCAAAGCTTGCCTTGGCCAAGTCTGCGACTACTGTTCATGTTTCCTCTGTGACCCCTGGTGGAGCGTGTGCTTCAGCATATAAAATGCTATCTGGGCAAGATTGTTCTGGTGGTGCCAGATTGGCCGAGGAGAGTATGATTTGGAGACCTAATGCGGCTCCTGCAGGCACCACCTATTCGGTTGCCTCTGTTTCGGAGTCTATTGTGGCAGGGACCCAGCTCCCTTCTCGCTTACGTCATGGCTCATGAAAGGAGATGAATAGCACATAAGGGCTACTTTCCAGCAGTGGTCTCTGCTTTGTGCCTGGAGGAGATCTGCCAAGCTAGCATATGTACAGATATGGTACCTCTTTGAGAGTTGGTGCGACACGCAGCAGTTGACTCCTGAGGCAGCCAAGGTGTCCTCCCTGTTGGCCTTTCTACAGGATAGCCTGGAGAAGGGCCTTTTCCTTATCTCCCTGAAAGTTCAGATGGCAGCTCTGGTCTGTTTCCAGGGTCTGGTGACATGCAAATCTCTGGCCTTGCACCTGGACATCTTTCGTTTTCTCCAGGGTGTTCAGTATCTGCGTCTTCCCCTCCAGTCTGTTTATCCCTTCCTGCAATCTGTCTCTGGTGCTCAGGGTCCTGATGGCACTACTCCTTGAGCTGTTAAAGTGCCCTGCCTTAAAGGATTTGGTGCTCACGACAGTGATCTTGGTCATGATTTGTTCTGCAAGACGGATTTCCAAGCTGTAGGCTCTGTCTTGCCGAGATCCTTATCTGTCCTTTATGTTTAAATCTTTTTTATTCAAACAGAACACAGAAATAAAACACAATGACATAAACATAATTAAGGTACAGTTTTTGCTTATGGAACGGCTGTCTGCGGCTGGTGAAGAGCGTAGGTGGGCCCATTTTCTGCAGACTTGGGGGCCTCATCTGCACTTGTTACCAGCAGGGACCCGCCGTCGCATTCTGGGGGAACCCTGAATTCCGGGGGTTGGTTCAGGAGATGGTTCATGGGGGACACTTTCTCCTTTTCTGTTTGGCTTGGTCCTGCTTCGCAGAGGGCTAGTTTGATCCTGATTGCATTTCTTTTTTTTTTTAACTTTTATTTTCATTTTACAACAAACAAAAGTAACAACACACCAAAAGAAACAAATACACACATACAATAAAGAAAGCAACCCCAATTACCCCCCACCCCAATGCTTCTTCTCTAAGCTGATAAGAATCATCATATAAGCGCTTACATACAACAATTATTGTACATCAAACAAACAGAAGTAGAATCTATGATACCGGATGAGTGTGGGACAGAGATTAATACAGATTCAAACAGTCAACTGAGAGCATTGAATAGTGTGAACATAATCATTGAGCATCTTCTAGCCAGACCAACAGTGAATAGTTTGAACGGAAGAGGCTGACATACAAGGCACTTGCGCATATTTACAATAAAGACAGATATGATTCACCATTCATTAGAGCTCAAAAAAGAGCTATTTTCCCAATATGTCGTGATTAAGGAAATAAGATATAGCAATGCCCAGTATAAAGGCTAAAAGGAAGTAAGCCAATTTAGGGAGAGAGGGGAGCCCCGCGACTAAGCGGAGCCCCACAATCTTCCAAGAGAGGGATTCCGGAAAATATAAAATAGAATGAAGACGACCCCAGACCCGACTACAGTAATACTGTAATGCGGGACAATCATACTTAACAGGAGTTTAGTGAACCAAAGGCCACATGGCACGTCCAGCATCAAGTGCTCTGGATGGCATTCCAATTGGCTAACCTATCAGGAGTATATGTCCACTTGGGATAGCAGTACTAAGGAGATAAGGAAAAATCTGATCGAGATTGTGAGTGATAGGGGGGCTGAGAAAAGGAGAGCTCTAAGTCAAAGGGGTGAAAACAGCTTCATATATCTTCTCACACAAAATCTGTCATCAGAGCTGGCAGGGTGTAAAGACTCTTGGGCGGACCACTCGTTCTAGGCGACAGTCTATCTATCAAAGGATCAAACACTTGATGGAAGTCGCCGCCGAGTAACAGTAACAGGGTCATCCACATTCGGAGCATATATACAAATACACGTAAATTCACTATCTCCAACCTTAAAATATACACAGGCCCAGCTACCCTCCCCATCAGAGCTAGTATCCATTACAGTGGTTGGCAAAGATTTCTCAACCAAGATGGCTACCCCACACCGCTTGGAAACGGCGGGAAAGTAGGCAGCCACCATATAAGGTTTAGCAGTAAGTTTCAGTGGTTCAACGGAGGTGAAATGGGCTTCCTGAAGAAACACTAAATCAATATGGTCATGATTAGAATAACTAAGGATGGTCATTCTTTTGATTGGACTATTAATGCCTCTTACGTTCAGTGACAAGAGCTTACATAAGGCCATACAACAAAGTCAAACATTCTGAGAAAGAAACATGATGGCGCACCGAGTTGCGCAATGTCCCTCATATCAACTATAAATGACTGTACACACGATATGATAGAAAGTAAGCCAATGAAAAATCATGAAGCGCCCTATATAACAGTAGAAGCACCGAAGTGCCATAGAGAAGAAGCAAAACCCCAGAAATTACTGGCGACCTGATGTCTGCGGGGTGAGACCCCAGAGAAGGCCTAAATTGAAACACATAACCGGTATAGCTGTGCGTGCTCCGAATCCAACCGCGGTGCACATCATGGAGGAGAAGGAGACCAAGAGAGGTAGATATAAAAGAAAGAAAGGTCCAGGCAGTCTCTATTCCAGGCAATGATCACCGCATCGGGCCATTCAAAATGGCGGGCAGTTCCAGCGGAGTCCATCCGAGTGGTTGACTTAGCGCATCTGGTCAGCCTCTTTGGAATCTAAAAATGTTGCTAGCAGAGCAGGATCTTCGAAGGTTCTAGTTTGGTTATGGAGAGTCACTCTGAGCTTCGCTGGATACAAGAGGCCAAAGCGAGCCTGTAACCGTTGTAATCTAGGTCGAAAAGCAAGGAGTCCCTTTCGCCGATCTACTGTGGGCTTCGCCAAGTCGGGGAAAAAAGAGACTTTATGATCTTCAAACTGCAGATGTGGTATCACGCGGGCAGCTTTGAAAATTTGGTCAACTTGCTGATACCTCAGTAAACGAAAGATAATGGGCCGGGGGGTCGTCCGATTGAGTGCGATGTTAGTAGGAGCATGATATGCTCGGTCAATTTCCAGATCTCTGCAAAAGGTAATCTTCAGCAAGGAGGGGAGAGTTTTGACCAGAAATTCTCTGATATCTCCTGCTTCCGCCCCCTCTGGTACTCCTATGAGCCTTACATTGTTGCGACGGGCTCGATTATTGCAATCCTCTAACTCTTTTTGAAGATTCTGTATCTGACGCTCAGCCTTGTCCAGATTCACCAAGCGCACCGCGTGCGAATCAAGGACCCCCGCCATATTGTCCAGCCGTAGTGAAAGACCTTCAAGCCGGTCCTGAAGCATACCGAAATCTTCTCGCATGGCTCGGAGCGCTTCTCCGTTGGACTGTATCAGTTCCTTCACACCACGTATTTCCTCCAAGATCTCCTGTTGCATTTCGGGGCTTACCCGAAGTGGAACCATCTTCGGTGGGGAAGACAACTCTGTTTTGGAGCGTTTTCCATGTGAAGAAGAGGGAGACCCGAAGTCCAAGTGCACTGGTTTGTGGGCCGCCATTCCCCCCAAGGCACCCCGGTAAGTTCGGAGTAAAATATTAAGTTTATGCAGATATTAAGTCAGGATTCTGAGTAGGCCCCTCGGGAGCTTCAGCGCAAAGCGTCTAACCCGCTGGACATCAGGCTCCGCCCCCCTCCTGATTGCATTTCTATTGCTGTTCAGGTTCTGGGGGGAGGGGGGGAAAGGGGGTGGGGTCTGGGGAAGTTTAGTACGGCAGTTGTACCTTCGCCTGGTGCATTCCTTGTTGGATAGGCGGGTCCGGGAGAAGACTCAACCCTGGATCTGCCTGTGTTAGTGTTTTGGGTTTTTTTTTGGCAGGGTGGTTAGACGTATGGGTCGGGCTGGTTAGACGTATGGGTCGGGCTGAATCTTTGCTGATTTGGAATTAAAGGGGCCTGGGGAAGGGGGAAGGGGGGACGGGGGGGGAGGTGACATGGGATAGGAGGGCTCCTGTTGGGTGCCATACCGTGCCTGTTCACCAACAGGACTTCTGAGGTAGTAGCCCTGAGTGTCTTCCATACTTTGCTCTCCCTTCTTCTTTTTCCTCTCTGTTTTGGGGGACCTTTGTCCATTTGGACGTTGGTTTTTTTTGTTGTGGGGTATCTGGACGGTGTGTCTAATAATGTAACTCCGCGGGAGCGCTATCTTGTTTATCTGTCCTTTTCAAAAGAGGTTCTTTTCTAAAATGAATCAAGTGGTGTGGTCTACCTTCCTTCCCAAACGAGCACTGTCGGGTGAAGGATAAGGATCTTCACCTGATGGATGTCCGGAGGGATCTCCAGTACCTGGAGGTTACAAATTCCTTTTGTAAGTCTGACCATCTTTTTATGCTGTTTTCTGACCCACGCTAGGGTGAAGCAGTGGCAGAGTCGACTTTGTGGCACTGGTTCCAGAGGGTTTGCGTGCCCATTCTACCGGAGCACAAGCATCCTCATGGGCGGAGCGCAACCCTGTAGTGCTTGCAGACATTTGTTGGGCAGCAGCATGAACATCACTTTCCACTTTTGTCAAGCATTTCCGCTTGGATGCTCGCGCACCAATGGACACAGCCTTTAGCTCAAGGGTTTTGCAAGCTGCTGTGTCATCTTCCCTCCCAGTGGAGTTGTAGCTTTGGTGTATCCCACTTGTTTGGACTGGTCTAGCATGATATGGAAAATGACATTTTACTTACCAGTTAATGTTCTTTCCTTGAATCCTGCTAGATCAGTCCACGGCCCGGCCCTGAAACTGGTTTTTTTTTTTTCTGCTGCTGTGATACCCTTGGGTCCACTATGATTTTTATACTTGGCTCTGCAGATTCATCTTCTACTGACAGCCCTCTGTTTTTCCTTTCCTGTGTACTATTGATTACTCATTGTTATCCAGAATTGAGACTGTGTGAAGCTTGCTATGTTTCTCCCATATGCTTTGGGACGAATAATGAAGGGGACCTCTGGTGACTGAGGTGAATAGAGGCATAGGAATAATGTCATTGAAACCTGGGCTTTTCATTGGTTCTTTGTCTCCAGCAATTTCCTTGTAGGGGAACACAACACACTTGTCTGGACTGGTCTAGCAGGACTCGGGGAAAGGACATTAACTGGTAAGTAAAATGTCACCATTACAATAAGTAAAATTTCACCTTACTCTTTCAAAAAGTACAAAGATTCTCCGGGAACAAGAAGGAAGTCAGTCCTCACATTTGGGCGACATTGGCACCAACGAAGCCCTTGTGGAAGTATCTCCCTGGCTTTCAAAGAAAGCCTTTGGGAGATGCTGCTACTCATGCGTGGTCCCCTTCCTACCCAAGGGTGCCGTCTCACTCAGTCTCCTTTTTCTTTTTTTTTTCCACGGAGCCCTTCGTCTGGCTTGTCCAGTTGAGTTTTTCTGAGTTTCATACTTCTCTCTGGTATCACACTGGTACTCTTCCTGCCTCCTACCTCGTTGCCTTGGCATCATATTCTGGTCTATTTTTGTAGATTTTGTTTTTTCCCTTCACTGGCGCCTTCGTGCCTTTTGTCTCCCACTGGAAGCCCAGAGAGTCGTGGACCTCGCAGGGGTACTTGTTTCCTCTGACTTCCAGTAGCTTCAAGAAGTGTGATCAGTGCTTTAAAATTGTCCTTGACCAATACACATGACTGCTGTCTCCACTGCCTTGGACCTGACCATGACCTGGCAGCCTGCGGGTCTCTGCAAAAGGATGTCCAGTAAGACCCTCAAGAGCTGCCAGCAGCAGCACGATAAGTTCCCCCCCCCCTCCCCCGAGTCCCTGATGCCTCTGAATGCTAGGGCCTCATCTGAGGCCCCCGACGTCTCGGGTGGAACCCTCCAAACCCAAGCCCTGTTGTGGGTCCTCAGAAAGGGGCAGGCAGGGGGAGGGGGCCTCCCTCAAGGGAACCCATGAAGAAGAAGAAGCTCTCGAAGGCAGCGTTCTTGAATGGTTCTGACCAGCCAGGGTGCGCTCTGGTCCTGTAGTCTAAGACTTCGGAGAGGGAGGGGCCTGCGAAGGTCTCCTGGAATGATCAGACCATGGACCAGCCTCCGTCCCCAGACATCATCCTTATCAAGGATTCCTCTTCAGGGGAGCCGGCATCTGGCCCAAGTCTCTCAGTGCCCGCACCGAAGGCTGCAGAGCCTTCTGCTCTGTAGTCCAGAATGGTGGCCCTGGAGCACAGTTTGTCTGCCTTCATGGACTAGCAATGGGCACTGTTGTCCGGCATGACCTGTTCATCCATCCTGACCACCAGGCCCTTGACGTCCAAGACGTCCCCGGAGGCCGAGCCTCGAACGAGGTCATGATCTGTCCAGCTCGACAGGACTGCGGTCATCCCCAGCAAGTATGCTGGGTGCTGGCCGTGGGGCATCAGAGGCCCCAAAAGCAGTCCTCCTCCGAGTCCTCGATGGACTACACTGAGTAGGAGATGAAGGTTGAGGAGTCGTCCCCCCCGATACCTATCACCACCGCAACATCCCATCTGACTCTCCTGTCTCGGGGCCTGGACAGTGGACCCCACTGGAGCATATTTATTTAACATGGTTTTTTTTTATACCGCTTTATTTCAATCAAAGCAGTTTACATTGTAACTTAAACTTGGTAATGTAAACAGGAACATTGACAACTTGGATTTTTCTGAGCAGTGAAGGGTTAAGTGACTTGCCCAAGGCCACAAGGTGTGCTAGTGGGAATTGAACCCTGGTCTCTGGATTCCCAAGCCAGTGCTCTAACCATTAGGCTACTCCTCTACATATAGGCTTCCTTGACTTCGTCAAAGATATGTTAAAGGCCCTGGTGTTCCCTACCGAGTCAGAGGAGGACTCTCGGACGTATGAGTTGGAAATCCTCCAGTAAGAGGCTCCTCCATGGGAATTGCACACGGTGCCCATTCCTCACATCCTGAAACGGCTGATCCTCCGGATGTGGGAGACGCCGGCTTCGGTACTGGTGGTGAGCAAAAGACTTGACTTAATGTACAGAGTCTGCCAGAGCCCAGGCTTCCAAAAGTCACAGCTGCTGCATAACTCCATGGTGGTGGAGTCGGCCATGCATCGGCTGAAAAACAACAGACGCACTCCTTGGTGTCTCCCCCGGCAGGGAGGCCCGCACCCTGGATGCCCTCGGCAGAAAGTGCTACCAGGGTTCAGTGCTATTCAGCTGTATTCAGGCCTATCAGCTGTACATGGGCATGTACCTGAGAGACTTGACGAAGAAACTCGCCAGGTTCTCAGCTGGTCTCTCCGAGGAACCCTTGCAGCAGTTCAAGAACCTGGCCAAGGCAGTCCATGAATGCTTCAAGTTCATGTCTTGAGCAGCCTATGACTGGTTCGAGTCGGCGGCTCGAGTAGTGGCAGCGGGCAACGGTGCATGCCGCCAAGCTTGGCTACAGTTGTCAGACCTCGAGCAGCGGGTTCAGGACAAATTGGTTGATGTCCCTGCCAAGGAGAGAACCTCTTTGGCAAACCCATGACTAACAAGGCTGCCAAGCTGGAGATTGAATTCATAACGAGGACCAGACTCTCCAAGAAGACCGCTGCCCTTCCCCGACAGAAGGGCTCTGGTAAAAAGTCTTTTTACCCGAGGAAGGGTGCTGCTTACAGAAACTACCCACCTTTTTCAGACCTCCCCAGCTCCCCAACAGGGTCAGCAGGCCAAGGGACATGGGCAGGGTCCTCGTAAACAGAGGGCTCCCAAACCCCAGGCACTGGCTCCGGCCAAGCCAGGGGGGAGTTAGGCTGTGGTCAAGGAGTCAATCTACCCCAAGGAGATCAGCAGCCCACAGGGGGATGTCTGGCCCTCTATGCCCAGAGGTGGCTGACCATCACCCTGATTCCTGGGCTCTTCAGGTAGTCAAGGAGGTTAACCTCCATCTGACTCAGACGCCTCTCCCTTACTTTCCGGGAGAGCCCCTCAGTTCTCCCCTTCACTGGGACCTTCTACTGAAAGAGTTGGCAGGTCTTCTCGAGGACGAAGCGGTGGAACCGGTGCCCCACCATCTCAAGGGCAAGGGGTTCTGCTCCAGGTACTTCCTCGTGCCAAAAAGGACAGGGGACCTGAGGCCCATCCTCGACCTGTGCAACCTCAACAAATTCCCGGTGAGGGAGAAGTTCAGGATGCTTTCCCTTGGAACATTGCTGCCATACCTCCAGCAGGGAGATTGGCTATACTCTTTAGACCTCAAAAATGCTTATACTCACATCCTCATCCACCCCCACCATAGACAGTACCTGTGGTTTGTAGTAGGGGGGGGGGGGGGCAGGCATTTTCAGTACAGGTTGCTCCCCTTCAGCCTGGCTTCTGTCCCAAGAGTTTTCACAAAATGCCTGGCAGTTGTGGCTGCCTTCCTCCGCCTCCAGGAGGTCTTTGTCTTCCCCTACCTGGATGACTGGCTTATAAAGAGAGGCACGGCCTCAAAGGTGCAGCAGGTCACCATATGCACCATCCAGGTCCTGCCACAGTTGGGGTTTGTCATAAACTATCCCAAGTCTCACCTCCTCCCGGCCTTCTTGCCCAGTGACCACGCTGACTGTCTCAGAACTCTGGCACGAGACATACAGTGCCGTCTCTTGGTGCCCGCTCGGCAGCTTTTGCGCCTCCTCTGGCACATGGCCTCCATGGTCCGCGTCACCCAGACGCCTCCATATGAGGGTGGCACAGTGGTGTCTCCAGGGTCAGTGGTCTCAGGTGACTCGCCTTCGAGACAGAGTCTCTGTAACCCGACAACTGGCAGACTTTCTGGTCTGGTGGCAGTTTCTCCAGCATCTCGAGACGGGCATGCCTTTTCAGGCCCCAATCCCCTCAAGGGTCCTCGCCACAAACTCCTCCGTGCTCGGCTGGGGAGCTCACTGCGGAGAACTCTGCATCCAGGACACTTGGTCACCAGATGAGAGCACCCAGCAGATCAACCATCCGGAGCTCCAAGCCATACATTTAACTTGCCAGTGCGAGTCTTCTGTTACACCTGCATCACCAGCCGGTGCTAGTCCAGACGGAAAACCAGGTTGCGATGTTCTACATGAACAAATAGGGGGGCACGGGGTCTCATACCCTTTGTCTGTAGACACTGGTCCTCAGCTCATATGCAATCCAACAGGGTATTCTCCTGCGGGCAGTGTACCTGCCAGGCCAAGACAACCTTCTGGCTGACAGGTTGAGCAGAGTCCTCCAGCTGCACAAGTGGCAGCTGGACCACAGGGTAGCCAGTCAGCTTTTCCAACTCTGGGGGGAGCCCATGATGGACCTGTTTGCCAGCCCGGACAACTTACAGTTGCCCTGTTTCTGTTCCCGGCAGGGCCACCCCTCCAGGGTGGCAACGGATGCGTTCCTTGTCTCATGTCAGAAGGCCTCATGTACGCCTTCCCTCCCACACCGCTGATCGCCAAGACTTTGTTCAGGATCCTCCATGACAGGGCCTCGCTCATCCTGATAGCTCCTTGGTGGTCCAGGCAACCGTGGTTCCCACTGCTCCTCCAGTTGATGTTGGAGACCCCCATTCCCTTGGAAACTGCCCCAGGACTCCTGTCTCAGGAGGGGGGCACTCTCTTGCACCCCAATCTGGGGTCCCTGTCGCTGACAACGTGGCTACTGAGAGGGTGATTCTGGCCCCTTTCAACTTATTGGTTGAGGTGGTGGAATTATGCTGGCCTCTCGCGAGGCCTCTACTAGGAAGGCTTACGTCTCAAATGGCACAGGTTCTCGATTTGGTGCGCAGACCATGGTGCTGACCCCCTTCTGCTCCAGTGGCACTGGTGTTACAGTACCTTCTCCACCTCTCTCAGTCTGGACTCAAGTCTAACTCTGTCAGAGTGCATCTTATTGCCCTGGCGGCACTCCACCATCTGGTGGCTGGCAAGCCACTCTCGATCCAGTCTTTGATGATCCATTTTCTTCAGGGCCTGCTCTTATCGAGGCCCCCGATTCACCCTCTTGCAACCGAATGGGACCTCATTGTAGTGTTGGGGCAGCTCACTCACCCATCCTTCGAGCTTCTGGCTACCTGCAACTTTTGCTACCTGTCTTGGAATGTGGCTTGCCTGTTTGCACTCACCTCTGCTCGCAGAGGCGCCTTATGTTAGGTTCTGTAAGAACAGGGTGGTGCTGCGCACTCATTAAATTCCTGCCAAAGGTAGTATCACCCTTCCATCTCAACCAGGAAGTAGTGCTCCCTACATTCTTTCCAAGACCTCACTCCAGTCGGGTGGAGACTGTCCTTCACACCTTGGACTGTAAGAGGGCTTGGATATAGAAGAACAAACACACTCAAGGCCACCGCAAGGCTTCTCAGCTTTTCATCTCCTAGGACCCCAGTAGGCTGGAGGAGGCGGTGGACAAGTGTACGCTGTCCACATGAGTGGCGGACTGTATCACCCTTGCTTATGAGCAGACAAGGCTCCCGCTGGAAGGCCATGTCACGGCACACCGTGTCATGGCCATGGTGACCCCGGTGGCAAACCTGTGCTTTGTCCCGATGGCAGACATCTGCTGGTCTGCCACCTGGTCTTCAGTCCATACCTTTGCAGCCCATTACTGCCTGGAAAGAGAGTCCCAATGGGACAGTGCCTTTGGCCAGGCTGTGCTCTGTAACCTTTTTAGGGTTTATGCAATATCTACACTCGACCCTTCTGTGTTCAGGCTACCAGAGTGCTGGTTTCATCAGACACAGGGGTCCTACTGTGGTCTGTGGATGTGGACTCATTTGCTGCTGCTTGTGGCTCCCCATGAGGGAGCCCCTATTTTTGTTATAGGCTTTCGGTAGCCTGTAGCTGGGGAGTCCCATAGGTGAGGACTGACTTCTTGCTTGTTCCCAGAGAAAGCATAGTTATACACCTGTAACAGGTGTTCTCCGGGAATAGCAGGAATCTGTCCTCACAACCCTCCCTCCTCCCCTTGGAGCTGCTCCTTTACCATCTTGTTTTTGCCGTCTTTTAGCTATGTCATCTGACTGAGCAAGATTCTGTAATTCATTGCTCGACGATGTATTAAATGCAGTAGCTGGGTTTTCAAAGTTTGGACAAATTCCTTCAGGAAAAATCCACAAACCAGCTATTTAAGGTAGTAGACTTGGGAGAAAGCCAGTGGATAAGCAGCATGGAATCAGACTGTTGCATGTGACCTGGATTAGCCACTCTTGGAAACAAAATATGGAGCTTGATGTTGCATTGGTCTGACCCAATATGGCAGGTTTTATGTTTTTCTCCATAGAAGAGGAGAAAGCTGTTTTGGTTTTCATAGTTGTACCTTTTAGTCCTTTTATGTTGTAAAAGCTTACCAGTGAAATGATTTTGAAGACAAGAGCTGAAAATTGGAATGTATATATGTGGTGAGTTCTTCTCTGGAGTACACAGTAAGAGATTACATTTGAGGGACTAAGATGATTTTCCCCCCAAACTCTCATTTTGTAATATTTTGTGAGTTACTTGTGTGTGTGGGGGTTTTTTTGCTGTATAATCTGTCTTGAGCAGATATGGTGTTGGGAATGGAGTCTAAACAGAACATTATCCCTTTATGAACTGTTCTCATAACCATTCTTTAGTGTGGCATCCGCTATGTGTATGTTTGAAGTTCTTATCTAAGTCATTAGTATATTTAATCTTGTGAAAGATCTCTTGATCGCAGTATGAATTCTTTTCTTTGTCCTCAGGCTGTCTTGGCAGCATTCATCGATGCTCTTTCATAAGTGGTTTGGGAGCTTCCTCCTCCATGGAGGCAGAGCAGTCATTCAACGACACTTAAGGTAACACCATTCGCCTTTAGTATGATAGTGTAAATGCTTTTTGAGTGGGACTCAAAACCAGAAAGTCTAGTGAACTGGAGCATTATCCATACTTTCTGTTCATGTTAGTGTCTGTCTAGCTGTAATCGATTCAGCAAAGATTAGATGTTCAACATTTACCATGTCTTATCCCTCTTGAAAATGTTTCACTCTTGGCTGGTTAATATAGTAAGGCTTGCACTGCTGTTCTTATCTGCCCTATGAAGGGAATAGTGGGTGTGAAATCTGCACTGCTGCTGTCCAAGCAATTCCTGCCCTATAGTGGGATTCCATTTCTGAGTGAGAAGCTTGCTCTGCTATTGCCTGTGCTGCTCCTGTTTTGTGATGGGATTGTGTGTGTAAACTAAGCCTGTCTGCTCTGCAAGATGCTTTAAGTTTTTTTTTTTCTCTGGGAACAAGCAGGAAGTCGGTCCTCGCATATGGGTGACATCAGCACGGTCAGAGCCCTCGCGGAAGCATCCCCCCCATCTTTCAAAGAAAGCCTTTGGGAGATGCCACCATGTATGTGTGGTCTTCTTCCTGCCTGGAAAAAGTTGATTTTTTTTTTTTAAACTCTCCTCTGGTAGTACACCGGTTCTCTTCCCACCACCCGAGCCCTCTGCTCCAGCATTGAGTCTCTGGTTTGTAGTTTTTCTCCCTTCTTGGTGCCTTGGTGCCTTTTTTTTTTTTTTTCCAACTGGCGGCACCGCAGGTCTTCGACCTCTCTGGGATACCTTTCCCCCCCCCCCCCCATGTCTACCAGTGGTTTTAAAAAGTGTGATTGGTGTGCCAAAATGTCCCTGATCGACACACATGACTGCTGCCTTTGTTGCTTGGGACCGGACCACGACCCCATGGCATTACGGCCTCTGTAAGAAGATGTCCACAAAGGTCCTCAAGAGCCGCCAGCAGCAGCATGATAATTTTTTTCCAGAGTACCCGGTATCTCCAAATACCAAGGCCTCCTCCGAAACTGTGGAAACCTGGGGTAGCCTCACAGACCCCGACTGACGCTGTGGTTCCTCAGAGAGGGGTCTCCTTTGAGGGAACCCAAGAAGAAGAAGAAGGCCTTGAAGGTGTCGTCCCTGGACAGCTCAGATGGGCTAAGTAAACTAAGTAAATCCTGAGCCAGGTCCCACAGTTCTAGATGCTCATCTGAGGAATCTGAGAAGGAGCAGCCTGCGAAGGGTCCAATTCCCTCGGTGCCCGTGCCAATGGCTGTGGAGCCTTCTGGCCTGGAATTCAGAAAAGCGGCCCTGGAGCACTGCTCATCTGCCTTCATGGACCAGCAGCGGTTGCTGTTGTCCGGTACCACTGGTTCCTCCGCCCAGACCACTGGGCCCTCGACGTCGAGGATGTCCCCAGAGGCCGAGCCGGTTGTCTGTCTCGATCCGGCTCATGGACTGTGATTTTTCCCCAGCCAATGCCCTTGGCACCAGCCACGTGGCCTATGAGAGCTGCAGGCGGGGATCAGACCCGGAGCCCGTGAGCCATCCTTCCCTCAAGTCCTCAACAGACTATTCTGAGTGGGAAACGGAGGATGAGGAGTCGCCAGACACCCGTCGCCACCATGAAGTCCCCTTGGACGCCCCTTCCTCAGAGCCCCGCACTCATCCCCACCCAAGGACATGGCGTTTCTCAATTTAGTCAGGGACATATTCAAGGCCTTAGCATTACCAACAGAATCGGAGGAGGACCCTCATATGGAGGAGCTAGAAATCCTCCAATACGAGGCTCCTCTGCGAGAATCGCTTATGGTGCCCATCCTGGAATGGCTAATATTCGTATGTGGGAGACACTGATATCGTTGCCAGTGGTGAGCAAGCTGCTTGACTCAATGTATCGAGTCCGCCGGAGCCCGGACTTTCAGAAGTCACAGCTGCGGCACAATTCCATAGTGGTGGAGTTGTCCATGCGTAGGCTGAAGAGTCAGAAGCCGCACTCCTCGCTGCCCTCCAGCAGGGAGGCATGCACCCTTCAGCAGAAAATGCTACCAGGGCTCGATGCTCATTAGCCAGATCCAGACATACCAGCTATACATGGGCATGTACCGAGAGACCTGGGGAAGGAACTCACCAGGTTTTCAGCTGATTTCTCCAAGGAACCCCTGTAGCGGTTCAAGAACCTGGCCAAAGCCATCTGTGAGTGCTCCAAGTTTGTCTCTGGCAGCCTATGATGACTTTGAGTCGGCCGCTCTAGTAGTGCCCGACACCAGGCTTGTCTACAGTCGTCCATCCTCGAGCAATGGGTTCAAGACAAATTGGTCGATGTCCCCTGCCAAGGAGAGAACCTCTTTGGCAAACCCATGACCAACAAGGCTGCCGAGCTAGAGACAGAGTTCATGACAAGGACCAGGCTCTCTAAAAAGCTTGCTGCCCCTCCCTGATGGAAGCCCTTCTACCTGAGGAAAGGGGCAGCTTAAAAAACTAGCCATCTTTTCAGGCCTCCCCGGCTCCCCAGCAGGGTTAGTAGGCCAAGGGACATGGGCCTCAGAAGCAGAAGGCTCCCAAGCCCCAGGCGTCGGCCCCGGCCCAGCCAGGAGGGAGCTTTTGACTCCTTGGGCATAGCCTCTCCAGCCCAAGTATGTCAGCAGCCCACAGGGGGACATCTCATTCACTATGCCCAAATGTGGCCAGCTATCACCACAGATTCTTGGGCACTCCAAAGAGGGCTACTTCCTCCACCTGACCCATACACCTCCCCCTTTCTTTCCGGGAGAGCCCCCCAGATCCCCCCCCTTCACCATAACCTTCTACTAAAGGAACTGTCAAGTCTTCTTGAGAACAGAGTGATAGAACCAGTTCCCCACCATCTCAAGGGCAAAGGGTTCTACTCCAGGTACTTCCTTGTACCAAAAAGAACAGAGGGCCTAAGGCCCATCCTTGACCTGCGCAATCTGAACAGATTCTTGGTGAGGGAGAAGTTCGAACATTGCTGCCCTACCTCCAGCAGGGAGATTGGCTATTCTCCTTGGAGCTGATAGATACCTACACACACATCCTCATTCACCCCAATCACAGGGAGTACCTGAGATTCATGGTTGGGGGCAGCCATAACCTGTACAGGCTGCCCTTGCTTGACTTCCGCCCCAAGGATCTTCACCAAGTGCCTTGCATTTGTGGCCACCTTTTCAGCCTCTAGGGGGTCTTTGTCTTCGCCTACCTACTACTACTATTTAGCACTTATAAAACTGGACGATTGGCTCATAAAGGGAGGCATGACTTTGGAAGTGCAGCAGGCAACTGCATGTACCATCCAGGTCTTGCAAAATCTGGGGTTTGTAACAAACTACCCCAAGTCCCATCTCCTTCCGATACAGTGTCTGGAGTCATAGGGGCAAGACTAGACGCCCTCCAGCAGGAATCGGTCCTCACAACCCTCCCTCCCCTTGGAGTTGCTTCTTTACTGTCTCTTATTTTTTGCCGTCTTTTAGCTATGTCATCTGACTGAACAAAATGGCACCCTTGGGCGGGAAGAGGACCATGCATGTGTGGTAGCATCTCCTAAAGGCTTTCTTTGAAAGCTGGGAGGATGCTTCCGTGAGGGCTCCATCGGCGTTGACATCACCCATATGTGAGGACTGATTCCTGCTGTCCCCAGAGAACACCTGTTACAGGTGTGTAACTACGATATATCCATTATTGCTTACTGTAGGCATTCTGCTTAACTGTTTTTAGCTTCATTCAGGAAATTAACTGTAGGAAGAAAATTACATTTTAATTTGCCAACTGGTTTTTATTTTGTTGGCATTTTAGTTTCTTTCTTCTGTATGCTATGTAAAGAATGCATGGAAAAAGCTGTAGGTATATCAATGGGCAGAATTTTTAAGCTGTAGTTGCATGCACAGTTTTTAATGCAGGTTATAACCTCATTCATGTTCCAGGATATGGTGGGGGCGGGGGGGGAACAAGATTAGATTTTTATTTCTCCTTTTTTGTAGTGTTACGAGGACCAGCAATGCGATACAGAAAATGACTCGTGTACGAGTGGTTGACAACAGTTCCTTGGGGAACACTCCCTACCACCGGCCTCCCCGTTGTATCCATGTCTATAATAAATCGGGAGTAGGCAAGGTCGGGGACAAGATACTGCTGGCCATTAAAGGACAGAAGAAAAAGGCTCTTATTGTGGGTCACAAGATGCCGGGCCCAAGCATGACTCCCAGGTTTGACTCCAACAATGTGGTTCTCATAGAAGATAATGGAAACCCTACTGGAACACGAATAAGAATTCCCATCCCCAGCAGCCTGCGAGCAAGGGAGGGAGAGTACTCCAAAGTGTTAGCTATCGCACAGAGGTTTGTCTAGTAGCCAGGTTTACAGTCTAATGAATTGTAGAATGACTGCTTGACTAGTCTCTTCAGCCAATCAGTGTTTCTATCCAGTATGCAGAAGATGGAGATACAGGCTCTCATCCAGAGTCCTCAAGACTTCCTAGCTCAGTGATACTATCGCTGGTGCATTTTAATGGATATTAGAGACTTTCATAGCCTGTCAGATATCATTTGTATAAATGTACATTTTAGGCTACAATAAAGTAACATTAATATTTGGATATTTCTGATCAACTCAGAGTCTGCAAGAGAGTCATTTGTATTTCCTGGCTTCTAGCTTGGCTTGAACAACACTTGAATGAAAGTTTTTTTTCATTGGGAGATTGTCGTGCTATATCCGCTGGAGGGTACAGGTTTACCTTTTACATGAACAGGAAGGAACAAATTCTCCATTTTTTAGGGCCTTCATTCCTGCCTCTTATGCATTATTCTGAAGGTTTCTCTTTGTAAGAGAACCCCAGTGGAGGTAGTCACACTGAAAGATCCTCCTGTAAGGTGACCGTGGATTCTCAAAGCAGGTCACATAGTTATGGTCTTGCAGTCACATGGGCATTTAAGCAACAACCATCTGGTCTGATGAAAGTGGAACTGAGGATTATTTGCAATCATAGCTTGAATCATTTGTAAAGAAATTCAAAATATTTTTTTTTTTTTTTTTTATAATTTGTTTATTTTCATACCATTCAAAGCACTTTTACAACGCAGGCAGTAAGTAAACACAATTTCAAAACCTCAGCATCCGGAAGAGCTCAACATCAGGCCGAACTTAAGCAATCAAAACTAAACATTCAGATCTAGACATTTTTAGCGAAGCATTTTTCCCCCCTCCCCCCTCTATTCCCCCATCTGGGTACTACCCCCCCCTCCTCCCCCCCTTAAGCCTCGCGCCACTTCTCATAACGGCCCCAGACTGCCTTAAAGGCCTTCAGCGTATGTCTCCTATGAGCTGCTATGGCACACATACTCCACAAAGAATCAATGCGTTGCAGCACCATCCCCAAGGTCGGGGCTTGCTCACAGCGCCAGCGGGCCATTATCGCCCCTCTCCCCGCACCAATACAACTACCCACCAACATTAGGGTCTCTCGCTCACCCATCTCCGGCATATCATTCAATAGTACCATGGAGGCCGTAAATATCACTTCTCCTCCCAACACCTTCTGTAACCAATCCCCGAGTCCCCTCCACATCATCCGTATCTTATCACAACCCCAAACGATATGGTATAAATCCCCCCAGCTCCCACATCCCCGCCAGCATTCCCCAGTTTCCTGCTCGCAAAAAGCTTTTAACTTCCCCGGGGTCCAATACATTTGGTGCCGCATCTTCAAACTATTTTCAAAATAGGATGGACCCGGGGCTAGGCGTCGAGACCAACGAGTGATGTGGTCCCAGCGCTCTGCCCCCCAATCACCCCCCAACTGTTGTTCCCACTTGAGTTCCCCTTTACTCCGCTCCTCCTGCCCCCTATCCCGTCCCTGCTTACATAACTCCCCATACAAAAGCGTGATGATCCCTCTCCTCCCTCCTCCCCTCCTCAGGGCTAGTTCAAAGGGTGATGCCACCTTCCGGAGCTCTGCCAATACCCCTTTCCGCCGCACATAAGAGACTAGCTGCAGATATGCAAAGTAATGCTCCTTCTTCACCCCATACAGCCCCTGCAGATCTCCAAACGTCCGGAGCTCCCCCCCATCGGTCAATAACTGCCCCAAAGTATGTAAACCCAGGCCCCCCCACTCCTTAAACACCCCGCCTTCCCGCCCCGGACTAAAATCCTGCATCCCCTGCAGATAAGTAGCCCTAGTGTACCGCTTCCCCCTTAACAATAGCCCCTTCAGCCTCCCCCACAATACTTGCGTATAATCCCGAAAGGGGTTGTCCTCTCCCCCTCCCCCCCCCTGGATCCCATAGCCACCGCTGCAGGCTCGAATTGTTCCCTCGCAGCTGCTCCAGCTCCACCCAAATGGGGGTTTCCTCCCCTCCATGCCAACTCACCACCGCTTTCAACTGCGCCGCTAAGTAGTATTTTTCCAGCCACGGAACTCCCAAACCCCCCTCCCGCTGCTCCCGGTACAGAGTGCCTTTGGACACCCGAGATCGTCTCCCCGCCCAAACGAAATCATAGATCAACTGTTGAGCTCGTCGCAAGTAACTAGGAGGTATCCTACCCGGGACAGAGCTAAACAGAAATAGAAAACGCGGTAGAACATTCATTTTTATGACCGCTATACGACCTAGCCAGGTTAAATATACCCTTCGCCAACGAGCCATGTCTGCCTGTACCGCCTGCAGAAGAAGGCTAAAGTTCTGCTCCCACACCCTCCGCCAGTCTTTACCAATTTGTATGCCCAAATATCTATACTCCCCCTTCACCCAGCGAAACGGAAAACTACTACGGAGACTGGACTCCAACCTCTCCCTAATTTAAACCCCAAAATCTCAGTCTTACTCCCATTGATTTTATAACCGGACACCCTACTATAGTGGGCAATTTCCTGCATTAAAATCGGGAGCGAAATAAGAGGATCCCTAAGGGTATAGATGACATCATCCGCAAATAACGCTATTTTCGACTCCCAGGTATTCATAACTACCCCCTTAACATCAACCGCCCTGCGCACTCGATCCGCCAACGGTTCGATAACTAGAGCAAATAATAAGGGCGAGAGCGGGCACCCCTGACGCGTCCCCCTCCCCAAATTAAACACCTCCGAATAACTCCCATTCACTCGCACGCGGGCTTTAGGAGCCGTATAAAACGCTCGTATCCACTTGATAAAGTTTTCCCCCAACCCTACTTTTTCCAAAACCATCAACAAAAACTCCCATTCTACTCTATCAAACGCCTTTTCAGCGTCAATGGATACAAACACCGCCTTCTGTCCCGTCCTTTGAACCTCCCAGGTCAGGTTGCAGAGCCTACGGATATTATCCCCCCCCTGCCGTCCCGCAACAAATCCGGTCTGATCCACATGCACCAGAGACGGCATGACCCGCTGCAATCGAGTGGCCAGTATCTTTGCCAATAACTTGGCGTCGACATTTAAAAGCGAGATGGGCCGATAGGAACCACAGACCATAGGATCCTTCCCCGGCTTAAGGAGAACAGTGATTCCCGCTTCCAACATGGTATCGGGAACCGCTCCTGTCAGAAGTACACTATTAAACACCTCCACCAACAATGGCTGAAGCTCCCCCCTAAAAATTTTGTAAAATTTCCCGGTCAGTCCATCCAGCCCAGGCGCCTTACCCAGTTTCAATGTCGTAATAGCTGCTGCCACTTCCTCCCCAGTAATCAAACGATCTAACGTTCCCTGCACTTCCGAATCCAACCGGGGTAACACACACCCCTCTAAATATTGTTTACTTTTTTCTCGCCCCTCTATTACCTCCCCACTGTAAAGCTGCTTATAATACTCCCGAAAGGTCTTGCGGATCTCATTATTCCCCGTCAGCAACTGCCCTTTCCCATTCCTTATACTACCAATATTGGAGTGGGCCACGTGTGTTCTCAACCGCCTGGCCAAAAGTTTTCCTGCTTTATTCCCGCCTTCAAACATAGCCTGCTTAAGGAGAGTCAATTCATGGGCCATCTTACTAGCTCTTATCTGACTAAGTTGTCCCCGTACTCTCTGCAGCTCACTAAGAACATCTGCCTGCAAATCACATTGATGATGTCCCTCCAACGTCCTTATCACCTCCATTAATCGTCTCTCCTCTTCCCCTTGCGCCCGACATTTCCTCGCAGCTTCCCCCAGTAAGTGACCTCGTACTACCGCCTTCAGACCATCCCATACCATACCCAGCTCTACTTCCCCATTCATGTTAAAAGCTTGATATTCAGAGAGAACCCCGACTGTTCGTTCAACTACTGCGGGGTCATCCAATATAGAATCATTGAGCCTCCAAAACTTCACACCTGTATCCCTGTACCCCAAATTAAATCCAATACTCACTGGGGCATGGTCTGACCAAGTAATAGAGCCCTGTTCCACCTCCTCAACTTTACCCATCCAGCTACTATCCACCCAAATCATATCGATACGACTGTAACTCCCGTGTGGTGCCGAGTAATAGGTGTACTGCTTCCTCCCCGGATTTCGACAACGCCATGCATCTACTAGCCCTAAACCCGCCTTCATCTCTAACAACCTTTGACGCTCCCGACGTCTCGCTGCCCCTATGCCCTGGCCATTATCAAGACGGGGGTTGAGAGTCAAGTTAAAATCACCTCCCACAATTATCGGCAAATCTCCCAATTTCTCCAAATCCGCCCTCATAGACTCATAGAACTCCCCCTGCCCCTCATTTGGCCCATACACACTAAATATCCAGACCAAATCATCCCCCAGTCGTACCTTCACTCCCACATACCTCCCCTTCTTATCCCTATACTCCCCCATTACGTTATCCCGCTGCTCTGCCCCCACCAGAATAGCCACCCCCCCCTTCCGCGCCTCTGCCCTCTGTCCTGCCAGTACCACTTTGGGGTATTTGCGTGTCTCCAGCAGCCTCTCCTGTCCCACCTTTAAATGCGTTTCCTGGACACAGATAAAATCCGCCCGAGTCCGTATCCCCTCCTTTTCCACCAATCGACGCTTGCGCCAGGTTCGCAGACCCTTAGCATTGATTGTTACTAACCGCACTTTTTGCTCCCCCACTACCCCCTGCTGAATCCCCCTCCCCCTCCCCTTATTCCCCCCCCCACCACCACCCCCCTCCCCCCCCCCCTCTTCCGTCCCACCTCCCCCCCTCCCCCTCCTCTGTCAGATTCCCCAACCCTTCCCCCCATCCCCCCTCCCACCACCCCCATCCCCCCTCCCTTGGAGGCCTCCGTCAGAGTAGTGCCCATCAGTGCAGATGTACCCAAGTCCCCTCCAGCCCCCCCGCTCATCTCTTCCCGCTCCCCCTATGACCCCATCAACCAGTCAAGAACTCCTATAGGAAATATCCCCCCAGTGGCCCTCCGCCCCAACCCCCGTACCCCTCCCCCTACACCCCTAAAGATTCCCCTCTCCAGGTCCCCCCCCCCCACAGCTTTTCCAACCCAAAACCCGCTCTGGGAAGGTGCCCCTCCCCCCCCTACCCCGCCCTCCCACCGCCAGATCTTCCACCTCCTCAACCCATTGGCCCCCTCCCCTGCCCAGTCATCCCTTTCCCCGTCTCTTTCTCCCAACCTCCCATAGTACCCACCTCCCCCCTCCCACACTTTCCCAACGTCCCCTCCCTTCCCCCCTACCACCCCTCAACCCATTCCACAGTGCCACAGGGTAAAGTCATAACCAACATAACAATATTCCCCAAACCCCACTCCTCCCCCCCGCCTCCCCACCCCACCCCACATGCCTCTCCCTCCAACTCGCATGGCATAGTCACTGGGAAAAACATAGGTCCATTTATACCCCTCACAATCCCGGGAACAGCACAGTCTCCGCATGGCTTAGCCACTCATCCTCTGCTCGCTTCCTCCTCATGTAAAAGCTGCACAGGGCTGGGAAGAGTCTCCGATGTTTCTGCACGCTCCCGCCGTTTATCCGGTGAGTCCTGCCGTCGCTGCTGCTGAACTTGCAAGCCCGCTTCTCTCAACGCCTTCTGCGCTTCCCCGCTGTTCTTCACCCTCCAGCTACGAGTACCCACCGTGAAGCACAATCCAAAGGGATACAGCCAGCGATAACGTACATTCTCCTGTCGCAAAATTATAGTCACAGGCTGCATTTCTCGCCGGCGCTGCAGGGTACCCGCCGCCAAATCCGCATAGAGGGCTATTTTGTATCCCTGCCACATAAACTCTCGTGCTCTCCGCATCTTTGCAGCAATCCTCTCTTTTACCAGATAATCCCGAAGGCAGATGACAATGTCACGTGGCCGATTGGGCCTACTGGGCCCCAGCGCCCTATGCGCCCTGTCCAATTCCACCTTCACACTCTCTAAGGACTCCTCTCCCTCCAACAGTATCGCTGTGCAGATAGCCTCAGCCACTCTCCGACTGTCTTCAAATTCCGGCTCCTCCGGTACTCCCCTAATGCGCAGATTGTTACGCCTCGTGCGATTCTCAATGTCTTCCAGCTTAAACTGGATTTGCTCCTTCCATTTTTCCCACGCACTCATTGAGCGCGCCATGTCCCCCTGCGCTTTTTGCACCTGTGCCAGCTGCTGCTCCTGAGCCTCTGTTCGCCTTCCCAGCTCGCTCACTTCTTCTCTCAGCTCATTGCAGACCTCACCCACCTCCACTTTCACCGCTGCCAATTCAGTTTTCAGCTCCCCGAACCAGGCTTTCAATTCCTCTCGGGACACTCCATTCACCACCATCGTGCTTTTGTCCCCCTCCAACGCACGCGGTGCCAATTTCTCCACTGCGTCCCGGGGTGTCCTTTCACCCGGCGCCATCTTTGCATCGCGTGCTCCAGCTATCCCGCCACTGTAGGCGAATTCTTTTAAGTCCGCCGCCTTCTTGCGAGTCGTCATCCCGCCTGATCGGGTCACCGCTACTACCACCACCTATTTCTGCGGTGAGATGTGCAGTCACCTCCTTTGGGGTCCCAATGTTTCCACAAACTACGAGGGGTACTCCGGAGACCTGAACTCAGGCTGCCATCTACACTGGTGACGTCACTTCCTCCCCAAATTCAAAATATTTTATTGGAAGTTTTAAAACTGATTTTTGATTATTGATGTAAGTTTTTAGTAATCTATTTGAATAAATGAAAAATATCTCACCACCTTCTTCCTTAAATGTATTATGCACTTCGCTCTAGGCCAAGCTTTGTGCAGGGGTGAAGTCTAACTGGAGGCCTAAAATATGCTCAAATAAACAGTTCCCATAATTAGCTGTAGTCGCCTTTACTAGTTCAGGATAAGCTTAGGAAGCAGAGTGTGAGTCAAGCATGCAGTACCAAGAAACTTCTTTTGACTTCTTTTCTAACTTAGTAACTCGTCCCTCTGATTTTCTCACCTGGTTTCCAGAGCTGTGTTCATATTGATGATGACTCTACACCAAAACTTTAACCAAAAATTCAAGTCCAGATTTCGTCTTTTGTCTGACATTGCTGCCTGGATGTCTGTTGCCACCTGAAAGGTGTATCCTGCCTAAAAGAGAGCTTACCTTTGCCCCCAAACTAACTCTCTTCTGCATCTCTGAAAACAAAAACCCTTTATAATCTCACCAAAATCCATCCCTTTTTGCCCAATCCTCATCACTATCTTTGTAGGCCAGAGGTTCCCAATTGGCGTACCACAAAAGTTTTGCAATGCAAAGAAAAGACTGGGGCAGATCATAGCTGCCAATTACATTTTGCTTTCTTTTTGCTTCTGTTTCTTATCCCTTCACTGGCAGGAGGAATCTTGCTGCTTCTGGAAAAAAAAAAGTCAGAACTGCTTGGGGCAAACACGCTCACATGCAGATCCACTACATCCCACAAGTGTATGGGGCCCTGCAGTGGAGGTAAAAAGCACTGCTTACCTTATTTCTCTTAGATTAGAGGTCACCCTGGGTTTTGGGGAGGAAGTGATGATTGCAAGTGATGTGGGAGAAGGAGAAAAAAGGTTACAATTTTAGGGATTTGATCAGGGGCAGGAGGAAGTGAAAGATGTTAACCAAGTGCTGGGTGGCTTAAGAACCACTGACCTAGGCCACTGCAACATATCTCTCATCATTATGTTAAGTCATGCAACTGAGCTTTGGATTTATCTTCTGTCTGTGTCGCCATAACCATATAACCCCTCTTCTCAAGTCCTTGCCTTGCTGTCCACTTGTACATAGAGTTGGCTTCTCCTACTTAACTGTACATGCAGTTTCTTACTAACTTTTTTTATCTCTCTATACCTTTGCTCCTAAACTCCATTTTTCAAGCACGCTGCTGTTATCTCTGTCTTCTCTGTGTCTTCCACCTTGCTGCGCCAAATGTTTGGAACGCCCTTCCTGAGTTGATACTGTTCTATCTCTGGCCATTTTCAAGATCTGCCTAAACACCCTCCTTTTTTGGCTGCTCTTACATACTAAAGCTAATTCTTCTGATGTTTGCTCTTCCAAAAGATGTACATGGAAAAGTTTGAATAGGTGTGGAAACCTTTGGTGAATCTGTATGCCCCTTGCTGAGATAAAGATTAGGGGTCTCAGTTTTTGGTAATATATTAATGTTTGGTGGGAAAGGCGAGTGGACTTAAGAGGTAGAGTCTAGAAAGGAATTGTTCGTCGTGTTTATTAGTATGCTAATAAAGTTTGTTCCCTCTGATTCTCCAAGAACAAGCAGGAATCAGCCTTCACTTATGGGTGACATGACTGAGCCCGCGCGGAGCAATTCCCCAGCTTTCAAAGAAAGCCTTTGGGATTGCTGCCACGCATGCGTGGTCCTCTTCCCGCCCAAAGGTGCCATCTTGCTCAGTCTCCCTTTTTCCACGGAGCCCTTCGGACGCATGTCCTTGTCCCTCGGAAAACGTTTTTTTTGACTTTGGCCTTTTGGCCCTTTTTTCCGGTTGCACCCGGTCCTTTCCCATCCTCCCCTTTGCCCCTGCTTCGTCTGTGCGCTTTTTGTTTTCCCTTCGTGTTTTTTCTTTCGGGCCCTTTTTCGCGCCCTTTTGTTTTCCACCGCTGGCCTTGAGGGTTTTTGACCTTGCAGGGACCCTTTTTGCCTCCATGGCCAATGGCTTTAAGAAATGTGACAGATGCTCCAAAAATATGTCACTCACAGACACCCACAACTGCTGTCTACGGTGTTTGGTTGCTGACCACATCCCGGAACTCTGCTCACTTTGTAAGAAAATGTCCGCTAAGGCCTTGCTAAGCCACAAGCAGACGTCTGACATTTTCCATAAGGCAGCCCCGGGATCCCCGTTGGCGCCTTGCCCCACTGATCCACCACTGGCGGGGTCCCCCGCAGTGACCCAGGCGTCACTCTAATCAGGGTTCACCCAAAGTGGAACAGCGGAAGAAGATGACCTCAAAGTCGCTGTCGAGGGCTCCAGATAAGCGCGAGCAGTCTCGCGCTTGTTCCCTTAGCCCTCCCCGATGTTCCCGAGGATCGGACAAGGAGCAGCTTCGAAAGGTACCTCATATGGACACGGGAGGCCTCCAATGATGGCACCCGGTTTCCTGAGGGTCGTCCCAGTGAGGACACTCTCTCCTTCACGCCAGACCCGGTAACCCGAGTGGGAGTCCTGTATGCTGGCACTGGAGCACAGCGTTTCTGCCTTCCTCTCTGCCCAGCAAGCGCTTTTGCCCAGCACGGCTGGCTTGTGCCTTGAGACAGAGGGTCACCCGACTGGGATCCCGAAAACTGCCTTGGAAACCTGAGAGAGCCACGGAACTCATGACAGTCCTCAGCACTGGTCTCACTCATCTTCTCGTTCCTCGGGTGTGAGGTCTTTCAGAGCCAGTGCCTCTGACTCCAAGCGGGCCTCTGCCACAGGGCGTGGGGATCAGCCTGACTCGGAGTCCTCCTCGGACCTCTTGGGCTGGGAATCGAACGGGGACATATCCCAGGAGACACACACCCACAAGGATCTCCCCTCTGATCCATCCCCGCCCGCCTCCCAAAGACAGTTGCCTTCAGAGGACTCCTGGCGTTTGTGCGGGATATGGCTCGGGCCCTCAACCTGCTGACGCAGACCGAGGAGGAGCCGAGGGAGAGGAATTTGACATCTTGCAGTACGAGTCTCTGCCCAGGGAGTCTCTTACTGTTCCGATACAGTCTGTCCTATCCCAGTTGCTTCTCTGCATGTGGGAAGTAACCCGCCTCTGTCCCTATTGTCAGTAGAAGACTCAATGTCATGTATAGGGTCCAGCGCAGTCCGGGGTTTCGGAAGACCCAACTTCCTCACACCTCCATGGCAGTCGAATCCACAATACGGAAACAGAAGAGTCCGAAGTCGCACTCTTCGGTCCCGCCTGGTAGGGAATACCGTGCCCTTGACATCCTTGGTCATAAGGCTTACCATGGATCTATGCTGGCTTGCCACATCCAGGGGCGTACCAATTGTATATGGGTATGTTTCTTCGCAACCTCACCAAGGAGCTCGGCAGTTTTTCTGCGGGCCTGGGTGGGGTGCACCTCATCAGGTTCCAGACCTTCCTGAGGTAAGTCGCTGACTGCTCGAAATACCTTTCCCACGCCACTTATGACGGGTTTGAGTCTTCTGCCCATGTAGCCGTGGCTGGCATCGGAGCCTGACACCAGGCGTGGTTCCAGTCTTTGGACCTAGAGCAGTGGGTCCAGGAGAAGCTCCTGGATGTCCCCTGCCTCGACGAACAGCTTTTCGGCAAGCCCATGGAGGACAAGGCAGCCGAGATAGACGGAGTTCGTGACTCGCACCCGTCTCTCTTGCAAAACCACCTCACTTCCATGGAAGAAGCAGCACACCAAAAAGCCTTTCTTCCAGAGGAAAGGGCTCCTCTACCCCTGTGCCGACGACCAGAGCTCAGGGCAAAGTGGGTGCTCAGGGTCACTGGAAACACAAAGGGCCCAAGACTCAGCCATCGGTGCCACCCCAGACAGCCCCAGGTTTTTGACGCCGAAAAGCATAGCCTCTCTCCCCCCGGTGACGCTTCCACCCATGGGAGGACACCTGTCTCTTTTTGCCCCCAAATGGGCAGCTATTACATCGGACACAGATTCCCTCCTGCATTCTCCCCGGCGGAGCCTCGGCTTCCCTCGCACTAGGTTTGCTTGCAGCAGGAGCTGAACAATCTCCTCGGTCAACAGGCGGTTGAAAGAGTTCCGCCGCACCTCTGGGGTCAGGGATTTTATTCCCAGTACTTTCTCGTTCCGAAGAGGACTGGGGGCCTGTGCCCCATCCTCGACCTCAGGAAGCTGAACAAGTTTCTGGTGCGGTAGAAGTTCAAAATGCTATCCCTTGGCATCCTGCTGCCCTATCTCAGGTAGGGCGATTGGCTATGCTCCTTGGATCTCAGAGACGCTTATGCCCACATTCCTGCCCACCCCAAGCACAGGAAGTACCTGCGTTTCAGAGTGAAGGGAGAGCACTTCCAGTACAGAGTGCTCCCCTTCGGACTCGCGTCTGCCCCCCCGAGTCTTCCCCAATTGCTTGGCGGCAGACATATGGCCCACCTCTGGCTGCAGAGCATATCTGTCTACCCCAGGTTTGGTAGCCTGTAGCTGGGGAGTCCCATAAGTGAGGACTGACTTTCTGCTTGTTTCTGGAGAAAATGTACTCACTCACCTGTAACAGGTGTTCTCCAGAGACAGCAGGAATCAGTCCTCACTACCCTCCCACCTCCCCTGAAGAGTTGCAATTTTTTGTCCTTCCCTTGCCATCTGCTTAGTAGAGTTCTAGCTCTGGGACCTGACTGAGCAAGATGGCACCTTTTGGGAAGGAAGAGGACCATGCATGCATGGCAGTAATCCCAAAGGCTTTCTTTGAAAGCTGGGGAATTGCTTCATGCAGGCTCCGTTGGTGCCGACGTCTCCTATAAGTGAGGACTGATTCCTGCTGTCCCTGGAGAACTTGTTACAGGTGTGTAACTACGCTTTTGGGATGGTTGTTAAGAATATGTATGCTACTATTGGGGGGACTTTGGATGGGGCGGGAGTGGGGGCTGAATAAAGCAGTCTTATCTTTAGCCTTTTTGAATTGGAACCAGATGAACAGCTTCACATGTTTTTGTTTGCATTTGGCTAATGTTTCACTTATGTGATTGCTGGTTTAATAAAGTCTTTGAAAATTTAAAAAGTGTTCACAAAACCTGTTTGATTTCTTTGTTTCTTGAGCAGATAATAAACTTCATGCAGCGGGGGACTATCATGTGTCTGTACAGCACTATGTATATTCTGTAGAGTTATGTAGATGTTCAGTAGTGTTTGTTGTACATCAAAATATATATTTTATACACTTTTTAAAGCTTTTTTCTCTTGTCTTAGGACAAGATAACACTTAATTACAATATTTTTCACATTTCATATATATTACTGTTAATTATATTCAATTGTTTGGAGTACCACCAAAGATTCCTGTACTATAATAGCAGTCAAATCTCCATGGCCAAAAAGCACAGACAGACTAAAAGGAGCTCAGCACAATTCAGAATCGGAAATAGTAAAGCATTGTATTGGAATTACCAGTACCACATCAGTGTTTTACACTCTGATCATTGTCAAAATTGCTCCATGCTGTCATTTTACTATATATATATATATATATATATATATATATATATATATATATATATATATATATATATATATATATATATATATATAATCTTCATTGACTTGCTTTGCGCAACCAAGTGAATCTAAAGAAGAGAAAAGCTTTTATTCCACCACCCTGACTTAATTCAGTCCAGTGTCCAAGGGGTTCAAATCATAAATCCATCCATATAGATCCATACCTCATTCAAACCAAGTGTCGACCAAAATTACTGGCTACTTATTTGTGCATCTCATTGAAAGTCGCTGCTATCTTCATACTACCTTGATACTTGTAAAATAATCAAATCCACAGCTGCGATTGCATCCTCCAACCATTTTCACCCATAATGGTTCTTTTCAGGGAAAACTCTATAAAGAAAAAAAATATGTGAACTCTGGATATGCCATACCTTCTCATTACCACAATCTTCTACTAGCAGTAACCCTACCATAAGAATATGGCATTTTGCTTTAAACAAATGTTGTGCATGTGCAATGATTAAACCAATATACATTCGTGCAACCAATCGGAAGGCACTTCACCAGGTTGCCTTAGAAACACCAATGTCATTCAATCTCTGCATTAAGTCCTTGTGGTTCTACCATCTCCCAGCAGATAATGTACTCTTGTTCCCATCTACATAGTCTTGCAGATAAATTACCACTCGCTCACCTTTGCATCACTTCAGTCATAAAACATTTTAAATCTTCAGTCTTATATCCTTATTATAGCCAGTGGTTGACCAATGGAGCTTTTTCTTTTCTACATTGTATAGTCGATATATGCTCAATAATATGTGTCTTAAACTTGCATGCTGTTTGTCCAATATACAGATTCTGACTTTGGACACATGATAGCATAAATTACTCCCTGACTCAGTTGGACTTGGTCCGTAGATAAAAACGAAAATTGAGTTGTGAATGCACAAAAATATTTAATTCCACAGTGCAAGCACATATACAGTGCCCACATTTTTTATGTCTTCAAAACATGGTCATCATTTACATATCTCATTCTTGAGTGTACCAACCGACCTCTCAAATTACAGTGTCTTCAGTAAGCAGTTAAAGGGGTCTCAGAAAAGAAGTAATTAGATCTTACCTGCTAATTATTGTTCCTGAAGGAACGACAGTCCAGTCCCTTTACTTCTGGGTTACGCAACCCTTCCAGCAGCTTGGAGGCTGAGCCCAACCTTTTTGGAGGTGGGGCGGTATAAGTAGCACTGGTACCACCCACTAACTCCAGTATTCGATTGAAAAAGCAGTCTAACCAAAGTTCTATGAACAATCAACAGACAATTAACCCACACCACACATCAAACTCCCTCACGGGATAAGAAATCAAAACCCAACTCCTTTTTTTTTTTTTTTTTTTTTTAAATAAGAAATGGGAGACAGGGAGGAGGGAATGGCGCGGGGAGGAGGGGGAGGGGAGCCCGATACTGCCCTAGGCGACTTACTCCTGCCCTCCTTCCCCCGGACCTGGTTCTACGCTCGGCCAGATGCTTCGCTCTTGACTGATAGGCCTTCAAGTCCGGCCGTGCCGGGTGGGATCAGGGACTGGACTGTCGTTCCTTCAGGAACAATAATTAGCAGGTAAGATCTAATTACTTCTTCCTTATCGTCACTCCAGTCCAGTCCCTTTACTTCTGGGATCTACCAGAGCAGTTCAATCCTGGGTGGGTTCTGGCATACCCGGACTGAAGGACTGCCCGACCAAACCGAGCGTCCGCTGCACTCTACGTCCAGCCTGTAGTGCCTTGTGAAGGTATGCAACGAGGACCAAGTCGCCGCTCTACAAATGTCCAACAGAGGGACTAGACTGAACTCTGCCCACAAGGCAGCCTGAGCTCGGGTGGAGTGCGCCCGGAGCCCCCCTGGAACCTGTTTCCCTTTCAGTATGTAGGCGGATGCAATCGTTTCTCTGATCCACCTGGAGATGGAGGCCTTGGCCGCCGCCTCTCCTTTGTGCGGGCCTCCGAACTGGACGAACAGCTTGTCGGATTTCCGGAAAGGAGCTGTGCGTGAGAGGTAACGCTTCAAAATCCTCTGGACGTCTAATCGTCGTAGCCTGCTATTGCTACCTTCAGGACCCTCGGCCGGCCAGGTCGGAAGGGTGACTGTCTGGTTCACGTGAAAAGGAGACAGAACCTTGGGCAGGAAGGAGGGTACCGTGCGTAGTACCACTTTGTCCCTGAGAAAGGATAGGAAAGGCGGTCGAGAGGACAGAGCTTGCAACTCGGAGACCCGTCTGGCCGAACAGATAGCGACCAGGAAGACTGTCTTGAGGGTTAAGTCCTTCAGGGAAGCCTTCTTGATCGGCTCGAAGGGTTCCCCGACCAATGCATTTAGAACAAGATTGAGATCCCAAGGAGGGATCACGGATCTCCGTTGAGGACGCAGTCGCCTAACTGCCCTTAGGAACCTGGAGACGTCCGCGTGGGCCCCAAGGGGCTTGCCGTGGATCTTGCCTCTATAGCAGGCGATGGCGGCCAGTTGGACCCGCAAGGAACTGTGCGCCAGGCCTTTCTCAAAACCCGCTTGTAGGAATTCCAGCACCTCGGGGACTGAGGCCAAGAGGGGTTTCCTTCGGTGTTCCGAACACCACGCCTCAAAGATGCGCCAGACCCTTACGTAGGCCAGACAGGTCGAGCGTTTCCTAGCACTCAACAGCGTTGAGATTACCGCTCCTGAATAGCCTCGCTTCAAGAGGTGCGCCCTTTCAATAGCCAGGCCGTAAGCGAGAACCGATCCACGTGAGGCATTATTACCGGGCCTTGTCTGAGTAGACCCCTTCTGCAAGGGAGCCGCCAAGGGCGGTCGGCCAGCAACCTCACCAGATCTGCATACCAAGGACGACGTGGCCAATCCGGGGCAATGAGGATCCACCAGACCTTGGTGGGCTTCCACCCGCTGCAGGACTTTTCCGATGAGGACCCACGGGGGAAACACGTAGAGAAGACCCTCCGTCGGCCACTTCTGAGACAGGGCATCTAGGCCTTCGGACATTCTTTCCCTCCGCCGACTGAAGAATCGATCCACCTTGGCTGACGAGAAGGTTGCCATGAGGTCCATGACTGGTAGCCCCCAGCGGGCCACTATCTGGTCGAAGGAATCCTTTTCCAGCTCCCACTCTCCGTGGTCTATCTTGTGTCTGCTGAGGTAATCGGCCGTGAGGTTGTCCGTGCCTGCCACGTGCTCAGCCGAAAGCGCTTCCAGGCGTGTCTCTGCCCACTGGAAGAGGGCCCCCGCCTCCTTCTCCAAGGCGGGGCTGCTGGTGCCGCCCTGGTGGTTGATGTAAGCTACCGTGGTGACGTTGTCGGAGAGAACGCGAATCGCTTTTCCTAGCACTAGGGACTCCAGCGCTCTGAGCGCTAGGATGATGGCCCGCAACTCCAGTCTGTTGATGGGCCATTGGGATTCCACCTGCGACCAGAGGCCCTGGACGAACTGGTCCTCGCAGTGAGCCCCCCAGCCCATCAGGCTGGCATCCGTCGTCAACAGTATCCATAGATGGGGCTCGAGGGGCATCCCCCGCTCTAGATTCCTTGGGCACCGCCACCAGAGCAGGGATTGTTTGGTTCGCGGAGCACAGGGTAACTGTGTTGACAGGCGATGATGTTGTGGAGACCACCGACGCAATAGTGCGCGCTGTAGTGGGCGCATGTGGGCCCTGGCCCAAGGCACTACCTCTATCGCCGCCGCCGCCATTGTGCCCAGCACCTGAAGATAATGCCATGCGGAGGGGTTTCGTCTGCGCAGGAACTGTGCCACTAGTAGTCTTAGGTCCCTTGACCGCGCTCGAGACAGGAACACTCTGCCCCTCCCTGTGTCGAATCTTGCTCCGAGATATTCTAGGTCCTGGGAAGGCGTCAACCTGCTCTTTGCTCGGTTGATGACCCACCCTAACTCCTCTAACACCTGAACCACTCTGCTCGTCGCCCTGTGACTTTCTTCTTCCGACTTTGCCCGGACCAGCCAATCGTCTAGGTACGGGTGTACTAGGATTCCTTCCTTCCGGAGGAAGGCCGCCACCACCACCATCACCTTGGTGAATGTCCGTGGAGCCGTAGCTAGGCCGAAAGGAAGGGCCTGGAATTGGAAATGGCCCCCCGGTACCGCGAATCTTAGGAACTGTTGATGAGCCTTCCTGATCGGAATATGCAGGTAGGCCTCTGTCAAGTCGAGGGACGTCAGAAACTCTCCACCTCTTACCGCTGCGATGACTGATCGTAGAGTCTCCATGCGGAAGTGTGGAACTCTGAGACAGCGGTTGACCTGTTTTAAATCCAGGATTGGACGGAAGGAGCCTTCCTTCTTTAGTACTACGAAGTAAATGGAGTATCGACCCAATCCGGACTGGTCTGGTGGCACAGGCACCACTGCCCCGAGTGCGATTAGCCGAGCGAGGGTTGATTCTATTGCTGCCCTCTTTGCCAGAGATCCGCTGGGAGATTGAATAAATGCTGGAGGAATTTGCTTCGAGAACTCTAGAGCGTAGCCCTCCCGGATGACCTCTAGTACCCACTGATCCGAAGTGACCAGGTGGGCAGAAACTGCCTTAAACGACCTCCCAATGGCAGCTCTTCCCCCTGGACCCCCGTCGCCTCATTGCTGTTTTCTGGGGGCCGAGGAGAAGGAGGAGGCCTCAAAACCCCGACCTGCTCCCCGAAACCCTCGGAAACCTTGGCCTCTAGCGGGGAAGCGTCCCCTGGGGGGGGGGGTTTGGATCTGGCTGGACGAAATCTGCGAGTGTCCCTGGCCTGACTACGAGCCGAAGCCAGAGGGCGACCTTGTTTCGGTCTGTCTTCCGGGAGTCTGCCACCCTTGGACTCGCCCAGGTCCTTTACCAACTTTTCCAGATCCTCGCCAAAGAGCAGCTTCCCCTTAAAGGGGAGCCGGCTCAGGCGTGCCTTAGAGGAGGCGTCCACTGCCCAGTTCCGTAGCCACAAGCAGCGTCTGGCTGCCATCATGTTCTTGGCCAGGCTTCTAATGAGGTCATAGTGACTATCCGCCAGGTATGCTGATCCTGATTCCAGCCTAGCGGCGTTGGGCTGGGGTTCACCCGCGGAGGTCTCTGCTGACTGAAGCTGCTGAGACCACCTTAGACAGGCCCGAGCTACCCAGGCTCCCGAGACGGAGGCTTGCAGGGCGAGGGCGCTTACATCGAATGCTTGCTTCAGGAGTGTATCTAATTTTCTGTCCTGTGAGTCTCTTAGGGCCGTGCTGCCCTCAACTGGGATAGTAGTCTTCTTCGTGACTGCTGATACCGCTGCATCCACTCTGGGAGATTTTAAGAGCTCTTTGTCTGCCTCTGGGAGAGGATATAGGCGCATCATGGACCTGACTCCCCTTAGGCTAGATTCTGGCTGGTCCCATTCTTCCTGGATCATCTGGCGAACCACTCTGTGGACCGGGAAGACTTTCTGAGATCTCCTAAAGGCTTGGATTAGTGGATCTTCGAGCGCCTCCTCTTCTGCAAGTGTATCTGAGGCCACGTTGAGCGCTTTTAGGGACTCATTAATTAGTGCCGGGAGCTCTTCCCGGCGAAAGACCCTAATAACTCTGGACTGGTCTTCCTCTGGTATCTCTCCTTCTTCCAGCTCCTCCTCTTCTTCGTCCAACTCCCTGTCCGAATAAGCCTCATCTGGGGTGCCCATGGAGAGGGCTGCCAGAGGTTCCTCCTCAGTCAGACGGGAGCGCTTAGGCGGAATGCCCTGCTCCTGAGTAGCGGTTCCCAGGGGCCTGGCTGTCTTATCTTCCCTTGACGAACCAGCGTCTCCTGGCCCCTGCCCCTGCTTCCGCAAACAATAGGCTTTGTGGAGCAAAAGGATGAAATCTGGAGAGAAAAAATCCCCGGTCCCTCCTTCCCCAGAAGGGAGGGGGGTGGGGGAGGCGGGGGTACATCCGAGGAAGTAGAAGGAGGTAGCTGGGGTCCTCCCTCCCCCCCTAGGAGGTCACCTGGCCCCTGAGGGGGGGGAGCGATGGATAGGTTAATTTCCTGCTCAACCGAAGCCGCCACAGCGGCGCAGCTCCTGCAGATTCCTGCCTCTGCGGAGGTGCCTCTGCGTGTTCCGCAGGGGGGGCAGCGGGGCTTGGACGCCATGCCCTGGATCCCCTGTATAAGTGCCCAAACTCAAGATATATTTCTCCCCCTCAGAAGCTCTTAGGAGAGGGAAATCACAATTCAAGATTGAAGGAGTTAAGAAATAAATGCATAAACCGAGAGTAGAGATTTAAATATATTAAAGTAAATTCTGTACTTTAAAGAAAACTTAAAGTAAATTAAAATGAAATTAAGGTGCATACAATTAAAGTAAATAAATTAAATGCAAAAATGTATCTCCTTTTCCTCCCACGGAGTGTACTTGCGGTTAGGCAGCTTGTATCTCCTGGACCCGACTCAGCGATCCTAGCCCGAGGCTCTACACGCGGTAGGCCTCACCACGTGGAGCCCGGGCAGAGGACCGTGAGACAATTTCCTGGGCCGCACTGTGCTTCTTGCGGTTTTTCCCCCGAAGAGTGCTGCTTTCTTGCAGCCTTCGTTCTGGAGTCTGCCTCTCTCTCTCTCCCCCCCGTAGGGCTCCCGGGGAGTAGCGAGGCTCGCCTCCGCGTCCTACTTTCCTGGGACGGGTCCGGCGAGAAGCGCTGCCTGGCGGTGCTGCCTCCAGCGCTCAGCCGCCAACGGGGCTTCGGCGCGAGGCAGATGCAATCCGGAGCAGGGGGCAGGAGAAATCGCCAGAGCCGTTGTTGGGCTGAGGAGCAGGAGCGAAGTTGTTTACGACTCTGCGGGGAGATAGCACTTCCCGGGCCCGATTCGGGGAGCGTTGGGGGGGGGGGAGGGAGGAGGGAAGGCTGAGAGAGCAGAATTAAAGAGACAGAAGCAAATAAGAGCCAATTAAGGCGCCCTACTTTCTTGTGAAATTAAATTAAACATGAAATAGGTTAAAATAAAATTAAAGCAAGATTGCTAACAAAAAAGGGCTCCAGTAAGCCCTAGGCTTACGGAACCCTCCAGCTGCTTGGAGGCTGAGAATACTGGAGTTAGTGGGTGGTACCAGTGCTACTTATACCGCCCCACCTCCAAAAAGGTTGGGCTCAGCCTCCAAGCTGCTGGAAGGGTTGCGTAACCCAGAAGTAAAGGGACTGGACTGGAGTGACGATAAGGAATGGATGTATCTCCAACACTCCCCAATGGCGTAATAAGATGTGAAGTATTTAAAATACTTCTGGAGAATAAAGCAGTACACAAATCATATCCCAGGTTCTCTTTTTAGATGTGAACAACAATTTCCGATTAGAGTATTTACCCCAACAATGTGCTCTCTGAATCACATGGGTGGGATAATGTCTCTGATTAAATCAACATTACATATATCCACCTTGATTCACGTACTCCTGTGTGGATGAGCACAATCACTGTAAATGAAAAAATTGGTTCATGGGTATGTTTTGCTTTATATGTTTAGGGTGGCAACTTGAAACATTTAACAAGTTATATATAGTCATCATAAAAGATTGTTCACACTTATGAATCTGAACATAAGATATGCCATACTGGGTCAGACCAAGGTCCATCAAGCCCAGTATCCTGTTTCCAACGGTGGCCAATCTAGGTCATACGTACCTAGCAGTTTCCCCAAAAGACACAGATTCCACAATGCTTGTACTGGGTCAAGCATTAATATCCTGGGTCCCTTCTTAATAATGGTTTATGGACCTTTTCCTCCAGGAACTTGTCCAAACCTTTTTTTAAACCCAGCTACACTAACAGCCTTTACTACATCCTCCGGTAACAAATTCCAGAGTTTGATTACATGTTGAGTGAAAAAATATTTTATTTTATTTTATTAGTCTTAAATAGTTTACCCTGTAGCTTCATTGCATGCCCCCTAGTCTTTCTATATTCTGATAACGTAAACAATCGATCTACGTTTACCCGTTCCATTCTGTTCATTAATTTATAGACTTCTATCATATCTCCCCTCAGCCATCTCTCTTCCAGGTTAAAGAGCCCCAACCTTTTTAGCCTTTCTTCATAGGAGTATCCTTCCATCCCCTTTACCATTTTGGTGGCTCTTCTTTGAACCTTTTCTAATAATGCTATATCCTTTTTAAGATACGGTGACCAGAATTGCACACAATATTCAAGGTGCGGTCTCACCATGGAACGATATAGAGGCATTATAATATCTTTTGTTTTATTTTCCATTCCTTTCCTTATGATGCCTAGCATTCTATTTGCTCTCTTGGCTGCCGCTGCACACTCGGCCAAGGGTTTTAACATGTTATCCACAATGACACCTAAATCTTTTTCCTGGGTGGTGGTTCCTAAATGTGGAACCTTGCATCGTGTAACCATAGTTTGGGTTGTTCTTCCCTAGGTGCATAACTTTGCTCGTCTCCACATTAAATTTCATCTGCCCAGTCTTCCAATTTATCAAGATCCTCTTGCAATTTTCCACAATCCTCTTGGGTTTTAACAACTTAAATAGTTTTGTGTCATCTGCAAATTTGATAACCTCACTCGTTATTCCCTTTTCCAGGTCATTTATGAATATGTCAAAAAGCAGCGGACCGGGAGCTGATTCCTGGAGTTGGAGGAGTGTGTGCCTTGCCGAGGTTGGAGGAGTGCTGTGACTGCTCTTCCCCTCTGCCGTGCTGCCGGACCATCTGGCACTCCGGGGACAGCCTGCTGCTTGAGGGGGCCTGGAGCTCTTTAAATTTCCCCCGGTGTTATTCTGCCGCGGAGCTGATTCCTGGAGCGAGTTGGAGGAGTGTGTGCCTTGCCGAGGTTGGAGGAGTGCTGTGACTGCTCTTCCCCTCTGCCGTGCTGCCGGACCATCTGGCACTCCGGGGACAGCCTGTTGCTTTAAGGGGTCCTATTTTGTTTTTCCTCTCTGTATAAATTGTGGGTAGTTCCCCTCCGCGACCGTGGAGCGCGGCCGTGGGGTGTTTATATAAGGGGCGTGTCTAAAGGGGCAGGTTCTGCCCCTTAGACGCCCCTTCGACGCCGTCTCGACGTTATCTGATGGTGTAGGTGGTTAACATCTAGTCGCAGCTTGGTGAGAGAGTTTTAAGCTCTTCCCTTTGATTGTATTTTCTTGTGAGTTATGGGTAAGAGAAAGGCTAAACCACCTGGTAAAACCCAATCGGCTGATACCGGTGTATCGAAACCGGCCGGCCCATTGGACAAGCATTTTGCCCCCCTCCCACTTGCGCAGTCCTCTCCTGAGGGGGCATCTTTGAGCCCCGGGGGGAGATCTCCCCCTCCTTGTCCTGTTGTTGCAGCAGTGTCTAATGTGGGAGGTCCCTTAGAAGTTTTAGAGAGAGATAAGATTGTAGTTACAATGCCTATTCCTATTCAGACGGCAGTACTGGATACTGCTTTTGAGCTTCCAGCCCTTCCTTCTGAATCTGAAATTACTATGAAAGATTTGTGGGGGGCACTGAAGTGCATAGATTCTAAAGTGTCTACGGTTATTACTTCATTTACTCGTTTCTCACAGGAAGCTGTAACAGCTGTTCAGCAACTTGATGAGAAACTGTCTTTAACGGATAAAGCAGTGGTTAAATTAGAGTCTCAAGTGCAATCTATACAAGCTACAAATGTGATGGGAATTAAGGATTCGCTGGTTTTTCATTCAAAGATTGAGGCGCTTGAGAACTCTATGCGAATTTGTAATTTAAGATTTCTGAATTTTCCTTGTACCTCTCTTTTAACACCAAAAATTCTTTTTGATAAGTATGTTAAAGAAATACTAGCTATATCCGACGTTATTGATGTTTTGCAGATATATTACATTCCTTCTGGCACTAAAAGGGTTAACCCCATAGAAGGTGAATTAGATGAACTTATTCCCAATGTTGCAAATCTCACTAATTTTCTAGAGGACTCCACAGATACTATTAATACCCGGTCCACTTTGCTGGTCACTTTACCATCAATTTTGGTTAAGCAGCGTATTTTGAAGGCTTTTTTTAAAGTGAAGTCAGCTGTATTTTGTGGACAAAAAATTAATATTTTTCCAGATGTTTCTCGTAGCACTCAGATGCGTCGCCGACAGTTTTTATCTTTAAAGTCGCGTGTTTTGGCTCTGGGTGCTACATTTTTTCTAAAATTTCCCTGTAAGTGCCTAATATCTTATGAAGGCGCTTCTTTTGTATTTCTTGAGATTACACATTTGGAAAGGTTCTTGCTGGATAAACAAGGTTCATCTGGGTCTCATAGTGTAGTTACTTCCTCCTAAGGTATGGTCAATTGACCTGGTTTCCATATTATGTTTCTTGTTAATTATCAATGGTCAGCTCTCATGATGTGGACTGTGATATCTGTCTGTATTGCATTCTGTTGTGTTTACTCTTTCTTTGTTCAAGTTTTCTTGTATGTATTACAGCAGTGATTTATCCTTTTCTGATTTGGTTATTGTATATGGCTAAAAGACCTTAAATAAAAAATAAAAAAGCAGCGGACCCAGCACAGATCCCTGGGGTACACCACTATTCACCTTTCTCCATTGGGAAAATTGGCCATTTAGCCCTACCCTCTGCTTTCTATCTTTTAACCAGTTCCTGATCCACAATAGTACACTGTCTCCTATCCCATGACTCTTTAGTTTTGTCAAAAGTCTCCTACCTTGTCAAAGGCTTTCTGAAAGTCCAGATACACTATATCAACCGACTAACCTTTGTCCACCTGTTTATTCACACCTTCAAAAACACGTAACAGATTAGTAAGACAAGATCTTCCTTGTCTAAAGCCATGTTGGCTGTCTCCAATTAGGCCATGACTATCTACACGCTCAGTCATTTTGTTCTTTATGATGGTTTCTACCATTTTTCCCTGTACTGATGTCAGGCTCACCGGTCTGTCCCGGATCACCCCTGGAACCCTTTTTAAAAATAGGCGTTACATTGGCGATCCTCCAATCTTTAGGTATTACAGATGATTTTAATGAAAGTTCACAGATTACTAATAGCAGGTCTGCAATCTCATATTTCAGTTCTTTCACCACCCTTGGATGTGTACCATCCGGCCCAGGTGATTTGCTACTCTTCAGTTTATCTAATAGTTGTAATACATCTTCCCGATATATCGATATTTCCTTCAATTCTTCCTCATCTTTAAATACCACTTCAGTCATGGGTAACATCCCTACATCTTCCTCAGTAAAGACCGAAGCAAAGAATTCATTCAGTTTCTCTGCTATTGCCATGTTGCCTCTTAGTGCCCCTTTAACCCCTCTATCATCTAATGGACCAACTGACTCGCACAGGTTTTTTGCTATGAATGTCCAAAAATTAATTGATTGAGACTCTATCTGTGGTGTAAATTCCAGATTAGAATTCCTTTGATTAATCCATTTTGTGAATTCCCCAGTTCATCATCTATGCCATCCCAAATCATAAATATATCATCAATATAATGTACCCAAAGAATAATCTGTGGCCAAAAATGTGAAGCGTGCTCCTCCTCAAATACTCTCATATATAAACAAGCCATTGAAGGTGTAAACGTGGCCCACATAGCGACCCCATGTATTTCAATGATACAATTGTCACTGGAATTCAAAACAATTCCTTTGTAAAACCAAAGACAACAATTGATCCACAAAAAAGATCCACGCCGGAGACAGATCTTCTAAATTCAGATATTGTTCCGCTACCTGTATAGCCTTATCTTGTATATACATATAAAGAGTTTTAATATCAAAGGTCACCAATTTCCATTCCGGCCGTACCTCAGAAAAATTCCAGCAGTCAAATCAATATCATAGAGTCTTTGACATACGACTGTGCTTGACCAAAGAAAAGAACGTAGAAAACGAATCCACGTTTGAAGATGATCAATAGTAATATATATGAAATGCTAACATGATTCTGGAAACTGTAGCCAAGCAAGATGGCTGTTTAAGCCTCTGCCCTGTGGGATCTCTTACATCATGTATATAGTTACATTAACTGGCTTGTATATAGTTATCATGTTCTCCCTGTTAAGAAACTTGTTTATTGTATACCCAAGTTATTTTTACCTGTTTATTGTAAGCACAAATCACTAAACTGAGATGTGTAGATTTAATGTTTATTGTAAACCGCACTGATCTTAAATAGCGCGATATAAAAGAAAATGTAATAAAATAAAAATAAAATAAATTATCCTTCATCCCTAGTCAATTGGCTTCTATTTGATTATGAGCAGCTGTTTGTTTGTACCTAAGCTTTTTAAGTGCTACGACTGACCAGAAATCCCAAGTCTCTGGAGCTCAATTCAGCCTGCCTTCAGGATTAAAATGGAAAAAAGGACACACCTACACCAGATAAGAATGATTCATCAACTGACCACCTCCTACAAGGAAGTTCGGGCCTTCAAATCAATAGTGGAGCAACATATTGAAGTTTCTGTTGGCATTCGTAAAGACATTGAACAGCTGTCTACCAATGAGTGCCTCACAGTTTTGTATCACAACTTTGGAAGATCAGGTTTGTGAATTACAGAAGGAATCTGCTCAGATAACGTCTAATACCAATGCAATCAGACGTTTAAAACAATAATTAGAGGGGGGATTACGTGAGGATGACTGACTGAATGGACGCCCATGCATTGAGCTCTTCTCTGTCCCTCATCAACTTGGAGGGGGAGGGGGGGGGGAAAGACTGCCCAGAACTCTACAAAACACACAGCAAGTGGCAGCTGGAAGTCAGTCTCACCAAAAACAGACAACAAACCCTGAAGGGGGAGGGAATGTCGGTGTGCTGAAGGAGAAGGCTACAGGAACCGACATGGCGGAGGAGCAGGGTTCCCCTCTGGTGGCTCTGCATGAAGTAGTAATGCGGAGATCTCACCCAAAATATAACTGAAGCCTTAGCGGATAAACTCACTTGTCTGCAAAGTTCCATAGATGACTTGAAAGACAGCATAGAGGTGCAAACAGCACAGCTTCAGCAGCTGAAAGATCTGGTGGAGCGAAATGAGCAAGGGGCCAAGGCTCTGACCAACAGCATAACAGCATTGGAGCCTACAAATAGAGCTCGAGGAGTGGCCTAGAGGTTGGGACAAGGTACCTCAGGCCAGAAGGTCAGGGGTTCATATCCCACTAGAGGACAGCAACCTTGGGCTGGAAGGACTGGGGTTTCTAGTCCCACAGGTGCTTCTTGTGGTCTTGAGTAAGCCACTTAACCCTCCATTGCCCATGTTCCCTGTAAAATAGTTATCTCCAAGTTATAATGCCCTGTTCAATGTAAACCACCTTGACATGAAAGGCGGTATACAAGAAATGTTAAATAAATAAAGTCGATGATCTGGAGAACAGAAGCCAGCAAAACAACATAAGTTTGGTGAGCCTGCTGGAGAGTATTAAGGAGGAAGTTCTCTGGGACATAGTAGAAAAATGGCTTCCCAAACAGCTAGGCCTCCAGATGGTGGGGGAGCATATGGCAGCCAAATGGGTGCATAGAGTGGGGCCCAGATGAGACACAGCAGACAGACCGTGGCTGGTGATAGCTCGCATACTTAACTTTGCAGACAAGCACAAACTGATTGCTCTGTTCAGGAACAAGCGGGCTTTGGAATACCAGGGACACCTGATGCTGCTTGTCAATGATTATTCTGTGAAAATTGCAGATAGTAGAACAGCTATGGCTCTTTACTGTTCCATTTTGGCGCGAAAAGGTATCCGCTTTGCACTGCAGTACCCTGCGTAGGTAAGAATAACCCAGAACACCCAGGTCCAACAATTCAAAAAGGCAGCAGCCCTAAAAACCTTTGTGGATAATTCTAGGTTAAAACATATTCAATGTTTGATTTTTCCCTATTATCTTTTGTCTTCAGAAGTCTTTTGAAAATACCTTAAGGAGGCTCTAGTGTTACCCATTGCTGACTCTATGGTATTTTCAAAGTTGTTTTATTTGCCTGTTGGGAAGGTCTCTGGTGAGTCCTCTGAGAGCTTTGATATCTTGCAGCCTCAGGTCAACTTTAATTTGACTCAGTTCTTGGAGGACTCACAGGACGTTATATCCACTAGGGCTACTCTTTTGGTTACCTTTCAGAGCAGGACAAGACTTTTGTGTTTAAAAGTTACTTTAAAAATAAGGCATTTATTTTTTGTGGGTCACGTGTTCAATTGTTCCCTGATGTCTCTTGAGCCACACAGTTGCGTCAGGGGGCCTTTTTGGCCCTCAGGCCAAGGGTGTTGGCCATTGAGGCATCCTTTTTTCTAAGATATCCCTGTAGGTGCTTGGTCTCTGTACAGGGAACTAAGGGGTATGTTTACTAAACTGTGGTAGCAGACTCCGTGTGATATCGGACAGAGTCTGCCACTGTGGTTTAGTAAACATTTATTTATTTTCTCTTATATACCATGCTATTCTGCATCAGTGCAGTTTACATTGAACAAACTGAAATTGCATTGAACAGGGCATTATAACTTGGAGATAACTATTTTACAGGGAACATAGGCTATGGAGGGTTAAGTGGCTTGCCCAAGACCACAAGGAGCACCTGTGGGACTAGAAACCCCAGTCCTTCCGGCCCAAGGTTGCTGTCCTCTAGTGGGATTTGAACCCCCAACCTTCTGGCCTGAAGTACCTTGCCCCAACCACTAGGCCACTCCTCCACTCCAACATACCTTTAAGTTTACCTTTCTAGACTCTGCAATTGGTGGCATTCCTGGCTGATGGAGAAAAAGGTTTCAGCGGGGTGAGGTTTTTAGGTAGGAAAAACCTTTGGCTGTTTAGTATTGTTTTCCACCCCTCTCCCCCTTTTAGAATTTCTTGGTGTAAATTTATTTTGTATGTATTTCCTTCCTGCAATGTGGGCTAATGGATTTGTACATTGATTTCTTTTTATGGAAGTTTATTTTTTGATTGTTTCTGTCATTTTTCTTGTATACTTGCTTTGTAAGTATTGATTGTTAAAAACTTCAAAAATAAAATAAAACAAAACATTTGGAGATAGTCTACCCAATGGAATAACTACAAGGGTAGCTGGAATTGTACCACCCAGTTTGGAGAACACTTAGTTTACAGTTCATGGCTAATGGCTCTGTTTGCAGTTCTGGATAAAGTTTGCTACATGAGCCAGCAAGCCTGTTCATTGTTATGGATATAAAGTTGATCATAAGAGTTAAAAACCAACATTAATGGTGAAGTGCACAGAAGAGTGGCAAGAATCACCTCCATGTGATGGGGAGACCACAATTGTAAAAGAAGACAGGCGCTCTACTAATTAAATTGGGGAGTGTACAGAGGAACCCCAAAGATGACCAGTGGAGCAGCGCAGATGATAGTCCAGTAGTGAGGCAGGGACGGTCTATCGAAAAGGAGATGCATCCTATATATTGTGACCTCTGTAATTTTTGAAACAGCAAAAAACTGTACCGGATGCATATGGAAGCGGAGAGCATGAAATTGGACAATTATATGATATTGTGGAAGTAGAGAAGGGAGAGGACATGGGAGTCAATGTGGGGTGAGAGGAGGTATGAATGAGTTGGCATGTGTGAGCAGGACAAGGGTATGGATGGTGAATAGAAGTGAGGGAGGAGGGATGGGGCGGGGTATCTATGTTAAAGGGAGGTGTTGTACTCAGATGGGGGAGAGGAGGAAGGAGACAGAGAAGGGTAAGGGAAGAAGAGGACCACTCTGAGCCTCATGTGACATGAGCAGAAAACGTGGGCTGCAGCACTCAGCTGGGAGACGCAGTAGGCCAATATAGATGAGAAGGAAAACATAAGCCAAAACATTTTTTAGAGAGGGTGTTGGCTAATAATAAGATCAAGTTAATTACACTCAATGTAGGGGGCATTCACTTGCCAGTGAAACACACCAAACTCCTAAATTTATTTTGTAGGGAGCATGCAGGCATCATCTTCATGCAGGAAGCACACCTAAGTGGCATAAAACACCGAAAGCTATGCAGGGGATGGGTGGGGGTGTATGGTGTGGCCTCATACAATGGTAGGCAGCGAGGTGTAGCCACCCTCATAAACAATTGAGTAACTTTTGTGACACACAAAAGTGTAATAGACCCCGAAGGTGAATACCTCATTTTAAAGGAGGAGGGGAGGGAAACTGAGGGGCCAAAGAGTGGTTCTATGCAATCTGTATGCCCCCAACATCTATCAGCATGAATTCATTTCCTCATTATTGGCAAAATTAGTGGAGTTTGAGGGATATCAGCTTATAATAGGAGGGGATTTTAACTCGCCCAGAGACCTAATGCAGGATTGCAAACCACCACGACAGAATATAAAGAAACCAGAACAAAAGGGGGTAGGGTTCTTGATGAAAGAACTGGGGATGGTAGATGTGTGGTGTACACTACACCCAGGAGAGATTTCACCCACTACTCAGCCCCTCACAACAGCTACGCTTGAATAGACTACAAAGCAGAAATTGGGGACTCTGAGCTGTCCAATCATGCACCAGCATGGATGGAGATTAGGTTAAATAAAACAGCGACAGAGCAAGGGAATCTCTCATGGTGCATGAATCCCACCCTGTACAGGGATTAGAACTTCCACCAACACCTGCAAACTGTATGGAAAAAGTATTGGGAGGAGAATGACAGGGGTGATGTAGACAGACGCACATTGTGGGAAGCAGTGAAAGTCACTATAAGGGGGGAAATTCTGGCCTACCTGGCCTGTAAGAAGCAGCAGGGGGACGCAAAATTATTAGAATGAACTAAAGTGCTGCATTCCTTTCGCCGGCAGCACATACAGTGACTAAGAGAGACAGCGAAATACCTAGAAATATGCAAAGAACTTAGTGACCTGCTAATTCAAAGGGCAGAAGGAGTTATTCGCATGTATAAATACCAGCTCCACCACTGGGGAAATAAGAGCAGGAAACTATTGGCCAAGCTGATCAGCCCAGCTAGGAAAAAGAATTTGATCACGGGGATTTGGGACTCCCAAGGTGTGGTGCATGAAACAGAGCAAGCTATATTGCAGCAATTCCAAAAGTAATATAGTGAGCTCTATGGGAAAGGAAGACAGGATGAGGCAAGCCGGGCCATTCCCCCCCCCCCCCCCCCAAGGCCTGGAGCTACCAGAGTTAGAGGAGACTGAAAGGAATGCCTAAATGTACCCTTTACAAAGGATGAGATACTGAAGGCAGTTCGTGCTGGGAAATTAGTGAGGGCGGACGGCTTGGGATCTGAGTTTTACAAGATTTTGGGAGAGCAAATGGCAGTGCTCGGAAGCCCTGGAACTAGGTTCACTGGGAGGAAGGCAGAATCACGCTACTGTGGTAGTTCTGCCAAAACCAGGAAGGGACCCTGCGCTAGTAGGCTCTAACAGACCCATTTCGTTAATTAATCAGGATGTTAAAATTGTGGCCACTATCCTGGCTTAACGGCTGTGGCATTACCTGCCCCACTTGGTACACCCAGACCAGGTGAACTTTGTAATGGGGAGGCAAGCATTCTTTATCTGTATTTTGAGATTTGATTAACCGCCCTTTGCAACATCAGAGCGGTGTACAAAGTGCAAATAGCAGAGGCCAAAGCCGAAATGGAAAGGAGCTACAATTTTGACAGGATAGAGAAGCATTCACACCAGATAGAAGTATAGGAGAGAGAGTAGAGGCACTCTACAAACTGGAAGGGGGGGGGAGGGATCAAAGGCCTGGCAAAAAAGGTGAGTCTTGAGCAAGGCTTTGGACTTATGGTAAGATTGTTCCTGATGAAGGGTAGGGGAGACGAGCGTTCCAAAGCGTACTATATGCAGACTAAAGCATACTATACGCATACTAAAGCTTTTAGCGTACTATATGCAGACCATGCCAAACCAGGAGATGAAATTTATAAGCCTGGATGCCGAAAAGACATTTGATAATGTGTCCTGGGACTTCATGTTCTGGGTGGTGAGCAGATTGGAATACAGGGCAAGTTTGTCGACTGAGTCTGGGTGTTCTATCACAAACCTTGCGCACAAATTTTTGTCACTGACAATCTGTCTGAGCCCTTTTATCTGCACAGAGGAACATGGCAGGGCTGCCCATAATCACCACTCCTTTTCATGTTAATGCTGGAGCCCCTGGCCGAAAAGATTGGGTAAACAAAGGAATGGGATGGGATTTGTATAGGAGGGGAAACCTGCAAGATACGGGCGACATGCTGCTTTTCCTGAGTAATGCCAGTAGGGACATTGGCAAAGTGAGGGGCACCATCACCCAGTTTGGGACATTCTCAGGGCTACAAATTAACTGGAGGAAATCAGAAGCTATGGCGGCCTCGAGAACATGTGCAAGCCAGGCAAAAGCTGATTTTCCTCTAGGATGGGCAAGGGACTATTTGAAGTACTTGGGCATAAATTTACACAGGGACCCCAGGAAGATGTTCCATAGAAACATTGTGGAAAGATTGGAAAGTATCAGAAACCTATGCAGTCAATGGAGGGAGCTACTCCTCTCTTTGGGTGGATAGCACTAGTAAAAATGACGATGCTGCCATGGGTCCTCTACCCTCTTCAGATGATCCCCATCTGGATCAGGGAAAGAGAAGAAAAGCTCTACAAAACAACAATCACATCCTTTCTGTGAAGGGGTAGAGGAGCCAGGCTCAGCTATGCCAAATTAACCATGGCTAGGGAACGGGGAGGACTAGGGCTCCCAGACTTCTGGTTATATAATATGACCAACCTCATGTGATGGGTACATGAAATATACATGACAGGGAAAAGATATGCACCACGTGATTTTTTTGAAGCTGACTGTGCACCTTACAGGTGTATGAATCTTTTGCAAGAGAAAGCATGGCGACGGTATAGAACGTCGGGAAGGATCTGGTATTTGCACCCACTACAGAAAGCCTGGGGTCAGTGGAGAGGCTGAATAGGATGGGGGGGGTGCTAAGGGTCAATCTCCATTCTAATAGCTGGTGAGAAATCCAGAATTCTCCCCAGGATTGGGGGGGGGGGGGGAGGGTGTCTTTCGGTTATAGGAACAGATAGGATGTAAAGAGTTGGAGCAACTGATGGAACACACTTCCCCACATTCGAAGCTATGCAACACAAGTGGCACATTCCAAACTACCAATTCTTTGCCTACTTACAATACTGATATTATGTCATTGGGGGGGGGGGGGTGGAGAAGGGAACAGAAGGATATGCCCGCTAAACACCATTAGGACATTCCGAGGGACATCTGCTAAGCTAAACAGTGTCACATTGGTACCGAATGGCCAGATCATGGAAGACAGACAAGGGGATGGACCTGCTAGCCGAGAAATGGCAAACGAGCTCGGAGAACCAGTGAATGAGGAGGATTTAAAGTGGCTCTTTGCAGGAATTTCAAAGGATATACCAGATGCCACCCTGCAGAAGATGCAGTTTAAAATATTACATCTCTAGGGAGTGGGGGGCACACATGAAAATATGGGAGACCCCAGAATGTGCCAGATGCAGAGGGAAACAGGGAACTCTAATGCTTATGTTTTTGGAATGCCCTATGCTGGCCCGCTACTGGGAGGGAGTGTTAAAGCAAATACAGAATGTATTGGGCCTTTCGAATGAGTAGACATATGCAACCCTACTATTGGGAGATGAGCAACCTATGAAAGACAAAGGGGTGGGCCCAGAGGGACGGAGATTCGGAAAGGTGGCCCTGTTGATAGCAAGAAAGGTGACACTGACTAAATGGGTGAAAAAGGAGGCACCTGAATACGAGAGGTGGCTGGCTAGGATGAAAACGATGGTGGCCTGGGTGTCATGTGCCACCCAAGACAGCGGGTCATTACAAAAAAAACAATATGCCCAGCTATAGTTAAACTTAGAAGTAAGAATGTCCAGGTGAGTGCTGGAGTGGTCAGGCAGGGGCGTGGCTGGGCGGGAGGGGGGATGGGGAAAGAAAAAACAGAAAAGCAACTTAACAGACCACGAGAAAGACCCCATATTGAAAATCTAAAGGCGCTGACAATTAGACCTGGGGTCCCTTGGGGAGAGGGGGGACTGGAGGGGCATGAAGAAAATTCAGGAGGTGTTGAAATGTATACATTCGCTTTAAGGTGGCGGGCTGTCAGAAGGAACGCCTGGGAAGTGACAATGTAAATTGCCAAAGTGACTATGTATAAGTAAAATGACTATTTTCAATATGTAATAGACTGTTTGTTGTGGCTGCAACAATGAAAAAATAATTTTAAAAAAACCCACAACAATTAGAGAAAACAATTAACTTTCACAAGGGAATTGAAGGGGATAATCAATTGAGGTTCATTTAAAAGTTCTTCAAAATATTTGGACAACACTTTCAACTACCGCTTGAGTTTGAATTTGCAAATCGTTCTCCACCATTTCTGCCAGTATCCTCACAGTGTTTTCCTCGGTCGATATTACTTCGCCTCAATCATTTTACACAATTTCAATTACTCACACTGGCAAAAGGGAATCATGAAAAAATGAAGCTCAAGGATAAAAAACTGACACTAGACCCAGATCTATCAAAAGAAATTCTTTAAGAGTCAGCTGAGGGAGACCATAAATAAAAACACAAGCCTCAAATAATAATTATTGAGACATCTTTTGTGATTCAAGAAACCTTTTTATATCTTCTAGCTCATGAAAGAACTGAGCACAATCTCCATTTGACACATGTGTTTTTGTGGGATAAAACAGTCCGTATTGAGCCCTGATGACCTTTATTGGCTATCAAAGGAGAAGAAATTATTTTCTGCGGTGAACTAATTTCTTCTCCTTTGATAACCAGTAAAGGTCATTGGGGCTCAATATGAACTGTTTTATCCTATAAAAACGCATGCTCTGTCAATTTCAGCTTGTACTTATTTATTTATTTATTTATTTGTATTTCTTCTATACCGCACTCTTTTTCATCAGCGCGGTTTACATTAAACAGGAATACTCATTTCAATCAACAGACTGTGGTGAGTTTACATATAACAGGAAATATACAACTGGGATTATAACTTAGGGAAACTATGTACATATTTGTAGCATGTATACTTGTTCATAGAACTCATCAACTTCATCCTCTTTTGCAGCTGTTGTTGGGGCATATACCTGAATTATAGTTGTGTTGATGGGCATGCCTCGTAGACAAATAGAAATTAAGCATTCACAGATTGCATTGTATTCCATTACAGTTCTTGCAAGTTTCTTCTTGATTATAAATGCAACAGCATTTCTTCTTTGTCTTTCATTTCCAGCATAGTAGACCATGTAATCATCAGATGCAAAGTGCCCGATGCCAGTACATTTCAGTTCTCTGACACCCAACAGATTGAGTTGTACATGTTCCGTTTCATTCTTGACCACCTCCATCTTCTCTTGGTTCATGCTTCATATGTTCCATGTCCCAATATATAAGACATCTTTGCAGCTTCTGACTCTCATTTCATGCGCATCTACATCAGCAGTCAGAGGTCCTGAGGGCTTTGATCCAGTCACATCATAAATGCTGGCTTAACTCTGAAAAGTCTTCAGCTCCTCCCCACAGTTTGTTTGTTTGTTTATTTATTTGTGCTTATTTATCGCCTTTCGTGAATCAAAGCGGTTTACAAAGAACTCAAAACTGGTAACAGTTACATTTAACAGTGTTGGCATAATTAACAAGATAAACAGGCTAATATATAAAACAACTTAGCGTGAGTTATGGTTAACATGGAGTGAGGGGGGATGAGGAAAAACAACTTAGGAGTACTGTTGATTTACATTTGTAATTATAGGAGAGCGGCAAGCTCATTGGAGAGAAATTGTTCATAATAATCGTCATTTAGTTGGGGTATGAATAATGTTTGAGTAAGTTGTAAGAAATTACTGTTCTGTTATTTAAGTAATTAATTCGCCAAAGTGTTCGTTGAACAAATAAGTTTTTAACTGTTTATGGAAGGCTACTGGTTCCTTGGTGGCTCTTAAGTATTCTGGAAGGGAATTCCATAATTGAGGTGTGTATAAAGAGAATGCTGTCTTTGAAATAAAAGATTTGCAGCTCCTGAATTTGGCGGGTACAATGAGGAGGTCTTTATTGATGCTTCTCCTTGGTCTGTTTTCCGGTGTGAATGATATTAGCGTTTTCAGATATGTAGATGAATCAGCTTGGAGGGATTTAAATATAGTGTGGATAGCCTTATATTTTATTCTGCTCTCGATTGGCAGCCAATGAAGATGAATTAATACCGGTGAAATATGTTCTTTGATTGGTACTTGAGAGATTACTCTGGCTGCTATATTTTGAGCTAGTTGTAGTCGGCGGATTGTTTTCTTTGGGAGACCCATTAATACGGCATTACAGAAATCTAGGTGCGGGAAGATCATAGCCTGTAATGCTGTTCTGAAGTCACTTGTGGAGAGGAGAGGTCTTAGATGTTGCAGCATCTTTAGCTTATTGAATATGCCCTTGTTATATTGCTAACGTGCTTGTTGAAGCTGAGCTGGTGGTCAAGAGTAACTCCCAGGTATCTCACCTCTTTTTTAACTTTGATGCTTGTTTCTTTAAACATTATTAATTCTGGTGGTGTGTAGGAGCAGTCTTTTGTAATTATTAGAATTTCTGTTTTTTTTTAGGTTTATTTGGAGGTTGTGGTCTGCCAACCAGGTGGTGGTACTATTGAGACATTCCTTGATTTTATGAAAGCATGGCTGTTTATTGTTGAATTGAGTGTATAACATAATATCATCAGCGTACAAATGATAATATACGTTGTAAACGGGGGCGCTGGGCGTGAATGTCCACAGTCTTGGCAAAGGCAAAATACTATTATGACTTGCAAAGGATTGTGGGGAATGTAGTCCATTCATACCAGAATCAGCCGTTCACAAAATAATGAGTTGTGTTGCTCGAGTGTAAGCAAAGAAAAATATATTTTATTTATGGGGTTAATTCTCCCACACAGATTTACTTGGTAACACAAAAGGACAACTTGCTTCAGTATTGTACTTAGAAAAACAAATCATGATATAAGCAACTGAGCTTCTTAAGCAATCAATCAAACAATAAAGACCTTGATGGGAAAGAGAAAGGTCTTTCTGAGGGCTCCTGCTAATACCTTTTAGCAGTGCTCCAAAAGCAAAAACAAAACCCAAAAAGTAACCAAAAACTGTTCTTTTTCAAGGATAACTTTCTTGTATTTTCACACACAAACAGTAGTTTCCTTTCAGAGCTCACGTGCAACTGTGCATGGCTTAATTACCAATAATTAGCCAGCTGCAAACCCCTTTGCTGGTTCACTTTCTCTACGTGGCTCAAATCCTACCCTAAAGCTTTCTTGTAAACTTTTCTGGGTAGATAAAAGAACAAGTTATATTTCCTTTTGATGGTTGTTGTATTTGTGAAAGTATTTTACCACAGCAGCCTAGACAGAGAGCAATCCATGTATTCATTCTGATCATTTAAAATATCTCCTTCTTCTTCAACTATCATAGAATCAATATCATGGTCTGGCTCAGAGGAATTCCTTAATGAAGCACTCTCAGGATAATATCTGTTTCCCTGCTGTCTTCCAGATGAAGAGCTAGGGCATAGATCAGAGTTCATACCTGAGCTTCCTTTACTGTTAGGTTTCCTCTCCAGATATCCTGGCCAATAAGTAGTCCAGCTTTTATGTCCAGCCTTCCAATCAAGATCCCTGGACACTGGGTCTCTCTTCACATACCTTCTTGCACTGGTCTTAGGGCCCCTTCCAAATGCAGCCGTCTCCCTCACAGGTGCCGTCCGGGAATTCCTGGCTCTGTAACCCCACTCCTCTGGCTTCCTCCAGTCCAATGGAGTATGCTTGCCTCTGGAATGACTCCCAACACACGTGCTGCTGTGAGCTCCTTCTTTAGACCTCCAAGATGTTTTCCTCTTCTTCCTTCCACGCTGATACTGCTGCTTCCTCTCTCTGTCCTTGAGCTCTGAGTTTCTCCACTCCATCTGATTCTGTGTAGAATCTGTTTTACTTTTAACTTGTTTAGAGGGATACTCCACCCTAGCACAGCTCAGCTGTGCTGAATCAAGCCCTGCCCTTGGAGATGAGTGATTGGGGATTACCTCATAGCTCTCCTGATTGAACACACGTTTCCCCACTTCAGCTCTTCTAGTGGCTGTTTGAAACCTGGTGCATTCTGGGACTGGTAGTCTTTTATGAAAACATTCTGTTTTATTATTTCTACCAGCAAAGACAGGTTGCTTGTTCAGAGCCAATTCACCTCTATTATAGCTCCTTCCTGAACTATGATAAGCTTCCTTATCACAACGTATGTCGTGGTCCTTAATTATACTGCAGATAGGTTGGATGTATAAGTTGAAAAGGAGTGATGATAATGCAGATCCTTGGGGTATGCCTGTTCTTTGATAAAATGGGTTTGACATGTTGTTGCCCCTTTTTAATTGAATGCTTTGGTTTGTTAAATATGATTTGAACCATAACAACACTTTGTCTTTAAGGCCAATTGTTGCAATCTGTGTGTGAGATAATCATGCATTATGGAGTCAAAAGCCGCTGATATATCTAGGAATATTAATATAAATCCAACGTTAGCTTTTTCAATACCCTTTAGGAGCTTGTCTGTTAAAGCCATGAGGAGGGTTTCCACTATGTGTCCTATTCTGAACCTGTGTTGTTGAGGGTCGAGTGGAGCGAAGCTGTCTACATGATTTTGTAGTTGTATCTGTGCAGCCTTTTCAAGGATTTCCCTTATTGTCCCTCCAATCTAGTCCCGAATCTCTGGGGTTTAAGAACCTCCTCTCGCAGCTTGGAGACTGAGCATGTCACATTTCTTGTGACACCAGGATAAGTAGAAACCAGTCTGGAAGCGCGATATCGTGGAAAGACAGAGCCTTTATTAAACTAATGACAACCCAACACAGGCCGTGTTTCGTTACCCTTCGTCAGGACTTTGTCTGGCATATACTAGAAACATAAATATACAAGTATTTAAAAACATAAAAGGACAGATCACTTTCAGCACAATCCATAAATCAATAAAATAATAGGAAATATAGAACTGAAATAATAAACAATAAATTGAAAACAATAATTAAAAACAATGATTAAAACCATCGTTGTAAACGTTTATAAAAATCAAAAAACGAACAAATGTACCCAAAAGCATTAAAAATTAAAAGCATATAACATATAAAAGCTTAATTACCTCTGTTGAAGATCATTAAAACAGAAGGTCTTATACCATGTTGTTTTAAACTATTAGGAATCTGTATAATCTAAAAAGAATGTAAATAAATAGATTAAAAATAGTCATAAACAATACATACATAAAATATATCAGTGAAACATGGAGAACGGAAGGATTAAGAAGACGTGAACTGTTAAGCATAAGTGTTCCCTATACTAAGGGAGAGGGGGCAGGAGTGAGTCAGCCAGAAAAGAAAAGAAATTTTTAAATAAAAGGGACATATATGTGTTACAAATAATTTTGAGATTTAACACATGAAACTTTACATGAAAAGAAAGAATGGTTTCATCTTGTGTGTTTCCTCATAAACAATGTGATCTTAACAAAGGACTAATCCAAACGTGTGCAGTGTATCAAACATTAAAAAAAACCTGAAATATTGTGCCAATGAACAGGGCTACCCTATGAGAGCAACCTGTTTGACATATTACTTAGGCGCCGTCATCTAGATAAAAACCAATGTGGTGTTTATAAGGGCACGTTTGTATCTGAATGCTGCCACTGTTAATATTTCACTACTTAAATTGCCTAACAGGTCGACCTTCAAGTTATGCTTATATGTACAAGCTTTCTGATATGTGGCTTTCATAAGTTTTCATTTGTATCCTTAGATGTGTGGCATTTGTTTCATATTTTATGGCAACAGTGTTCGGTTTTGTCCTTTGATATGGTTTTTCCTGTATTTTTTTGAGATGACTCCGCCCCCTCTGCCCCCTTTTTCAATGCGCAGGTGCGGGCGTTTTGTATCCATTGTGTTTTCATGGTCACAAGCGTTTGCTGCCGGTGAGAAGGTGATCCTGCAATTTTAATCAGTTTTACCTTAGGTTTTGTATTAGTTTACTGACAATATTTTATAATTCATATTTTTGGATCAAATTGTAGTTTTATTGATGTTCATAAGAACTAGTTCGCAATTGGCCCCTTTTTTTCTTATAATGTCTCACATTGCACATTTTTTGCTTGAGCCGTTTTTTAAGTTATGTTCAAGTGAGCAAGTTGTGCTCTTTTTTCACAGTTTTGATTTGCGTTTTTTTTAAATATCCTTTTGCTTTATCACATTTTTTTGCATCCGTTCGTACTGTTTACTTTTCCATGCCTTATTCAACAATTTTTTGACGTTTCATGATCCATCAGATTATATAATTCACTTTTGCGGTATGCTTTGTTTTTTGATTCCTGCCGTATACCGTAGCATAAAGAACCACGTAGAATAAACGCGTGCATACATCCTATTGGTATTTCTTTCAATCGATAGTTTCATTGATTTTAAAACAAACCTCCTTCTTTCGTTGTGTAGTTATCCCTTTTTTCTAGACATTGGTAATTTATCTAGATGACGGCGCCTAAGTAATATGTCAAATAGGTTGCTCTCATAGGGTAGCCCTGTTCATTGGCACAATGTCTCAGTTTTTTTAAATGTTTGATACACCGCACTCATTTGGATTAGTCCTTTGTTAAGATCACATTGTTTATGAGGAAACACACAAGATGAAACCATTCTTTCTTTTCATGTAAAGTTTCATGTGTGAAATCTCAAAATTATTTGTAACACATATATGTCCCTTTTATTTAACAATTTCTTTTCTTTTCTGGCTGACTCACTCCTGCCCCCTCTCCCTTAGTATAGGGAACACTTATGCTTAACAGTTCATGTCTTCTTAATCCTTCCGTTCTCCATGTTCTACTGATATATTTTATGCATGTATTGTTTATGACTATTTTTAATCTATTTATTTACATTCTTTTTAGATTATACAGATTCCTAATAGTTTAAAACAGCATGGTATAAGACCTTCAGTTTTAATGGTCTTCAACAGAGGTATTTAAGCTTCTTGGTTATATGCTTTTAATTTTTAATGCTTTTGGGTACATTTGTTCGGTTTTTGGTTTTTATAAATGTTTACAACGATGTTTTTAATCATTGTTTTTAATTATTGTTTTCAATTTATTGTTTATTATTTCAGTTTTATATTTCCTATTATTTTATTGATTTATGGATTGTGCTGTAAGTGATCTGTCCTTTTATGTTTTTAAACATTTGTATATTTATGTTTCTAGTATATGCCAGACAAACCTCTGACGAAGGGTAACGAAACACGGCCTGTGTCGGGTTGTCATTGGTTAAGGCTCTGTCTTTCCACGATATCACGCTTCTAGACTGGTTTCTGCATCCTACGTGATATCTGCTCCTGTTGTGTTGCACCAGGATAAGTAACCCAGGAACCACCTCCTTGTCTCAGTTATTTCAGTCTCCAAGCAGCTGGAGGAGCTGTGAGCCTCAGAGGTTCGGGGCTCACTGGAGGAATGATTAAGGAATGATTAAGGAGTGTAGGATTAGCATAGAGTTAGATAGTGATTTGCATTGAAAAAAAAATAGCGGCTGTAGCGGCCCCCCCTCTCCCCCCTCCCTCAGAGCCGTACGTTGTACCGGGGAGAGTGCGAGAGTAGGTGCTGGAGCCTCCGGCTCCCGAACCCGCGGTCTGGGTGAGGAGCCGTTGAGGTGTAGACAGCCGTCAGCGTGCTCCCTTTCTCGGCAGCGCTGGAAAAGGGGGAGAGGAGCTCGGACGACGGCTCTAGTGTTGCGGCGCAGCCCGATGAAAGTGGGTCTGTGCGGTAGCGCCAGAACAAGGCACTTCTTCGGCGGGAGAAGTTTTCTTTGCCGTGTGGGCCTCGCTAGCCCTGTACGCGGTGCTCGGAGGTGAGAGACAGGCGCTTCAGTTGGGGCAGGCCCGCACCACGCGGCGGAGACGCGGGAAACCTGAACGGGGCCCTTTTCAGCTAGATTCAAGGTAGTGTGCTGCGGGCCCTTTCGGAAAGCTCTAGTCTTGGCTTGGCTAGGTATTTCTGGGCTAGGTATTTTTGTGCTCTGGATGTTTAAAAAAAAAAAAAAAAGGAAACGAGGGCAGTGAGAGAATTGTTTGAATTGCTTGCAGATAGCTCAGGAAGGGTTACCTGGGCTTAGCATGCCTTCCAGGCCTCAGTGTGTGCTGTGTGGGTCCAAGAAGGGGTCGGTCTCAGAGGCGGGTGTCTGTAAGGGCTGTGCACCGGAAGCAGCAGTAGGGGAGACAGCAGAGACTGCTGGAGGGAAGATTCCTAGAGAGCAGATTTCTGACTCTCCAAGGTCGCTTTCTCCCGCCGCGACTTCAGAGCCTGCGCCGGGGCCTTCCTCCGTGCCAGACGTGTCCCTTTCACAGTCTTTGGGGCAGGGCGGACTGGCAGCAATTTTCTCCCAGGACTCTTTGATGCTGCTGCAGCAGTCCTTTGGGGGGCAGCAGGGGTCTGCTGAGCAGATGAGCAGCGGGGGGCTAAGCGCTCGGGAACCCCCATGGAAGGGGGGACAGGTTGCACCCCATTAAAGAGGCTTAGATTGGACAGAGCCGAGGCGGTACCCTTGGAAGATCAGTCTGAGGATTTGGAAGGCTCAGAGATAGATCAGGATCATGAGGAAGGCAAGATTATAGAACAGGAAGATCAGGCTAGAGTTGTCCGAGTCTTCAGGAGAGAAGAGTTAGCTGCCCTTATCTCAGAGATTCTGAAAGTGTTGAACATGCCCACAGGAGATCAGGTGGGAGACTCCACTTTAGAGGACCCATTGTTGCAAGCGGTACGAAATTCTCAGAGAGCCTTCCCAATACATAGAGTTTTTAAGGAAATGATTCAAGAAGAGTGGGACACCCCATAAGCGGGCTTGAGAGGTTCCAGAGTGATGGCACGCCTTTATCCATTACAGGATCCATATAAGGATCTTTTTAAATCTCCTAAGGTAGATGCAGCGGTGTCGGTGGTCACTAAGAAAACAACAATTCCGGTCGACGGCAGTGCTGCCCGTAAGGATGCGCAGGATAGATGGCTAGAGGCGTTATTGAAGCAAGTCTTTGAGGTCAATGCCGTATCCATGTAGGCTTCCATTTGTGGGGCCTGGGTGACAAGAGCGTGCCTACGATGGTCCCAGAAGCTTAAGGGAAACCAGGAAGAAAAGGCGCTTGAGGAAGCCTCCCGGATGGAGTCCGGGGTGGCTTATTTGGCAGACTTCAGTATGACCTTATTAGGGTCTTGTCTAAGAGTATGGCGTCCATGGTAGCAGCGCGCAGGTACTTGCGGCTGTGTAATTGGGCGGCTGATAGTGCCTCAAAAGCAAGGCTAGCTAAGCTCCCCTTTCGCGGTAAGCTCCTGTTTGGGGAGGATTTGGACAAGTTGGTTAAGGATCTCGGAGTGTCTAAGGGCAGACGCTTACCGGAGGACAAGCTGAAGCAGAATAGGCCTCTTGCTCCCTCGAAGAGTCAGCAAAGGGAGTTTCGGAGGTTTCGTCAGCCGAGATACGATCAGTTTCAAAGAGGACGTTTTCAATATAGGTCCCAGGGGTTTCGAGGATTCAGAGGGGCAGGTAGAGGTTTTGGAGCTTCCCCTTCCTCGAACCTCAAGAAGTCGCAATGAAGTGAGGGGGGTCCAGGCAGGATTAGGTCCTGTGGGAGGGCGTTTGCGGGGATTCTATCAGGCCTGGACCCAAATTACGTCAGATCAGTGGGTGTTGGAGGTCATTTGGGAGGGATACGCCCAGTGGTTGATGCCTTTGTTCAATCGCCGTGCCGGACAAAGGCCAAGTGTCTGGCAGTGCAAGATACTTTGGAACGGCTGCTGGCTCTCGAAGCAGTGGTGCCGGTTCCTCCAGACCAGTGCGGTTGTGGTCGATACTCGATATATTTTGTGGTTCCAAAGAAGGAAGGTTCGTGGAGACCGATTCTAGACCTCAAAAAGGTCAACAGCTGCCTAAGGGTTTCCCACTTCCGCATGGAGACGCTGAGATCGGTCATAGTAGCGGTTCAGCAGGGAGAATTTCTCACGTTGTTGGATCTCTCCAAGGCGTATCTGCACATTCCAATACGGTTAGAGCATCAGCAGTTTCTGCGGTTTGCAGTCCCGATGGGGCATTTTCAGTTCCAGGCGTTGCCGTTTGGTTTGGTAACAGTGCCGCGAGCCTTCACCAAGGTAAAGGTGGTGGCGGCGGCGGCATTACGCAGGGAAGGGGTGTTGGTGCACCCTTACCTGGACGATTGGTTGATTTGCGCGGTCAAAAGAGGAAAGCGAAGTAGCTACCCGCCGGGTGGTACAATTTCTAGAGAGCTTGGGGTGGGTAGTGAATGTGGCAAAGAGCATGTTGATGTCGTTCAGGAGTTGGAGTACTTAGGGGCCCGGTTTGACACAAGAAACGGCAGAGTGTTTCTCCCTCAAGTCAGGGCCCAAGGGTTAAGACAGCTAGTACGTGTCTTCTTGAGCAGAAGGGCGCCATTGGCATGGCATTACTTGCAGCTGTTGGGAACGATGGCGGCCACGTTAGAGTTGGTACCGTGGGCCAGAGCGCACATGCGACCATTGCAAAGGGCTCTACTCAGGAGATGGTCGCATCAGTCCAATTCATTGTTCCAAAGATTAACCTGCCCGAGCGAGACGAGATGGTCCCTGCAGTGGTGGCTAGCACCAAGTTCTCTAGGAAAGGGAATGCTGCTGGAGGCACCAGATTGGCAGCCATTGACGATGGATGCAAGTCTGTTCGGCTGGGGGGCGCACTTCGAACGACAGTTTACCCAGGGTCAATGGACCGAACAGGAGAGGCATTGGTCGATCAACAGGTTAGAGTTGAGGGCGGTCACTCTAGCGTTGAGAGCGTTTCAGTCGCTTCTACAGGGAAAGGCGGTGCGTGTGCTGTCAGACAATGCCACGGCGGTAGCCTATATCAATCGGCAAGGAGGTACCAGCAGCGTGGCTCTCGAGGAAGAGGTGGAGGATCTCCTCGGTTGGGCCGAGGTGCATCTGGAGGCTATAACGGCGGCGCATGTGGCAGGGGTAGACAATGTGAAAGCCTATTTATTGAGTCGAGTCAAGGTGGACCCAGGAGATTGGGTTCTCAATCAGGAGGTTTTCAGTTTACTGGTGGAGCGCTGGGGTCCTCCGGTGATGGACCTCATGGCGAAGTTTGCATCGGCAAAGGCAGGAAGCTTTTACAGCAGAAGAAGGGAGCGGATGTCCGAAGGTTTGGATGCTCTGATGCAACGCTGGCCGGAGGATCAGCTCTTATATGTGTTCCCTCTGTGGGTGTTAATAGGTCAGGTTCTACAGCACATAGAGTGGCACAGGGGTCAAGTGATACTAATTGCGCCCTACTGGCCAAGAAGACCGTGATATGCTGACCTAATTCGTCTTCTGGTGGAACCTCCATGGAGGCTGCCGGTCAGGAAAGATCTTCTAGGTCAGGGGCTGTTGAATATGCCTCAAGTGGATCGATTCTCGCTTACGGCTTGGCTCTTGAAAGGGCAAGGTTGATGGCCAAAGGGTATTCGGCGACGGTGGTCTCTACCCTATTAAGGTCTAGACGCAGGTCCACCACGGTAGCGTATATTCGGACCTGGCATCTGTTCGAGGCCTGGTGCGAAGATAGGCAGGTAGTGGCCTTAAGAGCTTCGGTGCCACATATTCTGTCCTTTTTGCAGGATGGCTATGACAAAGGGCTGGCAGCAGCTTCGCTTCGGGTTCAGTTGGTAGCGCTTTCGTGCTATCGCGGAGGCTGCAGGGAATGGTTCTTGGTTCCCATCCGGATGTGAAGAGGTTCCTGCGAGCAGCGTCGCTCTTACGGCCGCCTGCCGGATGCTGGTGCCGGCATGGGATCTTACCTTGGTGTTGGAAGCATTGCTACGGGAGCCTTTTGAGCTGTTAGCAAAAGCATCTTTGAAAGATCTTACGCTGAAGGTGGTGTTTTTGGTGGCTATTTCCTCAGCTCGGAGGATTTCAGAGTTACAGGCTTTGTCGTGTAAAGAGACCTTTGTGCTCTTCTATGATAAAAAGGTGGTTTTGAGAACAGTTCCTTCTTTCTTGCTGGTTTTTCATGTGAATCAAGTGGTGTCCTTGCCGGTGTTTGAAAGGGAGGGCAAGGATAGGTCCTCAGGTCGGCTGCATCGGTTGGATGTAGGCCGAGTATTAAAAGCGTATTTGAAGAGGACAGCGTTCTTCCACAAGACCGATAGGTTGTTTGTCCTCTTTGGGGGGCCGAAGAGAGGGGAGCAGGTGACAAAGTCTTCCATAGCAAGGTGGCTTAAGGAGGCCATTGCATCAGCCTATATCTTAAAGGGTAAGATAGTGCCGAAAGGCTTAAGGGCTCATTCGACTAGAGCGCAGGCGACTTCTGGGTGTAGCGCTGTTTAGTGCCAGCAGTGGAAATTTGTAAGGCAGCGACTTGGTAGTCTTTGAATCTTTTATCAAGCACTACAGAATTGACGTTCAGGCAGAAGGGGACGCTAGGTTTGGATCGGCAGTACTTCAGGCTGGTCTAGCGGGTCCCTCCCATTAAGCTGTTTTTACTGCTCTGTTACATCCCCAGAGGTTCGGGACTAGACTGGAGGGACGATAAGGAGGATGAAATTAGACTTACCTGCTAAGTGTTGTTCCTTTAAGAACTCCAGTCTAGTCACGCATCCCTCCCTGTTATAATGTGTTCTGACGGTAGCCTGAAGCTCGATAAGTTGGTTCAAAGGACTGCAAGAGCTGCTTCTTGGCTGTGGGTCTATCGGGGAGGGGGGTTTGGGGTAATATCTGGAGGAAGTTAATGGGGGCCTGTTGGGAGGTCCTGGAGAAGGGGCGCAGCAGGCCAAATCTTTAGGTTCACTGGGCGTTGCCTGATAGTGGGTCGGCTAACACAGTTAGTTATTACAGTTTTATTCAGTTATACAGTTCTAAAGTTTTTCATGATAAATATCTACTTACTTATTGCTCTGGTGAGTCTGCTTTGTCAATAGGTTACTGAGACATGGAGGCGGTTCCTGGGCTACTTATCCTGGTGTCACAAGAAATGTGACATGCTCAGTCTCCAAGCTGCGAGAGGAGGTGCTTAAACCCCAGAGGTTCGGGACTAGACTGGAGTTCCTAAAGGAACAACAATTAGCAGGTAAGTCTAATTTCATCTTTGTCATAAATGGCAGAATTGAAATGGGCCTATAAGAGCATGGTTTAGATTTGTCCAGATCCTTGCCTTTAAAGTTGGGGCAAATTGAAGTGCTTTTTAGTTCCGCTGGGATGTAACCTTGTTCTAATGAGGAGTTGATTAGATTCAGCATATGTGGAGAAATATTGTTGCGAGTCATACAAATCCATGTTGTTGGGCAAGGGTCTAATACTGAAGTTGATGTGTTTAAGGATTTGATTATGTCATCTAGCTGCCTTTTGGTGATTAGTGTGAATTTTTTCCACGTCTGATTTGTGGAAGAAATAGTTGTCTTAAATTGGCAATCGGTTACTGCTATCTTATTTATTTTTATTTATTTATTTGGTTTTATATACTGCGCTATTTAAAATCAGTGCGGTTTACATATGAACAAACACTTTTGTTTTGTAGTAGAAGGCCATGGTGTGGGCATCAGATGTGAATGTGGAGTTGTCTTCTTTTTGGTTGGAGATTAGAGACTTAACAATGTCAAACATTTCTCTAGGCTTGTTTAGGGCTGACATTATTAGTTTTGTGTGATAGTCTCTTTTATTGTTGTTGATTAGTAATTTGTATTCGTCTAATTTGTTAAGATAGGTTGTTTTGTCAGCAAAGCTTTTTGATTTCCTCCATTTCCTTTCGATCCTTCTTAGAATCCTTTTTAAATCTTGTATTTCTTTTGAATACCATATTGCATTTTTCCTAATTTGAGGTTTGGGAGTTGTGTAGGTATTAGATAAGGTGGCTGCTTGCTTTATCGTCGTGTTCCATCTGCTTATAAATATGTTAGTTTCCATTTGAAATTGAGGTAATACTTCCTTTAAGAATTGATCTTTGTCAAATTTGCGGAACTTTCTTCGTTGATAAATTATTTGATTAGTATTAGATTTACTTGGTAAGAATGGGATTCTGATTTGGATTGAGTAGTGGTCAGACCAAGGAATCTGTTGAATCTGTACTTTTGGGTTGAAAGTATTGTTTGAAGGGTCTTGTGGGATAAATATGAGATCCAGGATGTTTCCTTTGACGTGTGTAGGATCGTGTACTATTTGTTTAAATCCCAAAGCGTCCATTGTTTCTGTAAATCCTTGTGCTAAATGAGTTGTGGTGGAAGGCAAGTTTAGGTCCCCAAGTACAATTGTGTATTTGTTGGAGGTAATTTTGCTGCAAAGTTAATCTGTGATGTTGACAAGATCTTCTCCTTTCGATGATGGGGGTCTGTAGATTAAGCAAATGAGCAGGTTTGAGATTTCAACTAGGAGAATATTCATGCTTTGAGTAATTTCAATTGAACCTTTTGATAATTGTAGTTCCTTCTTTGCTAGTATGGTTACTTCTCCTCCCCTTTTGTTTAGTCTTTGGTGGTTAAAGATGTCATATCTTTAGGTGCGACCTCATTTGGAGTATTGTGTGCAATTCTGGAGACCGCATCTTCAAAAGGATATAGACAGGATGGAGTCAGTACAGAGGGTGGCTACCAAAATGGTTAGTGGTCTTCATTATAAAGCTTGTGAGGACAGACTTAAGGATCTTAATATGTACACCTTAGAGGAAAGGCGGGATAGAGGTGATATGATTGAGACGTTCAAATACCTCCGTGGCATAAATGCACAGGGGGGAGCCTCTTTCGATTGAAAGCAAGTTCTGCTACGAGGGGACATGGGATGAGGGTGAAAGGGGATAGATTCAGGAGTGATATGCAGAAATATTTCTTTATGGAAAGAGTGGTGGATCCGTGGAATAGTCTCCCAATGGAGGTGGTAGAGATAAGGACGGTATCTGATTTAAAAAAAGCATTGGACAAACACAGAAGACCTCTAAAGAAAAAAAGGGGACTGTTGTAGTAGTTGATATGGAAGGACAGACTAGATAGGCCATGTGGTCTTTTTCTGTCGTCATTTTTCTATGTTTCTATATCCTGCTGGTTTTAGCTGATTGATTAACACTGTATCATTAGTTGTTAGCCATGACTCAGTAATGAATAAGATGTCTAAGTTATTGTCTGTAATGAAGTCTGTTATGAGTGGTATTTTATTCCTAATTGATCATGGATTGATGAGTGAACATCTTAGGTTGGGAGCATTTCTGTTGAGAATGGTTTTAGTTGATTCCACTTCGCTTAGGCTGATCTGAATGAGAAGTTGTTTGCGCTCAATTTTGTTAATGAATGGGTCATAAATTTTTGCTTCAGCGTCTGGACGGTGGAATGTGTGTATGACTGGTATAGGATATCCATAGTGAGATAGGGCTTGAGAAGTGATAGAAATTGTCAGTAATATTAAGAGGGCAAGTGACATTAGTGGATATAGTGGTTGCATTTTTCTTCTTTTTTTTCTTATTTGTATATTGCAAACGTTTATGAATGCAAATCTTTTCGTTAAAGATTGGGCACTTTTTGTAGTTAATATATATCTTCTACTATTTTCTCTTGGTACTTGTAAGAGGCTTTTTTAAGGGAAGATGTATAGTTGTGTAAAACTCTAGTTAACTGTTCGCAAGTTTGTAGTGCTAGTCAAGTATGGCTACAATCTGCAGAGGGCTAGATTATTAGTTCTAGGTGCTAAAATAAATTTAAGATTCTTTTGTTTGTAGTCAGCCAAAGGCGTAAAATTAATAAGCATACCTCTTAGGATCTGACGGCTGTGTTGTGTCCCTGAGTCAGTATTGATGAGGTACCTCTGTTTGGTTGAAAATATCTAAGCTTCGTTGGTTACCTTCTCTGTCAAAAGCTGAATGGTGGAGTACTGGCAGGGCTCGATTATTCAATTTGATTAGGTCACCAAAAACCAAGTTTGAAAGCATGGTTTACGGTGGATGTCATCTTGGTAGGTGGATTATATGTAGAGGAACAGGAGAGTTGCTTAGGTCGCTCTTGTATTGCCCCGCCCAAGGGCCACGCCAAAGGGCCCTCCGGCGAGGCCCTCAGACGCAAGCGCAGGCACGCCGTGAGGTACTGATGTTTAAATCTCCCGTGTCGGGCCCTGATTGGCCTTGTGATGGAGAGCAGGAGGGGTTTCCTCGCTCCTGCTCTCTGTTGCGATGCCGATCGGGGCTCAGGTGGAGGCAGCAGCCGGCGGTGGAAGTCGGGCGCGCCGGGAGGCGCTGATGTTTAAATCTCCCACGTCGGGTCCTGATTGGCCTTGTGATGGAGAGCAGGAGAGGTTTCCTCGCTCCTGCTCTCTGTGTGATGCCGATCGGGGCTCCGATGGAGGCAGGAGCCGGCAGTGGAAGTCGGGCGCGCCGGGAGGCGCTGATGTTTAAATCTCCCATGTTGGGCCCTAATTGGCCTTGTGATGGAGAGCAGGAGGGGTTTCCTCACTCCTGCTCTCTGTTGCGATGCCGATCAGGGCTCCAGTGGAGGCAGGAGCTGGCGGTGGAAGTCGAGCATGCCGGGAGGCGCTGATTGGCCTTGTGATAGAGAGCAGGAGGGGTTTCTTCACTCCTGCTCTCTGTTGTAATGCTGATCGGGCCTCCGGTGGAGGCAGGAGCCGGCGGTGGAAGTTGAGTGCCTTTCAACCTTGGGGGTCACATCTTCAAGCACTATGGTGCAATTTGTTTTGTTGCGACTATCCATTGGGTTTTTGTGGCACGATATGGAAGTAGATTGCCAGACTTTTCTTCTGCGCAGGTAATTCTAGTTTCCTTATCGTTCCTCCAGCTTAGTCCTCTACCAATGGGTTGTGCACCTCCTCCTGCAGCTTGGAGACTGGACCAATCAAAACTCTGCATTCCTGCAAGTAGTGTGCTGGCATTCCATATCAGCCCCAGTGTGTCCAGTCTCCACGCAGCAGGAGGACTTAGTGAGCCTAGGTGCTGGACTCACTGGAAGAACAGATAAGGAGCAGGATTGTGACTAAATTTACTTCTTTCTTTATTTGGCTGCTTGGCTTGGGCTGGCTCTTTAAGTAAACTCAAAAAAAAAAAAAAACGGCTCCCCTCCCGAACTGCTCAAACAGCTGTCAGCTTCGGGTCTAGGTGGAGGAGGGGGGGGGTTTCTCCGTTGCTTTCCCCCCGTCTGCCAAGCCACCGTTGGATTTCCTTCCAGCCTGTCTGCCGGTCAAAGAGGATCTCTGTCCCTGGACTATTCGGGACAGAGCTCCTACCACGGTACCCCAGCGGCCCGGTTTCTGCCTCTGGGCAGTCCGCGGCAATTTGTCTGCCTTTTCTTTTGACCTACGCGTTTGAGCTGGGAACCGGAACGGGCGTATTCAGCCCTTGGCAGCTCCCTCGGTTCGCTCATGCGAGAGGGACCTGTACGGGGTGCGCTCTACCGCGCCGGCCTGTGCACGGCTGGCGGGTTCTTAGCGCCTGTAGAAAAGAGCGCCAAAGCGTTTTTCTGTGGAGCCGCGGCCATTTTGAGCACGCTGCTCTCCGGGTCTCCGTGCCTCCGCGTGTCGGCGGACAGCTCTGGAGCTCCTTTTTGCTTGGCGCTGCTGCTGTTTTTGACCAGCTTCCCTAAGGTATTATTTTATTTCTTATTTGTGCTTCGAGATTTATTTTCTTTGTTTTTTTTTTCTTTGTGTTTCTTTTTTTCCCGCGTTTTGCTCAGCGGCTCTTTTGCGGTCCTTTTTTGTTTGCCAATCAGAATTACATACAAAAAAAAAAAAAAAAAATCAACGTGGGATAATATAACCGTGCACTCACGCGGAGGAGTGCCTTCTTGCCTTCGGCCTAGCGCTTGCTGGAGACAAGAATTCCTTGGGCCCTGCCCTGGTGGAGCCTCTACCCTCTAGCTCTCAGTGTTTAATCTGCGGCACCCGCAGGGGGGCCTGCGGGGAAACGGGCGTCTGTCATCGCTGCGCCTCTGTTTCCCTCTCTATGGAGCAGCAGTTAGAGATCTCAGGGGCCCCGGAAGCTCAGGGGGGTAAGGTGGGGGAGGAGAGCGGAGCAGTGGTGGCTGGTCCTTCTGCTTCTTCCCCGTCAGCCGTGCCCGGGTTGGCCAGTGGGCCGTTGGATTTCGGGGGCTCTTCTCTCATGCACGGATTCTCTCCGGATTTTGTCTTGCTGATGCATCAAGCCTTTTGTCGCAGTCGGCAGGGGCAGCTGCCTGGTACCTTGCCGGTCGCTTCCTCGGAGATGCGGTCGCCGGTGGGTGACCATGCAGCTTGCGGGGCGAAAGCCCCCAAGCGCTCCCGCCTGGCTGATCTCTCCCTTGCTGACGCCGACTGGCGAGAGTCGGAGGAGATGGACTTGGATTTGGATGTTGACCTGGATGAATTAGAAGAGGGGAAGATTGCGGAACCCGAGGACCAGGCTCGAATCATACGGGTGTTCCGAAAGGAAGAATTACCGGCCCTGATTTCGGAGGCACTACAGACGCTCCGCTTGGCGACGGAGCAACCAACAGAGGATGAGGATGCGGCGGACCCCATCATTCAGGCGGTCCGTCAGACCCAGGTGGTTTTCCCCATTCACAAGGTGATTGATCAGATGATCCAGGCGGAGTGGGATGCTCCCGAGTCCGGTCTTAAGGGGGTCCGGGTCATGAACAAGTTGTATCCACTGGCGGACAAGGACAAGGAGCGCTTTCGATCCCCCAAGGTTGATGCAACGGTGTCCGCTGTTACTAAGAAAACCACGATCCCCGTAGAGGGCAGTGCGGCCTTGAAAGAAGCGCAAGACCGAAAGATGGATGGATTGCTGAAGCAATCTTTTGAGGCGGACGCACTGGCGTTACAGGCTTCTATTTCTGGTGCTTGGATCGCGAGGGCTTGCCTTCGGTGGGTACAGCACCTACGGCAGTCGGCTTCCTTGGAGGACGACGCAGTGAGGGAGCTTCAGCGCTTAGAATCGGGTTCGGCATATCTAGCGGACGTCCACTATGATCTCATCCGAGCCCTGTCGAACAGTATGGATTCCCTGGTAGCGGCGCGTAGGGCTCTTTGGCTGAAGAATTGGGCGGCTGATGGCTCTTCAAAGGCGCGGCTCGGCAAGCTTCTGTTTCGGGGAAGGCTGCTGTTTGGTGAAGCGTTGGATCAGTTGGTTAAGGACCTGGGAGAGACTAAGGGGGGCCGGTTGCCGGAGGATAAGCCCAGACGTGGTAAGGCGGCACCGGCATTTCGAGGTCAAAGTAGAGACTTTCGGAGGTTTCGTTCCCCCCGTTTTGCAGGGTCCTCGAGGGGTCATTACGCCTCTAGGTACCAGAGCTTTCGTGGATTTCGGGGGGCCAGTAGAGGTTTTGCGGCGGGGTCCTCCGCTGTCGCCCGAAAGCCACAATGAAGGGCGGCGGGTCCCGGCAGAGACTCGGCCTCTTGGAGGTCGCCTTCGGGGTTTTCTCTCTGCCTGGGCCCACATTACGTCCGACCAGTGGGTGTTGGAGATCATCCGCGATGGCTATGCCTTAGATCTCGCCCGGCCGGTCCTAGACTCGTTCGTCCTATCCCCTTGCCGCAACCCGCAGAAGGCTTCCCAGCTGCGTCAAACGGTAAATCGGCTGCTGCAGTTGGCAGCGATTGTTCCCGTCCCGCCAGCGGAATACGGTCTCGGCCGGTATTCCATCTATTTCGTGGTGCCAAAGAAGGATGGCTCCCTTCGTCCCATTCTCGATCTGAAGGGCGTCAATCGTTGTCTTTGGGTACCACATTTTCGGATGGAGACGCTGCGATCCGTTATCGTCGCGGTCAGGAAAGGAGAGTTCTTGACCTCTCTCGATCTCACCGAGGCTTATCTGCACATTCCCATCCGGGCGTCCCATCAGAAATTTCTACGTTTCGCTCTTCCCTGGGGACATTATCAGTTTCAGGCTCTGCCCTTCGGTTTGGCTACTGCTCCTCGCGTATTCACCAAAGTTATGGTGGTGGTGGCGGCAGCCTTACGAAGAGAGGGGGTCTTGGTCCATCCGTACCTGGACGATTGGTTAATTCGAGCGAAGTCCAGAGACGAGAGCCTGGCGGTCACGGCGAAAGTGGCATCCTTCTTGGAGTCCCTCGGTTGGGTGGTCAATCCGCTCAAGAGCCACCTCGTGCCCACACAGGTGCTCGAGTACCTGGGGGTGCGGTTCGATACTCGGAAGGGCTCCGTGTTCCTACCAGATCGGAGAGTTCTGGCCCTGCAGAGTCTGGTAAGGAAGTTCCGCAAGCTCTCGGTGCCATCGGCGTGGAATTACCTTCAGGTGCTGGGAACGATGGCGGCAACCTTGGAGGTGGTCCCTTGGGCCCGGTTTCATATGCGATCGTTACAGCGTGCCCTTCTTCGCCGCTGGTCCAATCAGTTCGACCCCTTGAGCAAACGGCTTCCGTGTCCGCCGCGGGTCCGGAGAGAGCTGCAGTGGTGGCTTCAGCCGTCTGCTTTGCGGGCGGGAATGCCCTTAGAGCAGCTAGAGTGGCTTCCGCTGTTGACAGATGCCAGTTTAGCGGGCTGGGGAGCCCATTGCGGAGCGGAGTTTGCGCAGGGTCTCTGGTCGACGGAGGAGAGCATGTGGTCGATCAACCGTCTGGAACTGAGAGCGGTATTTCGGGCACTGCAGCACTTCGAGGCTCACTTGACGGGGCGAGCGGTGCGGGTGCTGTCCGACAATGCCGCGACCGTGGCATACATAAATCGACAGGGCGGCACCGGCAGTACGGCCATGGAGGAAGAAGCCCGGAGTCTGTTTGTGTGGGTGGAGCCGCGATTGCAAGCAATCTCGGCAGCGCACATAGCAGGAACAGACAACGTGATGGCGGATTTTCTCAGCAGAGTGCGAGTGGATGCAAGGGAGTGGGAGCTACATCCCACCGTCTTCGAGCAGTTAGTGCTCCGCTGGGAACTGCCCGTAATGGATCTTATGGCGACCTTCCGCTCCGCCAAGGTGAGTCAGTTCTTCAGCCGACGGCGGGAACCCATGTTGGAAGGAATCGATGCTCTCATGCAGCCGTGGCCTTCGAGGGGTCTTCTCTACGTCTTCCCCCCGTGGGCACTTCTCGGTCGAGTGATCCAGCGTATCGAGGCGCATCGTGGACGGGTTCTGTTGATTGCGCCGGATTGGCCCCGACGTCCGTGGTATGCCGACCTGGTGCGTTTACTCGACGGGGTTCCGTGGCGTCTCCCGTTGTCGCCGGAGCTGCTGCTTCAGGGTCCACTCCTGATGCCGCGGGTGGAGAGATTCTCGCTTACGGCTTGGCCATTGAAAGGGCGCGGCTAAGGAAGAAAGGTTATTCCACGTCGGTGGTGGCTACCTTGCTTCAGGCACGTAAACGTTCCACTTCGCTCGCGTATGTCCGCGTCTGGCGCATCTTTGAGGACTGGTGTTCCAGGCATCAGATCCGGGCTGCCACAGCTTCTGTCCCAGTGGTGCTTGATTTTTTGCAGGATGGCTTCGATAAAGGTCTGGCGGCTAGCTCCTTGCGGGTACAGCTGGCGGCTCTGGCCTGCTACCGGGGAAAGGTGCACGGTGTATCTCTAGGAACACACGTTGATGTGGGCCGTTTCCTTAAGGCGGTCGCCCGGTTGCGTCCGGCTCGTCGACTTACGGTCCCTCCGTGGGATCTTAACTTGGTGCTGCGAGCGCTGAGTAGGGCGCCTTTCGAGCCTTTGTCGCAGGCCTCTGTGAAGGATTTGACTTTGAAGGTTGTGTTTTTGGTGGCCATCTGTTCAGCTCGGCGTATTTCAGAGCTCCAGGCGCTTTCCTGTAGGGAACCCTTTCTCTCCTTTTCCTCTCATAAGGTGGTGCTTCGTCCGGTTCCTTCCTTCCTCCCTAAAGTGTCTTCTGCCTTTCATGTGAATCAGGTGGTTTCTCTAACCATCTTGCGGGTGGCGGGAGAGCAGGCTTCGGACCGGGGACTTAGTCGCTTAGACATCCGGCGAGTTTTGCGCCGTTATTTGTCCGTCACCGAATCCTTCTGCAAGTCCGATCGCTTATTTGTCTTGTTTGGGGGGCCCAGGAAAGGTGAGGCGGCGGCGAAAGCCTCTATCTCCCGGTGGATTAAGGAGGCGATTGTCTCCGCCTATTTGTTGTGGGGTTGCTCTGCTCCGATGGGTCTTCGGGCTCATTCGACTAGAGCGCAGGCGGCCTCCTGGGCGGAATACAGTTTGGTGCCTCCGCTGGAGATCTGCAAGGCGGCGACTTGGTCGTCTTTGCATACGTTCAGCAAACATTATCGACTTGATGTTCTGGCGGAGAGGGATGCCTGTTTTGGGTCGGCGGTCTTGCGTGCCGGCTGGCAGGGTCCCTCCCGTTAGTACTGCTCTGTTACATCCCATTGGTAGAGGACTAAGCTGGAGGAACGATAAGGAAATAGTAATTACACTTACTTGGTAATTGTAGTTCCTTGAGAGACGACAGCTTAGTCCTCAGTCCCGCCCTTGGGTGTCTGCCTTGGCGTGGCACGCATTCAGCCTGGGATGCAGTTGGTGCGGGTAAGTATATCCCGTTTACCTCCATCTGCCTACTTTGTCTATTCCCTGTCTCTCGCAAACTGGCTCTGGCTCGGCAGGCGGGAGGAAGGGCACGTGGCAGACTTTCCTTCCGGATGATTCCCTATGTCCTTTTGCGGGGGGTTCCGTTCCACAGTTTTTCAGCAATTTATAATAATTGATACTACTTTATAATAATTTATACTACTTTTTTTTTTAGTATTGGCTACTTATTTGTTGCTCTTTTGAGTCTGCTTTGTCAATAGTTCACTGGAGCTGATATGGAATGCCAGCACACTACTTGCAGGAATGCAGAGTTTTGATTGGTCCAGTCTCCAAGCTGCAGGAGGAGGTGCACAACCCATTGGTAGAGGACTAAGCTGTCGTCTCTCAAGGAACTACAATTACCAGGTAAGTGTAATTACTATTTTGTTGCTGTTGTCATAGACATGTGATCCTCCACCGCCAACACTGTCCCATTCTGCTGCTACCCAGATGGTTAGTTTTTCTGGGTCTGGCACCTCAGCTGATACCTGTCCATTTTGGGATACTCTGCCAGTAGTTAAGCTACCGATAGCTCAGCTCTCAAAATCACTGATGCACACAAGTCCTCACAGCGTGACAAGCTGCAAACCAAGTGAGGAGGTATTTCTAATATTCTCCAGGAACAAGCAGGAACTCAGTCCTCACTTATGGGTGACGTCTGCACCAACGGAGCCCGCGCGGAGCAATTCCTCAGCTTTCAAAGAAAGCCTTTGGGATTGCTACCATGCATGCGTGGTCCTCTTCCCGCCCAAGGGTGCCATCTTGCTCATTCTCCCTTTTTTCCACGGAGCCCTTCGGATGCACGTCCTCATCCCTCTGAAAAAGTGTTTTGTTTTCGGCCTACTGGCCTCCTATTTTCCGGTTGCACTGGTCCTCTACCCGTCCTTCCCCTGCTCTACCCTTTTTAGAGCTATTAGGGGACTTTTTTCTTTGCTTTTTTTTTTGCTAACGGACTTCGCGCCCTTTTTTCTTATAACTGCTGGCCGTGTGGGTCTTTGACCTCACCCCTATGGCCACCGGATTAAAAAAATGCGATAGATGTTCTAAGAACATGTCGCTTACAGACACCCATGACTGTTGCCTGTAGTGTCTCGGGGCAGACCGTGATCCAGAGCTCTGTTCGCTTTGTAAGAAAATGTCCTCCAAAGCCCTGCTCAGTTGTAAGCAGAAGTCCGAAGACATTTTCAGAAAGGCCGCCTCGGAGTTCCTGGTGGCGCCTTCAGTCATCTCTCCCTCGGTGGGATCTCCCGTGTCGGCCCCGCGGTCTTGGAGGCACTCTGACCAGGGGTCTGCTGAAGTGGTCCATGACACAAGGGGTTAACCCGTTCTGCCCGTTGCAACTAATGCTGCAGTACCTTCTCTATCTCTCGCAATCCGGGCTCAAATCGAACTCCGTCAGAGTGCACCTCAGTGCCCTGGAGGTGTATCACTACCCGGTGGATGACAAACCCCTCTTGGTCCAGCCTCTGGTGACCCACTTTTTGAGGGGACCTCTGCTATGAAAACCCCCCATCCACCCCCCCCCCCTCCCCGGCAACCGAATGGGACCTTAACCTACTGTAGTATTGGCACAGCTCACTCGCCTGCCTTTTGAGTCTCTGGCTACCTGCCACCTGCAATACCTCTCGTGGAAGGTGGTGTACCTGGTGGCGCTCACCTCAGCTCTTAGGGTTAGCAAACTCCAAGCCCTAGTGGCAGAGGCGCCATATACCAGGGTTCTATAAGAACAGGGTTGTGCTCTGCACATACCCGAAATTCCTTCCGAAGGTGGTATCTTCCTTCCAGCTCAACCAGGAGGTGGTGCTGCCCACCTTCTTCCCAAGGCCTCACACCAGTAGGGCAGAGACTGTCCTCCACATCTTGGACTGTAAGAGGGCCCTGTCCTTCTATATTCAGCCTACTTAGGGCCACCGGAAAGCTGCTCAACTTTTCGTTTCCTATGACTCCAGTTGGCTAGGGGAAGCGGTGACCAAACGAACACGGTCTACCTGGGTGGCGGACTGTATCACCCTTGTCTATGAGCAGGCAGGACTCACGCAGGATGGCCGAGTCATGGCACACTGTGTCAGGGCCATTGCGGCCTTGTGGCAAACCTGTGCTCTGTCCCGATGCTGGACATCTGCCGGGCCACCACCTGGTCTTCGGTCCATACCTTTGCAGCCCATTACTGCCTGGAAAGGGAGTCCCGACAGGACAGCGCCTTCGGCCAGGCTGTGCTCCATAATCTTTTCAGGGTCTAGGCAACTCCTACCCTCCAACCCTGCTGTGTTCAGGCTACCGGAGTGCTGGTTTCCATCGGACACACGGGTCTAACTGCAGTCTGAATCTGCGGACTCAATTGCTACTGCTCACGGCTCCCCTTGAGGGTGACTGTTTTTTTTCCTACGGGCTTTCGGTAGCCTGTAGCTAGGGTGTCCCATATGTGAGGACTGACTTCCTGCTTTTTCCCGGAGAAAGCCTAGTTACTCACCTGTAACAGGTGTTCTCCGGGGACAGCAGGAATAAATCCTCGCAATCCTTCCTCCTCCCCTTGGAGTTGCTTCTTTACCATCTTTGAATTTTTGCTGTCTTCAGCTATATCATCTGACTGAGCAAGATGGCACCCTTGGGCGGGAAGGGCACCACGCATGTGTGGTGGCATCTCCTAAAGGCTTTCTTTGAAAGCTGGGGGGATACTTCCACGAGGGCTCCATCGGCACCAACGTCACCCATATGTGAGGACTGATTCCTGTTGTCCCCGGAGAACACCCGTTACAGGTGAATAACTACACTTACTCTCGCTGCAACAATATTCTCTCTCAGTCTCCTCCATGTATATTGGTATGGACATAGTCTATAGCCATGCACCGTAAATCCGTAAATGTATGGTTCATTTTTTTACAATGGCCAACAGTAGGTGCATCTTCTTTCTGTTTTGCAGACAATATTTATGTTCAGAGAGTCACACACAACTGACCGCTTTAAGCTGCGTTATATAGTCGGCAGTTCCGTCCACTTTATATATTTGAGTTAGAATTGAAATAAAGTTAAGTTAAAATAGGATTTTAATTGGGAATTCTTTGCAGTGTTAAAAATTGTAAAAAAGCATGAAAACCAAAGGAGGTTTTTATGACCTGTGATGTAGGCGGAAGGCAACTCCCCTTGGCAGTGATCTGTCATATAGAGGGATATCTGTTACAACTGAGGTCTTTTTCTCCTTTTATGTTTGATTAAAACGTTTTTTGAAATTTGGGGGTTCCGGTGATGTCAGCAGGCAGGATGGCCGCATGATGATGGAGCTCTGCGGTAACCGGCCTCTAATAGAGCTATAAAGATGACAGAACTCAACCCTGCTTGCCCTGAGTGATAGTAGAGCGATGGACAAGGCGAAGGGAGGATTGTTTGTCAGAAAAAAAATTGGCGATGTATCACTGTGCATACGCCATTTCTGAAGCCCCATGAGGAGAAGCAGGGCCGGCCCGTCCATTGTGCAAGAATGTTGTTTGCACAGGGCCCCACGTTTCAGGGGACCCCGCACAAACAACATTCTGCATCTGCCGGCAAATTTAAAAAAAAAAAAAAAACTTGCTGCTGCGTCCTGCGGGCCCCCCCCTGCCCAGCAGAGTCCTCCATGCAGCCTCAGCTCCTTAAGTGCTGGCTTTCAGCTGCGAAGGGAGAGCTTCTCCCTCGCGGCTCTGTTAAGCCACCGGCGCTGATGGGAAACAGGATTTCCTGTTTCCCATCAGCCCCGCGGGCTTAAACAGAGCTGCGAGAAAGGGAAACTTTCTCCCTTTGCGGCTATGAAAAGCCCATGCTGAAGGAGCTGAGGCCACATGGAGGACTCTGCCGGGCAGGGGGGGCCCCGCGGGATGCTCGATTCTGCCGCTGCCACAGCGGCAGCAGCAGCAGCAAGTTTGTTTGTTTTTTAAATCTATCTGGGCTATGGGGGGGGGGCTAAGACTGGAAGTGGGCTGATGGGGGGCTAGGACTGGAAATGGGCTGATGGGGGGCTAGGACTGGTAATGGGCTATGGGGGGGCTAGGACTGGAACTGGGCTAATGGGGGGCTAGGACTGGAAATGGGCTGATGGGGGGCAGGACTGGAAATGGGCTATGGGGGGGCTAAGACTGGAAATGGGCTGATGGGGGGCAGGACTGGAAATGGGCTATGGGGGGGCTGGGACTGGTAATGGGCTATGGGGGGGCTAGGACTAGAAATGGGCTGATGGGGGGCTAGGACTGGAAATGGGCTGAGTGGAAGGGGGGCTTGAACTGCAAATAGCTGATGGGGCGGGGGGCTTGGAATGGAAATGGGCTGTGAGGGGAGGGAGCTAGCACTGGAAATGGGCTGATGGAGGGGCTAGGTTAGGACTGGAAATGGGCTGTTGGGGGGTGCTAAGATTGGAAATGGGCTGTAGAGGGGGGTTAAATTGAAATGGACTCGTGGAGGGGCTAGATCTGGAAGTAGGCTCATGGGGGGCTTGGATTGGAAATGGGCTGAGTAGAGGGGAGCTAGGATTTGACATGGGCTGATGGTGGGGCTAGGAAAGGACTAGAAATGGGCTGATGGGGGGCTGGGATTAGAAATGAGCTGATGGAGGGACTCGGATAGGACTGGAAATGGTTGGGGGAGCTAGGACTGGAAATGGGCTGATGGTGTGGCTAGGATAGGATTGGCAATGGGCTGATGGGGGGCTAGGACTGGAAATGGGCTGATGCGAGGACTAGAAGGGAGCGGAAGCTGGGTGGGGCTGGAACTAGAAGGGAGCTGATGTTGGGGGAGGATTAGAATGGGTTGGAGCTGGGAGAGTGAAATGGAGAGGGAACATTTTTTTGTGTGGGAGGCAAGACAAATCTACAAGATTTGTAGAGTAAGTGGGGATTGAGGATGGAGGGGTAAAATTTGAGTGGATGAAATAGGAATGAGGAAAGAGCAAAAGGACAAAGATTAGTATGTTAAAGCCGATGTAGAGAGAGAATGGAAAAAAAATCTAGAAGAGACGATGGAGAGTTAGCAGAAGACATGAAGAAACCAGAAGAAAGTGGCTGGAGCAATTGCAACTGAAAAAAGATGCTCAAAAGGTAGAAAAATATCTCTTTATTTTGAATTTATTAACTGGAATATGTCAGCTCTGGGAAATGTGCATCATTAATGTCTGTGCTTTGTTTAGTACAAGAGGAAATTAATTTATAGTTTTATTTCTACAGTGTTGTTGTACATTCCAAGTTTGGCTTTTGGGGTTCCCAGTTTAATTATTGTCTTCCTGTTTCTAAATTGTGATTCCTTGTTTGGTGATGGTCTATGTTCTGCATGTGTAACTGAGCTGAGGTATTCTGTTTATGTAATTCCTATTTGACATTGCCACTTGTTCTCTTTCCCCAGTAGGTCATGTATTGTTATTCTCTGAAATATATTGGTTTAATATTTGCAGTGTTGCCTTTTGATAGGTAATGGTGCTTTGTGAGTCCTGGTAATGCTGTTACGATATGGCAGGTTTGCTATGGGTTCTAAATGGGCAGTGTTTGTAGTAGTTCCTAATGTGCCTGGCGGTTGGCACTGGACTATAGTAATGTAGAAATCTTTTAGTCTTTCTTTATCCATACAGTCATTAAGAGACATGTTTACTAAAAGTTAGCATATGGTAACATTATGCAAATATTTATGCAAATGAGGCCCCTTATGAAAATGAGGCCCCGCAGCCAGTCTCCGCACATGGCCCCACGCCCCCCTTGAGCCGCCCCTGAGGAGAAGGAGACGGCAAGATGGCCGTTGGGAGAGCGAGTGACGCTGAGGAGCAAGCAGATGAGACTTTCAGCTCATCAAGCCATATTTTTAGTACCTCCTCTGCCCCAAAGCTCAAAGATCAGCTGAAAGCCGAAATTAGTGGGGTTAAAATAGAAATTAAAGAGACCCTGGGAGCATTGAGACAAGATATAGCAGACCTCGGCACTAGAGTGAAAGAAAATGAAAATCAAATAGAACTCCAGTCGGACATACTGGGAGATCTGCAGTGTGGGTGGGAGGCTTTAAAGCAGACACAAGAGCTGTTGCAAAAAAAGATAGAGGACCTGGAGGACCGCTCCCATAGGAGCAATTTGCAGGTGAGAGGAATCTTGGAAGAGCCTCAGTGTAGATTCTGTGATGCAGTGTTAGAAGAGCTGTTTGGGTCTTTGCTGCGACCTGCTGATTCGGACCCCTCAGGAGAGGAGATTCAGATACAAATGGAGCGGGCACACAAAAGCATAGGGCCTGTTAAAGAGAACCGCCCCCGTGATATGGTGGTGTGTCTGAACTCCTACAAGTTGAAAGAGCAGATTCTGGCGGAAGCTCAAAAACAGGAGCCTTTTCAGTGGAAGGGCCATCGAATTGAGATGTATCAAGATCTGTCACCTGGTACACTACAGCTTCGGCGGGAAATCAGGGGAGTGAAGGTGCTACTATGGAGAGGGGTGTTGAAGTACAAGTGGCTGTACCCCTTTGGCAATCACAGTGAAAGGAGTGACAAAACACGTGAAGAACAGTGGGGAAGCGTGGAGAGCATTGAAGGATCTGGGGGTTCAGAGTATCCCTGATGGCCCTTGGTATAATTCCAAGCTAGAGCGAACTGTGACACCAAAGAGGGTGGACTTGAGGTGGCAGAGAGTCAATACTAAGGGTTGGAGGTTGACCAGACTGTCTAAAGGCAGGAGTGGAGAGGGTACCCCGGAGAAGGACACCTCCTGAAAGAGACTTGTCAATCAGTAGTGATGGATGGGGAAAGCTTGTGGTCGAAAGGGCCCTGACACTCTTATGTGAGAACTTAAGTCTGGGTTTGAGCAGACGTGGCCTTCAGGGGCGGATGTTGTTGGTTGATGGTTAATTGTTAAATGTTGGGTGCCGGGAGGTGGGGCTACAGGGTCTGTGGCTGTTTAGCAATATCATGACTGTAATTGATGTTTGAATGTCTGCGTGCATGTGGGCTGGAGGAGTGGACTTTGAAAGTGGTTGATATGCGAACTAGGGGGCAAAGGGAGAGGAAATAGTAAGAAGTGTATGGAAGGGAGGAGGGGCAAATGGGTTTATGAGAAGGGGCGACGGAGGAGGAGAGGAGGAAATGAGATGAGAAAGATGCCAGGATAGACGTTATTGCCCTAGGATGGAGAAATCTCCAGGAAAAGATCGGAGATTTGAAGAGGGAGGTGGGGTAGAGTGGGGAGGTGGTGCAGCAGGGAACCAGCATTTAATCAACAGTCAAGATGGTGCAAATGAAAGAATACTCTGCACCTCCCCTCACCTACAACGAGGCAGGGCTCTTGGGTCACAGAAAGCCACACACAAAGCAAGGAGAAGGTTAATTGATCATAATCTTTAAATAATACACAAATCTGTAAATAATACACAACACACTTGTATTATAAACACAGGACCAAAGCGCTTTGGGAGAGCAAGCCAGGCCTTTGCCTATGTTTACTCTGACATCCTAGCTTTAGGCCACTTTATTTATATGGAAAGATTCCATTACACAGCATAATTTCACTTTATTATTCTACATCTCACATCACGTATATTCATAATATACATATTCTATTCTACGTCTAGTGTTACGTATATTCATAACATACTTTTCTATAGGCATGCACGTCATAGACAATCATGAAAAGACATACATATATTCTCAGGCATGACTATGTAGGCCTCTAATTAATTCTAACACTGACAGTTTGATATCTCTGACCAGAGACTGTAAGACTGAGAGGCTGGGTAAACAGCTTGCCTTTTACTTATCTTTCTAATAACATAGGCTAATGTTTATGCTATCTAAACCTTTCACCAATTTCTTCTACAGAGTTTTCAAGGATGGTATTAAATAAGGAGCTACAAATGATATTAACTGTTTCTTAGGGCTTATGCCTGACTGTGTATCCAACCCGGTACAATCAAGCTTTCTTTCAGTCCTTCCTCTGATTCTGTAAAGAATAATTTCACAGATAAGGAAACTCAGACATCGGTATTAAAAATGGATCATAGCTAGCTTCTGGATCAACCTGTAACATCATTTTAGGGGTCAGTGTCTCCACTGATTACTTACAGCAAGCAGATATTACACAAAGAATTATTGTTCCTAAAATGATAATCCCTAATAAGCCAAATAATGAAGCTAATATGCCTTGCAGAGGCCTAGATAATAAATTCCAGAAAGAAGAAACAGACCCAATAAAATCAGAAAAAGAACTTACATAACTACTACTTGATACAAATGTACGATTCCTAACTTTATCTAGTAGGCCTTTCACTACTTTCCCTTCATCATCAAGCATACTGCAACAGAAATCAGAAATTAGGTCACATACGCCATTTTCTTTCGCTAGTAGGTAGTCTAAAGCCATGCGATTCTAAGCTGCATAAGTGGACACCTTGTCTACTGCACCTTGTAACACGCTAATAGCCTCTGTGAGATCCAGGGCCGTAAGTTCAACAACTGCCTGTAATCGCATAATCTGGGTACCATATTCTCTAGTGGGTGCTATGGCTCCAAAAGTTGAAAGCCAAACAGTACCTGTAAATGCATCTATCTGAGATTTAGTTAAAGGACTTGTAGAGTCTACCAACTGTTGTGCTGCTATTATGGCTTCATCCTGAGGGGAAACATCCCTTTTTCTTCTTAAGGAATTATTCAAGGTTGATAATAAAGTAACATTTTGGTAAGGTAAAAACCGCCACGGGGTATCTAACTGAGCAACATAGCAAGTACCTGACCAACCTCTGGGAAGTTCTGTATATGCAAGATTACCACACACAAAATAGTCTCCCTTTAAAGCCACTAATCCATTTTCCCCAAATTGTCAAGTTACGGGGACAGACTAGATTCTGCGTACAATTATTCAAAGCCCACTGAGTAATGTTCATTTCCTTAATTCCTACAGATAGATTGCGTTCCCATGGATGGTAATATCCTAATAAGGGGCAACTCCAGTTAGGTATGTCTCGGACTGAGTCATTCAAAAGGTAGCCAGAACTATTATACTGTAACAAGTCATAATCATGCACCTGATTCCCTTGAACTTGCATTAATTGTACTACGGAAATATAAGGTTTCTGTACGTGGGATTTCTTATACCAGATGGAAGAATTATATAGCATTATTATATTACAAACGTTCCATGGGGTGTCCCCTACCTTTTTCCCTGTACTTTGAGCCATAAAACATATTGAAGGGGACTTTAAAGGCATAGAACTAACTACTCTAGGTTCTGTGTTTGTATGAGACCATCGTACAGTAGTTAGATTAAAAGCTGTATCACAAAACTCTTCAAAGGCTTTGGGCCTAACTTGTGGTAGAAACCCGTGTTGAGTAGCTGTCACAGTTGGACGGCAGACCGCACAACGTGACAGATTAAAATGTTTTGTAACTGAGTGTAATTGTGACTCAAAAATATTTGGATATTCCCCATAACTTTCCCAAGATTCTAAATGCAGTACTGCTTCATTAACAATAATATGCCATAGCACAACTAAGACCAAATACGGAAACATTCTTAGCAAACCTCTAAACATCTGAAACTATAATTACTCCAAAAATAAATGTTCTAAGACAAAAATAAAAATACACCTACTCTTCTTAAGATGATGAAGATATATATTATAGCTATAACTACCCCTTAATTCTCAATTACGTCATGAAGTAGAGGTTAAGTACCCAAAGGTCATTGCTTATATATTAGTAAAATACTAAATCAAACCACCTTTATCCACCTAATCAGTAGTATAAATGCTAGACAAAAGGTTTTTGCATAAGTAGTTCATTCAAAAAGCATGTAAATCCTGATGATCTTTTCTGTAATATCAATGTAATGTTCAATAAGTCTCTGCGTTGTATTTTCTTGATTCACTGATAAAGGGAGCCGCCGTCTGGAGTCTGTGAAGGAGCCTTTTTACACTGTGTAAGGTGTATCCAACGAGAATGTCCTTCCACTTTACAAGCCGAGTATCCCACCAGGAGCACATGAAATGGACCTAGAAACTTGGGAACCAGAAGCGTCTTTGGATGCAAATTCTTAATCAGGACCCAGTCTGGTGACTTCACTTCTGGATATGATGATTCTGTCATCTCGTTGAGGATTTACTTGCAATAAAAGGGAAACAGACAGGACTGAGTGCAACCATGAGCAATAAGTCAAAATATCGCTGTGCAACAATTGGGGATCTGGGATAACTGCCAAGTAATGTGGAGAAGTAGCTGGACGTCCAGTAACTATTTCATATGGATTCAGGCCTCCCCGAGCATGCTGGGGGGAATTACGCACTGCCATAAGGGCAAAAGGAAGGGCTTCCATCCAATCTGTAGCCCAATCCTGTGTCATAGTGCGCAAGTAACTTTTGATTGTCCTATTCCTCCGTTCCACCTGGCCAGAGCTTTGCGGATGATAAGGAGTGTGCAGTTGTCTCTTAATACCAAACCAAATTTTCAATACCCTCCCAGACACTCGCAACAATGGCTGGAAATGGATAAGCTTCTACCCATCCGGAGAATAGACAAGTGACCGCCAGACAAATACCACCTCCTTCCTCTGGCACAGGGCAGATCTGCAAAACAGGCTGCAAAACCAAAAAGAATTCGGAAGGCAGAAATCGTAATAACTGACCCTAAGCTGACCCTACAGTGCCAGTCTTGAAACAGTGCAAAAAATATGTGTTCCTCATTCAACTCCTAAACAGTGCTACCAAATCAATGATCCCAAAAATTTAGTCCCAGCACAGCCTCAGAAACAACCTTAGGCACTCAATTATTCTGGATTAAGTATATAGTACTTCCAGACTCAGTGCAGTGCAGACAAGCTGTGCCAAAGAAAAAAAATAACAGAAGTTCAGGTGATACCAGAGAACCAAAAAGACATAATTCATAGCCACAGCAGTAAAGCTTATGATGCAGGAACAGGGCAAGTAGAAACAAAAGACTGTCAGGACAAATAAGCAGATGATCCACTTTCCAGCAGCCCTGAGCATCACAGGATGCACCCCACGAAGTCAGAGTCTGGGTTTCAAAGGAAGTATCTTGCTATTGTTGCAAGAAAGATGAAAGGGAAAACAAAGTCATATTAGACGGTGTTAAATACAGCACTGTCGGTGACACCGTGCTGCTTGGTCTGCAAAATGGTTGCCCTTTTGACACAAAATCTTCAGCAGAAGAATGTCCTTTGCATTTTAAAACTGCAACTTGTGCTGGCAAGAGGACAGCCTGTAACAAACGGTGAATGTATGCAGCATGTTTAATTGGTTTATTAGCAGAAGTCAAAACCCTCGTTGCTGCCAAATATTGCCAAACTTCCACAGCCTACACGAAGTTTGCCCTTGTCATCTCTAAAAGCAGAACTATCCACAAACAAAGGTATAATCCAGGGCTGGTAGAGGTACAGTTTGGAAACAATTATGAGACCCATCCTCCTCCACAAGTGTTGAAAGGTTGCATAGTGATGTAGTACATACTGAAACATGAAGCGGAGAAATGATTAATTCCAGAGTCAATAAAACGTGCGGAGGACAAAGATTGAGTCTTGGTTAGATGGAACAAAAGGGCGCTGTAGAACTAGAAAATTAGTAAGTTTTGATTGCAAAAGCCACTGCTACCAAACTACGTAGACATAGTGGGAGTCCCAAAGTCACTATATCAAATCGCTTTGAGAAATAGCCTACCGGCTTGCAACCAGTTGGGAAAGCTTGTAAAAGCACACAGGTAGCAGAGGAATCAGAAATAGCCACATACAATTTGAATGGTAAAGAATAATCATATACAATAAACATGGCACATTTCCCAGTGCAATGTTTACATTTAAAGCAAACCTCCCACTGTGATAATGTGGGTACAATGAGGCCTTCAGATTCTTCTTTCCCAATAAGAGCATAAAGTGGAGCAGTAAGATCTTGAGAAATTCGCTAGCTATTATTTACAGAAAATTAATAAACTCAGGAAGCTACGCAATAACACTGGTGTCGCTGGAAAAAGGCAATGACAGAATAGGTTTTAATCTAGCAGAGATAATTGCACAACCAGATGGTGTTAAAACAACACCCAGAAAAGTAACATTTTGAGATACAAATTGCAGTTTAGACAGATTAACCTTCAAACCTAAATTAGTAATATGAGCTAATAGAGACAAAGAATCTAACAAACAAACTCATAACATGGTGAACATAAAAGCAAATCATCCACATATTGAACTAAAGAGGAATGGTCAAGTCTTACATCAAATAATGCAGTTCTTAAGGCCTGTGAAAATATGCAGGACTACCGGTGTATTGGTTTTCTTTGCTAATTCTTGCTGAAAAATAAGCAGAACTCAAATCTACAACAGAAAACTAGGTGGTCCCTGAAGGTATCTGTGTCCAGATATCATGTGGATTAGGCACCAAGGGAAAAATTGGCAAAATTACATTATTTACTGCTTGCAGGTCTTGCACAAATCTATAAGTCTTACCGTCAGCCTTTAGTACAGGAAGAATTGGAGTCTTACATAATGAAGTTGTAGAATAAATGACACCTTGTTTCTGAAGATCTTCAGTCACAGGATGAATTCCATCAATGGCAGCTGCTGGCAGTGGATACTGCTTGAGTCTAGGAAGCTGAACTCCAGATTTCATGGTGATTTTCACAGGCGGGATAGAAAAACATCCGACATTAGATCCCGGCACTGCCCACAAGGTAGACGGAAGTTCTCCAAGAGCAGGATGAATGGTACTGGCATCTGCAGGAGATGGCACTTCAGAGAGAGAGTATAGCTGGAAAGAGAACTTCCCACTCAGCCAGGATAGAATGAATTCAGCTGTTACTGGAGGGGGAGGAGGGAAATCAGCTCTCTGACCATCAAGATTCCGATTCCAGGGACAGTCTCACCACAAGTATCTCTGGACTGTCCACGCCCTCGCTGAGGATTCCCATAACCTCCTCTGGGGTTTTTTTGTGTTTTTTTTTACCTCTCCCCCCTGCCCATGGGTGGCTATATAGATTGAGCAATTTAGTCTTTTCACATCTATTTTAGTTCGCTCTTCTTGCTGATCCTTGATAAATTTCAAATCACTGTATCAAGCTCCTTCCAGAATTGCATCAGCTGTTCTAGCTGGCCAATCTATTATTGAAGTTTCTAAAATCTCTTTTATTCTCGGGATTAAACCATTTACAAAAATATTAGTGAATCCTGAAGGTGTGTCTTCTGCTTCACCAGAATAGTCTTTAAAAGCTAGCATACACCTAGTGTGAAAATCTGTAACTTTTTCACCCCTATCCTGCCTTAGAGATGTTAATCTTGACCAATCCTTTACAGGTTTACATACTACCTTTATAGATTCTAGCAATTTTTCTCTACATAAAACAAAATTATCTCTTTGTGTTTTTTCTTGAAAATCTGTTACAGGGTCTGTCAGTGGCCATTGCCAGTTGTCATCCCTAATTGGATGGGTAACCTTATGAAAATCAGCTGGATTAAAAAAACACAAATTAACTAGAGCTGCCCAAATGGGATTATAACTATTAATTATCTGAGACCATAAAGACACAAATCTACCAGGGTTATCCCTGTAATTCGGAAAAGTTTTAGTCAAATCAAACACTTCTTTAAGTAGTCACAATATCATTTCCCACAGCTGCTTCAGTTTCACAGTGGCAGAACATAAATTAGGCTGAATAGAACATCCTGAATAGAGCCTAAATCATAATATAATTGATCACACTTCATCAGACACACTTAATTCTTTTGAGAAGTCACACAAATGAGAAGTACACAATAACAAATCTGCTTAAAGACCTATAAATTCTGCTTTGAATTTCAAATCATTACTGCTATCCTGAACTCCAGGCATAGGTAATTTATCTCCCGAGAATGCTAATTCATTTGCAACAGAAACTCTATGACCTATTGCTACTACTAAGATTCTTATTACAAGTACAACACTTTCCGTTTCTTGATTCAAACATGCTCTCAATTCTTTGAGCTGGGAGACATTCCAAATATCCAAAATACACAATTCTACTCCCCCTAACTTCTGTTGCTTTTTAAATATTTTCTTTTTCTCTTAGCTCTGCTACACGAGTGACCCGCACTTGCTCAGCTGGTCAATAGTTACATTTCCTAACACAAACAACTTTTGTTTCAAAACATAAACATTCCTAATGTTTTCATCATGTACCATCCGTTCCCACCATGTAAGCACATTTGCACGGTTTACCTTTAACCGCTAACCCATATCTCAGGCAATGGACCTTATCTACAGAGAAAGTTCCCTCCAAAGGAAACTGCAAATTCACATTACCTTTTGTCACTGAATCCCTATGTGCTACGGAATCGATGGCTACATCACCATGCTTCTCACACATACAATAGAAGCATACAATAAGGGCTACCTTTTCTAAACACTAAAGCCCTAGCTCTGTCATGCCATTCACGCATCTGAGACAGAGCCTGTCTACTTAACAGATTACCCATCACTGGTAATTTTCATAATACTCACAAATCTTCAGGCACCTTCTGCCCTTGCCTTAACAGATTACCCATCACTGGTAAGTTTCATAATACTCACAAATCTTCAGGCACCTTCTGCCCTTGCCTTGAATGCAGAGATCTGATCCGAGTCACGGCACAAACTGAAAGAATACTCTGCACCTCCCCTCACCTACAACGAGGCAGGGCTCTTGGGTCACAGAAAGCCACACACAAAGCAAGGAGAAGGTTAATTGATCATAATCTTTAAATAATACACAAATCTGTAAATAATACACAACACACTTGTATTATAAACACAGGTCCAAAGCGCTTTGGGAGAGCAAGCCAGGCCTTTGCCTATGTTTACTCTGACATCCTAGCTTTAGGCCACTTTATTTATATGGAAAGATTCCATTATACAGCATAATTTCACTTTATTATTCTACGTCTCACATCACGTATATTCATAATATACATATTCTATTCTACGTCTAGTGTTACATATATTCATAACATACTTTTCTATAGGCATGCACGTCATAGACAATCATGAAAAGACATACATATATTCTCAGGCATGACTATGTAGGCCTTAATTCTAATTAATTCTAACACTGAAAGTTTGATATCTCTGACCAGAGACTGTAAGACAGAGAGGCTGGATAAACAGCTTGCCTTTTACTTATCTTTCTAATAACATAGGCTAATGTTTATACTATCTAAACCTTTCACCCAATTTCTTCTACAGAGTTTTCAAGGATGGTATTAAATAAGAAGCTACAAATGATATTAACTCTTTCTTAGGGCTTATGCCTGACTGTGTATCCAACCCGGTACAATCAAGCTTTCTTTCAGCGGATAGGTACTATAAATGCTAAGGGGCTTAACACTCCACAGAAAGGACAACACCTCTTTAGGGAGGCAGAGAGGTTGCGATGGGACATTGTATTGGTGCAGGAAACTCATTTACAACGTAAGGATGAAGGGCTATTTGTTAGCAGTCAGTATCCATATTTTTTGGAAGCCCCAGAGGGGAGGGGGGGCTTGAAAGAGGGGGAGTAAAGAAAGGGGGAGTAGTCATCTTGGTAAGGAGAGGGTGCCTATTTCAGCCGGGGAAGGCAATTTGAGAGAAAACGGGAGGGTTTTGCTATGAACAGGAGAGCTGATGGGGGAAACGATTACCTTGGCGAATATTTATGCTCCAAACACGAGACAAGTCCCCTTCTGGAGGGAGGTTCGTGAGTTACTGGCCCAATCAGTGCAAGGGAACCTGGTCATGGGAGGGGATTTTAACCTGGCATTACAGCCCAGCTGGGATCGGCAAGTGAAGGGGGGAGGACGGCAATGTAAAAAGCTGTCGAATAGTGAAAGGAATCATAAAGAAATTTCAGCTTTCTGATGCATGGTGGTTACAAAATAAGGACAGTAGAGAATATACCTTCTACTCACTTCCCCATAAAAGCTTTAGTCAGATTATATATTAATTGATAGAATATGGGAACTAAAATTGGGAATGACAGAGATTGGTAATATAACATGGTCTGATCACGCCCCAACGGGTGGAGGTATGTGAAACTAAAGGGGAAGGGGGAGTACACTTTTGGAGACTCAATGAAAATCTCCTTTGAAGGGAAGAGGTGCTAAAGGATATTAGGGAATGCCTTCGGGACTATTGGAAGTTGAATGATAATGGGGAAGTGAGAGATGTGGGTTTATGGGATGGCATGAAAGCTGTGATTGGGGGATGCTTGGTTATGTGGGCAGCTTGGTTTAAAAAACAACAGAGGGAAAAAAGAAAAATTGCATGAGGAGATTAGAGAGGCCGCAGAACAGTATAGAATAAAGGGTACGGCAAGGAGATTGAAATACCCAAACCATCTTAGAATGGAGCTGAATACGTTGCAACTGGAGCAAATTGCATTCCACATGCAGAGAGTGAGACAGAAGTACTATGAATGGGGAAATAAAGCAGGGAGATTACTTGCATGTAAATTATGGAAAAGAAAAACAGATAATGCCATAGTGGCAATTAAGGGAAAGGAAGGGGAAATATTGAGGACAAAGAAATTGATTGGGGCTAGATTTTGCCAGTTCTATAAAGAAATGTATAGCCAACAGAGAGGAGAGTCAGCAATAAAGTTCAGAAGTACCTAGAAGGGATAGAGCTGCCGAAGGTTGGGGAGGATCTGAAGGAAAGGTTAGAGAGCGAGATACAACAGGAGGAAATAGAGAGAGTAATTAAAGATATGCCCTTAGAGAAAGTACCAGGATTGGACGGGCTACCTAATAGCTTTTATAAGACTTTCAGGGAGGAGGTGGTGGAGATAATGGGGAGGTTGTTCAACGGGATCTTAGAGGAGGGAGGGCAACTCTCAGCATATATGTTGACCACTGGAATTACAATTTTACCAAAGGCAAGGAAGGACCATCTCTTGTGCGGATCCTACCGGCCAAGATCGCTATTTAATACAGATGTAAAGATCCTAGCAAAAGTATTGGCTAATAGGTTAGCTAAAGAGATGCTCACACTTATAAACAGATCAAACAGGCTTTATTAGTGGACTTCAGGCCTCGGATAATATAAAAAGAGTGTTGGAAGTGGTTTGGGCTGCCCATCAAAAACAGGAGAAATGATGCTATTATCAATAGATGCTGAAAAAGCATTTGATCGTGTTGGAATTTCTTGTTTGCGGTGATGCATAGAATGGGGTTTGGGCCACATTACTTAAGCTGGGTGCAGGCCCTATATCAGGATCCCCAGCCAGGGTAAGAATCAATGGCAGATACTCAGAGGCTTTTAAGTTAGAGAGAGGTACCAGGCAGGGATGCCCAATGTCCCCACTACTTTTAACTCTAGCAGTAGAGTCTTTAGCTCCGATCGTCAGAAGGGAAGTGGGAATTCAGGGACTAGAAGTGGATAGTCAGCGGCATAAAATATCCCTCTTCGCAGAATGATATATTATTAATGATATCACAGCTGAAGAAGGCATTGCCAAGAGTGATGGGAGGGAAGGTATGGAGAGGTGTCCGGATTTAAAGTAAATATGGACAAGACAGAGGCACTTAACATTAATCTAGCTAAATCAGAGGTCGTTAAATTAAAACAACACTACCCCTTTAAGTGGGCCCACAAACCTTTTAAGTATTTGGGGGTGATAACAGCCCATCCTCAGATGTTCTATGAGGCGAATTACCCCTCACTGTGGAAGCGGGTGGTGCAGGACTTAGGGGTTTGGATGGAGACTGAAATATCATGGCTGGGTCCGTATTGCAGCAGTTAAAATGAATATTTTGCCAAGGGTATTGTACTATTTTCAAGCACTTCTCATAGTGATCCCCATAGGGCACATGAGAGCTCTCCAAAGGAAAGTGTTTTGATTCTTATGGAGGAAAGGCCACCACGAGTAGCCCGAGCTGTGATGTATAGATCTAGAGAGGAAGGAGGACTGGTGGTGCCAGATTTTCAAGCCTATTATTGGACAGCGCAGGTTAGACATCTGATGGATTGGCAAGAGGGGGGAGAAAGGAAAACGTTTGTGATTTTGGAAGGGGCAGCTAACAAGGGGAGGCCCCTGGGTGACCTTCTGTGGATGTCCAGGGAGGAATGGGGGCATCAAATACAGGATCACCCCTTTGTATGACATACCTTACAAATATGGGCAAGGTACGGAGGTCTGTAGAGAGCATGAGAGATACAGATTTCTCAATAATGAAGACCCTATATTACACAAAGGACTTTGTCCCGGGACAAGAGGGGGGCATCTACAAGAAATGGGAGAGTGGGACTGAGATGGTTTTTTCAGTTCCTAGATGGGGGGGGGGAATGGGTCCCATTTGGGGAATTACGAGATACATATCAATTAGGGGCAGAGAGTTTTTTCTATTATGGGCAGGTGCTCCATTTTTTAAAGCAAAAATTAGGCAAAGATGGATTAGAGCGGGACTTTACAAATTTAGAAGCTATATGGTATGGGAAGAAACGGTCCTTGGGATTAGTGTCCACATTATATAAAGCGGTGAGAGGGGAGAAAGGGGATGAAAAGCTGGGATATATGCTGGTCTGGGAGAGGGAGCTGGGGGAAATATCAAAATACAACAATGGAAAGCTATCTTTGATCAAGCCTGACACCTACCCATATTGGTGGCTATTAGAGAAAATTGGTTTAAATTTTAATGAGATGGTATTACACGCCAATTCGATTGAATAAAATGTTCCCATCAGCATCGAAAGGATATTGGAGAGAATGTGGAGAAGAGGGGTCCATGTTCCATATTTGTTGGATGTGCCCCCAGATTAAACCTTTCTGGGATCAGGTCAAAAATGGATACAGCAGGTAGTAGGGGTGGAGGTGAGCAGGTAACCTGAACTATTTTTATTGGGATGGTGGAGAGAGGGGAACCCAGGTAAGGTAAAGAAACAAATTATAGTCTGCGTAAGTGCAGCGACATGTGAAGTTGCATACAGGTGGAAGCAGTCGAGACCACCCCTAATAGAACATTGTGTGGAGAGGCTCCGTCAAATATTCCTAATGGAAAAAATTGACTGCTATACGGAAGCAGAGGAGGAGTAAGTTTGAGAGTGAATGGCAGAACATGCTGGATTACTTATGTAAGGAAACTGGGGAGGAAGGGGAAGGGGGAGGGGGATAGGGGGAGGGGGTAGATTTGGATAAAACAGAAAAGAAGGAATGTATTGATGATGCGGTGTAAAGTTGCATTGATTAATGTGTGTGGTTATTGCAATGCTTGTGTAAAGTTTTGATTATTCTTTCAATAAAAATCTTATAAATTTAAAAAAAAAAGTTTTTTGAAATTTAACCTGGAGGCAAATTTTTGTCTTAAATAAATAAGTAGTGAATACAGAAGAATAAGGATATTTTGTTGTTAATATTTAGACTGAGAACTTTATCTCCAGGAACAAGCAGGAATGTAGTCTTCACATATGGGTATCGTTGGTACCGACGGAGCCTGCGCGGGAACGCTCCCCAGAGTCCAATAGGAAAGCTTTTGGGAGCATCCCACAGTGCCTGTGTGCTGCCTTCCCGCCTTTCCCAACTGTCCCTCTCCAGTTCTTCGTTTTCTGCGGAACCGACAGGTCGCACATCCTGTCACCGCAGAAAATTTCCCTTCTTATTCTTCTTTTTTGAGGTCGTGTCTGCTTTCCCTCGACGCTATACCGGTACCACCAGTTCTTCTTTTTTTTTTTTCAAAAAAACAAAAACAAAAAACTTTGTTTCTGGAGTCTTTCTCCAGTAATTTTCCTTTCGGGTGCCACGCACCATTTTGGGCACTAGGCCCAATTTTTTTCCCTCAAAATGGAAAAACCCACTTCGGGTTTTAAAAAGTGTTCTCTAAGTGTGGCGGTACCATCTCCGTCACCGACACCCATGAGTGGTGCCTCAAATGTTTAGGTCCTGACCACTTTGTTTCAGAGTGTGTTGCCTGTGGGAGGATGTCGAAAAGGGGCCGGCAAAACTGAGCTGCTAAACTTAGCACCCGTTTTCCCTCCGATGCAGCCTCTGTGGCATCGACGTCTTCCAGGGCTTCATCTTCCTCCCATGGATCTCAGGTAACTAAACATAAATCTGGCCGTTCCTCAAAGGGTAGAACTCCTTCTAAGCATCGAGATGCCTCTGGCGTTGCCCTTGAGGGACTTTCACTGGCAAAATTGCCCTGGCGGGAAGCTTCGGCTTCCAAAGCACTAATGGGGCTCCAGGATGTTCTCGAGGCCTCAACCTCGGCAGAACTACTGGTGCCATGCTCTTGGGTTCCGGCCGCTTCATCCGGCACCGATACCCAAGCTTCGGCAGCGTTGATAGACCATAGATTCTTGGCTATTGAACGCAGTCTGGCAGCTCTTCTCACGGCCTCTATGCCCCTGAAACCACTTCAGACAATTCAACCGGCATCGGCACCGACTGCATCGACATCGGCAGATATTCTACTGGGACCGAGTCATGCATCTGTATCCGGCATCGACAAGTCGGTACCGCACCACTCTGATGCCGACCGATCGGTGCCGGTACCGTGCCTTGCACGATCACCCGGATCGGAGATACTTAGTATCCCCGGATGAGTCTGAAGACTCTGAAAGCTCTTCCGATACCAAAGTACTTCTTCCTGAGGATTCCTCTTCTCCTCAGCTTAGGATGTCTCCACCAGAGGATATGTCCTTTCAGGATTTTATCCGAGATGTGGCCCGAGGTCTTTCCATCACAGTGGCTCCTGAAAAAGAGCCTAGGGCAAAGGAATTAGAAATCCTACAATACCCTAAAGCTCCCAAGGAGGCAGCTACCTTACCTATTCATGAGATCTTGCATGATCTTATGTTAAGGATGTGGGAAACACCTCTGACCACATCTCCTCACTCTCGACGACTCAACACCATGTATCGAGTTCCTCCTTGTCCTGGGTTTCAGAAGACTCAATTACCACCCCATTCCATGGTGGTGGAATCAGCCATGAGATGGATAAAGAGTGCAAAAAGGCATGCATCTAATCCTCCAGGACATGAGTGTAGGACTCTTGACGCCTTTGGACGTCGATCCTTCCAGGCTTTCATGCTTTCTGCTAGGATCAGTTCCTATATTTTGTATATGGGAATGTTCCTTAAGGAGGTCACATGAGATTTAAAGCTTATGAGCCCTCTCCTTCCTGATGATAAAAGGCAAGATTATCTTGCTCTTGTTAAACATGCTCAGGATGTTTCCAAGTTTGTGAATCATGCAGCCTTTGACTGTTTTGAATGCATAAGCAAAACCTCTGCTATTGCCATAGGTGCACGTAGAATTGCCTGGCTCCAGGCATCTGACTTGGAAATCTGGGTACAGGACAAACTGGGGAATATACCTTGCACAGGAGAGAATCTCTTTGGCAAGAATTGGCAGGAAAAAGCTAATGAGATAGATGCTGACAATATCACTTTGGATAGATTGTCTAAATCTACAGCTGATCCTGCAAGGAAAAGATCCTCTAAGAAACCATTCTTCAGCAAGAAGAAAAAGTTTTACCCCTCCTATACCCAGCAGGGACATCGTTTAGGTCAGTCTGCCCAAAAGGGACAGCACCAACAACCTAGGCAACAAAGGAAACCAAAAGCAGCTAAGCCTCAACCGGCTCAGCAGACTCAGCCTCCACAGGGGCTTTGACTCCTGTCTAGAGAACTTTGCCTTCCTGGCCCTGAACGGCCAAGAACCCTTCACCATCCCAGGAAAGTTATGTCATTTTGCCCCCAGATGGGGTCAGATAACAGCAGAAAATTGGACTTTATCTATTGTAAGAGAGGGGTACAAGCTTCATTTCCTCAGCATGCCCCCTCCTACAATAGTAAGACAGTTCAATTCTCAGACCTCTCTCAATGACCGGTTAGGTCAAGAAGTCACTATGCTCCTTGCTCAAGGGGCAATAGAAGAGGTACCCATTCCCCAATGGGATACAGGATTTTACTCCCCCTATTTCCTTATTCCAAAGAAAATGGGAGGACACAGATCCATTCTAGACCTCAGAGAATTGAACAAATTCCTGTTCAAAGAGAAGTTCAAAATGATTTCTCTAGGAACTCTGCTGCCATACCTTCGGAGTCAGGATTGGCTTTGTTCTGTAGATCTCAAGGATGCGTACACTCATGTTCTCATCCATCCAACTCACCGAAAGTTCCTTCAATTCCTGTTGCAAGGGAAGCACTATCAATACAGGGTTCTTCCTTTTGGTCTGGCTTCTGCACCAAGGGTGTTCACAAAATGCATGGCTGTGGTAGCAGCATTTCTCCGCACCCTGGGAATATTCGTCTTCCCTTACTTAGACGACTGGCTCATTCGAGCCCCTTCAGAGCCAGAGGCCAGGGTTGCTCTGTCTCGCACAATGCGCATCCTTCAGTATTTGGGACTTGTCATAAACTCCCCAAAGTCCAACCTTGCTCCCACTCAATCCCTAGAGTTTATAGGAGCTCTTCTGGATACCAGACAAACAAGGGCCTACCTTCCACAGCCCCGCTGCCTTCGCATTGTGCAGTTAGCTTCCCAAGCAGTGCTAAAACCTCACCTCACTGTTTGGGAAATGTTACATTTGCTAGGCCACATGGCATCCACCGTGCATGTGGTTCCTTATGCTCGCCTCCATATGAGGGCAGCCTAGTGGACCTTATCCACTCAGTGGACTCAGGCGTCAGGTTGCCTGTCAGACAAAATAGCAAACTCAGATCGCCTTATTTTGTCCCTCCAATGGTGGCAGTCACCCAAAAATCTTTTGGTGAGGTCTCCTTTTCAGCAACCTCTACTCCAAGCCACTCTAACAACAGATGCTTCACAGGTGGGTTGGGGAACCCACTTGCAAGGCCTCTCTACCCAGGGTACCTGAACCCCACAGGAGGCCTATCTCCATATCAGTCTCCTGAAGCTCAGAGCAATCTTCCTTGCTCTTCGAGTATTTCACACCCAGCTCAGCTACAAGACAGTCCTAGTTCAAACGGACAATCAAGTAGCCATGCTCTATGTGAACAAGCAGGGGATTCATCTCCTTGCGGTGTATCTTCCAGGCATTCAAAACTCTTAGGCAGACAGACTCAGTCGAGTTCTGCTTCCACACGAATGGTCTCTCCATGCAGACCAGGTGGCCAAAATTTTCAAATTTAGGGAACCCCGGACATAGACCTCTTTGCAAGTCCACTGAATGCAAAACTTCCCTGGTTCTGTTCCAGAATTCCGGCTCAGGGCTCTCAGGCCAGTGATGCTTTCCTCCTTCATTGGGGTCAAGACTTCCTTTATGCCTTTCCACTCATTCCCCTAATTCCCAAAACCCTGTTCAAGCTTCAGAGAGACAGAGGTCATATGATCCTCATAGCTCCACGTTGGCCACGGCAAATGTGGTACCCTCTGCTCCTACATCTCTCTCAAGCTCCGCCTCTGGAGTTAGGATCTGCTCCAGATCTCCTTTCTCAAGAGGACCTGATGCTGTGGCATCCCAATCCCCGTCTCTGCATCTCAGGGCCTGGTTGCTAAAAGCCTAGAACTTCACAGTCTTAACCTTTCCCAACAGGTAAAGGATATCCTTCATGCTTCCAGGAAACCTTCCACAAGACGCTCATATGCATTTAAGTGGAAAAGGTTTACCATATGGTGCTCGCAGAAGGGTCTTAACCCTCTTGCGATACCTCTGGAATCATTACTTGAGTACATCCTTCATTTATCAAATGCAGGGCTTAAGACTAATTCAGTGAGAGTCCATTTGCGTGCTATTGCAGCTTTTTTCAAACCCCTAAATGGACAACCTATTTCCTCTCATCCTCTCATAGCGAGATTTATGAGAGGCCTTCTTTTAACGAAGCCTCCCATTAAGCCACCACCAGTGGCATGGGACTTGAATCTGGTACTTGGGCAGCTCATGAAACCGCCCTTTGAACTATTAGCCACTACCTCTTTGAAATTCCTTTCCTGTAAAGTTATCTTTCTCATTGCAATCACATCAGCACGTTGCATCAGTGAATTGCAAGCCTTGGTGACTGATCCTCCTTATACAAGGTTCCATCATGATAAGGTAGTCCTTAGGACTCATCCACACTTTATGCCAAAGGTGGTTTCGCCCTTTCATTTGAATCAAGCGGTTTACCTTCCTGTATTCTTTCCAAGGCCTCACACCTCACACCTCAAATGCAGAAAGGAACCTTCATACTTTGGACTATAAAAGAGCTTTGGCCTTTTACTTGCAAAGGACACAGCAACATAGAAAATCCTCTCAACTCTGTTGCTTTTGATCCTAGTCATTTGGGACTTCCAGTCTCCAAAAGGATACTGTCTAACTGGATTGCACAGTGTATATCTTTTGCCTATGGGAGTAAGAACCTTCCTCTTGAAGGCCATGTCACAGCTCACAATGTGAGAGCCATGGCAGCCTCAATGGCTCATCTTCACTCTGTGTCTATCGACAACATCTGTTGAGCATCTACTTGGGCTTCGGTTCATACCTTCACAGCCCATTACTGCTTAGACAAGGACTCCCGTTGGGATGCCTTGTTTGGTCAGGCTGTTCTTCAACACCTGTTCCAGACTTAATCAACTCCTACCCACCATCCCTGGTAGGATGCCAGAGATCCATGGGGGGAAGAGGAGCCCTTTCACAAAGGCGCACAATTTTCTGGGGCTATCTCCCTGGCATCTGCAGCTAGGGAGTCCCCATATGTGAAGACTACATTCCTGCTTGTTCCTGGAGATAGCATAGTTACTCACCTGTAACAGGTGATCTCCAGGAACAGCAGGAATTTAGTCTTCACAACCCACCCACCTCCCCTAGGAGTTGTATCTCTCTCTCTTTCTCTCTTTCCCTCTCTCTTTTTTCTCAGCTATAAACTCAACTGGAGAGGGACGGTTGGGAAAGGCTGGAAGGCAGCACACAGGCACTGTGGGATGCTCCCAGAAGCTTTCCTATTGGACGCTGGGGAGCATTCCCACTCATGCTCCGTCGGTACCGATGATACCCATATGTGAAGACTAAATTCCTGCTGTTCCCGGAGATCACCTGTTACAGGTGAGTAACTATGCTTTATGGTTAATTGGACCCTTTAACAAACTCTTAGGGGTATGTTTACTATTAGGCAGTAGCGGCTTCCGTGCGATATCGGAGCCGCGGCCCCATTGAAATCAATGAGGCCGCGGCTCTGATATCGCTCAGAAGCTGCTACCATCGAATAGTAAAAATACCCCTTAGTTCCTTATCATCCCTCCAGTCCAGTCCCAGCACCTGCGGGTTGTCTCTCCCCTCTAGCAGCTTGGAGTCTGAGCATATCACATTTTGATGACATCAGCCCTGGATAAACAGCTGGCTCCTCCCTCCTGTCTCCAGTATTTCAGTCTCCAAGCAGCTGGAGAGTGTAATTCAGAGACTCACTGAAGGAAAAATTAGGAATTAGTGGTGTTAGGAGATCCTTCCAATTGGGTTTACAGGATAGTTCTTGCCTTTGAAAGCTTTTTGATCAGCAAGCTGGGAGTAAAGTGTTGGAAAAAAAAAGGGCCGAAGTCAAGCAGTGCCGGGAGAGCTTTACCCATGGGGAAGGGGCTTCCTGAGAAAAAGACTGGCTTAGTTTGTCGGCTCCAGATTTCATTTCGGGTGAGGAGCTATCAGCAGGAACACAGCCTGTCACTCCAGTTTCTTGGCCATACCGATGCCAAAGTCGCGAAGGGTTGCCTGAGCATTCGGGAGCTACAAAAGATTCCAGCGCAAAGTCAGTCTCTTGAATTCTTTTTATTAGTCGGAGCCCTGTGCTGAGTTAGTGTCAGTCAGGCCGGGTGTGAAGAGGCCTTTGTTGCACTGTGTGGTTGGAGGCAATTTTCCAGCGAGCAGGAACCACGGCTATCTTGACATAAATGTAAATTTTTTTCATTTTCATTTGGAACACTTCCTCTCAATGCGATGGATGCTGGGGAGATTAACGTCGCATTTTATTGTTTTGGGGGGGGGGGGGAGGGAGTGAAAGGGGGCTCCCACAAAGCATGAGCAAGTAATAAAGAAAAGCATAGACAGACTGTACCGCTGGTGCCAGCAAAGAAAGCCTGTATAGCTTGTGGGTCCAGAAAGGGGCCTATCTTGGCCACTGGTTGGAGGGCCAAGTCCACTTCTCTAGAGGCTGAATTGTTAAGACAGCTGGCGGAGAGCACAGCAGTTCCTGGAGGTGGGAGACTTCTCTGCTCAGCCCCTGGAAATTGAAAGTTTCAGGGGACGCAGGGCCCCCCTGGCAGTGGGGGGACTGATGGCAAGGTGCCGTCTGGAGCAAAGGCTGGAAAAGCAAAAGCGAAAAAGAACCATAAGTCTCCTGGGGTAAAGCAGGGAGATGACACTTCACTTCCACAGGGATTTACCCCAGAATTTGTCCTCCTCATGCATAGGTCCTTTTGAATGAGGCAGCATTCAGAGGATGGCCCAGATCGGGTCAATAGCAAAGCACAGAAGAGAGGTTTTTCTGAACTCTCTGCGCAACTTCTCCTAGAGGAGGAACCGGGACCAAGTAAACGCAGAGTGCAGGAGGATCCCTGAGAGGTAGAGGGATATAGGCATTCAGAAGAGCCAGAGGATTCTGAGGTGGATCAGGTTCCTGGGTCGGACCGGAGGACGGTGAGATCCCTCAGGGGGAGGATGCCCAGATTGTCAGTCTTCCCGAGAAAGGAAATTACAGCGTTGATTAAGCATTCCGCAAAGGCACTTAATGCGAGGATGGAAGTTCCTGGGGAGGAAGAGCCTTTGGAGGATCCACTCTTGATGGCAGTCTGAACCCCACAAAGGGTTTTTCTGCTGCACAGAGTGGTCAGGCAGATGATGCAGGATGAATGGGATGTTCCAGAGGCTGCTCTAAGGGGCATGAGGACGATGTCCTACCTTTACCTATTGCCAGAAAAGGATAGGAAACTTTTGCGAGTACCCAAGGTGGACGCTACAGTTGCAGCGGTCACAAAGAAGATTACTATTCCCGTGAAAGGTGGCTCAGCTCTCAAGAATGTGCAGGATCAGAAGTTGGAGACGCTACTCAAGCAAGCTTTTGATATCAATGCCCTCTCCTTACAGGTCTCAGTATGTGGGGCATTTGTGGCGCGGGCATGCTTGTGATGGATGCAGGGGATCATGGAGAACTCAGGCCAAGTTTGAGTCGGGGATGGTGTACTTGGCGGACACTTTCTATGACCTTATTCACTGTTTATCAAAGAGTATAGCTTCAGTGGTAGCCACCAGGTGCTACTTTGGCTCCGTAATTGGTCACCAGATGTTTCCTCCAAGTCCCGCCTCAGTAAGCTTTCCTTTAGGGGTAAGCTCCTCTTTGGGGAAGATTTAGAGAAGTTGGTGAAGGAGCTGAGTGAGACTAAGGGCGGTTGATTACCAGAGGATAGACAAAGGTCAGTCCGCTCCTTTCCTCAGGTACTAGGGCAGTCTAGGGACTTCAAGCGCTTTCATCCGGTCAAGTTTACCCCTTATCAGAGAGGGTGCTTTCTGACCAGAGGTCAGACGTTTTGAGGCTTCAGGGGAACAGATAGGGTTTTTTTTCCCTTCAGCTTCCTTGGGGTCCAATAATGATGCAAGGCAAGCCCAGGTGGAGGTAGTTCCCATGGGGGGTTGGCTATGGGACTTTTATGACACCTGGACCCGGATCACCTCTGACCAGTGAGTGCTGCAGGTCATCAAGGAAGGTTATTCCCTGGAGATTGCACGACCACTCACGGACGTCTTTGTCAACTCCCCATGCAAGGCACCCAAGAAATGCCAGGCGGTATGACAGATGTTGCTGTGGCTCATAGACCTATGCGAAGTGGAGGCAGTTCCATCAGATCAATGCAGATGTGGTCGATACTCCATCTACTTCATCATGCCAAAAAAAGAAGGCTCCTTCCGACCCATCTCTCAAGCAGGTAAATCGGTGTCTGAGTGGCGCATTTCCACATGGAGATGCTACACTCTGTCTTCGTGGCGATTCGGGCGGGGGAGTTTTAGACCTTGCTTGACCTCACAGAAGCCTACCTGTATATTCCAATTAAAGACAGACATCAGCAGTTCCTGCTGTTCACGGTGCCTATGGGGCATTTCCAGTTTTGGGTGCTGCCATTTGGCTTAGCGATGGCTCCTTGGACTTTCATCAAGATCATGGGGGTTGTAGCGGCAGCACTCCACAAAGAAGGTATTTGGACAACTGGCCCATTTGAGCAAAATCCTGAGAAGAAAGTGAGTGCGTCACAGAGAACATAATCACCTGTTTACAGGACCGTGGTTGGGTGGTAAATGTGGCAAAAAGCTGCCTTCAGCCATCACAAGACTTGGAATATCTGGGTGCCCGTTTGCAGACCGGGTGTGGTGTGGTATCATTGCTGCTGGACAAGGTCATAGGTTACAAGAGCAAGTCTAGCTGTTTCTCAGCAGGCATAAGAACATAAGATATGCCATACTGGGTCAGACCAAGGTCCATCAAGCCCAGTATCCTGTTTCCAACAGTGGCCAATCTAAGTCATACATACCCAGCAGTTTCCCCAAAAGACACAGGTTCCACAATGCTTGTATTGGGTCAAGAATTGATATCCTGGGTCCCTTTTAATAATGGTTTATGGACCTTTCCTCCAGGAACTTGTCCAAACCTTTTTTAAACCCAGCTACACTAACAGCTTTTACTACATCCTCCGCGTACAAATTCCAGAGTTTGATTACACGTTGAGTGAAAAAATATTTTCTCTTATTTGTCTTAAATAGTTTACCCTGTAGTTTACCCTCATTGTATGTCCCCTAGTCTTTCTATATTCTGATAACGTAAACAATCGATCTACGTTTACCTGTTCCACTCCATTTATTAATTTATAGACCTCTATCATATCTCCCCTCAGCCGTCTCTTTTCCAGGTTAAAGAGCCCTAACCTTTTTAGCCTATCCTCATAGGAGTAGCCTTCCATCCCCTTTACCATTATGGTGGCTCTTCTCTGTGCCTTTTCTAATAACGCTATAACGACCAGAATTGCACACAATATTCAAGGTGCGGTCGCACCATAGAATGCTAAAGAGGCATTATAATATCCTTTGTTTTATTTTCCATTCCTTTCCTTATGATACCTAGCATTCTATTTGCTCTCTTGGCCGCCGCTGCACACTGGGCCGAGGGTTTTAACATGTTATCCACGATGACGCCTAAATCTTTTTCCTGGGTGGTGGTTCCCAATGTAGAACCTTGCATCGTGTAACCATAGTTTGGGTTGTTCTTTCCTAGGTGCATAACTTTGCACTTGTCCACATTAAATTTCATCTGCCATTTTGATGCCCAGTCTTCCAATTTATCAAGATCCTCTTGCAATTTTCCACAATCCTCTTGGGTTTTAACAACTTTAAATAGTTTTGTGTCATCTGCAAATTTGATAACCTCACTCGTTATTCCCTTTTCCAGGTCATTTATGAAAATGTCAAAAAGTAGCGGACCCAGCACAGATCCCTGGGATACTCCACTATTCACCTTTTTGCATTGGGAAAATTGGCCATTTAGCCCTACCCTCGGCTTTCTATCTTTTAACCAGTTCCTGATCCACAATAGTACATTGCCTCCTATCCCATGACTCTAGTTTTGCCAAAAGTCTCTGATGTCAAAGGCTTTCTGAAAGTCCAGATACACTATATCAACCGACTCACCTTTGTCTACCTGTTTATTCACACCTTCAAAAAAACGTAACAGATTAGTAAGATAAGATCTTCCTTGTCTAAAGCCATGTTAGCTGTCTCCCATTAGGCCATGACTATCTACATCCTGAGTAATTTTGTTCTTTATGATAGTTTCTACCATTTTTCCCAGTACTGACATCAGGCTCACCGCTCTGTAGTTTCCCAGATCACCCGTGGAACCCTTTTTAAAAATTGGGGTTACACTGGCGATCCTCCAATCTTCAGGAATTACAGATGATTTTAATGATAGCTCACAGATTACTAATAGCAGGTCTGCAATCTCATATTTCAGTTCTTTCAACACCCTTGGATGTATACCATCCGGTCCAGGTGATTTGCTACTCTTCAGTTTATCAAATAGTTGTAATACATCTTCCCAGTTTAGCGATATTTCTTTTAGTGTTTCTGCAGTATCACCTTTAAATACCACTTCAGTCATGGGTAACGTCCCTACATCTTCCTCAGTAAAGACCAAAGCAAAGAATTCATTCAGTCTCTCTGCAATAGCCTTGTCCCCTCTTACTGCCCCTTTTACCCCTCTATCATCTAATGATCCAACTGACTCTCTCACAGGTTTTTTGCTATGAATGTACTTGAAAAAGTCTTTATTATGCGTTTTTGCTTCCGTAGGAAGTTTCTTCTCAAATTCTCTCTTTGCTTGCCTTATCAATGCCTTGCATTTAACTTGCCAGTGCTTTTGCTGTTTCCAGTTTTTGTCATTTGTCTCTTTTTTCCATTTCCTGAAAGATGTTTTTTTGGCAACAACAGCCTCTCTGACCTCACCTTTAAACCATGCTGGCAGTTTTTTGGACTTCCTTCCACTTTTCTTAAAGCGTGGAATACAGCTGGTCTGGGCTTCCATGATAGTATTTTTCAACAACACCCAAGCTTGATGTAAATCTTTAACCTTTGCAACTGCTCCTTTTAGTTTTTTCTTAACTATTTTCCTCATTTTATCATAGTCTCCCTTTCGAAAGTTAAAAGGTAGTACTGTGGATTTCTTTACCATCCCTCCTCCACTAATTAAATCGAATGCGATCATGCTATGATCAGTATTGCCAAGTGGCCCCAACACCCTTATCTCTTGCACCAGATCTGGTGGTCCACTAAGGACTAGGTCCAATAGGGCTTCCCCTCTGGTCGGTTCATGAACCAGCTGCTCCAAGAAGCAGTCATTTATTTCATCTAGGAACTTTATCTCCCTAGCATGTCCTGCCGTGACACTGACCCAGTTGATACCGGGGTATTTGAAATCACCCATTATTATTACTGTGCTGTAACATTTGTTAGCTTCCTTGACTTGTTTGAGCATTTCATTATCCATTTGTTCATTCTGGCCAGGCGGTCGATAGTACACTCCACTGCCTTCGCTTTCCCCTTCTTACATGGAATTTCAATCCATAGAGATTTTACAGCAAATTTTGATTCCTGCAAAACTTTAATCCTTTCTGATTCAATGCCCTCTCTAACATAGAGCGCAATCCCTCCACCAATTTGATCAGCTCTATCATTACGATATAGTTTGTACCCAGGTATCACAGTGTCCTACTGGTTGTCCTCCTTCCACCATGTCTCTGAGATTCCAATCATATCTAACCTCTCATTTAGGGTTATATATTCTAACTCTCCCATCTTATTTTTTAGACTTCTAGCATTTGCATACAAGCATTTTAGAGACTGTGTATTTTATTCATATTAATCTGGCTATTGGTAGGCATGGGTAATTTGGAATCTTTAAACTCTGCACCATACTCAGGGGCATTTGGGCTACTTTACTTTTTTTTTGCAACCTCTCTGCTATTGGTAGTATCCTTCAAAGATACATTCTTCTGAACCATGCACTCTTGGGTGACTGTCGGCTTTCTCCTATTATCTAGTTTAAAAAATGCTCTATCTCCTTTTTAAAGGTTAATGCCAGCGGCCTGGTTCCATTCTGGTTAAGGTGAAGCCCATCCCTTCGGAAGAGCTCCTAAGGCATGGCCTTACCTGCAAAGCTTGGGATCCATGACAGCCACTATTGTGATGGTGCCATGGGTTTGAGCGCATATGCTCCCATTGCAGGGATCACTGCTACAGAGATGGTCGGCACAGAAACATCTGCTCTTGTGCCGGCTGGTATGTCCAGAAGAGGTCTGCAAGGCTCTCCAGTGGTGGCTGCAGCCAGCGAAGCTGGTGGCAGGTATGCCATTGGAGATGCTGCAGTGGATTCCTCTCACCAAAGACGCCAGTCTCTCAGGATGGGGGACACACTGCGGGTCCAACATAGCGCAAGGACTGTGGTCCTCGGAGAAGTGGGCCATCAACCGCCTAGAATTGAGGGCGGTGTATTGTGCACTTAAGGAGTTTTAGTTCCTCCTGGAAGGAAAGGTGGTGAGAGTGTTCTCCGACAATGCCACAGTGGTGGCTTACATCAATCACCAGGGTGGCACAAGCAACGCTCAGCTAGAAGCCAAAGTGGGACCTCTGTTAGTTTGGGCAGAAAATCATTTGGTGGTGCTCACCATAACGGATGTGGCTGGCAATGAGAATGTAGAGGCTGACTCCCTCAGCAGAGTGCAGATAGAACCCGGAGAATGGATACTCAACAAGGGGTGCTCACTCAGCTAGTCCACCGTTGGGAACCGTGAATCATGGATTTCATGGCAACACTTGAATTGGTGAAGATGTCTCGATTCTACAGCAGGAGATGGGAGCACATATCGAAGGGACTCAATGTGATGGTGCAATGGTAGCCCATGAGTGGACTGCTCTGTGTTTCCACCCTGGGCCCTTATAGGCAGGGTGATACAGAGGATTGAGGCGCATCAGGGAAGAGTGGTAATAATTGCCCCAGATTGGCCAAGAAGACCGTGGTATGCTGATCTGGTGAGATTGATGGTTGCCCCTCTGGCAACATTCAATTTGCACCAAAATATCACAAAACACAAGATAGAATTTTCGGATTTATGGATATATAAAGACAAATTCAGATTATGTACAACTTTGTATCAGAAGGCAGTGCAAAGAAATACTTTGTTGATACGAAAGTTATCACCCAGGTCCATTTCGCCGAGGTTTACCTCTGGGACAATTTTTGAGACTTCGACAGCTTTCACATCGATGCAGAATTTCATAAGCATGCAAAAGACCTGATTCAATGATTATTACATAGGGATTATCCTTATTTTCTAGTATATCAGACTTATAAAAACACAGTTCAATCACTTGGAACAGTGGTAAAATAAGCAGATTCAACACACAACAATTGAGACCCCTACTAAGTCTGCCCTATATGCCAAATTCAGCGGCAGTGACAGCAGTCTTAAAAAACATTGGCATATTTTAGCCCTCCATTCCTGTTTCTAAGTACCATTGATAATGGCTTACCAACGAGGGCGTAACATCAGTGACTTAGTGGTTCATACAGGCGATCCAGAATAGGGGTAGCACAAGAGATTGCCTGTTTTCTCTTGCAGGACAATTTCTTCTGAGAATGTTCTCCTTATATGGAAAGCTTGATCTTGGGCCATTGCATTTTCTGTAGTAGTTCTAGTTTGAAGTTTAGTCGAGGCTTCGATTTTCAGCTGCCAAACCCAATCTAACTATCATAAGGTTGGCATATTTCTGTATAGTGGCCTGCTCTTCAAAACACCAGATGCCTCTCTCAGGCAAAATATATTACTACTGGCATATTCTTGTATGAGGAACCAAGGAGAGCAGCGAGTACTTGCACTCTAAAACAGGAGACCAAACAAGCAGGTACAAAAAGGAGACTGGCGATAATCCAATTCAGGTAAACCCCTTTATTAGCCCCTATGCGTTTCGGCTGGAAAGCCTTCTTCAGGGTGTCTTTGGAGGGAACACACCTCGAAAAATATAACAACAATAGACATCAAACATAAACATAATAATAAATCACTTAAAAATCAATTAATTATAAAAACATGTAAATGACAGTAATTTAAATAAGAATAATAAAACTAATAAAACATGATAAATGCTCTTGAACATGTAAAAGTATAAAAGATGTAGATCAATTTTATAACATAAATATAATAATGATAAGAATATAAAAAGCATAAATAGAATATCAAAAACAAAACTAGATTACATAATCAAGTGAATCAGACAACCATATCTAAAAACCATAAAGTAATTAGAGGAGAGAATGAGGAGGACACAACAGAAATAATAAATAAATAATTATACTATAGGAAAAAACACAAAGGCATGAGATAAAATTAACTCTTATAATAGAGCTACCATAAGCTGTAAGAGAGGACCATTGAAAACATTTTTTAGAAGTCTTTTAAAATTTATATGATGTGGGGAACTGCATACCTAAAAAGATCAACATTATTGTACCGTTCATCACGCTTATGAACATGTGGTGTTTAAATGGGACATCTGAGCATTAATAAAAAACTGATAATGATTTTGTGATAAAAAACCCATAGCAGTTAAATTTTACTAAATCAAATCAAATATTGTAACATATGTCTGGTATTGTAAAAGCTAATGTATCATATCTCTCATGTTATAAATTAGGGAAGATGTCAAAAATGAAAGAGTTCAAACAAACTCGTCCAAAACAAAAAATCTCACGGAAAATATTGTAAAATTAGGTTAGATAAACAAACTAAGAAAACCATCAGATCAAAATAGTGAATACAACAATCAAAAATTGCACCAATATTGGATTATTTAGTATTGCCAAGAAGGGGATGCTGAGACAAACTATACAGATGTGGATAAATAAAAACAAAGAAACTTTATTATGTTACGCGATCTTCTATGTTTATAAAAGATCATTCTACAAGCAAATGCTTAAAGCTACAAGTGAATGCTTGTTTTAAGATGGTAAAAATGTTTTTGACGCGATTGCAGAGTTCAGGAGAAACAATCTGCTTTTTACAACGGTACTTGAAAACGTGACAAGCTATTCCAAACAATTGTGATAAGATATTATAAGTTCAAAGGAAATACATATTCCAATGTAAAAAAATATAGCACTGAAGAACCAAAGTTTAAATGAAAGCCCTCTTAATGCATAAAATGCGAAGTAAACACATTCAAAGAGATCATCAAATTGAGGTAATAAATGCAACAATTTTAAAAAGTTATATTGTGTCGCCAAAAAAAGAACCAAAGCTGACTATATAGATAAAGTATAATAATCAAAAACCAGAAGGACTTTACCGTTTAATGCAGGCTTCAATATTTGCTGCTCTGAGAAGAAATGCTCTGCTGGCGACTGTTTGAAGATATAGGCGTTTTCCCGCCCTGCTGAGGTGAAAGGTCATCAATGTGCAATTGCCAAGCACAAAGAAAACAACCTGCTTTTGAACAGCCCAACTACAAGTGAATACTTGTTTAAAGGAGATAAAACAAATTTTCGATTGCAGAGTGCAAAAAACCGACTGCTTTTTCCACCGGCACTTAAAAACATGATAAGCTTTACTAAGACTGTATGAACAATTGTAATAAAATATTGTAAAATCAAAGGAATTGCATATACCAATGTGAAAATTATAACACTGGGGGAAAAGGGGGGGGAGAGGAAAAGGAAGGGGCGGGAGGAGGGGGAAGGGGGAAAAAGGGAGGGGGAGAGAAAGGAGGGAGAGGGGGGAAGGAGAGAGAGGGGAAAAAAAAGGGGGGAGGGGGGTCGACGACACATAGTCATGTCAGGTCTAAGGTCTATGCTCTCCAGTGGGCTCAGTTATTGTCTTGCTGGGATAGAGTGGAGGAGTGGCCTAGTGGTTGGGGCAAGGTACTTCAGGCCGGAAGGTCAGTGGTTCAAATCCCACTAGAGGACAGCAACCTTGGCCCGGAAGGACTGGGGTTTCTAGTCCCACAGGTGCTCCTTGTGGTCTTGGGCAAGCCACTTAACCCTCCATAGCCTATGTCAGTGATGGCTAACCTTTTTGAGCCCGAGTGCCCAAACTGCCGCACAAAACCAAAGAATTTCCTCAAAGTGCCAGCACGTCAATTAAAGCTCCATTTGCATAAGGTGCTTCATTTGCATAAATATTTGCATAATGTTACCATACACTAACTTTTAGTAAACATGCCTCTTAATGAGTATATGGATAAAGAAAGACTAAAAGGTTTCTACATTACTATAATCCAGTACCAACCGCCAGGCACATTAGGAACTACTACAAACGCTGCCCATTTAGAACCCATAGCAAACCCGCCGTATCCTAACAGCACTACCAGGACTCACAAAGCACCATACTCTACCTATCAAAAGGCAACACTGCAAATATTAAACCAATACATCTCAGAGAACAACAATACATGACCTACTGGGGAAAGAACAAGTGGCAATGTCAAATAGGAATTATATAAACAGAATACCTCAGCTCAGTTACACATGCAGAACAGACCATTACCAAACAAGGAATCACAATTTAGAAACAGGAAGACAATAATTAAACTGGGAACCCCAAAAGCCAAACTTGGAATATACAACAACACTGTAGAAATAAAACTATATATTAATTTCCTCTTGTACTAAACAAAGCGCAAAAATTAATGATGCACATTTCCCAGAGCTGACATATTCCAATTAATAAATTCAAAATAAAGAGATATTTTTCTACCTTTTGTGCATTTTTTTTCAGTTGCAATTGTTCCAGCCACTTTCTTCTGGTTTCTTCGTGTCTTCTGCTAACTCTCCATCTGCTGTCCATTTGTCCTTTCTTCTGTCTTCTTGGTTTTTTTTTCCATTCTCTCTCTACATCTGCTTTAACATACTAATCTTTCTCCTTTTGCTCTTTCCTCATTCCTATTTCATCTACTCAAAATTTACCCCTCCATCCTCAATCCCCACTTACTCTCCCAATACCCGGCCAATTGTAGATTTTTTATCCCTCCCACACAAAATATTTTTCCCCTCTCCATTTTACTCTCCCAGCCCCATCCCATTCTAATCCTCCCCCAACACCAGCTCCCTTCTAGTTCCAGCCTCACCCAGCATCCATTCCCTTCTAGTCCCTGCATCAGCCCATTTCCAGTCCTAGCAGCCCCCCAACCCATTTCCAGTCCTAGCAACCCCCCAACCCAATACCAGTCCTATCCCCCCCTCATCAACCCACTTCCAGTCCTAACCCCCATCACCCCATTTTCAGTTTAAGCCCCCCCTATAACCCATTACCAGTCCTAACCCCCCATCAGCCCACTTCCAGTCCTAACCCCCCATCAGCCCACTTCCAGTCAGCCCCCCATAGCCCCTTGCCAGTCCTAACCCCCCCCATCAGCCCACAGTCCATTACCAGTCCTAACCCCATCAGCCCACCTCAAGTCCTAACCCCTCCCCATCAGCCCATTTCTTGTCCCAGCCCCCCATAGCCCATTATCAGTCCTAAACCCCCCCATAGCCCATTACCAGTCCTAACCCCATCAGACCACCTCCAGTGTTAACCCCCCATCAGCCCATTTCCAGTCCTAACCCCACCCAACAGCCCACCTCAAGTCCTAACCCCTCCCCATCAGCAGTCCTAACCCCCCCAGCCCATTTCCTGTCCTAACCCCCCCCCTCTCTAGCCCATTAGCAGTCCTAACCCCCCCCCCATAGTCCATTACCAGTCCTAACCCCCCATCACCCCATTTCCAGACAGCCCCCATCAGCACTCAGCCCATTAGCAGTCCTACCCCCCCAGACCATTAGAAGTCCTAACCCCCCCTAGCCCATTAGCAGTCCTAACCCCCCAGCCCATTAGCAGTCCTAACCCCCCCCCCTAGCCCATTAGCAGTCCTAACCCACCCCCCATGGCAAATTTTTAAAAAAAAAAAAAGCAGCTGGCTCTGGCTTCTGCCGCGGGAGCGGCAGCATGCAATGTCCCGCGGGGCCCCCTCCGCCCGCTAAGCCCCTCTGCAAGGGCTTTCAGATTCGCGAGGGAGAGCGTCTCCCTCGCGTCTCTGTTAAGCCCGCAGGGGCTAATGGGAAATTTCCCATCAGCCCCTTTAGAGGGACTGATGGGAAATTTCCCATTAGCCCCTGCGGGCTTAACAGAGACGCGAGGGAGACGCTGTCTCCCTCGCGAATCTGAAAGCCCTTGCAGAGGGGCTTAGCGGGCGGAGGGGGCCCCGCGGGACACTGCATGCTGCCGCGTCCGCGGCAGCAGCCAGAGCCCGCTTTTTCTTTTTCTGCGGACCTTCACGCGTGCCAGCTGCAAGGCCTTCGCGTGCCACAGCTGGCACGCGTGCCATAGGTTCGCCATCGCTGGCCTATGTGGTCTTGGGCAAGCCACTTAACCCTCCATAGCCCATAGCCCTGTAAAATAGTTATCTCCAAGTTATAATGCCCTGTTCAATGTAATTTCAGTTTGTTCAATGTAAACCGCCTTGATATCATGAAAGGCAGTATACAAGAAATGTTAAATAAATAAAATAATGCTGGGCCTTTACACATCCTGCATTTTCTTTAGCAGTGAGGGGCTTCACAGTCAATCTGCCTTAACCTTCTACAAGACAGTTGGCTGCTCTGTCGGTGGGAGCATTGACTGCAGTAGCCAGTCCGATGTTGCAGCTGGCAAACTGCTCTTGACCAAATCACTGGTTCGCAATCTGCCTGGCTGTGAGAAGGAAATCCAGGCAGGGTTAAGGTTGTTGTAATGGCATCATATTCCCAACCTTCCTTAACTTGGTAGATATGTAGAGCTTTTCAGGTGCTGCTTCAGGCCAGTTTGGCTTTGGAAATCCACTTTAGTAGAGGCGCTTAGGATCTCCTTTTGTGTTGTGTCTTGTCAGGTGTTGCTCTGGGTAAGTGGAACTGTTTGTAGGCTGAAAGCCTTGCTTCTAGTTTACTGCTTCTGTTCTACAGTCTAGAGTACATTTGTCTTTGGTCATCTTCCTTTAGGAACATAGGATCATAAGAGTTGCCATACTGAGTCAGGCCAAAGTCCATCGAGCCCAATATCCTGTTTCCAGCAGCAGTCACTCCAGGGCACAGGTACCTCTGAGTTTCCCAAAAAGGTACACAGATCCCACGTTGCCTAACCTGGGGTAAGTAGTGGATTCCCTGGTCCCCTTTAATAATAGTTTGTTAGCCTTTCCACCTGCAATGGAATGCTATTTATGCTTTCTAAGATTGCCTTTATTTTTTCTTTCATACTGGCAGTTGGTTTGCCTAATTTTTCAGCAGTTGATGGTGAAACTATGTTATAGTAACTTCCTGCAAGGGAGAGAAGAGAGGTCTTCTGGGGGGAGGGAATCGGTTTTGCTTTCCTTCAGATTTCCTGCATGCTATCTCGAGAACACAGTCTAGGTCAAGAACTTGAATGAAATTTTAAAAAAGGAAAAGAATAAATGAGTGGAGATCAGCTGGACTCTTTTTGATTTAGAATATCTATTGCATTGTGCCAGGGTGTGGCAAGTTGAGAGTCATCATTCCCCTGCGATTACTTGAGAAATCCCAAGAACTCGCACAGTATATGCAGGTAACCATTTCCTTGAGCCAGGGTTCTGTGATCCAGAGGTTTGGTTAGTTTATCAAGCTGGCCGATGGCATGGTTGGACGCCTTAGTTGTCTGTTAGGGAGGAGTTTAGCCTGGAAGGACAGCCTCCTCTCTATATAGTAGCATTTGCAGAGTCCCTGCAGTCTTCTGGTTAGCTTTTGGGTTGTTTCCTTGGAAGTGGGTGGTCGTCTTTGGCTGTCCATTAACAACCTTAACGTTGCTGCCTAGGTAGCTTCTGGTGTTTAGGGTGACAGTCTATTTGCCCATGGCTGCGGTTGTGCCAGCTCTGGTCCTTAGTAGTTTGGTTTCCCGGACTAGGGGGAAACACTTTGCCTTCCCCTTGAAGGGTTCCAGTGAGAGCAGGAGTTAGGATGGGAGTTCCACCTTGTCCAGGTCACAGTGGTTGTTTTTCGCCAAGTGCACGTATAGACGTATCATTCATGTGTTTTGTAGGGAGCCTCCTTTCTATGGTAGAGAGATGGACTTGTCATATCTTGGATCAGGTTTGCCATATTCTGGACTTGATGTAGTGCTCCAGTCGCAGGCAGCAGTGCTGTCCTGTTGAGGTGGTATTTCTCCCTTTCTAGTTGAGGGGTGATGCATGGAAGTGATCAGCTTGGGCATCCTCTTCCTCATATGAGGTTTTAGGTGTTCGCTACTGTGGTTTGGTCAGTTGAGGTAGTTTGTGAGACGTTTACGAATCCATGCTAGCAGAAGTGAAAAAGATGCAATTGGTTTCTATGGCTCGGTTGGGGCTGCCCTGGGCAGCTATGTCTAGCAAGTTCATGTTCTCAACAGTTTTCTCTGAGGCAGATGGCTTCAAGGGTCTCAAAGTGACCCAGATGCCTCGGTTTCTGGTCACTTGGGACTTGCTTAGATGACAAAGGATCTTCTTGTTAATATTTTTCTTGATGAGTCTTCCAGAGCCACTCAGCATGAAGCGATTCCCAGGCTGCTGTGGCTGATTGGCAAAAGATGGTTGGTCATTTCCAGCGATGCTGATGATTGGGTCCACTTGACTTCAGTTCTTCTTTGACAGAGTCTGGCTTGGAGTTATTTTTGGTGTCTTGGTGGCACAACTGGGCTATGTCTCACCTTTGTGCATCTGTGGAGCCTTAGCAATCTCTGGTTAGTAGGAACCATGCTTTTGGGACGCAGGTTCTGCAAAGCTAGGCTCTTTTGTTCCACTGTCAGAGTTAGGTACTGCTTTGCTATATCCCACATGTCTGGACTGGAATGGAAGGACAATGAAGAAGGTGAAATTAGACTTTACCTGCTAATTTTCTTTCCTTGCGTCCCTCCAGTCTTGCCAAGGACCCACCCTTCATATATCTGCTTCATGCCCGGCTTTGGATGAGAGTGTGTGTTTGCGCTTTATAATCATATATATATTTGTCCAATGTGTCACCACCTTTGAGGGGGGATGTGTGCTATTGTGGAGTGGCCAGGCCGTAATTGTGATGCTACAACTCTTTTGTTTGGCACATCCAGCAGGTCACGGGGTGACAAATCTGTCTTGGAACCATATTCAGGTCTTCAAAAAGAAATAAATTATATTACATTAAAAATTTGTAATTTTTTAAACCAATGATGATTTATGTCCCTTGTTCTGGACTCCTTTTGGAACTGGAGTGGGTTTTCAGTGAATATATTTGGTGGAGTTTGAAATTAAAATATGCCTAATAATCGTTTCCTTTGAAGTCTGCTTTGATATAGGAATACTGGTCAGAGGAGATTTGCACAGGACCCTTATGTGGTGACATCATCAAGCCAGTTTGTTCTCATTCTCCATCTACTGGTCGGTGTGCATAACCCACATGTCAGGACTGGACTGGAGGATCTGAAGGAAAGAATATTAGCAGGTCAGGTCTAATTTCACCTTAGCGCAGATGTACTTAACACCACCTCAATGGGTAGCATTAGATGCACACGTGTGCTGGCGTACCATGCATTTGCACTGCACCAACGGTAAGGGGATGGATGCAGACACTCTCTGAAGTTGGCATGGACATCAGCACAGATTTTGCAGCTTAAACCTATGCTACCAGCATGATCTTTAGCAAACATGACCCAATGTGCATAAAGTTGATTTGCATGTGTTAAAAAGGTCCAATGAATGTAAAAATATTTTGACATGAATATGTAAAATAAACTGGAAAAAAATAAAAAATTGGAGGAAACTACCAAGAAATCTGAAAATTAATCAAACATTTTTTGGCTTCTCTACAACTCATGAAAGTCATTACTGTTATAAAAGTACCCTCTAGTGGTTGCATGGCTATTACACTGTTCAATATCATATTGTGTAGGTGTAAAAGAACACTCACCATCCTACAAAATCAGTGCTCTTTCATGTTCGACCAATGTTCCTGCCAAGCTGCATTGGAGTCTTCCAGCGTGCTTCTGTCAATAGGAAGAGGTGCTGTAATATTCTGCTTTTAGTAGCAAGGAGCAGCAGTAACCTTGTGTAAGTCCCACTTAGCATTTGATATTGCATTTCTGTTGTATTAACATCTTGTGCAACCTGTCTTCAAATATCTTCAAATCTTCAACTGCAACCTCTTCCTCCACCTGTTTACCACATCTTTGCCATCCCCTTTAGGTGCGTATCATTAAATCGATCTCTGCCTATGATATACCACCCTGCTAACATATTGAAGGGTGATTTTGTTTTTGTAAATGTCTTGTCCAAATTGGTGATTATTATTTACGCCCTATCATCACATCTCTCTAATGACTCATAGTGATACCTGATCTGCAAATATCCTATGCAATTTACATTGGCTCCCGATACAAAGCTGTATCCAGTACAAAATTATCATAACCACCTTCAAACTAACTAACGACATTTCCCCATCCTATCTATCCTCTCTCATCTCCGGTGAAAAGACCACCCATACCCAACGGGACTGCAGTAAAAACAAACTTACACCAGCTGCAGACTACAGAAAAGCTAAAAACATCATAAACCGGGCATTTTCCCACTGCGCACTCACCCTCTGGAACAAGCTCCTGGATAGCTTAAGAGCTATAAAAGACCTCTCCTCCTTCCGGAAAAAACTCAAAACATATCTATTCTCACAGCACTTTGGCTCTATAACATAACTACTGAACATAACCTAAGTGTCCAACACAAGCAATCAATGATCCCCTAGTAAAACACTTCAACAACACTAATAAAAGAATTCCATGTATATAGTTAACATATTTTGTTATTATTGTTATTGTACATAGTTTATACTGTTCCATGTAAACTGAATTCATACTGTCCTATACAATTCAAATTGTTCATTGTAAACCGCAATTGATCAGTAGGAAATCGCAGTGTAAAAATGTAAAATAAATAAATAAATAGATAAAATAGTAGGTGGTGTTAGGTACCTTCCATTTATGTTTGAGCTGATCGAAAACTGGGAATTTGCCCTTATTAATTTTTAAGAAGTGGTGTAGGGTGCAGCGCCCCTTTCACTCTCACTTTTAAGAATTCTGCCTTGCCCACCCCAGGTGCAAAATTAGGATTTCCCACTAATTGTACTAACATAGAGATGACTGGTATTCCCCTCCCCACCCCCTTTTTTTCCTCTGGCTTTTCCAAGCCATTTGAAAGGGTTTTGATAGCTGACTCCCTGACCTTTCACTGTTTGCAGCTTCCTTGTGTGGATTATATTTAAAATAAGTAGGGACCACACCACGTCTCTAAAAGCCCTCTGGCGAGTAGTGAAACACTTTCATGTGTCCGCCTCACCAAGGTGGAAACATAATACCATTGAAGGTCTGGTAGCTCCAGTCCTCTCTTGTCTCCACCTAAAATCAGTTTCTGATATCCCACCCTTGGGCAGTATGAACGCTAAATAAATTTCCTAAAAATCTTTTTATACCTATGCTCATCCTTCTTTTAACCCATATGGGGATGGTCTGTAGTGGGTTCAAACGTTTAGGTAGCATTGCCATTTTCACAAGTGCTACTCTCTCAGATGGTGAGGGCCGTAAATCCTTTCACTTAGACTATCCACAGAATTTATGTGATATCTGTCCTGGATATTTTCCTTATAAATCATTGGTGGGCTTTTGTGTAGGTAAATTCCCAAATATTTCATGTAGCCTTTTGCCCAAATAACAGGAATTATTCTCAATAAGTGTTCTATGCCTTTCCTAGATAAATATATTGTCTCTTACTTCCCATAGTTGATTTTTAGACTCACAAAGCTCACAAATTGCTCCGTCAAGCTCTTCAGAGCATTAACCACAAATGGCAGCATGTCCTCCACAAATAGATTTATTTGGTATTTCTCCTCTCCTCCTCTAATTCCTTTTATTGTTGGGTCTTCCCTTATCTTAATTGCTCATGGCTCAACAGTCAAAAGAAACAATAGGGGGGGATAAGGAGCACCCTTGTCTCATCCCTCTCTGAAATTCAAAGTCCCTTGTATTTTGTTCATTTATCAAAATTTGTGTTGTCAGTCTGTGGTACAGTAGTTTAATCCAGTTGACAAAATATCCCTGTAATCCATATTTGCTCAGTAGCCATAAAGATAGATCCATGTGATCCAGCTTTAATTGCATTCACATGTTTTGTGATATTTGTAAACCGGTTAGAAGGTTTACTATAAGCAGTCTATAAATTAATAAATGAAATGAAAATCTTATCAAACGCCTTTTCGGCATCTAGACTTACCAAGATAAATTTTCCCTGATTTCTCCCCCCCCCCCCCCAACCAAGCTGCCAATACTGCTGCTATGATTTTTAGGATTTGGTTGAGTAACAAAATGGGTCTATAGGAGCCCAGCTGCTCTTTACCCTTTTCAGGTTTTGGTATTGCTACCGTATATGCCTTGTTTTGCAGACTTCAGTGCACTTTCTTCTGGGAGACAGCTTCATAAATCTTTTGTAAGAGAGGAGCCTCCAAATCATCATGATGCACTTTCATTGCCCACATTCCACCCATAATCTGCCCAGTCCCCACCCAATTGCATGTTACACAGTTAGCATGGAATTTTTAGTATAGGGCCCCCTGCTAACTTTTAATCCTCAATCCACGCTGAACCCGCTGCAACTAGCCATGAATGCCGCAGCAAGAGTTCTCCATGGAGCATCCAGGAAAGACCACGTTACACCCATCCTGATGCACCTACACTGGCTCCCAATACGCGGCAGACTCACATACAAAATCCTACTGCTGACATTCAAGGCTATCAACGGGCTCTCATCCACATCACTAGCAGAGCTGATCCAGGCCACGCCCCCCAATAGATCCAGAACATCTACAGCAGTTAATTCTTTGATTGTCCCGAAATCAATAACCCTATGTGCATGCTCAATGGTAAACAGAGCCTTCAAATTCTGCGCGCCAAGATGCTGGAATGCCTTACCTCCCAGCATACGAGCAATCCCTGACCTAACACAGTTTAGAAAGGCATTGAAGCACCATCTCTTCCTCCTATACTACCCCCAGACAGCACCTTAATACCCTCATCCACAACTTAGACGACACTTTTCAGTAAGCCCTACTACATAGCCAAACACGACTACGATTAGAGATGTGATGCCTATTTTGCCATACAGATGTACGTAGTTAATACCTTGTTACACCCTGTTATCCAAGTTCAATTTACCTTGTTCAATGTAAACACGAATCAGCTATTGAGATGTGTAAGTTGTTATATGGAAACCGCAATGATGCTGAATAGCACGGTATAAAAGAGACCGTAAATAAATAAAAAAATAAATTAAAAAAATGATGTACTTATTGCGTGCAAAAACACCATGCTAACAACACGATTTAGTAAACATACCCCCTAGACGTATAGACGTTCTTAATTACAAAGGACTCTCTCTTGACCCCTTTTCATTTCAGGTAGGGAAGTAAATATTTGGGGATTAAGGGCGATTCATTTTCCATATAAATTCTCTATGTTCCTCCCTAGACACGGCGCTCACTGCCGAGTAATCTGACACAACAGCTGCCTTTTTCAATTTAAAAAATAAACCTTACAAAATCAAACTATAATCTGGCATAGATCTTGTGGGGGATCAGGTAAAAGTAAAATCGGTTTCTCCTTCACCAATAGTCTATCAGCTCTAGTTCCGAAAGCAAAGAATCGCCGCTGCCTAGTTTGTGACAGGTGTCCCCTTCGCTCTGCCTCGGAACGCTCATGACACACCCTGATGCTAACCGCATAGCATCGGCATGTGTAGCGGTGGCCCCCGCAGATATACAGCTAAATATCCTGTTTAGGCGTCCGAACTGAATATCCTGGATTAAGGTTTGGTGGCAAAGGGCTCCTGGTTTGTTTGTTTTTTTAGTGCAGATTGATGAATTTACTAGGAAACTCTCCCTGTCCAGTCTCACCAAAAAGATCTTAAGTGGCTAAATAGGTCCATAGTTAAGGAGATTATCAAAGCCATTGATGTCTTGAAAAAATGTATTCATTCACATTTGTTATCTGTGTAGCCACAAAAATCCTCAAAGCAGTGTACAACTGTAAAATAATACATAGAATATAATCATAGCACATATAAATATACTGTCATATAACAAACACTGAAAATATATAATATAAAGCCAACACAGACACACAATATAAAACATGCGACTACTTGACATCTGAAACGGAGCTTTTTGGACAGTAATCATAAGCTCTAAACGTGAAGCATTTTGTGTGTATGGATGACATCCTGTAGCCAGCTCCACTGGTGCTTCTTCAGTCAGCTAAGGGATTTTACTCATAACATTGGTGTATAAATCATTAAAAGAGGGAGGAGTGGCTTAGTGGTTGGGACAGGTTACCTCAGGCCGGAAGGCCAGGGGTTCAATTCCCACATGGGGACAAGCAACTTCAGGCTGGAGGGACTGGGGTCTCTAGTCCCATGGCCACTCCTTGTGGCCTTGGGCAAGTCACTTAACCCTTCATTGCCTCAGGTACACTTAGATTGTGAGCCTTTCAGGGACAAGGGAATAAAAAGTACCTGTTAGTATACATGTAAACCACACTGATTCTAAAGAGCACAGTAAAAAAATAAATAAATTGAAAGGACAACCTGTTTATTGGGGTAGGTTGCATGCCCTCCCTTGACAGTCTTTCCAACTAAATTTATATTATATTATATGTGATAGCAATCTGTTTGTTTGAGCTTCATGCTTTTTGGACTTTGACTTCCTGCTTGTTCCTGAAGAAATCCAATCCTTACATATGGGGTGATGTCAGCGCTGACAGAGCTCCCACTGAAGCCCCTCCCCAGCGTGGTCGCCTTCCCACCCAAGGGTGCCAACTTGCTTCAGTCTCCTTTTTTCCCCAAAGCCCTCTGGACGACTGTCCAGTTTCTCTCGGAAAAAGTGTGATTTTTTTTTTTTGGTTACATTTCTGTCTGGATTGCGTACCAGTTCCTTTCCGCTTCCGAGCCAGCTTACCTCTGAGTCGCTCCTTAGGTTTGTTTCATGCTTTTCCCTTTTTTATCTCGAGGTGTCCCTCAACCGGCGTTCATGCCCTTTTTCAGTCAAAGGCCTTGGACCCCTGCCGGGTGGCAGAGACCCCTTTTTTCTGATGGCCTCCAGCAGCTTCAAGAAGTGTGATTGGCGCAGCAAAATGATGTCCCTCACCAATCCGCATGACTGCTGCCTCCGGTGCCTCAGCCCAGAACACAACAACTTGGACTGGAAACTTTGCAGAACTATGATCTCAAAGGCCCTAAAGAGCCATCACCAGCAGTAGGAGAAATTCTTCCAAATGTCTGACTCTGTGCTGGAGTCTCCGGTGACACTATGTTCCAGGGCCCCCTCCTGTACCTTGGTGCTCTGCGAAGCCCGAGCCTTCTCAGAGTCCCATGGCCACGGTTCCTCTGAGAGGAAATCCCTGGACTTGGAACTGAAGAAGTTGAAACCTTCGAAGACCGCTTTGGAGAATGGGTCCGGGAAGAAGGGCAAATCCCACTCCAGGCCCCACAGTCCCCATTGTGAGTCTGAGGAATCGGAGCAGGAGCTCCCTCACAAGCTGCCCTGCAAGGAGTCATCGGCACCTGCCAACCAGCCTCGGACACCCGAGGCCATCCTCACCAAGGACTCCCCCTCGACAGTACCAAAACTGGGCCCAAAATCCTCAGTGCCCACGTTGAACACTGCAGAGCCAACTGGCATAGAGGCCAGGATGGTGGCCTTAGAGAGCAGTATCTCTGCCCTCATGGCCATGTAGTAGGCACTTATGTCCGGTTTGTCCGGTTCATGCGCCCCGACGATGGGACCCCCGACATCGAGGGCTTCCCTGGACGTTGATCCGATCCTAGAGTGCCACCTGCCTTGAGCAACCCATCAGGTCTGGACGAGGTCCTGGTCCCGTTCCTCGGGACACAGATCCTCTCCTGCAAGTGCACGTGGCTCAGACCGCAAATCCTCTGGAGGACGCGGACCATCCAGCATGGACCTCGACCGTGGTGATATCAGAGCCTCCTACTCATACTTGGACTTCGAGTCCAAATGGGAGACAGAGGATGAGGAGTCCCCAGACACTCAACGACACAGAGACGTGCCTTCGGACCCGTTCCCTCCGGTGTCCCGATGCTGTTCCCTGCCCAAGGATGTCACCTTTCTCAATTTTGTGAGGGATATGGCTAAGGCACTCACCATTGAGACCAAGGCAGAGGAAGACCCACACATGGAGGAACTGGAGATACTCTACTACAAGGCCCCACCTAAGGAAACCCGTACAGTATTGGTTCCTCTGTTCCTCAAGCTCCTCCTCCTCCGGATGTGGGAAATACCGGCGTCTGTGCCCATTGTCAGCAGGCGACTCGACTCCATGTACTGAGTTCACTGAAACTTTGGGTTCCAGAAGACCCAACTCCCCCACAACTCAATGGTCATTGAGTTGGCCAGGATCAGGCTCAAGAGCCAAAAGATCATTCCTTGGTGCCACTCGACAGGGAAGCCCAGACTCTTGACGATCTCAGCTGGAAGGCCTTTCAGGGCTCGATGCTGACTTGCCGGATCCAGTCCTAGCAGCAGTATATAGACATGCACCTCAAGGAGATGTCGAGGGAGCTCAGTGAATTCTCAGCAGGCCTTGACAGGGAACCCCTGCAGAGATTTAAGTCTGGCCTTGGCAATCAAAGAGTGCTCAAAGTTCTTGTCTTGAGCAGCCTACGATGTCTTTGAGTCATTGGCCAGGGTGGCCGCCATGGGCATCAGGGCACAATGCCAAGCATGGCTGCAGTCACCTCACCTAGAACAATGGGTTCAGGACAAACTTATTGTTGTCCCCTGCATCGGAGAGAATCTCTTCGGGAAACCCATGGCAGACAAAGCTGCAGCTATAGAGACAGAGTTCCTAACAAGAACCAGACTCTTGAAGAAGACCTCAGTGCAGCCCCATAAGAAGGTCCCAGGGAAGAAGCCCTTCTTACCGAGGAAGAAGGGGGGGGGTCGGGGGTTGGCAGTACCTCACAATTTCAGGCCTTCTCAGCCCCTCAGCAAGGCCAACAGCACAAAGGACAGTGGGATGGCCCTTGTAAGCAAAAGACACCTAAGTCCCAGGTGCTGGCCCCAGCCCAGCCTAGGGAGCTTTTGACTTCCTGGACATGACCTCCTCTCCCCCAGGAGGTCCTCTGCAGCCCATAGTGGGGTGTCTGGCCCTGTTTTACCACAGGTGGTGTGCCATCACCACCAATACCTAGTTGCTACAAGTGGTCAGGGAGGACTACCTCCAACACCTACAGTGGTTGCTGCCCTCATACTTCCCAAGAGAATCCATAAAACCTCTCCTTCACCAGACCTTGCACCCCACTGAGCTTGCAGGCCTACTCCAGGACAGAGCTGTGGAGCCAGTACCGAAATATCTCTGGGGCATCGGCTTCTACTCCATGTATTTCCTCGCCCCAAGGAGGACAGGGGGCCTCAGGCTCATCCTGGATCTGTGGGAGCTGAACAGGTTTCTGCTAACGGAGAAGTTCAAGATGCTCTCCCTTGGAACACTGCTGCCATTCCTCCAGCAGGGAGATTGGCTATGCTCCTTAGACCTAAAGGATGCCTACACACATCCTGATTCATCTTGGCCACAGAAAATACCTTTGGTTCGTGGTGGGGGGAGAACACTACCAATACAGGGCACTTCTCTTCGGGCTGGCCTCTCCACAAAGGGTCTTCAGAAAGTGCCTAACGGTGGTCACAGCTCACCTCCACCTCCAGGAGGCCTTCGCTTTCCCTACCTGGACGACTGCCTCATAAAGGGAGGTTCAGCTGCAGAGTCACAACATGCCACAAGGCGCATCATCAACGCCCTGCAGCGCCTCGTGTTCATCAACTATCCCAAGTCCCACCTCTCTCTGGCCCAATGCTTAAAATTCATAGGGGCTCAGCTAGACACCTTCCAGGCCAAGGCCTTCCTCCCTCAGGAAAATTCAAAATGTCTCAGGGAGCTAGCCGCAGAGTACAGTGCCACCTGGCTGCTTCTCTGCTTGCTGGCCACATGGCCTCCACGGTCCATGTGACCCATACACGTGACTACACATGAGAGCAGCTCAGTGGTGCCTCCACTCCCAGTGGACACGAGCCACGGGCAAGCTCCGGGACAGAGTGAGAGTGACCCATCAGCTGGCGGACTCCCTAGGTTGGTGGCAGATTCCCCGCCACCTTCAGGCAAGGATGCTCCTTGCTAGGCTGGGGAACGTTCTGCGGGGACCTTCAGACTCAAGGCAGCTGGTCCCAGTCAGAATCCCAGACACAAATCAACCTTCTGGAGCTCCGGGCGATATTTCTGGCCCTCCAAGCCTTCTGCCACTGGCTACAGCACCAGTCGGTGCTGATCCAGACTGACAACCAGGTCGCAATGTACTACGTGAACAAACAAGGGGGCACGGGGTCATATTCCTTCTGCCAGGAGGTGGCAGCTCTCTGCTTCTATGCAACTCGCAGCAGGATGTTCCTAAGAGCATTCTATCTCCTGGGCCAGGACAATGCCCTGGCGGACAAGCTGAGCAGAGTTCTCCAACTGCACGAGTGGCAACTGGACCTCAGAGCAGTCTTCCAGCTGTTTCAACTCTGGGGTGTCCCCCTAGTGGACCTGTTCTCCAGCCCAGACAACACACAGTTACATCAGTTCTGCTCCAACCAGCTGCACCTGTCCAAGGTGGCAGCAGATGCTTTCCTCATCCCATGGACGGAAGGCCTCCTTAACACCTTCCCACCAACACCACCACCAAGACCCTCTTCAAGGTCCAGTGAGACAGGGCGTCACTAATTCTGATAGCCCCCCAGTGGCCAAGCAACCCTGATCCCCGCTGCTCCTCTCCCTGGCATGACATCGCCGATTCCTCTGGGCCGAGCCCCTGGATTGCTCGCACAGGAGCAGGGCTTTCTCCTGCACCACAACCTGTGGTCACTCACAGTTTGGCTGCTGAAAGGGTAGCTCTAGCCTCCTTCAACCTCCCACAGGACATGGTAGAGGTTCTTCTGGCCTCTCTCAAGGCATCCACAAGGAGGGCGTATGCCTTTAAGTGGCATCGGTTCTTGGTGTGATGCACCGAAAGATGGGTGAACCCATTCTCCTGCTCGGTACAGGTGGTTCTCCAGTACCTACTGTCACCAGCACCCCTTTTTGGCCCTGTTAGGCGCCCGCCTAGGGCCGTGAGGTGTGGGTTGCCTTATTAAAGAAATAGTCAGTAGCCGTGTAATTAAGGCAAAAGAAATAATTCGGGTTTTATTCCCCGTCCCACATAGGATTCTTTATGAACAGCACAAAGGAACACAAAAGAAAACTGTTTCTTCACAGTATAGAAAATAAACTCTTCGCCCGCACAGTGTATCACAGAACTCTTGCTTGCCTGGCTATCATAGGGATGTAATTTCATCAGACAGACAAAGTGTGCAATCCATGGAATCCAGTTCTATATCACACTCCTGGTTTTCCCATTGCATCTGCTCATGGTCTGTATTTGGAGGCACATAACAATCTTTACCACTGAAATCCTCACAGCTCTTCCCTTGAATGACACTAGTTATTCTATTTGGTAAGTGCTCTACATCAAAAGGGTTCAAGAGTCCTGTGCTAGGAACTATATCGCTCAGGTTCCTTCCCCAATAGGGATCTTCCTCCCAATTACTGAGCTTTGCTCTGCTGGCAATGCCTGGCTTTTTCCCTCTAGCTACAACAGGGTACTTAGCTTTTGTCCCTGGGTAATGAGCTTCTCTCTCTTGGCTTTGGCTGGCTCCTCTCCAAGGCTTCCACGTCTCTGTAGCCCGGTCCAAGCTAAAATCACTTTCTGAAGAGAGTCTGTGTCTGCTGCCTCTTGCTACCGGGACACTTCCTTTACTTCCTGGTTCTAGCAAGGTCTGCTGGTTGAGAGGACTTCTTTCCTCTTGGTTACTCACTCTCCAGTGACCGAGGCCCCCTCTGGCTTGGGAGACTCCTCTGCAGCTACAGCCTGCTCCACCCTTTGGCTTCTGCTCTTGCCTTTGCTGCCTTGGCTCCAGCCCCTCCCTTTGCTCCCCTACTAGACTTTCCCTGTAGTTTTTATGGTCCTGTTCTCTGCACGTTGTACGTGTCCTTCCACTCAGGTGAGCTTGATTAGCCTTTTGGCTTTCTGCTGCGTCACCTTTGGTGAATGGAAAGTTTTCTCCACTATACTTGGGCTTTTTGAAAGCTGAATATGTTTGCTGCCTATGTGTCTTTTCCTATTACCATAGGCTCTGAGCTAGCCATTTCCTCATATAACATAGGCTCTGTACTAGTCACCTCATCACACTACTCCACTGGTCTCAGGTGGGACTAAAGTCCAACTCAGCAAGAGTGCACGAGTTCTATTGCAGTGCACCACCATTCCATCAAGGGCAAACCCTTCTCGGCTCAGCCCCTCGTGTCCTGGTTCCTGGGATCTCAACGTGGTGCTCTCGCCTTGGCTACTTGTCACCTTAGGTACCTTTCTTGGAAAGTTGTCTTCCTCGTGGCAGTCACGTCAGGCTCTGATGGCAGAGCCCCCCTAGAAGAGCAGGGTGGTGCTTTGCACACACCCCAAGTTTCTGCCGAAGGTGGTGTCTTTATTCCACCTCAGTCAGGAGGTGGTGCTTCCCACCTTATTTCCCAGATCTCTTGCAGGCACAGCAGAGACTGTTCTCCTTTCTTTGGATTGTCCTTCTATTTACAATGGATCCAGGGCCACCGTAAAGCACCTCAGCTTTTTGTTTCCTATTACCCCAGCCGACTGGGGCTCCCAGTGACTAAATGAACTCTGTTCACTTGGATGGCGGATTGAATCGCCCTCACTATAAACAGGCAGGGATCTCACTAGACCAGCGAGTCATGGCTCACTGCATCAGAGCCATAGCTACTTCTGTGGCAAATCTGTATTCCGTCCCTGTGATGGAAATCTGCCAGGCCGCCACCTGGTCTTCGGTTTATATCTTTGTAGCTCACTACTATCTGGAGAGGGAGTCCCAATGGACAGTGCCTTTGGCCAGGCTGTACTCCTTAATCTCTTTGGGGTGTAGGCAGCTTTTGCCCTCCAACCCTTCTGTGTTCAGGCTACCAGAGTGCTGATTCCCCATGGGACACTTGGGTTTTGCGAGAGTCTCTCAGTAGGAACTCAACTGCTGCTGTTCACGGCTCACCTTTTGCAGTTCACCGTAGCGTTTTAACAGGTTCTCTGTAGCCTGTGGCTGGGGAGACCCATATGTGAGGACTGACTTCCTGCTTGTTCCCAGAGAAAGCGTAATTACTCACCTGTAACAGGTGTTCTCCAAGGATAGCAGGAATCAGTCCTCACAACCCTCCCTCCTCCCCTTGAGGGTGCTTCTGTACCGTATTTTAATTTTGCCGTTTTAGCTATATCATTAGACTGAGGCAAGATGGCACCCTTGGGCAGGAAGGGATAAGGCCCTTACACGGGTAACTAAGGAAGTTACCCATGTAAGGGCTTTTGAATATCAGGCCCTATGTTCTTATGTTCTTACTGCACCAAGACCCCTCCTTCACACCCTTGACAATCTACTGAAAGGCCAATACAGAAAAGTGTGCTAGGCAGATAGTAGTGCAATGTGTATTTAAATCTGTTTAAATGGATGGGAATTAAGCAATTAGCTATGCAGCACAGATGCAGAGACGTGCACAGAAGACCTAAAGACTGACCTCAACGCCGGGATTTTAACATGAGTTCTGAGGAGACATAAAGGGTTAGCTCAAAGGGCTGTGGTCAGTGCTGCTGAGGGATTGATGCCTGTTTCTTTTCTAATTTGAACATTCAGCACCCACAACCTTTTCCCAGCTTTGTGAAGGGAGCAGTAAAGAAAAAAACAGCAGATGAGGTGTACTGGAATAATGTTGTGCACATGTGCTATCTGGTGCATAAACAGCAATATTACATGCAGACGTTCTGTGCAAAAGAATATCGCTCTTCGTGAACACTGATAGTATTCCGAGCAGAACTTCGGCACAGAATAATATTGCTGTATTGCATTCTAACACATGCGCACAAAAAGGGCTCAACAAATCCCAGGTGTCAGGTTGCCATTTGCAGAAATTTGCATCTGGTGCTTGGGATTTCTTGTCCCCCTGGATGGCTGCGACCCCTTATGTCTGCCTTAGGGGATCCCATCTCCCATAGACAGAACAGAACAGAAGGCCGCAATCACGGCAAAGACCCCTTCGGTCTGCCCGAAAAGTTCAGATCCTCATGGACAGAAAAGAAGGGGAAGGTCACTATCGCACCCTAAATGCACGCTCTCTACCAACAGGGCCCATCTCCCGTGGACAGAAGAAAAGAGCGCAACTGAAATTGTGACAATGATGTTTCTGTCTTCCAGTGAGAAATTGGGTCCCCGCAGGCAGAAGAGAAGGAGGATCATGGCCTGCTACTACAAAATGATTATGGGGGCGAAGAAGTGAGAAACAGAAGGCAGGGAAAATTTTAAGGTGCAGGAGGCTTATTAAAAAAGGAGGATGAGAGATTTAGGGCAGGGGATGGGAGTGCTAGGTATGGTTGGTGAAGGGGGAGAGGCTGGAAGGGTAACAGACTAGAAGAGCTAGCAGGAGAGGAGAAGAGTGCAAAGTGTTGCTGAAAGGTGCTTTTCCCTCCCTCCATAAAACACACACACACACACAGGCACCCCACCTCTGGATGACTGACACACACCCCAACTCCGCACTACATACACATGCACACACAGTCACCACTCGTACACACATTCACATTCAGACATGGGCACCACATACACAGAGGCTCCCCAGTTCTGCAGCACATACACACATATGCACTGCACCCCTACCACAGAAAGACACCCACCGCCACATCCCACACGCAGAGAGACGCACCACACGCACATATAGCCTCTTAATATCTGAAGCTCTAACTTATCTGTATTTCTTTCTACAGATGCTGTATAGCATAGGTGTCAAACTCTGGCCCGCGGGCCAAATTTGGCCCGTAGTGTAATTATATTTGGCCCGCGAGGCTATTCCAAATGACTACTAGAGCTAGCCCGCCGGTATTATACAGCGCATTCATTCATCGCTAATACTACAAATCCCATAATGCCTTGCTGTTTTGGCACGTCAATCAGGACAGGTCCCAGAAACACCCTCTCCTGTGTGACAGAAGTCATAGCGATCTCAAGCTACAACTGTCACTGTGGAACCCCTTCCCAAAAATGGCAAAAAGAAAGGCAGACAACAGGAACTTTCTGGACAGGTGGGAGACAGAATATTTGTTTACATATGTAAAAGACAGACCTGTTTGTCTGATTTGTGGAGTCAACGTGGCTATAACTAAGGAGTATAACATTCGACGACACTATGAAACAAAACACCATGACAAGTACAAGGACCTGGACATGACTCAAAGGAGCCAGAAAGTGGAGGAGATGAAAAGAAGTTTGGTTTCACAACAGAATATGTTCAAAAAAGCCACATCACAAAGTGAGGCTGCTGTAAAGGCTAGTTATATTGTGGCAGCAGAGATCGCAAAATCAGCCTGGCCCTTTAATGAGGGAGAGTTTGTGAAAAAGTGCATGTTGAAAGTTTGTGACATCGTGTGCCCAGAGAAAAAGCAAGCCTCTTCAAACGTGAGCCTGAGCAGAAACACAGTAGCTGATCGCACATGTGATCTTGCCACCAATCTGTATGACCAGCTTTTGGAAAAGGGAAAAGATTTCGTTGCATTCTCCCTTGCTGTGGATGAGAGCAGCGACGCATCTGATACTGCTCAGCTGTCAGTCTTCATCCGTGGAGTGGACTCAAATATGTGTGTTACGGAGGAGCTATTGGGATTCAAATCAATGCATGGCACAACCACAGGAAAGGAAATTTTTGAGGAGGTTTCCAAATGCGTAACTGAAATAAAGCTGCCGTGGGATAAACTCGTGGGATTAACGACAGATGGTGCGCCAGCGATGTGCGGTAAAACAAGTGGACTGGTGGGCAGGGTCCGGGAGAAGATGCAGGAAGAGAACTGTGCAGGTGAACTAACTGTTTATCACTGCATCATACATCAGGAATCATTGTGTGGCAAAGCCCTAAAGATGGAACATGTTATGACCACAGTAACACAAGTAGTTAACTTTATAAGAGCCAAAGGTCTGAATCACCGCCAGTTTAAGTCTTTTCTGGAGGAGTGTGGTTCGGAATACGCAGACGTGCCGTATCACACAGAGGTGAGATGGTTAAGCCGAGGAAAAGTACTGAATAGATGTTTTGAGCTGCATGAGGAAATATGTCAGTTTCTGGAAAGCAAAGGGAAGGACACAGCAGAGCTTCGGGAGAAAAAGTTTCTGTGTGAGCTGGCCTTTCTGTGTGACATCTCGAGCCATCTCGATGCGCTGAACCTGCAGCTTCAGGGGCGGGGGCGCATCATCACAGACATGTACGCTGCAGTGAGGGCTTTTAAAACTAAACTGTGCCTGTGGGAGAATCAGATGCTGCAAGGAAACCTTGGCCATTTTCCCTGCTGCCAAACCATGAAAACGCAGTTCTTTACCAACTTGTTCCCATGCGCACAGTTTGCTGAAAAACTCAGTGTACTCGGCGCTGAGTTTAGCCGGCGATTTGCCGACTTTGATGTCCAGAAATGTAGGTTTGAACTGCTCAGTAATCCCTTTGCAGTTAATGTGGAAAACGCACCAACCAACCTCCAAATGGAGCTAATTGAACTCCAGTGTAATGACACGCTGAAGTCAAAGTATGATGCTGTGGGCGCCGCCCAGTTTCCACAGTTCATCCCTGACACAATGCCTCAGCTCCGCACCCAAGCTGCTCAGATGCTCTCCATGTTCAGCAGCACTTATCTATGTGAGCAACTTTTCTCCTCGATGAAGATGACCAAAACATCTCACAGGAGACGTCTGACTGATGAACACCTTCGCTCGATACTGAGGATTTCCTCAGCTCAAAGCCTGAGCCCAGACATTGATGAACTATCATCCAAGAAGAGATGCCAGGTATCTGGCTTGGGCACATCAGATTAGATCAGTGTGCAGCAAACGGAGCAATAATTAACGTTTTCTTTATGCACTTTTTCTTGCTACTCCAAGACATGGGCTTGAATGGTTGATTAATTTTATTATTGTTATTTTATTTTAAAAAATTATTATTTATTATTATTTAAATCTTATTTAATAAATGAATGTCATTGATGTTTTTTTTTATTTGAAATTGGTTTTTGCATATCTGAACTATTAAGTTATAAATTGTATAGTAATAAGTGTTGCTTCATATTCAATGTTAAAGCAAATCTTGTTTGGGTCCATATTAAAAAGGTTCATTTGTTCAATGCTGGCCCGCAACTTTGTTCAAGTTTTACATTTTGGCCCACTGTGTATTTGAGTTTGACACCCCTGCTGTATAGGAACCCTGGGGCTGGTCTTGTGAGACTTGAGAACATGAGAGCAGCATGAGAGACAATGAGGGGGGGAGTGAGAAGGTCACAAGCACTGGCGCCTAAGATTTCGGCCTGGCTCCTAAAGCCACATAAAATTTATCAAGGCCTGCGCACATATGTCTTTTTTTTTTGTGCGCAAGATATAGGTACTGCTAATGCAGACCCCTGTGCACAGGTGCCTGACTTGCCCTCCTAGTTTAGCACAGATGTTTTGCACACAGCTTATGTGCATACTGTTTGATTATAGCATCGGTGAGCAAAAGCTCCGCGTTAGTTGTGTTAGGAAAACCTGCGCTGAGCTTTAGCAACCTGTGTGTGTCTGACTCACATAAGATGCTACTGCATTAGCACACGTTAGTGCCTTGAATTCAGGTTATTTCACCTCTGGCCCCATTTTAGGCACTAACGGTAACAAAGTACTGCACACTAGTAACTAGCTCTTCATATGCATCTGGTCTCATGCGGCCGCATTTCTCTTTGTCCATTAGCTTCTTGCCATCTGTTTAAAGCGGTCTGTAAAATAGAAATCATAGAAACGGGCTTCTACTTTCAGTTTTCTTCATCCATTTGTGACCCTAACGTTACTGTCGGGACCAGCAAGCACGGGACCCGTAAGAGAGGAAAGAAGCAGGGCTGCCAGCTTTAGTTTCTGACAGAAGTAAACTGGTAAAACAAGTCTTTAGCCATTACTGGTGGCAGGGAGTCCAGGCCCCCATTAGCCCAAGATGCCAAAGTTGCCAAGGTGGGAGCTGTGGAGGAAAAGGGGAGGGGGTGAAAACATGCAGCTGACAGTACAAAGGACAAAGAGTGCATCTCCTGTCACCACCTGCCCCCTACTCCCCCCCCCCCACATATCTGCACACACCCGCTCTCACCCAATGTAACACATAATTCATCCACCACCGACTCTCGTTCCTCCGCTCAAGCAGAGTACCTGCAAGACTCATCCCCATGGCTTCTGTAACTCATGCAGATTATGGAGCCATGAAGCATACTCTTTAGAGTTACCGGGCAATTCTAGACTTTTTGCATCTCTCTTTATTTTTATTCCCACCTGCTCAATAGTTTCTCATAATCTTTTCTTTCCATTTTTCCTTTGGTATTCTGATTCCTTTCTGCTGCTTGGGGGGGTGGGGGGGTTCTGCTCTTTTCTCTGCTGTTCTCTGTTTACTTTTCTGTAGTCATATGTTTTCTTTGCCATATAGTTTCCTGTAATCTTTCTTTTCTTGTTGTTTTTTAAACTTCTGCAGCTGTGTCTGTTTTTGCTGTACAGTTGCTAATCGTTTTCTCTGCATCTGCATTTGTGTTTTTCTTTGCCCTCTAATTTCTTCTGATTTTTTTTTCTCATCCTGTCAGCTTCAGTGAACATCCACTGTTCATACTACTCTCATTTGTCAAGCACTTAGCAACAAAGCATCATCATGTCTGTTGTCTGGTTTACCATTAAACACCAGCAACATATTTCTTTTGCTTATGACTTGTCCAGCTGTAGTAATGGGTTCTCCAGTCATTCGGCCTTCAGTGTTTAGCTATTTATGTAAGTTGCCTAGTCCACCCTGTGTTCTTATCTCCTCCCCACCCTCTGCCTCTCCTCAACCCCAGTTCCTTCCCTGTAACTCATCCCCTCTCCACTTCCAATCCCCTTCCTATGCTGTACTCCCTTAGCCAGGCTCCCATGGCCTCTTTTACGTCCCCATTCCCACACCCTTTCATCTCCTTCAAAGATATGTCCCCTTCCTTTGTCTTTCACCATCTTCACAGCCCTCTGCTTCTTTCTGCTGTTTCCCCAGCATCCATATTTTCACCTCTTCCCCCAGATCTCCTCTCATTCCCCAGCGTCCACTCACCTACCTCCTCCTTCAGTATTCATTTACCCTGCCTTTTCTCCTTCTAAAACCCAGCATTCATTCCTTGGTTGCTCCATCTTCACTTTCCCTTGTATATGTCCTTGCTTTTTCCCCTCCCCCTTCCCAACAATATCTATTCTCCTCTTCCTTCTTACCCTCCCAGCATTAACCCCCTTCCCCACTACCACCCTCTAGCATCTGCCAGGATTAGTCCCCATCCCCTTTCTCCACATCAGCTTTGCAGCCTCCTCCTTCTAGCCCTAGTATCCAATCTCACTCCCAGAATTGGCCCCCTTCTTCCAATTCAGCCCCCAGTCCCAGCATCAGCCCCTTCTCCCATTCTCAGTCTTTACCAGAGTCAGCCCCCTTCTAGGATCCCCAGGTTCTGCATTAGCCCCAGCACCCTTCTTCCAGTCCTAGATCAGACCTTTCTTATAACAGGATGCCCTCTTCTTCCATCCTACAACTGCCAACATCAGCCTCTTTTCTCTCTCCTTCCCAGTCTAATTCCCCTGTTCCTCCATCTGCATCATTCATCATTTCCCTCTGTGCCCCTATCCTTTTGTGTCTAGTATCTCCCCTCTGTATCCATGTCTCTCCCCCAATTGTATCCCCATGCCCAGCATCTCCCGATGGTCTGGAATCTGTCCCTATGGTCTTTCCCCATCATGTGCCGCATCTCCCTTCTGTCCCCTTTTTACCTCAGTGGTCCAGCATCTCTGATCAGCATTCCCTCCCTGGCCCGTCGGCACCACCATGTCCAGGTAGCATCCTGGATCCAGAAGCTGTGAAAGGACCAGCATAAGAAAGCAAAAGACAGCACAGGACCGGCCTTTAGCCCCTGCATGTGTTGAGGTGGCTCTGTCATATCCTATCCCCCAACATCAAAGAGGGCAGGATGCACCAGAGCTGCTGCTGTGCACACATGAGCTAAAAGCAGACCCTCCACTTTCTTGCTATTTCCTGGGCTGGCACTACTACCATAGGATAGGTAACCGGTCACCCTGAGGTTTAACAGCAGCAGCGGCACCTGGAGGAGGTGGGCGGTGACAGCGGAATTTGGGAGTGAGCGGCAGTCAGTAGAAAACTAGTACTGACATTGGCCAATTTGCTCTATTGCCAGCCTCTAACTCCTCTTTGTAAAACTGGCCAGGTCGGCCGAAAACCAGCTGGTTGGCAGTACTGTATAGATGGCTAGGAAGAAGCTAGAGGGATACAAAAATGTACAAGGGAGAGTATTTTAAGAGGGAAATTGTCTTTCTATTTTCTTCTTTTTCCCAAGCTAACAGCGTTCTGAGTACTGTGACACTGACCCTGGCATCGGCTGGGTCAGTGTCACAGCAGGACATGCTAGGGAGATAAAGTTCCTAGATGAAATAAATGACTGCTTATTGGAGCAGCTGGTTCATGAACCAACCAGAGGGGAAGCCATATTAGACCTAGTCCTTAGTGGAACACCAGATCTGGTGCAAGAAATAAGGGTATTTGGGCCACTTGGCAATAGTGGTCATATCATGATCACATTTGATTTAATTAGTGGAGGAGGGGGATAGTAAGGAAATCCACAGTACTACCTTTTAACTTTCAAAAGGGAGACTATGATAAAATGAGGAAAATAGTTAAGAAAAAACTAAAAGGAGCAGTTGCAAAGGTTAAAGACTTACATCAAGCTTGGGTGTTGTTGAAAAATACTATCTTGGAAGCCCAGACCAGCTGTATTCCATGCTTTAAGAAAAGTGGAAGGAAGTCCAAAAAACTGTCAGCATGGTTTAAAGGTGAGGTCAGAGAGGCTGTTGTTGCTGAAAAAGCATCTTTCAGGAAATGGAAAAAAAAGCCAAATGACAAAACCTGGAAACAGCACAAGCACTGACAAGTCAAATGCAAGGCATTGATAAGGCAGGCAAAGGGAGAATTTGAGAAGAAGCTTGCTGTGGAAGCAAAAACACGAAATAAAAACTTTTTCAAGTACATTCGTAGAAAAAAAAACCTGTGAAAGAGTCAGTTGGTCCATTAGATGATAGAGGGGTTAAAGGGGCACTAAGAGGCAACAAAGCAATAGCTGAGAGACTGAATGAATTCTTTGCTTCGGTCTTTACTGAGGAAGATGTAGGAATGTTACCCATGAGTGAAGTGGTATTTAAAGGTGCAGAAGAATTGAAGGAAATATCGATACATCGGGAAGATGTATTACAACTATTAGATAAACTGAAGAGTAGCAAATCACCTGGGCCGGATGGTATACATCCAAGGGTGTTGAAAGAACTGAAATATGAGATTGCAGACCTGTTATTAGTAATCTGTGAACTTTCATTAAAATCATCTGTAATACCTGAAGATTGGAGGATTGCCAATGTAACGCCAATTTTTAAAAAGGGTTCCAGGGGTGATCCGGGAAACTACAGACCGGTGAGCCTGACATCAGTACCGGGAAAAATGGTAGAAACCATCATAAAGAACAAAATTACTCAGCATGTAGATAGTCATGGCCTAATGGGAGACAGCCAACATTGCTTTAGACAAGGAAGATCTTATCTTACTCATCTGTTATGTTTTTTTGAAGGTGTGAATAAACAGGTGGACAAAGGTGAGTCGGTTCATATAGTGTATCTGGACTTTCAGAAAGCCTTTGACAAGGTCCCTCAAAAGAGACGTTTGGCAAAACTAAAGAGTCATGGGATAGGAGGCAGTGCACTATTGTGGATCAGGAACTTGTTAAAAGTTAGAAAGCATAGGGTAGGGCTAAATGGCCAATTTTCCCAGTGGAGAAAAGTGAATAGTGGTGTACCCCAGGGATCTGTGCTGGGTCTGCTGCTTTTTGACATATTCATAAATGACCTGGAAAAGGGAATAACGAGTGAGGTTATCAAATTTGCAGATGACACAAAACTATTTAAAGTTGTTAAAAACCAAGAGGATTGTGGAAAATTGCAAGAGAATCTTGATAAATTGGAAGACTGGCATCAAAATGGCAGATGAAATTTAATGTGGACAAGTGCAAAGTTATGCACCTAGGGAAGAACAACCCAAACTATGGTTACATGTTGCAAGGTTCCACATTAGGAACCACCACCGAGGAAAAAGATTTAGGCGTCATTGTGGATAACATATTAAAACCCTCAGCCCAGTGTGCAGCGGCGGCCAAGAGAGCAAATAGAATGCTAGGTATCATAAGGAAAGGAATGGAAAATAAAACAAAAGATATTATAATGCCTCTGTCTAAACCATTCCATGGTGAGACCGCACCTTGAATATTGTGTGGAATTCAGGTTGCCGTATCTTAAAAAGGATATAGCGTTATTAGAAAAGGTTCAGAGAAGAGCCACCAAAATGGTAAAGGGGATGGAAGGATACTCCTATGAAGAAAGGCTAAAAAGGTTAGGGCTCTTTAACCTGGAAAAGAGACGGCTGAGGGGAGATATGATAGAAGTCTATAAATTAATGAACGGAGTGGAACGGGTAAACGTAGATCAATTGTTTACGTTATCAGAATATAGAAAGACTAGGGGACATGCAATGAAGCTACAGGGTAAACTATTTAAGACTAATAAAATAAAATATTTTTTCACTCAAGGTGTAATCAAACTCTGGAATTTATTACCGGAGGATGTAGTAAAGGCTGTTAGTGTAGCTGGGCTTAAAAAAGGTTTGGACAAGTTCCTGGAGGAAAGGTCCATAAACCATTATTAAGAAAGGACCCAGGATATCAATACTTGACCCATTACAAGCATTGTGGAACCTGTGTCTTTTGGGGAAACTGCTAGGTACGTATGACCTAGATTGGCCACTGTTGGAAACAGGATACTAGGCTTGATGGACCTTGGTCTGACCCAGTATGGCATATCTTATGTTCTTATGTACTGGGGATGATGGAGCGCTTTCTTTTATACATCCTCTGGGTGTTTTTCAGCTAAAATGGAGCAGGCCTAACGTTAGATGCAACGCCAAACGTCCATGACATTTCTGAGATTAGGTGGGGATGTCTAGGTTCCTTGGAATACTGTGGCCACACCTCCTTCACATCCCTGTTCAGACTTGAACGTCCTCATGCTGTGAATGTCCCCAGAGCCAGCTTTTAAATTGGCTCTGAAGATGTCTCTGTGCTTTGGACATCTCTAAGCCCATTTTCAGAAGTCCAAAGCATGAATAGGGCTTCTAAAATGACCCCCTTAGTCTTAAGGCAGCTGTGTCAGAAGGGGTGGGAATAGCACATATTAAGAGAAAGAAACTGCGACACAGTGCCAGAGAGTGTTGGTAAGCACTGTGTTGCAGTTTGGGAGAGGGGCAGTAGGGGCCGTGGGAGGCGGGGAGGCAGGACAGAGAGCCTGCCTAGGGCACCTCTAATCCTTTCTCCAGCCCTGAGGATTGCTGGAAGATAGAATTTAGGTGAGGCTTAAAGGTAAGAGTAGATTCCATAGTAACATCCAAAGATCTGATTTATTTATTTATTTATTTATTTAACAGCTTTTATATACCGCACTTTTGATATCAGCGCGGTTTACATTTTAACAAATTTTGTACTTAAACATAAAACAAATGTTAAGTTTACAGAGAACAGGGAATAAAAACATGGATAACAGGGATTAACAATTAACAGATATTTTCAATTATTTACAATAGGTTCTTAAATGCTCGAGCTCTAAAGGTAGGGTTTGTGAGGCTTGGTCTAGATCAAGTGGTAAGGTTTCGGGAGCTTATTTGACTAGCCGTGATCAATGGTCTGTGTGTGAGGGGGGTCAGTATATTGTGAGAAGTGTTGTAGGAAGAGATGTGTTTTTATGGATTTTCTGAACTGGGACAGGTCTTTTTGTGATCTAATACTAGGTGGAAGCGTGTTCCAGCATCTAGGGGCGAAGGAAGAGAATGCTCTTAAAGTGGTTGTTTGAGTGAGTTTTTTGCTGTCATTTGGGACTGTTAGCATGTTCTCTGTTACAGAACGTCTAGATCTGGTGTTCTGTGTGTGATGGAGGAGATCAGATAAGGAGGATGATGAGATATGGTGGAATGCTTTGAAGGTCAGGATGAGAGCTTTGTATAAAATCCTGCAAGCTAGTGGGAGCCAGTGGAGGTCAAATAGGATGGGAGTAATATGTTGGCTTTTTGGGGATCCATGAAGAACTCTGGCCGCTGTATTCATGGCCAATTGAAGCGGGTTTAGAGTGCTCTTGGGTAGGCCATGAAGAACGATATTTGCATAGTCAAAATGAGGAGTGACTAATGCCTGGAAGGTTGTACGGAAGTCAGATGGTTCAAGCATAGGTCTGAGGTGTCGAAGAGTCCTGATTTTGTAGTAAATGGCTTTTACAGTATTTTTTATGTGATCTTTGAATTCAAGTCGCTGGTCAAGTATAACACCCAGATAACGTATTGAGGTTTTGAGTGGTAGATCAGCATCTCGTGTTCTTAGAGTTGGTGGGGGAGAGAAGTCTTTGTTTCTAGTGACAATCAGGACTTCGGTTTTTTTAAAATTGATTCTGAGGTTTTGTGAGAGTAGCCAATCTGATATCGAGTTGAAGCAGGTGATTAGTGTAGTGTAGTCAGGTTTTAATATATTAATTGGAGTGAATAAGAGCACGTCATCTGCGTAGATAAGACATGATATTCCGAAAGAGCGGGAGATGTTGCAGAGAGGTTGCATATAGATGTTAAATAGAAGGGCTGAAAGGGAGGAACCTTGCGGAACTCCTTGCTTCTGATGAAAAGGTTGAGATGTGGTATCACCAGTCCGTACTTGTTGCCAGCGATCTTCTAGGTAAGATCTGCACCAATTCAGTGCCGTTCCTTGAATTCCTTTTTCGTGGAGCCTGGTGAGTAGTTGGGTTGTGGTCAACAGAATCAAAAGCTGCTGCTATGTCTAGGAAGATCATGGCGACTCCATTTCTGATATTGTCTGTTGTATTAATGAGTGTGTTCAATAGGGAAGTTAGGAGGGTTTCGACTCCGTGGGCTTCCCTGAAGCCATGTTGGTTTGGATCTAGTGGGGCCTCGGAATCAATGTGTTGTTGAATTTGTCTGAGAACGACTTTTTCTAGGATCTTGGCTAGTAAAGGAATGCTTGAAATTGGGCGATAGGAGTCTTCCTTTTTCGGATCCAGTTTGTTGTTCTTCAGTAGGGGACGGATGGAGGTGTGCTTGAGAGCTGTTGGAAATATCCCGGATCTAAGGGACTGGTCAGCTAATGCTGATATGTATGGGCTAAGTTGTGTTTTAAGTGATTTGATCCAGAAGGCTGGACATGGATCATTTGGAGCTGTAGTGGCGTTGATGGATGTAATAATTTCTTCAATAGACTTTGGAGTTGGAGATGAGAAATTATTGAGTATGAATTGGACGTTGGAAGGTTGCTTGCTTACATTTGTGGTTGCTTCAGTGATCTTGATTGCCTTGGATTGGATGTAATCAGCATATAGTTGTGGGTGTATATATTCCTGTTGTGGTGAGGGAGGTTCAGTGGTTAGGGATTTTACTATTTGGAAGAGATCTCTTGGTTTGTTGAGGGAACGGCTAAGTAGCTTTGTATGGTGTTCTCTTCTCTTTTCCCAGGTTAGCTGGCGATGGGACTTCAAGTTGGCTAGGTAAATGGACTGGTCATGAGGGTTTAGGGAGTGTCTCCATTTCTTCTCTAGTCTCCTCAGTTGTTGTAGGGAGGTTCGTAACTCTGAGGAGAACCATGGTGCGTTCTTTTTCTTGGTGATAGAAGAGTTGGTAGAGGTTTTATCATGTGTAGTGGTAGGTTGCGCTGATAGTCGAAGAGCATTGTTCCAGTTTGATACAGTGTCATCGATGTTGTTAGGTATAGTGGAGAGTTTTGGCATGGTAAGGGAGGTGATTGTGTCCATGTTGAGAGGTTGGAATCGTGCTGGTTTTGGTGGTGGGTAAGCATCAGGTGACTTGTTTGGAAATTCGGTAGATGGAATGATGAATGAGATAAGTTTGTGATCAGACCAGGGGACTGGGGTTGATAGGGGTTCGGGTTGGTTTATCAGATTCGGGTGTGCTGATGGTGCAAATATGAGGTCAAGGAGATTTCCTTGTTTATGAGTGGATGTTTTTACAATTTGATCGTAGTGTAAGTTAATCATGGCATCAAGGAAGGAGGTGGACACTGAAGGTGGTGTGGAGGCAAGGTTAAAATCTCCAAGGATCCAGTTAGGTTTGTTGATATCCGATGGGTTGATGGCAATATCAATTATGGTTGAGAGATCATCAGCTGGAGCATTTGGGGCTCTGTAGATGAGGTTTATGGTGTTGCTATTATTGGAGATGGATAGCGTATTTGTGTGGTTTGTGGCATTGGTAGATATCACGTGATATTTCAAATCTGTTCTTGCTATTATGCAAACTCCTCCTCCCTTTCTGTTTTCTCTGTTACAGGTATAGATGGTGTAGTTAGGTGGGGTAAGATGGTTCATTAGGACATTGTCGGTATTAGAAAGCCATGTTTCTGTGATCAGTAGGATGTCTAGTGTGAGGTTTGATATAAGGTCAATGATAGCTGGCCATTTGTTGCGGGCTGAGCGTGCGTTAATGAGAGCACACTTGAGATTCTGTGGAGTAGTTCTTGGATTTGGTTTCTTGTTTGTATTTTCAAGAGTTACATATAGACAGTAGTTGTGCCTACTATAGTATATACTTTGTGGATAATTTTGATGGGGTTTCCTATTACGGGTTTGGTGAATAGGTATGGGGTTGATATCAGATGTTAGAGCAGAGGAAATATGTAGTATGCAAGAGAGGATGGAGAGGAGCAGGAGTGGACAAGTAATGGTAGCCATGGTGTAATTCTGGGATGGTAGAGAGGGTGTAGGTGCTTTGACTTGAGTGCTACTGGCCACAGTAATAAGTGAATGTTACTGACCACAGTAATAATTGAGTGCAACAGTATAAAGGAGAGACACTGGCAACAGTGATAAATTGCTACTGTAATGTTGATTGTGTAGCTTTGTGTAGTTGAGCTTATTGTGTTGGTAACATTAGTAGCAAATTTTTAGCAACATTTGTAGGGGGGGGGGGTCTAGCAACAATAGTCTTGGTAAGACCTTAACAATGATATCTAGATGTGTGGGAAGACTGTGATAAATTTAGGAACAGCTACTAGCAACAGAATTTATGACATCTACTGGCAACAGTAATACAATAGAAATCAGGCAGTTGTTATAAATGATTGCAGGCAGCAAGAGGAGTTAGGCAGTGGTTGTAAAAGACTTACTAACAATAGTAGGTTTGCAACAGATTAAAGGTGTCACAACAATGATGGGGCAAGGGAGATGAGAAGCAGATGGAGAAGGGAAGACCATGGATTCACATTTGGACACATTTAAGAGAAGATGGTAGTCCTTAAACCAAAGTGTACTTAAGACAAGTTTGCAGAAGGGAAACATCATTAGATGAGCCTTGAACTGTGAAAAAGATTTGAATATTATCAGCATATACAAACAGAGTACAGCTAAGGAATTGAATTGGGGAGAGATTGGTTTCAGCCTCTGCATGCCAGAGGGCCTTGTGACTGCGGTTAACATTCAGCTCGAATGGGGTAACCAGTGCCGACGTCACCCCTTAAGCCCCATAAAGCTGCGTGTGTTTGTACCTGTTTCCTGGGAGAGATTGGCGTCAGCCTCTACACGCCAGAGGGCCTTGAGACTGTCGGTGACTGTGGGAACATCCGGCCCGAGCGGGGCAACCAGTGCCGACGTCACCCCTTAAGCCCAATAAATATCCACACTATTATGGCACTTAGCCGTCAGCTCCTAAGGGGCGGATCCAAAGGGGCTTATATGCTCCTTTGGAGCCCCTTAAGAGCAATTTATGAGCTTAGGAGGGACTTTAAGATGCCTGAAGGCAATTGGAAGAAAAAAGGTTAGCTTCCTGTATCAGTAAGTGGACCCATGGATAAACATGCGGTATCAATTTTGGCCATGATAACTCCAAGTACTTTAACATTAGGTCCCTTTGAAGCGGGTGTGAGTCTTAGCTCACCTGAGCTTACGCCTCCTTTGCCATCGTTTTTTTTTGGAGATCTCCAGTATGTCCCCTCCTTGCGAACAGAGTTCTCGGGTGGAGGCGGTGCTCCTGCAGGCAGTATCCTAGAAGGAGCCTTCTTCCACTTCCTTGGACTCTCAAGTTACATCAGTGTCATTGATGGATATCTGGCACATTGTTAAATGTACTGAGCAAATACTTTCTGAGAAGGTGCCTCATTTGTGTCAGTTTCCCTTTCACACTGTAGTTAAGTTGCAGATGTTGATTTAAAGATTGGGTCTCTGGATTTGCATTTAAATAGTATGGATGCTCAAGTTAAAACTCTTAACTCTGTGAAAGTTACAAATATTAAGGATAGTTTATTGATACATCAAAAGCTTGAGAATTTGGAAAATATATCTAGAAGTAAGAATATTAGATTTTCCTTGTATTAGCTTATTGTCTCCTCAAATTCTATTTAGAAAATATTTGAAAGATGTCGTGCTCCTCCCTGAGGCAAATACGGTAGTTTTAAATAAGTGTTGTTATCTTTCTCTAAAGGTTACACGGGTAAATGCTGCGGAAGGGGAGATAGATGTCCTTGAGGATAAAACCTCCTTTGATTTAACTGCTTTCTTAGAAGATACGCAAGATATTATTTCCACTAGGGCTACGTTGTTAGTAACTCTAGCTTCTGAAGAAGACAAAATAGCTATTCTTAAGGCTTATTTTAAGAAGAAGGATATTGCTTATTGTGGGAAAAGTTGGCCATTTTTCCAGATGTCTGACGAGCAACACAAGTAAGGAGGAAATCCTTTTTAGCTTTTAAGGCTAGGGTTCTTGCTCTGGGAGCAACGTTTTTCTTGTGTTATTCATGTGTTTGGTTTCACTGGGGCAAGATAAATATGTTTCCAATCTCCTACTGATTTAGAAAAAAATTTGACAGATAAAGAAAAGGGTTGAAGGGTTTTGGATGGTTGATTTGGCTTCTTTTCTTTGATTGTGGGATCTCCAGGCGGGAGGGGCTAAATTGTTACTGGGCTTAAATCTAGATAAGGGTTATTTGGATCTCTTGTCTTGATTGCTTGTTTTAATTATTGTTAAATTCTCCCCGTGACAAGGGCTGAAGGTCTTGTGTATTTGTATTATTTGGTTGATTATTTTCAGATGTGAAATGTTGTAGTTTCTGTATACTGCTTGGTATGTAATTAAATAAAAATTCTTTAAAAAAAATTGAAAGGAGGGGAAGAACTGGCGCTACCATTAGGTGAACTAGACGGTCGCCTAGAGCGCCAACACTTCAGGGGCACCCATTGCTCCTGTTGCTCCTCTCGGGACCTACAGCAGCAGCAATGGCCGCAAACAGCCCCACAGCACTTACCTTTAAACTTCGGTACCATGGGGCGGTTTGCTTCTGCCCCCTTCAGACCGCCTGATGCCGACTTCCTGTTTGCATTGGGTGTCGGAGGGGGTGGATGCAAACAGTCTTGCAGTGCCAAAGTTTAAAGATAAGCACCGTGGAGTTGTTTGTGGGCCATTGCTGCTTCTGCACGTCCCGGAGAGGGGTGGCGGTGGCAATGGGCATCCGTGGGGGGGCGCGCAAGAGATGAGGTTTGCCTACTACTACTACCACTACTGAGCATTTGTATAGCACTACAAGTCGTATGCAGCACTGCACAGACATGTAAAAGACAGTCCCTGCTCATCAGAGCTTACAATCTAGTCAAGACAGACAACACAGACGGTGAAGGCAGGGATAAGACAAGGGGGAAAGGAAAAGAAAAAGGAGATCAGGTGAGTCAAGATCCAAAAGCAGCAGCGAAGAGGTGAGTTTTCAGCCTGGATTTGAAGAGGGTCAGAGAAGGCGCCTGATGTACAGACACAAGTAGTTTGTTTCAGGTGTAAGGTGCAGCAAGGTGAAAGGAACGAAGTCTGGAGTTAGCAATAGAAGAGAAGGGCACAGATAGAAGCAGTTTGCTAAAAGAGCGGAGTTCCCGAGGGGGGGCTGTAAGGAGAGAGAAGAAAAGAAAGGTAGTGAGGAGCTGCAGAGTGAATGCATTTATAGGTCAGCAGGAGAAGTTTGAACTGGATGTGGAAACGGATAGGGAGTCAATGAAGTGACTTGAGAAGAGGAGTAATGTGGGCATGACGAGGCTGGCAGAAGATTAGCCGCACAGCAGAGTGTTGAAGAGGAGAGAGATGATTCAAAGGGAGACCAGCAAGGAGTAGGTTACAGTAGTCAAGACGGGAGGTGATTAAAGAGTGGATAAGCATCCTAGTAGTGTGTTCAGAAAGGAAAGAGCGGATTTTGCTGATGTTATAGAGAAAGAAACAGCAGTTCTTAGCTATCAGATGAAGGTGTATGGAAAAGGAGACAGAAGAGTCAAAGACAACCCCAAGATTGCGAGCCGAGGAAACAGGAAGGAGTACAGAGTTATCCACAGAGACTGAGAAAGGAGGAAGAGGAGGGTAGGTTTTAGGGGGAAAGATAAGAAGTTCAGTCTTGGACATGTTCAATTTCAAGCGGTGGTGAGACATCCGGGCAGCAATGTCAGAAAGGCAGGCAGAGATCCGGGTCTGGATCGCCGGAGAGATTTCAGGCGTAGAGAGGTAGATCTGGGAGCCTAGCACACCTCATCTCCTTGCACTAGTCCTGAGGAGGGGGAGTGGTACAATAAAGATACTGAACAGGGTTGGGGCCAAAAGTGAATGCTGAGGAACCCCTCTTAGCAAAGGGAGAGAGGAGGAGGAACGAGAATCTGAGAGAACCTGAAAGTAGCAGCCAGAGAGATAGGAAGTAAACCAAAGGAATGAAACCAGTGGCGCAAGAGAATGCAACCATCACTGGATTCTATAAAGTCCAACTTTCCTTTTTGTTAGTGGTATCAAATTGTTAATGGAGAAAATAGTAAAATGCCCGATCTCCTTTGATCTCTGGAAGCTAAGAGGGTTTGGCCTGGTTGCTACTTGGATGGGAGACCATCTTGGAGTACCAGGTGCCTTAGGCTTATTGTGTGGAAGAAAGGCCTGGCAATCTACTTCCAGTCACACCTTGCCAAGAAAACCCAACTATCCACAGAGTTGACACAAACTAGAAGGTACTTAACAACAAAGATCCCATACTCAGACCATGTAGACAAGAAGGTATTCCAGGGTGCTATTGTAGTTCATCAGCTTTAGATATTTCAGTTTATTTATGCTATTTTTCAAAAGGCATAAAGTATCTCCAGGAACAAGCAGGAATGAGTCCTCACATATGGGTACGTCGGAACCGACGGAGCCTGCGTGGGAAAGCTCCCCAGCTTCCCAGAAAGGAAAGCTTTTGGGGCCTCCCACAGCGCATGCGCGCTGCCTTCCCGCCTTCCTGACCAACTCTCCTCAGTTCTTCTTTTTCCGCGGAGCCAGCAGGTCGTGTTCCTGTCACCGCTGAAGAAATTGTTATTTTAATTTGTTTCTTTGACCGCGTGTCTGCCTTCCCCGATTCCGGACCGGTACCGCCGGTCTTTTTTCCTTTATTTCTTTAAAAAAAAAAAAAAAATTTAATTACTTTTTCCCCACTTGGTGTGTTTGTTCTGTGAGGCCTCTAGGCCTTCTCAAATTCTCCCTCATGGAGAAACCAGCCTCTGGTTTTAAAAAATGCACCAAGTGTACCGGTACTATTTCAGTCACAGATACCCATGAATGGTGTCTTAAATGTTTGACCTGCTCTCTGATGTCCAAACGTGGCTTACAGAACCGAGCAGCCAAGTTTCATATGCTGTTTTCTACGGATACTTCAGCATCAACATCCTCCAGGTCTTCCTCTCCTGATGGATCTCAGGTAACCAAACATTCTTCAGGCAGGTCCTCAAAGGGCAAATCTCCCTCTAAGCAGCGAGAGGCCCTTGGGTTTGACCCTGAGGACCCTGCCCCAGCCAAACAACCCCGGCGGGAAGCTCCGGCTTCCAAAGCTCCTCCTATGGGGTTACAGGTTGACATCGATGGCATGGCCTCGGCTGATCACCTGTTAGACTGCTCTGGGGTACCGGCAAACACCGGTACCGACATCCAGGCAGTTGTGGCGTCTATGGGTACTACTGTACAATCCATGCAGCAGGCCATACTGGCTTTCATTAACGCTGCAATGCCCTCGGTACCGCAACAATCGGTTCCGACTCCGGTTCCGGTATCACAACCTATACCGGTACCCAGAGCATCTACTTCCAGTAGCATGCCGGTTCCGGTCTCCGGTTCCGGAGGTTTTCTCGATACCGATCCGGTTCCCGATACGCCCGATGTCGATACCGGTCGGTACGCGTATCCATCTCTGGAAGCTAATAGGCGGTACTTTGAGTCTTCTGAGGATTCTGATACCTCAGATGATTCTGCTGATGTCTCTTTTACTCTTCCTGAGGAGCCCTCTTCTCCAAAAAGGAGAATGTCTCCTCCAGAGGATTTGTCCTTTCAAGGCTTCATTATTGAAGTAGCTAAAGGACTCTCCATTTCTGTAACCTCTGAAAAGGAACCTAGAGCAAAAAAATTAGATATTTTAGGATACTCTAAGGTTCCCAAAGAGGCAGCCACCTTACCCATACATGAAATTCTTCAAGAACACATGATGGACTTGTGGGAGGCTCCTCTCACCCTATCTCCACATTCTCGACGTTTGGACACCATGTATCGGGTTCCTCCTTCTCCTGGTTTTCAAAAAACTCAGCTCCCTCACCACTCTATTGTGGTGAAGTCTGCTATGAAAAAGATAAAGAGTACCAAAAGGCACTCTTCTACCCCTCCAGGAAGAGAATGTAGGACTCTGGATGCTTTTGGTAGAAAAATCTTCCAAGCTAGCATGCTTATTGCCAGAATCAATTCATACAGCCTCTATATGGGCATGTTTTTGAAAGAGATTGCACTGAAGATACGTCATTTTCTCCCCTTTATCCCAGAGGATAGAAAGGAGGAGTTCCTTCTTTTGCTAAAGCATACTCAAGATGTTTCAAAGTTCTCCAACAGAGCAGCCTTTGACTCCTTTGAGGGAGCTAGCAGAGCCTCCGGCATTGCAGACTTGCTTGGCTCCAGGCCTCTGATTTGGAACCCTGGGTACAAGATGGCTTGGGCAATCTGCCCTGTACAGGTGAAAATCTGTTTGGCAAGGAGTGGCAAATCAAAGCCACTCAAATGGATGCAGAGAATGCTGCTTTAGATAGACTTTCTAAGTCTACCTCTACCCCTGCCAAGAAAAAATCTTTTAAGAAGCCTTTCTATAAAAAGACCAGATTTTCCACAAATACTGGCCAGCAATCTTCCCAAGTTCGCTTGCTCCTAAGCGTCAGCAATCTAAACAGGCCAGAACAAAGTCTACAGGGGCTGCTACAGTCCAGCAGTCCCAACCCCCTCAGAGTTTTTGACTTGATTCTAGAGAACTTAACCTTTCTGGCTCTGCAACAACCAGAGCCTCTCACCATTCCAGGAAGGTTAACTCATTTTGCTCCCAGATGGGAACAAATCACATCAGAACAGTGGACCCTCTCTATCATCAGAGAGGGCTACAAACTACATTTCTCCAGCCTTCCTCCCCATACCATGGTGAGACAATTCAATTCTCCCCCATCTCTCCTGTACCTGTTGGGTCAGGAGGTGACCACCCTTCTTGCCCAAAGGGCAATAGAAGAGGTTCCTCTTCTTCAACAGGGGTCAGGGTTTTACTCCCCTTATTTTCTCATCCCCAAGAAAACAGGAGGGCACAGACCCATTCTAGATCTGAGAGAATTGAACAAATTTCTATATAAGGAGAAATTCAAGATGCTCTCTTTAGGTACTCTCCTTCCATACCTACAGAGTCAGGATTGGCTTTGTTCTCTAGATCTAAAGGATGCGTACACACATATACTCATCCATCCATCCCACAGAAAATTTCTACGATTTCTGTTCCAGGGAAAACATTTCCAATACAGAGTACTCCCCTTCGGTCTAGCCTCTGCTCCAAGAGTGTTCACCAAATGCATGTCAATAGTGGCTGCATTTCTACGCACTCTGGGAATATTTGTCTTCCTATACCTGGACGACTGGCTCCTCCGAGCTCCATCTCAGTCCGAGGCTCAGACTTCCCTGGACCACACCAGACGCATACTGCAGTATCTGGGACTTGTCATCAATCTGCCAAAGTCTCAACTCACCCCTACTCAGTCCCTGGAATTCATAGGGGCCTGGCTAGATACCACCACTGCAAGGGCCTATCTTCCTCAGGCCCGTTGCCACCGTCTAGTGCACTTGGCCTCTCAAATTCAGTCCAGAAGCCACTTGACTGCCAGGGAGATGCTACAACTGCTAGGCCACATGGCATCCACAGTTCATGTGGTGCCTTATGCTCGCCTACATATGAGAGCAGCTCAATGGACTTTGTCCACCCAGTGGACCCAAGCATCAGGAGCTCTCTCAGACCAAATAGCAACCTCAAAACGTCTTTTTTGGTCTCTCCAATGGTGGATATCCACTCAAAATCTGTTGTTGGGGGCCCCCTTCCAACCTTTGTTACCCCAAGCAACTCTCACTACAGATGCCTCCCAAACAGGTTGGGGAGCTCATCTCCAAGACCTCTCCACTCAGGGCACTTGGTCTCCACAGGAGACCACCCTTCATATCAACCTTTTGGAGCTGCGAGCAATTTTCCTTGCTCTCAAGGTCTTTCATACCCTCCTCATCAACATGACAGTCCTTGTTCATACCGACAATCAAGTAGCCATGTTCTACATAAACAAACAAGGAGGGACTGGCTCTCTGTCGCTTTGCAACGAAGCTCTAAAATTGTGGGCCTTCGCCAGAGAGCATCAAATCCATCTCCTGGCAGTATACCTCCCAGGAATCCAAAACTCTTGGGCAGACAGACTCAGTCGAGTTCTGCTTCCACACGAATGGTCCCTGCACATGGATCAGGTACTCAGAATCTTTCAGAAATGGGGAACCCCGGACATAGACCTGTTTGCAAGTCCGTGCAATGCCAAACTTCCCCGGTTCTGTTCCAGAATTCCGTGTCAGGGAGCTCAGGCCAAGGATGCCTTCCTCCTTCATTGGGGTCAGGCCTTCCTGTATGCCTTTCCACCCATTCCCTTGATTCCCAAGACTCTATTCAAACTTCAGAGGGATCAAGGATCTATGATCCTCATAGCTCCACGCTGGCCACGCCAAGTGTGGTACCCTCTACTTCTGCATCTCTCCCAGGCACCCTCCCTGGATCTGGGAGCTGCTCCAGACCTTCTGTCTCAAGAGGAGGGGACTTTGTGGCACCCAAACCCCAAGTCCCTTCACCTCAGAGCTTGGTTGCTGAAGGCCTAGACCTTCAAGACTTCAATCTTTCTCAACAGGTGAAGGATATCCTCCATGCCTCTAGGAAACCTTCCACCAGGCGTTCTTATGCTTTTAAATGGAAAAGATTTTCCATTTGGTGTGCTGAAAAGGGTCTTAACCCTCTAGCACTACCTTTGAATTCTTTACTCGAATATCTCCTGCATCTTTCCAATGCAGGACTTAAAACAAATTCTGTAAGGGTCCATTTGAGTGCTATTGCAGCATCTCTTCAGCCTATCAATGGACAACCTGTTTCCTCTCATCCTCTTATTGCAAGATTTATGAGAGGTCTAACTTTAACTAAACCTCCCATTCGGCCTCCTCCGGTGGCATGGGACTTAAACGTGGTTCTTGGTCAGCTTATGAAGCCACCCTTTGAACCCTTAGCCACTACCTCCTTGAAATTTCTTTCCTGGAAAGTCATTTTCCTTATTGCAATCACTTCTGCTCGCCGCATCAGTGAACTGCAGGCTTTAGTGGCTAATCCACCTTATACAAGGTTCCATCATGATAAGGTAGTCCTTAGGACAAATCCTCACTTTATGCCTAAAGTGGTCTCACCTTTTCATCTTAATCAAGAGGTATATCTACCTGTCTTTTTTCCAGCTCCTCATGCATCCAGTGCAGAGAGGAACCTACATACGTTAGATTGTAAAAGAGCTCTTGCCTTTTACATCCACAGGACACAGCAACATCGAAAGTCTTCTCAACTTTTTGTTGCTTTTGATCCTTCTCATTTAGGACTTCCAGTCTCAAAAAGAACACTGTCCAATTGGATTGCTCAGTGTATTTCTTTTGCTTACCAGAGTAAGAACCTTTCTCTGGAAGGCCATGTCACAGCTCACAATGTGAGAGCCATGGCCACATCTATGGCTCATCTTCATTCTCTATCCATCGATCAGATCTGTCGAGCAGCCACCTGGGCCTCGGTTCATACCTTCACAGCCCATTACTGCTTGGACAAGGACTCCCGCCGGGATGCCTTGTTTGGTCAGGCTGTCCTCAGACACCTGTTCCATTCTTAAACAACTCCTGCCCACCTTCCCTGAATGGATGCCTGAGATCCATAGGAAGATGAGGAACTCTTGGAGGGGGATCTCCCCGGCATCTTAGCTAGGGAGTCCCCATATGTGAGGACTCATTCCTGCTTGTTCCTGGAGATAGCACAGTTACTTACCTGTAACAGGTGATCTCTGGGAACAGCAGGAATTAGTCCTCACAACCCACCCACCTCCCCTGGGAGTTCTATCTGTCTCTCTCTTTCCTTTCCTCTCTCTATTGTCTCAGCTTTAAACTCGAACTGAGGAGAGTTGGTCAGGAAGGCAGGAAGGCGGGAAGGCAGGGCGCATGCGCTGTGGGAGGCCCCAAAAGCTTTCCTTTCTGGGAAGCTGGGGAGCTTTCCCGCGCAGGCTCCGTCGGTTCCGACGTACCCATATGTGAGGACTAATTCCTGCTGTTCCCAGAGATCACCTGTTACAGGTAAGTAACTGTGCTTTCTCATCCAGCCTGTCTCCTCCGTCACAATTTGAATTAGCTGCCAGAGTAAATGAGAGTGGAATCCATCTTATACACTCACGCCTGATATTCACTGGCGGTGGCTAGCCCTCACCCCTGAACCTAAGACCCAGATAGCTTGGAAGCCAACCGGGCAGTAGTGATATGCAGCTGCTGCACAGTTAGTTTCTGCAGCAAAAGTTTGGCCACCCTTTAAGATGCTTAACTTTTGCCACAGTGAAAACTGGGCAGTAGCTGAGTATCACCATGGTCTGTTATCACTGGGTGCCACCTCTCCATCCCCCCCCCCCCCCGAATTCCCCGATGCTTGCCGGTTAGCATTGAGGCATTCAGCAGCAGAACCCAGAAATATTCAGTGGTACTAATCATGTTAGTACCACCTGAATATCCTGGTCACTGTGATTAATGTGTTAATTGCATTTAATATTGGGTTCTTGGTATATGGTGCATTTGATATGTCTTCCAGAATCTCAGTTTCCACTTTTTCCACCAGATGTTTTGCGTGGCTGCATTTCTGGCCACACTGTATTGGAGACTCCCTTTTTGGTAATAACTTAAAAGAGACTATGGACACAAAGATCACTGCTCTGCCTTACAACACATCTCAGTTGTGACCCTACCATTTACATCATCCTCTAGATGAATGAGCACAACCCAGTATTGTGGAAATTTCTGATACCATAGAAGACTCTTATTTTCTTCATTGAGAAGCCACAAGCAGCTCAGTGTTCAATTTTCAGTAAACCTCTTCAGTGAAGAAGGGACAAATGAAGCCGGCTGTACATGAACACCACAACAGCCTTCTACGTTTTGATTATCCTCTACAGTCATTGTCCCCATACTGTATAATACATATTCTGTCTTAGAATCGGGTATAGTTCTTCCTTCAGCACTGGGAAAGATCACAACAGCTTGTTAGGTTGTCAACATTGTAATACTGGATTATTATAGCATCCCTCAAGGCAGGGAAGTCCCTGGGCATGGATGGCCTGTTGGGTAAATTCTGTAAGACCTTTGGCAATTTGTCGCTTATTTAATAGGGTGAAACAAGAAGAGGGGTTTATGGAAACGATGGAGTGGGCGGCTATATCTTTAATACCTAAAAAACAGGGCTGGGCCAATCACTGGGCAAACTGGGCAGTCACCTAGGGTGGCAGTTCTGGAGGTGACAAAGAGCAAGGCATTCAAAGCTAAACAATAGATTCTGACAGCTGGGGGGGGGACGACGACGACATAAGGCTTAATGTTTGACGAGGGCCAGCCCGTCCACTAAGCAAACTAACCAATTACCTAGGGTAGCAGGCCTCGGTGGGTTGCATTGACCCCCTCCCCCAGCGAAGTGGCAGTTCAGTGCCACACCCTCAGCATCCATCTTCTCACTGGGGGGGGGGGGGGGGGGGGGGATGGCACGGTGATCTTTTGGCTGCGTTGGGCTTAAAGTTTCCAGTGCTAGTGCGCTCACAGCCTATTGCTCCTGTCCCTCTCTGATGCAACTTCCTGCAGTTGTGTTGGAGGGGGGCTGAAGCACAGGCCATGAGTGCACTAGCACAGGCACTTTAAAGCCCGATGCAGCGGGGGGATCAACGTGCTTCCCTCATTCCCCCAGACAAGAAGATGGCTGCTGGGAAGGGGAGCGGCATAGCTGGCCAGGTGGCGCCGCAATTTTCATGGGGGTGGAATGGAGGATCTGCCTTTTTAAGTTGGGAAAGACAACGCATGGGTGCCCGAATTGCCCATTATTGTTTTAGGGCTTGGACACTGATGCAGTGCAGCTCAGCTGCTGCAATATAGAGCCCCTATCCCTGCTTTGCAATGGAGGTATGGGGGAAGGTAAAAAGGTATCCTTTCTGACACCCGTTAGGTGCAATGTTGAATTTCCTCCTGGCTTGCGTGAACCCCTTTTTAGAAGGTGGAAAGCGAAGGGGCTTAATAGGCTAGGACAGCTCTTTAAGCAGAGGAGATGGTTGCATTTGAAACACTATGGGAAATGTATGGGTTAGATCGGAAGGATAAGAATATAAGAAATGCATACTGAGTCAGACTAAGGTCCATCAAGCCCAGTATCCTGTTCCCAACAGTGGCCAGTCCAGGTCACAAGTATCTGGCAGGTTCCCAAAAAGGTAACAGGTTCCACAATACTTGTCACAGGGTACGCAATGGATTTCCTGGATCCTTTTTAATAATGGTTTATGTATTCTTCCTGCAAGAACTTGTCCAAACCTTTTTTCAACCCAGCTACACTAATAGCTTTTATTACATCCTCTGGTAACAAATTCCAGAGTTTGATTACGCGTTGGCGGAAAACATTTCTTCTTTTATTAATCTTAAATGGGTTACATTGTAGCTTCATTGTGTGTCCGCTAGTCTTTCTACTTTTTGATGGAGTAAACAACCTATCTACTTTTACCTGTTCGTCTCCATTCATTAATTTATAGACCTTTATCATATGTCCCCTTAGACATCTCTTTTCCAAGTTGAAGATCCCTAACCTTTTAAGCCTTTCCTCATAGGGGTATCCTTCCATCCTCTTTACCATTATGGTGGCTCTTCTCTGTACCTTTTCTGATTCTATTATATCCCTTTTAAGATATGGCAACCAGAATTGCACACAATATTCAAGGTGCGGTCACACCATGGAACATTACAGAGGCATTATAATATCCTTGGTTTTATTCTCCATTCCTTTCCTTATGAATCCTAGCATCCTATTTGCTTTCTTGGCCATGGCTGCACATTGGGCAGAGAGTTTTAATGTACGTATTATCCACGATGACGCCTAAATCCTTTTCCTGGGTAATGGTTCCTAATGTGGAACCTTGCATAGATATGAATATTTGCAAATATGACATTGTCGGGATGGGTCAGACGGGGAAGTATATGGTGGCGGGAAAGACCTTTATGGAGGCCTGGTGCGAGAGGAGGTGAGGAGCAGTGCGGGCAGCAGGGGACAGGAGCAGTGCGGGCAGCAGGGTACTTTCTTTCATATGTGGTGAGGATTCTCAGTGGTTCAGGTCTATTGGGATAAATGTATTCTTATTATGGAGAACATTGCCATCTTTTTTTGAAACGTGATCCTAAAGTGTTTCTGTTACATCAATATTATCCCATAGTTCAGAGGAAATATTGTTATTTTTTTGAAGTTTACAATTGTGACCGCCTGAGGAGAGATTGCAGCGAAATGGAAGCAGCAGACATTGCTGGGACCTGTGAGTTTCTATGAGCAATTACATGACTTTTATAGCTTGCTGAGGCTTGCAGCAATTCATCAAGGGCAAAGGGAGCAGATCAAAGAAATTTGGACTGAATGTTTTTTATTTATTTATTTATTTACATTCTCTTATATACCGCGCTATTCTGCATCAGTGCAGTTTACATTGAACAAACTGAAATTACATTGAACAGGGCATTATAATTTGGAGATAACTATTTTACAGGGAACATGGGCTATGGAGGGTTAAGTGGCTTGCCCAAGACCACAAGGAGCACCTGTGGGACTAGAAACCCCAGTCCTTCCAGCCCAAGGTTGCTGTCCTCTAGTGGGATTTGAACCACCAACCTTCTGGCCTGGAGTACCTTGCCCCAACCACTAGGCCACTCCTCCACTCCTATCCTATCCTAACCAAGAGGACCTCCACTCTTATCCATTCTTTAATATTAACTAGGTTTAGACTACTGTAAAGCACTGCAATCTGGCCTCCTTGCAAAGGCTTTGAGCCATTTGTAAAGGATCCAAAATGTGGCTGCCAAATTGTTGGTTGGAGCAGGTCTTTGGGACCATGTTTCATCTATTCTGGAAACCTTGCACTGGTTACCAGTTGTTCAGCATATTAAATTTAAATTGCTTGTGGTGGCTTTTAAGGTCTTTCACTTCTTGAGTCCAGAATATTTATTGACCTATTTGTGGGAGTATAAGGGTCAATATATAGCAGCGGTGGACAGCACTGTTAAAGCAGTTGGCTGGTGCCACTTTAGATATGCAATATAGGTCTCTAAGGAAGCCACCAGGAGTCAGCAGTTGAAGTGTGGAAAGTCAAGATGTCCCTGCCTATGCAAGTGAACAGCCTTCACCACAAGGCATGTCATGAAAACTTTGTGGGCCAATGAGAAGAAAGAAGGAAGGTCTCTACACTGGTAATGGTCAGTGTGCAGAAGACACCCAAGGTATTTTCTGCATCTTTGAGATCCAGTGAGCACAGTCAGCCTCTGTTCATGAAGGAGGGGAGGATGGAGTGAAATTTTATTTGTCAGGAATAGATTGAGGCCCCTGAGGTCTAAAATGGGACACAACCCTCTTGTCTTTTTGAAAATCAGGATGTACTGGGCATAGATGCTGTGACTGACTTCTTCCTGAAGCCGATGGCTATGACCTTGAAGTATCTGGGACCAAGTCAGAAGTACGTCGGGAGGCAGTGAATGAAACCCAAGGTAATGATGTTACTGCTGCTGAATATCCCATTTACCGTGATTAACACACCGTGTTAATCACTTTGAATATCGGGCCCTAACCTTTTAGTCTCTCTTTTTTATCAACTAGAGACACAGCATTAAGATTATCTCATAAGAACATAAGATATGCCATACTGGGTCAGACCAAGGTCCATCAAGCCCAGTATTCTGTTTCCAACAGTGGCCAATCTAGGTCATACGTACCTAGCAGTTTCCCCAAGGGACACAGGTTCCACAATGCTTGGATTGGTTCAAGCATTGATATCCTGGGTCCCTTCTTAATAATGGTTTATGGACCTTTCCTCCAGGAACTTGTCCAAACCTTTTTTAAACCCAGCTACACTAACAGCCTTTACTACATCCTCCGGTAACAAATTCCAGAGTTTGATTACACGTTGAGTACTGCTATTTATTTTGGGAAATAGCCTTAGTCGGGTCAATACTGAGCTGCAGCAGCGTACATTTTTTTAAATGCCAACTGCCACAGTAAATTACAAAAAAAAAACCTGGGTCATTTTTGCAGCTGAATATCCGTGGCTGCTGGCACTAGATGCCCCGATGTTAACCGTGTAGCATTCGGGGCATGTCGGGAGCATTCTGAGGCAGCACCGCTCACTAACCGGGGAGCAGCAATATGTGGCGAAAGCCAGGCACAGGAAACCATGGCTTAACTTTCATCACATATCACTAACCAGGCAATGGCTCAATATCGCCGCCAGCTGGTTAGTCAGCGGAAAATGCGGCTAACTTGGATATGACCCCAGCATTGAATATCTGGGTTTATCTTTTAGTGTCAGCAGCTATCCACATCAGCAGCTCTAGCCACTGGTGCTGAATATCAGGTCCATAGATTTTTCAGAGTCCAAGTTCAGAGAGTCATCTGTAATATTTGGTGCTGTGGCTCTTTCTAAAATCTGAGGTTTACCAGGTGGTAATACCTCCTTGTTAATAGAAGAAGAGCTACCATAGAGGTTTTAATCACGCCTCTTTGTATTTTTAAACAGGCCCAAATCTGTAGAAAATGTTCTATAGTTCTTTTTTTCTTTTAATTTTATGTAGTTTTCAATTTTACAATAACCAAGTTTAAACATGTGTACAGAAATTCAAAATAGGAACCCAATAAAAAAGCCCCAAAAAAGCAAAGGAAATAATTATCAAATTACATCAAGTCCGCGATATGCATATGGGAGAACAGCAAATTACTGCAAAAAATGAAGAAAAAAGAATCAAAACTCAATTCTTTAAAGGAAAAAAAGACCACTGCCTGATTGGGCCCAATCACACATATCAACAGCTCAGGAGGGCAGAACTGCAGGAACCTCTAACATTTTTTGGCATTATTAAAGATAATCAAATGATTTGGTTCAAAGACCATATTTAACTGAGTGCAATTTAACAATGCATTTACATGGATATTTGAGGAGAAAAAGAGCACTCAGCAGGGTAATGCACCCTTCAACAAGAGAAGCTTCCTCTGCCTTTTTTTGGGTCTCCCTTGAGATATCTGAAAATAATCCAACAGGCATGTGATAAAAAGAAGTATCCTTAGTCTTGAAATAAACCATCAACAACCATTCCCTATCCGAAGTCAAAGCCAAAGCCACTAAAAGACTCCTAGGGGTATGTCTACTAAGCCGGGCTAACGCTTTACCCGGGCTATCTGCCAGTAAGTCCCATGTTATTTAATGGAGATAACAGATAGCCTGGGTTAACTGTTAGCCTGGCTTAGTAGACATACCCCTTGACTCAGCTGACTGCACTTCAAATGTTTCTAAAATAGCCAAAATATTCAAAATATCTCTTGATCGTTGTTTTTTTTCCTTTTGTTGAAGACCCAAATCCTCCCTTTTATCAAGGGATAAATAATAAGCATGAGTCACAGTAGGTATAGAGTCAGCTGGAACTTTTAGAACTTCCTGCAAATAACATTTAAACATCTCGTTAGGGGAGATTAAAGGAATCTTTGGAAAATTCAAAAATCTAACATTACAAGACCACACGGCATTTTCTAATGACTCCAATTTCCTTTTAAGAACCATATTACTATATCTTTAATTAAAACTGAGTTTGCATCTTGAAAGTTCTGTATTTTACTTCAGTCTCCTGTAAGTGATTTTTAATACTTATAATTTCACTCCTGATTTGCAAGCTTAGTAGAGTTATCTTGTACTTAAAGAGATAGGGAATACGTATGAGTAAAGACAGCCATACTTAGCTAGAAATTATGTCTCAGATAGCCCCCAAGGTAAATACCTGAGGACGAGTCAAGGAAAACCCCAATACATTCGTGGGGAGAGAGAGAACCAGAAGTCTCACCCACCAACAAGGTAGCAGCCATTCGGGGGTTGCACCATTGCCCCCTGCCCAGACAATGCCAGAAGTCCCCGACTGTCCTCTGTTGCCTGAAGCCCTTCCACTCCAATTCCCCAATGACCCCCTGGAGCCGCAGCCTCGGAAGCTGAGTTCTTCAGCAAGCCCACTCTGCTGAGGGTTGACTGCAAAGCACTGCTCATCGGCCCTACCAGACCTGCGGGGATGCTACTAGGGAGCAGGGGCCTTGGAGGCACACGCTGCCCTGGTGAAAGCGAGATCTCTAAATCCGATGAGGATGCCAAGACCACTGTCTGTGGCGGAGCCTCTGCTGGAATTGCTTTGCTTGTTGGGACTCCTTGTTCCTTGAGAGCCACAAAGGCATCTATTGGGCCAGAAGAGAGCTCATGCCGGGGAGTCAGGGTGTCTTACCAGCCTTATCCTTTTTCTTCCCTAGGAAAACAATCATGAGTGCTCAGGCATCAAGTGCCATCTTAGCTGCTCCCAAAAATGTGTTATAGCTTTGATGTTCTTAAATTTCAGAGAACTTTCCACCTTCCTCATCTTTAACAAGGTCCAGATTCACAGACGACACCCATTCCACATTTTGGACATGATCAACCACCTTTTCAGATCAATTTTGGTCCCTGTAAAGTAAACTGAACCTTAGTTGCCAGGTCTGTATTTACTTCCTTTGAAATGGATATAGATAAAGCCAAAACTTTTCCTTATATGTATAATTGCAGGCTAGAGTCTGTACAAAGTAATTTGATTTCAGTTCTCTGAAATTCTTAGTCCTCAATTAAGTGGGAGGTCCACTTTTTCTCCGTTTGCCAAAACGTCTTCATAACACTCTCAAACGACATGTTGTGTATTCAGTGCGATAGCTGTGGTGCCTTAATTCTAAGAAGCATCGTTTGGATCTTTAGAGCTTGCCCTGTGTGTCTCAAGTTATTTGCTATGAGTAAAGCAGGTCCAGTAGGTTGTCTTCTAGGATTCAAATCTGGTCTGGGTCTTTAGTGATAGAAGACACTGGGGAGCCAACTGAAAGTGCCAAAGAAACTGCTTCATCTGACACTGCTTCATCGTCTGTTAGCGTGTCCATGGGTCCCATGTTTGAGATACAGAGATGCAAACTGAGACCTGATGCTTACACCTCGTCGTTTAGCATATCCAAGGAAACTCATCAGTTCTTACCAGCACCTCCAGGAATTTCACCACAGCTGTCACCTGTCGTCATTTTGTCTTCCCCCCTCAAGAGTCTTCATTTGGTGGTTAATACTGAGGAGGTGCATGCATCCTAAATTGTCTGCATACTCCAGGCCGATCCTGCATGTGAATCGTTTCTGTGTTCCCAGTATGTGCCACCAGAGGGCTTCAGCATACTACAAAACCAGCCAAGCAACAGCACATAGCTGAGCGAGGGGAAAACTGGCAGGAATGGAAATCACATTCTAAATCAGAAATGAACAATCATTCTACCGTTCTGAAAAAGGCTTTTGTTAGGTAACTTTTGTAATGAATAAGGAAGAAGAAGACAGAGATTATAAAAAGGCCATCATGCCCCACTAATCCTATGAGTCCCTGTGTCTGTAAGGAAGGTACTGCTGGGACGGAGGAGGACGTGTCCCCATCATCATGGCATATCTTCATGCATCTTTGAAGGGTGACAACTCCTTTGCTCCTCCTCCCAAGAGTACCAGAGAGGCAAATTCAGTCTTAGCAGTGAATAATGATTCCTGATGAGAGCAGCACAGCAAAAAAGCAGTGAATAATGATTCCTGATGAGAGCAGCACAGCAAAAACTAAGGACGAGACGGCCAAGCATCACCATACCCCGCAGGGTGACACATCCAGAGCATTACCATGGGAATACTAAGCTATACTGTAATTACATTACACTGCCTCTAACAGTACCAATATTATGGGTTTACAGAATTATTATCCAGCAGTATGTTTCACAGAGGTAGCTAAGGCAATATTGCTAAACCTCTGCTACTAGGTGCATCTAGAGCAGTGCTTCCTGGACACCCAACCAGTCAGGTTTTCGGGATACCTGAAACAAATATTCTCCAGGACCAAGCAGGAAGTCAGTCCTCACATATGGGTGACGTCGGCGCCGACGGAGCCCTCGCGGAGCAATTTTCCCCAGCTTTCAAAGAAAGCCTTTGGGAATTGCAGCGCGCATGCGCGGTCTCCTTCCCGCCCAAGGGTGCCATCTTAGCCAGTCTTCTTTTTTCCGCGGAGCCCTACAGACGTACCCGTCGTGTCCCCGCTGAAAAAGTTGATTTTAGTAATTTATTTCTATTTCTTTCTTCGGTTCGACGCCGGTCTTTTTCCTGCCCGGACTCGCAACGCCGTTGCGAGTCCTTCTGTTATTTTTCGGTTTTTCTGATTTTTGGTCAGTTTCGTTTTTCGGTTTTTCGCTGGCAGCCCGGTCCTTTGACCTTGCAGGGGCCCTTTTTCCCCCGATGGCTGCCAGTGGTTTCAAGCGGTGTGTTCAGTGTGACAGAAATATGTCACTCACTGACACACATGATAATTGCCTCCGCTGCCTCGGCCCGGATCACGAAGAACTGATCTGTGGGGCCTGCGGCAAAATGTCCTCCAAAGCGTTAAGGAGTCGGCGGCACCAGCGGGAACGAATCTTCGCTGACCCCGGCCATACCCGGACCTCGTCGGAGGCCTCGGCGTCCAGAGGTTCCAGCTCTGACCATCGCCGAAGCTCCTCCGACAGGGGTTCTCCCTCCGGGGACCATCGACGGAAGGTAAAACCCGCGAGGGCGGCGTCGGTGGACGCTCCTGGCTCCGCGAGGGCCAGGTCGCATAGCCCCGATAGCCGTCCCGGGTCTTTGGAGAAGGAGCACCTCCCGAAGCGACCTCGTCTGGAGTCGGAGTTGCCTGCTCGAGTAAGTCCTGTAGTCCTCCTGGACTCGCCTCAGAGGGGTCCGACGTCGGGCCCGACGCCGTCGGGGCCCGAGTCGGGGGCTGCTGGGTCACCTGAGGTCGGACTCTGGTTGACGGCCTTGGAGAGCAGACTATCTGCCTTCATGGACCAGCAGCGGGCACTGATCGCTAGCCTCGCAGGCGCCGCTGCCCCGACCGCCGGGACGTCGACGTCTAAGTCGACCCCGGAGACCGAGCCAATCCTCGAGTCCATGCGAACTCGAGTCGATCCTCGGTCGAGGCCACCCTCGGCCTCCCGTTCGGGACCGAGGTCATCGATGCCGACTCCCTCGGTGTCAGGGCAGCCGACGCCTCCGCCTGCCCGAGCCGACCCCACCGATTCCTCCTCGGAGTCGGCCTGGGAGTCTGAAGAGGAAGAGTCACCTGATTCGTTTCGGACTCGGTGTGTCCCCTCGGACTCACCTGAGTCCGAACCTCGGAAGCAGTCCCCTCCGGAGGATGCCCGGTTCTCGGATTTCGTCAGGGATATGGCCAAGGCTTTGGCCTTCCCTGCGGATCCCGAGGAGGAGCCGAAGAGCCAAAGAGCTCGACGCCCTTCAGTATGACTCTCCCGCCAGGGAACACTTTACTGTACCGGTTCCTCCCATGCTGGAACGACTACTCTTCCGCATGTGGGAGAGTCCGGCATCGTCGCCAGTATTAAGCAAGCGGGTCGATTCCATCTATCGAGTCCGCAAGAGTCCTGGCTTCCAAAAAGCACAGCTACCGCACCATTCCATGGTAGTGGAATCGGCCATGCATAGGCTTAAGAGCCAGAAGATGCACTCCTCGGTGCCTCCTGGCAGGGAGGCCCGTAACCTGGATGGCCTTGGTAAGAAGTGTTTCCAGGGCTCTATGCTTGCTTGTCGGGTCCAGACCTACCAGCTCTACATGGGCATTATCTCAGAGACCTGGCTAAAGAGATAGCCGGATTCTCCGCTGGGCTGTCCGAGGAACCTTTGCGGAGGTTCCTGGCCTTGACAACTGGTATTCGGGAATGCTCCAAATTCATGTCCCGAGCAGCCTATGATGGCTTTGAAGCATCGGCTCGAGTGGCCGCAGCCGACATCGGTGCCCGCCGACAGGCTTGGCTTCAGTCGTCTGACCTTGAACCCAGGGTGCAGGACAAGTTGGTCGATGTCCCCTGCCGAGGTGAGAACCTCTTTGGCAAGCCCATGGCTGAAAAGGCTGCACAAATCGAGACGGAGACTCTCACCAGAACTAGGCTTTCTAGGAAGACCTCCACCCCTTCCCAGAAAAAGAAGGGCTCGGGAAAGAAGTCCTTTTACCCGAGAAAGGCGGCTGCCTATAAACACTACCCTCAATATCAGGCCTCCGCAGCTCCCCAACAGGGCCAGCAGGCCAAGGGACGGGGTAACGGGTCCCGTAGGCAGCAAGCCCCCAAGCCTGCACCACCGGCCCCTGCTCAGCAGGGTGGGGGTTTTTGACTTCATCAGCATAGCCTCTCCCCCTTAGCTGGTTCCTCCCAGCACCGGAGGCCGGCTGGTTCACTTCGCCCACAGGTGGTCCAACATCACTTCAGATGCCTGGGTGCTTCAAGTCGTAAGAGAAGGCTATCTTCTCCACTTCCATCAGGTCCCTCCCTCCTATTTCCCGGGAGAACCTCCACGACTCCCTCTGCACAGGGACTTACTCCTTCAGGAGTTAGCAAGTCTTCTTCAGGAACAGGCTGTGGAACCGGTGCCCCACCACCTGAGAGGTCAAGGCTTTTATTCCAGGTATTTCCTAATACCAAAAAGGACTGGAGGCCTCAGACCCATCCTGGACTTGCGCAACCTCAACAAGTTCCTCGTGAGGGAAAAGTTCAAGATGCTTACCCTTGGAATCCTTCTGCCCTACCTCCAGCAGGGAGATTGGCTATGCTCCTTGGATCTAAAGGATGCCTACACGCACATCCTCATCCACCCAAGCCACCGCCAATACCTAAGGTTTGTGGTGGCAGGAAATCATTACCAGTACAGAGTACTGCCCTTTGGCCTATCCTCCGCACCGCGAGTCTTCACAAAATGTCTCGCGGTGGTGGCGGCTTATCTCCGGCTTCACGGCCTCTATGTCTTTCCGTACCTCGACGACTGGCTCATCAGAGCATCGTCCTCTCCGGAAGTCACCAATGCCACACACCGCACGGTGACTCTTCTGCAGTACTTGGGCTTTGTCATAAACTTCGCAAAGTCCACTTTGCTCCCCTCACAGGATCTCGAGTTCATCTGCGCAAGACTGCACACTCCTCAGGCACGAGCTTTCCTGCCTCTCGACAGGGCTCAACGGCTCATGGACCTAGCCGGCCGTTTTCGCAGCCAGTCCCTGGTCTCAGCCAGGCGCTTCCTGAGACTACTCGGCCATATGGCTTCCACCATCCACGTGACCCCCAATGCCCGCCTGAATATGCGGCCTGCTCAATGGTGCCTTCGCAAGCAGTGGCAACAAGCCACGGGCGGCCTAGCCGACTTAGTGCGCGTCTCCGGGCCGCTGGCCTCTTCTCTACAGTGGTGGCTTCATCGGCCGAACCTGGTGCTCGGAATGCCTTTTCAGTCACCTCAGCCGGCTCAAGTGCTGACGACCGATGCCTCTCTCCTAGGTTGGGGAGCGCATTGCCAAGGGGCATGTACTCAAGGTCTCTGGACCACCTGGGAGTCTGCGCAGCAGATCAACTTCCTGGAGCTCAGAGCAATCCGTCTGGCTCTCAAGGCTTTCTCCCACCTGACTTCTCACCAGTCCGTCCTTGTCCAGACGGACAATCAAGTTGCCATGTTCTACGTGAACAAACAGGGAGGCACGGGCTCCTTCCTTCTCTGTCGAGAAGCACAGAAGCTCTGCTCTTGGGCCGTCAGCCACGGCGTTCTTCTCAAGGCAGTTTATCTCCCAGGCCAAGAAAATTGCCTGGCGGACAAACTCAGCAGGATCCTCCAGCCGCACGAATGGCGCCTGGATCCCTTGGTAGTTCAGAAACTTTTTCTGAAGTGGGGACTCCCCACGATGGATCTCTTTGCCAGTCCTCTCAACCGGCAACTTCCACGCTTCTGCTCTCGTCAGCCGCATCCCCTTCGAGTAGCGGCAGATGCTTTTCTGCTCTCATGGTCGGAGAGCCTTCTGTATGCCTTTCTTCCCATACCGCTAGTCTCTCGAACTCTTTTCAAGGTTCTCCGAGACAAAGCTTCCATGATCCTGGTGGCTCCTCGCTGGCCCAGACAGCCGTGGTTTCCACTCCTGCTGCAATTAGCGGTAGAGGATCCGTTCCCTCTGGGGTTTCAACCGGATCTCCTAACACAGGATCAGGGGTCCCTGCTACACCCCAACCTCAGATCTCTACATCTGATGGCCTGGCTGCTGAAAGGGTAGTCCTTGCTCCCCTTCTACTGCCGGCAGAGGTGGAGGAGGTCGTCCTAGCTTCTCGGCGACCTTCTACCCGCAAATGCTATGCCCTTAAATGGCGTCGCTTTTCCGCTTGGTGTGCCCCGCAGTCTCAGGATCCCTTCTCCTGCTCGGTGTCGGTGATCTTGCAGTACTTGCTCTACCTCTCTAATCTGGGACTTAAGTCCAACTCCGTCAAAGTTCACCTCAGTGCTCTTTCAGCACATCATGTGCCGGTGGACGGCAGACCTCTTTCCAGCGACCCTCTCGTAGCGAGGTTTCTCCGAGGTCTCCTTCTACTTAAACCACCTCTGCGCCCGCCAGCACCTGACTGGGATCTGAATGTGGTTTTACAGCGGATCACCTGTCCGCCTTTTGAACCTATGGCTACCTGTTCTCTCCGTTTTCTTTCTTGGAAAACTTTATTCCTGATAGCCCTCACTTCCGCTAGACGCGTAAGTGAATTGCAGGCTCTCGTGTCTGATCCCCCTTACACTCGGTTCTACAAAAATAGGGTAGTCCTACGGACTCACCCAAAGTTTCTTCCAAAAGTGGTCTCCCCTTTTCACATCAATCAGGAGGTGGTACTTCCGACCTTCTTTCCCAGGCCACACTCCAGCCGAGCTGAAATGGTCCTGCATACCCTGGACTGTAGAAGGGCATTGAACTTCTACCTTGACCGTACACGGGAGCACCGTAAAGCGGCTCAGCTTTTTGTGTCTTTTGACCCCAATAAATTGGGGCTCCCGGTCTCCAAGCGTACTCTGTCCATCTGGGTTGCTGACTGTATCGCTTGGGCTTATGGGGCAGCCGGTCTCTCGTTAGAAAGTCGAGTCACGGCTCATTGTGTTCGGGCGAAGGCTACGTCAGTGGCTTACCTCCGCTCTGTTCCGTTGGCAGACATCTGCCGGGCCGCTACTTGGTCTTCGAGCCAGACTTTTGCGGTCCATTACTGCCTCGAGAGGGAGTCCCGCAGGGACAGTGCTTTCGGACAGGCAGTCCTCCGAAATCTCTTCGAGGTTTGAGCAACTCCTATCCTCCATCCCGGATGGGGGCTACCGGTGGGTAATAATTCAGTGAAGATTCCTTCCTTCTGTGCTGCTGAGCTAGAGGGAGCTCATTTTTGTGCTTAGGGTCTCCGGTAGCCTTAAGCTTGGGAGTCCCATATGTGAGGACTGACTTCCTGCTTGGTCCTGGAGAAAGCGTAGTTACTCACCTGTAACAGGTGTTCTCCAGGAGCAGCAGGAATCATTCCTCACAACCCTCCCTCCTCCCCTTGGAGTTGCAATCATCTGCTTAAGTTTTTTTGCAAATTTTTATGCTGTCTTTTAGCTATGTCATCAGACTGGCTAAGATGGCACCCTTGGGCGGGAAGGAGACCGCGCATGCGCGCTGCAATTCCCAAAGGCTTTCTTTGAAAGCTGGGGAAAATTGCTCCGCGAGGGCTCCGTCGGCGCCGACGTCACCCATATGTGAGGACTGATTCCTGCTGCTCCTGGAGAACACCTGTTACAGGTGAGTAACTACGCTTTCATGAGATAGATCTGCATGCATTTTCTTAATCATATACAAATTTGTCTCCTGTGTATTCATTGCGGATATCCTGAAAATCTGACTGGCTGGGGGTTCCTCATCATAGTTCAGAAACACTTGTTAGTAACTTAGCTCCTTTTCTCGAGCTTGCCTTCATTTGCCATCATGTGATGTGGAGTGGAAATTCTGACTGGGAATTTTGAGCATTATACCTGCCATTAGTCAATAGTTGAGCTCGGTCATGGCCATTTAATCTGTTGGTTCAGCTGTCTGTAATGCCAATTTTCCACTTGACTGTAGCTTTTCTCTGAACAGCAGCTCAGACTTACAGAGCACAGTGCGACAACTAATCACGGTGCACAAGACAGAAATGTTGATGTTTCCGTTATTATTTTGGGCTTATTGCTGAAGAAGGACTACATGTGGTCTTGACATTCTATTATTATGTTGTTCCACCTTTACAACTGGCATGGTGATGGACTGCAATAAAATATATCATAAGCAAGCTAAAATACATGGTAAAATTTCTAATCCCCATAAATCTTCTGGAAAAACAAAGCTTTTCATTTTGTAAAATGAAGATAATTCGTATTTACTTAGTGACCTAATGGAAGGCCTCTTTGTCCCGCATAGATGTCAATGAAATCATGGATAAGACGGGCAAATCTAGCATAGTCCAGAGGAGTGCTTGAGACAGCTCATATTTATTTAACTGTTTTTTAGTCAGTTTCCTAAATATCTTGGTAAACCCCTACATATACATTTGAGCAATTTTAAAATGAATTCTGGGCTCAGCAGGTAGCCAATGTAAGATATGGAAAATGGGAGTGATTCTATTACATGTTTTGAGCCCATTATGAGCTACATTGCTCTGTTTGATCTTAATTGCAGTCACTTTAGACTCTCTCCTAATACCTCATCAAACAGTATTGCAACTAGGACCAGAGTGTGATGTTCTCATGAAGCTCTGCAGGAGGAGTCCACCAAGGCTGCTGGTAGGGGGAGGTACTGTGATATTCCAACTAAAATCGTGATATCCTAGCACCTCCCCTCATTAGTGGCATTTTGGGCTGAGGACTCCCACACAGCTTTGCTGGAGTACGAGGGGGTACCCAAAAAAACCAGGAATAACATTGCCGTGGGCGGAGCTTGTGTAGTACGCACTTCTGCCGCTAGGCGTGTATAGTGCAACTCATTGTCAGTTCAGTGCCACCTGTGTTGTCGACCTGGCTTGTTCTGTTCATCTGCAGTGATTGTTTTTGCTAGCGCTGTTTTGTTCTTGTTTTTTTTTTTATGATGACAAGTTTTAAATGAACAACGTGCAGCTGTGAAATTTTGTTTTCTACTCGGTAAAAATGCTGCTGAAACTGTTTTAATGTTGAAAACATCTTATCAAGATGACGCTATGGGAAAAAGTCAAGTGTACCAGTGGTTTGCTCGGTTTAAAAATGGCGACATGTCGATTGATGACAAACCTCGTTCTGGGCGTCCATCAACTGCCCGAATCGACGAAAACATTGAAAAAATTAGAGAGCTTGTGCTCACAGACCGTCGACAGACAATTGATCAACTGTCAGAGATTAGTGGGTTATCTTGGAGCTCGGTTCAGCAAATTTTAACTGAAGATTTGGGAATGAAAAGGGTTGCTGCCAAGTTTGTTCCTCGGGTTCTGACTGACAATCAAAAGGAACATCGAGTTGAAACATGTGTTTTGAAACAACAGCTTGAAACTGATCCAGATTTTCTGTCAAAGGTCATTACAGGTGATGAGTCATGGTGCTATGGTTACGACCCAGAAACAAAGCAACAGTCAAGCCAATGGAAGACGTCATCGTCACCCCGTCCAAAAAAAATGTCGTCAAGTCAAATCAAACATCAAAACAATGCTGATTTGCTTTTTTGATGCCAAGGGGGTAGTTCATTCAGAGTTTGTTCCCCCAGGTCAGACCGTCAATCAAACCTTTTATTTGGAAGTTTTAAGAAGATTGCGCAACAGTGTTCGTCAAAAAAGACCCGATTTGTGGCAGACAGGAGACTGGTTCTTCCACCACGACAACGCACCTGCACACACAGCCATCTCTGTTCGACAGTTTTTGGCTAAAAATGGCATGGTTCCGCTGCCCCACGCACCTTACTCGCCTGACCTGGCTCCGTGCGACTTTTTCTTATTTCCACACATGAAAAGGGGCCTGAAAGGACACTGATTTGACAACATTGAAGAAGTCAAGAAAAAAAGGAGGGAGGAGCTGTCAGCCGTTTCTAAAGATTACTACAAAAAATGTTTTGAACAGTGGAAGCACCGGTGGGACAACTGTATCAGTTGTAATGGAGAGTATTATGAAGAGGATAAGGTTGTTTTGTAAAGAATTTGAAATAAATAGCTTTTAAAAAATAATTCCTGTTTTTTTTGGGTACCCCCTCGTATATACGACTTTCACAAACTCAGATGTTTCTAGGTAGGGATGAAGTTTTAGTATAAATCAAAAGTTGCAAAAAAAAAAATAGAAGCATATCACCAAAGACATTTGTGCTGATCTGAAAGAGCTGATCATGTTTCCCAACACTCAAGCTAAGAACTGAGTCGTAACATATCATTTGAGCCTCAGTCAGTATAATAGGCACTGCCAATGTCCTATTTTTACAAGACAGCCACGTTGGGCTACAGTCGCATTTCCCTGATTGAGCCCGATCTTGTCAGCTAAGCAGAGTCTGGCCTGGCTAGTACTTGGATGGGAGACCTCCTTGGAATACTGGCTGTTGTAGATGCAAAGGCACATTTTACGATGGGACATCCACGAGCAATCTGGGATGTCAAAGCCAGAATGTCTGGGGAAAAAAAGCAGGCACTTGTAAGTTCAGGCACGATTTCAGAAACATGGACGTGCCCCATATGGATGTCTATAGACTACCATAGTCTAAAGGACTGCTACAACTGGAAAAAGATCTGCAATTGTAAGTATCTATCTTCTGGAATATACTCTAAATCTTCAGGAAAAAGGGAATTCTTTGGGTTAAAGCTGATAAATCTGTGTATTTTAGAATTCAGTGTTTTTGCTGAATCAATTAGGTTTTAGTACCACCAGCGAGCTTTTCATTTAAATCAAATGAGGTATAGCTTAGCATACAAGTAGAATAAATAGTCTCTGAGTAGAAAGAAATAAACTTCTTTCTAGTGACCTTTACAAAGAGGCCTTTCAGTTAGGAGGGAAAAGATCTGTGAATTTGTCTTAAATAGGTGTTAAAGCCAAGTGACAGATCAAAGGGGCAATTTGAAAGGCCCCCCTATATCAAAAAAGGGCTGTATGACTCACCCAGGAAATTGGTAAGACTTTACCTTAAAAGCACAGGTCAGGGCACTGTGTACCAAGTCGACTTTTATTAAGTCCTCTTTCCCTCCCACCAACCCCAGAGATAATCTTAGCTTTATAGGCTCTTAAACCTATTAAAGGGAAAGTGGTGCCCATATTCACTTTCAGGTGCGGCTGGTTATCCTCATCAGGAATAGATTAATTAAGGATTTGAGATTAATTAATCTTGAGGTGAACAAAGTTCATTAAACATATTAGGTATAGTTGTATTAGTATAAGTATCCCCAGCAAACTTAAGTAAGTAAACAACTAAAATACCTAAATAAAACCTTAAAACTAAGATGCAGACAGCAGTCTAGCAGCGAGATGGGGCTTTCTATTCTTTTACACTGAGTGTCACATGTATGATTTTCTCCCAGTTGGTAAGGAGGCCTTATGTGTATGCTAGGTGCAAGGAGCTCTTTGCTCCCAGGGAAACGAGTCTGATCTCTGGAGACTAGAGTAGTAGACTTTGAGGACATAAAGAAGACAGAGTGGTATATACGTGAGACCTACAGGGACATAGTATTGAAGTCCCACCTTCAGTCTGGCAGCCTCCCTGTTGCCAAGAAGGAGAGAGGTCATGTGACAGGAGAGCTTCACCCTAGTGTGGCAGGAAGTGATCCTGTAGCTAGGACCTATCCTCCAGGTGATGTAAAACCCTCTTTTACCAAGGAGGTTTCTTCAGGGCCATGCATCCATGAGGGAAGGGTTAGGATAGCCATTATAGTGGTGATTCGATCATTAGGCATGTAGATAGCTGGGTGGCTGGTGGACATGAGGATTGCCTGGTAACATGCCTGCTAGTGCGAAGATAACGGACCTCGCTTGCCATTTAGACAAGGTTTTAGATAGTGCTGGGGAGGAGTTTGCTGTCTTGGTACATGTTAATACCAATGACATACAAAAGTATAGGTGGGAGGTTCTATAGGCCAAATTTAGGCTTTTAGGTAGGTAGTTTAAATCCAGAACTTCCAGGGTAGCATTCTCAGAAATGCTTCCCATTCCACGTGCAAGATTCAAAAGGCAGGCAGAGTTCAGGAGTCTCAATGTGTGGATGAGACAATGGTGCAAGGAAGAGGGTTTTGGTTTGTTAGGAACTGGGCAGCATTCTGGGGAAAGGAGGGACTTTTCCAAAGGGATGGGCTCCACCTTAACCAGGATGGAACCAGGCTGCTGGCATTAACCTTTAAAAAGGGGAGAGAGAGCTTTTAAACTAGATAACAGGGGAAAGCCAATAGTCACCAAAGAGCACATAGTTTGGAAGGCTGTATCCTTGAAGGATACCAGCAAAAGATTGACATTAGGGCGTATTGACAGGAACCAATAAAGACAAAAATAACCCAAATGACCTTAAGTACAGAGCAGACAGAGCTTAAAGATTCCAAATTACTCCTGTCTACCAATAACCAGATTAATATGAATAAAATACAACCTCTAAAATGTTAGAAGTCTACAAAATAAAACGGGAAAGTTAGAATATATAGCACTAAATGAGAGATTAGATATGATTGGTAGAGACCTGATGGAAGGAGGACAACCAGTGGGACACTGTGATACCTGGGTACAAATTATACCGCAATGACAGAGTAGATCAAATTGGTGGAGGGGTTGCGCTCTATGTTAGAGAGGGCATTGAGTCACATAGGATTAAAGTTTTGCAGGAAACAAAATTCACCATAGGACTTGTATGGATCGAAATTCCATGTAAAAAGTGGAAGGTGATGGCAGTGGGGGTGTACTCTACTACCGATCGCCTGGCCAGAATGAACAAATGCATGATGAAATGCTCAAAGAAATCAAGGAAGCTAACAAAAGTTACAACACAGAAATAATAATGGGTGACTTCAATTACCCCGTTATCGACTGAATCAGTGTCACAGCAGGCTGTACTAGGGAGATAAAGTTTCTAGATCAGAGGTTCCCAACTCCAGTCCTGGAGGGCCAAACATCATTCAGGTTTTCAGGCTGTCCCTAATAAATATGCATGAGATGCATTTGCATGCACTGCCCCCATTGTATTCAAATGTATCTCATGCATATTCATTAGGGACAGTCTGAAAACCTGAATGGTGTTTGGCCCTCTAGGACTGGAGTTGGGAACCTCTGTTCTAGATGAAATAAATGACTGCTTCTTGGAGCAGCTGGTTCATGAACTGACCAGATGGGAAGCCATTTTGGACTTAGTCCTTAGTGGAACACAAGATCTGGTGCAAGAGATAAGGGTGTTGGGGCCACTTGGCTATAATGATCATAGCATGATTAAGTTTGATTTAATAAATGGAGGAAGGACAGCAAGGGAATTCACAGTACTATCTTTTAACTTTCAGAAGGGAGACTATGATAAAATCAGGAAAATAGTTAAGAAAAAATTAAAAGGAGCAGCTGCAAAGGTTAAAGATTTACATCAAGCATGAGTGTTGTTTAAAAATACTATCTTGGAAGCCCCGACCAGCTATTTTCCACACTTTAAAAAAGTGGAAAGAAGTCCAAAAAACTGCCAGCATGGTTTAAAGGTGAGGTCAGAGAGACTGTTGTAGCCAAAAAAAGCATCTTTCAGGAAATGGAAAAAGGAGCCAAATGACAAAAACTGGAAACAACATAAGCACTGGCAAATTAGATGCAAGGCATTGATAAGGCAGGCAAAGAGAGGATTTGCAAAAAAAGCTTGCCATGGAAGCAAAAATGCATAATAAAAACTTTAAGTACATTCGTAGCAAAAAACCTGTGAGATGATAGAGGTGTAAAAGATGCACTAAGAGGGTACAAGGCCATAGCAGAGAGATTGAATGAATTCTTTGCTTCAGTCTTTACTGAAGTAAAGACACTACTATTTAACAAATACTATAACAGCAATGCCTAAAGTATATCTTGTTCACCCTTATCCCACAACCAATTTAAATGTATATAGTTGACGTTATATATAATTTTAATAGCTCCCTACATAAGGGCTCCAGATCTAGGCATCTATTTTGTAAATAGTTTAAAGGTTTTTTATAGTTTGTTTTACTTGTTGTCTGTAACTGTTTTTTCATTGTAAACCACCCCTGATCTCCGTGGCTTTTACAGTTTTTTTTGGGTAGCCTATAGCTTGGGAGTCCCATATGTGAGGACTGACTTCCTGCTTAGTTACTTACCTGTAACAGGTGTTCTCTGGGGACAGCAGAAATCAGTCCTCACAACCCTCCTCTCTCCCCTTGGAGTTGTTTTTTCTTTTTGTTTAGTTTTTTGCCATCTTGTACTATGGTATTATACTGGCAGCTATCAGCAGGAAGGTGACTGCGCATGCGCAGTGTATCTCCCTAAAGCTTTATTTGAAAGCTGGGGAGTGGATCTGTGTGGGCTCTATTGGCGTGACCCCAAACTGATGAGGCTCACAAGGGGAAGGAAAAAAATGTTATTCATGCCTCACAGTTACAGTTTTCTCCAAAAGAAAACAAAACCACATTCAGCTTAGGGGCTTATACCCTCTTTCCATCTGCTGCCATCACACACTTCTTTTAAGTCCAATCCAACAGGCAAAAAGACACAAAAAAATGTGATCCTTTTCTCAACCCTGTTTAAATGACCACTATGGCCCAAACATTGGGGAGTGAAAGGAAGGGAGGTACGCACACCACTGTGACTAAACCTTGGTCAGGCCTCCCTTAAACAACCAAAACCCCACCAAAAAATAAAGTCCACCGCTTCCCAGCTCATTCTACCTCCATTTCCTCCTCTGCTGCACAAGACCCTTCAGGGAAGGCTGGCTACCAGCAAGGGAACCTTTAGGACTTTTAAATCCTTCCCGTTTAGACTGCAAGCCTTGGACCTTGTTGTTCCAGGAAAACCCCGTGTCTCTAACCTGTTTCCTGGATTACAACTGACTCACTCTTGGGTAGTGATTGGCTCCTGTCTGGGAGTACATTCTCCTTATGCTCGCAGGGAAACTGCAGGTCCTCTTCCGACCCTCCCGACTCCCAGGCTACAGGAACTCTCCTGCTGCTAGTCCTTTGTAGGGGATTTTCCCTGCCTACAAGGGGCTTCTGATACAAGTTTTCCCTCAACCTGGGGACTCCCCTGGCTGCAGATAAGGGCCCTATCCCTTTTTTGCCCTAGGCAGAGGGAAGGTCTTGCTATGCAGAGGAATTCCTTATCCACCAATGGTTATCTTGCTCCCTATGGGAGCCTTCAGTGCCATACTCCCCGTTTATCAAAGTTAATACTGTTTTAGTCCAGGATCCTGACCTTTGTGAGACTTCCTCTGCACTTCATATTAAACCTTATTGGTTGATCACTGGAGCTCAGATTATCACCTGCCTGGACAGGAACCTTTTCTCCATTTGTAAGAACCAGCCCCACTACTGTCCAGGGTTTCTTTACCTCTTATAGGACATATGGGTGCTATATGCTGCACCTGGTCGATTGGCATCTCCCATCAGTTAGATGTCCCCTTACATTGCAGCAGGGCTTAATTTCTGCTGGCTTGGGTGGAACGGCGTTTTTCTGTCTCAAGAAATGCTGGAAGTAAATTACATTCCGTCTCATCTCCTCACCTTGCTCTGTATTGCCGCGGCTGTCTTACCACTTAACACAGCTGCAGAAGCATTTTCCTTTCCTCTTGCGGTTGTGCTGTATTGAAGCAGCCTGGCCACATTATTTTTAGTAAAGTAAAATAAGCACTTCCTGCTTTACTGAAAGTGCCATGGCCGGGCTGCTTCAGTTCTGTACAGCTGCGGGAGGAAAGGCAAATGCTTCCATGGCTGTGTTACCTCCTCTCTTCCTCTCCCTGTTTTGTGCCGCCGTGACTATTTTAACACTTAACACAGCTGCGGGAGCATTTTCCTTTCCTCTCGCGGCTGTGCTGAACTGAAGCAGCCTGGCCAGGGCACTTTTAGTAAAGCAGGAAGTGCTTATTTTGCTTTACTCGGAATGCTGCGGCCGGGCTGCTTCTGTACAGCAGAGCCGCGGAACAAAAGGAAAATGCTCCCGCAGCTGTCTGAAGTGTTTCTTTATTTGGAGAGCTTATACACCACTATCAGCATTGGCATTGCAGCAGTTTACAAGGAAATCCAATAGTTTCCAGACACAGTCAACAAGTCTAAGCACAATCAGAAAAAAAAAGGGGGCATAAAGGTGGAGGGAGGTGGGGTTGCACAACAATTGTGACCAGGACTACTGAAAGGAAAACTGCGGGAAACAGAAGGAGGGGGGTGCTGGAGATAAAGGAGTGAGAGGGTGGGTGTCAAAAGCCTGAACAAAAAGATGCGTCTTCAGGCCTGATTTAAATTGCAAACATATGAAGGCTCCAACTGACGTTTGGCGGATAGGGAGTTCTCCAAGGACAAGCAGGATGAGTCAGCCACACCTGGTGACGTCATCCGATGGCGCCGAGACGGAAGTACTCTCCATAGCTCAGAAGGGCTTTTGCCCTTCTGAGCATGGGTCAACTGGCCCTGCCCCCTGTCCCGCCCCTAGCTAGCCAGTTTCAGTTCTTCCGCCTTGCCAGCAAGACGGTTTCTTCTACTCTCCACTGAAATTGCACTTAGAACTTATTAAAACAACGAGAAGAATGAGTCTCACCTTGCTTAGGTATGTTATAAACTGCATTAATGCTTGTTTTGGCTTCTTCCAGCATCCTTTCCAGTCTAATGCTTTCAGCACGGACAGCTGCCCTTTGTAGGGCACCGCTCACTCATGATATTTGGATGCCTCCACGGCAGCTGATGTCGCTTGGGATGTGCCCCAGGGCCTCCATCCTCAGCCGCACCTCCCAGTCGCCGAAGCAGCTCGGGCGGTGCGGGACTCCTAGTGTCTCTGGCCTCCTTGACCGCAGCAACTTGGTCCCGGCCGGATTGTACAGGCGGATCCCGCCGATCGAGTTTCAGCCCCGGACTTGGGAACCGCTGTGGAGAGCGCCCAAGACATGCCTTCTGAGAGTCCCGGCAGCCCAGGACGTGCCTGCGGGCCTCCATCCCTGGCCAGCTGCAGCTCGGCACACCCCTTCTCCTGCACGGGCCATCTCACGTGGGGGACCATGGAGGCGGCCATCTTGCCTGGACCTGCAAGTCTCCGCCCACTCTTCTGCGGCCACGAGGATCCCTGGACGGCAGTCATCTGGCCGATGACATCACGGCCTCCGTCTCCTCCTGCGGCGCCATTGGCCGGCGCCAGTCCAATCAATGGCCTGATTGCTCGGCTCCTCCCCTGCAGCGTCGGCGCCTTTTTCAAGCATCCGCGCCGTTCCTAGCATCGGCTCTGCTCCGAGCAGGAAGATATGGGAAAAACATCGGCGCCGAGGGGTCTGTTGACGCGGCATCTCCCGGAATGGCCTGGTTGCTCCGGCACTGCCCCGAGCAGGAAGGAATGGGGAAAAATCGGCATCGGCGCCGATGGGTCTGTTGATGGGCACGCCTGCCTCAACGCTCAGCACCATCTTGCCTCTGGCCCTGCCTCAGTGCTGATCGCGCTACACACCCAACGCTGACGACTCCGTTGGCGCCGGCACGCCAGCCTCAAAGCCAGTCGTGTCGGCCGTTCTCCTAGGACAAGCAGGATGAGTCAGCCACAATTGGTGACGTCATCCGACGGCGCCGAGACGAAAGTACTCTCCATAGCTCAGAAGGGCTTTGCCCTTCTGAGCGTGGGCCACTTGTCCCCACCCCCCTGCCCGCCCCTAGCTAGCCAGTTTTAGTTCTTCCGCCTTGCCAGCAAGACGGACTTTGCTACTCTCCACCAAATCTGAATTAAAATTCTCCATTACACGTATGTATTATCAGCTTTAATTGTCTTCTTCTTAATTCTATTCAGATACCTTCTAGCCAGACCAGCCGTGAGCATGGGACCCATGCTCTAGCTGTCCACGGGGAAAGGTCTCCAGGAATGGGGCTTGAGAGGAAGCCAGCCAGCGCGGCAGCCCAGGACGTGCCTACAGGCCTCCGTCCCCGGCGAGCCCTCCAACATACCTCCTTTCTCCAGATCTTGCAGCTGAGCTCATATCCTTTGGTCCGCACGCCTGGCTCAAGCAGCACTCCTAATGTGAAGAATCGCTGCCACCGCTACTCCACTGCAGCCCGAGATGTGCCTCTGAGGCCTCCATCTCCAGCCGCAAGCCTCCGATGGATAGTTCTGCTCCCCGTACATCGCTTGGGGCGAAGGGGAACGATGGACATCGCTCGGGAGACCTCCAGCGGAATACCTCCTGGGTCGGCTGCCTTCTACACTCCACTCTCTCCCCTTGACAGGCACTTCCCCGATCCTGCTTGTCCTGGAGAGTTCGGTGAGGCCCTCCTGCGTCCCCGATACTGCCAGCCACGAGGCCCTCATGGCGGCGGCCATCTTGCAATTGCATCACTGGCAAGGCTCCTCCCCCCTCGGCGCCATTGGTCGGCGCCGATCCGGGCACACAAAGGACATGCCCGTTGCATCACGGGCTCGGCTCCTCCCCCTCTCTCATTGGAAAGCCTCTTGCTGACGGCCCGTTCTTGGCGCGGAGGCGAGGATGGCGCTGACACCCTTACACCGGAGCAGAAATTCCCCTCAGAATCTGAAGGGTAGCGTCTTGAATCGACAGCCATGGCGACGTTGGCTGGAGCTGTGACGGACGGCGCCGCAATCGGCCAACACTCTGCCTTCGTCCCAGGGGAGGAGGGGCCGCACTCCGATCACATCGCTGACGGTCCGTTTGCGGCGCAGAGGCGAGGATGGCGCTGACGCTCTCTTTCCGGCGCAGGAAATCCCGTGCAGCGGTGTAGCACTATGGTTCTAAACAATGATGCAGGGGCCGTGGGTTCATCCCCCTCCACACCTAATGAAGAAGGCTGGCTGAGGCACTACCTGCACAGAAGCGGAAGGGTAGTGCTATTTCACTCGGGAACAAAAATTGCCACTGGCATTTCACATTCTTGCAGTGGCTATCTCTCACCATCTATTCGCTGTGCCTGCAAAATTCACACCCAAATCCAGGTAGCTTATCTCAGGTGTATGCCTTACAGGATGGCAGTGGCCACAGTGTGGTGCAGCGGACGCAGCCAGTGCATTTAGGACCAGAAGGTCAGAGTTTCAAATCCCAGCTGGGGCTCCTGCCAACCCAGCCCCTTTATCTTTGTGCCCGTCAGCAAGTCACTTAATCCTCCATTGCCTCGGAAGAGAGGTCCAGCAATCTACACCGGTGACACTGCCAAGAAAACCCAGGAGCTTACGGGTTGCAAGGAGTCAGCACTGCCTCAAAGGCACACGTTGCATTGCATAGACCAATGGAAACAGTTAGCCAAGCTACCCGCTGAAAAGTAAAGGTGTAGCTCAATGGCTAATGCATTGACTGTTGAACCAGAGGCATGAGTTCAATTCCCCAGTCGGGTCACTGAGTAAAGCTGTCTGCCGCTTCTCCCATATGATGGTCACCTTAAGGAAGCAGAGTCCCTCTACTCCGAGGATTACAGTCAAGAGCTGTACCACAATGGTTTATACACCGACCGATGGTATAGGGGGTGTGAGCTCAATCCCCATGTAGGTCCAAGGTATAAACCTGGCTGAGACATCACCTTCATGATTCAGGACACTCAGCATGCTCTGGGGCTCACATTGGACCTTTCAAATCACGCTGGTCCCTTGGCCAGCTAAAACCCAGAGAGTGATCAGCAGACTGTGAATAGGTCCAGGTCCCCTCCAGCGAGGAACAGACCCTCCTACGCCTATCACGGCTCATCGACATTGAGGTTTTTGTTTTGTTGTCTCTTTGGGACCCTGTACTAAAACCAGTAGCCAATATGATACCGGCCACACACGCCGGTGTGAGCCAGCACGGCGCAAGGGCTTTACCCTGGTACATCCACCGGGATCTCCCTTCTTCCAGCATGACAGCCCAGCTGCATGTTCGGCCCCTTGCGCCATACCTCCACTACCAGTGGAGGAGCGGCCTAGTGATTGGCACATCCTTCGTCTCCGACAGGTAGACCTTGGGTAGACTACATCCTGGTCTCTTACTGCTAAGGGAACAGGTGTCCTGCCATTCCCTGCTATTAAAAGGTCTGAGCTTCCCCTATGCCAGCTTACGTTGCTCGCCGCAGGCAAGGATAACAAGAGGGAGTGTAAGACAAATGCAAGACTTGCCAAGCCAGTCCATCAAGTCCACATCACCAGCATGGTCGCTTCACAAGCAGTATGAAGCTGCTAAGGATACCTGTCGGGGAGCTACGTCAACTCCAGGGTCCTAGCGTGGGCCCAACACCCTTTGACCTGTGACTGTGGCACCTTCCCTGTTATGCAACAAAGGAGGGAGATGATAGAGCACAAACTGTGCCATTTGCGAGCCACAGAGCTAACCACTATGGATCTCCTCACTGGAGACACGTTGGCCGGGGGCCTCCTCCAGTGTGACAACCTGACTGACCAAGGGCCACCCCCAGGGTGGCAACAGCGCGGTACAGTGCGTCAGGCAAGCCTCAGCTGTGGCTCCCACCTACCCAGGCCCCCTACCTTCATCAAGGCTCTCACCACTGGACGATCTCACTAGGGCTCTCAGCGCCGGAGGCTCTCAACCCCCCTTGGACTGAACGACAGCCTCCTTCAGACAATCCGGCCACTCGAGGGCCTGGAAATAGCAGTGGCAACACGGTGGTGCGGTGCACACAGACAGTGTGTGCAAGAACAGAAGGTCACAGGTTCAAAGCCCAGCTGAGGCTACTGCCAATCCAGTCCACATATTTTATGTCGGCAGGTAATCAGTAAGTCACAATGACCACCCACACCAAGCGAAACCTAGCCCACAATGAGAAACACTTGGTTGGTCATGCCAAGCCAACAGGTCTTCAATATGACGCCGTGCACAAGGCTAGTGTGTCCTGGTACAATGCAATCCCCCGCCATTGCCTATCGACAAGCTTGGGCAACCTCCTAATATCGCTCGGGACAACGCTGATGACATTCCCAATGGGGGCACGAGCCTAGTGGTTCGGATCATGAGTCGTGCGACATGCGACAAGGGCTAAGATCACTGCATCTCGCCTTTAAGTGGAAAAGTCACTTGCCACATGCATCAGCAAATGCATACAACAGCATTTGCACCAATAAGCCATTCGGCCCTCTTCTTACCCTACTCAAGGTCTTGTACTGACAGCCCTAGGCCTACCGACAGAAGGCCAGCACTGGTCTGAGTGATGCTTCGGTCGCACCAACTGCACTCCTTCCACGAGCCTTCCGATGCCTCGTCGCTACTAAACAGAACCACAGCACAATGGTTACGACACTGCCCAATGGTGCAGGGATCAAGGGTTCAATTCCCCACAATGCCCAAGGAACAAGGCTGGCTGAGGCATTACATATTATCTGGAATGGCACCGCGGTGGTGCAGTGCACACAGACAGTGTGTTCAGAAGCAGAGGGTCACAAGTTCAAGTCCCAGCTATGACCCCTGACATCCCAGTCCCCGCAGTGCAAGGAGGGCCCGTCAGGGAGACCTACATGTCTCAGGAGGGACCTAAATAAAGTTAACCTGCCTCAGCCCGGTAGCTCAGCATCCTCCTCATTCAGCCAATGCAGGAGCCATGCCTACCCGTGTACTGCTGAAACGAAGTTGCATTGCCACGCGCCATCAGGTCGCTATCACCCCGTGGCGACCTTCTGGATGGTTGTCCAAACTCATATCCTGTCCCCTGCCGGGCTGCTCATTGTGACAATCAGGCAAACCCGGCTGCTGTGATCCCTTCTGCGTTAGCCTATCTTGCGGGACGATCACCCACCCAGAGGGCGGTTGAGCCAAACCCTTGACACTCACCCGAGGTGCAGTCCTCCTGAATCGAGCTACCTCCATGCTCCTGGGAGGAACGGAGCCCCACAGAATCAGAATAACACACGGCCCATGATAACACACCAGTGTCAACAGACCTAACCCTGATCCCATCTTCACAGGACTTCCACTTCCCCAGGAGGCCCTATCCGTAACTAACTACAGCTCCTCCGGCCTAGACCAGACAGGAACCTCAGCCAGGCACGAAACTCATGCTCTGATTTCAGCATCAACACCTTCCCCTCATGTATACCGTGCCAGGGTCTAGCATTAGTGAAAACGCCTCACGGCCTTCTGACAGCACCGCTACCTCTGTTGCCGCTTCGGCCGAGCAATATGGCCACGGAACAGATGCCAGCAGCGATGCGCAAGCATGCAGGGAGTGGGGTATGCACCCTGAAGGCAGCTCCGGACGGAGTTCAGCTGTACACAGTATTCTGTACCAACAGTGACCAAATTGGCCATGTCTCCCGGTCCTCTGTTATCCTGCTTTTATCGGTTCAAGCGTCAAAAAAAAAAAAAAAAAGAAGGGGGGGGGGGGAAGCCCCTCTTCCCAACAATACATCAATGCTCCATTCTTGCACCACACGCATGGCCAACTATTGCAATCCGCTACGCAGGGATATCGATGCCTGTGTTCCTGCACTACGGGAACTGCCACTGCGATGTACCTACATTGGTCACTGCACAGGCGTGCCTTGCTATCACACCTCTACACATGTGTGCATCGCGCACGGCGATAGTGAGCCATGTGTGCTTCGCGACAGCGGTGACCCCGTGCTACTACTACTGCCCGACGGCATGCACCACGACAGCGGTGAATCCCGCGCTACGAACAATGCTCGGTGGGGGACCCCGCATTGCTAAGGACCTATGGGCCTGCATCTCGGTTACCGCACAGGTGCGCCCTGTAACCACACCTTTGCTACGTTGAATCCCTCACCACTGTTGCTCGATGGCTACTATTGCTCGAGGGTTGGATTCCACACTAAGGCTGCCCGATGTGCTTACATCTCTCTCACCAAACCGGTATACCTTGTAGCCTTGTGCATCGTGACGGAAAACCCAAACGGGAAGAAACCCTCAAATGCTCCCCCCCGCAGCACTGCTACTGAAAAGGCGTGCAGCGCCACTGCGGCCCGACAGGCCCTGTCTCATCCTGCTCCTCAAAGGCAAATTCTGCCTGAGGGAGTATCTCGGCATTTCCCCCATCCACCACAGCACGTGGCAGCTTGGGAGGCACCAATTGTGGCTGACTCATCCTGCTTGTCCTAGGAGAAAACGGAGTTACTTACCTGTAACTGAGTTCTCCGGGGACAGCAGGATAAGTCAGCCACACATACCCGCCCACCTCCCCTGGGATGGGGTCTGCCTCCTAGCGGCAAAAGGCTCAGCTAGTGACGAACTGGCCAGCTAGGGGCGGGCAGGGGGGTGGGGCCAAGTGGCCCACGCTCAGAAGGGCAAAGCCCTTCTGAGCTATGGAGAGTACTTCTGTCTCGGCGCCGTCGGATGACGTCACCAATTGTGGCTGACTTATCCTGCTGTCCCCGGAGAACTCAGTTACAGGTAAGTAACTCTGTTGTGTGCCTGCCTCAGCACCGATCGTACCTGTGGCTCTACCTCGATGCCGATCGCGCCTGCCTCAGCGCCTATGGGGGCAAATCCAAGAGCTACTCCAAGAGGCTGAGACTCTCTGCCCGGCATCGATCCCCCGCCGGCGCCGGTCACTCCCAGTAGCCAAACACCGTAGGAAGTGTCTGCGCTACCCAGCTCTTGTACCCTCGGACGAGCAGAGATTCAGGGACAAAATGTGCCGGGGAGGAGATGCAGTGCGCTGTGTGGTGCGGCCCCTCCTCACACGGCTCCAGGACCGAGCTGCCTCCAGTGGAACGGAGCGGCAGTACAATGGTTAAGACACCGGCCGATGATGCAGGAGTCATGGGTCCAATCCCCACCTGCCTAATGAAGAAGGCTGGCTGAGGCATTACCTGTTATGGGTAATATTGCCTTAGCCCTCCTCCCGAAGTGTTAATTGATGCACTCTACGCTGAGTCCCCCCTTGCATGGAAGTGTAAGTCTGATCCCAGTAGAAGTCAGAACTTCGCATCCACGTGCTAAGGCTAACCCAGAGAAGGTGGGAGGGTCTGGCTGAGCTGATACAGCTACACTCCACTCTACTGTAGCAGTTCCTTGTCCCACCTCTGGGCTTGGGTGCTTGACAGATGAGCTGATACAGCGACACTCCACTCTACTGTAGCAGTTCCTTGTCCCACCTCTGGGCTTGGGTGCTTGACAGAGCACTGGTGGTGCCTGTCCAGTCTCTCTCCAGATCCCCCATGCTGAGGAGGCGAAGCCCAGTAGCCACTGACCGCTGAGTTCCGTATGCTTACCGGAGTGTTACCAGTCTCTTGCGGCGCTTGCACGTAAATCCTATACTTCTCTCTTCCCACCCAGTACTATGAACAGCGTGTTACTCCAGTGGTCACAGTGGGGTGCAGTACACACATTCAGTGTGTTCAGGAGCAGAAGGTCGCAGGTTCAAGCCCCAGCCGTGGCTCCTGCCAAACGGTCACCATATGCTTGGCTTCCTTTGTGTAAGCAGCGATGAGAAGCTGCGAGAACGGAAATTGCTCGCCCATTCAGAACCACAGCAGTGGCCACAGTTTGGTGCAGCGGACACAGCCAGTGCCTGTAGGACCAGAGGGTCACAGGTTCAAATCCCAGCAGGGGCCCCTGCCAACCCAGTCCCCATACAATGGTTAAGACACTGACCAATGATGCAGGGATCAGGGGTCAATCACCCACAGTGCCCAATGAACAAGGTTGGCTGAGGCATTACATACACTGAGGTGAAAAGCTGCTAGGTGGGATTTCCCACTCTCTCCCTGTAATTCTCCGGTCAGAGAGATCCATTGCGTAGGAGAGACCAGATCGGAAATCGCATTAAGGATTGAGTTTACTGTCCCTCTGCCTGCATCCAGAAGTCGTCTTAAATCGGGTTAAGACATCATCTCTTGGCGTTGTACTGGTCGATATCTCCTTGGTGCCTGTTGCTCTCTTGCAGCTTTCGCTGGTCATTGACCCTAGCAGCCTTGGTACTCCGTAAGCAGTGAGGCCAGAGGCGGTTCCTGATGTTCTTTTGACCATCCCGAAAAACAAGTTTCCATGGGAGATCTGAATGGCACCGCCAGCTGGTTCTGCCCTCCACCCAGATCGGTTTTACATGGGTACCCCCTGCCCAGAGTGCTATTAGTTAGGTGTCCTTTGCAACGAAACCCACTTCCTCGGTTTCAATTCGAAAACTCATCCAGGCAGACCTGCTCCCCAACCCACATCTCGTGAGGACTAGTAAGGCTGTCTGAGGTTCACCCTTAGAACGATCCTGAGGAGCAGCAGCAGCAGCAGCAATACACCGACTGGAAATTCTGCGACCCGAGATGGCAGGGCGCAGTGCCAGTGGGCTTGCAGGCCCCCTCCTGAGTTCGCTACTGCTCCTACTCATGAATGGATCACCGCTTGTCCTCAGGCTAATGTATCACAGACAGTAGCAGGGGTCCTTGTCTTCCCCTATCTGGATCACCGGTAATGGCCAGCACAGCCGCCAAAACCACAACAAGTGACAGGACGCACTATCCTTGTTCTAGAACACTTCGGGTTCTTAGTCAACTACTCAAGGTCTCATCTCCAGCCAACCCAAAACATGGAGTTTGTAAGGGCAGCTGGACACCATCAAGACCAAGGCTTTCTTATTTGGGACAGAGCCCTGCATCTCCAGGTGCTTGCAGAGTGCACTCCAGGCACTTGCAGAGTGCACTGCCGCCCAGCATCTGCCCAGCACATGCTCTTCTACTGGGACGTATAGCAGCAATGGTACACGTCACCCAGGACGTCTTCAATGGTGCACATCACCCCAGACGTCTTCCCATGCGGGCAGTGCAGTCGGCACTCTGCTCTCAGTGGTCACAGACCATAGGCTCCCTGCTAGACAGGATGATTGTCTCCAGTTCCCTAGCCTACAACAAATAGCACTCGGCTGCATCGACACCCTCCCGCATCTATGGGCTGGAACGCCCTTCCAGACACCTACACCGTAGGGGATCCTTGAAACGGGTGCCTCCACATTGGGTGGAGGGGGCCCATTGTGGTGACCTCTGCACTCAGGACAGTTGGGTGCCAGCGAAGAACGTCCAGCAAATTAACCCCAGAGCTCCAGGCTATGGCTCAAGTCCTCCGGGCTGCTTGCCACCACCTGCTTCCCTTGCAGAAGGAAACACTGCACTACACAAGCCCTATCAGCAAAATCTGTGGCCCTGAACGCAAGAGTCCTATGGCACCGAACCCAGGTCACTATGGCCCATAGTGCACGGTGACAAAGCCCTGCGACACTAAACCCAGTTTCTGTGGGCATGAGTGCAAGGTGGTGAGGTCGAAGCCGCTCATGGGATCACATTGCATATAAGATCACATATTCAATACCTGACTACAGGCCCGGCCGTAGTCTCACCCCTTCACAGAAGGGGAACAGGCTCCCTCTTCTCTACAAGAAGGACTCAAACCCACCCATCCAGGCAGACCCCCGACTCGACTGCAAGAGTGGAGGAGTAGCCTTGTAGTAAAAGACCTGGGTCCATTCCCCACAAATACCCTTGGGGACTTGGACACATCACATAAACCTCCTTTACTAACCTGCAGGTAGGAACTCACAACCCCTGGCCATCAGATCTCCTCTCCCATCGGTGGGCTGACCACAAAGCGCCCTGCCCACCTCGCGGGGAGCAGGAAGGGCAACTGTTTTCAGACATTCAGAGCCAGGCCTTCCGCACCTGCGTGTTTTGTTTTCTTTCCTAACTTATGGCCCTAGGACCCCGATGCTGTCTTGCCCTGAGACGGGGAGGACTGGGCCTGGCTGGGTTAGGTAGTTGGAATGGTGACTGGAGTTATGCACCTCCGGACAAGGACAGTAAGCTCCTCGATGAGGTTGCGAAGCGTCTTCATCAAACGGCCATGCTGAATGTCAGGATTGCGGCGCACCAGTCTTGTCCTCCACCATCTCCGCTCCACCCGTCCATCAGCTCCTCCGGGACAGCCCCCCAAAGACGTGGCAAACACCAGCATCCAACCACTCCTGCCCCCGCAAATTGGACTCTAAGTATGTTGTTAAACTCATGCCTGGATTTGTCAAGCAACAACCACCGTGGCAACACAGACAGTGTGCTCAGGAGCAGAAGGTCACAGGTTCAAGTCCCAGCTGTGACTCCTGCCACCAATCCGTCATTGTTGAATCTGCCCTTCAGTCTCTCCTGCAAGGCTTACACAAGCCACTGGGCCCAGTCAGGGCAGTCGCGCTTACGCACCGCTGGAGCTCTTGCCCAGGATCAGTAAAAGGGCCCAACTCGTCCTTCATTAAACCTGGCCAACCGGTCATGGCGTCCCCTACCGATAGAAATTCCGCATGCTCCGCCATAGGATGGAACGGTCATGGCCATACGCAGAGGCCCAAACCAGGCCAAAGGCAAGCACAGGACTTAGCTGTGCCAAAGGATGCATCGACAACCTGTGTCCCATACCTTGGGCAGGGACACCTGCAAGCGGCATACCACATGGACAAATGCATCGCCTAGCAGTCATAAGGTCTAGGCTGCTACCCGGACACTCCTAACCAAGTCATGAACTTAGTCATGTCTCATGCCCGGGTCTTGCCGCACGCTTCCAGCGTTGATACCGTGGTTATCCCCGCACGCAGTGGGTAACTCAACATTGAGGACCCCCTCTGCTGCTGCATCTCTGCCGTTAGACCTTCTCGGCAGCTTCTCATTCAGACCATAGACCCTCACAACCAAGTGTGACGGCACATCCACACCCAGCGTCCACACGCTCAGTATTGTTATAAGCTCACTTCTTATGGGCGCACACCCATTAGCACTGCACACTGCACATTGTCCGGTGTGCGTACACAGTGCAGATTGGCACATGGCGCACTGACGCCACCACCAGGTATTCATGGCACATCTTAAACTTCCAGCCCTGATATCGTGTCTCAGAACCTATCTCGGCCTCCCCCTTTCCACCGCATCGCATTGCAGCTTGGGAGGCACCAGGTGTGGCTGACTCATCCTGCTTGTCCTTGGAGAAAATGGAGTTACTTACCTGTAACAGGAGTTCTCCGAGGACAGCAGGATTAGTCAGCCACACATACCCGCCCTCCTCCCCTGGAAAAGGTCTCGGCCTCTGTCCAGTACCCGCCTCCTAGCGGCTAAGGCTCAGCTAGTGACGAACTGGCTAGCTAGGGGCGGGACAGGGGGCAGGGCCAGTTGGCCCATGCTCAGAAGGGCGAAAGCCCTTCTGAGCTATGGAGTGTACTTCCGTCTCGGCGCCGTCGGATGACATCACCAGGTGTGGCTGACTTATCCTGCTGTCCTCGGAGAACTCCTGTTACAGGTAAGTAACTCCGTTTTCCACAATCGATGAGCTTGAGTCATAAAAGCTAATGATCAGTACATGGCTAGGTGAAGGGTTTTAACTGCAGGGGTGACAAGAAGGTTCCCTGTTGAGGAGCGGAGGGAACATGAGGGAGAGTAGGGAACCAGATGCAAATGAAGGTAAGCGGGGAGGCCCAAATAGAATGCATGATGTGTTAACAAAAGGATCTTAAACTGAATATAGAAGGAAACTGGAAGCCAATGCTGTTCCTGAGGAAAAGGTGTGGCATGATTGAAGCTCCAAGCGTTATGGGTAAGTTTGACAGCTGTGTTTTTTGGATGGTTTGCAGCCTCTGAAGCTGAAATTTGGCAACACTGGAAAGCAGAGAGCTACAGTAGTCTAATTTATGAATGACAAGGAGTGAATGAGAATCTTGAGAGCCCGGTTGTCGAGATATGGGCTGATCATTTTCTCCTTAGAGAGAAGAAGCAACCATTGACGATGCTTAAAATGAGCAAAAGTGAGTCGATTGTCCAAAATGACTCCTAAGGAGTGGATAGAATCCCTGCAAGAGATCAGTGAACCGATGACTGATGGGGAGTGGGGGGGGGGGGCTTTCGAGTGTGAGAGATCCAGAGGGCCTCAGACTTATTTGGATTGAAAATCACCTTGTGCTGTATGAACCAGAATGTTATCGATTGGAGCTTGGAGTCGAGTTCAGCCTTGAAAACAAGTGTCCCAGGCTTCATGGGCAATGACTAGCTGAAGGTTGTCAGCATAAAGAAAGGCGCTAATGGTCATGTTATGAATATGGAGGACTAACAGGGAAATAAAGAGGTTGAATAGAGTAGGGGCAAGAATGGACCCCTGTGAAACCCCAAAAGATTGTGGAATGGAAACAGAGGTGTTTTTACCAATACATGTCTGAAAGGTGTGACCAGAAAGGTAAAAGCAAATCCAGTTGAGTGCATTATGGGTAATGCTGGACTTGGCAGGCTTCTGACTTAGAAAGGAGTGATAGATTATGTTGAATGCAAACCTCAAGTCCTGCTGGATGATCATAACGTCCCTCGAGCTATCAGAGTAACTTCATCAAAAAGGCCCAAAAGGATAGTCTCGGTGCTATGATATGGGCGAAAACCAGACTATCAGGGTGAAATGAGTTATTGGATTCCCAGAAGTGGGCAACCTGCTAAAAGATGGCTTTCTCAAGCAGCTTGGCTAGGAAAAGGAGGTTGGAGATAGGTCAATAATTGCAGGGCAGGGATGGGTCCAAGTTTGCATGTTTTAGGAGTGGCCGTACAAAAGTGTCTTTCCAGGATAATGGAACAATTCCACTAGCAAGAGGCTATCATTGATCAGGTTCAAGTTGATTGGGGCAAAAGGGTCTGAGCAGAACTTGAGCACTGAGGGGAGAGTGGGGTCAGCCAAAGAGGCTGGGCAGCTCAGAGCAGGCAGAGGAATCAATGAGTGTGGGCCAGAAAAGGAACAGCTGCAAAGGTTAAAGATTGGGTGGTGTTTAAAAATACTATCATGGAGGCCCAGACCAGCTATTTTCCACACTTTAAGAAAAGTGGAAGGAAATCCAAAAAAAACGCCAGCATGGTTTAAAGGTGAGGTCAGAGAGGCTGTTGCCAGAAAAGCATCTTTCAGGAAATTAAAAATAGAGCCAAATGATGAAAACTGGAAACAACATAAGCGCTGGCAAGTTAGGTGCAAGGCATTGATAAGGCAGGTACAGAGAGAATTTGAAAAACTTGCTGTGGAAGCAAAAACACATAATAAAATCTTTTTAAAGTACATTTGTAGTAAAAAACCTGTGAAAGAGTCCGTTAGACCATTAGATCATAGAGGGGTAAAAGGGGCACTAAGAGGGGACAAGGCCATAGCGGAGAGACTGAATTCTTTGCTTTGGTCGTTACTGAAGAAGATGTAGGGAAGTTACCCATGACTGAAATGGTATTTAAAGGTGATGCATCGGAAGAATCAAAAGAAATATCGATAAACCTGGAAGATGTATTACAACTATTTCATAAACTAAAGAGTAGCAAATCACCTTGACTGAATGGTATACATCCAAGGGTGTTGAAAGTACTGAAATATGAGATTGCAGACCTACTATTAGTAATCTGTGAACTATCATTATCATTAAAATCATCTGTAATACCTGAAGTTTGGCAAATGGCCAATGTAACCCCAGTTTTTTTAAATTTCTGGGAAACTACAGACCAGTGAGCCTGATGTCAGTACTGGGTAAAATGGTAGAGACCGTTATAAAGAATAAAATTGCTGAACATGTCATGGTTTAAGGAGAGAAAACCAACATGGCTTTAGCCAAGGAAAGTTTTGTTTTACTAATCTGCTATATTCTTTTGAAGTGTAAATAAACAGGTAGACAAAGGTGAGCCAATCAATATAGTGTCTCTAGATTTTCAGAAAGCCTTTGACAAGGTTCCTCATGAGACTCTTGATAAAATTAAAAAGTCATGGGATAGGAGGCAGTGTAATATTGTGGATCAGGAACTGGTTAACAGACATAAAGCAGAAGGTAGGGCTAAATGACCAATTTTCACAATGGAGAAAGGTGAATAGTGGCTCTGTGTTAGGTCTGCTGCTTTTTAACATATTTGTAAATGACCTGGAAATGGGAATAAAGAATGAGGTAATCAAATTTGAAGATGACACAAAATTATCTAAGTTGTTAAAATCCAAGAGGATTGTGAAAAATTGAAAGGACCTTGATAAACTGGAAGACTGGATGTTTAAATGACAGATGAAATTTAATGTGGACAAGTGCAGTTACACATCTAGGAAAGAACAACCCAAACTGTGGTTACACAATGCAAGGTTTCACATTAGGAACCACCACCCACGAAAAAGATTTAGGCATCATCATGGATAAAACGTTGAAACACTTTGATCAGTGTGCAGTGGCATCCAAGAAGGCAAATAGAATGTGAGGAATCATAAGGAAAGGAATTGAGAATAAAATAAAGGATATTATAGTGCCTCTGTATCATGGTGCACACCTTGAATACTGTGTGCAATTCTGGTTGCTGTACCTTAAAAAGGGTATAGCAGAATTAGAAAAGGTACAGAAAAGATCCACCAAAATGGTAAAGGAGATGGAAGATAATCCTATGAGGAGAGACTTAAAAGGTTAGGGTTCTTCAACCTGGAAAAGAGATGGCTGAGGGGGGATATGATAGAGGTCTATAAATTAATGAATGGAGCAGAGCAGGTAAATGTAGATTGGATGTTTATGCCATCAAAAAGTAGGAAGACTAGGGGACATGCAATGAAGCTACAGTGTAACCAACTTAAGACTAATAAGAGAAAATATTTTTCACTCAATGTGTAATAAAACTCTGGAATACATTACCGGAGGATGTAGTAAAAGCTGTTAGTGTAGTTGTGTTTAAAAAAGGTTTGGAGAAGTTCCTGGAGAAAAGGTCCATAAACCATTATTAAAGAGGACCCGAGAAATCCACTGCTTGCCCCAGTCCAAGCATTTTGGGACCTGTATGTCATTTTGGAAACTACTAGGTACTTGTGACCTGGATTGGTCAATTGGAAATGGGATACTGGGCTTGATGGATCTTGGTCTGACACAATATGGCATATCTTATGTTCTTATGTAGAGATGTTTACATAGACATCCCTAGAATAGTATCTCAGAACATGGACATCTAATAGTATAATGGTTAAAGTAGTCGGTTAGGAACAGGATGGCCAGAGTACAAATCCCAATGTGGGTCTTTGTGATCTTAGACTGGTCATTTAACTCTCCATCTTCTCTATACTCTCTGTATGGTTTAAGGCCAAACTAAGTACTTTCCTGATGTGTATTCGTGCCCGCAGTGGGTCTAAACATAGACATGCTTGCAGACGTCCCCATTGTTCCTGAAATTGAACAGAGAACGGAGTCTGCACTTCCTGACATGCCTCCACCACTCCCCCTTGCCTACTTGGATGTCCCTGCACCGGATATATCTGTAAATGTCATTTGTGGAATAACTTCAGAGACATTTCTGTGATTTCGATGAGCACGTGCACATCTTGATGTCCTAATCACAACTAAACCTTTTTGAATGACCTCCTCATTGTCTGGAATAAAGGTCTGGCAATGTACTTCTGGTTGCACCTTGTCAAGAAAACTCAGGGGATGTGTCCATATGAACTCAACAGCAAACAACAACAGCCACATTGCTGTGGATTTATCTGAATGTAATATTAAGTTCTGACCAGGGTAGGATTAACCCTTTGACGGGCCCTAGGCAGACAAGTGTATTGGGTCCCCTACTGTAATATAAATACATCTTAAAACTGCCACATACAGGCCTCAATGTAGTTCTGAGGACTGAGGAAAACAGGCAGAGGCGGAAGCAGCAGGTAAGAAGTGCGCTTACCTCGTGCTCCTGCTGACTGGAGGGTTATGCACAGGGGGTGGCGAGACTAACAGACCTTAGGCTCTGCTTTCCTCCACCCCCAGTCCCCCACCTTCTTTCTGTCAGAAGCTGACTTAACAAGGCAAACGTCTTCCTTAAGAGCCATTGAATTACACATTTGGGTCCTAGGCACAGGCCTACTCTGCCTGGGCCTTAATTTTTCCCCAGTTGTGAGTGTGCAGAGAAACTATCGAAGTTTCAAGACAACCATTAAGATTTCTGATTGATGGATTCTGGTCAGTGGGTCCATATAGTAGCAAGTTAATGTTAGCTTCTTATGTTGGTCAATTAAAAACTGTCATATACTCAAAGTCTTGTTTTCTCCAGGATCCAATATCGCTCGCAGATAAGACACATTTGTTTGTCATTGTGAACCTTGCTGGTGAGAGGTGAATCACTGAAACAGCGAAAGTGAGAGGAGAGGGGCTGCCCCAAGATCTCAGTGTCACTGCTATGCGCCGCCTTATGGACAATCAGGGGCTCGCGGCCCCAGGCCAGATCTTCCATTACAGGGGTAGTGGGACATCTTCATAGCCATTATGAAACTGCGACCCAGCGCTTACCTTAGGGCTGCGGCGCTGCGCTGCAGTTTCAGTCTTTTATGAGTTGCCAACTCTGCCGCCCTCCACCGCAGACTTCCAGTGGGGCAGCTGAAGTAAGTGCTACATCGTAGTTTCGTAGCCATTACTGCCGCTGGTGGCAGGATGGAGGACCTGCTTAGGGTGCCCCCAGTCCGTACAGTGGCCCTGCTCCTGATCACTGCTCTCATGAGGGGGAAGCCTAAGAAAAGAAAAGCCAAGTAGCCCTACCATAATCTGAGCACACTGTCCTGAGGACTGCCCCCCCCCCCCAACCTTATTCCTGCATGTGCTGTGAAACCAGTGCACTGGGTGGAGGGCAATGTTCAGCCCAGAGAATTCACACAGGGAACCGCTTGGCTATTTGAGAATTGCCCTCATATTGTCTTCAGTCTGTCTATTCTGTATCCTTCCAAAGTGCACCCAAGAAAAACAATTAGCATTTTCTGCTGCTCTTTTCTTTTGCAAACAATCAAACACTTCAAGTCTTTGGGGCAATAAATCTTTCTCTCTCCGATGGCTCCCTTTTGGTATCTCTGCTTTGCTTCAGGACAGGAAAGTCTAAAAATGAAGAGAAACCGTCTCATAGCTGCAAATGAAGGCTCATTTGAATTTTGGAAATTATCATGGCACCTTTTTGGCCCTGAGTAGTAAGCGTCTTCCCTGTACAGCTGAGAAGTGGGAGACATTGAGCTAAGTACTATAGGAAAATGGTTTACTTGATCTTTTCATTTTCTAGCAATGATAAACCAACAGCTAGAGTTAGCACAGATTAGCGCCACTGTGCTGCTGCTACTAATATTAATAGTTTGTATAGCGCTAAGAGCTTACAATCTAATCAAGACAAAACAGAGCGAAATTGGAGACTAGAGTACCACATTCATCCGGGGAAGGGAGGGAGTGGGAATCAGTAAAGAGGAGGAGGTAAACGGGAGAAAATGCAAGTATGGGGGCTGTAAGTCGTATGCTGAACGGAAGAGGTGGGTTTGAGGAGAGATTTAAACCTGGGGTATGAAGATTCAAGGTTATGATTTTGCCTTGGGGGGGGGGGGGGGGATCCACGATCAGGAGGTGTTAACAATGAGGGGGGGGGGGTCAGCTCACGCTGGATCTCTACACTAGCGTACTTGCTTCGAGCAGGTTTGAAGGTCCAGTGTTAAGATAAAAGTAAATAACTGCGCTAAGTTTCAGCGCAGTTTTTGAACTCTGGCACGATTAGCATGCCCGCTGTACTATGGTTTAGTGCGGTAATTTTGATGGCCATTTTCCCGTGCTAGTTTCTTTGTGCGTAGGAGATCCAGATCAGCATGGGAAAATCACCTGCACTAGAGCATCGTCCCCTTTGTGTTTTATTTCACCGCAGCGACTTTTGTGTAACCTGCATCGCGAGGTGCTTCGCTGCCTATCAGCATGAGGCCAGCACTCTTTACTCTCTCTTGAACATCAGAAGAGGCGTCCCTCCCTGTCAGTGCCTGTTAAGGTTCTCTTCTGCACTCTCTGATGACTCATGGGAAACATACAGAATTAAAAGTTATTAAATAATAAGAAGAAAAGTATAACGTGAGATGAGAGCACTCGGTTTCCTAGCTGGGAGTTTGTCAGAGGGGATGGAGGGGGATAATGCAGCTTGCGTGCTTTCTGCTTTTGTGACACCGTGTATTGCTCTCTCCCAGCATCAGGAGACAGACGTGCAGAAAGACACATACACATATCCAGCACGGCCCTTCAGGGAAGAGTCCACCCAGCCTGCCTTCTCCGGGTAAGGTGCTGATGCAGAAATGCATGGTGTCACGCACATAGGCACAATTGTTCGTGCACTCCTGCATATATGAATAGACACACCTAGAGATGCAGACTCCGACTCCCTTTCCAGCCTGTTTCTGCTCTTCCTGCTTTAGCGCCATGTCCTGTTCTGGATGTCTGTCTCCCACCACACAGGGAATTTTGGACTCTACCATCCTGTGCCTAGGAGCTGGTGAAAACATTTTGAATTGTCAGTGATGCTGAACTAGACGTCCTGCTTTCAATGCACTTGCAAAAGACTGTACAGTACTCCACATGCACGGGGTGGATATGCAAAAATAGTAGCCAGATGGCCAATGGGAGGCTCTCCGGGTAAAGGTGCTGACTGCAATATTCAGCAGCACTATTTGATAGTGATCCGTGGGTGCAGTGAAGACAGTGTCAGCGCTATGCGGATAAGTGCGGGCACTTACCCGGTTAGAAGGGCCAGCACTATCATTAGATGCTCTAGATGGCTGCCCAGAGCACCGGCCCTCTGGGAGTGCCAATTACCACCACTGCTGACTCTCTTCGGGACGTACAGGGGCTGCAATAGCTGCAAACCATGACACAGCGCTTACCTTAGGGGTCTGGCGCTGCGCTGTAGAAGTCTGCGGCGGAAGGGGGTGGAAGTGGAAACTAATAGAAGAATGGAAACCACAGTGCACGGCTGGACCCTAAGGTGAAGCCCTGCATTGTGCTTTGTAGCCATTGCTGCCTCTGCAGGCCTGGAGAGGGGTGGGCGCGGTGGTAATGGGCTCTCCTGGAGAGCTGATCTGGGAGTGTGAAACAGAGGGCAATACTCAGACCTGAGAGAGAGGAAGGCCGGAGAGAGGGGCTTCTTCTTGAGACTGGGAGGAAGGGGGGAGAGAGAGAGGGGCTTCTTCCTGAGACTGGGAGGAAGGGGGAGAGAGAGAGGGGCTTAGAACGGTATCTGAGGCTGGGGGTAGGGAAATCTGAGAGAGAGGGGGGCTGTTCCTGAGGCTGGGGAGCGGGGAAGGTGATGGGAGGAGGGGAACTGAGAGAGAGAGAGAGACAGAATAGGAGCAGTGTTGGGGGGGGGGGGGGTGGAGCTGCATGGCTAAGATTAGCAGATGTCCCTGATTTTGGGGGATTGTCTCTGATTTTAGAGTTGTGTCCCTGACTCCCATCTCTTTGGTAGCCTCCTGTCCCCAAGTCCAGCAATGAGGACAGAGGAGGGAAGAAAAAATTATTTTCAATTTAGTGATTTCAGTTTGTCAATTTTAAGAAATTACATCCATTATCTTTATATTTTTGCACAATACGTGGGGAAATGCGTCACTGTTTCTATTTATCTATGATTTGTCTGTTTGGAAGTAATATTGTTGCTGTCATGAGATAGATGTGTGTGTGTGGAGGGGGGGGGGTATAATGGCTCCTCTTTCCTCCTCCATGCATTTTTGCTCAAACCTTCCCCCCCCCCCCCAAACTTCCGATAATTGTCCCAGATTTGCCTGCAAAAAATCTGATAGCCTTATGCATGGCTGAAGGTTTGCATGCAATACCTTTGCATTGGCCCTGGCTTCCAGCAGCCCTTGCAGTGCCTCTCAGTGACAGTCAGTGTCCTGCGGTGGCATCTTTCAGTGATTTAATTAGACAGCTGGTCCTCCCAGCTCATTAAGGGCCTGGTTTACTGCGCTTCTCCTATAGACACGGTGCCAGTGCTGGAGCTGCAGTACCATGGCTGAGTCAGTAAGTCAGGTTCAGCAAACTTTAATCACATGACAGTCTGCACGTGCAGCCAAAGTAATGAAAAGGAGAGAAAAAATTGCTTAATAGTTATAATAACAATTACGTAGAACTGCAGGATGCAGAAAGGACAATAATGAGGACGCTTGGTCAGAAAGACACTAATGCTGTCTGCTGGGCAGCTGATACATTGCTGTAGTGCAGGTCTGGAGGCTTTCATTGGAAAGAGATGCTCACAAATTCCTCCTGCCTTGCTGGATCCCATGTGCCCTCCCAACACACATGGAAACTTGAGAGCCCTGCTGCCAGGGCACGTACTCAGACAGTGAAAAGCAGAAAGGAGATTCGGCTGGAGGAAGAGTCCCTGTTAAGCTGCTATGGGCAGGTTCTGGCTGGTCTCTTTAGCGATGAACCACTAGGGGGCAGTGCCACACTGTTTGTTAGAGGAGAGTCAGCAGCTTCAGTCTAAGCTTGTTATAGTCACATGATCCTGCCTACATCATTAGCAAAGAGTTGCATGCTGCTCTGCACGTTGCCTTTTTTTTTTTGTGCTGATATAGTCATCCCTGCTGGCAGCCTTCCAGCCAGTCAGCTGCAGAAGCCGGCTAAAGTCCAGCCAACTGTAGAGAGGAACTAGGCCGGTTTTAAGGTATCCTGCTGGAGTTCCAGCCTGCCCTAACACTGCAGGCAGTGTCTTCTGAGTCAGATCGTGCAACTTAGAATAGTCCTGTGTCAAAAGACTGCAGCCCAGAACTGACTCTGTATCCTCAGTTCTGTATATAGTTCATAGAGCTAGCCATCCAGTTATTGATCAACTATACTTCTATCAGTCTGTCTCATTATTAATCAGCAATCTATCCACCAGTCTAGTTATTGATTAGCTATTTATCTATCCATCTGGTCAGTACTTATCAGCCATTGATCTGTCTCTCTGTTTAGTGATTGGTCAGCTATCTATCTATCCATTTGTCCAATGATTGATTAGCTATCCTTCTATCCATCTGGTGCTTGATCAGTCATCCATCAGTCTGTCTAGTGCCTGGGAACAGGTATAGCCATAGAAGTCTCCGACAGCAAATTGAGACATAGAGGATGGGTCTAAAATTGGGCACACATGTATGTTTATTGGCCTGCCCCAGGCACATCCCCAAGTGACTTGGACATTATCATGCCAGACATGTGTATATTCGGGCCTTTCTAAAATGGCTTGGGGGACACTCGTGTGATGTCCATATCTGAATGAGTGTTTTCAGAGGTGGAAATCATGAGTAGGCCTTCCAAAATGCCCCCCAAAATGTCTATCCATGTCTTTATCTATCCATCAACTCTCTATTCATGTACAGTAAATGTTTTGGCAGAAAACACGTTAGTCCTGACTATTGCCCCAAGGGTTGAACGTAGGGATTTTCTGAAAGGTTATGCTAGGTCATCAACCCGGAATCTTTTTGAACGTGCATCCTTTGCCTTATTGCAGATGGAGTGGAAGGTGGAACCTTCCCTTCCCCCTCCATTGCGTTTTAAAATCAGCCCTCTGGGCTTGATGCAGAAACCCTGTGCTAGCGTGGATTCTAATGTGAGTTTAGCACGGAGGTCTTGCTCAGTGATGCTCCAAGCAAACATCATGTAAATGAGATGTGCACCAAAAGTCAGCACTAAAGAAGGAGAGTAACCCGGAGACATGCAGATTTTATTCTGCACAGAAATTCGGCACAGAATAATATTGCTGTTATGCGCCACATAACATTGTTGCAACACACTTCGTCTTGATGGTTTTGTTGAGCGCTCTCTTCAGCAAAGCCAGAAACAAGTTGCAGAAGCTCTATGCTTAAGAAACAGGCATGAATCCCTCATCAGTACTAACCATAGACCTATGGAACATCTCCTCAGACCTCATGTTAAAATCTCAGTCTTCTGGTGTTCTGTGTACTTTTCTGCATCTGTGTTACGTAGCTAATTGCTTCCTTACCATCAATTTAAATAGATTTAAATGTGCTGTTTGCTGCCATTACTGCAGGCGATAGCGTACTGCACCCACGCTGGTGCAGAAAATTGTGCACGTTGATGCATTGGCCTCTCTGTCTTTTGCTGGGAGCTTAAATCTGTGCTTAATGGCATTGTTCCTTCTGTGTGTAATGTGAGGTCATGAAAGTGAAGTTTGTGGCTGGATAAACAGTTTATCCTTTCAGGATTTGTTTAAGTTACGTAACTTTCCAGCTGTTGCATATTCTTAAGGGGAAGATATAGATGGTGTATGATATCTGAAAACAGCAGTAACAAATTCAAATAGAAGGAACACAGGACAACGAAGAAGAAGGATCTTAAAACACTTCAGAACTATTTGATTTCTACAAGATTCTTTCTTTCCAGTGGCAGAAAATATTTTTTGAACTCTAAGGGCCTCTTTTACTAAAGCTCGTTAGCTGGTTAATGGGCGTTTTAACGCACGATTACAGGCAGTCGGGAACACTAACACACGATGGTGCCTGCCTTCACACGCTAAAATGCATGTTAATTGGTGAACACGGGATGGGGCGAGGAATGGGCGGCGAGCGCAGTACCGCTAGTGCCACGGCAAGTGTCACATGCTTAGCGGTAGCGTGGCTCCTAAGGTGGCTCCACTCAATAGAAGTCATTAAGTGAACTTGAAAACCATCACGCATCAGCTGGATATGCCCCCGATAGCTAAACCGCGGCCTCTGCCATTAACACGCACGAGATCTGCACTTTAATAGATTATCCATAGTGGGCTTTAGCAAAAGGGGCCCCGAGTTTTGTAGTATGGTAAAATGGAAGTGCTGAAGTTTTATAATGAAATGCCTCCCGTTTCAAGTTTTGAAAACCCAACAGTTACGGTGAATTGTAACAAAAAAATGAAACGTTATGCACAGATACGAATTAAGCTAGCTAACAGGAAATTAGTGTGATCTGTTTTACCTGAGCAGGAAAATAAATTATCTGCTTCTTGCCTGTCCTGCTGGTACAGTGAAAAGACAGACGTCAGAAGTTCCTCAGTGAGCAGTGAGAGCCACATGTCAAACTACAGACTACAGAGAATCCCTTACCTGGGTCATACAAGGGAAATACGGACAGCCCCTCACAGATGTATAGCAGTGCATGTATAAATATACTATCAGAGACATTTAATCCACATCACTGATTAGACAACCAGGATCTGAATTAAGCTTGATAAATGTCTCTGATAGTATTCTTAGACATGGTTCACAGAATTTCTGGCATAAGAACATGGCAAAAGAAAAGTCTTCGGAGTAAGTCTCTAGAGCAGTAGTCAATAGATTCATAAGGAAAAAAAATCTTGGAAGAGATTTTGACAGAGCTACAGACTAGACAAACTTTGGGCCAATCAGAAAACAAGAATAAATTTCACCAGAAATACAAGACACAGTTAAAAGCAGGCTGAGTAGAACCAGTCCAATGGAGATGCAATAGTTTATCCTGAAAACCACCTGCCTTCTAAGCCAATGGTCACTGATTCAGGGCTACTGGATAAAAAGACAGAATTTCAGATATTTTTCATATCTTGTGTTCATATTAAAAATGTTATGTGTTAGAATATCTATCCCATGTTTCAAATGAATGCATATTCCTTGTAGCAGGACCCGTTCCCTGAATAAGTGATAGTAGCCACTGAAAAACATGGTAGACTGCCCCAGTGTGATCTGGATTGTGCTAGGGTGGTCCGTGGCCAGTCCCTGGAATTATGCAGTTAGCAGCCTGGAACAAACTACCTGAGTCTGTGCGTCAGGCCCCTTCTCTAGCCCTATTCAAATCCAGTATAAACCTGCCCCCCCCCCCCCCTCTTTGAAGCCACTTTTGGATCCTGATGCTCCTCACTCTCTTGTCCACTAGATCTTACCATACTCTAGTCCCCAGTTTCACTATGTGTTTTGTCTTGATTAAATTGTAAGCTGTGATGAGCAGGGTCTGTGCCTTACATCCATATCTACAGCACTGCGTAGCCCTGTAGCACTATACAAATGATTATGATGATTATTATTATCTGTAGCAGCAGCGATATTCAGCCCGCTAACAAGACAACTGTCCAGATAAAGTTAGGCCAGCTCAAAGGCAATGCTATTTTTATCTGGATAGAGGGCTGAGTCCAGATATTCAGTATCAGCCTCTGCATATCCAGATTTAATTTCAGCTACGGCCAGTATTTAAATGAAACACTGATTGCCCCAGCGGATTGTAGACTCTGGCCAGGCCAGAAACATCATCTGATCCGGGACAGTATGGATCTGGACCAGAAAATGGGAATCCTCCTCCTTTCCTTTTGGTTCAGTTTTTAGTTTTAGTAAGGCAACAAACTATAACGGGCCCATTCTTCAAAAGGACTTAGCCGGTTAGGAGGACTTGCTTACTAGCTAAGTCCCAGTGAACCCAATATTCACCGGCACTATCAAAAAGAGAGTGAGAGCCATCTGGGTGGTACTGGAGAGGAGTCAGCAGCTCTCCTAATAGCTGCAATTTTCAGTGTCTAACTTACAACAGGTAAAGTGCTGAACAGTGTTGCTCTCTAGATAGTCGCAGTGCTAAGGACAAAATCAATATTGTCAGCAGCAGCTGCTGTCGAGATACTGTCACTCAGTGTCTGGACTTTTTACCTGTGAATGCTGACCAACGCAGGTTAAATACTGAGAAGACATGTGTGCCCAGAGATGAACTGATGTGCTGCGGTTCTCACTGTCTGCTTCTTTTCAAATGTCTGAATATGGGTGAACGTACTCTGAATACTGTCACGGTGTCGAGTCTTTACTGCATGTGTCTTTTTTGGGTCAATCCATATCGCTGTCTGTCCCTGCAGACAAGCTTAAGATGCCGAAGGACCTACATAAGAAACCATGCGTTAGAACCATGCGCTGCATTCCAGAAATCGATAGCCGACGCAGTAAACAAAGCGTATTCAAATAATGCGGGTGCAAAGAAATGCCAAAATATGGGAGAGCATGCCAGATGCCATGGAAACGTGTAGAGTTTACTGTATTGGGTGTTCGCCACAGAAAAATCACTGTTTTGTACAGAAGAGGAGAACTGCTTGCACACAAACCGAAATAGGCGATTATTAGCTTATGTGCTTTACGTTATGCATACATCTGGGATTCCAAACACATTTTTCACACCTAAATTTGGTGATGGCTCAAGCGAGGGCTGCTGGTCTTCCTCCTCGCCTCCTTTTTGAATGTATCACTTTCTTCCCTTTCTCTTCTTCTGGTAATGGCAATAAAACCAGAAGAAAAGTTGTGTATAGTTTATATTGCCACAAAGAACCTGACACAAAACTTTCATGAATGCTAGCCACAGCAAATGAGCTAACGTTTTATTGCTTCTGAGAACACAAGCTAAACTCTCATGAGCTAACCCTAACCATAACCCTGATCCCTGGCTTTCACCCTGACTCTAACACTAACCCTTTAGCACGGTGGTTAATTATCCATTTTCCAGCCCTGATCTTACTCCCGATACAGGAAGAAATATTAGCATGGGGAAATCAGCATAAAACCACTCTGCTAAACGGTAGTGCACTGGCCAGGAAACCACAGGCAAATCACTGAATAAACATGACTCCATCTATAAAAGATTGTGATAAAATCTAGTGCAGATTCTTTACTCTTTATTGCAGTGGTTGACCCAGTCCTCTGGTACCCCCAGGCCAGACGGGTTTTCAGGATATTCACAATGAATATGCACGAGAGAGATCTGCATGCACCGCTTCCATTGTATGCAGATCCATCTCATACATATTCATTGTGGCTTCCCTGAAAACCCAACTGGACTAGGGATACCAGAGGACTGGGTGAAGAACCACTGCTTTATAGTGAGGAATCTCTGTGCATGCTCAAGGCTGGCATGAACATGCAGAGGGAGAACTGTGGCACTTCCCCCAGACTCTCCACCCCTTCCTCCTGACCGTACAAAAGTAATCCCTGGTGCTCCAAGTGGACCCTCCTCTCCCCCCTCCCACCCCCCCCCCCACCTCCAAATGTTGGGAGGCAGGAGCTATTCTCGCTGATGCACTGCTAGGGAATCAGCCACTGCAATTTTGCAAGATGGAGGTGCCAGGCAACAGCAAGTGGGCATCGCTCCTACCTCCCAACGTTTGGAGGTGTGTGAGGGTGGAGCCCCTGACTTGGAAACCTTGGCCAAGAGTGCTCTGATCTGGGTCCTGTGCGGCACCTGTCCTGTGATGGTGCTTTATGGGTACGCAGGGCTTTTGTTTTTTTGAGGGGGTATGCTGTGGTATGGAATACCGGCCTGCTACAATTGACCGATGGTCCTCATGTATGAATGACAAGAGCCCTGACGATGAGTACTGGCACCTTTATTTCTAGGAAAACTGCAATCTGTGTGTATGTGTGTTACAGTGTGTGTAAGTGAAGCTTTCACAGCTTCTATCGATGTTATATTTGTTATGTGATAGGACTGTGTGTGTGTGTGTACGTGAGTGAAGCTTTCACTGCTTCTGTTGATGCTGTATTTGTTATGTGATGGGACTGAGGGTGTGTGTGTGTGTGTGCAGGACTGACCCAAGGATTTCTGCCACCCTAGGCAAAAACTCCAGCCATGCCCCACCCATGTACCATGCTGCCCTCTCCTCCCCATGCTGAGCCGTGCCCCCCCCGTTGCCACTGAAGCACATGGCCTGCTGCAGGCTGCTGCCACTGAGCCTAGCTGCCCATTGCTGGAATCAGCGGCAGTGGGGAGGGGGGGGGGCGGTCAGCAGCATTACAGTTCAGCACGGGGGAGGGTGGCGCAGCTGGGCCATGGGGGGGGGGAGGGTGGCAGGCCATGTGTGCCAAAGCACATGATCTGCCGCACACAGAAGTGTACCCCCCTAGGTGGCCACCTAGCCCATGTGTGAGTGAAACTTTCACAGCTTCTACCAATGCTGTATTTGTGTTGTGATGAGACTATGTGTGTGTGTAAGTGAAGCACTTCTGATGCCTCACTGTGTCTGTTTTGTGTTGAGGCAGTGCGTGTGTCTGTTTATGCAAGTATTTGACACCCCTCTTGTACATTACATCCATAAGATTTGGGGATTTCTTTTTCTCCTGTTCCCATACTTGCATGTTTGTTCTGTCCAGTGTCACTTCCACTTTCTCTTTCATCAGCTATAAATCACGAGAACAGTGTCAGCCTGAAACTTGTCATCTCGCCCCAGATGAGTCGAAGATGCTAATCCAATCCAGTGCATGCAAAGAGGCAAACCATGACCTGGGGCGAGGTGGCCTCCTATTAGACAGAATGAATGGAAAGTACACGGATTCACCTTAAGAGCTGTGAGCTGCTCGCAGTCCATGCAGCTGAATGAACGTACGTACGTGAGGAGTGTCACGCACCAAGGGCTGGCTGCCAGAAAGCTTTTCATGTCTCCTTCTGCCACCACTTTTCCACTTGTAATTCTTTTATCAGCCCCAGAGTCACAAGGCACTGCATGAATTACATCCATCGGAATAATACTCTCATCCCCTGGGAAAGGAAATTGCTTGCAGCCAATTACACTGCCAAATGACTAACCTGACTTAATTATTATTACAAAGTGAAAAAATGATGCCCAATCACAGTTCACCGCTTTAAACCTACACCGGTATCTGAGGGCTGGTAATGCCTGAGGTTGCTAATATTGCTGCTAATATCTGTCACTATAACCGATTCTACCCAGGGCAGTGGCCTGGGTGGAGAGAGCAGGCCCCCCACCAGGCTGCAACCCCAGACAGTGGGAGTGATTGTCCTCTAGCTGCACAGAGGGGGCAGGTTGGGTCAGTTAGGGACCATGTGGTACTCCAGGTTCATATGCTCTCGGGGCTCCCAGTGGAGCTTCTAGCCACATGGCATCCTGATTGATCACCTTGCTTGTCCATCCCTAAAGTCGAACCAGCCTGGCACAACTATGAATATCTGACACTACTGCTAAAACCTGACATTTCTCTTAGTACTAGTCAATATAGCTGGCTAATACCTGGCATTGCTTCTAATATCTGACATTGGTAGTTAGCGTTGTGCATACCATGACAGTCAGTAAACCTCACTCCTAAGCCAGGGTACTTGGAGTATGATCTCAGTCTCTCAAATTTACTGCTAATGTTCATCATTTTACTCTTTCCTCCATTTTGTGTTCCCTCCCTTTATGTGTCATTTATAATCAAATGCAGGTAATGGTGTAAGTTCTCATGAGTGGTCTCCAAAGAAAGGCTTGCCGTGGACGCTCCATAGTTTGTGTGGGTGGAGGGATAGGGGAGGCCTTCCCTCCCCTTGCTCTGCTGCGTCCCACTCCCGCAGCTCCCTCGTAAAATCTTTTCTAGTAGGTCAGCCAGCACATCCCACGTGCGGGTTAAAGTCTCGCAATAACGACCACAAATGTCATCGTGAGACTTTGGCCTGGCAACAGGAGGGGCTGCTTGGGCAGAATTGATGTCACAGAATATAGGCTTTCTGACATCATAGAAGCAGTACATTCTCTCCTTTTTATCTGCAGGAGCTCACGTCCCTGTTTTGAGTTCTCTTAGCTTTGTCATTGGTTTCTGTGACTTATCTCCTGCGGCCTGTTCGCCACGACTTTGTGCTGCATCAGGGAAGTTCATCTTCTCCTGAAGGTTTTGCCATGATACATTGGCTACAGCTCGGCACCTTGTCAGTCTGGGTAATGTGTGGTCGTTATGGGTTCTTCTTTCATCTTCATATCATACTTCAGTTGCAATGTTGTCTTGCTGAGATTTGCAAGAAGGGCAACATGGGCAGTTACTTGGCAAGATGTGGGGAGAGTCTCTGTTCTCTCAGCCCTTTTAAGTCTCCTACTGTTAGGATCTTCTTATTTTGTTGGTCTGTAGCACCTTCATTTCAAAACAGTAATTTATCATCAGAGGATGGCTGGCTTGCTATCCTCTGACCAGGATTGTTGTCTGGGGGACCCTAGACTGATTTGTATACCTCGGCTCTTGCTCCCAGGGCTGGGCAGTGTTCCAAGCGCAAAGGAGTGACGGTGTTTCAGTCAACATTGAACGGATGGCTCTAGGGCGCACTGGAGAGAGCCAGGTTCCAGGCCTCTAAATCCGAGGACCATGACCATGAGGGGGAAATCCTTTCTAAGGTAGGCTCATGATGGCTGGCAGTACAAGTTAAGATGGAAGCCCATAACAGTAAAAAGATGTTGCCAAAAAAAATTGAAACAAAGAGAATGTATCTTGAGGAAATTACAGAGTAACATCAGAGCATACAAGCATTAAAGATTGTTACAGATGGGAAAGAGTGGTTGCTATGAATGCTTCTCTCACAGTGACAATGACTGTGAACGTGCAAATTAACAACAGATTCTCATTGTAACAAAAAAGCTTTTCTGGAAAGGGCCAAAGAATCCGGAGCTGCTTCAGCTGGGCACGTTCGCAAACAGATAATTGGCCAAATACCGTGAAAGGGTGCATGCTGTACTCCTGCGTGCTCGCTCCACTGAGTTTATTGGAGGTTGAATCACAGAATCAGGGTTTACTTTTATTTTTTATCTTGGTTAGCATTATGGAAATTATTTATTCAACAGGAATATTTCTTTATGATTTTATCAGAAATAGATACGGCTGATTGCTTTCAGTTTAGGTTTTGTCTAAATATTGTGTACTAAGCTTTATCTTTCAGCTCATATTCAGGTGATTATTTTGATGGTTCTTGTGACTTTACTGTATTATAAACTGGATGCTGTGATTCTACTAATGTTTATTCACGTTCATGCAAGTTTTATTTTCCATACAATTTGCTTTGCATAAGTTGGGCTAATGCAACATAAGCACGCTGCTTCTTTTCATTTATTTATTGTCCAACGTTTCCATGAAGCTGTGTGGGAGTCTTCCACCCATGTTGCTGCTGATGGGGAGAGAAGGGAAGGTGCTGCGCTATCATGTTTTTATTTGTGATAACAGGAATCCTGGGGAAGGGGTAACTGGCTACTTAGTAATGCCTTCAGTTTGGGATTAGGGGCTGATGTACTAACCAGCATTAAAACTGGCCACAGTAACACGAGTCATATTTTGCTTCCAGTGCCACCACTGCATTGAGAAAATAATGATATGCAGAGTTTGCCAGCCAAAGATGGCAGCGCCATGGTAGTCTTGCCTCACTCTACATATCGGATATCCCCGTGCTGAGGGTGAAACTGGCTCCCTCTTGCTGATGAAATTTCAAGGGCACCCATGAGCACCTAAGTGAGTGCCTGAGAGTGGGTGGGGGATATTACAGAATTCCTTGCATACAGCCAGGGCATAGGGAAGTAAGGGTGCTGGGAATCAAGCAAATAGGTTTGGGAGTCATTTGGCAATGGGGAAGAGAGAGAGAGATGGGGTAGGAGAGGTGTGTGAAAAGGGGGAAAGGGAGGAGAGAAGCCCCATAACCAAGCCAGCTGGACTGCATCTGAAAACGAGTCTGACATAGCTGACTAAGTTGTCTTAGGTGCTAGAGGGGGGAAGGGGCTGGCTGTAAATCATCTGCCTAATGGCAAACCTGAAGGTCCACCCCCTCCCCTCTGCACTTTCAGCCCATTACTTCAGGATGTGCAAGTAACAAAGACAAGCATTCAGGGATCTCAGAGACACTGACCGTTGAACCATGTTATTACATAACCAGATAATCGTATAGTCTGAGAGAAGTCTTGGATGGATGGAGTCATACAGCAGTGGGTCACCCCTCTACACTTCACTGCCCTCCCACTTTGCAGAGGCTAAGAAACATTTTGTTGTCCCATGTTTAATCACAGTGAAGCATTAGTACTGACACTTAACTCTTACAGCACTCAGCAAGTTTGCCTCCTCTGAACCACATGCTAACCATAGAGCCAGAATCACTCATCAGGGGAGAAGAAGCCATTCATGGGGAGGGGAAAGGATTTGCTTCTTGCTGAAGGAAGATCTTTATATCAGGAACCAGAGGAGGGCAGACAGTTCCCTCGATGTCCCTTTCCTGCTTACTTAAGACACCAGTAAGTCACAATGATGAAACGTGAATGGCTTTGGCTGTTTATGCTGAGGCAAATAACACATATACAAATAAAATAAATCAATAGAAACTTTTAAGGTCTCAGAAGCCTGCTTATACTGTAATAATACCCATATATAGCATGGCATGAGAGGAAAGTCAGACACTAAAGAAGTAATTTCATAAGGAGCCGTGTTAAAGCGCATCAGTGTGCTTTAAATCATACTTTTCCCAAGCAATATGCATGTGGCTAGGCCTTAATGCGCGTACTTTGGGTGGTCGTTGTTTTATAGATACGTGTTTCAGGCCGATGGTGCATCCTTGTGTGGTCATGCACAAGGCCAGAACTTGGGGGGAGCTTGGGTAGAGCACAAGCTTACATATGTCAGCTATAAAATACTGGGCTCAATATTCAGACAAAGCTGAGCTCCTAAATATGTGCTCTATTTTCAACCACACTTAGGTGCCTAATTTTCAGCTGAAATTTCATCTTAATTTAGGAGCTTAAAATTTAGACTCCTAAATTTAGGCCTGCCATTCATTTGCCTAGATTTATGAGCCTAATTTTAGTGTCTAGAGCTGAAAATCTGTGCTAAGCTCCTAACTTCTTTTCCTCTCCCTAAATCTACCCCATTGCCACCCACTTTTTATGCTCCTACATTTAGGAGTTTAGTGAAATTTTAAGAAAATATTTAGGCACTTAACCCTAGTAAATTTTCAAAGAAGCCAGTTTAGGAGCATAACTCTGAAAATCAGGAGCATTAATCCTTTGAAGATCGGGCCCAACGTTCTTTAAAATTCTAGGTTTGGAGGCTGGTGTAAGTGATTGCGCCTAGATTTCATGTACGATTTTGGTTATTTATTGAAAGCATTATCATAGAACAAAGCATTGATTATTGATGGCATTTCCATTGAAGTATTACAGCAATTGGATGCAACTGTTGTCATATTTACAAGGCTCTGCCAGAAAATATGGAAGACAAATTGATAGTAAACTGACTGAAAAAGATCTGTGTTTATACCAATACTGAAGAAAGGTAAGACTGACTGTGGAAATTATTGCACAATCGCTCTGATCCCACATGCCAGCAAAATTCGACTCAAGATCATTCAGCGGAGACTACAAACATACCTGGAACAAGAACTGCCTGAAGTGCAAGCAGGGTTCAGGAAAGGGTGAGGAATGAGAGACATCATTGCAGATGTAAAATGGATCCTTGAAAAGGATATCTATATGCGTTTTATTGACTACAGCAAGGCTTTTGACTGTGTAAACTCTGGGCCACATAAGAAGCATTGGTATAACCAGAACACCTGTTAGTTCTCTTGCACAGTCGTTACACTGAACAAGAAGCAACAGGACAGAACAAGGAGAAACAGAATGGTTTAAAATCAGCAAAGGTGTTTGACAGGCTGCGTACCTTCCCCCTATCTCTTTAATTTATATACAGAACAAATCATCAGAGAAGCAGGACTATATGAAGACAACCAAGATGTGAAGATTGGTGGAAGACTCATCAACAACCTTCTCTATGCTGATGATACCACATTACTGGCTGAAATTGAAGACGATCTGAAACATTTGCTTCTTAAGATCAAGGAACATAGTCTTAAAATGGGCCTGCACCTTAATGTAAAGAAGACAAAGATCCTGACAACTGGCACAATCAGTAAGTTCATCGTTGATGGAGAAGAAATTGAAATAGTGGACAACTTTAACCTGCTTAGATCAATAATCAATAAAGAAATGACAAGCAGTCAGGAAATTCAAACAGAGAAAGTGACATCACTGGGGAAGATGGCAGCCCAGGATATAGGTTCCCATCGAAGTGCAATTAAAGTGCAATTTGCCAGCTTACCCCTTTTCACTAAACTTTGCACAACCTCACTCGGGGAAAATTCTCCTCACTGGGATGTCTGTGCACAAAAAATTGGAGAAATTTAAATCTCTGTATGCTGGTAAGGCATTGAGGAGTCAGACAGAGGAGGTCAGAAGCATGGCGTCTGACGCGCACGCGAATGATGAAATTGAGAGAGCTGACAAGCAGTGCATACGTAGGGACATATGTCGATGGTTTCAAGAGATTCGCCAAGAAATCACAGCAGTTAAAGAGGAACTTCGGGAGACTCTGGGAGAGATGCGTGAAGAGATACATGAACTGGGACAGCAAGATGACACTCTTGAAGAGCACGTGGACCACCAGGAGGGGTTCACGGAGAGTACCCAGGATCTGGTGCACCAATTACAGAAAGAAAATGATCAGATAAAGGACAAACTTGAGAATCTTGAAAATAGATCTCGCTGGTGCAACATCTGGATAGGGGGGTGCTGGAGGAGGATAAGTACCAGCAGGCCTCTCAAGCGGCGAAAGCAGTTTACCGGAGCCCTATGCAGGAGGAGGATGATGTCGATGACTTTGCTGATGTTGGCCTTGAATGGGCCCACCGAGCCCTGGGTACCCCTTTAAGCTCCAAACCCCATAATGTCATGGTTTGCTTCTCTTACTTTGTGCAAAAGGAGCAGCTTATTTGGGTGGCTACTAAAAGAGGACGTTTGAAGTGGGAGAATTATGAAGTGGAAATATACCAGGATTTGATCTCCTCTAGTACCAACTGGTTTGTTCTTTGGGCAGTCCATGGAACACACAGTTTTTCTCGCCAGCACCATAATTCAAAGGCATCAAATTTCTTCCTGTCTATCTTTTTCACTGTCCAACTTTTGCATCCATAAGATGTTATTGAAATTTCCATGGCTTGAACAAGTTGAATCTTTGCTGGAGAGAGACATCTCTGTTTTTGAGAATCTTGTCTAGGTTCTTCATAGCCATTCTGCCAAGAGCAATGCGTCGTCGGATTTCTTTTTTTCAATATTTGTCTTTTTATTAATACCAACCAATATCAACGATACAAACAGTCCTCCACATCGGTTACAAACAGAGAGAGTGAGGGAGGGAGAAAGGAAGGAAGGAAGAAGGGGAGAGACAGAGTGAGGGAGGAAGAAAGGAAGGAAGAAGAGAAGGGGAGAGACAGAGTGAGGGAGGAAGAAAGGAAGGGGAGAGACAGGATGAGGGAGGGAGAAAGGAAGGAAGAAAAGAGGAGAAAAGAAACAATGAATGATAGAGAAAATAAAGAAGGAAGAAAGGGAGGAGAGAGTGAGGGAGGGAGAGAAAGAAAGGAAGGAAGGAAGACAGGTAGGGGGAGAAATAGACTGAGAAAGGAAAGGAAAAGAGAGGAGAGACAGAAGGCGGGAGGGAGAAAAAAGGAAAGAAGGAAGAAAATGAGAGAGAGTGTGAGGGAGGATAGAGAGGAAAGAAGGGAGGGGGAGAGATAAAGGAGATAAAGAAGAAAGGGAGGGAGCGTGAAAGGCAAGAAGGAAGAAATGGAAGGTAGAGATAATGAGGGAGAGAGAGAAAGGAAGAAAGGGAGTGGGAGGAGGAGTGACAAAGGGAAGAAGGGAGAGTGAGAAAGGAGAGAGAATGGAATTAGCAGGAATAGCTCCATCTGATCCTCGGGGAAAAGGATTGCCAGAAGCCTGAGTAGCAAAATATCTTCTACTCTGCCACCAGGCCGGAAATGTAATTTGACCAGGGAGCAGCTACAGAATCTGAGAATTGTCCTCTTTACTGTCCCTTCCGTAGCCTGTAATTACATCTTGCTGCTATTTGTAATCTCTGGCTACAGTGCTGCCTTGCTTTTGTACAGAGGCATATGCCTTTTAGCCCTTGGTTCTGCCCCTGGAGGTCTCCGACATCCGCCCTCATGCCATAATTGTCTTTTTTCCCCCTAGAATTAGCTGTTCTCCAGGACCAAGCAGGAAGTCAGTCCTCACTTATGGGTGACTTCGGCGCCGACGGAGCCCTCTCGGAGCAATTTTCCCCAGCTTTCGCAGAAAGCTTTTGGGAATTGCAGCGCCATGCGCGGTCCCCTTCCCGCCCAAGGATGCCATCTTGCTCAGTCTCCTTTTTTCCGCGGAGCCCTACAGACGTAGTTTGTTGTCGCCGCTGAAAAAGTTGATTTTCTTTTATTTTGTTTCTTGTTATTTTTCTCGGTTCGTGTGTCCTCTTCCCGCCAGGCCTCGATATCTCCTATCGGGCCCGTTCACATATTTTTCTCTCCAACTGGCGTTCCCGCCACTTTTTACTTCTTCCCTGGCAGCGCGGTCTTTCGACCTTGCAGGGGCCCTTTTTCCCCCGATGGCTGCCAGTGGGTTTAAAAAGTGTGATCGTTGTGTCAAACTTATGTCTCTTACCGACACGCATGACTGCTGCCTCCGCTGCCTCGGGCCCGAACATGACTCAATGAGTTGCGGTCCGTGCAGCAAGATGTCCTCGAAGGCGCTGAGGAGTCGGCAGTCGCAAAAGGAACGAATCTTCTCTGACCCCGCGTCCGGTCGGGCCCGGACCTCGTCAGAGGCCTCGACGTCTCGTGGCTCCGGCTCCGAGCATCGTCGGAGTTCCTCTGAACAGGGGTCCCCCGGCCGGGAACACCGTCGGAAGAAGAAACCCGTGAGGGTGGCGTCGGAGGATGCTCCTGGTCCCTCGAGGGCCAGGTCGCATAGCCCCTTCGGACGCCCCGGGTCCTCGGAGGGGGAGAGGCCTTCGAAGCTTCCTCGTCTCGAGGTGGAGTCGCCTGGACACGTGAGTGCTATAGTCCTCCTGGACTCTCCTCCGGGAGAGCCGACGTCGGGCCCGACACCGTCGGGGCCCGAGTCGGGGGCTGGTGGGTCTTCTGAGTTTGGTCTCAGATTGACGACCTTGGAGCGCAGTATCGCTGCCTTCATGGACCAGCAGCGGGCATTGATCACCGGCCTCGCCAGTGCATCTGCTCTGACCACCGGGATGTCGACGCCCAAGTCGACCCCAGAGGCCGAGTCGATCCTCGAGTCCATACGAGCTCGAGTCGATCCTCGACCTAGGTCTCCCTCGGCTTCCCGTTCGGGACCGAGGTCCTCGACGCCGGCCTCGGCGTCGGGGCGGAGGTCCCCGGCTCCTGCCCGCACGGAGCCGCTCAATTCCTCCTCGGAGGAGTCGGGCTGGGACACGGAGGAGGACGAGTCACCCGGTTCTTTTCAGACTCGGTGCGTCCCCTCCGACTCGCCCGAGTCAGAGCCTCGGAGGCAGTCCCCCCCGGAGGATACCTGGTTCTCCGATTTCGTGAGGGATATGGCCAAGGCTTTGGCCTTCCCCGCGGATCCGGAGGAGGAGCCTCGAGCCGAAGAGCTCGAGGCCCTTCAATATGACTCTCCCCCGAAGGAGGCCTTTACTGTACCGGTTCCCCCAATGCTGGAGCGGCTTCTCTTCCGCATGTGGGAGAGCCCGGCCTCGACGCCGGTGTTGAGCAAGCGGGTCGATTCCATGTATTGAGTCCGCAAGAGCCCCGGGTTCCAGAAGGCACAACTACTGCACCATTCCATGGTGGTGGAATCGGCCATGCATCGACTTAAGAATCAAAAGATGCACTCCTCGGTGCCTCTGGGTAAGGAGGCCCGGAACCTGGATGCCCTCGGTAGAAAGTGCTTCCAGGGCTCTATGCTTGCTTGTTGAGTCCAGACATATCAGCTGTATATGGGCATGTATCTTCGAGACCTGGCAAAAGAAATTGCGGGGTTCTCTGCTGGTCTCTCCGAGGAACCCTTGCAGCGGTTCCAGGCTTTGTCCACAGGGATTCAAGAGTGTTCGAAGTTCATTTCTCGAGCGGCCTACGATGGCTTCGAAGCATCGGCTCGAGTAGCCGGAGCCGGCATTGGGGCTCGCCGTCAGGCTTGGCTTCAGTCATCCGACCTCGAGCCGTGGGTGCAGGACAAGTTGGTCGATGTCCCTTGCAGAGGTGAAAACCTCTTCGGCAAACCCATGGCCGAAAAGGCGGCGGAGCTCGAGTCAGAGACTCTCACCCGGACTCGCCTATCCAGAAAGACCTCTGCCCCTTCACAGAAGAAGAAGGGCTCGGGGAAAAAGCCTTTTTACCCGAGGAAGGTGTTTGCTTATAAACAACACCATCCACAATATCATGTCTCAGCAACTCCCCATCAGGGGCAGCAGCCTAAGGGGCAGGGTAACGGATCCCGGAGGCAGAAAGCCCCCAAGCCCACTACGCAGGCCCCGGCCCAGCAGGGTGGGGGTTTTTGACTATGCCAGCATAGCCTCTCCCCCTCAGGGGCCTCCGCCCAGCATGGGGGGCCGGCTGACCCACTTTGCCCACCGGTGGTCCGCCATAACACCCGATTCCTGGGTTCTGCAGGTGGTTCAAAAGGGCTACCTCTTGCATTTTCACCAGGTGCCTCCCTCCTACTTTCCAGGGGAGCCTCCAAGACCCCCCCTGCACAGGGACTTACTGCTTCAGGAGCTGCAAAGTCTGCTTCACGAACAGGCTGTGGAGCCAGTGCCCCAGCACCTGTGGGGTCACGGGTTTTACTCGAGGTACTTCCTGGTTCCAAAGAGAACAGGAGGCCTCAGACCCATTCTGGACTTACGCAACCTCAACAAGTTCCTGCAGCGGGTAAAGTTCAAGATGCTTACCCTTGGAATCCTACTGCCCTACCTCCAGCAGGGAGATTGGCTATGCTCCTTGGATCTAAAGGATGCTTATACCCACATCCTTATTCATCCGGACCACCGGCAATATCTAAGATTTGTGGTGGCAGGGAATCATTATCAGTACCGAGTACTGCCCTTTGGCCTGTCCTCCGCTCCCAGGGTATTCACGAAATGCCTGGCAGTGGTGGCAGCCTTCCTGAGGCTTCAAGGCCTCTTCGTCTTCCCATACCTGGACGACTGGCTCATCCTGGCACCGTCTGCTCCAGAGGTCACTCAGGCCACTCAACGCACAGTGGCTCTGCTTCAGCACTTGGGCTTCGTCATAAACTTCGAAAAGTCCGCTTTGCTCCCCTCTCAGGATCTCGAGTTCATAGGGGCACGGCTGGACACTCTGCAGGCGCGTGCCGTCTTGCCTCTGGAACGGGCCAACAGGCTCATAGCTCTGGCCGGCAGGTTCAACAGCACGTCACCGGTCTCGGCCAGACGGTTCCTGCAGCTGCTCGGGCACATGGCCTCCACGGTCCATGTCACTCCGAATGCCCGTCTACATATGAGACCTGCTCAGTGGAGCCTTCGCACTCAATGGCATCAGGCCACAGGGAGGCTGTCGGACCTAATACAGATTTCCGACCGCCTGGTCTCCTCTCTGCAATGGTGGCTTCACCTGCCCAACCTGGTACTCGGCATGACCTTTCAGTCTCCCCCACCGTCCCGGGTGCTCACGACAGATGCCTCTCTCCTGGGATGGGGAGCACATTGTCAAGGGACATGCACTCAAGACCTTTGGACACCTTGGGAGGCCGCCCAGCAGATAAACTTCCTGGAGCTACGGGCGATCCACCTAGCCCTGCGGGCCTTCTCTCACCTCACGTTTTGTCAGTCTGTACTGGTGCAGACGGACAATCAGGTTGCCATGTTCTACGTGAACAAACAGGGGGGCACGGGCTCCCTCCTTCTATGTCAGGAGGCTCGGAGACTGTGCTCTTGGGCAGTCGGTCACGACATCCTCCTCAAGGCTGTTTACCTGCCAGGGCAGGACAATTGCCTGGCGGACAAACTGAGCCGGATTCTGCAGCCGCACGAATGGCGGTTGAACCCCGCAGTGGTCCAGCAGATCTTCCGCCGGTGGGGCTCTCCCACCGTGGATCTCTTTGCCAGTCCCCTGAACCGACAGCTTCCCAGGTTCTGCTCCCGGCACCCGCATCCTCTCAGGGTAGCGCCGGATGCTTTCCTCATCTCGTGGTCCACGGGTCTGCTGTATGCCTTCCCTCCCACACCACTTGTGTCCCGGACATTGTTCAAAATCGTCCAGGACAGGGCCTCCGTGATCCTGGTAGCGCCCAGGTGGCCGAGGCAACCGTGGTTCCCTCTAATTCTACAGCTAGCGGTGGACACCCCTCTTCCTCTGGGGTTTCAGCCCGATCTCCTGACACAGGATCGGGGTACTCTTCTGCACCCCAACCTCCGGGCCCTGCATCTGATGGCCTGGCTGCTGAAAGGGTAGTCCTAGCTCCGCTTCTGCTTCCTCCGGAGGTGGAAGCCGTCATCCTAGTGTCTCGGCGGCCTTCCACCCGGAAATCTTACGCCCTTAAATGGCGTCGCTTCTCTGTCTGGTGTTCTCAGCGGTCTGAGGACCCCTTCTCCTGCTTAGTATCGGTGGTGCTGCAATACTTGCTTCACCTTTCCGATCTGGGTCTCAAATCCAACTCTGTCAGAGTCCACCTCAGTGCTCTCTCTGCGCTTCATTCGCCGGTGGAGGGCCAGCCTCTTTCCTCGCACCCCTTGGTGGCGCGTTTTCTCAGAGGCCTCCTTCTGCTTAAGCCTCCGTTGCGTCCTCCAGCTCCTGACTGGGACCTCAATGTGGTTCTGCAAAGGCTTACTTGTCCGCCTTTTGAACCCATGGCTGCCTGCCCTCTTCGTTTCCTCTCATGGAAAATGCTCTTCTTGGTAGCCCTTACTTCCGCTAGGCGCGTAAGCGAGCTACAGGCCCTAGTGTCGGAGCCCCCATACACTAGGTTCTACAGGAATAGGATTGTCCTACAGACTCACCCTAAGTTTCTTCCGAAGGTGGTCTCCCACTTTCACATCAACCAGGAGGTGGTTCTTCCGACCTTCTTTCCCAGGCCACATTCCAGCCAGGCTGAGACTGTTCTGCATACCCTGGACTGTAGAAGGGCCTTGTCCTTCTACCTTGACCGTACGCGGGAGCATAGAAAGGCTGTCCAGCTTTTCGTGTCTTTTGACCCCAATCGGTTGGGGGTGCCTTCTCTAAACGTACTTTGTCCATCTGGGTAGCTGACTGTATCGCCTGGGCTTATGGGGTAGCCGGCCTCTCCTTAGAGAGTCGAGTCATGGCTCACCGTGTCAGGGCGAAGGCTGCGTCCGTGGCTCATCTTCGCTCTGTTCCATTGGCAGACATCTGCCGGGCCGCTACTTGGTCTACAAGCCAGACCTTTGCGGCTCATTACTGCCTGGAGAGGGAGTCCCGCAGGGACAGTGCTTTCGGTCAGGCAGTCCTCCACAATCTCTTTGAGGTTTAGGCAACTCCTACCCTCCGGCCCTGGTGTTGGGCTACCGGCCGGATTCGTATTCAGAGAAGATTCCTTCCCTCTGTACTGTTGAGCTTGGGGGAGCTCTTTTAGGCTTGAGGTCTCTGGTAGCCTTAAGCTTGGGAGTCCCATAAGTGAGGACTGACTTCCTGCTTGGTCCTGGAGAAAGAGTAGTTACTCACCTGTAACAGGTGTTCTCCAGGAGCAGCAGGAATCAGTCCTCACTATCCTCCCTCCTCCCCTTGGAGTTGCAGTCATTCTTATTGCATATTTTTGCTAACCTTTTGCTGTATTTCCGCTATGTCATCAGACTGAGCAAGATGGCATCCTTGGGCGGGAAGGGGACCGCGCATGCGCGCTGCAATTCCCAAAAGCTTTCTGCGAAAGCTGGGGAAAATTGCTCCGCGAGGGCTCCGTCGGCGCCGACGTCACCCATAAGTGAGGACTGAATCCTGCTGCTCCTGGAGAACACCTGTTACAGGTGAGTAACTACTCTTTCTCTCTTATATGGGTGTGTAGAGTTCTGTGTTCATTACAAGCACTACAGAAATAAGTACAGGTAATGCTAGGAGAAATCGCTGGATGTGGACTTTGTAAATAACTTCTGTTTTCCTGGAGTTGGACTGCTGGGGTCCATAACACCTTCTGGTGGTTTCCTGAGCTTGTAAATTTAACTTTATACCCACCTTATCTAGTAAAGGCTGCGTTTCGGTGGGGTCACTACACCATCTGCTTGACCACTGCTAACCTCAGTAGTCAGTAAACCAGGCCATGACTGGAATCTGCCTAACCAACAAAGAATGTAATAACAACCAAGACCCAAACTGTGAGCTCAATATTTTTGTGTTGGACAGTAAAATGAGGTAGCTATTATTAAGCGTCCTCCTTCTAGTCCATTTTATTTTATTTTTAGTGATCATACAATATGTAAAAAACTGCCAGTCTTAGCCATATGGAGGCAGATCTGGGTCAGCTTCGAGGACCGTGTGCAGCCCATGTTAAGGATAAAAACTGGCTTTCCAGAAAGACAGAATATTTAGAGAATTCCGTGCGCAAGAACAATCTTAGACTGTTGAATATTCCGAAATCACGTATTCTGTCAGCTTCTGAGATGGTATGCAAGTATTTCCAGGAGACTCTTGGGCTTCCTGGGGATAACTTGCCTCCTATCATGAGGGCACAGTACTTGTCCCTTGGTACAGGTCCTCGTGGGTCTGCCTCCTGTGATTCCTCTCAGGTTCCTGGGGACCTACTGGGTTTCTGGAGGATTCCCTTGAGATGATAACTGAGTGGACCACTTTGTTTGTGACCCTGGCCTTGGAACCGGATAAGTCTGTAATTCTTCACTCGTATTTCAGGAATTTCAATGTGCTTCTTCTAGGTTCTTATGTGCGTATTTTCCCCAATCTTTCATGTGTTACCCAACAAAGAAGGAAGGAATTCCTGGGTCTTAGACCTAGGGTTCTTTCTCTTGGTGGGAACTTTGTTTTGAGAGTTCCCTGTCATTGAATAATTACCTATAAAGATAAACATTTTCTTGTTTTTTTAAAGCTGGGCAGCTTTGGAGTTCCTGGTGGTTAGAGAGGAGACTAGGGTCGTAGTGTCATCACATATGGCTGATGCATCAGTTCTCACTTTGCTATTAATGATTGCAACTTTTTGGTAGGGTTTGTTATTTCTCCTTATTTCCTGGAACCTCTGTATTCCTTTCCTCTTTATTGTGGTCTAATGGAGATGATTGTTTCATGGAATTATCTATTTTTCTTTGTTGTTGAATACTGTTACTGCATAAATTCCCTTTCATTTCTTGTTTTTCTTGGAATGTATTAAGAATACCCTAATAAAAATTATAAATAAAAGAAAGAACTGCCAATCTTGCATTTATCTAGCCAATGTATTTCGAGACATTATCTCATGTGGTTCTACTTCAGGCATACAGGCAGTACTTATCTGAATAAATATAGATTGTTCTCCATACATCCGGAGCTCAGAGGTTTTACTAAAAAAAATGGCCAAAGTGCCTTTTTCAAAGCAAGTGTAGAGTAAATCCCGCTCCCAACAAGAGTCCTTGAAGAGATAGTTCATATCAATGTCTATCAGTCAATCTGACAATTTAAACCATTAGGTTGCATAATATTTAAAGAAAAAATCCAAAATTGTTCACAATAGTTCAAAGCAGCTTCACAATCACCCCCATGCCATAATTTTGGCACAGATTGAATTACACACCATCGTAACTGATCAACTGTATGATGAAACTGTAAAAAGTGCTCAACCATAGGAGCAGATGTAGTAGCTGTATGTAATCTTGATTTATGTTCATGTAAACAAGCCACAAGAGTTTGTCTTGTTTGACCAATATATAGTTTTCCACAAGGGAATACCACAGCATACTCACAATATGTGGACTGACAAATGGTGTAAGCATGATGTATTAGAGGTCTTCTAACACCGGGTATCTTCCATGTTAAACCTTCAATAGTAGTGGCACAAAACGCACATCTTCCACATTGGAAATGACCCCTTTGAACTTCCTCAATTACTTCCGAATTCCAAGTAACGGATGGACTAATATAATTAATGATATTTTTCCACACTTAAATGCTACTATAGGCCAAATGCTCCAAAAAACAATCATGTAATTGTAAAATGTGCCAATGTTTGTAGACAATAGACACTATTTGAGGCACTTTGTTAGAAAATGGAACTGTGCAAACCAAAGGTTCTTGAGTAGGTTTTGGAACAATGGCTACAGAATTCAATAATAAATCTCTTTGAGCATATAAATCCCAATGGTAAGCTTGTTTAATAATATAGGAGGGATATCCACTCTCCAAATATCGCTGGCAGAATTTTATTGAATGCATTATATAATCTTTCATCTCAGAACAAATACAACACAAACATAAAAACTGTGATATCGGTAGACAATTTTTTAATTTTATAGGGTGGTGACTTGAATATTTTAAGAGATTATTCCTCAAAACAGGCTTTTCATATAGTGTAGTACATTAGTGAGAATTTTGAGACCCAACTTTGGTCCTTTTCTATTATTATAGTTTAACCAACATCTTTTGGCCGAAGTCCAAGGGAGATATGAGTTTGGCCATTGGTGGCCAATGCGTAACTCTCCAATCTATAGATGTTCGTATGGGGAGGCTTTTGCCGGGGCCAGCAGGGGGGCTAACGGGACATCCATCCCTGCTATTCACGGGACAGAATGACCTCCATAGTATCTATCCATTTAAATTGCTGACTGGGCCCATACTCTCCATATAATCGTATGCAGGATAGCAAAGAAGTGAAGGAAGTACCATGAATTATGGGCCCGATATTCAGCGGCACTAACACGGTTTTCAGCTGCAAGGAATAAGCAAGAGATAAATTTCCAAGCACTGCCTCTGGTGTACATTCAAGTTTATCTTGTGGATATTCATGTTCTGAAAACCCAATCAAATGGGGTAATCCTCTAGAATAGATTTGGGAACCATTGCTGTAGGGTAGACATATTTACAACCTTAAGTATATTCTGATGTGGCTTTGAGCACAAACTCCATAGCATTTTCATAGTCTTACTCTGCACTGCTTCCAAAAATAGACACAGCATTCCAGGTCAGATGTAAAGTGATTTTCTATGAAGCTATGCACTGCTGGGGCTGATATTGCAGAGCACTTCTGTGACAATCATCGGGTGCTGTTGCATAAATGTTTCTGTTTAAATTTCTCGCCCTGTAGAATGCATAACTTTGGCTGTATAAATCACTGCGGGATAATTTTATGAAACATTTTCCACATCTGAAGCGTGCTATTATAAAATCGCACAGATGAATACATACGATATACAAGTCTGCATGCTGACAAGGACAGCGTACTAATGTGTGCACCATAAGTAGGCATGTCCAGGAATGTAGGGCCAGAGCGGTGATGTACACATGCACTTTGTAAAATAGGTGATCATTGGATAAGTACTCTCTATTTATGTGTTATGTTCACCTATTTATGTGTTATGTTCCCTGTATATAGTTTATAGTTTATAGCTTATAGATTGTTCAAAGTAACTCTATTTGTTCAATGTAAACCCCCCCCCCCCCATCATTGGAAGGGGCGGTATAAAAGTTCAAATAAATAAATAAAATAAATTTATTTAAAAAGATCAAACACTCATAATAGCAAACACTCAAAGATCAAACACTCAAAAAATCCACCACAACAAAAACATCCCAGTAGTACACATAAGAAGTACCTACATAAAGTCATAAAGTACATACAAAACCAGAGGGGAAGCCATATTAGACCTAATCCTTAGTGGAACACCAGATCTAGTGCAAGAGATAAGGTTGTTGGGGCCACTTGGCAATAGTGATCATAGCATGATTGCCTTTGATTTAATTAGTGGAGGAGGGATAGTAAGGAAATCCACAGTACTACCTTTTAACTTTCGAAAGGGAGACTATGATAAAATGAGGAAAACAGTTAAGAAAAAACTAAAAGGAGCATTTGCAAAGGTTAAAGACGTACATCAGGCTTGGCTGTTGTTGAAAAATACTATCTTGGAAGCCCAGACCAGCTGTATTCCATGCTTTAAGAAAAGTGGAAGGAAGTCCAAAAAACTGCCAGCATGGTTTAAAGGTGAGGTCAGAGAGGCTGTTGTTGCCAAAAAAGCATCTTTCAGGAAATGGAAAAAAGCCAAACGACGAAACCTGGAAACAGCACAAGCACTAGCAAGTCAAATGCAAGGCATTGATAAGGCAGGCAAAGGGAGAATTTGAGAAGAAGCTTGCTGCGGAAGCAAAAACACGAAGTAAAGACCTTCAAGTACATTCGTAGCAAAAAACCTGTGAGAGTCAGTTGGTCCATTAGATGATAAAGGGGTTAAAGGAGCACTAAGAGGCGACAAGGCGATAGCGGAGAGACTGAATGAATTCTTTGCTTCAGTCTTTACTGAGGAAGATGTAGGGATGTTACCCATGACTGAAGTGGTATTTAAAGGTGCGGAAGAATTGAAGGAAATATCGATACATTGGGAAGATGTATTACAACTATTAGATAAACTGAAGAGTAGCAAATCACCTGGGCCGGATGGTATACATCCAAGGGTGTTGAAATAACTGAAATACGAGATTGCAGACCTGCCATTAGTAATCTGTGAACTATCATTAAAATCATCTCTAATACCTGAAGATTGGAGGATCGCCAATGTAACACCAATTTTTAAAAAGGGTTCCAGGGGTGATCCGGGAAACTACAGACCGGTGAGCCTGACATCAGTACCAGGAAAAATGGTAGAAACCATCATAAAGAATAAAATTACTCAGCATGTAGATAGTCATGACCTAATGGGAGACAGCCAACATGGCTTTAGACAAGGAAGATCTTGTCTTACTAATCTGTTATGTTTTTTTGAAGGAGTGAATAATCAGGTGGACAAAGGTGAGTCGGTTGATATTGTGTATCGGGACTTTCAGAAAGCCTTTGACAAGGTTCCTCATGAGAAACTTTTGGCAAAACTAAAGAGTCAAGGGATAGGAGGCAGTATACTATTGTGGATCAGGAACTGGTTAAAAGATAGAAAGCAGAGGGTAGGACTAAATGGCCAATTTTCCCAATGGAGAAAGGTGAATAGTGGTGTACCCCAGGGATATGTGCTGGGTCCGCTGCTTTTTGACATATTCATAAATGACCTGGAAAGTGGAATAACGAGTGAGGTTATCAAATTTGCAGATGACACAAAACTATTTAAAGTTGTTAAAACCCAAGAGGATTGTGGAAAATTGCAAGAGGATCTTGATAAATTGGAAGAGGGGCATCAAAATGGCAGATGAAATTTAATGTGGAGAAGTGCAAGGTTATGCACCTAGGGAAGAACAACCCAAACTATGGTTACACGATGCAAGGTTCCACATTAGGAACCACCACCCAGGAAAAAGATTTAGGCATCATTGTGGATACCATGTTAAAACCCTCGGCCCAGTATGCAGCGACGGCCAAGAGAGCAAATAGAATGCTAGGTATGATAAGGAAAGGAATGGAAAATAAAACAAAAGATATTATAATGCCTCTATATCTTTCCATGGTGAGACCACACCTTGAATATTGTGTGCAATTCTGGTCGCCGTATCTTAAAAAGGATATAGCGATTTTAGAAAAGGTTCAGAGAAGAGCCACCAAAATGGTAAAGGGGATGGAAGGATACTCCTATGAAGAAAGGCTAAAAAGGTTAGGGCTCTTTAACCTGGAAAAGAGACGGCTGAGGGGAGATATGATAGAAGTCTATAAATTAATGAATGGAGTGGAACGGGTAAATGTAGATCGATTGTTTACCTTATCAGAATATAAAAAGACTAGGGGACATGCAATGAAGCTACAGGGTAAACTATTTAAGACTAATAAAAGAAAATATTTTTTCACTCAACGTGTAATCAAACTCTGGAATTTGTTACCAGAGGATGTAGTAAAGGCTGTTAATGTAGCTGGGTTTAAAAAAGGTTTGGACAAGTTCCTGGAGGAAAGGTCCATAAACCATTATTAAGAAGGGACGCAGGATATCAATGCTTGAACCAATACAAGCATTGTGGAACCTGTGTCCCTTGGGGAAACTGCTAGGTACATATGACCTAGATTGGCCTCTGTTGGAAACAGAATACTGGACTTGATGGACCTTGGTCTGACCCAGTATGGCATATCTTATGTTCTTATCTTATGTTCTTATGTTCATTGGCAGCAGACCTTTCAAATGTCAAACATTGCACATTAATTGCCCGATACATGCCGTTGCATGTCTACCCTGCTTAGCATATTGGTAGGGTCAGTCTCTCGCAAATTACATAATATCTATTAATCTGCCAGTTTTATAAATGTGCCTGGAAAGAGAATAACGCCACTTATAATTGCAGTGTAGCTGCTGACTCTTTGTATATGCCTTTGACCTCTTTCGAAATCCTTCAGTGTGGGAGATCATTCTCTGTTCAACTGGTAGGGAATTTGAAAGCTCTGGTGCTGTGATTGTGAACACGTCATCACGTAGTAATTTTAAAAGACGGAACGTCAAGCAACACAGTATCTCGAGATCATGAAGAGCGTGCTGGACAATATATTTTGAGAACTGATAAGATACTGGCAATGGTGCTTCGTGACTGAGGACCCTAAATACCAGCACCAGTACTCTGGATACAGCGTGCCACTGGAGGGGTAACCAATGAGGTGCTTGGATACAGGTATATAGTGCTGCCATCGATACTTTCCACACCCCTCCTCCCAGCATGATTCCTAAGTGACACAAATGTACATGTTTGATTTCACAGGAAAGTGCCCAGCGATAGCGCCTATGGCCTGAAATGCCAACAAACCATCAGGCTAATATTTAATTACCACAATTGGCATTTTTTTAAATGCCAGCTGTGGTGTTTAAATGAAGTATGGCTAGCAAGTGGCACTTTGTATATGTATAATGGGGTCGCACTAGGGTTATCCAGAGAGCAGCAATATTCACGTTACTATCCGGATAAGCTTTTTGCTATTCTAAAGTTCTCCGGATAGTTCAACAGATAGCAGACTGAGTAGCACCAGAACCTGCAGAAATTTCCAGGACCACTCATGCAGCTCACACGCATTGCTCCAGTACTAGATGGATGGTACCTGGACAGTCTGTAATGATTTTTAGCAGTACTGTCTAGATCATGCTGCTGAAAATCAGTGGATAGACCTGGCCACATAATTTATTCATTTATCTTTATGCGTTTAACATCAGACTGAATATTGCTCTAAGTTTCTGAGAGCAGATAAAACTTCGAAGCCTATGCAATCTGCCTCTTTTTCAGGTCTGTTACAACGCCACGTGCTCTACTTGTTTTCCAGCTTTCTCCTCCTTTCTTTGGAACTAAGGATCCTCTGTGTTTATCCCAAGCTTTCTTGAATAGCGGTGGGTGCTGCCTTTATTTCCACAGCCTCCCCTGGGACCTTTTTCTGTGGATCCATCACACGTTCTATGAAGAAGTATTTCATAGTCTGCCTTGGTTTGCCTGGTTGTAGTGGGGCTGGCCCTTCACCCAGGAGTAAGTCAACTTGGGCAGCAGAATTTGGAGGGGAACCAAACAGTCAGTAAAGCTAGCTGGGTGGAGCAGTGAGCAGTACAACTGATGGGAATTTCCATTCCCTGTCAGAGGAAGAGAAGACTGAGTGATTCAGCTGTCTACTGCTCCCCTTTCTTAAGGGCGACACAGAAAGCACATTGCAAATGTGTGGCGACAGGAATGGCACATTCTAATGTCGGTCTTAAGGAAAACAAGCAAGAGGTTGAGGTTGGTGGGAGCAGGCACAAGGTTGATTTGCCAAGGTGTCCGGTACCCTTGCACCGCCCAGCCTGTCTATCCTGTTGGGCCCTCATGTCATGACCACTTGTTCTAATATTTCCTTTCTACTGAAAAAAATCAATCTCTTGTGCATTATTTATCTCTTTGAGATATTCGAATGCCCCTTATCATATCCTCCTTTCTCCTTCTGTAGAGTCCCCATATTTATTTATTTAAAAAATCTCATAGACACATATATAGAAACTAGTCCATTCAATGTGAGTTCCAAAAATGCATGCATAATAAGATCAACCATACAAAAAAGACTCTTCCTCTCCCCCCCCCCCCAAGTCACCAAGACCTATAACTCACCGCACTGGGAAAAGTCAGGTGTTGATTAATTTATGGAAAGAGCCTTGATTCAGCTGCAGTCTTGCCTCTGTAGGCATGGCATTCCTACTACTACTATTGCTGATAATTTGTATAGCGCTACAAGGCATATGCAGTGCTGCACAGACACATGTGAAAGACGGTCCCTGCTCATCGGAGCTTACAATCTAGTCAAGACAGACAACACAACAGCTGAGGACAAGGGGAATGATAAAGAAACACATAGGAGACTAAGTGGATCAGGATCAAAAATTGGCCTCAAAGAGATGAGTTTTCAGCCTGGATTTGAAAAGGGCTACAGATGAAGCCTGATGTACAGACCCGGGTAGTTTATTCAAGCTATAAGGAGCAGCAAGGTGGAAGGATCGAAGTCTGGAGTTGGCAGTAAAAGAGAGGGGTACAGATAGAAGGGATCTGCCAGAAGAGTGGAATTCCCGAGGAGAGCTGTAGGTGTAGGAAGAGATAAGAGAGGAATGTTAGTGAGGGCCAGCAGAATGGGTGCACTTATAGGTCAGTTGGAGAAGTTTGAACTGGATATGGAAATGGATAGGGAGCCAAAGAAGTGGCTTGAGAAAAGGGGATATGAGCATGTCGAGGCTGGCAGAAGATTAGCTGCGCAGCTGAGTTTTGAACAGATTGAAGGTGAGAGAGATGATTCAGAGGGAGACCAGCAAGGACGAGATTGGAATAGTCTAGATGGGAGGTGACTAAAGAATGGATAAGTGTCTTAATAGTGTGTTCAGAAAGGTAGTGGCAAATTTTGTTGATGTTATAGAGTAAGAAATAATAGATTTTAGCTATCAGTTGAATGATTGTGGAGAAAGAGAGGGGGGAGTCAAAGATGACTCCAAGGTTGTGAGTTGAGGAAACAGGGAGGAGTAGAGCATTATCCACAGAGATTGAGAAAGGAGGAAGAGGGGAAGTGGGTTTAGGGGGAAAGATAAGAAGCTTGGTTTGGTCATGTTCAATTTCAAATGGTGGTGAGACATCCAGGCAGGAATGTCAGATAGGTAGGCAGCGATCCGGGCCTGGATTGATGGAGAGATTTCAGGTGTAGAGAGATAGATCTGAGAGTTATCAGCATGAAGATGCTATTGAAAAGCATGGGAGATGAACACACCAAGGGACTGGGTATATAGAGAGAAAAGGAGTGGACCCAAGGTAGACCCTTGGGGTACACCAACTGAAAGCGGGATAGCAGTAGAGGAGGATCCACTAGAACAAACACTGAAAATACGGTGGGAGGGATAAGAAGAGAACCAGGCGTGTCGTTCAGTGCACTCTCTGTACATCTTTGACAGAAGGGACCGTGAGCAAGCATGCACACAATTTTAGACCCTTTTCTGGAGTGACTTCACTCTGTCTATTTCTTTTTGGGTTATATTTTCAATAATATCCCTAATTGGCCAGGCCTACAGATACTGCAGTTTTCTTCCTCATCTGTCACCTTTCTGCCCTGCGGCATTCCCCAAGGCTCTGTTCTCTCTCCCCTCCTCTTTAACGTCTTTCTAGCCCCCCTGACCCTCACTGTTCAACAACACGGTATCTCAGCCTACTATTACGTGGACAACATTCTTCTCTTGTACCACACTAGCCTCTCTGCCTCCAACCTAGCCCTACTCAATGTCTGACTCTCCTCTGTCTCCGCCTGGATGGCATCCAATTTTATTCACATTAATCCCTCTAAAATCTTTGCCATCTGGTTTTCCTTTTCTTCTCACATCCCTTCTTTGGTCCTCTCCTTGTGCAGACACCCATCCCACTAGTCTCCACCCTTTGCTACCTCGGTGTCACACTCCACTCCTCCCTAGCCTTTCGCAAGAACCTCCTCCATTATCCAACATTCATTTCACTCCCTATGTCAGATCTGTTCCGTCTGTCCCTTTCTTTCCCTCTTCTCCCTGACCAAACTTCTCCTTTCTCTGGTTATAATTCACATTGACTATTGCAATGTTGCCCTTGCTGGCCTCCCCCAGTATCAACTCTGTAGACTGCAATTCCTCCAGAGCACAACTGCCTGCTTTCTCACCCATGCCTCCCGCTCAGACCATGTCACCCCTCTACTCATTCACCTACACTGGTTACCCGTAAAAGTTTGTATACACTACAAGATCCTCACCCTGGTTTATCGCATCATTTTTACCACACGCCGTAGTACCTTTCTGACCTAATTAATCTCCATACCCCTCACCGTTCCCTTCGCCAGGTACATTCTAATTGTTTGTTCCTCCCATCAGCCTCCCAGGCTCACTTAGAATCCACTCGTGCCTCTGCATTCTTTTTCCTTGGTCCCCTTCTCTGGAATTCTCTCCCCTCCGACCTCCGCCTGGAACTCTCCTTTTCCCGTTTCAAAACAATGCTGAAAACCCAACTTTTTTCTCTCGCCTTTGATCTTTCCATCACCCCTGCCTGAAACCCTTGGTCCTCATCTCCATGCCACCCCTATCCCTCCCCCCTTACTCCCCCTCCCCCCTTACTCCCCCTCCCCCCTTCACCAGTCTAGTTTTCTTCTTTCCTTTCCTATTTGTTATGGCATTCTGTTTCCTTTCTTTTCTTCTAGCTCAAATATTATATTTTTGTAAACCGCTCAGATGCCCTGATATCGGGCGGCATTTGAAATTACTCAATAAAGATAAAGATAAAAGAGAGAGATACTTTTCAGTCTACATAAACCCAGATGATTTTCTTATAAAGAGTAGCTTTGCATGAATGATGTCGTCCTTGTAGCGCTTTATAAATGATTAGTAGTAGTATGTGGCTAAATGTTTATATGTACAGTTACATAGTGTAAAATGCTGGTATAAAGTTCATGGGCAGATTTACTGCTCATGTACATTTTGGAAATCAGAATGCATATGCCTAGTTTCTAAGCATGCCTCTGAGATGGGCTGGGCTAAAGGTGGAAGACAAGGAAAGTGGTAGAGTACAAGGGCAAGAGAAGGAACAGAGTTAGAGGAAAAAAGGAGAAGAGACTGTGAGTGCATTAAGGGGGAAGGGAGGAAATGCCTGAGAGAGCGCAAAGTGAGGAAACACGCATGGGGTGTGTGGTGGAGGTAAAAAAGGGATCGTGTAAGAGAGAGAAGTGAAAAATAGAAAATGGGAGTAGTGCAAGAGGATGGGAAGGACACGGAGTAGATGCACGAGGACAGGGGAAAGAGCAGACACACACCTATCACTCCAACACACATGGATACACAACCACTCCCTAACACCCCCCCCCCCACACACATACATACATGCTCACACAGCCCCTGATGCATATACATGCACAGAACCATCAAAACACACAAGAACAAAGACACCAGAACATACATACATGCATGCCTCAACACTCCCCATGACAAACACACACATGTGCAAAATTCCCCTGACAATCTACATCACACACATACAAACATGTACCCTCCACATGCCTGATTCTGCAAATGGACAAAACAATTTTTCAACTTGCTGACGGGAGATATGATAGAGGTCTATAAAATAATGAATGGGGTGGAAAAAGATCAGTTGTTTACTCCTTCAGGAAGTAGAAAGACTATGGGTCGTGCAATGAAGCTACAATGTAGCACATTTAAGACTAATTGAATAAAATATTTTTTCACTCAACAAGTAATCATTGCCAGAGACTATAGTAAAAGCTGAACCACACCATCTGGTGATCACTGGATGCAAGATGATCCCCCACTATGACATCAGCAACACTTTCCCCCTTTGGTGAACACCAAGTCCAGTATGGCCCCTTCACGTATGGGGTCTGTTACTAGTTGCTGGAATAGTTCTCCCTGTAGAGAATCTAGGTTCTCCTTACTTCTAGATGACACTGCAGCAGGGATGTGCCAATGAACATCCAACATATTGAAATCACCTATCAGTAGCACTTCTTCTTTCATGGCAATACTGCGTATGTCTTCTATTAAATCTTCATCCACTTCTTCTCCCTGTGAGGGAGATTTGTATATCACACCTCTTTCTAGTTTAACTCATAGTGCCTCCTCGCTCCCTTTTAAGCCCTCTAGCTTTAATATTATTTTTTACATATAGAGCCATTCCTACTTCCCTTCTTCCTACCCTGTCCTTCCTGAATAAAATATAGCCCAGTATAATTACTGTACATCCCAGTCATGGTTGTCCATAGACCATGTGTCCGTAACTATAACTAAATCCAAGTCAGCCTCTTCCATTAAAGCCTCAACATCTGGGATCTTATTTCCCATCATACAGGCATTTAAACAGACCGCTTTCCAGATGTTGCCCCTTTTACCAATTTCTACAGAGGTATTTAATGTTTCACATACTTATTTATTTATTTATTTATTTAACTGGTTTTAATATACCATTTTTCTACAAGGCAAAACAAAACATTTCACAAAGAACAATTGAGAATATGTACAGACAACTTAAAACAGAAACAGTTAACTTATAAACAGCATTTAACATGGGGAGGGAGTAAGATACAGGGATGGTATAAAATTAGGACCTATATTACAGGATGCTATGATGTAGTGTACGATTGGAGGGGGGAAATGGAGGGGGCGGACAAGGTGAGGTATCTGAGGTGAAGAGTGAAAGAAGTGTGGCTTAATAGTCTTAGATGGTTAAGGGGGGGGGATAATGGGAATGGCTTGTAGGAGTTGAGGATTCTCTTGCTGGGGGTTGGTTGTAGTGGATGCACCATAATGTACTTCGAAGAGGAGTGTTTTAAGGTGCTTTTTGAATAAGGTGTGAGATTGAATGCAGCATATTGGGGGGAGGGGGGTATTTGGTTCCACATGGTGGGAGTGTAGAATTCAAAGGCTCTTGTGGATGTTCATTGAGATCTCTTGCAAATCTGCGTTGGTGGGAGGAGTAGATTTGATGCGTTCTGTCTACGAAGTCTGTTACTGTCAGGACGTCTGATTAATGATTGGAGCTGTTCGGCAGAAGTGTGGAAGAAAGCTCTGTGGGTGATGGCAAGTATCTTGAACTTGATTCAGGAAGCCAGTAAAGTGAATTTGAAATAGGGGTGATGTAGGATTGTCTGGGTATTTCGGCTATAATGCGTGCAGCAGTGTTTTGGACAAGCTGCAGGGGACCAATGATAGCCTTGGGAAGCCCTTGGAGGATGGAGTTGCAGTAGTCAGTTAGTGGTGTGATGGAAGCTTGGCAAATTGCATGAAAGCTGTCAGGAGATAGCAGGGGGTGTAGGTTACGAAAGATTCAGAGTTTGAAGAACATGTTTTTGGTGATATTCCTGATGTGAGGTTGGAAGTTTAGCTTTTGGTCCAGGATAACACCAAGGTATTTGATCTGAGGCTTAACTTGTATTTCGGTATCTCTAAGTTTGATGCTTGGAGGAGGTGTGAAGCTGGGGTCTCTGGAAACATGAAGGATCTCTGTTTTATTGAAGTTGATTGCGAGGTTGTGAAACTGTAGCCAGGAGACAATTTCTCTAAAACAGGTCGTAAGACTGGAGTAATCAGGGGAGGTGGTGTGGAATGCAGTAAAAATCATAATGTCGTCGGCATAGTGTTGGTATCCAACTTTGAACCTCTGGATGATGTAACAAAGGGACCTGATGTAGATATTGAACAGGAGGGAGGAGAGGGCAGAACCCTGGGGGACTCCTTGGGGAAGGATGTAGGGCATTGATGAGTGGTTGCTGAGTCTTATCCATTGGGTGCCTGGGAAAGCTAGGAGTGGATCCATTTGAGCAGGGCACCCTGAACACCAATAGAGTTGAGCAGGTTGAGTAGAGCTGGTGGGATACAGTGTTGAATGCTGCAGAGATGTCAAGAAATAGCAGCACAAAGCCTGAGCAGGGTTTTTCAGTTCCAGCGATAATAGTATTTAGGAGGGAGGTGAGTAACGTTTCAGCACTGTGGTAGGGACAGAAGCCATGTTGATTGTGGTCAAGTGGGGAGAATCTGTCGACGTGCTCCTGGAGCTGAATTTGCACTGCTTTTTCAATGATTTTGGAAAGTTGGGTATGCTAGCTATGGGGCTATATGATGCAGGTGAGTTGGGGTCGAGGTTGGATTTCTTCAGGAGAGGTCTCACAGAGGCGTGCTTGAGAGCAGGCAGAAAGTAGGCTTGGGTAAGTGAGATGTGAAGGATGGTGGAGATGAATGGCAACATCATTGTCTTCATTAGCTTTATCCAGTTTACTGGGCAGGGTTCAAGTGGAGAAGTAATGGCATTGATGTGAGTGATGATATTCAGAAACTCATCAGGGGGGACATCTTTGAATGTGGTCCATGGTTGGGTGAAAGAAGCTGAGGTGATAGAAGGAGGTATGATGAGGGTGGAAGAGCTGGGGAGCTAGTGGGCTTTCACTTACCTGGGAGCTTTCACTTACCTGGGGTGATCAAAGATATGATCCAGTCTGAGTGGGACTCACCTGACTCCCTGGCTAAAGGGTTAAGGGTCTATAAAGAGATCCACATTTTCCCAGAAGAGGAGCCTGGTCAGTGGTTTGACATTCCCAAGGTGGATGCATATGTCATGGTGGTTACCAGATGGACCACCGTTCCCATGGAAGGAGGATCGGCTTAAAGGATGTTCTGGACTGCAAGGTCGATTCCATGCTGAATAGCCATTTTACTGTGGTGGCGGCTGTTCTACATCTGGGGATGTGCGCCAGCTTGATGTCTCGAGCACTGCTCCAGTGGATTTAGTCTGTTCCAACTGATGATACTATTTCTCTCTTGGAGTTGATTATGGCCTTCCTTTCTGATGCGATGTATGACCTGGTATACTTGGCGGGCAGGAATGGTGCCCTGATGATAGTGTCATGGCGTTGAATTTGGCTCTGCCACTGGGCAACGGGCACATCCTCCAAAGCCTTTTTGGCTCAACTGGTCCATAAGGGGAAGCTCTTGTTTGGAACCAATTTAGAGAAACTGGTGAAGGACCTAGATGAGACAAAATCTTACCATCTCCCAGAAGACAAGGCCAAGGGTGCGCTGGCCAGATTTACAGCCATCTCAGGACTATTGTCACTACCACCCTGGAAAACCTTTCTTCCCCTCTGCTTCAGGGCCTTGGGCTTATTCTCAGTCCTTTGTTGGAGCATGTAGACCCAGGGACTTGGTCCCATCCAGAGGAGGACCCACCTAGGTCATGCAATGAAGGTTAGGGGGCCCTTTCCTGGGTACCTCTGGTGGGCGGCAGGCTTTGCCTCTTCTTTTAGGAATGGGCCTGGGTTACCAAGGATCGCTAGGTGCTAGACACCATTCAATTTGGCTATGTCCTGGAATGTGAGGAGCTGATTCCTGATGCCTTCATCATTTCCCCTTGTTAGTCTGCGATCAAAGGTGTCACAGTGTGGACCACCATGGACAAGCTGCTTCACCTAAAGGTGGTGGTGCCCATTCTCACAGATGAGTGGGGCAAGGGCAGATACTCTGTCTACTTTGTGGTGCCAAAGAAGAATGATCCCTTCTGGCCCATTCTGGACCTCAAAGGGGTAACGTGCACTTGTGTGTCCTGTGCCTTCGGATGGAAACCTTACGCTCCATATTCAAGCAGTGTGCCAAGGGGAATTCTTGGCTTCTCTGGATCTGGCTAAGGCATATTTTAATATCCTAATCCATGGTGGATCAGCAGAAGTATCTGCGCTTTCTGTGCTTGGCTCTCACTATCAGTTTGTTGCTCTTCCTTTTGGGCTCTCCACTGCCCCAAGGACATTCTCAAAGGTCATGGTGGTGGCGGCTGCTGCCGCCAAGGGATCTGTGTGCATCCCTATCTAGACGACTGGCTCATCTGAATCCGTATCCTGTCAGAAGTGTCTCAGGTGACATCCCAAGGGGTGTCCTTTTTGGAAAGCCTCAGCTGGGTGATCATTCAGGAAAACAGCCAACTTTTATCTTCCTAGTCCTTGGAGTTTCTGGGAGCATGTTTTGATACTCAAGTGGGCAGAGTTTTCCTGCCAGAGGAGAAAGTCAGAAGACTGTTGAATTGTCTGGCGTTGTTCTGTGCATGGCAGGCCCCCAGAGTCTGGAGGTTCCCTTCTCGCTAATGACATGACATGGCATGGAGGAGTAGCCTAATGGTTGGAGCACTGGCTTGAGAACCAGGATACCAAGGTTTGATTCCCTCTAGCCAAGTCACTTAACCCTCCATTGCTTCAGAAAAATCCAAGTTATCAATATCTCTGTTTAATGTACATTACCAAGATTAAGTTACAATGTAAATTGCTTTGACTGAAATGATAAAGTGAACCATAAAATAAATAAATTATCTTCAGCTCCTCAGGTTGATGGCAGCAACCATAGAGATAGTCCCGTGGGCATGTGGTCCTTGTTGACTCAATGGTCTCAGAGTTCTCAGGAGTTCAAGTGTAGGCTTCTGCTCACATTGAGGGTGAGGTCCAGCTTATGGTAGTGGCCGCAACCCTGTCATCTGAGGAAGTGCGTACCACTGGACAATTTCTCCTGGATCCTGCTGACAATAGATGCCAGTCTTTTGGGCTGGAAAGCTCATTGCCAAGACCATACAGCTCAGGGCCACTGGAATTGCAGGGAAGTGGTGTGGTCCATCAACCGCCTCGAGGCAAGGGCCTTAAGGTTGGCTGTTCTGCTTTTCCAGTCCCTGGTTGAGGGCCAGGCAGGTCAAATGTTTTCAGAAAATGTCATGGTAATGGCTTACGTCAATCTGCAAGGTAGCATGAGGAGTGCTGATGTAGCTCTAGAGGTGACTGCCCTATTTGCTAGATGGAAAAGAACCTCCTAGCCTTGTTGGCCCAGCACATTGCTGGAGTGGACAATGTGAAAGTGAACTTGCTCAGCTGGCACTCTCTGGACCCCGGCAATTGGGAGTTGAATCAAGAGGCGTTTCAGTTGATTCTGCCCCACTGGGGTTGCCTCAAAATGGATCTGATGGTGACCCGCTCCAGTGCCAAAGTGTTCCATTTCTTCATTTGCTACATGGAGATGGGGTCCAAGGGCATAAATACCCTGGCCCAGCCTTGGCACAGTCAGCGGCTGCTATACATGTTTCCTCCGTGACCCCCTTCTCACTAATGACATTGCTTTTGAAGGAGTTTGCTAGCATGTAAGGGCTACTCTCTAGCAGTAATCTCTATCTAACTTGGTGACCAAGGGGGTCTACCAAGCTAGCAGGCGTACAGATATGGTGCCTCTTTGAGTTCTGGTACGACGCATGGTGCTTGGCTTCTGAGGCGACCCAGGTGTCTTCCTTGTTGGCCTTTCTGCAGGAAGGCCTACAGAAGGGACTCTCACTTAGCGCCCTGAATGTTAAGGTGGCAGCTTTGGCCTGTTTCCATGGTCTGGTGGTGTGCAAGTCCTTGGCCTTGCACCCGGATGTCTCATATTTTTTCCAAGGGGGTTGACGGCTGCGTCCTCCCCTTCGGTCTGTGATCCCTTCCTAGGATCTGTCTCTGGTGTTCAGGATGGTGGTCCTGTTTGAGCTGTTTAAGTGTGCTATCTTGAATGATTTGATGCTCAAGACTGTCTTCTTGGACAGCCTAATGAATATGCATGAGATACATTTAAACTCAGCTACACTAACAGCTTTTACTACATCCTCCGGTAATGAATTCCAGAGTTTGATAATGCGTTGAGTGAAAAATGATTTTCTCTTATTAGCTTTAAATAGGTTACACTGTAGCTTCTTTGCATGTCCCCTAGTCTTTCTATATTTTGATGGCATAAACAATCGATCTATCTTTACCTGTCTGGGACTTGCAAGCACTTTGAGGTGCCTATATTAAGGTATGGAACATCCAGGCACTAAAGATTGATTTTCTTGAGAACCAGCTTCATAAGAACAATTTGCATTTTCTAAATTTTCCTTGGTCTCCCTTGCTGGCTCCTCTGGACTTGGTCCATAATTACTTTGTGGAAGTATTGAAGGTGCCATCAGAAGCTTTGCCTCCTATTGCAAGAACTCTATGGGATATGTTTACTAAACTGCGTTAGTGCAATTTGCGTTAGGAGCCGCGTTAGTGAAAGGAAAGCCAAAAAAGGACATGGGCGGGACATCATAACCAATAATGCGCAGTTACGCACGTTATTGCGCGCCGCGCAGCAACAATCATTACCGCGCGCGCTACTGCGCGCACACTTAAGACAGTGCGCAGACCCCCAAAGACAGAAACAGAGCTGTAGCACAATGGTTACTACACAGACTGATAGTACAAGAGTCATGGGTTCAATTCCCCAGTATGCCTAATGAGTAAGGCTGGCTGAGGCACCCTGTGAAAGCTGACTATAATATTTTAATCCGCAGTCTGCAGGCGGGTTACAGTTTGCATATGTCAGGAAAGGTGTACCCTTCCTATGAAATATGTTCCAATAGTGACGTTCTCTCTGACATGGTCATGTATTATATACTAGTTGATAGGAATATTTAGGCGCTCCCTATAAGGCAAAGTGTAAGGCGCGCCCTATAGGGAGCGCCTAAATATTCCTATCAAATGGCATATAATACATATAATATAGGGCGAAGTGTAATGTGCGCCCTATAGGGCGGCACGTAAGTCGCGCCCTATTGGGCGCCTTTTGAGCTATCCTAAGGTGACAGTACCCTGAGGGTGGTTCTGCTGGCAGCACTAATATACAGTAAAAATGGACAATGCCTAAGACAGGCGTATCAATGAACCCCACTGTGGGTTGTGAACCTATGACCACTGGCTCCATGGGCAGTGAAGTAACCAGTGGGCTAGAGCTGCTAATAAACACATGGCTGGCTACAGGAGGACTGCACGGCACCACACCCACATTCTGCTGTGGTTACCAGGGAGATTACATACCACCACCCAACGCACCCTCTAGGGCAGGCAATGCAGAGCAGTACACACCCGTACAGCAAGAGCAGACAGACGGCAGGTCTGGAAATGCTCAGCTGCCCCCCACCATTATCTGACATTCTCCAGCAGCAAGCCTCCAGCCGCTGCATCCTGCACGGTGTTCCAGCAAGACACATACTAGCTGCAGACAGTCCGCCAGCTAGTCCATAGTGCATGGTCCTGGAGGAGATGCATGTACCCAGAACGGGGATATCAGCATACACACCAAGCAGATAGGTCCGTGATTGGACCCCAAAAGGAAACCCATAAATATCACATAAAATAAATGCTATATAACACTATGGTGGAACCTAGCCATGTCATGGTCACTGCTCAGTCAGGGTGAGAGTGACCTCCCAGCAGGACATGCTATGGCCACCCTGTCCGTGCAGGTGGTACCGGGCACTACAATGTCCGGCCATTGCCCTATGCCCTGTGCAGATGCGGACAGGCCAGGCCACCCTATCCAGGCTATTCCCACGGTACCTTGCTCCTCATTATGCACATTGGCAGGCCAATACTGGCAACAGTGCTAGCAGTGTGGGCTGTGGAGGGTGTTGGAAGCCACCACACACACTGGATAGACAGACAAGCACTCCCCACACCAAGCACTGTGCAACACTAGAGGTGTTGGGCAGCCCAGGCCACCACACCAGGCCTGGGCACAGTGCAGGCATGGCTATGGTACGCAATACTGTAGGAGTCACTCCCCAGGTTGGTAAACACTGTTAGACACAGGACCTGTAGCACACTCCACAGACATCAGAAAGGTTGCTATGATGCAGCTCACTCAGGAAATTGTACTTAACCTAGGAATTGCTATCTGCCAGTGCTCATAGCAACCTTCTGATAGCTGTGTAACATATTCCCAGGTTTAGGGTGGCATTACTACGGTATGCATGTGCTAGTATTGGGAGATGCACGCAGAGCCCAAAGTCCTGCCTCTCCAGGAGGCTTTGGATAATGGGGCCTGTGGGTGCGGGTGTGTCTGCCCCTGTTGGCTGCTGCTTTACGGCAGAGGTTCCCAACTCCAGTCCTGCGGTGCCAAACACTGTTCGGGTTTTCATGCTGTCCCTCATGAATATGCATGAGATACATCTGCATACCATGGGGGTGGCGCATAGAAATGCAGCACAGGCATCTTTATCAGAGGCAGCATGGAACCGGGATGGTGTTTGGCCCTCCAGGACTGCATTTGGGAGGCTCTGCTCTAGGTAATGTGCATGTTTATGGTGTCTGTGCTCTGTAGGGTAAAATGTGGGTGTTTTGGGCATGTTTACGTCATCTGCAAGACCGGTTCTGTCTGTATTAGCCCGTTCTAGTAGTGGATAAAATATGAGGACTGGGTTGGCGGAAACCACAGCTGGGACTTGAACCTGTGACCCTCTGCTTCTGAATACACTGGTTCTGTGCACTGCACCACCATGTTCTCACAGAAATGGTGCATTCCCTGGTGATACCATGACTGTTGGTCAGACAGGGCCTGTCTGTTGGAGTGCACTGCACCCACATGAAGGGGGCTAGGCCACGGTCTGCTCTGGGCAGCTGCCACTGCCCCCTCCACCAACAGTATCCCTCAGCCACCATGCTGACATGCCCTTCTGCTGGTGGTGCTGGTGGTGTGTGGTCTCAAGCCATCCAGTGTGCAGGTAGGTAGCTGCCTATGGTGCGTGTTCTGGGGTGGGGGTGCCCGCATAGCTGCCCACACTTTCCCCCACCACTGCCTGCCAATGTTCCGTGCCATTGGGGGTACCTGCTGGGTACTATTCCCTGTGACACTGTGGGAAGCACACTCTTGCCCATTTTGGGCCCTCAGCAGTTGCTGTCTGGCTGCTCTACTGTTTCAGCATTCCTATGGGCCAGCTAGGCATCACCCTAGTCCCCACTGTGGCCCAGCTGCACCACAGCATGTGCCGCCTGCAGCCCTCTGTATCCCCTTCTCCAGCATCTGACCGGTTGCCCGTTCCGAAATGCCCGCCCTGATGTTGTGGGACATGTGCACACCATAGGAACCCTGTCTGATGGTGGGGAAGTCCCTGAACAGTGCTACTTCACTGTGGGGTCATGCACCTTGTATGGGGACGGGGTATGGACCCTTCCGCGGTTTATAAATACATAACTAAAATAAAGACATACATAAATATCTGTTCAATGGAGCTTACTCGGGGGGGGGGGGGGGTGATGTTTCTCATTGATACCACTATTGGCCGGCTTGGTTGCTGTTTTTTTCCAGTTTGTTGGGGTCATTTTCAGTGTTTCTGTGCCCTTTTGTTTTGTGCACATGTATCACACTTATCACCTGTTTTTGGTTTCCCTGCCTAAGCTGTACATTGCTGACATTGAAATGGTTTCTCTCCCCTTTAATATGCCTTTAACGGCAGGTTTTCATTCGCGTTGGAATTCAGCTCTGAAATTCAGCGCGTTAGTGTAATGGGAGCCTCTCCCCGCCCACTCTCCGCCCATTGACCCCTTCTCTCCTCCCTCTCTCCGCCATCTGCATTGTTTTACCGCGCCATGGAGCATCACGCGCGCTATAGCGTGTTTACGATCGTTAATGCGCTACAGCGCGCTAACGATCGTTAACGTCGTACAATGCGCGTTATTCACGTTTGCCGCAGTTTAGTAAACATACCCCTATATGTTCTTGCGATACTTTGGTAGCTGGGGGGTGTCTTGTTTGACTCAGATGATCCTGCTGAACCAGTGAGTTTCGATCTTACTGTTGTTTTGGAAAGTTCCCTAGAAGTGGTGACTAGCAGATTCACCTTGTTGGTGGGCTTTGCTTTTGAGTCGGATCGCAACTCTGTTCTGAGCCTGTATTTTATGAATATGTCCACTCAGTTTATAGATTCAAAGATTTTCATTTTTCCTGACTTAGCAAGGGGAACCAAAAAGCAGTGTAGGGACTTTCTGGCTTTTTGCCACAGAGTCACTGCTTTGGGTGCTACTTTTCATTTCAAAAAGCCATGGAAATGTGTTATTCTGTATCAATCTAAGCAATTTCTTTTTTTGAGCCTCAGCAACTGAATTAGTTTTTGCTTGTTAGGGAGAATGTGGTGGAGGTGTGAAAATTCCATACCAGCTGCTATGATGTGTCAGCTAAACGCTTAGTGATGTATTTTTCTTTGTTTTATTTTCCTTATTCTTGAATCTGTTATTGTGGTTTAAACAAGTGATTTGGTATTTCCTTTGCAGTGTTTTTTTCTTTTGTATTGTATTTTCATTTTCTGTTGCATTATTAATATTTTCCGGGTATGTTTATTTTTATAATACTATAAATAAAAAAAAAATTGTTCTGCAAGGTGGATCTCTGAACTGCAGGCTCTATTTTGCCGGGATCCTGATCTGTCCTTTTCAACTGAGGCCATTTCAATTTGGCCTGTGCTTTCCTTCTTGTCTAAAGTGCTGTCTTCCTTTACATGAACCAGGTGGTTTGCCTGCCCTACTTCTCTAAGGAGCAGTATCGGGGGAAGGATATGGAGAAGTGTCAGGGGTAGGATAAGGATCTTTGCCTTGTGGATGTCCGGAGGGTGCTTCTCCAGTACTTGGAGGTTATGAATTCCTTTAGTAAGTCAGACTATTTTCTTATGTTGTTTGCTGGCCCACATAAGGGTGAAGCTGCAGCCAAGTCGACTTTGAGGTCCTGGATTAAGGAGGCTATTGCCTCAGCGTATCTGTTTTGGAACTGGCTGGTTCCAAAGGGTCTCCACGCCCATTCTACCCAAGCACAAATGTCATAAGAACATAAGATATGCCATACTGGGTCAGACCAAGGTCCATCAAGCCCAGTGGCCAATCTAGGTCATACGTACCTAGCAGTTTCCCCAAAAGACACAGGTTCCGCAATGCTTGTACTGGGTCAAGCATTGATATCCTGGGTCCCCTCTTAATAATGGTTTATGGACCTTTCCTCCAGGAACTTGTCCAAACCTTTTTTAAACCCAGCTACACTAACAGCCTTTACAGATCTCGCTAGCCCCTGCAGACATTTGTCGGACAGCAGCATGGGCATCTCTTTCCACTTTTGTCAAGCATTACTACTTGGATATCCATGCGTGAGTGGACATGACCTTCAGCTGAAGAGTTTTGTGAGTTGCTGTGTCTTCTTCCTGCCCTGTGGTGCTGTAGCTTTGGTAAATCCCACTTCTCTGGACTGGTCTAGCAGGATGATGTGGAAGGTGACATTTTACTTACCAGATAATGTTCTTTCCTTGAGTCCTGCTAGACCAGTCTAGGGCCTGCCCCTGAAACTGTATTTGCTATGTTCTACTGCTGCGGTATCCTTGGTTCCACCGTGATTCTGTTTTTGACTCTTCCAGACTGACAGACTTTAATTTATACCTTCCTGTACATAGTTTTCTACTGTTGTTTACTCATTGTTGCCTACATTGAGGTTGTGTGAGGCTTGCTCTGTATCTCCCGTTTGCTTTGGGACTAATACTGAAGGGACCTCTGATGGCTGAAGTGGATAGAGGCACAAGAATGATGCCATTGAAACCTTGGCTTTTCATTGGTTCTTTGTCTCCACCAATCTGCTGGTAGGGGAACACAACCCACTTGTCTGGACTGGTCTAGCAGGACTCAAGGAAAGGGCATTATCTGATAAGTAAAATGTCATCATGTAGTGCCCTCTCAGGTATTCAACCCAGTCCTCGGGGAACCCTAGGCCAGTCAGGTTTTCAGGATTCCCACAATGAATATGCATAAGGTAGATTTGCATACAATGAAGGCAGAACATGCAAATCTTTCTCATGCATATTCATTCTGGGAATCCTGAAAACCAGACTGGCCAAGGGTTCCCCGAGGACTGGGTTGAAAACCCCTGTACCATGTACTGACCACCAAGGGAAGGGGAAAAATACCATGGAAGAAAAACAGCCCACTCCACCGGTAGCTTCAAATAGGGGGCAGGTTTTTGAGTTAATAGATAACAGCAAATGACAGTATCCCACAACCATTCCCTTCCCTTCCTTTCCCTTATTGTCCAGTATACCGTACTCTGTGCCTCTAGCCCAGAGGTTCCCAACTCCAGTCCTGGAGGGCCAAACACCATTCAGGTTTTCAGGCTGTCCCTAATGAATATGCATGAGATACATTTGAATACAATGGGGGCAGTGCATGCAAATGCAACTCATGCATATTTATTAGGGACAGCCTGAAAACCTGAATGGTGTTTGGCCCTCCAGGACTGGAGTTGGGAACCAGTGCTCTAGCCCCAGCAAACATAATGATCAGAAAAAAACTGGAAGGGAAACCTTTTAACCAGAGATTCATCAGGAGCACTGAACCTAAAACAGGAAAGAAAACATAAATATACAAGTATCATACAGTGAAATTAGAATTTCTTGTATCCCACGAGGGGTTAAAGAATAACTGAATAACTAATCCTCCTATACCATCCCCTCTCCCCCCTCCCCCAACTCTGGCTACTATTAGTCAAGAGAGGCTTAACGTCTCTCACAGAAGCAAACAGCCAAGTACAAAAACAAACTTCTCACAACACCTTTCATATAATCTAATAAAAGCTGTTAGTTCATAGTTTCTGTGTAAGATGAACATAAGAACATAAGATATGCCATACTGGGTCAGACCAAGTTCCATCAAGCCCAGTATCCTGCTTCCAACAGTGGCCAATCTAGGTCATACGTACCTAGCAGTTTCCCGAAAAGACACAGGTTCCACAATGCTTGTATTGGGTCAAGCATTGATATCCTGGGTCCCTTCTTAATAATTATTTATGGACCTTTCCTCCAGGAACTTGTCCAAACCTTTTTTAAACCCAGCTATACTAACAGCCTTTACTACATCCTCCGGTAACAAATTCCAGAGTTTGATTACACGTTGAGTGAAAAAATATTTTCTTTTATTAGTCTTAAATAGTTTACCCTGTAGCCAGGTCATTTATGAATATGTCAAAAAGCAGCGGACCCAGCACAGATCCCTGGGGTACACCACTATTCACCTTTCTCCATTGGGAAAATTGGCCATTTAGTCCTACCCTCTACTTTCTATCTTTTAACCAGTTCCTGATCCACAATAGTACACTGCCTCCTATCCCATGACTCTTCAGTTTTGCCAAAAGTCTCTGATGAGGGACCTTGTCAAAGGCTTTCTGAAAGTCCAAATACACTATATCAACCGACTCACCTTTGTCTACCTGTTTATTCATACCTTCAAAAAAACATAACAGATTAGTAAGACAAGATCTTCCTTATCTAAAGCCATGTTGGCTGTCTCCCATTAGGCCATGACTATCTACATGTTCAGCAATTTTGTTCTTTATGATGGTTTCTACCATTTTTCACGGTACTGACGTCAGGCTCATCGGTCTGTAGTTTCCTGAATCACCCCTGGAGCCCTTTTTAAAAATTGGCGTTACATTGGCCATCCTCCAATCTTCAGGTATTACAGATGATTTTAATGATAGTTCACAGATTACTAATAGCAGGTCTGCAATCTCATATTTCAGTTCTTTCAACACCCTTGCATGTATATCATCCAGCCCAGGTGATTTGCTACTCTTCAGTTTATCTAATAGTTGTAATACATCTTCCCAATGTATCGATATTTCCTTCAATTCTTCCACACCTTTAAATACCACATCAGTCATGGGTAACATCCCGTACAGAACACGTGGTTGAATTAGGAAGGATTCTTTTATTGATTGTCAATAACCCAATTAGCCCGACACAGGCCATGTTTCGACTTTACTTCATCAGGGGCTTTTTAGGTGTGCTACATCCATAAATAAACATAAATAATATAAAACACAAATATCATGACAATTATAAACCCTCAAAATATTACTGAATAAATAATTTAAAAAATTAAAAAATTAAAACCTTAAAACGCATTTAAAACTTCAGGCTATATACTCTCATATCTCATCATACTAACATTTAAAAACACATAAATTAATATGATCATGCTGGAATTATAAATTATAGAATTAGAATCTAAAATTAATAAGTACGTAAATATTAACAAATGCATCATAAATAAATAAGTGAATGAAATAAATTATAATAAAACTGACAATTCATGAAAAAATATATCCATAAATAAATAAATAATTTAAATAAAAGGTAATAAAGCTGACCATTCATGAAAAGGTGTCCATAAAATCCATATATATACTTTACTCGTATGACAAGTTCAGCACAATAGCTGTATATACTAAATGAAAGAAAAAGAGAGAATTGAATTATTTTCTCACACGGTCTAATCTCAAAAACCGGGAGCATAAAGTGTATGTGAACCATCCATTTGTTAAATTTATTATACTGATGTTCTTGACCCTAACAGAGGAGCAGGAGTGAGTGAGGAAAAATACATCTCTTAATTCCAAAACCTTCTCATACATAAGCCTACTATTTAAAATATAAAAATATATAGAATTTATGCGGTTTCTTTTGGGACCAAACAAAACAATATCTACTACATTCTAATTCTTACACACCAACACATAAATACAACCATCCTTAACAAATTTATGCATCTAAACCCCTCGCCTTCTTCTATATATTTACAACTCGCGGGGGCTAGATATATCTTTTATATCTTCCGCTTCAAACTACCCATTTCAAACAAACCTGTACATACTACTAAAATTGACTTCTCAAAAGGTTACCTTGTTGTATAGTTTGCTAGGTAAACTTCAGACGTCGCTGTGCTGCGACTGCTTGCCTGATGCTTTCACCTTTACTGTTTATTTATGAAGCATTTGTTAATTTTTTAAATTATTTATTCAGTAATATTTTGAGTGTTTATAATTGTGATGATATTTGTGTTTTATATTACTTATGTTTATTTATGGATGTAGCACACCTAAAAAGCCCCCGATGAAGTAAAGTCGAAACACAATCCATGCCCACAAACAATAGCTAACTACCTCCAGAGATAGAATCAATCATACAACAACAATGCAGATGCACTACCACCTCACTAGAAGCAAGCCCCCACCCCTTCCTCCTGACATTGCTTCAACTTCATCTCACTCAAACAAATTAAGACAGTCCTTTCCAACCTCAACACTACCACTTTACCACTCAACCCTTGCTCTAGCTGGATCAAACTAGCCCTTGCAGACTTAGGTTCCTTCATTCTCAAGATCACCCAACTATCTCTCACCCAGTGTTATATGCCCACTAGATTCAAGCATGCCTCCATTCACCCAATTCTGAAAAAAAAGTCTCCTTGACCCAAGTCTTCCCGCCTCATACAGGCTCATCATAAGTTTACCATTTCTGGCAAAAGTCATAGAGAACATAGTACACCAACTGCAAGACTACATTACCTCTCATGCTCCGTATAACCCACAGCAATATGGCTTCAGACCAACCATAGAATAGAGACTCTACTAACAGCATTGATGGACAGGCTCACAAAGGGCATGGACAAGCCACACCACAGATTCATCATGATATTTCTCGACATCACAGCCACATTTGACTCAGTTAGTCAAAACAATCTGATATCATGATTACAATCCTACCCTAGAATGGTTCCAATCCTACCTAACAGATAGATAGCAGCAGGAAAAGCTAGGGCCATTCATATCTGCCCCTTATAATCAACATCAAGGGGTTCCCCAAGGCTCCACTCTATCTTCCCTTTTATTCAGTCTCTACCTTCAGCCCATTTGTGCTATTATACAGGCCCACAAAGTACTCTCACATATATGCAGACGATATAATGCTGTACATACCTTTCTCCACTACATGCCCCACTTACACCAACTTGGCCATATGCTTCACAGCAGTCACAAGCTGGCTCTCCATACACAATCTCTCTTTATCACAAGATACCCAACTTTCCATCCCCCGACATCGCTGATAATTCCTGGAACCACTCAAAACATACTAGAAGTTAAACCTCAAATACGCTACCTTGGCATCACACTACAGCTGCACACTAACAACACCTTGAGACTTGTTTACCTCGAGATGAAAACACTACATGCCTCAACCACTACTAGACCCAAGGGACTTCTGCACAGTCTTTCAATCTCTTGTGTTCCCACATTTGGACTACTATATCATCATCCTCCTAGGACTGCTAAAATACACACCCACTACAGTTAGCTAAAAACACGGCAGCCTGCATTATACAAGGAGCATCCAAATCCGAACACATAACAGCAATTCTAAAACAGCTCCACTGGCTTCCCATCACAAGCAGTATAAAATACAAAGCCCTGCTGACCAGCTTCAAGATCTCCCACAATTTATCCTCAGAACACCTACAATATCTCAAACAGAAGGCACCGAATAACAGAAACAGAAAGACACATATACAAAACACCTTCACTATTCCCCTAAAAGTAACCAATCTAACTCCAACCGAGCCTTCTCGCTATTTGCACCATGCATTTGGAACAACTTCCCTGACAATTTACGTTCAATCTCTGACCTAAAGGACTTCCATAAGAGCCCCAAAACTCACTTCCTTTCTCCCCATCACTCAAGACTATGTAGCCCTTCCCCTGTCTCACCAGTACTTCTAGATTGATGTATATCCAGTTAATTTCTACCGCCCAAGTTTAATCTCCTTGCTCTATGTAAAAATTTAAGGGCCCGATATTCGAAAGGCATTTACACGGTTTACAGACCTGCAAACCATGTAAATGCCGCTGAATGGGATATTCAATGGCACTAACACAGTTAGTTCCACTTAATATCCCCGATTATTTCCTCTATATGCCCCGATGCTAACCATTTAGCATCGGGGCGTGTCATGGGCATTCCAGAGCGGAGCAAAGGCAGCGACAATTGCTAACCAGGTAGCAGCGATACTGCACCACTACCTGGTTAGCAACCTGCAGGTAAAACTAGGTGAAGCAAAAGCTGGCCTTACCCATGGAGCTAACTGGGTAATGGTGCAATATCGCTGCTACCTAGTTAGCTTCTACGGCTCCAGGGCATGTGCAGTGATCCCGGATATTCAATGTTGGGGCCACATATGACCCCAGCATTGAATATCCGGGGTTAGAGGTTGGCGGGGATGGCTATGCGCCATAGTGGCGCATAGTTGGCTCAATTCAATACCGTGCCCTAAGTTCATTTATCTGTAAACTGCTTTGACTTTCAGATAAAGCGGTATATAAAAATAGCTAAATAAATAAAAAAGTTACTGGTTTGCATGCAGCCCGTCTCTCACAGCGCCCCTGAGGTCATAGCTCCACAAAAGCAGTGTTTTCAAAATTTCTCTGAACTACCCCAAGAACTCGGCGTGCAGGGCCAGGAGCAAGATATTCCACAGAGAAGGAGCCTTAAAAAGAAAGCAGCTTGTCGCTTTGACTCATACCTCGAACAGGCCACAAAAGCCATTACTAGGTGGTACCCCTGCTCAGAATGAAAGGCCTGAGCCGGCTGGTAAAGGATGATCAAGGAAGAATGATAAAGCAAGAGTAGATAGGAAGCCAGTGGTGTTGAAATAATAAAGGGGAGATATGTCATGTTTATAGAATACCGATAGCCATATTTTGGACGCCTATAGGTGCTTCACACTAGCTCCTTTGTGGCCAGCATAGATCACTTTACACTTGTCAAGATGGGATGTGATGATGGCATGAACTAAAGTTAGATTATTTATGATAGCTTTTATTTAAATGTTCCTTTTCATTAGCTTCACTGGTAGTGTTTTGTATTCCCAATTGTCCCACTGCTATTTTACTTAAGCTCTGTGGACCAATTTTATCCTAATTGTTCTACCTCTGTGTAAATTCCACGTACTACCACCCTCTATTATCTGATTCTCAATCAGTTTCTAATCCTCGGGAGAGGAGGAAGAGACTCCTGTTTCTTTTTCTGTGTCTTCACCGGAGGTACCCTCTTTAGTTCCTATCTCCATGGTTGCCGGTTTTGAGGTTCCTAGTTCCCCTCAAATTGAAAATCCTGATACTGTTACCTTAGTGGACATTTGGAAGCAGGTTACAGCAACTAATTTAATGATAACTCAATTTATGAAACAAACTATAGTCTTTTCTCAACAGGTATCAAGTAAATTTCAAAAAGTGGAGGCTTCTGTTAGCCAGCTGGTTCAGCGCGCTGATCAGCTGGATTCGCAGGTAGCCTCATTGCAGTCTGCTAATATGTCAGCTTCTAAGGAAACTTTAATGTTTTATCAGCAGCTTGAAGTTTTAGATAATGCCTCTCGTGTGAAAAACTTGCGAATTCTGAATTTTCCTAAGACTCATTTTTTGACCTCAGTTTTGTTATTTAGACAGTATTGTAAAGAAGTATTGATACTTCCTAATGCCGACACTATCGTGTTAGATAGGACCTTTTATTTGTCTGTTCCGGCGACCTCTGGGGAATTCGGAGTGGCGCGACAAGAGGAGGGAGTTTCTATGGATTTAACAAATTTTTTGGAACATTCTCAGACTCCTATCTCTACTCGTGCCACTTTGTTGGTTTCTCTGGCCCATCTTTCTGATAAGTCTTCTATTTTGAAGGCTTTCTTTCCAAAAAAGGATTTTCTTTATTATGGCCAGAAGGTTTCCATTTTCCCAGATGTCTCTAGACAGACGCAGAACCGTAGAAAGTCCTTCCTTCAGCTGAAATCACGAGTTTTGGCGGGAGGAGGTACCTTTCTTTTGCGGTTTCCGTGTAAGTGCCTGGTGACAATACAAGGTTCTAATTATGTATATTTTGACCCTTCCTTGTTAGAATCTCTTTTGGTTTCTCTACAGGCGTGAGTGATAATGTTTTCCTATTGCTTTGTAAACCGAATGTGGTTGGTTGGGTGTAGTAGCCTTATAGTATATTCTCCGGTATCTCTTTCTCAGCTGGTTTCTTCTTGATGTGGGTGATTAATGTGATATGTCATTATTCTTTTCTGACTGAAGAGTTTGTGATATTCTTCGTCATATCACATATTTTTCTTTTTTTTTGTATTCATTGGATGTAAATTTGAAATCTCAAATAAAAAAAAAGAAAAAAAAGAAAGCAGCTTGTCGCTTTGACTCATACCTCGAACAGGCCACAAAAGCCATTACTAGGTGGTACCCCTGCTCAGAATGAAAGGCCTGAGCCGGCTGGTAAAGGATGATCAAGGAAGAATGATAAAGCAAGAGTAGATAGGAAGCCAGTGGTGTTGAAATAATAAAGGGGAGATATGTCATGTTTATAGAATACCGATAGCCATATTTTGGACGCCTATAGGTGCTTCACACTAGCTCCTTTGTGGCCAGCATAGATCACTTTACACTTGTCAAGATGGGATGTGATGATGGCATGAACTAAAGTTAGATTATTTATGATAGCTTTTATTTAAATGTTCCTTTTCATTAGCTTCACTGGTAGTGTTTTGTATTCCCAATTGTCCCACTGCTATTTTACTTAAGCTCTGTGGACCAATTTTATCCTAATTGTTCTACCTCTGTGTAAATTCCACGTACTACCACCCTCTATTATCTGATTCTCAATCAGTTTCTAATCCAGTTTACCATGTTAGGGTCCACACCCAGGTTGCTCAGTTTATTAATGAGACTCCTATGCAGGATTTATATAAAGCCTACAGGAAATCAAGTAGACCACATTTACTGCTTGCTTCACTCTAATTCTGTGCTCACCATGATCAAAGAAAGTAAATTGGTCAGATTTGTTCGACATGATGTCATTCTGGTAAAACAATATTTTCTTTGATCCTGTAATCTGCTGGAATCAAGATACTTAACTATCCTTTCCTTTAGCTGTGATTCTATTAGTTCTCCCACCATCAAAGTAAAAAATAGGGGCAAGTGAATACAAATTTAACATGCATAATAAAACACCACTTAAGATGGGATGCGATAAGTTTACCATGAGCATATTGCATTTTTGGCACACTAGCATAGCTACAGTAATAGCCATGACGTGCATTCCAGCTATGAAAGAAAGAGTTGATTAGCACAGTAGGGACTTCTCTCCCCTCTGGCAGCATCTGATCCATACCTGATCTTTCCTGGCAACAGCAGATCCTGCCTTCTCCTGATCCCTCCACCCCGACAGCACTCAATTCCTTCCACCATCCCCACCTGCTCCAAGCAGAAGAAGCCACTGCATCTCAGATCTCCATTCCCTTTACACTTAAACACAAGGTTTCACTGTGCCCTTCTTCCCATTACTCCTTCCCACCCCCAGAAGGTCCCACCAATTCCTACTGCATCATTGTATGGTAATAGAGATCATAGAAACATAGAAACATGACAACAGAAAAAGATCACATAGCCTATCTAGTCTGTTCTTCCATATCAACCGCTATAACAGTCCCCTTTTTTGCTTTAGAGATCCTCTGTGTTTGACCCATCTTCTTTGAATTCAGATACTGTCCTCATCTCTACCACCTCCACTGGGAGACTATTCTACGGATCCACCACTCTTTCCATAAAGAAATATTTCCGCATATCACTCCTGAATCTATCTCCTTTCACCCTCATCCCATGTCCCCTCGTAGCAGAGCTTGTTTTCAATCAAAAGAGGCTCTCTTATGCATTTATACCATGGAGGTATTTAAAAGTCTCAATCATATCACCTCTATCCCACCTTTCCTCTAAGGTGTACATACTAAGATCCTTAAGTCTGTCCTCATATGCTTTATAATGAAGACCACTAACCATTTTGGTAGCCACCCTCTGTACTGACTCCAGCCTGTTTATATCCTTTTGAAGGTGCGGTCTCCAGAATTGCACACAATACTCAAAATGAGGTCGCACCAAAGACTTATACAGAGGCACTATCACCTCCTGCTGGCCATTCCTCTCCCTATGCACCCAAGCATCCTTCTAGCATTTGCTGTCACGTTTTCTACCTGTTTAGTTACTTTAAGATCATCAGACACAATCATGCCTAGGTCTCACTCTTCTTTAGTGGACAAAAGTACTTCACCCCCTATACTATATCACTCCCTTGGGTTGCTGCAGCCCAAATGCATGACCTTGCATTTTTTAACATTTATGTCTATGAGTATCAAAAGTGACTTCATGACTCTGGGAAAGAAGGTGAAGCCGATAGGGGTGCAGGTGGTGTTCCCTTCAATCCTCTCTTTGAGTGATGGTGCGGCGCTCGGCAGAGAAGCTGGTATCCTGGAGATGAATGCATGGCTGCGTGGATGGTGTCATTGAGAGCGTTTTGGTTTCCTGGACCATGGGATGCTGTTCCAAGGGTTGCAGAGCAGAGATAGCGTTATCTGTCCAAGAAAGGTCGATGTGTCTTCAGTAGTAGACTGGCTAATCTACTGAAGAGGGCTTTAAACTAGATTCGTTGGGGATGGGTGAAGAAAGCCCCCAGGTAAGTGAAAGCCCCCAGGTAAGTTAAACATTAAATACCTTTATGGAAATGGGTAAAAGGGGCAACATATGGAAAGCAGTGTGTATAAATGCCCATAGCATGGGAAATAAGATCCCAGATGTTGAAGCTTTAATGGGAGAGGCTGACTTGGAGATCAGGCCAGGAGAGAGCTGGCTCTGGAGTTAGCACATATAAAATGGTACCAACTGACCCAAGGGTTTTGCAGGGCCATGTGCGAGGATATCTACTGGGCCACATTTGTATAAATCTAATTTATTTTATTTTAAAATATATATGCTGCCCATCTAAAATTTTAAGTGACTTTCAAAGGAGTCCTTCACAAACCTCTCTTTTGTCCTAACAATGACTTAGGGGCATGTTTACTAAACATTAATGTGTGTTAAGTACCACTGAACCCATAGACATAAATGGGTGTTGCTGCACTTAGCACACATTCAAATCTGTGAAAGCACATTAACCTTTAGTAAACATGCCTCTTAATGAGTGTCTGAAAACCATTTGCATGTACAGTGAGGACAAAAAAAGGCTATTATATTTCTGCATTACTATCCTCCAGTGCCAACTGCCAGGTGCATTACTACAAAACCCTGCTCATGTAGAACCTATAGCAAACCTGCCATATCATAACAGCACTACCAGGACTCACACAGCACCTAACCCTATTTATCAAAAGGTAGCAGCACTACAAATATTAAACCAATACATCTTACTGGAAAAAGAGAATAAGTGGATCTACTACAAAGAAAATAGACGAACAGAATAGCACAGTTCTGTCATACACACAAAACAGGCAGACCATCAAAAAATACAGAACAAGGGATCACGATTTAAAAATATGAAGACAATAATTGAACTGGGAACCCCAAAAGCCAAACTTTGAATGTACCACAACGCTGGAAAAATTAAACAATGAAATTAATTTCCTCTTATACTGAATAAAGAGCAAGGACATCAGAGTACATTTCCCAGAGCGGACATATTCCAGTTAATAACTTCAAAATGAAATACTTTTTTTTCTACCTTTTGTTGTTTGGGCATTTTATTTTCAGTCGCAATTGCCGCAGTCTCTCTCTTCTGAATTATTCATGTCTTCTGCTAACTCTCCATTGTCTGCTGCCCATGTCCTTTCTTCTCTTCTCCTATTTTCTTTCCATTTTCTGTCTATGCCTCTGACATTCTGATCTTTTGTTTTTTATTCTTTTCTCCATTGAGTATCAGTCCTCTTCCAGTCCCAGTCCCTCCCAGCATCAGCTGCCTTCCAGTCCCCTCATCCTCCAGTATCAGCCCATTTCCAATCCTAGCCCCCCGCCAAGTATCAGCCCCCCTCCAGTCCCAATCCCTCTCAGCATCATTTCCCTTGCAATCCCAGGCTCCCCATCCTCTAGTATCAGCCCATTTCCAGTCCTAGCCCCCCCCCCCAGTATCAGTATTCCTCCAGTTCCAGTCCCTCCACCCCCCAACATTAGCCCATTTCCCATTCTAACCCCAGTAGCAGTCCCAGTGCCAGCAACTCCTGTTCCCCCTTCTCCATCACTCACACACTCACACACTCACACATTGCCCTATACCTCAAGGGGCCCCACACTGGCCTGGCTGGCTTGAATGGGAGCTGTTAAGGACCAAAATCCAGCTCCCCAACTCACTTCTGCACAGCTGCAGCAGTATAGACCTGCCGGAGCGGTTTCTTTTTTTCTCCCATGGCTGTGTAGTTTGCTGCTGGCGTGGGTCACTACGTAGAGGTTAAACAGGGGCATTTCCACAAAATCCTCCTTAATACCCTCTGTAAAGGGCTGGCCGAAATAAGTACTTTTGTGAAATTAAGCATGCCAGGGAGCAGCTGTAAATCCCATCATGGACATTTTTGGTTATACATGTGTAATCCCCATATGAAATGGGGAATACACGTGTAGACTTTTGACCTGCCCAGGCTACACCCGAACCAAATCCCAACATGCCCCCTTGCAACTTCCACAGAATAAAGACATCTACGTATAAATTGAGACCTTTCGAAAATGGCAATTTCCACATGGAGTACTAGTATTTACATGTGTAAATCACGAATAAAGCTGCTAAAAAACCCAGAATAAATACAAAAGTAATCCAAAATCATACATCTCTCTCTAAGCTGTCTGCAGGATCCCAGCAATCATCAAGTGAAACCCTCATGTGAACGCTTGTTCCAAATACCAGGGGCCCGATATTCAAAGACACTTACCTGGTTAACAACCCTTGCTAAACGAGTAAGTGCCAGTAAGAGGGATACCCAAAGAGATACAGAAATAATTTTTCATTTTCATATGTAAGTTATTAAATGTGCCTAATGTAAGTTGTTAAATGTACCTAATACTCCTGCTAAAAAGTGATTTTAAAAGGATGCCATGGACAGGCCATTAAAGATAGAGGTTATAGATATGCTTTTGGCTTATTCTTGGAGAAAGAGGTTTACTTTTTATGCTGTGTCATGCTGACGTTACTGGGGACAGTCCTAGCCTAAAGTTTCTACTGCATCCTTCTCCGTTTTCTGACATAGCTGCCCATTCCTAATGTGCTTAAATATGACCCAAGTGATCCACCATTCAGATTCTACCAACCATTCTCTCAGTTTATATTCTCTAAAGTCAGTGTTTCTGCTGCTCCGTATACATGGAAGAAAGTACCCGATTTAGTGCGCCAGGCTTCATCTCTGGCCTTATTCAAATCCAGGCTAAAAACCCCACCTCTTCGAGGTTGCTTTTTGGATCCTGATCCCCTTATTTGCTTTCTCACTACCTACAGTATGTGTATCTATCATTCTCCTAGATTTACCCTAGTCTCCAGTTCTTGTATTGCTTGCCTTGATTAGATTGTAAGCTCTGATGAGCAGGGACTGTCTCTTACTTGTATATGTATAGCGCTGGGTACGCCTTGTAGCGCTATAGAAATGATAAGTTGTACGTAGATGCCAGTCTTCCTCCTCTGCCTGTTTTGTACCTTTCTACAGTTGTGTCAACATTATTGGCCCTCTTTCAGATTAACCTTTTAATGTCCATTATCTCCTAAAAAAATGGCCAGTGAAATGGCTTTGGACTATAAAGCACACATATTTGACCCATAAAAGAATCAAATAAAACAAAACCAATCAAAAAAGGAAATACTAGAGAATAGTACAAAAACTGGAACATTGCCAGGACATGATTATTACTAATTGAAAAGCCCAAAAAATGTCACCACTAATTATGCTCCAATAAATCAGGTGAACATCCAAAAATTTCCTACCCTTAGTACCTATCTCCAAATTACTATTAACACTATATGTTTTTGTCGGATCACCTACCATGAGAGGGGCTCCGTCTCCTGAAGAAGGTCCTCCTTTTTAATCAAGTAATTAAAACAGTTGCGATACAGCCTGAAAAACATGAGATAAACACCCACCAGTGTGCACCTCAAAAACGCCCTCCTAATAGTGGCAGATACTCCAAAACCGCTGATCATTACTCAGTTTAAACCGCGGTTACAAAATCTCCAATGTTGCTAGTTGGTCAAAAGTGACGAAAATGAATGGTCCTTAAACTCTGCCATAATACAAAAGAGCTGTCAGCTTAAAACGAAAAGCATTTCAATATTTTATTTAGCTGATACTGAGTATGTTGTGGCAGAAATGAACAGTCCGTTGGGTACTGCAACACAATGCTGTGTTTCAAGCCCATCGTGCTCCTGGCTCTTCCTCAAGCAATGTGACCCAAACAAACTTCCTGTTATGGTTTTTATATCACTTGAATCAATTAAACAGTACATAGATAGAAATAGATTAAAATAAGCAGGCATCCTCAAAAAAAGCAGGGAACCATAGAAATGTGAAAAAACCCCAACCAGATGTAATTTTAATGTAATGACCACCACTCGATCTCTGAGTTAAGTCCATTTGGGGTACTAGATTGCAGCAAAAAAATCCAGCGCTGTTCTTTGAAATGTAGCCTACTGACCTGATCGCCCCCCATCCTTGTTATGCACTAACCACATCAACCATATCAAGCACTAACCACAGCAATTCCTCAAAACAGTGTCCCTGTTGAAGACAATGGAGTGCTAACGGTGCTGTAAGAACAAGAGAATTAATGCGTGAACGATGTTCTTGCAATCGTTTCTTAATCATATGGGAAGTCATGCCCACATATATTTTGTCACAAGGGCCTATATGCAGCAGTTCTCTGAGACATTGTGAGGGAGCCCCTCTCATGGTAGGTGTTCCAACAAAAACATATAGGGGTATGTTTACTAAACCAGGCTAACGGTTAACCCGGGCTATCTGCCACTAGGTCCCATATTATTCAATGGGACCTAGTTGCAGATAGCCCGGGTTAACCGTTAGCCCGGTTTAGTAAACATACCCCACAGTGTTAATAGTAATTTGGAGATAGGTACTAAGGGTAGGAAATTTTTGGATGTTCACCTGATTTATTGGAGGACATGATTATTGGCACCCTTATACATAATTCAGATCAGTTTGAACAGAAGAACCATATTCCCATTGCAGTAAAATTAGACACACCTGTGATCAATTGCAGGTATTCACATGGTTTGAATCAACAATGAATGATGGCTCTAATGTTTGAAATGACCACATTCACTCCCTGATCCATTTTCAGAATGGTGAAGACAAGAGAGCTGCCTGAGACCACCAGAAAAGCCATTATCACCAAACATCAAATTTCAAAGGGGTACAGTTAAATATAGCGGAGGGTCCATAATGTTGTGAGGCTGTTTTGCCGCCTCAGGAACTGGAGGCCTAGAATGTATTAAAGGAATCGGGAAGTCAGAGGACTACCAAGCTATTTTGGAGTGAAATGTGCTACCTAGTGTCAGAAAGCTAGGACTGGGTCAAAGGTCTTGGCTCCTCCAGCAGGACAGTGACCCAAAACATACATCCAAAAGTACAAAAGAATGGTTAAAAAGGAAAAAAATGCTTTCAGACTTGGCTGGAACGGATGTGGGATATGTATACCATGGAAAGAGGGGTAGCGGTCAGTAGGATGCGCCTGGCGCGCTTTGAGTTGGTGTGGGCCCCTTTTGTCTCTCGTTATGGTGGGTGACTGTGCTGGATAAGAGGGGGGGACCTTGCAAACTTTAAAGGGAGCTCGCCCCATGAGTGTCTCTGCTGCTCATCACCCTCCCCGTACTTGAATGTTAGCAAGCCATAGAGGGGGGGATTGGGAGGGTGGGTGGGAGGGGGATCCTGGGCTAGGGAGGTGTCGGGGGGGGGGGGAGGACGGGAGGTTGGGGGGTTACTGCTCTCCGTTTCTTTACTTTAAAAATGCAAAAATGAAGGCATATTGTTGAATGCCATTGTGATCTGGCGTTATGTTATTACTGTTGCTACTTCTTTGTAGATCTTTGTGGTTTATGCTGTTATGTATTCTTTGGAAGCCTTTCAATAAAAAAAAAAAAAAAAAAGGAAAAAAATGGACTATTTTAAACTGGCCAGCAATGAGTCCTGATCTCAATTCAATCGAGAAACTTTGAAAAGAGCTGAAATCTGCCATCAGTAAAAGGAATCCTAAAAACATTCATAAGCTGTAACAAATTGCAGTTGAAGAGTGTGAGAAACTATCAGCAGACAGATGTGTGAAACTTATAGATGGCTACAAGAAACGCTTGGAGGCTGTCATCACTGCCAAGGATTGTGCAACCAAATATTAGTGAAGGGAGCTATTAATCGTGTCCAGGTCATATTTTTTTTCCTCAGAAATTACTATGTCTACATTGCACAGACATCTTTTTTGTTGTTGTATATCTTTGAACATGCTATTAAACTATTATGATGACATACAGTTGGAATATTTCCAATTATTTCACAAGATATTGTAACAATATACCTAAAATGCAAGGGTGCCAATAATGTTGGCCTTAGGTCTTCATCCACTGTTTTGCTGTTGCTTTATCCTTTGATGGGGCCTTGGTTCCTTTTTCTTTATGGTACAGGCTAACAAATTTTATACTCCAAAGTACCTCAGGAGACCTTGCATATTGATGCCGCTTCTAATGCTGAAAATCAATGGGGCATATGGAACCCACCAAATCTTTTGGGAGTAATCTCCTCACCCACTGAACACCGATACCCAAACTTTCATCTTCATTGCCCTGGGGGTCTTCCAGTCAATGTTGGTGTTATTTTACTACTCTTCTGGTGCCATGGGGTCTTCCTGCCACTATTTTTTTATTTCTTGATTTTACATATTACAATCCTATTGTCCCAGAAGCTGTGTTTCAGGCTGGTCAATAATAATTTCCTTTGTGACAACCTGGGAAACAGTGCAGATGAGCATTCCAATCTTCCTTTCAAAGAAGGGGGCTATAGGTCCTTTAATGTGATAATTCAAGCAGTGCAACTGAAAATAGGCTCTAGATTGCAAACTCTCCTGGGCAAACCTTCATGCACCCCCTCAAATGGGACTACTTTTCCACCAAACTCTAACTGATGTAATCTTCTTAGTGCTTCTTTGTTTCACATTCAGAGGATTTGTATTTTTTCATGCCAATGTTGATGCCACTTTATACTTCAGATGCATAGGGGTCTTCCTACAAATGTCGGTTTGACTTTATCCCTCTCCCAGTACCTTGGGATGTTCCTGTCAATCTCAGTGCTACTTTTTTATCTCCCATTGCTTTGTGCTCTCCCTGCCAGTGTTGGTACTGTGTTGCCCCTCTCCCTGGGCCTTGCAATCTTAATTCCACTGTTTGTGCAATTTGTCCCTCTGAGGGTAGCTTGGAGTTTTCATGCCACTGTCAGTGGTTTTTGTCCCTCTTTTGGTTCCAGGAGATTTTATATCGCTCTTGGAAGGTAATTTCATAATGGAGTTTTGTACATAAATGCTATTGTATGTGCATAAAAGGCCTCTTATAAAATAATGCCATATGCATAAAAGTAGGTGCGATGAGAAGATGTGTTGTTTTATGCAATTTGAGAGTGTGCATTCAGAATCATAGTTTGTGTAGATCGCAGGCAGATTCATGAAATATGCACGTAGCTTGTAAAATATGTATCTACATGTGTGCTTCAGCCTAGGTCATTTAGATCAGCTTCCGAGACATGTTCTTGGGTGGAGTTGCAAAGTGCCCATGTTTATGATAAAATATGCACTCATGCAGAATGTACACACGTTCTTGGCTTCAGCCTAGCCATGATTTCTGATGGTTTATGCCTAGTATTTTGCAAAGACACAAAGGCACCTGCATGTCTTTTAAAAAACAGGCTAAAAATAGGTGCCTTCTTATTTATTTAATGTTATTTATTTATTAAACTGGGTTTATATACCACTCTATTTTGAAGGCAGAGCAGTTTACACAAAAGCAAAATAGAACTTCTTACATTAAACAAGAATATTAACCTGGATGATTTGTAGAGAACATTATATAACAAACTGTTTTATACAAAACAGGAACGTTAACTTGGATGATTTATAACAGAACTTGTGTAACTGGTGGTATGGCATAGAATAACCTGTGTTAATTTACAACAATCCTTATGGTGAGGGTAAGTTTATGAGGTGCTGTGTAGGCAGTTGCTGGGTTGGTTGCTGGAGGTTCCTTTCAGCTATTTTGGTATATTTTCATAGTAGCGTTTGAATAGGCTGGTCTTTAGAGCTGGGCTGAAACTTGTGAGGTCTGGGTTGGTTCGAATTGATTCTGGGAACATATTCCAGAGGATTGGTACGTTTAAGGAAAGTGCTCTATTGCAAGCTGCTTGACTGCTTTTTACTTTTGTGATGAGGATTTTGGGGGTGTTTCTCATGTTTTGTCTTCTGTTTCTGTTGTTGGGTGTTATGTGTATGAGTCATGAGAGAGATTCTACAGATAGACTGTGTGTGATTTTAAATATTGCCGGTAGTACGTGAACTTCATGTGTAGAATTATCGGTAACCAATGCAAGGGCATTAGAATTGGTGTGATGTGGTCTGATTTTGCTGCTCCAAGGAGAGCATGGGCAGCAGTGTTTTGTGCCATTTGTAGTGGTTGCAGGGCTTGTTTTGAGATGCCTTGGTAAATGAAGTTACAGTGGTCAATGTGTGGAAAGATGAGGGCCTGGAACACAGTGTGGAAATTGTGTGCATCGACGAGGGGGAAAAGATGCTGAAGCATTCTAATATTGTGGTCTACTGATTTTGTATTTTTGTTGATGTGGGGCTGCATGGTTAATCGCTGGTCAAGGGTGATTCCGAGGTAGCGGACTTCAGAGATTTTACCTCTAGTTATACATTTCTTACTTCCAAGGTTTTTGGGGAGGTGAATGCCAGGTCTCTGGTTAGGTACATTACTTAGGTTTTCTGATAGTTTACTGCAGGGGTTTTCAACCCAGTCCTCGGGGAACCCTAGGCCAGTCAGGTTTTCAGGATTCCCAGAATGAATATGCATGAGAAAGATTTGCATGTTCTGCCTTCATTGTATGCAAATCTATCTTATGCATATTCATTGTGGGAATCCTGAAAACCTGACTGGCCTAGGGTTCCCCGAGGACTGGGTTGAAAACCAATGGTTTACTGCGAGGTTATGGTTTGTGAGCCATTGTGAGATTGCATTGAAGCAGTTTACTATTGAAGTATGGTCGGGTTTAGTTGTTGAGAAAGGTGCATATATCATTATGTCATCCGCATACATGTGATAGTAGATATTGAAGAATTGCATTGTAGAACATATTGGTTGAATATAGATATTAAAGAGTAGACAGGCTAATGTTGATCCCTGTGGGATTCCTTGTGGTTCTTCATATGTGGCTGATGTGTGCAATCCTATTTTCACTTGTTTTTGGCATCTTGTGAGGTATGATTGGATCCATTTTAAGGCTGTGTGTTGTATTCCTATTTCTTGCAAGCAGTAGAGAGCAGTGAGATATTGAGTCGAATGTTGATGCTAAGTCCATGAAGATCAAAATGAATCCTTGCTTTGACTTCTCAATGCCTTTGATGAGTCTGTTGAGTAAGGAAGTCATAAGTGTTTTGACTTCAATGCCTCTACCCCTCCGTTTGGTCCTTGGGCAGTTGAAGAGATCATAGTTGGGAATGTTTAGTTGGCTTATTAGTTCAGCATCGGATTCAGATAGCCATGACCCTGTGACACAAAGCATATCTACTTTGTGTTGTTCAGTGTAGTCTATGAGAACTGGCAGTTTGTTCATGGCTGAGCGAGTATTGATCAGGAGGCATTTCAAATTGCCTGTTCTTGGGAGCTTGCGGTGGTAGTGCACTGTTGTAGATTGCAGCTCTATATGGATTAATGAGTTACGGCCACTACTTTGAGATGCGTGTGAGTGGTTCGATAAGTTGATGTGTGTGCGGCGTCCAAGTCCATTTACGATGGGTATAATACCTGGTTGTGGTGTGAATGCTCCAGACTGAGTGAGGAGAAGTTTAATGCAAGATATGAGAGTAAGGATGGTGTGAAGATAGGACATTTTTACTTGAGTTGTTTTATCTGATGCTGAGAGTTTATGAGAATGGTGGGTAATTCAGAGGAGATTGATACTCACTGTGATGGCTGGACACACGGTCTCCTGTTATACTAATGTCACACTAAGGGCCATGCCTAAGGGCCCTTTGGCATGGCTCTTAGGTGTGGGTATGCCTAGGGAATACAGTTTAAATGGTATCCTGTCACTGGGGAATAACCCTGAAAAGAGGGAAGGAGCTTACCTCCACGCTCTCGGCATCTGCTTCTTCTTGAGCTGTTGAGGCATTGCTTTGGAGAACGGAGGCTCTGGGATGGCTGGAGAGCTCAGGATGAGCGGTGGGGGCTGTGATCCTCTTTTGCATGCCCCAGCTGACTGGAGGGCTCTGGTGGGCTATGATTCTCTTTCGCAAGCCCTGACTGGCAGGAGGACTCCGGCAGGAGGAAAGGAGCACAATCCTCTCTTTGTGTTGCCCCGATGTCTTTGTGGGCGCGCCTAAGGAATGCAACGTAGATGGTATCCTGTCACTGGGAAGTGATGCTGAACAGAGGGGAGGAGCTTACCTCCACGCTCTCGGCATCTGCTTCTTCTTGAGCTGTTGTGGCGTCGCTTCAGTGAACTCTCCTAACCTTAGCGACCTGTTATAAAAATATCCCCTTGATGTCTTAGAGTGCTATTGCCTCTGTGGGAGATTCCTTCCAGCAGGTGTTAAATATTTAGGAATCACATTTCTCCCCAATTTAGGAGATATTCTGCAATCAAATAAAAATGTGATATTGGGAACGATTAAACAGCTTGCAGTTTATAATCCCCTCGTCATTTAAGTTGGTGAAGGAGGGTAGCAGTGGTTAAAATGGTCGTGTCTCCTGGGGTCAATCATGTTCTTAGTATGATACAGTGTTGTTTCCTGAGTTTCTATAAAGCTGTAGAGTGTTTATGGTTCAATTTTTGTGGTGTGACCAACCTCCAAGGATTTCCTTAACCAAATAAAGCTTACCAAGAATTGCGCTGTGGTTGGTTTTCCCAATTTCTTTATTTATAATGCGGCATATTCGTTTCACCAGTGTTGTCACCTTCTTCATATGAGCCACGTTGGCGTAAGCTGGAAGAAAATATTTATTTATTTAAAAGGATTTCTAAACCACCTTATCCTTAAATCAAAGCCTGTCGATTTTAAACTATCTCCAGCCATGACATGTCCTCCAGTACTTAAATTGTGGCTTCCCATTGATAGCACTCACCAGGACATGCATCTGTTGGAGGAATATTTGTCTCCTAAAATCAGAATACACTGGGGACTCCTGTTTTGGTACAATCCTAGTTTGTTAATTAATCACTCCCCTTTTTTCCGTAAGTCTTGGTGTAACTTGGGTATTACGGTACTTAAGGATATTATGCTATAGGGCCATCTATTGTCTTTTTGAGGATCTGAGATTGAGATTTACTTTAACAGAATCTCAAAGGTTTGTGTATATTCAACTTTGATGCTGCATTAACTTGTCCTATGCTAATGTGCTAATTCTTGATGTTCTGCTGAAGCTTCTGCAGGAAGCTGGAATCTTTGGGGCACTTGGCTTCTCAGTTCTAAACGGTTTTGCTTTTAGAGGTTAAAATGACATGTGTTGGCCTATAGGTTTGGGAACTTGATACCAACTGGTCCTTCTCGATGCTCAATGAGTCTGGTTCTGGGGCAAAGTAAATAGGCCTGTTCTTTTGGCTGAGGTCTTCGAGTCACTTTCTTTCTTGAGTCATAAGGCAGTTTGGACTCAAATTAAGTCCCATAAAGCAGAAAAGTAAGTTTCTCATCTGTGATGGGGTTGTTGCTCATAACTGGGAACTCTGGAGCATATGCTTTTCACCTGCCTCAGGCTAACTAAGTTTTGGTTTGAGGTATGGGGTCAGATCATGGCAGGGCTATCTAGTAGGCGGGCTAGGCAGTTGCCTAGGGTGGCAGACCTCTGTGGGTGGTACGGCAAGGTGCCCGCAGCAGGCCATGTGCTTTGGCACCCATGGCCTGCTGCTTCTGACCCCCCCTCTGATACAGCTTCCTTTTGGAGGGGGGTCAAAAGCAGCAGACCATGTGTGCCAAAGCACATGACCTGCCACAGGCTGCTGTCGCCACCGCCACCCCAAGCCAAGATGTCCCCTCTCCACTGACTCCACTAACAGAATGAGTGACAGAGGGGTCAATGGTATGGCACAGCTCAGAAAAGGGGAAGGCATGGTTGGGGCTTCTGTTTGATGCAGCAGAAACCCTTGTACTGGCCCTGGGTTAGATTAAATTATTTCTGAAGTAGGGGGTTGTATTGCTGGTACTCCTGCAGATCTGTGACTGCAGATCTCTTGCCTGCTTAGATGCTAAAGCCTGAACCAAAGTGACCAAACGAGATGGTTTCTTGCCACAAGAAACTTTTGCTGTGTTTCCAGTCCCAGACCTCATCTTCAAACAACTGCTTGCCAAGTGTTTATATGTGTGCATACTGAAGACCATTGTTCCTAGCTAATTCACTGCCCACATGCAAGAACACCTGCTTCTCTGGCCCTTATCATCTATATATATATATATAATCATCTGTAGATGATTATATATATTATATATATACAGATGAGGCTCTTTTCGTGACTCATTGCCAGCATTCTCACCAGACGAGACTCTTTTTGTGGCTCATTGCCAGCATTCTTACCGAACCTTGGGCCGAGTATTAGTAGCTAATTTCCCCTGGGCATAACTGAGAGCATAACTTATTTCTGTTTGCTACTAATAATCCCTACAGGGTACAGTTGTCTTTCAAGTTAATGATATTTAAGCCAGTTTGGATTTTTCTGTTCCCAAACCAATTAAAGCACTGTTTGATATCTTACTATCTTTGGCTATAAAGGTGACTCTCAGTGATTGGAAAGTGGGAAATGTATAGAATATGTTCACCAACAGCCAGCATAAGGCATTTCAGCCAATTTTGCTTTAAATGCTTCACAGGAAACCAGAGAAACCTATCTCTGTGTCTGACTTCTGCAAATCCCATGGCTGATGATGTCACAGCAGGACTGCAACACGCACAGCACAAACAGCAGATAATCCTTTTGTCTCTGATTTTCAGAAGGTGAGGAAGGAGTGTAGGTGTGGGCTTTAGGATTCTAAGGGAGAGACAGGAATTTGGCTGTGACCAGAGTAGCATGTCACTGAAATTCATGCAGCTGCTTTTGAATGTGGCCAATAAACATGTAGCATACTGTATATGTCTTTTTGACAAATTATTTGCCATCCTTTGGATGAACTGAATGAGGCATATTCTTCAGATTTTGAACTAGGTTAGTTGAACAATATATTTTTATACTTATAGACATTTTGGAATTATAAAAGCTTTTGTCTCTCTTTAGAGGTTTGAAGAGATGATGATATGAGTATTTCACGGAAGAAGGGGTTCCTCTTTCTGTTTGGTAGTAAGTTCCGTTCCTCACACTTCATTTATATTAGGCTGTATTTTGGGAGGAACACAGTGTGTTTGTCATATTTGCTATATGTGAGCATTATTAAGCAAGAGGTTTTCTGAATGGTACTTGCTTCGGTCTTTACTGAGGAAGATGTAGGAATGTTACCCATGACTGAAGTGGTATTTAAAGGTATGCAGCAGCGGCAAAGAGAGCAAATAAAATGCTAGGTATCATAAGGAAAGGAATGGAAAATAAAACAAAGGATATTATAATGCCTCTGTATCATTCTATGGTACGACCACACCTTGAATATTGTGTGCAATTCTGGTCGCCGTATCTTAAAAAGGATATAGCGATTTTAGAAAAGGTACAGAGAAGAGCCGCCAAAATGATAAAGGGGATGGAAGGATACTCCTATGAAGACAGGCTAAGAAGGTTGGGACTCTTCAACCTGGAAAAGAGATTGCTGAGGGGAGATATGATAGAGGTCTATAAATTAATGAATGGAGTGGAACGGGTAAATGTAGATCGATTACGTTGTCAGAATATAAAAAGACTAGGGGACATGCAATGAAGCTACAGGGTAACCTATTTAAGACTAATAAAAGAAAATATTTTTTCACTCAACGTGTAATCAAACTCTGGAATTTGTTACCGGAGGATGGGGAAAAAGAGAAAGAAGAACCAGCCTTCTGGTCTGCTGTCGATTCTGACCACAGTGCAGCAATCCATCGACAGATTCTATCTTCCCACAGCATCTGCAATGGCCTCAGTGGGTCCACTTAATTATATTGTGGATATGAGCAGTGGGGTTGAGTTTAGTCTCATTCAAGCATCTCTGCCTCAACCCGGAAGTGATCGCTCAGCTGTGCGGGTGCAGGTTTGAGAGCTCCCAGTATCTGGAGCTTCTACCTCCTTAAAGGGCACTCAACTGAGGTAGATGGTATGGCGGGGAGTGGAGCCCAGGAATTGCTGTCTCCAGTGGGTGCTACTCCCAGTTCACACAGGGAGATCTCAGCTCAATTCGCTCCAGTGTTTGGCAGGATGGAAAAGCCGGCGCATGTATCTTTAGATAGTTTGTGGGATGCCATCTCTTCATTGCAGCACTCCCTCTCAGTTATTGTAGGCTCGGTTAGCCAGGAAGTTTCTTTTATTTTTATTATTTATTATTTTTTTAACATTTCTTATATACTGCACTATTCGACATCAGCGCGGTTTACATGGAACAGAAACATCTGACAGGTTGAATATGTCTGGTCATTACAATTAACAGGATGGATAACAGGGTAAACTATATACATAAGAAGTGTAGCGAGAAAAGGATACTGTTTGGTGTTTTACATTGTTGGGGACACATGTTGCGAGGGCTTTGTTGAAGGAACATCACCAAGCAGTTGTGGCGGATCTGGTTCAGCAGGCTATCAGGGTGGCTCAACTGGAGACCCAGGTGGGAGACTTATGGGCACTTAGTAGTGCCCATATTAAGGAGCATAATGTCTAGGCCTAGAAGATGGAGTTCATGGAGAACCAGCTTCGCAGGAACAATTTGCGGTTTCTAAATTTTCTTCGTTCTCCTTTGTTGACTCCACAGGACTTGGTCTGTAAGTACTTTGTGGAAATTCTTAAAATGCCTTCCGAGGCGTTACCACCAATTTTTAGGACTCAGTATGTGACTGCTCCCTCTTCTAGTCCTGGCGCTGGGGCTGGCTCTGATGATCCAGCCAAGTCTATGGGTTTAGATCTCACAGGCTTCCTGGAATGTTCTCCAGAGGTGGAGACCAGCTGTGCCATCTTGTTGGTGGGTTTTGATTTAGAATCAGACGGAAACTCTGTTTTGAGACTATATTTCTGCAACATGTCCTCTCAGATTATGGAGTCAAAGGTTTCTATTTTTCCGGATCTTGCTAGAGACACTCAAAACAGGCATAGGGACTTTCTGGCTTTTCGCCTTGGGAGAGACTTTTCTTTTAAAAAACCCAGGTAAATGCATTATTGTATTTCAGTCTAAGCAATTTCTATTCTTTGAACCCCAGCAACTGGCTCAGTTTTTGCTAGTTAGAGAGAATGCTGCAGAAGATTGAGTATCTCATTCTGGTTGCCATGCAATACTAATATCAACTTAAATCCTAAATGTTCTTTTATTTTCCTTAGTTTTATTATTGTTTCTGATACTCAGATCTGGTATTGTGGTCTATTTAGGAAGGCTTAGTTCCTTGGTGTTTTATTTTTCTATGGATTGTATCTTCTGTTTTGCTTGATTATTCAGTATATTTCTGGATATGTTTTGTAAAATGTTATAGATAAATACAACTACTGAGGGGCAGTTGCCCACACTCTCTGCCTTCAGTGGGACTATTAGCTGTGTTTTTGATGCTTGGTACTACTGCAGTCTCTCTAGGATGGTGCCTATTTCCAGTTGCTACTTTTCAGCCCCATCCAAAAATTTAACCTTAAAAACAAGAAAAAAAAATAACTATTACATTCTGAGAGACCCAGAGTGGGTGAAGGCAGCATTCCTGGAAAACTGCAGTTGGAGGGCACTGGTGGCCCTTTTGCATTCTGAAACTCTGCTGGTCCCTCGTGCTCTGTGGCTGTTCTGGCACAGTCTAGGGCAGGGGTCTCAAATTCAAATTGCTTTGAGGGCCAAATGAGGACTTGTAAAATAACCCGGTGGTCGCATAAGACGCGGGGCCTCATTTGCATAAGGGGCCTCATTTGCATAAATATTTGCATAATGTTACCATACCCTAACTTTTAGTAAACATGCCTCTTAATGAGTGTATGGATAAAGAAAGACTAAAAGATTTCTACATTACTATAATCCAGTGCCAACCGCCAGGCACATTAGGAACTACTACAAACACTGCCCATTTAGAACCCGTAGCAAACCCGCCATATCCTAACAGCACTACCAGGACTCACAAAGCACCATACTCTACCTATCAAAAGGCAACACTGCAAATATTAAACCAATACATTTCAGCGAATAACAATACATGACCTACTGGGGAAAGAGAACAAGTGACATGGTCAAATAGGAATTACATAAACAGAATACCTCAGCTCAGTTACACATGCAGAACATAGACCATCAACAAACAAGGAATCAAAATTTAGAAACAAGAAGACAATAATTAAACTGCGAACCCCAAAAGCCAAACTTGGAATGTACAACAACACTGTAGAAATAAAACTATAAATTAATTTCCTCTTGTACTAAACAAAGCGCAGACGTTATTGATGCACATTTCCCAGAGTTGACATATTCCAGTTAATAAATTCAAAATAAAGAGATATTTTTCTACCTTTTGTGCATTTTTTTCAGTTGCAATTGTTCCAGCCACTTTCTTCTGGTTTCTTCGTGCCTTCTGCTAACTCTCCATCGTCTGCTGTCCATTTGTCCTTTCTTCTCTCTTCTAGTTTTTTTCCATTCTCCCTCTACATCTGCTTTAACATACTAATCTTTCTCCTTTTGCTCTTTCCTCATTCCTATTTCATCCACTCAAATTTTACCCCTCCATCCTCAATCTCCACTTACTCTCCCAATACCTGGCCAATTGTAGATTTGTCTTCCCTCCCACACAAAATATTTTTTCCCTCTCCATTTCACTCTCCCAGCTCCATCCCATTCTAATCCTTCCCCACATCAGCTCCCTTCTAGTTCCAGCCCCACACAGCACCCGCTCCCTTCTAGTCCCTGCATCAGCCCATTTTCAGTCCTAGCCCTCCATCAGCCCATTTCCAATCCTAGCTCCCCCCCATCACCCCATTTTCAATCTTACCCCCCCATAGCCCATTACCAGTCCTAACCCCCCTCCCCCCCATCAGCCCAGGTAGATTTAAAAAAATCCAAACTTGCTGCTGCTGCCGCCGCCGCCGCAGTATCAAGCGTCCAGTGTGCCCTCTGCCCGGCAGAGTCCTCTCCTCCCTGCAGCATCAGCTCCAAAAGTGGCGGCTTTCAGAGCTGCGAAGAGAGAGAGATTCTCTCTCGCGGCTCTGAAGAGCAGCAAGAGAGAAACTCTCTCTCTTCAGCTCCAAAAGCGGGAATTGAGCCGCCACTTTTGGAGCTGAAGAGAGAGAGTTTCTCTCTCACTGCTCTTCAGAGCCACAAGAGAGAAACTCTCTCTTCACGGCTCTGAAAGCCGCCGCTTTTGGAGCTGATGCTGCAGGGAGCAGAGGACTCTGCCAGGCAGGGGAGCGCCACGGGACGCTTGATACTGCGGCGGTGGCGGCAGCAGCAGCGGCAAGTTTGGATTTTTTTTACTCTACCGGCCAGCTGCTTAACACGCTGGTCCAAATACATCGCGGGCCGCACAAGATGCTCTCGTGGGCCGCGTGTTTGAGACCCTGGGTCTAGGGCCTTCCAGGCAATCTGGGTGCTGTGTTGGTCTTCCTGGCATCATTTAGGAATATTCAGTCGATCTGGCTGCTGTGCTGGCCTCCTTGTTAGCTTCCTCCTCTTAAAGTGCTTTGGTGTGTTTTCAGCAATTGTGGTGATGCTTTGCCCTCTTCCCCTATCTGATGTGTTCACTGTGCTCTTTGTACCGCTTTGCCCTTCTGATAGTGGTTTCTGGTACTCATCCTGTCACTCTCCATACTCTTTGCCTCTCTTGTGGTGCCCCTGGGGTTTTGGGACGTTCTTGATGGTTTGTACTGCTGTTAGAGATACCTACCATCAAGTTTCAAATAGCTTGATTGAAAATAGATGGCAAACCAAACTGTAGCATGTAGCTGACATGTCTTTCAGGCTGTGATTGCAGAATGACCTGAGTCTGTCTGGAAAATATACTTGGCAGCATGCACAGGAGAAACCGGGAAGACTGGTTGGACAATTAGTCTTCTGATGTCATCATCTACTTGTTAATATGTTCTTTTTGCAAAGGGGATTGAGGATGAGTGCAAATGCATCCTGCGGCTTTAAGCTGAGCAACCCACAAATGCTTCACTATACACTCATTATCATCCAGTTTCCACTCTTCTGTCTCCAAATGGCAGATGAAATTTAAAGATAGGCACATATGGAAGAGCAATCCAATCTACGGCTACACAATGCAAGGTTTCACATTAGGAACCTCCACCCAGGAAAAGGATCTTGGTATCATTGTGGGTAATACATTAAAACTTTCCGCCCAGTGTGCAGCGGCGGCCAAGAAAGCAAATAGAATGCTAGGTATCATAAGGAATGGAGAATAAAACCAAGGATATTATAATGCCTCCGTATCATTCCAGTGCAACCGCACCTTGAATATTGCGTGCAATTCTGGTCGCCATATCTTAAAAAGGATCTTGCAGAATTAGAAAAAGGTACAGAGAAGAGCCACCAAAATGATAAAACGGATGAAAGGATACTACTATGAGGAAAGGCTTAAAAGGTTGGGGCTCTTCAACTTGGAGAAGAGACGGCTGAGGGGAGATATGATAGAGGTCTATGAAATAATGAATGGGGTGGAACGGGTAAATGTAGAGTGGTTGTTTACTCCATCAAGAAGTAGAAAGACTAGAAGACATGCAATGAAACTACAATGTAGCACATTTACGACTAATAGGAGAAAATAATTTTTTTCACTCAGCACGTAATTAAGTTCTGGAATTCATTGCCAAAAATATGTAGTAAAAGCTATTAATAAAGCTGGGATTTAAAAGATTTGCCCAAGTTCCTGGAGGAAAAGTCTATAAAGCATTATTAAACCAAACTGGGGGAAATACACTGATTATAATATCTCTGGCATAAACAATTGAAATCTGCCAGGTTGTGAGCTGGATCGGCTACTGCTGGAAACAGGAAACTGGCCTTAGGCCTGTTTTTATTTCTTCTTCATCCTTCTTTTTGTTCTCACATTGGATGAATCAAATCCATACTGCATTCTGTTGTTGTCAGCATAACTCATCCCACCGTTGATGAAAGTCAGGCAGCCCGACTCTCATCAACAGTGACGCTCTCCCTATGTAAACTTGCTCACCCCAGTGCTGCCCCTCTCCCTCAAGAGGTTGCAATGCAGCTATCAATGTGTGGACTTTGGAATAAGTCCAGCTTAGACAACATGTCTGGCTATTCTGTGACTCAGCCCTACTCACTTTTCTGCTCAAATTATATTCCTTCAGTCCCTTGCTTTTATTTTTGTAGCGCCTTCAAATCAGTACTGACGCTGGGTGATCCAGCAGTTCCTTTGTAGTGTGACTGGAAGTAGATTGCCAGGCCTTTCTTCTGAAGCAATGGAGGGTTAAGCAACTTGCCCAAGGCCACAAGGGGTGCTAGTGGGAATTAAACCCTGGTTTTCTGGTTACCAAGCCAATGATCTAACCACTAGGCTACTCCTTCACTTTGTCCACTTCTTGGGTAGGGTGAACTGGATAAGAAGACAGAAAACGTATTCATTCCTTAACCAAGGGCAAATAGCAGGAATGTTTATTGAACTGTCAAATGTAGTCACAGACTAAACACATCCTAAGCTGTATGATCCAATTCTCCTGTGCAAGAACTGAAGGTGGAAACAGATCGTTTTAAAAAGTAAGTTGGCATGAGCTGGGACTCAGAGAGCAGCAACATACAAGCATGTAACAAACGCCATATTTGTAAATAAGGGTTTTTATTCTCAGAAAGACACTTTAAAATAGAGTAGCTGTTAACTTTCCATTGCTGCAGAAATTTAACGTTCAATCACTAAAAGATTAATTTTGAGTCTCTGCTTAGGTTGCAGGTCTACAGGTAGTTGGTAGTTGGCTTGCAAGTTTATTTTAAAAGCGTTTCCCTAAAGGCTTGTTGGCTGGCTGGTGCTGCAGGGATCTTTTGCAGGTACAATGTATGCAGAGTAAAGTGCGCAGCGACATATCAAAATAAAATGCTAATGTGTATCTCAGTTGCTCCACCCTTGCCCTGCACTCAGCTCTGCCTCCTTTCCCTGTAGAGAGAAGTAGGCATGCATTCAGCAGCTCACATAATATTTCATGCAAAGGGGTCTTTGTGGGGAATTCCTTTAACACTTGTCCAGTGAGGGCCTTTTCAGTAGTGTCCCCAGGAGGCTCCAGTTCAGCAGGAACCTGCTAAGCCAACCCTGAGTTTTCAGGATGTACATTCATCAGTGGGCATTCAGTTTATTAAAGATAAATGTGTACAAAATGAATTTAATGTGCATGAAGCTATGAATTAGCATGCATAACACTGAGTTCCAAATGTTAAAAAGTTCTAAAATGGATTAAAAATTTGTATTAACAGGAAGGTGTGAAACAAACAGAAAAAATGATCAGAAACCATGGAAAATGCCTAATTTTTAAAAAACGAACCATGGAATTTTTGCCTTTGAACATCCCTACTGGTTTTAATCCTATTAAAACCATTGAGAACAGCAGCCCGTGTGTGGAGTGCATAAAATTCACTGGGAAAAGCAGCCCGATACGTGGAGTGCATTAAAACCATTGTGAACAGCAGCCCGCGTGTGGAGTGCATAAAATTCACTGGGGACAACTGCCCAGTACATGGAGTGCATTAAATCTATTGGGAACAGTAGCCTGGTGCATGGAGAGCTTTAAAACCATTGTGAACACAGCCCATGTGTAGAGTGCATTAAATCCATTGAGAACAGCAGCCTGGTGAGTGGAGCACGTTAAATCATTGCGAACAGCAGTTCGGGGCATGGAACACATTAAACCCTTAAGAACAGCAGCCTGGTTTGCAGAGCGCATTAAACCATTGGAGTGTGGAGCTCACTAAAACCATCTGGAACAGAAGACTGTGTGTGGAGTGCATTAAATCCATTGAGAAGGGCAGCCCAGTGTATGGAGTGCATTAAATCCATTGGGAACATAGGTTCTGTGTGTGGAGCATATTAAAACCATTGAGAACGGCAGCCCAGTGTGTGGGAGCGCATTAAATCCACTGAGAATGGCAGCCCCATGCATGGTCTGCATTAAAACCATTGAGAACAGCTGTTTGGTGCTTAGAGTGCATTAAATTCATTGGGAACATCAGTCTGATACATGCAGTGCATTAAAACTACTGGGAACAGCAGTCCATATATGGAGTGTGTTAAAGCCATTGAGAACATAAGAACATAAGATATGCCATGCTGGGTCAAACGCAAGATTCATCAAGCCCAGTATGCTGTTTCCAACAGTAACTAATCCAGGTCACAAGTACCTATTAGGTTCTCAAAAGATAGATAGATTCCATGCTGCAAATCCCAGGGGTAAGCAATATATTTCCCCAGTCCTTGGTAATAATGGAAGTTGTCCAAACCTCTTTCAAACTCAGCTACACTAACAGCTTTAGCTATATCCTCTGACAGTGAATTCCAGAGTTTGATTATGTGGTGGAATTGCAGGACTCCAAAGTGCTGGGAATGGATTCGTGGAAAGTGACATTGAAAAAGTGACAATGCTAAACAAATACTTCTGCACTGTTTTCACTACAGAAAATCCTGGAGAAGGACCACCTGTCATTGACAAATATAGAAATGGGAATGGAGTAGATATCACATCATTCACAAAAGATGATGTGTTAGAACAGCTTGCAAAACTGAAAGTGGACAAGTCTATGGGACCAGATGGGATACACCTCAGGATACTGAAAGAACTCAGAGAGGTTCTTTCAGGACCTTTAAAGGATGTTTTTAATAGATCCTTGGAGATAGGAGAAGTTCCACAGGACTGGAGAAGGGCTGATGTGGTACCTCTCCACAAAAGTGGTAATAGGGAAGAAGTGACAAACTACAGGCCAGTAAGAGCGAATAGAGGACTTCCTCGAAACCAACAGGTTGCATGATCGAAGGCAACATGGTTTTACCAAAGGACGATCTTGCCAAACAAATCTGAGTTCTTTGACTGGGTGACCAGAGAACTAGATCAAAGATATGCGATGGATGTGATCTACCTAGATTTCAGTAATGATAGCATTCCTCATTGGAGACTTATCAATAAATTCAACAGCTTGGGGATGGGTCCTAAGATAGTGAACTGCATCAGAAATTTGTTGACTGACAGACGACAGAAGGTGACGGTAAACGGAACTCACTTGGATGAAAGGAAGGTGATTAGCGATGTGCCCCAGGGTTCAATCTTCAGACCAGTACTGTTCAATATATTCGTGAGTGATATTGCCAAAGGGCTGAATGGAAAAGTCTGTCTTTTTGCAGATGACACCAAAATTTGCAACAGAGTGGACTCCCTGAGGGAGTAGGGAACATGAGGAGAGATCTACAAAAACTGGAAGAATGGTCTAATGCTTGGCAGTTAAGGTGTAATGTGAAGAAGTGCAGTTTCATGCACTTGGGAAGCAGAAATCCAATGGAATTGTATGCAATAGGGGGTGAGAGACTGGTGTGCACGGACCAGGAGAAGGACCTCGGTGTGATTGCTTTTGATGTTCTCAAGGTGTCTAAACAGTGTGACAAGGTGGTGGCAAAGGATATAAAAAGACTAGAAGCGGTTCAGAGGAAGATGACCAAAATGATTTGGAGCCTGCGTTAGAAGACCTACCAAAAGAGACTTGAAGGCATAAATATGTACACTCTGAAGGAAAGGAGGGACAGGGGAGATGTGATTCAGACCTTTAAATACTTAGAGTATTAATGGACAAACAAACCTCTTCCAAAGACGGGGAAGCTGTAAAACTAGAGGGCATAACACGAAGCCGCAAGGGGATAAACTGAAAGGGAATGTCAGGAAATACTTTTTCACTGAAAGGGTGGTGGATGCTTGGAATGCCCTCCCCATTGAAGTAGTGGGGGCAAACACAGTGACAGAATTCAAAATGGCATGGGATAGACACAGTGGATCCCTTTATAGCAACAAGATAAAATCAAAATAAACGTAACTATCTCTTATATCTAAACAAATAGGGGTGACCTATACGGAGCGGTGGGTACACCCCTAAACAAAGGCATGGGGAGGGGTGACCTGCACGGAGCAACAAGTGCACCAACTCTTGCCGCCTTGCTGGGCAGACTAGATGGACCATGCTGATCTTTATCTGCTGTCATATACTATGTTACTATGATTAGTCTTTAATGTGCTACCCTGCAGCTTTATCGTGGTTTCTCTAGTCTTTCTACTTCTTGAAGGAGTAAACAACGATTTACTCTGTTCCACTCCATGCCACACATTATTTTATTTTATCATATCTCCATTCAGCTGTCTCTTTTCCAAGCTGCAGAGCCCTAACCTTTTAAGACTTTCCTCGTAAGGGTAGCTTTCAAGCTCTTTATCATTTTGGTGGCTCTTCTCTGTACTTTATCTAATTCTGCTATATCCTTTTTAAAATATAGTGACCGGAATTGCACACCATATTCAAGGTAGTAAAGGCTATTAGTGTAGCTGGGTTTAAAAAAAGTTTGGACAAGTTCCTGGAGGAAAGGTCCATAAACCATTATTAAGAAGGGACCCAGGATATCAATGCTTGACCCAGTACAAGCATTGTGGAACCTGTGTCTTTTGGGGAAACTGCTAGGTACGTATGACCTAGATTGGCCACTGTTGGAAACAGGATACTGGGCTTGATGGATCTTGGTCTGACCCAATATGGCATATCTTATATTCTTATCTTAAGGTGCGGTCACACCATGAAGCGATAAAGAGACATTATAATATCCTTGGTTTTATTCTCCATTCCTTTCCTTATGATTCCTAGCATTCTATTTATTTATTCAGTTATTTATTTTTTTAACTGGTTTTAATATACCGTTTTTCAACCAGGCAAAACGGTTTACATTGAAAACTGAATGTGTAGTTATACAGAAAAACTTATAAAAGTGGATCAGCAAATAACAAAGGGAAGGGGGGAAATGCAGGAACAATATAACTTTAGAACCTATATTACCAGGGCCGGATTTACGTATACGCCATGTACGCCATGGCGTAGGGCCCACAGCCGGCAGGGGCCCACAAAAAAAGAACCAGTTTTTTTTTTTAAACTCAATTTAAAAAAAAAACCTGGTGGCTGCCGCCGCGGGGCCCCCTCTGCTGCCGCGGGGGCCCGTCTACAAGCTGAAGCGGTCCGGTCGGGTCGGGTCGGGTCCGGTCGGGTCCAGTCGGGTCTCTCTCCCTCCCTCCCTCGCTGCAGGCTGCGAGAGACGCGAAGATAGAGCGTCTCCTCGCGTCTGTGTTAAGCCCGCAGGGGCTGATGGGATTTCCCATCAGCCCCTGCGGGCTTAACACAGACGCGAGGAGACGCTCTCCCTTCGCGTCTCTCGCAGCCTGCAGCCTGCAGCGAGGGAGGGAGGGAGAGAGACCCGACCCGACCCGACCCGACGGCTTCAGCTTGTAGACGGGGCCCCCGCGGCAGCAGAGGGGGCCCCGCGGCGGCAGCCACCAGGTTTTTTTTTTAAAATAAAATTTTACTTTAGGCCGGGGGGGGGGGTAGGACTGGTAATGGGCTATGGGGGGGGGGTAGGACTGGTAATGGGCTATTGGGGGGCTGGGGCTGGAAATGGGCTGGGCTGGGCTGGGCTGGGCTGGGGGGGGTTAAGGCTAGAGGTGGGCTGATGGGGTTAGGACTGGTAATGGACTGTGGGCTGTTGGGGGGGCTTAGAACTGGCAATGGGCTTTGGGGGGGGGGTTAAGACTGGTAATGGGCTGTGGGCTGATGGGGGCTGTCTGGTAATGGGCTATGGGGGGGGGGCTAGGACTGGAAATGGGCGGGGGGGTTAAGACTGGAGGTGGGCTGATGGGGTTAGGACTGGTAATGGGCTGTTGGGGGGGGTTAGAACTGGTAATGGGCTTTGGGGGGGTTAAGACTGGTAATGGGCTGTGGGCTGATGGGGGTTGTCTGGTAATGGGCTATGGGGGGCTAGGACTGGAAATGGGCTGGGGGTTAAATCTGGAGGTGTGATGCGGGGTTTATGACTGGTAGTGGGCTGGGGGCTGATCGGGTCTCGGTTTGGACTGGCAATGGGCTATGGGGGGATGACTGGAAATGGGTTGATGGGGTTAGGACTGGAAGTGGGCTGATGGGGGGTTAGGACTGGTAATGGGTTATAGGGGGGCTTAAACTGAAAATGGGGTGATGGGGGGTTAAGGACTGAAAATGGGGTGATGGGGGGTTAAGGACTGTAAGTGGGGTGATGGGGGGGCTAGGACTGGTATTGGGTTGGGGGGTTGCTAGGACTGGAAATGGGCTGATGGATGGCTAGGACTGGAAATGGGCTGATGCAGGGACTAGAAGGGAATGGATGCTGGGTGAGGCTGGAACTAGAAGGGAGCTGATGTTGGGGGAGGATTAGAATGGGATGGGGCTGGAAGAGTAAAATGGAGAAGGGAAAAATATTTTGTGTGGGAGGGATAAAAAATCTACAATTGGCCGGGTATTGGGAGAGTAAGTGGGGATTGAGGATGGAGGGGTAAAATTTGAGTGGATAAAATAGGAATGAGGAAAGAGCAAAAGGAGAAAGATTAGTATGTTAAAGCAGATGTAGAGAGAGAATGGAAAAAAATCTAGAAGAGAGAAGAAAGGACAAATGGACAGCAGACGATGGAGAGTTAGCAGAAGACACGAAGAAACCAGAAGAAAGTGGCTGGAGCAATTGCAGCTGAAAAAAATGCACAAAAGGTAGAAAAATATCTCTTTATTTTGAATTTATTAATTGGAATATGTCAGCTCTGGTAAATGTGCATCATTAACATCTGCGCTTTGTTTAGTACAAGAGCAAATTAATGTATAGTTTTATTTCTACAGTGTTGTACATTCCAAGTTTGGCTTTTGGGATTCCCAGTTTAATTATTGTCTTCCTATTTCTAAATTGTGATTACTTGTTTGGTGATGGTCTATGTTCTGCATGTGTAACTGAGCTGAGGTGTTCTGTTTATATAATTCCTATTTGACATTGCCACTTGTTCTCTTTCCCCAGTAGGTCATGTATTGTTGTTCTCTGAAATGTATTGGTTTAATATTTGCAGTGTTTGCCTTTTGATTGGTAGAGTATGGTGCTTTGTGAGTCCTGGTAGTGCTGTTAGGATACGGCGGGTTTACTATGGGCAGTGTTTGTAGTAGTTCCTAATGTGTCTGGCAGTTGGCACTGGATTATAGTAATGTAGAAATCTTTTAGTCTTTCTTTATCCATACACTCATTAAGAGGCACGTTTACTAAAAGTTAGTATATGGTAACATTACGCAAATATTTATGCAAATGAGGCCCCTTATGCAAATGAGGTCCGCACCCCCCTTGGGCCACCCCTGCTGGGGGCCCACAATTTTTGTTGGCGTAGGGCCTCACTCAAGGTAAATCCGGCCCTGTATATTACAAAGATCTTAAGAAAGAGTAGGGGACATGAGTTATGGTAGGCTTATGTTATATAGGTACTTGTACAGATGGGCTTGTGATGAGGTGAAGATGATGAGTACAATAAATAGTAACAAGATGGAAGTCAATTAAGTGTTTGGGGGGAGATGGGGAAGATCTGTGGAAGTGGAGGAAAGCTCTTGCTGGGGGTTGATTGCAGGGGATGCATCATAGTGTTCTTTGAAGAGGCGGGTCTTGAGGTGCCTTTTGAATATGTTGTGAGATTGAATGCTCCATAATGTAGGAGGTAGTTGGTTCCAAAGGGTTGGAGCTTAGAATTCAAAGGCTCTTGTGCATGTGCGCTGTGAGCTCTTGCATATCTGAGGCGGAGAGAGAAGACGTCTACGTAGTCTGTTGGTATTTGGATGTCTGATGAGCGCTTGGAGATGCTCAGAGGAGGAGTTGATGAGTGCTTTATGGGTGATAGTGAGGACCTATTTGCTTTTATGTTTGCCACTGCACACTGGGCAGAGAGTTCTAACATATTATCTATGATGACATCTGGATCCTTTTCCTGGGTGATGGTTCCTAACATGGAACCGTGCATCGTTTAACTATAATTTGGGTTGTTCTTTCCTAAGTGCATAACTTTGAACTTGTCCACATTAAATTTCATCTGCCATTTGAATGCTCATTCTCTGGAGACAAGCAGGGGGATGCAGGCACACTATAGCTCATATAGGTGACATCCCGGACAGAGCCTGGTGTGCTGGATGCTCCCCTAGCTCAGAGAAGTCTTTGAGTCTTCTCTTCCATCAAACCTGTCGGAAGTTCTCATTGCCTGGTTTACCTCACACTGCAACTGGCCTGCCACATTTACCTGCTGCATTGTTTATAAAAACAAAACGATACAAAAAACTAAAGCAAAAACTAAAAAAGAAAGAAAGAAAGCTTTGTTTCTTGTGGTGGCTGTATTCCGGTAGGCCGGTCACCAATTTTTTTGGCTGTATAAATAAAACTCAAAAGGAAGCAGAGGACTGCTGAGCCCCTTCGGCCTCTGTGATGGCTCCCAGCTCACTGTTCCAGCAGCTGTCCGCTGTTTTTCCTCATAGCTGCATGATGGCCCGCTTAGTTGCAGCCTGCCGCCTCTCTCTCAGCAGCTCCCTCACTGATGGTGGTCATGCTGCGCTGACCACAAAAGAGGAAAGAAAAAGAAAAAACAAATAAGAAACAGAGGGAAGGAAAGGCTGAGGAGAGAATGCCCGGAGACCAATGCTCCGTTCCAGCTCCACTTCCATCGGGCCCAGACAAGGCACAACTTGGGGCAGGATGCCTAGCTGCGACACTGTAGGCAAACTCCCTCCTGGTGCTGGCTCATACTGGGACATTTCAGGGCCAGTCCTCCAGGGCCTGAAGCTCCACCCCTCACAGATCCAGTCTTTAACCACTAGCCCTGTCTTCCCCCAGAGCCGACCAGGGCTGTAAAGCAACATCTAAATTGAAGCATTCTAAGCATCACACCACAAAAGTTGCTTCTCTGTCTCAAACAAGGGCCCCTGCCACCACCACTGGTAAGACCAGCAACACCCTCAACTGGCTCAGATCCGAGCCTCTACTCAGCAACAAGGTACCTCCTGTCAAGCAGAGCAGAGGTCTTTTCACCAGCAGAGCCACCTTCACTACCCAGCATGGACAATCTGAGCTCCAGTCTACTATCCCTCCTCAGGAAGTTAATCCAGGATAGTGCTGCCATCCTTCAGAGCACAGACCCATTTGACCTCTCCCAAATGTAGTCCCAGCACAGGGGATCCTTGGGCGCCCTGTCCTTCAATCATCGACTGGCAGCCACCCCTGCCAATAGAGGAGGATATCTCCTCTGCCTCCAGTTTGGTTTGTCCTTGGGAGACCTCTTCCATAGTGTTTGAGGAGCCCCATGATCCTCTACCAGAACCAGGGACCTCCACAAAACTGGCTGATGACTACTCCTACCCTAAATTCTTGCGGAAGATATCCAGGGTACTCGCCCTCAATGAATCCCAGACCGCCACAAACAAACAAGATATTTAATCCATACGTCGTTCCTCCAGTGCACTAAAGGAAGTGCTTGCCCTCCTGGTGCATTAACTTCTTCAAGACTTTCAATTCTCCATATGGAAGAACCCCACCTCAGTCCATGCCACTTCTAAATGCCTGGACCTCAGATACAATATGCTCCCTATGCCAGGGTTTGACCACCAGCAGTTAACATAGCAGTCAGTGGTCTTGGAAGCTGTACAGAGTAGTTACTCACCTGTAACAGGTGTTCTCCAGGAGCAGCAGGAATCAGTCCTCACATATGGGTGTCATCGGCGCCGATGGAGCCCCAGCGGAGCATTTCCCCAGCTTTCTATGAAAGCCTTTGGGAATGCAGGCACGCATGCGCAGTTCCCTTCCCGCCTAAAGGTGCCATCTTACCTCAGTCAAATGACATAGCTAAGAACAGCACACAAAAATGTAAAAATAAACTATGTACAACTGCAACTCCCAGGGGAGGAGGGAGGGTTGTGAGGACTGATTCCTGCTGCTCCTGGAGAACACCTGTTACAGGTGAGTAACTACTCTTTCTCCAGGACCAAGCAGGAAGTCAGTCCTCACATATGGGTGACTCCCTAGCTCTGGGCTACCGAGGAACCCAGGCTGAACAAGAGAACTCCCTCTAGTCTCAGCAGCAAAGAAAGGCTTTTCAAGGACACAACCTCCACCGGTAGCCCAACAGAGGGCAGGAGGGCAGGAGTTGCCTAAACCTCAAAGAGATTCCGGAGTACTGCTTGGCCAAAAGCACTGTCCCTACGGGACTCCCTCTCCAGACAGTAATGGGCCGCAAAAGTCTGGCTTGAAGACCAAGTTGCAGCCCTGCAGATGTCTACCAAGGGCACAGAGTGGAGATGAGCCACTGAGGCAGCCATTGCCCTGACACGATGGGCCGTGACCCTACCCTGCAAAAGAAGGTCAGCCACCTTGTAAGCCCAGGTGATACAGTCAGCCACCCAGATGGACAAGGTATGCTTGGACACAGCCAACCCCAACTTATTGGGGTCAAAGGATACGAAGAGCTGAGTAGCCCTTCTATGCCCCTGCGTACGGTCAAGGTAGAAGGATGAGGCCCTCCTACAGTCCAGGGTATGCAGGACTGCTTCAGCCTGGCTTGCATGAGGCCTAGAGAAGAATGTTGGAAGAATCACCTCCTGATTGAGGTGGAAAGAGGATACAACCTTTGGGAGGAACTTTGGATGAGTCCTAAGGACTACCCTGTTCCTCTAAATCCTAGTGTAAGGCCTATCACAGACCAGGGCCTGAAGCTCACTCACTCGCCTAGCTGAGGTAAGGGCTATCAGCAAGAGTGTCTTCCAGGAGAGGAAGCGTAGTGGACAAGTAGCCATCGGCTCAAAAGGTGGGCAAGTCAGTTGCTGCAAGACCACATTCAGCTCCCACTCAGGGGCAGGAGGACGGATTGGAGGCTTGAGCAAAAGCAAGCCTCTAAGAAAGCGGGACACCAAGGGGTGACCTGACAGAGAATGTCCCTCCACCAGTGAGTGGTGAGCTGCTAGAGCTGAGAGGTGGACCCGAACAGAATTGGACTTAAGTCCCTGATTTGATAAGTGCAGTAAGTACTGAAGCACTACTGGCACAGTACAGGAGAAAGGATTCTCTGTACGTAGCTGACACTACACAGAAAACCTCTTCCATTTGAGGGCATAGGTTTTCCTAGTGGACTGTTTCCTAGAGGCTAGGACAACCTCCTCAACTTCCTGAGGTAGGCCCCAGGGAGCCAAGACTACCCTTGCAGCCTCCAGGCCATCAAATTGAGAGCTTTTAGATTGGGGTGCAGAAGGGAACCCTGCTCCTGTGAGAGAAGGTTGGGTTGCAACCCCAGAGGCAGTGGGAGATCCACCGCCAGTTGAAGCAGAAGAGGAAACCAAGGCTGTCTCGGCCACCTGGGAGCCACCAGCAGGACCGAGGCCTTGTCCTGAAGAATTTTGAAGAGAGTTCAGGCCACCAAGGGCGTGGGAGGAAACGCATACAAGAGGCCCTGAGACCATGGAATCAGAAAAGCATCTGCTGCTATTCTCAGAGGATGCGATTGCCTGGAGCAGAACTTTGGCAGTTGCTTGTTCATTGGGCTGGCAAAGAGATCTACCAAAGGGAGACCCCATTTTAGGAAGATCTTCTGAACTACTGAAGGATGCAGCTGCCACTCGTGGGGCTGCAGAATCCTGCTTAATCTGTCGGCCAGGTAGTTGGCCTGGAAGATACACAGCCTTGAGGAGGATGTTGTGCTTGAGGGCAAATGAACAAAGGTCCTGAGACTCCCGACAAAGGATTCTGGACCCAGTCCCTCCCTGTTTGTTCACATAAAACATGGCTACCTGGTTGTCTGTCTGAACCAGGACAGATTGATGAGCCAGGGTAGGAGTGAAAGCTTTGAGTGCTAATCGAATAGCTCTGAGTTCGAGGAGATTGATCTGCTGTGCAGCTTCCCAAGGAGACCACAGGCCCTGGGTGCACTTGCCTAGACAATGAGCTCCCTAGCCCTGCAGGGAGGCATCTGTGGTCAGTACCACCGTGTACCCAGGAATCTGAAAAGGCACCCCCTTTAGAAGATTGGGTGGGTGCAGCCACCAGTTGAGGGAGTTCAGAAATTGTCTGGACACCCTTATCCTGTCTTTGAGGCCGCCTGTGGCTTGTGACCACTGAGTCCGAAGGCACCACTGTGCAGGCCTCATATGGAGCCTGGCATTGGGGGTCACATGGACTGTTGAAGCCATGTGGCCAAGTAGCCTTAGGCAGAGCCTGGCGGAGACCAGTGTCCTGCTGAGAAACTGATTTGCCAAGGCCACCAACCTGTGGGCCCTGTCTTCTGGCAAGAAAGCCTTTGCCAGCAGAGAGTCCAGCCTTGCTCCTATGAACTCCAAGTTCTGGGAGGGGAGCAAAGTGGACTTTGCGAAGTTTATGACAAATCCCAGGCCTTGAAGAAGAGTAATAGTCCTGAGGGTGGCCTGTCTGGCCTCCTGGCATGTCTGACCCCTGATGAGCCAGTCGTCCAGATAGGGGAAGACAAAGATTCCCTGATTTCTCAGGTAGGCTGCCACCACCGCCAAGCACTTTGTAAAGACTCTGGGGGCGGAGGTGAGGAGGCAGCACTCTGTACTGATAATGGTTTCCTCCCACAATTTACCTGAGGTACTTTCTGTTGTCTGGATGAATGAGGATGTGAGTGTATGCATCCTTTAGATCTAAGGAGCATAGCCAATCTCCCTGCTGGAGGTAGGGCAGAAGTGTTCCAAGAGTAAGCATCTTGAACTTTTCTTTCTCTAGGAACTTGTTGAGGTTCCTGAGGTCCAGAATGGGTTGAAGGCCACCAGTTCTTTTGGGTACCAGGAAATACCTGGAGTAGAACCCGTGACCTAGTAAGTGGGGAGGCACAGGCTCCACCGCCCTGTCCACCAACAGACCTTGAAGCTCTTGAAGGAGAAGGTCTGTGTGCAGGGGAGGCCTTGGAGGCTCCCCTGGAAAGTAAGGATGAGGCAGTTGGTGAAAATGCAGTGCATAGCCCCTGCGGACTATGTCCAACACCCAACTGTCCCCGGTGATAAGGGGCCACTGGTGGGCAAAGAGGGCTAGGCGACCTCCTGTGCAGGGTTGGGAGAGCAGGGATGGAGAGGCTACGCTCAAGGAGTCAAAAACCCCCACCCTGCTGCGTGGGAGCAGGGGCCGGAGGCTTGGGGGTCCTCTGCCTACGGGGCCCATTACCCTGCCCCTTGGCTTCCTGACCCTGAGGGGCAGCTTGGGCAGCCTGATATTGAGGGTACTGTTTGTAGGCAGTGCCCTTCCTCGGGTAAAAGGGCTTTTTACCCGAGCCCTTCTTTTTATGAGAAGGGGCAGAGGTCTTCCTAGACAGCCTTGTCCGTGTAAGGTGCTCAGTTTCAAGTTGGGCGGCCTTCTCGGTCATGGGCTTGCTAAAAAGGTTTTCACCTCGGCAAGGGACATCGACCAACTTGTCCTGAACCCATGGCTCGAGGTCCGATGACTGCAGCCAGGCCTGGCGTCGAGCCACGATGCCGGCTGCCGCAACTCGGGCCGAAGCCTCGAAGCCATTGTAGGCGGCGCGGGACATGAACTTCGAGCAGTCCCGAATCCCCGAGGACAAGGACTTAAATCTCTGCAAGGGTTCCCCGGAGAGACCAGCAGAGAACCCGGCCAACTCCTTGGCCAGGTCCCGCAAGTACATGCCCATGTACAGCTGGTACGACTGGACACGGCAAGCAAGCATCGAGCCCTGGAAGCACTTTCTACCGACGCCATCAAGGTTTCGGGCCTCCCTGCCAGGGGGCACCGCGGAGTGCATCTTCTGGCTCTTCAGACGATGCATGGCCGATTCCACAACCATAGAATGGTGTGGTAGCTGTGCCTTCTGAAAACCAGGGCTCTTCCTGAGTCGATAGATCGAGTTGACTCGCTTGCTCAGAACCGGCGCCGAGGCCGGTGCCTCACACATATGAAAGAGGAGCCGTTCCAGCATCGGAGGGACCGGGACAGTAAAGGCCTCCTTCGGAGGAGAGTCATACTGCAGTGCCTCGAGCTCTTCAGCTCGAGGCTCTTCCTCGGGGTCCGCCGGAATAGCCAAGGCAGTGGCCATATCCCGGACGAACTCCGAGAACCGAGTATCCTCCAGAGGGGATCTACTCCGGGGCTCAGACTGCGGTGAGTCCGACGGGATGCACCGAGTCTTGAACGTATCGGGAGACTCCTCGTCCTCCATCTCCCAGGCGGACTCGTCCGAGGAGGAGTCAGGGTCTGACCCCGCGGGGCCCTGGAGCACCCGCCCCGACGCCGGAGGCACCGGCATCGATGTCCTGGGTCCCAAACGGGAGGTCGAGGGAGACCGCGACCGAGGTCGACTTCGAGCCATGATGGACTCGAGTATCGGCTCGGTCTCCGGGGTCGACTTCGAAGTCGATGTCCCGGTGGTCGGGGCAGATGCGCCAGACAGACTGGCCATCAGTGCCCGCTGCTGCTCCATGAAGGCAGACAGTCTGCTCTCCAAGGCTGTCATCCTGAGACTCAGCTCGGGAGACGCAGCAGCCACTGACTCGGGCCCTGGCGGCGGCTCTCTGGGAGGAGAGTCCTCGAGGACTACGGGGCTTACGTGTCCAGCAGACTCCGGCTCCACGCGAGGAACTTTGGCAGGCTTCTCTTGTTCCACGGGGTGACGGTCGGGGGTCTTAGACCTGGCCCTCAAGGAGCCAGGGACCTCCTCCGGCGATGCCCTCGCGAGCTGCTTCTTCCTCTTCCGTTCCCGGTCGGGGGACCCCCTGTCCAAGGAGCTTCGACGGCGCTCGGGATCGGAATCCCGAGATGTCGAGGCCTCAGACGAGGTCCGGGCCCGGCCGGAGGCTGAGTCCGAGAAAAGCCTTTCTTTCTGCTGCTGGCGACTTCGGAGTGCCTTGGAAGACATCTTCCCACATGGCCCGCATGACTTAGGGTCGTGATCAGGGCTGAGGCACCGAAGGCAGCAGTCGTGTGTGTCGGTGAGAGACATTAATTTCTTACACCGATCACACTTTTTAAAACCACTGGAAGCCATCGGGGAAAAAAGAGTCCCCGCGAGGTCAAAGGACCGGCCTTCCAGGGAAAATGGAAAAAGGGCGCGAACGCCAGCCACTAAGGGCAAAAACCAAAAAAGAAGAAAAGGGCTCGATACCGGTGTACCGAACCCGGCGGGAGGGGAACCGGCATCGAACCGGGAGGAAAAAATAGTGATAATCGCCGAAAAAAATCTACTTTTAACCGGGAGGACAGGACTCACGTCTGGTGGGCTTCTCGGAAAAAAAGAGACTGAGGTAAGATGGCACCTTTAGGAGGGAAGGGAACCGCGCATGCATGCCTGCATTCCCAAAGGCTTTCATAGAAAGCTGGGGAAATGCTCTGCTGGGGCTTCATCGGCGCCGATGACACCCATATGTGAGGATTGACTTCCTGCTTGGTCCTGGAGAATAAAGAAATCCAAAAATGCCAAGTCAGTGGTGCATACACCTCCTGGCAAGGAACAAAGGACTCTGCACGCCATCGCAGGAAAACCTACCAGAGTGCCATGCTGAGTCTGCGGGTCTTAGCGCATCAACTCCAGATACTAGGAAAACCAACTTTATCAAGATGGGGCAATACCTAAAGGAGTCATTAGCAGGATGGGAACAGCTATGGGATGTAGAAAAGCAATGGTTAAAATGGAAAGGGGATATTTTAAAGGCAACAAACCTTTTTGTTAGAAAAGTAAATAAATGTAAAAGGAAAAGGAGGCCACTATGGTTCTCAAATGAAGCAGCTGAAAAGGTGAAGAAAAAGAGGGTGGCTTTCATAAAATACAAGAGATCACAGAGAGAGGAAGACAAACATCTATATTTGGAAACTTAGAGAAGCTAGCAAAGTAGTCAGGAAAGCAAAGATACAAAAAGAAGAAGAAATACCCAGTGCAATAAAATGGGGGAATAAGACATTTTTCAGATATGTTAGTGAGAGGAGGAACGGCAAAAGTGGTATTGTCAGAATCAAGAGTGAAGGGGAGGAATATGTAGAAGCTGATGAAGATAAAGTGGAATTGCTTAACAAATATTTCTGTTCTGTGTTCACAGATGAAGGGTCAAGAGCAGGACCTCAGAAAACACCCATAAATAGGAACAGAAGTGATGGGGACTTGAAAGATTTTCAGAAGACTGTATTTGTGAGGAATAGCTACACTAAAAGTAGACAAAGTAATGGGACCGTAAGGTATACATCTGAGAATATTGAAAGAACTTGGGGACATTCTAGTGGCTCCACTGACTGACCTTTTCAATGCTTCTTTAAAGTTGGGAGTGGTCCCAGAGGACTGGAGAAAGGCACATGTGGTCGTTTTACACAAAAGCAGAAGTAAAGATGTGGTTGAAAACTACAGGCCAGTTTGTCTAACCTCTGTGGTGAGTAAATTACTGGAAACAATGCTAAAAGGGAGGATAGTGAGGCCTTTGGAGTCCAATGGATTGCAGGATCTGAGGCAGCATGGGTTTACCAGAGGCAGGTCTTGTCAGACAAATCTTATGGATTTCTTTGACTGTGTGACCAGGGAATTGGACCAAGGGAGAGCCCTAGATGTTGTGTGCTTAGATTTCAGTAAAGCTTTTGACACTGTTCCGCACAGGCGACTTATAAACAAATTGAGCACCCTAGGGATGGACCCTAAACTTACTGATTGGATTAGAAATTGATTGAGTGGGAGGTGACAAAGGGTTCAGGTTAATGGAGCTCGCTCTGAGGAGAAGAAGGTTTCCAGTGGGGTGCTGTAGAGATCTGTCCTTGGTCCGATTCTTTTTAACATCTTTGTTAGTGATATTGCAGAAGGGCGGTCAGGTAAGGTTTTCCTCCTTGTGGATGATACCAAAATCTGCAATAGAATAGACACTCAGGAAGGAGTAGATAACATAAGGAGGGATCTAGCTATGCTTGAAGAATGGTTTAGAATTTGGCAGCTGAGATTTAATGCTAAAAAATGCAGTGTCATGCATTTAGCCTGCAAAAATCCAAGGGAGCGGTGCAGTGTAGGGGGTGAAGTACTTCTGTCCACAAAAGAAGAGCGGGACCTGGTCATGATTATGTCTGATGATCTTAAAGTAGCTAAACAGGTAGAAAAGGTGACAATGAAAGCCAGAGGATGCTTGGGTGCATAGGGAGAAGAATGGCCAGCAGTAAAAAGGAGGTGATAGTGCCTCTGTATAAGTCTTTGGTGCGACCTTATTTGGAGTATTGTGTGCAATTCTGGAGACCGCACCTTCAAAAGGATGTAAAGAGGATGGAGTCAGTGCAGAGGATGGTTACAAAAATGGTTAGTGGTCTTCGTTATAGGGCATATTAGGACAGACTTAAAGATCTTAAAATGTATATGTTAGAGGAAAGGCGGGATAGAGGAGATATGATAGGGATGTTTAAATACCTCCATGGTATAAATATACAAGAGGACTGCCTCTTTCAATTGAAAGCAAGCTCTGCTACGACAGGACATAGGATGAGGGTGGAAGGGGATAGACTCAGGAGTAATATGCATAAATATTTCTTCATGGAAAGAGTGGTAGATGCATGGAATAGTCTTCCAGTGGAGGTAGTAAAGATGATGACAGTATCTGAATTTAAAAAAGCATGGGACTAACACAGATGATCTCTAAAGGAAAAAAAGGGGACTATTATAGTTGATATGGAAGGGCAGACTAGATAGACTATGTAGCCTTTTTCTGCCTCATGTATCTATGAAATCCCCATTTGAACCACTGGGAACTGCTTCTCTCAAACACCTCACCTGGTAGACAGTGTTTTTCATGGTTATCACCTCAGCAAGGCAAGTGAGTGAACTGCAAGTTGTAGCTCACTACCCCCCATATACTCAGTTCCTGCACAACAGGGTCATCTTGCTTGCGCATCCCAAAATCCTTCCCAATGTCATCTCCAACTTCCACCTCAGGATTGAACGACAACAACTCTCTGGAAAAGCACTACATTCCTTCGACTGCTACAGAGCTTTGTTGTTTTACTTAAGAGCAATGGAACATATCCACTCCTCTTCTCTGCTTTTCATAACCTTTAATCCAAATAACCCGGGCCAGCTCGCATCCAAACAATCTATAACCTCATGGTTAGCGGACTGCATTTAGTTCTGCTACAGTTAGGTCCAACTGCCATCCCTCAGATGTATTGGGGCCCCATCAACTCCTTGCTACAGCTGCCTCCTTTGCAAGCCTGGTATCAGTATCTTCCAAGACATCTGCAAAGCAGTTACATGGTCTTCCATTTACACCTTTATCTGGCTCTTCAGTATTGACCACTCCTCAGCGCATGCCCTTGCCTTCGGGCAAGAGTCCTCTAAAACTTGTTTGCTGCTTGATCCTCCCATTCCAGGACCTGGGTCGCTGACATACATCAACCCTGGAGCGGCCCTCAGCTTTGGATTCACCTATATTGTGTGCCTGCATCTCCCTGCTTGTCTCTGGAGAATGTGTGGTTGCTTACCTGTAACGGGGGTTCTCTGTAGACAGCAGGGATATGCAGCCACACTCAAAACAAAACAAAACAAAAAAACCCAAGAAGAAGAATCAAAGAAGAAAATACCACACATGGGGAACCATCTTTGCAGCTAGTTATGATATCAACTGAAGCAGCATGGAACAGCAGCGGAAGGCAAGAACAGGCGTGCCTGCCCCGAGAAGTCCAAAAGACATCTCTGAGCTAGGGGAGAGTCTGGTACACCAGGCTCCATCCGGGATGTCACCTATACTGTGTGGCTGCATACCCCTGCTGTCTATGGGAACCCCTGTTACAGGTAAGCAACTAACACTGTCTCCCAATTTCTCAAGGTCCTCTCACAATTTTTCATTACCTCTTGTGTTTTAACAACTTTGAACAATTTTGTGTCATCTGCAAATCCTTTGACAGCCCATGTGTGGAATGCAATAAATCCATTGAGAATGGCTGCCCAGTGTGCGGAGTGCATTGAAACCATGGAGAACAGCGGTCTGCTGTGTGGAATATATTAAATCCATTGGGAACAGCAGCCCAGTGTATGGAGTGCATTAAAGCTATTGAGAATATGAGTCCGATGCGTGGAGTGCATTAAAACCATTGGGCCCAACATTCAGTGGGTTGCCTAGTTTGCCATGAAGCTAATTGTGCAGTGGCAAAATTTCGCCGCTGTCTGGTTAGTTTTGGTGGCGAATGTTAGGCCATCCGCTGCCCGGTTATCACCAGGTGCCGCCCCTGAACCCCCCCTGGAATGCTGCAAGATAACCGGTTAGCATCAAGGCATGTAGCAGTGGCACCCGCGGATATTCAGCGGCACTAACCGAGTTAGTGCCACTAATTATTCCTGCCAAGGGGATTAACATGGTTAGCAGATCTGCTATGTTAATCCCCTTCGATATCGGGCTCATTGAGAGCAACATTCTGGTGTGTGGAATGCACTAAACCATTGGGAACAGCAGTCCAGTTCGTAAAGCTCATTAAATCCATTGGGAAGAGCAGTCCATGTGTAGTGTCCCTTTCTACAGCGAATCTGTGCTCCCTACTTTCCAGGACTATTGCAACAACTAAAAGAGCTTAGAAATGGAACTCAGACCCTTTCACTCCCTGTAACTGGGAGAGCGGTGGCTACATGTAGATACTATATTCCCATTATAGGAGATCATAACCCGGATGGAAGCACTCTGTATAGGATGGGCAGCATCAGCGCGGATCCCAGAGGAAGTGCAGTCAGATGATGTCAGCAGTGGTGATGGGTTTGGCGATATGGCATCATTGTCGGGGCTAGCCTTGAATTGGTAGACCTCTGCCTGTTCTGTGAAACACTGGGCTGGGCTGATACACCAAGGGAAGAGACATGGAACTGAATCTGATACAGGGATCAGTAGTCACCCTTCTAAGGCACTGGATTAGATTGGTGTGGTTAGAGCAGTGAGACGAGAACCAGGGAAGCCAGATTGCAGTACATCGCGTTTATCCCTCCATTACCTCAGCTACAAAACTTAGGGCCCGGTATTCAGAGCCGGCAACTAGCACTGCTAAAGTGGCCAGCTGCCGGTGCTGAACTTTAATACCTGGGCTTGGGTATTGAATATCTGGGTTGCCCAGATTGCCATAAAGCTAACCGGGCAGCGGCGATATTCAGCTGCTACCTCGTTAGCTTCTGCGGTGAAAGTTAGGGCAGTGTTTCCTGCACCTGACCTTCACTGAGTGTTGCTAGCGGGACAATTGCTCGATATCACCACTGCCCAGTTAGCGACGGGTGCCGCCCCGGAACCAGTTAGTATCAGGATGCGTAGAAGCAGCACCAGCGGATATTCAGTGGCACTAACTATCCCACAGAGCAGCATTTACACAGACCTCGAGGAGAGAATTGGTGTAAATCTAAAACTTCTGAATTATTGACTACACAGGTACACTACCAAAAAACTGCCTCCAGTTTTGCAACTGATTCCTATAGATTTTGGGGTGCTGAATCCAGGAAAAATAGCCAAAATGTTCCATCACGTCACGTTTTCTTGCAAAATTAGATTTCTTACCCATATAAGGAATGTTCACATAATTTCTTTTTAGCCGACTGCAGTTTATTTTCTTGGCCCAAAATAGAGGTTGTAATGGTTAACTAACTAGAAACACTCCCTCATGATATTTTAGAGTGTTTTGTATTCATTTTATACATTAACAGGACAATTGGGAGGCGGGGGGCTAAATCCAGTACTCGCGCTGGCGCATGTTCTTTCCTGTTCGCCTCGCCTCGTTCGCTCGCTCAAACACGGTGGTTGCGACATGAACGTTCCTGTCAAATTTCAGTTTCTTGCAAGTTCATTATTACCTTTTGTTTGCTCAGTCGTAATCCAGCTTTATTCCGAAGTGGTTCACTACAGTTGTAGTTTGCAGTGCTGTGTATTTGTGATGGCTCACAGAGCCAGAGGTTGCGTCAACTCTCCGGACAGTTTTTGTTTTATTTGTGGGGAATATACCGTGAAAAAGCGGCAGAGGAACATTTCTGCATTTATTAAAAAAGTATATTTTGCCTATTTCGGTTTGAAGTTAGGCGATCAAGACAAACCGTGGGCTCCTCACAAAGTGTGCAAGACATGTGAGGAAGATCTACGCTTATGGATGAAAGGTAAAAAACAAGCATTTCGTTTCGGAATACCTATGATGTGGCGTGAACAAAGAGACCACAGCAGTGACTGCTATTTTTGCTCTTGCATTGTGAAGGGATACAACTTAAAAAATAAGAACGTAATAAGTTACCCCAACCTTCCCTCAGCAATTAGGCCTATGCCTCATAGCAACAAAGTACCTGTGCCTGAACCACCAAAATCTTTGGATCATATTTGTGTGGACGGTTCTGATCATGATGAGACTTATCAGATGGCTTTTCCCGATGAGTCCAGTACTTCCGAGTTTGAAACTGAACCAGATCCGAAACCTGAACTTTTCTCTCAAGCTGAATTGAATGATTTAGTCCGGGATTTAGGACTCCCAAAAGATGCTGCCCAACTGCTAGGTTCTCGGCTTAAACAGAAAAATCTATTGTCACCAGGAACAACTTTTTATTGGTACCGCAACCGCGAGACACAGTTTTTGAAGTATTTCAGCAAAGAGGAAGATTTGGTATTTTGTAACAATATATACGGAGTGATGGAAAAGTTTAAACTCAAGTATAATCCTGCTGAATGGCAGCTGTTCATTGATACGTCAAAAGACAGCATAAAAGGTGTTCTTCTTCATAATGGCAACACATTCGCTTCAGTTCCTATTGCTCACTCTGTTATTCTCCAAGAAAAATACGAGAATTTGGCCCTGATTCTTCAGAAGATTCGTTATGATGAGCATAAGTGGATGATTTGTGGAGACTTTAAAATTCTATCCATGCTATTAGGGCAGCAATCCGGTTTCACCAAATATCCCTGCTTCCTTTGCTTGTGGGATAGCCGGGCCCGCGACCTACACTGGGGGAAAAAAGACTGCCAATTCGGGAGTATTTGAGACCCGGTGAGAAAAATGTTCTTCATGACAGCTTGGTACCTCGTGATAAAATTCTATTACCACCTCTCCACATTAAGTTGGGTCTCATTAAGCAATTCATCAAGTCCCTTCCAAAAGATGGTGAGTGCTTTCGGTACCTTTGCTCAAAGTTCCCCCGACTTTCTGAAGCAAAGCTAAAGGAAGGAGTGTTTCTTGGCCCTGATATAAGGAAACTCATTTCAGATGGAGCATTCGCTGAAACGATGTCTGAGAAGGAAAAAGAAGCCTGGGATTCCTTCAAGGATGTTGTTCTCAAATTCTTGGGGAACAGGCGGGATGAGAACTATAAGGATATTGTTGCCAGGATGCTCAATGCCTTCAAAGAACAAGGCTGTAACATGAGCCTGAAAGTCCATTTCTTGCACTCCCATGTGAACTACTTTCCCGAAAACTTGGGGGCGTACAGTGAAGAACAAGGTGAAAGGTTTCACCAGGACATCAAGGACGCAGAGAGAAGGTACCAAGGAAGATGGAACACCACTATGATGGCTGATTTCTGCTGGTTGCTGCTGCGGGAAACCCCAGATGAAAAATACGCCAAGCAGCGCACCAAGAGAAGCATTCGGGGGAAGAAGAAACGGGCCCACCAGGAGATTGATTGACCCAAGAATGACTTTAAAATCTAAACTGTGTTGACAAATATCGTGTTTTTACTAAACTTTGAAATAAAAATTTGCTAGTTATTACCACAGTGTCGGATCTCATTTATTAGAATTTTATTTTCACACCATCGGGTGTTTGTCTTCATGTATTGCAATGGTGCGGTTTGCGTTTTCTATTCTTACATACATACCTGTACAACATTTTTTGCACATTTCTTTGCTTTGCTTTGTGTCTAACCTCGCTCTTATATGCTCAATGTTTGTGCACATGTATGTGGCTGTTTTAAGTGCAGACAATTTTGCTACCATCACAGTGTGTTTTGTTGACATTACTCTATTCTTATGTGCTGCCTTGTTACAATTTTCTTTATTCTTATTTGAATTACTAAACAATTAGTATAAAGAATTCATCCAAGAAACTTTTATCTCGATCGCACTCAATCTGAAACGTTCACCTCAAACTGCTAACCCAATGTAGCAAACAATCTGTACGTGATGGAGCAAATTGGTTACCAGATTTGGATTCAGCGCACCAAAAAACGTAAAAATCAATTGAAACATTAGAGGCAGTCTAAAAAAAAATTTTTTTAGTGTACCTGTGCTATCTGTAGAGAGAGATAGCGTGGTTACTCAGATTGTGTTAGACGGGCAAAGAGTAGCTACCATTCTAAGAGAATCAAAAGTTGCAACAATCCTTCAAAGAAACTCTTTGAAATACTGACCAATGTGTCCTGTCCTATTTCTACAGCTTCACACCCTAACATTGACCCAGATAGCTTTGCGCAATTATTCCAAGCTAAGACAAATATTTAACTTGATATACTTAATGCGGCTTCTAATTCAGTTAACAACTCAGACAATTTTCTCTTTCATCACCATTCTCTTTCTTCTTCCTTTGAAAATTTTCATTGTTCCCAACATGTTTTCTTTAGTCACTTGTCTGGTTTTAATTCTCTCTCTTTGTTCTCTGCCTCACAAAAGTCAGCAACTCTGACATTGGCCACTTCAATACTGGATCCTATGCCCTCTTGTATTACTAAGATAACCAAATTATATTTATTTTAGTCCATTTAACCCTAATAAATTCCAGCCTATCAGATGAATATTTCCCCAATGTTGGAAGAATGCAATATTCATCCACTTTTGTAAAAAAACTAGGGTTGATATTCACAGCTTTTAGCTGGCTGGGTAAGGGTGCTGTATATCTCCACAGACTGCTCAATCAGGATATTCACCGTCGGCTCCTGTCCAGATACTGCTGCTAAATATCTCTCCAATATTTAAGCGGTGTGGCTAACTGCTGTGGCATCAGCCCCAACATCGTTAGATTCTTCTGGTCTAGCCAATTACCAAACAGCAGGAGAAGGAGGTCTTCCGTCCAAAAGACTTTATTAGCAAACCCAACTAAAAAGTTTCGGCCTGGGGCCTTCTTCAGGGGTCTAAAGACAGACACAGACATAAAATTAAAATATGAACACCCATAATATAAACCAATCAAAAGTAAAAACACAATAAAAAAAATCAATAATACATAAAAAAAATATAATACATTACCAAAGAAGACAAAAAAGCAACGTCAAAAGGGTGGAGCAAACCACTCTTCCCTATCTATGGTAAATGAATAAACAAAAAAGAAACAACATGCTGAACACTCATAAAAAGAATAGTTCATATGATAAATACAAAAGATAAATAAATAAATATAGCATACTATGGGGTATGTTTACTAAACCGTCTTTATGTTACCGGCGCTAGTTGCAGCGTTAATGTGAAGAATGCCATATAAGGTAGTGGGCGGTCCGGAGGTAAGGTTGCAAGGAAACAGTATCGTGTGATAGTGGGCACCGTGGCATGTTAACGCGCGTTAACCCTAAGTTCATGTTAGCGCAGTGTTAGAACCTGTAAAGATGTAGCCCACTGGTTACTGCAATGACTGTGGAGGCAGAGGTCATGGGTTCGATCCCACAGTGGTGTTATGTAAGAAGGCTGTCTGAGGCATTTCCTTTTTAAATTTAAATCAGTGCTGCCAGCAAAAACATCCTCACAGTGCCGTAAGCTAAGGTGCAGGATAAGGCGCCCTATAAGGCACTCCATAGGGCACATTATAAAGTGCCCTGTCCACCAAGGCACCTTATAATGTGCCCTATAGGGCGCTTTATAGGAAACCCTATAGGGCGCCTTATAGGGCGCCCTATGAGACACCTTAGGCTACGGCACTGTGAGGGTGTTTCTGCTGGAAGCACTGATTTAAATTAAAAGGAAAAGCCTCAGACAGCCTTATTAAATAACACCACTGTGGTATCAAACCCATGATCTCTGCCTTTGCAGTCATTGAAGTAACCAGTGGGCTACATCTCTATAGCACCCAACACACTGTTGGCTGGCTACAGAAAGACTGCAGGTCACTACACAAACTGTCTGCTATGGTTACCAGGATGGTGAGACCATTTCATTCATATCCTCCCTTAGAACCTTAGGGGTCATTATAGACTCAGACTTCAGAAGTCCTGTTTCTATGCTCTTTGCCAGATTAGATCAATAAGCTCCCTATGAGATAAGGAGGCTATTTTAATTCTGATCCATACTTTCATAACCAGCTGTTTGGACTATTGCAATGCTCTTTGCAATGGATTATGAAGGCTAGCCCTCAGACAACTTCAACTTATTCAGAACATTGCAGTTTAATTACTTCATTCTCCCAAAACCACAGACCATGTCACTCCATTACTCAAAGACAACCACTGGCTGCTTTTATCCTATTGTATGAAATTTAAGGGGGGCATATTCAAAGTAGTTTGGCTGGTTAGTAGACCTGCTAATTGGCTAAACCATGATTATACCGAGATTCAGCAGCACTATCTTCTAATGTAAAGATTGGTGACTTTGAAGAAATAAAGAGAACGCTGAGGTGCTGGAAGGGAGAAATGGAAAGCTGAAGATTATATTTAAATGAGCCCCTGATGCAGCAATCTTTTGGTGAAATGAAGGCATTTGTCAGACAGTAAAATGAACGTTCAGAGGACTCCTTGATTAAATGTGTCTCGGAACATGAGAACATAAGAAATGTCATACTAGGTCAGACCAAGATCCATCTGGCACAGTATTCTGTTTCCAACAGTGGCCAATCCAGATCACAAGTACCTGGTAGGTGCCCAAAAATGCACAGAGGTTCTACAATGCTTGTTCCAGAGTAAGCAGTGGATTTCCCTGGTCCTCTTTAATAATGGTTTATGGAGTTTTCCTCCAGGAACTTGTCCAAACCTTTTTAAAACCCAGCTATGCTAATAGCCTTTACTACATCCTCCGGTAACGAATTACAGAGTTTGACTACGTGTTGAATGAAAAAATGTATTCTCTTACAATATTAGTCTTAAATGGGTTACATTGTAGCTTCATTGCATGCCTCCTAGTCTTTCTACTTTTTGATGGCGTAAACAACCGATCTACATTTATTCTTTCCACTCCATTCATTAATTTATAGACCTCTATCATATCCCTCCTCAGCCATCTCTTTTCCAAATTGAAGAGCCCTTATCTTTTAAGCCTTTCCTCATAGGGGTATCCTTCCATTTCCTTTACTATTTTGGTGGCTCTTCTCTATACCTTTTGTAATTCTACTATATCCTTTTTAAGATATAGCAACCAGAATTGAACACAATATTCAAGGTGCAGATGTACCATTGAACAATACAAAGGCATTATAATATCCTTGATTTTATTCTCCATTCCTTTTCCTATGATTCCCATAATTCTATTTGCTTTCTTGACTGCTGCTGCACACTGGCTGGAGGGTTTCAATGTATTATCCATGATGGCGCCTAAATCTTTTTCCTGGGTGGTGGTTCCTAATATGGAACCTTCTATTGTGTAACCATAGTTTGGGTTGTTCTTTCCTTGGTGCATAACTTTGCACTTGTCCACATTAAATTTCATCTGCCATTGGGACATCCAGTCTTCCAATTTATCAAGGTCCTCTTGAATTTTTTCACAATCCTCTTGTTTTTTAACAATTTTGAATAATTTTGTGTCATCTGCAAATCTGATCACCTCACTTGTTATTCCTATTTCCAGGTCATTTATGAATATGTTAAAAAGCAGCAGGCCTAGCACAGATCCCTGTGGTATTCACTGTTCTCCTTCCTCCATTGAGAAAATTGGTCATTTAGCCCTACTTTCTGCTTTCTATCTTTTAAACAGTTTCTGATCCACAATAGTACACTTCCTCGTATTCCATAACTTTTTAATTTTGCCAAGAGTCTCTCATGAGGGGCCTTGCCAAAGGCTTTCTGAAAATCCAGATACACTATAACAACAGGCTTACCTTTATCTATCTGTTTATTTACAACTTCAAAAAAATATAACAAATTAGTAAGACAAGGCTTTTCTTTGGCGAAATGTTGGCTGTCTCCCATTAAGCCATGACTATCTACATGTTTAGTAATTTTGTTCTTTATGATGGTTTCTACCATTTTTCCCGGTACTGACGTCAGGCTCATCGGTCTGTAGTTTCCCGGATCACCCCTGGAACCCTTTTTAAAAATTGGCATTACATTAGTCATTCCCCAATCTTCAGGTACTACAGATGATTTTAATGATAGTTCACAGATTACTAATAGTAGGTCTGCAATCTCATATTTCAGTTCTTTCAACGCCCTTGGATGTATATCATCTAGTGCAGGTAATTTGCTACTCTTCATTTTATCAAATTACTGTAATACATCTTCCTTGTTTATTGATATATCTTTCAATTCCTCTGATACATTACCTTTAAATACCATTTCAGGCATGGATAACTTCCCTACATCTTCTTCAGTAAAGACCGAAGCAAAGAATCCATTCAGTCTCTCCGCTATGGTGCTATCCTCCCTTAGCGCTCCTTTTACCCCTCTATCATCTAATGGTTCAACTGACTCTCTCACAGGTTTTCTGTTACAAATTTTATTATGCGTTTGTGCTTCCACGGAAAGCTTTTTTTCAAATTCTCTCTTTGTCTGCCTCATCAATGCCTTGCATTTAACTTGACAGTGCTTATGGTACATGTATTTTGATATGGACTCTTTTTGATATTTTTTGATACTTATGAAGTTTAGATATGAATTTGTTATAGCCGGGGAAAAAAATAATAAACATAAAAAAATATAATAATGAAATATAATGAAGCTATTTTTTGATACAGAAAAAATGTGGAGTTCTTTTCTGGATCAGGGATGGGAATCTTAAGCCTCCTACATATACTGTAAATGGTGCTGACTTGATGCTTGAGATCTTTTTTCTCCTTATAATTTTTACATCCAAATCTTTTTTTGTATTTAGGGTATATTAAATATTGCAATAAGTACTGTGCCTGAATGTACCTCACCCTGAACATCTGAGAAAGGTGTGAGCTTAATCCAATTCCCTTTCCCCTTTCCCTTGCCATTATCTTTGAAAGGCGATATTTAGGAACATTTACTTGTTCCCAACAACTTCATGGTTGCCATGCACTATGGAGCTTACCTTGCAATTTGTGGGCTATTTAATTCCATTCTGCAGCCCCATAAAGGCTTCCTTGGATCTCCAGTATGCCTATTCCTGTGCTACCGCATCACAAGGCAGTCAGCACTAGAGGATTGCCTCGCCTCGGTCTACAACCCCCCACACAGCCTATGCAGCAGCTGAAGGGCTGTCTGGCCTTTTGCTCTGGTACATTAAGGGGGTCATTTTGGAAGCCCTATTCATGCTTTGGACATCTGAAAACAGACATAGAGAGATCCAAAGCACAGAGATGTCTACAGAGCCATTTTAGAAGCTGGCTCTGTGGACATCCAAGTCTGAACGGAGGCGTGGTGGAGGCATGGCTGGGGCGTTCCCAGGAACCTGGACATTCCTGCCTGATATCAAAAATGTCATGGATGTCCAGCATCATGTCTAGGTTTAGAACAAAAAGTGCTCATTTTGGCTGAAAAACATCCAGAGGGTATAGAGAAGAAGGCACTCAATCATCCCCAGTACTCAGAACGATGTCAACGATAGCAACAGTGGGATCTGAACCCTGGCTGCCCAGCGCCTAGTCCACTACTCTAACCATTAGGTTATCCTAGACATTAAGATTCTGGAGTATGGTTCTGGGGATGTCTATGTAGAGGCCCCTGGGGGATGTCTATGTAGAGGCCCCTGCAGACGTCTATATTGGGCATGTCCAAATTTGTGAAATTGTGTCTGCACCTGGATGTGCATGCACTTTTTATAGATGTCTCAGATTGCACTTGGATGTCCTTTCTAAAATTCCTCTCCACCTGCCTGTCTGATAGGAGAGTATTTCAAAATAACCAGATCTGTGAGTTGTTTTGCCCTGTTATTCCCAGACCTGCACTTAAGCTGGTTCTGAAATAAAGAAACCGAGAGCTGTCGTAGCCCCAGATCCTGAGGGGGCTTGAATTTATGTTCGAATCCCCATTGGTGAAGGAATCCCTATGCCTGTTACCCTTTAATTCAGTATCCTGTTTGGAACCTCAAAGAAAATGTTAAGTTAAATAAATCTGCTTGGAACCTGACAGTCTTCCAACCATTACAGATGTTTGTATTGAGATTTCCTTCTTCTCTGTTTGCAATTAGAGGCTGCCCCTTTGGCTGTACTGCAATCCAGTTTTAAACACTAAATCTGTCAGTCAGCAATTTAGGAACTACATCAACAAAAATCCTCCTTGAAAACAGACAAAGAAAGGGTTCCCCAGTAACTTCCGCTCAGACTCTTGTTCATGCAGTCCAGTGTTGCTTTGTTTGCTTTTGTTGCAAAAGAGCTATCCTACAGTATAAGCCTCTTACTGCCCCCCTTCATTAAAACTTTCCAAAGCCTAAAACCTTCACACATCTTTAACTAAACTCCAAGAAAAATCTATTCACTAAATACCTTGACTCTCAGAAATGCAGCCACCTAAAGCCGGTAATGATTTTCCCCTTCAGATTCCTCTTCTGCAGACCTGTGTGCTCCCGCTGAGCCCCCTCTGATTAGACCAGAAGAGCATCTTACTACCAGGAGGTCAACTGTTAACACTCAAAATAAATCTTGAGTCCAGACATTGTAAATCCCACCCCCATCTACAATGATGCATCTGATCTAAGTTTTAAATTATTCATTTGATGTCAAACCAATTTTCACTTAAAGGTACTTAATAAGCCTCAGTGTTCATATAGTCCATTTTAGTGATACATTAAAAATATTGCATATGTTGCAAAAGTCACTTATCTGAACCATTATACAATAGGTGCTTGACACTACCATGTTTCGAGCACTAGTTGATCTGCTTTGTCCTGCTCCAGGGGATAAGAACATAAGATCGACCATACTGGGTCAGACCAAGGTCCATCAAGCCCAGTATCCTGTTTCTAATAGTGGCCAATCTAGGTCACAAGTACTGCTTGCTGCACATACAGAAACTGTAGTTGGGAGGTGAAAATTGGTTCAACATAAAATTAATAAACTAAAACTTATGTCAGGTACATCATCATAGATGGCGGTGGGATTTACAATTGATGAAGTATGATCTAGTTCAGAATAGGATCTTGGCATGTGAAGTGATCCCTTTAGTGGATAAAGGTTGGAACAGGCTATTAGTATGCTAGGAAAACACTCGTGACCAGAAGATAAAATAGAATATCAGTGTGTAAGGAACACTTGTCTAAAGACGAGGAGCCTGATTTTCAAAGGCCTTTACACAGGTAACTTCCCTAATTTACACGGGTAGTGCCCTTTGAAAATCCCAGATAAGTCCCTAACACGCCCAGAGGCTATGCAGTAAGCATCGGGGCATGTTAGGGGCGCTCTGGGGCGGAGCAGGGGCAGAGGAAAGGGCTCGGTGGCTGTCAGCATGTCCAGACAAACCCAGATTTTCACTTCCGCCACAGACATGAAAATCCGGGTTAAGGGGGTCAGTGGACAGGCTATGTGCCACTGCGGTGTATAGCCTGCCTAACTGAAAATCGGGCCCTACGTGATCTAATAGGATATTGGTGCGTGAGGAGCTCCCCTAGTGACCAGAGACTAGAATAGGAAATCAGTATACAAGGATCCTCCTCTTGTGACCAGACACTGAAATAGAATGTAGGTGTGTGAGGAGCTCCATCTAGTGACCAGAAACTGAAATAGAATGTAGGTGTGTGAGGAGCTTCATCTAGTGACCAGAAACTGGAATAGGATATAGGTATGTGAGGAGCTCCCCTAGTGACCAGAGACTAGAATAGGATATCAGTATACGAGGATCCTCCTCTAGTGACCAGAAACTGAAATAGAATGTAGGTGTGTGAGGAGCTCCATCTAGTGACCAGAAACTGAAAGAGGATATAGGTGTGTGAGGAGCTCCATCTAGTGACCAGAAACTGGAATAGGATATAGGGATGTGAGGAGCTCCATCTAGTGACCAGAAACTGGAATAGGATATAGGTATGTGAGGAGCTCCCCTAGTGACCAGAGACTAGAATAGGATATCAGTATATGAGGATCCTTCTCTAGTGACCAGAAACTGAAATAGAATGTAGGTGTGTGAGGAGCTCCATCTAGTGACCAGAAACTGGAATAGAATGTAGGTGTGTGAGGAGCTCCCCTAGTGACCAGAAACTGGAATAGGATATAGGTATGTGAGGAGCTCCCCTAGTGACCAGAGACTAGAATAGGATGTCAGTATATGAGGATCCTCCTCTAGTGACCAGAAACTGAAATAGAATGTAGGTGTGTGAGGAGCTCCATCTAGTGACCAGAAACTGAAATAGGATATAGGTGTGTGAGGAGCTCCATCTAGTGACCAGAAACTGGAATAGGATATAGGGATGTGAGGAGCTCCCCTAGTGACCAGAGACTAGAATAGGATATCAGTATATGAGGATCCTCCTCTAGTGACCAGAAACTGAAATAGAATGTAGGTGTGTGAGGAGCTCCCCTAGTGACCAGAAACTGGAATAGGATATAGGTATGTGAGGAGCTCCCCTAGTGACCAGAGACTAGAATAGGATATCAGTATATGAGGATCCTCCTCTAGTGACCAGAAACTGAAATAGAATATAGGTGTGTGAGGAGCTCCATCTAGTGACCAGAAACTGAAATAGGATATAGGTGTGTGAGGAGCTAAATCTAGTGACCAGAAACTGGAACAGGATATAGGTATGTGAGGAGCTCCCCTAGTGACCAGAGACTAGAATAGGATATCAGTATACGAGGATCCTCCTCTAGTGACCAGAAACTGAAATAGAATGTAGGTGTGTGAGGAGCTCCATCTAGTGACCAGAAACTGGAATAGAATGTAGGTGTGTGAGGAGCTCCCCTAGTGACCAGAAACTGAAATAGAATGTAGGTGTGTGAGGAGCTCCATCTAGTGACCAGAAACTGGAATAGGATATTGGTGCGTGAGGAGCTCCCCTAGTGACCAGAAACTGGAATAGGATATAGGGATGTGAGGAGCTCCATCTAGTGACCAGAAACTGGAATAGGATATAGGTATGTGAGGAGCTCCCCTAGTGACCAGAGACTAGAATAGGATATCAGTATACGAGGATCCTCCTCTAGTGACCAGAAACTGAAATAGAATGTAGATGTGTGAGGAGCTCCATCTAGTGACCAGAAACTGGAATAGAATGTAGGTGTGTGAGGAGCTCCCCTAGTGACCAGAAACTGGAATAGGATATAGGTATGTGAGGAGCTCCCCTAGTGACCAGAGACTAGAATAGGATGTCAGTATATGAGGATCCTCCTCTAGTGACCAGAAACTGAAATAGAATGTAGGTGTGTGAGGAGCTCCATCTAGGGACCAGAAACTGAAATAGGATATAGGTGTGTGAGGAGCTCCATCTAGTGACCAGAAACTGGAATAGGATATAGGGATGTGAGGAGCTCCCCTAGTGACCAGAGACTAGAATAGGATATCAGTATACGAGGATCCTCCTCTAGTGACCAGAAACTGAAATAGAATGTAGGTGTGTGAGGAGCTCCCCTAGTGACCAGAAACTGGAATAGGATATAGGTATGTGAGGAGCTCCATCTAGTGACCAGAAACTGGAATAGGATATAGGGATGTGAGGAGCTCCATCTAGTGAATGTAGGTGTGTGAGGAGATCCATCTAGTGACCAGAAACTGGAATAGAATGTAGGTGTGTGAGGAGCTCCATCTAGTGACCAGAAACTGGAATAGGATATAGGTATGTGAGGAGCTCCCCTAGTGACCAGAGACTAGAATAGGATATCAGTATACGAGGATCCTTCTCTAGTGACCAGAAACTGAAATAGAATGTAGGTGTGTGAGGAGCTCCATCTAGTGACCAGAAACTGAAATAGAATGTAGGTGTGTGAGGAGCTCCATCTAGTGACAAGAAACTGGAATAGGATATTGGTGCGTGAGGAGCTCCCTTAGTGACCAGAAACTGGAATAGGATATAGGTGTGTGAGGAGCTCCATCTAGTGACCAGAAACTGGTATAGGATATTGGTGTGTGAGGAGCTCCCCTAGTGACCAGAGACTAGAATAGGATATCAGTATACGAGGATCCTCCTCTAGTGACCAGAAACTGAAATAGAATGTAGGTGTGTGAGGAGCTCCATCTAGTGACCAGAAACTGAAATACAACGTAGGTGTGTGAGGAGCTCCATCTAGTGACCAGAAACTGGAATAGGATATTGGTGCGTGAGGAGCTCCCCTAGTGATAAGAAACTGGAATAGGATATAGGTGTGTGAGGAGCTCCATCTAGTGACCAGAAACTGGAATAGGATATTGGTGCGTGAGGAGCTCCCCTAAAGATCAGAAACTGGAATAGGATATAGGTGTGTGAGGAGCTCCATCTAGTGACCATAAACTGGAATAGGATATTGGTGTGTGAGGAGCTCCCCTAGTGACCAGAGACTAGAATAGGATATCAGTATACGAGGATCCTCCTCTAGTGACCAGAAACTGAAATAGAATGTAGGTGTGTGAGGAGCTCCATCTAGTGACCAGAAACTGAAATAGAATGTAGGTGTGTGAGGAGCTCCATCTAGTGACCAGAAACTGGAATAGGATATTGGTGCGTGAGGAGCTCCCCTAGTGACCAGAAACTGGAATAGGATATAGGTGTGAGAGGAGCTCCATCTAGTGACCAGAAACTGGAATAGGATATTGGTGCGTGAGGAGCTCCCCTAGTGACCAGAGACTAGAATAGGATATCAGTATACGAGGATCCTCCTCTAGTGACCAGAAACTGAAATAGAATGTAGGTGTGTGAGGAGCTCCATCTAGTGACCAGAAACTGAAATAGAATGTAGGTGTGTGAGGAGCTCCATCTAGTGACCAGAAACTGGAATAGAATGTAGGTGTGTGAGGAGCTCCATCTAGTGACCAGAAACTGGAATAGGATATAGGTATGTGAGGAGCTCCCCTAGTGACCAGAGACTAGAATAGGATATCAGTATACGAGGATCCTTCTCTAGTGACCAGAAACTGAAATAGAATGTAGGTGTGTGAGGAGCTCCATCTAGTGACCAGAAACTGAAATAGAATGTAGCTGTGTGAGGAGCTCCATCTAGTGACCAGAAACTGGAATAGGATATTGGTGCGTGAGGAGCTCCCTTAGTGACCAGAAACTGGAATAGGATATAGGTGTGTGAGGAGCTCCATCTAGTGACCAGAAACTGGTATAGGATATTGGTGCGTGAGGAGCTCCCCTAGTGACCAGAGACTAGAATAGGATATCAGTATACGAGGATCCTCCTCTAGTGACCAGAAACTGAAATAGAATGTAGTTGTGTGAGGAGCTCCATCTAGTGACCAGAAACTGAAATAGAATGTAGGTGTGTGAGGAGCTCCATCTAGTGACCAGAAACTGGAATAGAATGTAGGTGTGTGAGGAGCTCCATCTAGTGACCAGAAACTGGAATAGGATATAGGTATGTGAGGAGCTCCCCTAGTGACCAGAGACTAGAATAGGATATCAGTATACGAGGATCCTTCTCTAGTGACCAGAAACTGAAATAGAATGTAGGTGTGTGAGGAGCTCCATCTAGTGACCAGAAACTGAAATAGAATGTAGCTGTGTGAGGAGCTCCATCTAGTGACCAGAAACTGGAATAGGATATTGGTGCGTGAGGAGCTCCCTTAGTGACCAGAAACTGGAATAGGATATAGGTGTGTGAGGAGCTCCATCTAGTGACCAGAAACTGGAATAGAATGTAGGTGTGTGAGGACCTCCATCTAGTGACCAGAAACTGGAATAGGATATAGGTATGTGAGGAGCTCCCCTAGTGACCAGAGACTAGAATAGGATATCAGTATACGAGGATCCTTCTCTAGTGACCAGAAACTGAAATAGAATGTAGGTGTGTGAGGAGCTCCATCTAGTGACCAGAAACTGAAATAGAATGTAGCTGTGTGAGGAGCTCCATCTAGTGACCAGAAACTGGAATAGGATATTGGTGTGTGAGGAGCTCCATCTAGTGATCAGAAACTGAAATAGAACGTAGGTGTGTGAGGAGCTCCATCTAGTGACCAGAAACTGGAATAGGATATTGGTGCGTGAGGAGCTCCCCTAGTGATCAGAAACTGGAATAGGATATAGGTGTGTGAGGAGCTCCATCTAGTGACCAGAAACTGGAATAGGATATTGGTGCGTGAGGAGCTCCCCTAAAGATCAGAAACTGGAATAGGATATAGGTGTGTGAGGAGCTCCATCTAGTGACCATAAACAGGAATAGGATATTGGTGCGTGAGGAGCTCCCCTAGTGACCAGAGACTAGAATAGGATATCAGTATACGAGGATCCTCCTCTAGTGACCAGAAACTGAAATAGAATGTAGGTGTGTGAGGAGCTCCATCTAGTGACCAGAAACTGGAATAGGATATTGGTGCGTGAGGAGCTCCCCTAGTGACCAGAAACTGGAATAGGATATAGGTGTGAGAGGAGCTCCATCTAGTGACCAGAAACTGGAATAGGATATTGGTGCGTGAGGAGCTCCCCTTGTGACCAGAGACTAGAATAGGATATCAGTATACGAGGATCCTCCTCTAGTGACCAGAAACTGAAATAGAATGTAGGTGTGTGAGGAGCTCCATCTAGTGACCAGAAACTGAAATAGAATGAAGGTGTGTGAGGAGCTCCATCTAGTGACCAGAAACTGGAAAAGAATGTAGGTGTGTGCGGAGCTCCATCTAGTGACCAGAAACTGGAATAGGATATAGGTATGTGAGGAGCTCCCCTAGTGACCAGAGACTAGAATAGGATATCAGTATACGAGGATCCTTCTCTAGTGACCAGAAACTGAAATAGAATGTAGGTGTGTGAGGAGCTCCATCTAGTGACCAGAAACTGGAATAGGATATTGGTGCGTGAGGAGCTCCCCTAGTGATCAGAAACTGGAATAGGATATAGGTGTGTGAGGAGCTCCATCTAGTGATCAGAAACTGGAATAGGATATAGGTATGTGAGAAGGTCCCCTAGTGACCAGAGACTAGAATAGGATATCAGTATACGAGGATCCTCCTCTAGTGACCAGGAACTGAAATAGAATATAGGTGTGTGAGGAGCTCCATCTAGTGACCAGAAACTGGAATAGAATGTAGGTGTGTGAGGAGCTCCCCTAGTGACCAGAGACTAGAATAGGATATCAGTATACGAGGATCCTCCTCTAGTGACCAGAAACTGAAATAGAATATAGGTGTGTGAGGAGCTCCATCTAGTGACCAGAAACTGAAATAGAATGTAGGTGTGTGAGGAGCTCCATCTAGTGACCAGAAACTGGAATAGAATGTAGGTGTGTGAGGACCTCCATCTAGTGACCAGAAACTGGAATAGGATATAGGTATGTGAGGAGCTCCCCTAGTGACCAGAGACTAGAATAGGATATCAGTATACGAGGATCCTTCTCTAGTGACCAGAAACTGAAATAGAATGTAGGTGTGTGAGGAGCTCCATCTAGTGACCAGAAACTGAAATAGAATGTAGCTGTGTGAGGAGCTCCATCTAGTGACCAGAAACTGGAATAGGATATTGGTGTGTGAGGAGCTCCATCTAGTGATCAGAAACTGAAATAGAACGTAGGTGTGTGAGGAGCTCCATCTAGTGACCAGAAACTGGAATAGGATATTGGTGCGTGAGGAGCTCCCCTAGTGATCAGAAACTGGAATAGGATATAGGTGTGTGAGGAGCTCCATCTAGTGACCAGAAACTGGAATAGGATATTGGTGCGTGAGGAGCTCCCCTAAAGATCAGAAACTGGAATAGGATATAGGTGTGTGAGGAGCTCCATCTAGTGACCATAAACAGGAATAGGATATTGGTGCGTGAGGAGCTCCCCTAGTGACCAGAGACTAGAATAGGATATCAGTATACGAGGATCCTCCTCTAGTGACCAGAAACTGAAATAGAATGTAGGTGTGTGAGGAGCTCCATCTAGTGACCAGAAACTGGAATAGGATATTGGTGCGTGAGGAGCTCCCCTAGTGACCAGAAACTGGAATAGGATATAGGTGTGAGAGGAGCTCCATCTAGTGACCAGAAACTGGAATAGGATATTGGTGCGTGAGGAGCTCCCCTTGTGACCAGAGACTAGAATAGGATATCAGTATACGAGGATCCTCCTCTAGTGACCAGAAACTGAAATAGAATGTAGGTGTGTGAGGAGCTCCATCTAGTGACCAGAAACTGAAATAGAATGTAGGTGTGTGAGGAGCTCCATCTAGTGACCAGAAACTGGAAAAGAATGTAGGTGTGTGCGGAGCTCCATCTAGTGACCAGAAACTGGAATAGGATATAGGTATGTGAGGAGCTCCCCTAGTGACCAGAGACTAGAATAGGATATCAGTATACGAGGATCCTTCTCTAGTGACCAGAAACTGAAATAGAATGTAGGTGTGTGAGGAGCTCCATCTAGTGACCAGAAACTGGAATAGGATATTGGTGCGTGAGGAGCTCCCCTAGTGATCAGAAACTGGAATAGGATATAGGTGTGTGAGGAGCTCCATCTAGTGATCAGAAACTGGAATAGGATATAGGTATGTGAGAAGGTCCCCTAGTGACCAGAGACTAGAATAGGATATCAGTATACGAGGATCCTCCTCTAGTGACCAGGAACTGAAATAGAATATAGGTGTGTGAGGAGCTCCATCTAGTGACCAGAAACTGGAATAGAATGTAGGTGTGTGAGGAGCTCCCCTAGTGACCAGAGACTAGAATAGGATATCAGTATACGAGGATCCTCCTCTAGTGACCAGAAACTGAAATAGAATATAGGTGTGTGAGGAGCTCCATCTAGTGACCAGAAACTGGAATAGAATGTAGGTGTGTGAGGAGCTCCCCTAGGGACCAGAAACTGGAGTAGGATATAGGTATGTGAGGAGCTCCCCTAGTGACCAGAGACTAGAATAGGATATCAGTATACGAGGATCCTCCTTTAGTGACCAGAAACTGAAATAGAATGTAGGTGTGTGAGGAGCTCCATCTAGTGACCAGAAACTGAAATAGGATATAGGTGTGTGAGGAGCTCCATCTAGTGACCAGAAACTGGAATAGGATATAGGGATGTGAGAAGCTAAATCTAGTGACCAGAAACTGGAATAGGATATAGGAATGTGAGGAGCTCCCCTAGTGACCAGAGACTAGAATAGGATATCAGTGTACGAGGATCCTCCTCTAGTGACCAGAAACTGGAATAGAATGTAGGTGTGTGAGGAGCTCCATCTAGTGACCAGAAACTGGAATAGAATGTAGGTGTGTGAGGAGCTCCCCTAGTGACCAGAAACTGGAATAGGATATAGGTAAGCGAGGAGCTCCATCTAGTGACCAGAAACTGGAATAGGATATAGGTATGTGAGGAGCTCCCCTAGTGACCAGAAACTGGAATAGGATATAGGTATGTGAGGAGCTCCATCTAGTGACCAGAAACTGGAATAGGATATAGGGATGTGAGGAGCTCCATCTAGTGACCAGAAACTGGAATAGGATATAGGTATGTGAGGAGCTCCCCTAGTGACCAGAGACTAGAATAGGATATCAGTATACGAGGATCCTTCTCTAGTGACCAGAAACTGAAATAGAATGTAGGTGTGTGAGGAGCTCCATCTAGTGACCAGAAACTGGAATAGGATATAGGTGTGTGAGGAGCTCCATCTAGTGACCAGAAACTGGAATAGGATATAGGTGTGTGAGGAGCTCCATCTAGTGACCAGAAACTGGAATAGGATATTGGTTCGTGAGGAGCTCCCCTAGTGACCAGAAACTGGAATAGGATATCAGTATACGAGGATCCTCCTCTAGTGACCAGAAACTGGAATAGGATATAGGTATGTGAGGAGCTCCCCTAGTGACCAGAAACTGGAATAGGATATAGGTATGTGAGGAGCTCCATCTAGTGACCAGAAACTGGAATAGGATATAGGTGTGTGAGGAGCTCCATCTAGTGACCAGAAACTGGAATAGGATATTGTTGCGTGAGGAGCTCTCCTAGTGACCAGAGACTAGAATAGGATATCAGTATATGAGGATCCTCCTCTAGTGACCAGAAACTGGAATAGGATATAGGTGTGTGAGGAGCTCCATCTAGTGACGAGAAGTTGCAATAAGATATTGATGTGTAAGGAACTTTGCCAAGAGACCAGAAGCTGGAATGAGATATTAGTGTGTAAGATCATTCTAATGGCAGGAAGCTGGAAAATGGTACTGGTGTGTGTGAAGCCTTTTCTGATGAATGGAAGCAGGAATAGGATGTTGGGGTACGAAGAGCTCCCTCTAGTGACCAGAGGCTGGAATAGAATATTGGTGTGTGAGGAGCCCTCTTTATGTTTATGTTTAATCATTTGATATACCGCTCAGGCCAAAGCATCAGAGTGGTTTACAATACAATATAAATATTACAGAAAATACGAAAAGAACGCCATATATGAGATAGGACAGAGTAAGAGATACAGTAGTAGATAAAAGGATAGAAGAGACAAGAAGAAAGGAGAACAACAGATTACAACCATGATATAGCTGCATGACAGTTAAGTACACATTTATACAATAGGTTTTACTCACACACCACGGACCCACGCCTAAGGGCCACGTATATTCTCCAACCAGCGGGAAGGAAGGAGGGAGTTGATTGGGCTCCTGCATGCTGCAGAGTCTGCACCATCATGGCACCCAGAAAGGTTTCTCCACCATCTTTATGTTTTAGTAATTGGAGGCTAGAATAGGAGACTGGTGTGTAAGAGATCCCTCTAGTGACCAAAGTTTGGATGAGGTTATAGATACAGAATATGATGGCAACAAAAAAACAAACGGCCTTTACAGTCTGACAATCCACTCTAACTGCTCAGCTTTACAATCTCTTCGTCTTCCTCAGAGATCCTCTGTGCTTATCCATCTTTCTTGAATTCAGATACAGTCCTCACCTGGACTACCACTCTTTCTGTAAAGAAATTATACTTTAGATAACTCCTGCATCTATCCCCTTTCACCCTCATCCAGTGATCCCTCATTCTGGAGTCTCCTGTGCATTTATTTTATTTATTTATTTATTTATCACATAGTCTGCCAACTCCAGTCAACAGATTGTCCAAGGCAGAAAGCAAAATCACATAATATTCAAAAACCACAATACACAGCAAAAAACCAATAATATAAACACATCCATTTCAAACTTCTCCTGCTGACCTATAGATGCATCCACTCTGCAGCTCCTCACTACCTTTCCTCTCTTATCTCTCCCTATACCCCCCCCCCCTCGGGAACTCTGCTCTTCTGGCAAACTGCTTCTATCTGTGCCCTTCTCTTCTGTTGCTAACTCCAGACTTTGCTCCTTTCACCTTGCAGCACCTTAAGCCTGGAACAAACTACCTGTGTCTGTACGTCAGGCGCCTTCTCTGACCCTTTGCAAATCCAGATTGAAAACTCACCTCTTCACTGCTGCTTTTGGATCTTGACTCACCTGATCTCCTTGTTTCTTTACCATTTCCCCTAGATGTATCCGTCTACACCTACTGTCTTTTCTGTCCTAACTAGATTGTAAGCTCGGATGAGCAGGGACTGTCTCTTACATGTCTGTGCAGGACTGTGTATGTCTTGTAGTGCTATACAAATGCTCAGTAGTAGTAGTAATAGTAGTATACACATTTATATTAAACATGGACTTTATTTATTTACCTCTTCCGATGGTATTGGCAAACATTTGTCTCATGAATAATACGGCGTCATCTTTTGTAGTCATTCAAAGGCGTATTCCTTTTGGGTGATATAATGTAGAGATTTGTTTGTTGTCCAAGTTTTTAAAGAAAGAAGACCTTATTGTATTTTAGAAATAGAGAATAATTAGATTGGCTAATGCCTTGAAGACATGTTTCCTGCATTTTTTTTGTTTCAGATATGGCAACAGCGGTACAGCTCTCTTTTATAATGAAAGAGGAAACTGTTAATTTGGAGATACTGCATGGTAAGATTTTTGTTGTTGCTATTATTCCTCCTTGGTTATCATTCGAATTCCCACCATACAAATATGTGTGTTTGAACGTCGCTTGTAAGCTTATTGATTTATTCTTGTTTATTGAATCGGTATCTTCAAAAAAACCTTTTTATAAATTCTGATATAATAGTTATCTCTTTTTATCCCTCAATTTTTTTATTATATTTTGGACCTCCTATGTACCTCATTTGTAGAATGATTAATATGTAGTAGAGTATTTCTACATGGTTGATACACAGATCTTCCTTATAGTGGACTGGGTTATACACAGGTGTTTTTCTTAGTCATTATTTCTAATGCTGTGGTTAATTTTTTACTGTCAGTAAACCTTTTTTTATGCACTTTAGATTGAGTGGATATATATGTGTACGCATATATTTGTTATTAACAGGAAAATTTAACTCACCTGTTGGGCTGAATATATCATTTGGGTTTTTTTTATCCTGTATTGTGAGTTTGACTTATTATATATTTCATAACAACAAATCGTGTCTTTCTCCGTACAATACGTTTTTTTAATCCCTCAATAATGTTGTTTCTATTATGTTTGTACCTCTTCAGATATATGCGATAATGATTATTCTCCTAGTTTTGATGTTATATATACACTTTTATCTGCCATGTCCTATATATATGTATTGTTATCAACAATTATTATTACCTGTGTGTGTACATACACTTTTGACTGTTACTATTAGTTTATTACTTTTTTAAAATTTATAATTGATCTAATTTACTTTTAATTGTTTAGATTATTCTTTTTTACATTTTTTATAGTTTATTCATTTATTATTTCTAATTATGGTTGTCTATATGTTTTAATGTTTTTATATGTTAGATACCCCTGAGGAAGTCTATACAGATGAAACATGATCGTGTAGAGTGATTTGCAGTTGTTTGAAGAAATAAAACCCTTGGTTTGGACTTCTGTGTGGTTTTGGACTTCTGTTTACCTCGCTCCTTGTTGCCTGGTTGTGAGTTGCAAGAGTGTGTATGTCTTTTTAGAATTAATTTTAAGGTCTGCCTAATCATATCCATAACATGCCTTTTCTAATATTTTTTCTTTGCATTTCATAATAATTACAAAAGAAAGTGTATAAAAATACACAAGTAAACCACAAAGGAGAATGCTAATAAAAAGAGAGAAATACGGTCCCCGCAAAACAAACTAAAACCCAATATACTAAGGGGAATGTTTACTAATCAGCGGTAGCAGCTTCCATGCAATATTGAAGCCGTGGCCCCATTTTAGTCAATAGCGCTGCGGCTCCAATATCGCACAGAAGCCACTACTGGCGATTAGTAAACATACACCTAAGTCAAAGTGTTGAAGTAAATACAAATCACCCCTTCCCCTGAAGAAAAATCTCCAATTGATCTATTTCAAGAAGAACATATCTATTACTCTGATATACTATTAAATATTTGCAAGGTAATTTTAACATGAAGGAGGCACCAAGTGTCAAGACTAGGTCTAAGCCCTAAAAATGCCTTTCTCCGCTTCTGTGTTGATCTAGCAACATCTGAAAAGACCTGTACAACCTGACCACAAAACTTTTTATGTCTCTTGTTACAAATGCAATATACAGTCCTTATCCACTTCAATTATAAACAAAACCACCAAGGTGGCACATCCAGGAATCTCGTCTTTGGAAGACTCTAAAAAAGCAGAGATCAAAACTGTCAGTAGGCAATATAGTATCTAAAGTGGTATGCAAACGTCTTGCATAGGTTGCATGATCAAGCTATTCTCAGCTTTATTTTGACAATTTTTCCAAATTCTATGGCAGAATCCTGGCTTATTTTTTTGTAATTATATTTTTATTTATTCAAAACATCAAACCTTCATACATATATGGTTTAAAACATGTACTTTTCTTTTAACCACACATGTTTAAGTCACATGTTGTCACTACCAATGTCTTTCATATTCATGTCATCCTCTTGATTTCCCATTTCCCTTTCCATCCTCCTTTATGCCCCCCTCCTCCCTTCCCTTCTTCCCGCACCCTCTTTCCCCTATTTCCTATTCTTCTTCCTCGCTATTATTCCCTTTTCTGTTCATTCCTCCATTCCTTATACTATCTCCAAATTTCCCTAAATTGTTTGTTTTTGTGCTGTTTATATGCTGCAATTTCACACATATACCAAAGCTTCTTCACTCTTCTTGTAGGGTGGGCACTCTCTCCTGCTTCCAGTGTGCTATGATCTCCCCTCTTGCCGCTCCTATACAGTATCCTATTAACATCTGTAAATTCCTGTCCCCCTCTTCCTGCATTTCATTTAAGATTACCATTGTAAGTTTCAATGGTATCTTCACTTTAATCATTTCATATATTCTCTGCTGCAGCTCTTGCCACATTTTCTGTACCTTCTGGCTGTCCCACAAATATATGCCTTAGATCACCTTTTTCTCCACACTTCCTGCAACATTCCCCAGTGGCTTCTTTATTTATCTCCTTTAATTTCCAAGGTGTCCAATATATATTATACCGGACCTTCAGACTATTTTCTAAATAGGCTGTTCCCGGTGCTAACTTTCTAGACCACAGATATATATCTTGCCATCGCTTTTTATCCCAATTCCCTCTGAGTGCTTGTTCCCACTTTCGTTGACCTATAATCAATCTCTTCTCCGTTGCCATTAATTCTGGATATAGCTTTGCTATCCTTCCCTTCCTGGATCCCGTGTTCTTCATTAGTTTCTCAAACCCTGTATCCTCCCTTACCAGGTCGTCCCTTATTCCCGTAAGCTGTAAATAATGTGTGAGTTGTATATAAGTGTAGTAATCTGTTTCCTTCAAACTGTGTACTTTCTGGAGTTCTTCAAATTTATAACGCTCTCCTTTTTTATTAACTATGTGTCCCAGCCCCATTAACTCTTTTCGTACCCATTCTTTATATGTCTTCCCCTTCTAATCCTTGCTGAAAGTCCTCCTTCCCCATAATGTAGGTTTCTTTTGAATATCTTTTCCCATCCTTGAGTTTCATTTTGACCCTCAACCTCATATCCTTTATAAATGCCCTGAAGGGGTTCCCGTCCTTATCCTCCTTCCTAGCCAGAGGATCCCATATCCATGCTTCCAAACTAAGCTCCTTATGTCCCTCTTGTTCCATTTGTGCCCATATGGGTGTCTCTCCCTTCCCCTTCCATATTTGCAAAGCTCTAAGTTGTGCTGCCATATAATATTTTTCCACACAAGGTACTCTCAAGCACCCTTCCTCCCTGCTAAAAAACATTGTATACCAGCCCAAATAAAATCCAATATTAAATTTTGGTCTTGTTTCAAATATGTTCGTGAAAGCATACAAGGGAGTGAGCTAAACAAAAACCTTCGGAGTACATTCATTTTTATAACTGCTATTCTTCCTAGCCAGGAAAGGAATAGGCCCTTCCATTTCTGTAAATCCTTCTTCACCTCCATTAACAAGAAGGCATAATTCCATTCCCATAAATGCTGAATACTACTTCCCATTTGAATCCCTTAACATCTATATCATCTCTTAACCCATTTAAACGTGAATCCTTCCTGTAATCATTTAGTTAACTCCTCAGGGAGTTAAAACCAAGAATCTCTGTTTTACTAAAGTTTATTTTATATCCCACCACCGTACTATATGTCATGATTTCGTTTATGAGAACAAGTAGGGTGGTTAAAGGTTCGCTCACCATAAAGATAACATCATCTGTAAAGAGTGCTATCTTCGATTCCCGAGGTCCCATTAATACTCCTTTAATATCTCCTTGCTTTCTCAACCATTCCGCAAGGGGCTCTATCACCAGAGCAAGTAACAGTGGCGATAAAAGCATCCCTGCCTAGTGCCCCTTTCTAAGTTGAATGAGTCAGAATAGCTTCCGTTAATCCTTATACATGCCTTGGGTGCATCGTATAGTGCATTTATCCAATTTATAAAATTGTTCCCCAGCCCCATCTTTTCCAGAACTTGTATCACAAATGGCCACTCTACCCTATCAAACGCTTTCTTCATGTCTACAGTGATAAACACTGCCTTTTGTCCTCTCCTTTGTACTTCCCATGTTAAATTACATATTTTCCTAATATTATCTCCCCCTTGTCTTCCTGCTATGAATCCCGTTTGGTCTCTATTTACTAACCTCTGCATTACCCTTTGCAGTCTGTTTGCTGTAAATTTTGCCAGCAATTTCGCATTGACATTTAGTAATGAAATTGGTCTGTAGGAACCGCAGACCAGGGGGTCCTTTCCCGGTTTTGGCAATACAATTATCCCTGCTTCTGCCATTGAATTGGGTAACCTCTGCAAGGTCAATACTCCATTAAACACCTCTACCAACAGAGGACGTATTTGTTCTTGAAATATTTTATTAAATTTTGCTGTAAGGCCATCCAGCCCAGACGCTTTACCCATTTTCTCCTCCTGATCAATTTTTTGTAAATGACAATCTTTTAAATATTCTGCACTCTTTTCTTTTCCTCACTTTATCTTACTATATAATTTAGTGTAGTATTCTTTAAGTACTTGCCTAATTTCGTTATTCCCATGAATCAACTGTCCTTGAGTATTCCTTATACTTTGAATGCCATTTTGTTGTATTTATACTTTGATTTTATACTTTGATTCTGTTTGCCAATATACGCCCCGCCTTGTTTCTCCCCTCAAACATGGTTTTCTAAGTATGTTTAACTCATGTGCTATTTTGTTTGCCTGTAGCTGCCCCAACTGCCCTCTTAGCTATTGCAACTCCTTCATCACTTCTGGCTTCCTATCGCATTGGTGACTACCCTCCAATTTTTTTATCTTTCCTAAAATCTGCCTTTCTGTCTCCCCCTTTGGCCTATTAGCTTTTACCGCTTCTCCTATCAAATGTCCTCCTACTACTTCTTTTAACCCATCCCATACTGTCCCAAGAGCTACCTCCCCATTTAGGCTAAACTTCAGATATTCTTGAATCATTTTGATTATATTCTCAACTGTCTCTGGCTCTTCCAAAAGCGATTCATTAAGTCTCAAAAACTTTACCCCTGTGTCTATAAACCCTAGATTAAATGTTGCACTCACTGGAGCATGAACCATCCATATAATGGGACCTTGAACCAATTTTTCCACCTTGGACATCCACATTCCTCCAGCCCACAACATATCGATTTGACTGTATGTTTCATGTGGGGCCAAATAGAATGTGTATTGTCGCTCTCCCGGATGCTTACACCGCCATACATCCTTGAGACCTAGTCTCTCTTTAGTTTCAACAATTCCACCCTGTCTTTTCATTTCCCCATCCCACTGCCTCCACTATTATCCAGTTGTGGGTTCACAGTTAGGTTAAACTCTCATAAGAACATAAGAACATAAGATATGCCATACTGGGTCAGACCAAGGTCCATCAAGCCCAGTATCCTGTTTCCAACAGTGGCCAATCTAGGTCATACGTACCTAGCAGTTTCCCCAAAAGACACAGGTTCTGCAATCCTTGTACTAGGTCAAGCATTGATATCCTGGGTCCCTTCTTAATAACGGTTTATGGAGCTTTCCTCCAGGAACTTGTCCAAACCTTTTTTAAACCCAGCTACACTAACAGCCTTTACTACATCTTCCGGTAACAAATTCCAGAGTACCTTTTAAACCTTCTCTTACCCTTCCCTGAAGGACTCCTCCCCTCCCCCTCCTGCTGAATTAGTGTTGTGGTCTTCCATTTTCTGTGCTGCACACGTGGGTTTAGTTCAGATTGCCTTGGTGTTCTCTAAGAAGAGGGTGCTTCCAGTGCTCTCCCAAAGGTGATTTTTTACTGAGTTGCTGCATAACTGTGAGTCTTGTTTCCAAATAACTGTGCATCTGTTTGTCTCCACATAGCTCTCTATCTGTCCATAGTTGGGTTCCTTACCCACTCCATTGCTGTAGAGGTTTACCTTTTAAACTTTCTCTTACCCTTCCCTGAAGGACTCCTCCCCTCCCCCTCCTGCTGAATTAGTGTTGTGGTCTTCCATTTTCTGTGCTGCACACGTGGGTTTAGTTCAGATTGCCTTGGTGCTCTCTAAGAAGAGGGGTGCTTCCAGTGCTCTCCCAAAGGTGATTTTTTACTGAGTTGCTGCATAACTGTGAGTCTTGTTTCCAAATAACTGTGCATCTGTTTGTCTCCACATAGCTCTCTATCTGTCCATAGTTGGGTTCCTTACCCACTCCATTGCTGTAGAGGTTTACCTTTTAAACTTTCTCTTACCCTTCCCTGAAGGACTCCTCCCCTCCCCCTCCTGCTGAATTAGTGTTGTGGTCTTCCATTTTCTGTGCTGCACACGTGGGTTTAGTTCAGATTGCCTTGGTGCTCTCTAAGAAGAGGGTGCTTCCAGTGCTCTCCCAAAGGTGATTTTTTACTGAGTTGCTGCATAACTGTGAGTCTTGTTTCCAAATAACTGTGCATCTGTTTGTCTCCACATAGCTCTCTATCTGTCCATAGTTGGGTTCCTTACCCACTCCATTGCTGTAGAGGTTTACCTTTTAAACTTTCTCTTACCCTTCCCTGAAGGACTCCTCCCCTCCCCCTCCTGCTGAATTAGTGTTGTGGTCTTCCATTTTCTGTGCTGCACACGTGGGTTTAGTTCAGATTGCCTTGGTGCTCTCTAAGAAGAGGGGTGCTTCCAGTGCTCTCCCAAAGGTGATTTTTTACTGAGTTGCTGCATAACTGTGAGTCTTGTTTCCAAATAACTGTGCATCTGTTTGTCTCCACATAGCTCTCTATCTGTCCATAGTTGGGTTCCTTACCCACTCCATTGCTGTAGAGGTTTACCTTTTAAACTTTCTCTTACCCTTCTCAGCTGTAACTTACCTTGCCTCTCTCAACTAACTGGGCTTTATGTGGTACCCCCCTCCTTCCTGCTGAGGGTTCAGGACAGGGTACCTTGTAACTGCCCTCTTTAGTAGGACTTTTCTCCCTCCCTAGCACCCACCCACCCCTTGGCTAATTGTACCTTTATAGGTACTTGCACATCTTAGAAGAAAGGGGCTGCTCTCAGGTGCAGCTCGTTATCCAAATCAGTCATACACGGAGGATCTGAGCTTAATTAATTAAGCTTCAGGTATACAAGGTGTATTAGGGGTATTAGATACACTTTTATTGGTATAAGCATCTACACCAATCCTTAGTATATACAGAATTTAAAAGACCTAAACACAAGCTTTAAACTAAGATGCAGACAGAAGTCCAGCAACGAGATGGGGGTTCTCCGGTCTTTTGCATTGAGTGTCGCATGTATGATTTTCTCCCAGTTGGTGAGAGGTCTTACGTATGCACTAAGTGCAAAGAACTCTTTGCTCTCAGGGAGCGAGTCCGTTCTCTAGAAGCTAGAGTAGCAGACCTGGAAGACATAAGAAAGACAGAGATGTACATGGACGTGACCTACAGGGATATAGTCCTGAAGTCCCACCTCCAGTCTGGCAGCATCCCTGCTGCCATGGAGGAGAGAGGTCACATGACAGGAGAGCATCACCCTGGTGTGGCAGGAAGTGATCCTGTAACTAGGACCTGTCCTCCAGGTGATGTAAAACCCTCTTGCACCGAGGACGTTTCTCCAGGGCCACGTGCCCATGAGGGGAGGGTCAGGACAGCTGTTATAGTTGGTGATTCAATCATTAGGAATGTAGATAGCTGGGTGGCTGGTGGACGTGAGGATCGCCTGGTAACATGCCTGCCTGGTGCAAAGGTAGCGGACCTCACGCACCGCCTAGATAGGATCGTAGATAGTGCTGGGGAGGAGTCTGCTGTCTTGGTACATGTTGGTACCAATGACATAGGAAAATGTGGTAGGGAAGTTCTGGAGGCTAAATTTAAGCTTTTAGGTAGGAAGTTGAAATCCAGAACTTCCAGGATAGCATTCTCCGAAATGCTTCCTGTTCCACGTGCAGGACCCAAAAGACAGGCAGAGCTCCGGAGTCTCAATGCGTGGATGAGACAATGGTGCAAGGATGAGGGTTTTGGATTTGTTAGGAACTGGGGAACATTCTGGGGAAAGGGGGGGCTCTTCCGAAGGGATGGGCTTCACCTTAATCAGGATGGGACCAGACTGCTGGCATTAACCTTTAAAAAGGAGATAGAGAAGCTTTTAAACTAGAAATTAGGGGAAAGCCGACAGTCACCCAGGAGCGCATGGTTCGGACGAAGGTATCCTTGAAGGATACTACCAAAAGCAATGAGGTTCCAAAAGGGAGTATAGTAGCCGAAATGCCCTTGAGTAAGGAGCAGACAGAGAATAAAGATTCCAAATTACCCATGCCTACCAATAGCCAGATTAATATGAATAAAATACAGTCTCTAAAATGCTTGTATGCCAATGCTAGAAGTCTAAACAATAAGATGGGAGAGTTAGAATATATGGCACTAAATGAGAGGTTAGATATGATTGCACTCTCAGAGACATGGTGGAAGGAGGATAACCAGTGGGACACTGTGATACCTGGATACAAACTATATCGTAATGATAGAGCTGATCAAATTGGTGGAGGGGTTGCGCTCTATGTTAGAGAGGGCATTGAGTCAGAAAGGATTAAAGTTTTGCAGGGAACAAAATTTGCTGTAGAATCTCTATGGATTGAAATTCCACTTATGAAGGGGAAGGTGATGGCAGTGGGGGTGTACTATCGACCGCCTGGCCAGAATGAACAAATGGATGATGAAATGCTCAAAGAAATCACAGAAGCTAACAAAAGTCACAACAGAGTAGTAATAATGGGTGATTTCAATTACCCCGGTATCGACTGGGTCAGTGTCACGGCAGGACAAACTAAAGAGATAAAGTTTCTAGATGGAATAAATGACTGCTTCTTGGAGCAGCTGGTTCATGAACCGACCAGAGGGGAAGCCATACTGGACCTAGTCCTTAGTGGAACGCCAGATCTGGTGCAAGAAATAAGGGTGTTGGGACCACTTGGCAATAGTGACCATAATATGATCATGTTTGATTTAATTATTGGAGAACAAATAGTAAAGAAATCCACAGTACTACCTTTTAACTTTCAAAAGGGAGACTATGATAGAATGAGGAATATAGTTAGGAAAAAACTAAAAGGAGCGGTTCCAAAGGTTAAAGACTTACAGCAAGCTTGGGCGTTATTTAAAACTACTATCCTCGAAGCCCAGACCAGCTGTATTCCACGCATTAAGAAGAGTGGGAGAAAGTCCAAAAAACTGCCAGCATGGTTTAAAGGTGAGGTCAGAGAGGCTGTTGCTGCCAAAAAAGCAACCTTCAGGAAATGGAAAAAAGAGCCAAATGATGAAAACTGGAAACAGCACAAGCACTGGCAAGTTAAATGCAAAGCATTGATAAGGCAGGCAAAGCGGGAATTTGAAAAGAAACTTGCTGCGGAAGCAAAAACACGAAATAAAGACTTTTTCAAGTACATTCGTAGCAAAAGGCCTGTGAGAGAGTCAATTGGACCGTTAGATGATAGAGGGGTAAAAGGGGCAGTAAGAGGAGACAAGGCTATAGCGGAGAGACTGAATGAATTCTTTGCTTCGGTCTTTACTGAGGAAGATGTAGGGATGTTACCCAAGACTGAAGTGGTATTTAAAGGTGATACTGCAGAGGAATTGAGAGAAATATCGCTACACCGGGAAGATATATTACAACTATTTGATAAACTGAATAGTAGCAAATCACCTGGACCGGATGGTATACATCCCAGAGTGTTGAAAGAACTGAAATATGAGATTGCAGACCTGCTATTGGTAATCTGTGAACTTTCATTAAAATCATCTGTAATACCTGAAGATTGGAGGGTCGCCAACGTAACACCAATTTTTAAAAAGGGTTCCAGGGGTGACCCGGGAAATTACAGACCGGTGAGCCTGACGTCAGTACCAGGGAAAATGGTAGAAACCATCATAAAGAACAAAATTACGCAGCATGTAGATAGTCATGGCCTAATGGGAGACAGCCAACATGGCTTTAGACAAGGAAGATCTTGTCTTACTAATCTGATATGTTTTTTTGAAGGTGTGCATAAACAGGTAGACAAAGGTGAGTCGGTTGATATAGTGTATCTGGATTTTCAGAAAGCTTTTGACAAGGTCCCCCATCAGAGACTTTTGGCAAAGCTAAAAAGTCATGGGATAGGAGGCAGTGTACTATTGTGGATCGGGAACTGGTTAAAAGATAGAAAGCAGAGAGTAGGGCTAAATGGCCAATATTCCCAATGGAAAAAGGCTAATAGTGGAGTACCCCAGGGATCTGTACTGGGTCCGCTGCTTTTTGACATATTCATAAATGACCTGGAAAAGGGAATAACGAGTGAGGTTATCAAATTTGCAGATGACACAAAACTGTTTAAAGCTGTTAAAACCCAAGAGGAAAGTGGAAAACTGCAGGAGGACCTGGATAAATTGGAAGACTGGGCATCCAAATGGCAAATGAAATTTAATGTGGACAAGTGCAAAGTCATGCACCTAGGAAAGAACAACCCACACTATAGTTACTCGATGCAAGGCTCCACATTAGAAGCCACCACCCAGGAAAAAGATTTAGGAGTCATCGTGGATAACATGTTAAAACCCTCCACCCAGTGTGCAGCGGCGGCCAAGAAAGCAAACAGAATGCTAGGTATCATAAGGAAAGGGATGGAGAATAAAACAAAGGATATTATAATGCCTCTGTATCGCTCCATGGTACGACCGCACCTTGAATATTGTGTGCAATTCTGGTCACCGTATCTTAAAAAGGACATAGCGTTATTAGAAAAAGTACAGAGAAGAGCCACCAAATTGGTGAAGGGGATGGAAGGCTACTCCTATGAAGAGAGGCTAAAAAGGTTAGGGCTCTTTAGCCTGGAAAAGAGACGGCTGAGGGGAGATATGATAGAGGTCTATAAATTAATGAATGGAGTGGAACAGATAAACGTGGATCAATTGTTTACGCTATCAGAATATAGAAAGACTAGGGGACATGTAATGAAGCTACAGGGTAAACTATTTAAGACAAATAAGAGAAAATATTTTTTCACTCAACGTGTAATCAAACTCTGGAATCTGTTACCGGAGGATGTGGTAAGGGCTGATAGTATAGCTGGGTTTAAAAAAGGTTTGGACAAGTTCCTGGAGGAAAGGTCCATAAACCACTATTAAAAAGGGACCCAGGATATCAATGCTTGACCCAGTACAAGCATTGTGGAACTTGTGTCTTTTGGGGAAACTGCTAGGTACGTATGACCTAGATTGGCCACTGTTGGAAACAGGATACTGGGCTTGATGGACCTCGGTCTGACCCAGTATGGCATGTCTTATGTTCTTATGTTCTTATGATTACACGTTGAGTGAAAAAATATTTTCTTTTATTAGTCTTAAATAGTTTAACCTGTAGATTCATTGCATGTCCCCTAGTCTTTCTATATTCTGATAACGTAAACAGTCGATCTACGTTTACCCATTCCACTCTGTTCATTAATTTATAGACTTCTATCATATCTCCCCTCAGCCGTCTCTTTTCCAGGTTAAAGAGCCCTAACCTTTTTAGCCTTTCTTCATAGGAGTATCCTTCCATCCCCTTTACCATTTTGGTGGCTCTTCTCTGAACCTTTTCTAATAACGCTATAACCTTTTTAAGATACAGCGATCAGAATTGCACACAATATTCAAGGTGAGGTCTCACCATGGAACTGTATAGAGGCATTATAATATCTTTTGTTTTATTTTCCATTCCTTTCCTTATGATACCTAGCATTCTATTTGCTCTCTTGGCTGCCGCTGCACACTGGGCCGAGGGTTTCAACATGTTATCCACAATGACGCCTAAATCTTTTTCCTGAGTGGTGGTTCCTAATGTGGAACCTTGCATCGTGTAACCATAGTTTGGGTTGTTCTTCCCTAGGTGCATAACTTTGCACTTGTCCACATTAAATTTCATCTGCCATTTTGATGCCCAGTCTTCCAATTTATCAAGATCCTCTTGCAATTTTCCACAATCCTCTTGGGTTTTAACAACTTTAAATACTTTTGTGTCATCTGCAAATTTGATAACCTCACTCGTTATTCCACTTTCCAGGTCATTTATGAATATGTCAAAAAGCAGCGGACCCAGCACAGATCTCTGGGGTACACCACTATTCACTTTTCTCCGGTGGGAGGAGTAGCCTATTGGTTGGGGCAAAGTACTTCAGGCCGGAAGGTCGGGGGTGCAAATCCCACTAGAGGACAGCAACCTTGGGCTGGAAGGACTGGGGTTTCTAGTCCCACAGATGCTCCTTGTGGTCTTGGGCAAGCCACTTAACCCTCCATTGCCCATGTTCCCTGTAAGTATTAGTGTATGTGTCTCATGTCCCCGCATGTTAAATGTATCCCCCAATTGTGTTGTGACCGCTTTGATTGAAGGATAAGGCGGTATACAAAACTGTCTAAATAAATAAATAAAAATAAATTGGGAAAATTGGCCATTTAGCCCAACCCTCTGCTTTCTATCTTTTAACCAGTTCCTGATCCAGAGTAGTACACTGCCTCCTATCCCATGACTCTTTAGTTTTGCCAAATGTCTCTGATGAGGGACTTTGTCAAAGGCTTTCTGAAAGTCCAGATACACTATATCAACCGACTCACCTTTGTCATAGAAACATAGAAACATGATGACAGAAAAAGACCACAAGGCCTATCTAGTCTGTCCTTCCATAACAACAACTACAACAGTTCACTTTTTACCTTTAGAGATCCTCTGTGTTGGTCCCATGCTTTTTTGAATTCAGTTACTGTCCTCATCTCTACCACCTCCACTGGGAGACTATTCCACGGATCCACTACTCTTTCCGTAAAGAAATATTTCCGCATATCACTCCTGAATCTATCTCCCTTCACCCTCATCCCATGTCCCCTCGTAGCAGAACTTGCTTTCAATTGAAAGAGGCTCTCTCCCTGAACATTTATGCCACGGAGGTATTTAAACATCTCAATCATATCACCTCTATCCCGCCTTTCCTCTAAGGTGTACATATTAAGATCCTTAAGTCTGTCCTCATATGCTTTATAATGAAGCCCATTAATCATTTTAGTAGCAACCCTCTGCACCGACTCCATTCTGTTCACATCCTTTTGAAGGTGCGGTCTCCAGAATTGCACACCATACTCCAAATGAGGTCACACCAAAGACTTATACAGAGGCATTATCACCTCCTTTTTTCTGCTAGCCATTCCTCTCCGTATGCACTCAAGCATCCTTCTAGCTTTTGCCGTCGCCTTTTCTACCTGTTTAGCTACTTTAAGATCATCAGACACAACCACGCCTAGGTCCCACTCTTCTTTAGTGGACAAAAGTACTTCACCTCCTATACTGTATTGCTCCCTTGGATTGCTGCAGCCCAAATGCATGACCTTACATTTTTTAACATTAAATCCCAGCTGCCAAATTCTAGACCATTCTTCAAGCTTAGCTAGATCCCTCCTCATGTTATCTACACCTTCCTAGGTGTCTACTCTATTGCAGATTTTGGTATCATCCGCAAAGAGGCAAACCTTACCCGACAGTCCTTCCGCTATATCACTAACAAAGATGTTAAAAAGAATCGGACCAAGGACAGATCCCTGGGGCACACCACTGGTAACATCCTTCTCCTCAGAGTGAGCTCCATTTACTTGTACTCTTTGTCGCCTCCCACCCAACCAATTTCTAACCCAAGCAGTAACTTTAGGGTCCATCCCTAGGGTGCTCAGTTTGTTTACAAGTCGCCTGTGAGGAACAGTGTCAAAGGCTTTACTGAAATCTAAATACACCACATCTAGAGCTCTCCCTCAGTCCAACTCCCTGGTCACCCAGTCAAAGAAATCAATCAGATCTGTCTGACAGGACCTGCCTCTGGTAAATCCATGCTGCATCGGATCCTGTAATCCGCCGGACTCCAGAAACCTCACTATTTTCTCTTTCAGCAGCGTTTCCAATAATTTACTCACCACCGAAGTTAAACTAACCGGCCTGTAGTTTTCAACCACATCCTTACTTCCGCTTTTGTGTAAAGGCACCACATGAGCCTCTCTCCAGTCCTTTGGCACCACTCCCGACTCCAACGAGGCATTGAAAAGGTCAGTCAGTGGAGTTGCTAGAACGTCCCCAAGTTCCCTCAGTATTCTAGGGTGTATCCCATCCGGTCCCATCGCTTTGTCTACTTTAAGTTGAGCTAGTTTCTCACGAACACAGTCTTCTGAAAATTGTTCAAGATGTCCCTCGCTTCTGTTCTTATTTGTGGGTGTTTTCTGAGGTCCTGCTCCTGGTTCTTCATCTGTGAACACAGAACAAAAATATGTCCACCTGTTTATTCACACTTTCAAAAAAACATAACAGATTAGTAAGACAAGATCTTCCTTGTCTAAAGCCATGTTGGCTGTCTCCCATTAGGCCATGACTATCTACATGCTGAGTAATTTTATTATTTATGATGGTTTCTACCATTTTTCCCGGTACTGACGTGAGGCTGACCGGTCTGTAGTTTCCTGGATCACCCCTGGAACCCTTTTTAAAAATTGGTGTTACATTGGCGATCCGCCAATCTTCAGGTATTAGAGATGATTTTAATGATAGTTCACAGATTACTAATAGCAGGTCTGCAATCTCATATTTCAGTTCTTTCAATACCCTTGGATGCATACTATCCAGCCCAGGTGATTTGCTACTCTTCAGTTTATCTAATAGTTGTAATACATCTTCCCGATGTATCGATATTTCCTTCAATTCTTCCGCACCTTTAAATACCACTTCAGTCATGGGTAACATCCCTACATCTTCCTCAGTAAAGGCCGAAGCAAAGAATTCATTCAGTCTCTCCGCTATTGCCTTGTCGCCTCTTAGTGCCCCTTTAACTCATCTATCATCTAATGGTCCAACTGATTCTCTCACAGGTTTTTTTGCTACGAATGTACTTGAAAAAATCTTTATTTCGCGTTTTTGCTTCCGTGGCAAGCTTCTTCTCAAATTCTCCCTTTGCCTTCTTTATCAATGCCTTGCATTTGACCTGCCAGTGCTTGTGCTGTTTCCAGGTTTAATCGTTTGACTCTTTTTTCCATTTCCTGAAAGATGCTTTTTTGGCAACAACAGCCTCTCTGACCTCACCTTTAAACCATGCTGGCAGGTTTTTGGACTTCCTTTCACTTTTCTTAATGCGTGGAATACAGCTGGTCTGGGCTACCAAGACAGTATTTTTCAACAACACCCAAGCTTGATGTAAGTCTTTAACCTTTGCAACTGCTCCTTTTAATTTTTTCTTAACTATTTTCCTCATTTTATCATAGTCTCCCTTTCGAAAGTTAAAAGGTAGTACTGTGGATTTCCTTACTATCCCTCCTCCACTAATTAAATCAAAGGCAATCATGCTATGATCACTATTGCCAAGTGGCCCCAACACCCTTATCTCTTGCACTAGATCTGGTGTTCCACTAAGGACTAGGTCTAATATGGCTTCCCCTCTGGTCAGTTCATGAACCAGCTGCTCCAAGAAGCAGTCATTTATGTCATCTAGGAACTTTATCTCCCTAGCATGTCCTGCCGTGACACTGACCCAATCGATACCGGGGTAATTGAAATCGCCCATTATTATTAGCGCGCTGTAATTTTTGTTAGCTTCCTTGATTTCTTTGAGCATTTCATCATCCATTTGTTAATTCTGACCAGGCGGTCGATAGTACACCCCTACCGCTATCGCCTTCCCCTTTTTACATGGAATTTCAATCCATAGAGATTCTACAGCAAATTTTGTTTCCTGCAAAACTTTAATCCTTTCTGACTCAATGCCCTCTCTAACATAAAGCGCAACCCCTCCATCAATTTGATCAGCTCTATCATTACGATATAGTTTGTACCCAGGTATCACAGTGTCCCTCTGGTTGTCCTCCTTCCACCATGTCTCTGATATTCCAATCACATCTAGCCTCTCATTTAGTGCTATATATTCTAACTCTCCCATCTTATTTTTTAGACTTCTAGCATTTGCATACAAGCATTTTAGAGACTGTATTTTATTCATATTAATTTGGCTATTGGTAAATATCGGTAATTTGGGATATTTAAGCTGTGTCTGCTCCATACTTGAGGGTATTTGGGCTACTTTACTCTTTTTTGGAACCTCTCTGCTTTTGGTAGTATCCTTCAAGGATACATTCTTCCGAACCATCTGCTCTTGGGCGACTGTCGGCTTTCCCCTATTATCTAGTTTAAAAGCTGCTCTATCTCCTTTTTAAAGGTTAATGCCAGCAGCCTGGTTCCATCCCGGTTAAGGTGAAACCCATCCCTTCGGAAGAGCCCCCTCCTTTCCCCAGAACGTACCCCAGTTCCTAACAAATCCAAACCCCTCATCTCTGCACCATTGTCTCATCCACGCATTGAGAGTCCGGAGCTCTGCCTGCCTTTTGGATCCTGCACGTGGAACGGGAAGCATTTCGGAGAATGCTACCCTGGAAGTTCTGGATTTCAACTTCCTACCTAAAAGCCTAAATTTGGCCTCCAGAACCTCCCTGTTGCTGTCTTGCTGGTTTTCCGCTTCTACATTCCTATGTGTCACCTAGGCATATGCCTAGCCCACCCTGTGCCCCAGCTGCCCCACTGCATGTCCCGCCTGCAGCCTCCTGTACCCCATTTGCAGCCTCACAGTAGTGCCCTCTCGTACTTGGGCACTATGATGTTGCTGCACATGTATCACTACTATCCCTTTCTTGGTTTCCCTGCCTTTGCTGCACATTGCTGACTGAAATGGTCTCTCTCCCCTGCAAATGTGCCTCTAGTACGAGGTTTTCACTGGCGCTACTTTTCAGACCTTCATTTCACGGCGTTAGTGTGTCTGGAGCCTCTCTCCGCCCACTCTCCACCCATTGATCCCTTATCTCCGCCCCTGGGGAGCCTTACTCCGCTCTCTGGGGAGCCTTACTCCACCCTCTGTGCTCCTTACCGCTGCTGGAGACGTTATCGCGCGATATGTGATGTTCTCGCACGCTAATGCGACATTATCGCGCGATAACGTCACATATCTCGCGATAACATCACAGCTGCGTCGTTAGCGCCGTTTAGTAAACATACCCCTAAGACGGTTTAGTAAACATACCCTTATGTGTGGGAGAGGAGAGAAGGAGCAGGGGATGATGATGTATCACTTGCATCTCCCTTTTATTTATTTTTTTCAAAATTCTAGATAAATCCATTTGTATCAAGTATGAAATTCAGTTTGATTCTTTCTTAGGGATGACCGGATTATTTATTTATTTATTTTATTTTATTTAACATTTCTTATATACCGCGCTATTTCTCATCAGTGCGGTTTACATAGAACAACAAGCATTTGGACATAAAGATTTGTCCTACGTTTACATAAAACAGGTTTTTAACATGGATTAAACTGGGGAAACTATATACATATGAGAATTAGTTAACAAGTGATTAACAGAGAGCGCTCATAACAGGTTTTACCATCACATTATTTTACAGCGTGTTTATATTATGCTGTGCAATAAAAGCTAAAGCATTGTAATATCATATGGTGTGCAGTTAGATTGTAGTTTTAGTGTGAATGTTTCTCAGATGACATAGCTGGGTAGGAGGGATCAACAGGATGTGTAAAGTGCAGGAGGATTAGAAAACAGGACAGTTGTGTGATTCATTATTGCTTATGTGCGAGATAGTACAAATGCCTTTTAAAAAAGGACAATTCTGCTTAAACAGGACCCCTATCTACCACAGGCACATGATGCTAGGTTAGAGTAGTCAGACTCTTCTATATTGCTCAGAACCTGTTAATTCAAGAAATCTACTGGCTTGAGAAAAGCAAATATTCTTTATTGTGTTACTGTGAAATTCACACCAGATGCACAATGATTTCGGGGAGGGAAGAGGATAAAGGATCATGTGGGGTCACAAGGTTACTTGTTTGGTTGATTTTCCACCTTCAGCTCAAATTCCACTGCCGCTCCTTGGGATCTTAGGTAAGTCACTTAACCCTCCGTTGCCTCAAACACAAACAAGAGTGTAAACCCTCTGGGGACAGGAAAATACCTACAGTACCCAAATATAATTTGCCTTCATCTACTCCTGAAACAGGCCCATGCTGCTGACAGATACACCAAGAGGGGATTTTCAAGGTCATTTAGGATGTTTGCAGATCTGCAAACTGCCTAAATGGTGCTTAGCAGGATATTAAGTGGCACAAACGTGGTTTGTACTGCTGAATATCCCCAGGGGCTGCTACTAAATGCTCCAACACTAACCAGCAGGTGTTGGGGCCTGCTGGAGGTGGAGCAGAGGTGGCAGGAATAACTTGCTAGCGGAGATATCCATCTGCTAGCCATTTATCCGAATGCAATGAAAGTTTGGTATCTGAAAGGCTTGGCTAACATTTGCCTCTTTAGCTAACCGTCCAATGGCTGACTATTGCCACGAGCTGGTTAGCTACTGCTCTATCCGTCCAACCTGGATATTCAATGTTGGTGGCTAGATACGGCCCTGGCATTAATATCCGCTGCTGACTATTCCTCCCTACAGCACATGTTGGTATAGATAGCAGGATGCCCTCAGCTAAAAACGACTTGGCTTTCACACAGCTTTGGGTGTTCTGCACGTCTCCAGATTCTCTATATTTCTGTTATTCTATGCTCCTATTGCATTGGCGTGCTTTGATTGTCTTAGATAGCTTGCTGTCCATAACACTGGATTCAATAGATGAGGAATATACTCTTTCTTAGCTCCCCGTCCCCCGTTGTATCCAGTTTGCAGACAAGGGCTAGAGCTCTCTTTGCAGCAGGCTTCTCACTTTGACCTCAAAAGCACATCTTATTTTCATACTGAATTTCATTCATTCATGTTTCTCTCTCAGTTGTATGGAGTCAGGCTCTGTACAACTACTCTTTATTCCAACTCATCTTCAAGTAAGTTCTTGTTTAGTTACTCTGTAAATAAATATTTAAGAAGTTAAGAAATGAGACAGTGGATATTGTTTGAACTGGAATCTGCCTAACTGCACAGCCACAGATGCGGTGAAGGCCGAAACCTCATTATAGACTGGATCTTTAACAGCCCCCAAAGGAAAACATTCCCTACAATAAGAGCATTGTAATGCTATGTAATAAAAACCACACTAAATAAGGAACGTGCTGAGAGAGTTCTGGGGCTACCTGCCCTTGTCTACCCATACATATACATACATGTCTGTACAGGGACAGACAGGTGCCTTCTGTACCTAGGTGCAATGCTCCTGCAACATGGGTGGCTTCCGAAGGGTTAAGGAGACGTGACAGTTTATGTAGCGTACGTCTATAAATCGGAAATCTCTTTCTAATCCATGCGTGAATGAATGAAAGAAAGGAAAAGCACAAGCACAGCTTTTGTAAGTACTTTTCTCTTGGCTTTGCAGAGGGACAGGCAGGCTGGGGCGCTCCAGGGCTGGCTCGGAAAGGAGCCTCATTGTGTGGTCTCATGCTCAGAAGAAGAACTGCCTGGCCGTGCTGTGTGAACAGCAGTAAGCCTTTAATGGCCTTAGTGCTGCTTAAACCTGTGATTATTGACAATTTCTCACGTCCTGTATCCCGAGGAGAAGCGTTGGCCCCAGCTCTCAGTGTTCATGTGTTAGTTTAGTACATTTCCGAAGGCTGTGATGAATCTCAAAGGGATTTAGAAGGATGGTCCTGCCTTTGCAGCTCTATGTAATAGAGGGTGTGACTAGATTGCCAGCAGCAGATTGGAGTCTGATACAAACCCATAGGATATAGATCTAACCCGATGATGACCCAGTTCTGATGATCATACCATGACCTTTCACCTCTGTGAATATAATGAAAGGGCAGAATAAATCATTGCTATATTGACTTCCCTGGAAGATTTTTGCAGTGCTCTGGTGTCTTTTTGAAATGCATCAATGTGGTGGTGGGAGTGAGGCACATGAACCCCAGGACTCATTTGTTGTATGCGAAGGGAGTAGCACCATGCAAGAATTTCCATCAGCTCAGCTGCTATGATGTTTCTACAAATTTAGCAGCATCAGATACAGCCTGGTGCAGTCAGAACCAGCCTGGTGCCGATGCAGTGATGTAGTATGGGTCTCCAGTGCCTAGAGGCCAACACTACATTTACATCCACCCTGTCATCGAATTTCAGCTGACAGTAGGAGAGCACACCTGGAAATGCAATGAACTCACTACTTCTCTAACCTGTGCACTGGGAGAGGTGCCAGCAACAGGAAGAGAAGGTTAGAGACGTACCTGGCCAGTCATATCACTGACTCTATTCTCCTTTCCTGCTGTCAGGAAGTGGTAAATGCGTGGAATAGTCTCCCAGTGGAGGTAGTAGGGACGAGGACAGTATCTGAATTCAAGAAAGCATGGGACAAACACAGAAGATCTCTAAAGGAAAAAAAGGGACTATAGTAGTTGATAAGGAAGGGAAGACTAGATAGGCCATATGGGCTTTTTCTGCAGACGTGTTTCTACGTTTCATTCCCCATTTCATATAGGGAATGCCCATAAAAGGTTAAAGTTCCCTGGATTTATGCCTGCTCCCTGACATGAATAGCATTTAAGAAGTGTTCACTTTGGCCAGCCCTTTATAGGAGGGATTAAAGAAGATATCCTTCTCATTCCCCAATATTTATGTCACCTCCTGAATTGAAATGAGGTAAAAAAAAGCGGCAATTTGCTGCCTGAGCAAAGAATGAAATGGTGCCCCCCCCACCTTAGAGGGGGTGGGGCTTTTTCAGAAATCCAATTAGAGACTGAACCAAACCAAAAAGCCAATTAGATTATATGGAAGAAATGCAAGATGTTTGCACACAGGGCCGTATTGAGCTGGAGTCGTGCCCTGTACAACTTGCAGCTTGGGCGCACGCGCCCCCTTTCCCCCCCCCCCATACCTCCGTCCAGCGCTGCCTGCTCTTTCCCTGCTGCTGCCGCCGCCCTCTGTTTTTATCATGGTGGTGCCGGCAGCAGGGAAAGAGCAGGCAGCGCTGGATGGAGGTATGGGGAGGAGGAGGGGGGCATGCGCCCGATCTGAAAGGTGCTGGCACTTTAAGCAGATCTGTTCCTCCCTGCTCTGACATCACATCGGAGGAGGGAGGGACCAGACCTGCTTAAAGTGCTGTGAAAAGGCTTGGGGGCACATTTTGGCTGCCTGTTATTGTCCTGCCGGTGGCGGCAGGGCAACTGCAGACAGCCGAAATGTGCCCCCAAGCCTTTGCGCCCTGTGCGGCTGCACCGCTTGCACAGGGCTAGGTATGGTCCTATTTGCACATCAAGGAACTAAAAGACAGCAAGAATCAACAGCACAGTTTATAAAACTAAATTATAACTCATTTTTATTTTGTTGTTATAAACTGCGTTATGGTTCCTGCTTTTTCTTTTTCAACATATATTTTGCATCCGCAGCAGGTGCAGAGCAGAACCAGGACATTCACCCACAGAACTCAATATTAAAAAAAAAAAATCTGATTTTGATCATCTCACTAACAACAACCACCTCTATTCTCCAGTACCAGGCATATTGTGAACTAATACAAAACCCTACAACAAAGAGCAAACCTACCATACCATATCAGCACAAACTTCCAAAACTCACATGAGGAGCCCATCCAAAAAATGTGTCACTGTAAATACTACAGTGGGCCCTGGAACATTAATACACCTATTTGAAAAGCTGAACAAGTCAAATTACTACAGTACAGTATAGATCTTTATGTACAAACGCCATGTTAACAGAACACCTGACCTCAGTCAAACACTCGCAACATCGACCCTCACCAAGTACAGAATAAGTAACCACAATCTAAAGTAAAAATATGTAGAAAAACTTTAAATTGAAACCCCAAGAAGCCAGTCCACATCCAGTGCAACATCAGATAAATAAGAGATGCAGTTCCCCAGTACTGTGTAAAATATAAAAATAGCACAAAGTCCAATCACTAAAATTAAATACAATTATTTTTTCTACCTTTGTTCTCTGACCATTCTAGTCTCTGATCATGCTGGTCCCAATCTGAGGCTTCTGCTTTGTCTTCTCTTAGCTCTCTTTCTGTGGTCTATGATCCATAGTCCATCTGCCATTTCTTATCTCTTCTTTTGTTTTCTTCACTTCCTTCCATCAGCCCATTTCCAGTTCCAGTAAACCTCCCCAGTATCAGCCACCTTTCCAGTCTTCCCCTCCCAGTACCTTCCAACGTCAACCGCCTTGCATTCCCATGACTTCCACTGGTGTCCATCCCCTAGTCCAAATACCATCCCAGGTATCACCTCAGGTCCACTCTCAGTGCCGCCCCCAGTCAGCTCTCTTCCAGCCTCCTCCCCATTACCCAGCCATCTACCACTCCCATCCCCAAATGTCAGCTCCCTTCCAGTCCCCCTTCAGTACATCCCAGGTGTCAGCTCCTTTCCAGTCCCCTCCTTCCCCAATGTCAGCTCCCTTCCTGCCTCCTCCTTCCCCTGGAAGACCCTCTCAGTATCCGCTCCCTTCCAGTAATATTCTACCATCCCCCCGCATCAGCCCATTTGTAGCCCTAGCTCCTAGTTTTCTTCCAAGGCCAACAGCACTCTCCTCCCCTCACCCATTAGCCCATTTCCTGTCCCAGTCCATTTCTAGTCCTATCCCCCTTATCATCCCACTCCAGTACTAGCCCCCCAATCAGCCCATTACCAGTCCTCATTTCCAGTGCTAGTCCCCATCTGCCCATTACCAGTCGTAACCCTCCCAATAAGTCCATTTTCAGTCCTAGCCCCACAATCAAGTCCATTTGCTGTCCTAGCCCCCCTAATCAGCCTATTTCCAGACCGAACCCCATCAATCAGCCCATTACCAGTCCTAGCTCCCCCTTCCGATCAGCCCATTTCCATTTTAACCCCCCATCAGCCCATTTCCAGTCCTAGTCCCCCCATAGCCCATTACCATCCTAACCCCCCCATCAGCCCATTTCCAATTCTAACCCCACCCCATTATCCCATTTCCAGTCCTAACCCTCTCCTGATCAGCCCATTTCCAGTCCTAACCCCCCATCAGCCCATTTCCAGTTCTAACCCCCCCCATCAGCCCATTTCCAGTCCTAGCACCCCATAGCTCATTACCAGTCCTAAACCTCCCATCAACCCATTTTCAGTTATAGCCCCCCGATAGCCCATTACCAGTCCTAGCCCTCCTCCCGATCAGCCCATTTCCAGTTCTAAACCCCCATCAGTCCATTACCAGTCCTAATCCCCCCATCAGCCCATTTCCAGTCCTAGCCCCCCCCCCATAGCCCACTGCCAGTCCTACCTCCCCATCAGCCCATTTCCAGGTCTAACCCCCCATCAGCCCATTTCCAGTTCTAGCCCCACCCCCCCCCCAGCCCAGGGAAATTGAAAAAATGTTTAAAAACCCTCCGGCTGAAAAAGCAGCTGCCGCTGCCACTGCAGCAGCAGCAGCAGCAGAATGAAGAGCCCCGTGACTGCCACCTCTCCTGCCTCCCCAGAGAGCCATGCCAGGCAGCGTTTCCCCTCCGTGCTGACTCAGCTTTTGCAGAGCCATACGAAGGGAGAGTGTTTCCCTTTTCCATGGCTCTGTTAAAGCTGAGTTCGCCAGCGCTGATGGGAAAAAGGATTTTCTGTTTCCCATCAGCGCCGGCAGGCTCAGCTTTAATAGAGCCATGGGAAAGGGAAATACTCTCCCTTCGCTCGGCTCTGCAAAAGCTGAGCCGGCACAGAGGGGAAACGGGCACGACACTTCCAGAGAGGCGGGGGAGGCTGCGGCCGCGGGGCTCTTCATTATGCCGCTGCTTCTTCAGCCAAAGGGTTTTTTAAAAAGTTTTTATTTTGAAGGTCGAGTGAGGCAGTCATTTTGGGGGCAGTTTTGCCGCCCCCAAAAAGTTGCCGCCTGAGGCTACCACCTCACTTGGCCTCATTATAGAGCTGCCCGTGCCTCTGTAGGTGATTTTAAGTTTACCTTCTTGCAGCTTCATTTCATGTCCTCTAGATTACAGCTTCTCTGTCTTTGGAAAAGGTTGTTTCAGTGTGGTTCCCAAACTTGGAGTCAGGACCCGAAATGGGGTCACATGATCAGTGGATGGGGTCACAGAAACATGGCCATTACCTCTTCTCTGTGACCTGTGCCAAGTAATGGCAGTCACCAGTCAGCATGTGGCCTGTGAGCCAGTGCACATTCATAGGCCCCTGCCCCAACCTCAGTAAGCTTCATGTTAGACTGCAAACCCATGCTGAGTTCTGGGCTTATGTCGGAGTGAGGTCAGAAGCGGCAGGCCATTTGTGCCGAAGCACATGGCCTGCTGCTGAACTGTCCCCCACTGCCACTGGAATCAGTGGCAGTGGGGGGCAGCAGCGCCACGTAGGTCAGCAAGGAGGGTGGGCTGCATGGCTTGGTGGGTGGCAGGCCATCTATGCTGAAGCACATGACCCGCTGCCCATAGAGATCTGCCACCCTAGGTGGCCTCCTAGTCTGCCTAGTGGATGGACTGGCCCTGCTTACATAAGTCACTTTACCCTCCGTTGCCTTGGAAGAAAAGTCCTGCCAATCTACTTCTCATCATACCTTCCCAAGAAAACCCAAGGGTTTCTGTGTTGGCAGGAGTCAGCATTGACTTGAAGGCACTTAAAAAAATGGACAAGTGAAGCTGTCTTCCTGTATCAGGCACTGGAACTCTCTACCGCTTGACATCAGAGCTGAAAGCTCATATAAGAAATTGAAAAGGCTTGCAAAAACATGGCTTTTTCAGTAGTAATATGCTGATTACTTAGGCTCTATGGCTTAACCTGCTTTTTCTTTACATCTCTTGCTATGTGCCTCTTATCGTCATGGTTTACCATTTCTCTAATTTTGTTCTATTCAGTTCCCCTCCCTTAATGTTATAAACAAATGCAATGTGTGCCGAAAAGTCCCACTGACCCAGAAGCTCCTGGGTTTTCTTGGCAGTGTGACTGGAAGTAGATTGCCAGACCTTTCTTCCAAGGTAATGGAGGGTTAAGTGACTTGCCCAAGGCTACAAGGAGTGCTAGTGGGAATTGACTGCTGGTCTTTTTCTTAACAAGTCAGTGCTTTAACCACTAGGCTACTCCTCCACTCCCTCAGTGTTACCTTTTATTAATCCATCTTGTATGGAATGTGTGTTTTTTAAAAAAATAAGGGGGGGGGGAATATTCAACAACAGCGGCTAGCGCATTCTAAACTGCATAGCCATTGCAGCTGAAGTTTAACCCTGGATATTTAATGCTGGAAAAGAGATGGCTGAGGGGAGGTATGATAGAAGTCTATAAACTAATGAATGGAGTGGAACGGGTAAACGTAGATTGATTATTTACATCATCAGAATATAGAAAGACTAGGGGACATGCAATGAAGCTACAGGGTAACCTATTTAAGATTAATAAGAGAAAATATTTTTTTCACTCAGCGTGTAATCAAACTCTGGAATTTGTTACCGGAGGATGTAGTAAGAGTAGTTACTCACCTGTAACAGGTGTTCTCCAGGAGCAGCAGCAATCAGTCCTCACATATGGGTGACGTCGGCGCCGATGGAGCCCCCGTGCGGAGCATTTCCCCAGCTTTCATAGAAAGCCTTTGGGAATGCAGCGCGCATGCGCGGTCCCCTTCCCGCCCAAGGGTGCCATCTTGTTCAGTCTGATGACATAGCTAAAAGACAGCAAAAATAGCAAAAATAAATCATATGACTGCAACTCCAAGGGGAGGAGGGAAGGTTGTGAGGACTGATTCCTGCTGCTCCTGGAGAACACCTGTTACAGGTGAGTAACTACTCTTTATCCAGGACCAAGCAGGAAGTCAGTCCTCACATAAGGGACTCCCTAACTTAGGGCTACCAGAGGCCCCAAACTGAAAAATGAGCTCCCTCAAGAGCCTCAGCACGCAAGAACAGAATCTTCTCTGATAACGCCCCCGACAGGTAGCCCAACACCAGGGCCGGAGGGTAGGAGTTGCCTAGACCTCAAAGAGATTATGGAGTATCGCTTGCACGAAAGCACTGTCCCTGCAGGATTCCCTCTCAAGGCAGTAATGGGCCGCAAACGTCTGGCTTGAAGACCAAGTAGCGGCCCGGCAGATGACTGCCAACGGAACAGAGCGGAGATGAGCCACTGACGCAGCCTTCGCCCTGACACGGTGAGCCGTAACTCGACCCTGCAACGAGAGGCCGGCTGCCCTGTAAGCCCAGGCGATGCAGTCAGCTACCCATATGGACAAAGTACACTTGGAGACAGCCAACCCCAACTTATTGGGGTCATAAGAAACGAAGAGCTGAACCGCCCTACGGTGCTCCTGCGTACGGTCAAGGTAGAAGGACAACGCCTTCCTACAGTCCAGGGTATGCAGGACCATCTCAGCCCGGCTAGCATGAGGCCTGGGAAAGAAAATCGGAAGAACCACCTCCTGATTGAGGTGAAAGGAGGAGACAACCTTTGGAAGGAACTTAGGGTGAGTCCGTAGGACTACCCTGTTCTTATAGAACCTAGTATAAGGTGCTTCTGAAACTAGGGCCTGAAGCTCACTTACTCGCCTAGCTGAGGTAAGGGCTACCAGAAAGAGTGTTTTCCAAGACAGAAAATGCATAGGGCAAGTAGCCATAGGTTCAAATGGTGGGCAAGTAAGCTGTTGCAAGACCACATTTAAATCCCATTCAGGGGCAGGTGGACGCAGTGGCGGCTTAAGCAAAAGCAGGCTTCTGAGGAATCTGGCCACCAAAGGATGACTGGAGAGAGACTGACCCTCCACCTGTGAGTGGTATGCTGAAAGAGCACTAAGATGAACTCTAACAGAATTGGACTTAAGGCCTAGGTTGGACAGGTGAAGCAAATACTGCAGCACCACTGATACTAGGCATGAGAAGGGATTCTCATTGTGTTGAGTACACCAGGCAGAAAATCTATGCCACTTAAGGGCATAAGACTTTCTGGTGGACTGCCTCCTAGAGGCCAAGACTACGTCCTCCACTTCCCTAGGCAGTAGTAAAGGCGCTAGGACTACCCTTTCAGCAGCCAGGTCATCAAATTGAGGGACTGTAGATTGGGGTGCAAGAGAGATCCCTGCTCCTGAGACAGGAGATTGGGCTGCATCCCCAGAGGAAGAGGAGTGTCCACCGCTAGTTGCAACAGTAGTGGGAACCAGGGTTGTCTGGGCCACCGGGGGGCCACCAGAATCACGGAGGCCTTGTCCCGGATCACTTTGAACAGTGTCTTGGACACTAGAGGCATGGGAGGAAACGCATATAGGAGGCCTGTCGACCATGGAATGAGAAACGCATCCGCTGCTACTCTGAGAGGATGCAGTTGTCTGGAGAAGCACTTGGGAAGTTGACGGTTCAGAGGACTGGCAAAGAGATCTATGGTTGGAAGACCCCATCTCAGGAAGATCTGTTGAACCACTAAAGGGTTCAACTGCCAATCGTGCGGCTGCAGAATCCGGCTCAATCTGTCCGCCAGGTAATTCTCCTGACCAGGGAGGTAGACTGCTTTGAGAAGAATGCCATGATTGACTGCCCAGGAGCACAGTTTCTGTGCTTCCTGACATAGAAGGCGGGACCCTGTGCCCCCTTGTTTGTTCACATAGAACATAGCCACTTGATTGTCCGTCTGAACTAAGACGGACTGGTGAGAGAGGAGATGAGAGAAAGTTCTCAGTTCTAAGAGATTGATCTGCTGTGCGGCCTCCCAAGGAGTCCACAGGCCTTGAGTACATGCCCCTTGGCAATGTGCACCCCAACCTTGAAGAGAAGCATTGGTTGTCAGCATCTGAGAATGCGGAGGTGCCTGAAAAAGCACCCCTTGCACGAGATTCGGAAGATGAAGCCACCATTGCAGAGAAGACTGTAGTAGGCTGGACACCCTCACCTTGTCCGCGAGGCTTCCTGTGGCCTGGTGCCACTGAGTCCTGAGGCCCCACTGAGCTGGCCTCATGTGTAGATGGGCATTGGGAGTCACATGAACCGTGGATGCCATGTGGTCTAAGAGCCTCAGAAACTGTCTGGCAGAGACTAGAGAATTGCTGCGGAACAGCCTGGCTAGAGCCATCAATCTGTGGGCCCTGTTCACTGGTAGAAAGGCCTTTGCCTGAAATGTATCTAGTCGAGCTCCTATGAACTCCATGTCCTGGGAGGGATGCAAACTGGACTTTGCGAAGTTTATGACAAACCCCAGGTGCTGAAGCAGAGTGACAGTGCAAAGGGTGACTTGATTGGCCTCTTGTTGGGACTGACCCCTGATGAGCCAATCGTCCAGATATGGAAATACAAAGAGGCCCTGAACCCTGAGGTAGGCCGCTACCACCGCCAGGCACTTGGTGAACACCCTGGGGGCGGAAGTAAGGCCAAAAGGCAGTACTCTGTACTGATAATGGTTTCCTCCCACTACAAATCTGAGATATTGTCTGTGGTCTGGATGAATAAGGATGTGAGTATAAGCATCCTTTAGATCTAAGGAGCATAGCCAATCTCCCTGCTGGAGGTAGGGCAGCAGGATTCCAAGGGTAAGCATCTTGAACTTTTCCCTCTTCAGGAACTTGTTCAGGTTTCGCAAGTCTAGGATGGGTCTGAGGCCTCCAGTTCTATTTGGTACTAGGAAGTACCTGGAATAGAAGCCGTGACCTTTCAGGTGGTGGGGCACCGGTTCCACTGCCTGATCCTTTAGAAGACCTGCCAACTCCATCAGGAGTAAGTCCCTGTGCAGAGGGAGTCTGGGAGGCTCCCCTGGAAAATAGGAGGGGGGTACCCGGTGGAAGTGGAGGAGATAGCCCTTCTGGACTATACTTAGAACCCAGGTATCCCTTGTGACGGCTGACCACCTGTGGGTGAACAGGGCCAGCCTGCCTCCAGTGCTGATGGGAGCCAGCTGAGGAGGAGAGGCTATGCCAATGCAGTCAAAAGCCCCCTCCCTGCTGAGCAGGAGCCGGAGTAGGAGGCTTGGGGGCCTTCTGCCTATGGGGCCCATGACCCAGCCCCTTGGCCTGCTGACCCTGTTGGGGAGCTACAGAGGTCTGATAATGAGGGTACTGTTTATAGGCAGATGACTTCCTCGGGTAAAAGGTCTTTTTCCCCGAGCCCTTCTTCTTTTGAGAAGGGGCAGAGGTTTTTCTGGACAGCCTTGTCCGGGTAAGAGTCTCGGTCTCGAGTTCGGCAGCCTTGTCAGCCATGGGCTTGCCAAAGAGGTTTTCACCTCTGCAGAGGACATCGACCAACTTGTCCTGTACCCATGGCTCGAGGTCCGATGACTGTAGCCAAGCCTGACGGCGTGCAACGATGCCGGCCGTGGCTACTCGGGCCGAAGCCTCGAAGCCATCGTAGGCTGCTCGAGATATAAACCGAGCACACACGAATACCCGAGGACAGAGCATTGAACATCTGCAAAGGTTCCTCGGAGAGACCAGCAGAGAACCCGGCAATCTCCTTTGCCAGGTCTCGAAGGTACATGACCATGTACAGCTGGTAGGTCTGGACACGGCAAGCAAGCATAGAGCCCTGGAAGCACTTCTTACCGAGGGCATCCAGGTTCCGGGCCTCCCGGCCAGGAGGCACTGAGGAGTGCATCTTCTGACTCTTCAGACAATGCATGGCCGATTCCACAACCATGGAGTGGAGTGGAGTGGCCTAGTGGTTGGGGCAAGGTACTTCAGGCCAGAAGGTCAGGGGTTCAAATCCCACTAGAGGACAGCAACCTTGGGCTGGAAGGACTGGGGTTTCTAGTCCCACAGGTGCTCCTTGTGGTCTTGGGCAAGCCACTTAACCCTCCATAGCCCATGTACCTTGTAAAATAGTTATCTCCAAGTTATAATGCCCTGTTCAATGTAATTTCAGTTTGTTCAATGTAAACCACACTGATGCAGAATAGCACAGTATATAAGAGAATGTAAATAAATAAATGGAGTGTTGCGGTAATTGTGCTTTTTGGAACCCGGGGCTCTTGCGGACTCGATAGATGGAATCGACCCGCTTGCTCAAAACCGGCGTCGAGGCCAGCGCCTCCCACATGCGGAAGAGCAACCGTTCCAGCATCGGAGGAACTGGAACAGTAAAGGCCTTCTTCGGGGGAGAGTCATACTGTAGGGCCTCGAGCTCCTCGGCTCGAGGATCCTCCTCGGGATCTGCGGGGAATTCCAAAGCCTTGGCCATGTCCCGCACGAAATCGGAGAACCGGGTATCCTCTGGGGGGGACCTTCTCCGAGGCTCGGACTTGGGTGAATCCGAAGGAACGCACCGAGTCCGAAAGGTGTCGGGCGACTCCTCATCCTCCGTCTCCCAGCCGGACTCCTCGGAGGAGGAATCGAGCGGCTCCGGTTGGGCAGGCATCGATGCCATCCGCCCCAATGCCGAGGGTACCGGCATCGATGACCTCGGTCCCGAACGGGAGGCCGAGGGGGACCTTGGCCGAGGATCGACTCGAGCTCGCATGGACTCGAGGATCGGCTCGGCCTCCGGGGTCGACTTGGACGTCGATGTCCCGGTGGTCGGGGCAGATGCACCGGTAAGGAATGGCGATCGGTGCCCGCTGCTGTTCCATGAAGGCAGCCAAGCTGTTCTCCAAGGCCGTCAACCTGAGTCCAAGCTCAGGAGACTCAGCAGCCCCCAACTCGAGCCCCGGCAGCACCAGGCCCGACATTGGCTCCCCTGGAGGTGAGTCCACGAGGACTACAGTACTCATGTGACCCGGGGACTCCATCTCCACACGAGGTTGCTTTGCAGGCCTCTCTGACTCCGAAGCCCCGGGACAGCGCTCGGGGCTATGAGACTTGGCCCTCGAGGAGCCAAGTGCATCCACCGACGCCACCCTTGTGGGTTTTTTCTTCTTACAATGCTCCCGTGAGGGAGACCCCCTTTCAGAGGAGTCTCGACGCTGCTCGGGGCCGGAGTCCCGAGATGTTGAGGCCTTTGACGAGGTTCGGGCCTGACCGGACGCGGAGTCAGAGAAGATTCTTTCCTTTTGGTGCTGCTGACTCTGTAACACCTTAGAGGACATTTTCCCACACGGACCACAGATCATCGGGTCATGATCGGGTCCGAGGCACCGGAGGCAGCAGTCATGTGTGTCGGTGAGAGACATAAGTTTCTTGCACCGATCACACTTTTTAAACCTGCTGGCAGTCATCGGGGGAAAAAGGGCCCCTGCAAGGTCAAAAGACAGGGCTGCCAGTGAAAAAAGAAAAAAATGGCACGAACGCTAGTCACTAAGGACAAAAATCAAAAAAGAGATCCGGGCTCGATACCGACGTATCGGGCCCAGGCGGGAAAGGGAAACCGGCGTCGAACCGAAGAAATCAGGTTAGCGCAGAGAAAAATCAACTTCTTCCTCGGGTGAAACGAATATACATCCATCGGGCTCTACAGAAAAAAGAAGACTGAGCAAGATGGCACCCTTGGGCGGGAAGGGGACCGCGCATGCGCGCTGCATTCCCAAAGGCTTTCTATGAAAGCTGGGGAAATGTTCCGCACGGGGGCTCCTTCGGCGCCGACGTCACCCATATGTGAGGACTGACTTCCTGCTTGGTCTTGGAGAAAAAGCTGTTAGTGTAGCTGGGTTTAAAAAAGGTTTGGACAAGTTCCTGGAGGAAAGGTCCATAAACTGTTATTAAAAGGGACCCAGGATATCACTGCTTGCCCCAGTACAAGCATTGTGGAACCTGTATCTTTTGGGGAAACTGCTAGGTACTTATGACCTAGATTGGCCATGGTTGGAAACAGGATACTGGGCTTGATGGACCTTGGTCTGACCCAGTATGGCATATCTTATGTTTTTATGAGCTGGGGCCATATCCAGCCACCGGCATTGAACATCCAGGCCACCGCATAGTCCAGTTAGTTCCCGAAGGTCGCTAACCAGGTAACAGCTTAATATCGCTGCTGTCTGGGTAGCAACGGATACTGTCTCTGCTCCGCTCTAGAACACCCCGAAGCTAACTGCATATCAGCAGAGTGTGTATCAGCAACACCTGTGGATATCCAGTGGCACTAACCGTTGAATATCCCGCTAACAAGCATTTACATGGTTTGCAGGTCTGCAAACCGTGTAAATGCCTTTGAATATCCCCCCCATAATATTTACTCTGCATGTTAATTTGTTTTGACTGGATGCTCTGATTGTAAACTGCCTTGATGTTCAGCTTGTTTGTTTGAATGACGATGTATCAAATTCTAGGAAAATAAATAAATAAAACACAGACCCTCCCTGTCCGCAAGAGCTGAAAATCCAGTCTGATAGAAGCTCTAGCCGTGCAAAGAGATTCCTCTTTTGCCCAGTCTACTGAAGTGTGGGAGTAGGGAGGCAGTGGTCAATAGGAACTCCAGGACTTATGCAGACCAGACAGGTGATCGTGGGGCCAATATCTGAAACAGCTCCCCTATAATGTCCTGAAATTCCCAGGAGAGACTCATTCTATTACTTAGAATGTTAAGGGGTACTTCCTTTTTATGAACTCACGGGTTCCTCTTGCTCCTTTTGGAATCCAGTTCAATTAGAACCTGGTTCATTATCATAGCACAATGAGCTTCAATTCACAAGCACATGGGATTCTTTGTGACTGAAATGCATATGTGAAGATGGAGGTTCTGCCCACCCTTCTGTGCTGACTACAGCACAAGGAATAAAGTGCAGAGCTGTGGACATTCTGACTTGATCTGCAAGCCAAGAAATGAAGGTTAGCGAGAGCCCCATCCACTACTAACATATGAAGAAAGCAGAAGAGTTTATTGGTGGCTCAGACACTAAAACTTCCCCCGTCCCTAAGAGCTGAGAATCAGGTCTGATAGGAGCATTACTGTAGATAGGCAAATTCCCCCTCTCCTCTGTCCATTGAAGAGTGAGAACAGGCAGGCAGGATCAGTGACTCTCCAGGGTCTATACCAGGCTGGTCAGGTTACCCTGAGGCCAATATCTGATACCGCACATTTCAGGTGACCTGCAATTAAAGAAGAGTGCAAAAATATGTCAAGGGGGAGGGGGGCATATTCCAAGGGATTAACACAGTTTGTAGACCTGAGTGGCATATTCAACAACACAATCTTATTTGTGTGGCTGAATATCCCTTCCAAAGCCATCTGAACGTACTGGCACTAATTGCTTGGTATCGAGGTGCTCCTAGGGTGGAGCAGGGGTAGCTCCCAAGGTTAGCCAGTCAACGGCAAGATTGCGCAGCCAGCCAGATAACCTAAACTGGCTAAAGTTAGGAAGAAAAGCTGGCCAAACTTTAGCCGGTTTAGCTATCTGGCCAGTGGCTGACTATGGTCACTGACCAGATAGCTAAATCGCTATTCAGGCATACCAGATATTCAGTTCCACTGGCCACGTACGGCCTCAGCACTGAATATCCGGCATTAAAGCATCAACGGCCAGCCACTTTAATAGCGCTGGCCACAACTGCTGAATATTACCCCTGTCTAGTCAATAACTTGTTGGAAACATGGCAAGATTTCTAAGAACCCTTCTCTCTATCAGACCATCCTATTGCTCTCTGCATCCATGACCCTCAGGGTGGCTAGTTGACCCTGCCTTAAGATTCTCACCTTTCATCCTGGCCATGTTGAACACCTCCTTCTCCTCTGGCATTGTCACCAAGGAATGGAAAAAGCCCAATTTTGAAAGGTCCCAAACTGGATCCCTCAGATCTTCTCCACTACCGACCTGTTTCCAATTTACCATTTCTAGCCAAACTGGCAGAAAGGTTCATCTTTCACCAACTTACTGATCACCTTGAACACTCACTTGCACCTCACCCATGCCAATCAGCATTGCGTCCCACTCATAGTACAGAAACAATCATGTATCAGTGCTTAATGAACTACATTCCTATTTAGATCAAGGATACTTTGCTCTAGTTGTCTCTTTAGATCTCACAGCTGGTTTTGATTTGGTAGATCACAGCTGTCTTCTATCGCATCTCTATGAAGTGGGCCTCCAGGTTTCGGTACTTGCATGGTTCTCTTCTCTTCTCCATGATCATTTCTATCAGGTTTTGGCACAGGGTACTTTCTCAGCCTCTTTTTCTTTCCCCTGTTTGGTACCTTGTCCCCTCTCCTATTTAATGTCTATTGTCCCCTCTCCTATTTAATGTCTGTTTGGCACTATTAGCTGTTCTTATTCAATTGTTGGGGATCAGTTTCTACTTTTACATCGATCATATCCTTCTGCTAACCCATTTGGGCTGTATTACTCCCAATCTCTCTTCACTTAACTCCGCTCTAGCATCCATCTTGGCTCCTTGACAATGCGCTTATCCTCCATCCTAGTAAAACTACTGCCACTTGGTTCACTGGATCCTCTTACACAGCCACTCTAGCCCCCGTTCTGGGCTCTCGTTCTGTCTCTCTTTGTTTGTCTTTCAAATATTTGGGAATACACTTCGACTCAGACCTTTCCTTCACTATGCACATCTCCCATTTAACTCGCTCCTCCTTTGCTGTTCTCAGAAGATACAGAGTCCTCCGTCTCTTTTGGACAAACCTTCTCTGACCACTCTTACTCAGCACAGTAATATCTTGAATTGATTCGCTGGACTTTCCCAACAGCAAATAAAGCGTTTTCAGTCCATCCAGAATACTACCATACACACCCTTACCTCAGCCAAAACATTTGACCACGTGTCTCCTCTCTGATTCAGCATCATTGGCTCCCTGTGGCCCAGAGGATCATATTTAAAATTCTATCTCTTACTCACAAATCTTTGCACAATTCCTTTCCACTCGATTTATCCTCATGTCATCCCATATGTTCCACCACAGTGCCTAAGATCTTTACAGGACAATCATTTAGTCCTCCCATGCCCTGCAAAGATCAATCACAATTTGACACACCATTCCGCCTTCTTGTATTTAGTTTCCATCCTCTGGAATTGTCTTCCTGCGACGGTGCGGTTAGAGCTATCCTTCCCTTTATTCAGCAGCTACTAAAAGCTCACCTTTTTACATAAGCATTTGATATTGACCTCCCCCAGAATGCACCCCTTTTTGTGTTGGTTTTTAAAGATACTTTTGTAACTCTTTTTACTCTTTTCTTTCCTATATTTATTGGAGTTCTTTTCTATATGTTGTTGTTTTCTTCTTTAATGCATTTTATTGGATTTTATTGTAAATCACCTTGTATGCTTTGTAAAGGGCAATCTATCAAGCCTAATTAAACCATAAACCATTTGGCAAATTATGCAGCAGCTGAGATATTTGCATCTGTAGATGATCATTCATATTATTACAGGAAAGGTTAGCAGGAAATAAGAAATATATTCCAGTTGCTTTTTGAGGAAGCATTTAAATGATATCATGGAGTGGAGGAGTGGCCTAGTGGTTGGGGCAAGGTACTTCAGGCTGGAAGGTTGGGGGTTCAAATCCCACTAGAGGACAGCAACCTTGGGCCAGAAGGACTGGGGCTTCTAGTCCCACAGGTGCTCCTTGTGGTCTTGGGCAAGCCACTTAACTCTCCATAGCTCATGTTCCCTGTAAAATAGTTATCTCCAAGTTATAATGCCCTGTTCAATGTAATTTCAGTTTGTTCAATGTAAACCGCACTGATGCAAAATAGCACAGTATATAAGCAAATGTAAATAAATAAATACAATTAATGTATTAAATAAGGTCAGGATTGGGTCAACTATTTGACAAACTAGTCAGTCACCTATGGAGGCAGCTTCTCGGGGGGGGGGGGGCATTCAAAGCTAGATTCTGACAGCTGGTAGGGGAGAAGGTGGGCAAAAGGCTTAAGATTTGCCTAGGATGCCAACCCCTTGAACCATCTCTGGGGCTGGCCCTGGATAGTGTGGACGAAAGGGATGTGCATTTGGATTAATCCAAACTGATCTGAAAGAGACAATTTTTGGTTCAATTTGCTGGTTAAGAAATGAATGAACAAGATCCTCTCAATAATCTGAATTCTTTTCAGCTAATCTGATTTGGACCATTGAAGATTATGGGGAAGCAAATCAAGGGTTTTGATTTCAGCTTCTTGCTGTGTTGTGGTCCGGGCTGAGACACCGGAGGCAGCAGTTGTGCATATTGGTGATGGACATAATTTTACCACACTTATTGCACTTTTTGAACCCGCTAGTAGCCATGGAGGGAAAAAGAGCCTCCACAAGGTCGAAGACCTTTAGGGCTCCCAGCGAGAAAAAACAAGGGTGTAAGATGCCCAAAAGAAAAATAAAAAATAAAAAAGGCTGACCCGGTACCAAGGTACCGAGGGTGGGCGGGAAGGGTACCAGTGTTAGCCGGAAGAAAACAACAGTCGAAAAGCAAGAAGAAGAAAACACACTTTTCTGGAACAGAAACAGACAACATCTGAAGGGCTTCATGGAAAAAAAGAAGACTGAGCAAGATGGCCTCTTTGGGCGGGAAGCGGACCATTCATGCATGGAGGCAGCTCCGAAATGCCTTCTTTGAAAGCTAGGGATTTGCTCCATCGGTGCCGATGTAACCCATATGTGAGGACTGACTTCCTGCTTGTTCCCAGAGAATTAAGAAGATCACTAGCAGTAGATCTGAAAAACTGAGATCATATCCAATATATTATGATTTATTATGATTGAGGTCCATTTCTATCTTGACATGTGCAGAACTCCCCCATTTGAAGATGCTACCGTGGAATAAGGAGATTCATAGATGTCGGAAAGGTGTGGGCCACACAGGCCCTGGCCCCACCAAAAATTGCGGTGGCCGAGAGCAGACTTCCCACAGGGATCCCATCCCCTGTGGGCAGAAGAGAAGCCACGATCATGGCAAAGACCTTTCCTGTCTACCCGTGGGAGATCGGATCCCCGCAGGCAGAACAGAAAGGGTCTTTGTCTTGATCGCGGCTTCTCTTCTTCTGCCTACCTGCTGCTGGCTGTGATCATGGCAAAGACCTTCCTGTTGTACTCTCAGGGATCCAATCTCCATGGGCAGAACAGGAAGGGTCTCTGCCCGTGGGGGCAGAGCTTGGGCCCTCTCAAAATAAAGGCCTTCCACCACCCCTGAAGAGAATGGAATAAGCTGCCAAGGGGACACAACGGTGAAGGTTCTAGATTTTAGGAGTGCTAATTTTGATAAATGGAAGAGTTCTATAAAAGAGGATGGGGGAGGTATTATAAAGGCATTTTATATTTCTATTATTAGTGAGGCTTACAGGCACCAGGAAACACCAAGCTATAGAATGAACTTTCCCTTGTTGCGTGCTTCCTTTCACAGAGATCTGACAGATTTTTTTCGGACACACCTGAGGCCCTTCCAGCTGGCTTGGCTTTTGAACTCCTGCCTATGTTTCCTTGTCTCATGGGATGACTCACAGGAATTGTAATAAACCTCCCTGAGCATACAGTGACTTCCCCAAAGAGTGAGTCACAGATAAACAGCAGCAATGCTGGAGGCCAGGATGAATGTTCTGACACAGTATCTATATGCTGTGCAATATTTTATGTACACAGCTGAACGTACGATTTTTAAATTTTCCATTGCCATTATATTTTTAAAATTTGAATTTGCTTTCCTGTAGTTTCCTGAAATCCCAACGAGCAGATTCATTCGATGGCTTAGAATTGCAAAGGGCGCTTCTTTCTAATGACCCACCAGTTTCCTTCTGCTCATTTTGGGCTCCATTCAGAACCAGGTATGGTATCATAGCACTATGAGTTTTAATTCATAACCGCATGGGGATTCTTTCCCTTGTTTTGCATCCCCTCTAGTTTTACCTGGTCTGGCCATTGCACTTGTCTAGAAGACATGTACCATCCATGGATATAAGGGATTCTTTTGAGAACCTCATTAGCACAATATGTTTTTGACAGGAGGACCATACACTACCTTAGAGTAGTGAGGAGATGTATAACATCCCCATCTGGGCTTTCTGCAATGGCTCTGCCTAAATCTGTATAAGCCAGTGATCTCTGGGTGGCAGTGTGGACTTTCTGTGAATTTTCCATGACACAGTGTTTATTTGTTTTGACTCTGCATGGGCCTGGAGTTTATGTTTTATGAATAACATAGTTGGTGATTCGGTCATTAGGCATGTAGATAGCTGGGTGGCTGGTGGACGTGAGGATCGCCTGGTAACATGCCTGCCTGGTTTGAAGGTAGCGGACCTCACACACCATCTAGACAAGGTCTTAGATAGTGCTGGGGAGGAGTCTGCTGTCTTGGTACATGTCGATACCAATGACATAGGAAAATATGGTAGGGAAGTTCTGGAGGCTAAATTTAGGCTTTTAGGTAGGAAGTTGAAATCCTGAACTTCCAGGATAGCATTCTCTGAAATGCTTCCCATTCCGCACGTAGGACCCAAAAGGCAGGCAGAGCTCCAGAGTCTCAATGCGTGGATGAGACGATGGTGCAAGGATGAGGGTTTTGGATTTGTTAGGAACTGGGGAACATTCTGGGGAAAGGAGGGACTCTTCCGAAGGGATGGGCTTCACCTTAACCAGGATGGAACCAGGTTCAGGGCCGGATTTACGTATACGCCATGTACGCCATGGCGTAGGGCCCACAGCCGGCAGGGGCCCACAAAAAAAGAACCAGTTTTTTTTTTTAAACTCAATTAAAAAAAAAAACCTGGTGGCTGCCGCCGCGGGGCCCCCTCTGCTGCCGCGGGGGCCCCGTCTACAAGCTGGTCGGGTCGGGTCGGGTCGGGTCGGGTCGGGTCGGGTCCGGTCGGGTCTCTCTCCCTCCCTCCCTCGCTGCAGGCTGCGAGAGACGCGAAGATAGAGCGTCTCCTCGCGTCTGTGTTAAGCCCGCAGGGGCTGATGGGATTTCCCATCAGCCCCTGCCGGCTTAACACAGACGCGAGGAGACGCTCTCCCTTCGCGTCTCTCGCAGCCTGCAGCCTGCAGCCTGCAGCGAGGGAGGGAGAGAGACCCGACCCGACCGGACCGGACCGGACCGGACCCGACCGGACCCGACCAGCTTGTAGACGGGGCCCCCGCGGCGGCAGCCACCAGGTTTTTTTTTAAATTAAATTTTACTTTAGGCCGGGGGGGGGTAGGACTGGTAATGGGCTATGGGGGGGGGTAGGACTGGTAATGGGCTATGGAGGGGGGGGGGTAGGACTGGTAATGGGCTATGGGGGGGGTAGGACTGGTAATGGGCTATGGGGGGGGTAGGACTGGTAAGGGGCTATGGGGGGGGTTAGGACTGGTAATGGGCTATGGGGGGGGTAGGACTGGTAATGGGCTATGGGGGGGTTAGGACTGGTAAGGGGCTATGGGGGGGGTAGGACTGGTAATGGGCTATGGGGGGGGGGGTAGGCCTGGTAATGGGCTATTGGGGGGGCTGGGGCTGGAAATGGACTGGGGGGGTAGGGCTGGTAATGGGCTATTGGGGGGCTGGGCTGGAAATGGGCTGGGCTGGCTGGGCTGGGGGGGGTTAAGGCTAGAGGTGGGCTGATGGGGTTAGGACTGGTAATGGACTGTGGGCTGTTGGGGGGGCTTAGAACTGGCAATGGGCTTTGGGGGGGTTAAGACTGGTAATGGGCTGTGGGCTGATGGGGGCTGTCTGGTAATGGGCTATGGGGGGGCTAGGACTGTAAATGGGCTGGGGTTAAGACTGGAGGTGGGCTGATGGGGTTAGGACTGGTAATGGGCTGTTGGGGGGGGTTAGAACTGGTAATGGGCTTTGGGGGGGTTAAGACTGGTAATGGGCTGTGGGCTGATGGGGGTTGTCTGGTAATGGGCTATGGGGGGCTAGGACTGGAAATGGGCTGGGGGGTTAAAACTGGAGGTGGGATGATGGGGTTAGGACTGGTAATGGGCTGTGGGCTGATGGGGGGGGGTAAGACTTGCAATGGGCAAAGGGGGGCTGACTGGAAATGGGTTGATGGGGTTAGGACTGGAAGTGGGCTGATGGGGGTTAGGACTGGTAATGGGTTATAGGGGGGGCTTAAACTGACAATGGGGTGATGGGGGTTAAGGACTGAAAATGGGGTGATGGGGGGGTTAAGGACTGTAAGTGGGGTGATGGGGGGGCTAGGACTGGTATTGGGTTGGGGGGTTTGCTAGGACTGGAAATGGGCTGATGGATGGCTAGGACTGGAAATGGGCTGATGCAGGGACTAGAAGGGAATGGATGCTGGGTGAGGCTGGAACTAGAAGGGAGCTGATGTTGGGGGAGGATTAGAATGGGATGGGGCTGGAAGAGTAAAATGGAGAAGGGAAAAATATTTTGTGTGGGAGGGATAAAAATCTACAATTGGCCGGGTATTGGGAGAGTAAGTGGGGATTGAGGATGGAGGGGTAAAATTTGAGTGGATGAAATAGGAATGAGGAAAGAGCAAAAGGAGAAAGATTAGTATGTTAAAGCAGATGTAGAGAGAGAATGGAAAAAAATCTAGAAGAGAGAAGAAAGGACAAATGGACAGCAGACGATGGAGAGTTAGCAGAAGACACGAAGAAACCAGAAGAAAGTGGCTGGAGCAATTGCAGCTGAAAAAAATGCACAAAAGGTAGAAAAATATCTCTTTATTTTGAATTTATTAATTGGAATATGTCAGCTCTGGTAAATGTGCATCATTAACATCTGTGCTTTGTTTAGTACAAGAGCAAATTAATGTATAGTTTTATTTCTACAGTGTTGTACATTCCAAGTTTGGCTTTTGGGATTCCCAGTTTAATTATTGTCTTCCTATTTCTAAATTGTGATTACTTGTTTGGTGATGGTCTATGTTCTGCATGTGTAACTGAGCTGAGGTGTTCTGTTTATATAATTCCTATTTGACATTGCCACTTGTTCTCTTTCCCCAGTAGGTCATGTTTTGTTGTTCTCTGAAATGTATTGGTTTAATATTTGCAGTGTTGCCTTTTGATTGGTAGAGTATGGTGCTTTGTGAGTCCTGGTAGTGCTGTTAGGATACGGCGGGTTTACTATGGGCAGTGTTTGTAGTAGTTCCTAATGTGTCTGGCAGTTGGCACTGGATTATAGTAATGTAGAAATCTTTTAGTCTTTCTTTATCCATACACTCCTTAAGAGGCACGTTTACTAAAAGTTAGTATATGGTAACATTATGCAAATATTTATGCAAATGAGGCCCCTTATGCAAATGAGGTCCGCACCCCCCTTGGGCCGCCCCTGCTGGGGGCCCACAATTTTTGTTGGCGTAGGGCCTCACTCAAGGTAAATCCGGCCCTGACCAGGTTGCTGGCATTAATCTTTAAAAAGGAGATAGAACAGCTTTTAAACTAGATAATAGGGGAGAGCCGACAGTTGCCCAAGAGCGCATGGTTCAGAACAATATATCCTTGAAGGATACTACCAAAAAAATGAAGTTAGGGCACATCAGCAGAGATGTTCCAATAAAGACAAAGGTAGCCCAAGTGCCCTTGAGTACAGAGCAGACAGAGCTTAAAGATTCCAAATTACCTTTGCCTACCGATAACCAGATTAATATAAATAAAATACAGTTTCTAAAATGCTTGTATGCAAATGCTAGAAGTCTAAAAAATAAGATGAGAGATTTAGAATATGTAGTACTAAATGAGAAGTTAGATATGATTGGTATCTCAGAGACATGATGGAGGGAGGACAACCAGTGGGACACTGTGATACCTGGGTACAAACTATATCGTAATGATAGAGCTGATCAAATTGGTGGAGGGGTTGCGCTCTATGTTAGAGAGGGCATTGAGTCACAAGGGATTAAAGTTTTGCAGGAAACAAAATTTGCTTAAGAATCTCTATGGATTGAAATTCCATGAAAAAAGGGGACGGCCATGGTAGTGGGGTTGTATTATTGACCACCTGGCCAGAATGAACAAATGGATGATGAAATACTCAAAGAAATCAGGGAAGCTACAAAAGTTGCAGAACAGTAATAATAATGGGTGATTTCAATTAACCCGGTATTGACTGGGTCAGTGTCATGGCAGGACATGCTAGGGAGATAGTTTCTAGATGAAATAAATGACTGCTTCTTGGAGCAGCTGGTTCATGAACCGACCAGAGGGGAAGCTATTTTGGACCTAGTTCTTAGTAGAACACCAGATCTGGTGCAAGAGATAAGGGTGTTGGGGCCACTTGGCAATAGAGATCATAGCATGATCACATTTGATTTAATTAATGGAGGACGGATGGTACGGAAATCCACAGTACTACCTTTTAACTTTCGAAAGGGAGATTATGATAAAATCAGGAAAATAGCTAAAAAAACCTAAAAGGAGCAGTTGCAAAGGTTAAAGACTTACATCAAACTTGGGAGGTGTTTAAAAATACTATTTTGGAAGCCCAGACCAGCTGTATTCCACACTTTAAGAAAAGTGGAAGGAAGTCCAAAAAACTGCCAGCATGGTTTAAAGGTGAGGTCAGAGAGGCTGTTGTTGCCAAAAAAGCATCTTTCAGGAAATGGAAGAAAGAGCCAAATGACGAAAACTGGAAACAGCACAAGCACTGGCAAGTTAAATGCAAGGCATTGATAAGGCAGGCAAAGAGAGAATTTGAGAAGAAACTTGCTGTGGAAGCAAAAATGCGTAATAAAGACTTTTTCAGGTACATTCGTAGCAAAAAACAGGTGAGAGAATCAGTCGGACCATTTGATGATAAAGGGGTAAAAGGGGCACTAAGAGGGGACAAGGCTATAGCGAAGAGACTGAATGAATTCTTTGCTTCAGTCTTTACTGAGGAAGATATAGGGATGTTACCCATGACTGAAGTGGTATTTAAAGGTGATAGTGCAGAAGAATTGAAAGAAATATCAATACATCGGGAAGATGTATTACAACTATTTGATAAACTGAAGAGTAGCAAATCACCTGGACCGGATGGTATACATCCAAGGGTGTTGAAAGAACTGAAATATGAGATTGCAGACCTGCTATTAGTAATCTGTGAACTATCATTAAAATCATCTGTAATACCTGAAAATTGGAGGATCACCAATGTAACGCCAATTTTTAAAAAGGGTTCCAGGGGTGATCCAGGAAACTACAGACTGGTGAGGGAAAAGACTCTTCACTCTGGTAGCTGTGCAGAGGGAGCCGGGGCCTCGCACGGCCTTTCTCGGCTCCCTCTGCAGACCCTTAGACAGCCGCAGGGCTTTTCGGAGGGGGGACGGCTAGGACTGGAATCAGGCTGTGATGGGGGGGGGGGATCTTGGACTGGAAATGGACTGTGATGGGGGGGGGGTGACATCGACTGGAAATGGGCTGTGATGGGGGGCTAGGACTGGAATCAGGCTGTGATGGAGAGAAACTTGGACTTGAAATGGGCTGTGATGGGGGGGGGGGCTAGGAATGGAATCGAGCTGTGATGGTGGGGAGGGGGGCTAGGACTGGAAGGTTGTGATGGGGACACTTGGACTGGAAATGGGCTGTGATGGTGGGGGGGGGGCTAGGACTGGTAATGGGCTGTGATGGGAGGGCAAGAATTGGAAATGGGCTGATGAGGAGCTGGAATAGGACTGTAAATAGGCTGATGGGGGGAGCCTGGACTGCAAATGGGTGATAGGTTGGAATAGGACTGGAAATGGGCTGATGGGGGCTGGAATAGGGCTGGAAATGGGCTGAAGGGGGGGCTAGGATTGGAAATTGGCTGATGGGGAAGCTTGGAATGTTAGTGGGCTGATGGGGAGGCTGGAATGGCACTGGATATGTGGAGCTAAGACTGGAAATGGGCTGATGTGGGGGCATGGGAAAATGGGACTAGAAGGGAGCTGATTTGGGGGGAGGACTAGAAGGGGATGGGGAATGAGAATGGAGAGGGGAAAAGATATTTTGTGTGGGAGGGAAGAAAAATCTACAATGGGCCAGGTATTGGGAGAGTAAGTGGGGATTGAGAATGGAAGGGTGAAATTTGAGTGGATGATAAAGGAATAAGGAAAGAGCTAAAGGGGAAAGATCAGTATGTTAGAGCAGATATAGAGAGAGAATGGAAAAAATCTAGACGAGAGAAGAAAGGACAAATGGACAGCTCACAGAAGACACAAAGAAACCAGAAGAAAGTGACTGGAGCAATTGCAACTGAAAAATAAAATGGCCAAACAAAAGGTAGAATAATACTTATTATTTTGAATTTATTAACTGGAATATGTCAGGTCTGGGAAATGTGTATCGCTAACATCTTTACATTTTTGTTTAGTGCAAGAGGAAATTGATTTATAGTTTTATTTCTCCAGTGTTATACATTTCATGTTTGGCTTTTGGGGTTCCCAATTTAATTATTATCTTCCTATTTCTAAATTGTGATCCCTTGTTCTTTGTGTGGTGACGGTCTATGTTCTGCATGTGTAACCAAGCTGAGGTATTCTGTTCATTTAGTTTCTATTTGACAGTCCCACTTGTTCTCTTTCCCCAGTAGGAGATGTATTGGTTTAATATTTGCCGTGTTGTCTTTTTGATAGGTAGGGATTGGTGCTTTGTGAGTCCTGGTAGTGCTGTTATGATACAATGGGTTTGCTATGGATTCTAAATGGTCAGTGCTAGTCCTAGTGCTTCCTAATGGACCTGTCAGTTCTCACTGCAATATAGTAATGTAGAAATCTGTTAATCTTTCTTTTTCCAGACACTCATTAAGAGGCATGTTTGCTAAAAGTGCATGTTAACAATATGCAAATGTTTATGCAAATTAGGCTCCTTATGCAAATGAGCCCCACAATGGAACTCCGCACCCCCTTGGGCCGCCCCTGATAGGAGGTAGTGTACTATTGTGGATCAGGAACTGGTTAAAAGATAGACAGCAGAGGGTAGGGCTAAATGGCCAATTTTCCCAATGGAGGAAGGTGAACAGTGGTGTACCCCAGGAATCTGTGCTGGGTCCGCTGCTTTTTGTCATATTCATAAATGACCTGGAAAGTGGAATAACGAGTGAGGTTGTCAAATTTGCAGTTGACACAAAACTATTTAAAGTTGTTAAAACCCTAGAGGATTGTGGAAAATTGCAAGAGGATCTTGATAAATTGGAAGACTGGGCATCCAAATGGCAGATGAAATTTAATGTGGACAAGTGCAACGTTGTGCACCTAGGAAAGAACAACCCAGACTATGGTTACACCATGCAAGGTTCCACATTCGGAACCACCACCCAGGAAAAAGATTTAGGCATCAACGTGGATAACATGTTAAAACCCTCCACCCGGTGTGCAGCGGCGGCCAAGAGAGCAAATAGAATGCTAGGTATCTTAAGGAAGGGAATGGAAAATAAAACAAAGGATATTATAATGCCTCTGTATCGTTCCATGGTGCGACCGCACCTTGAATATTGTGTGCAATTCTGGTCGCCGTATCTTAAAAAGAATATAGCGTTGTTAGAAAAGGTACAGAGAAGAGCCACCAAAATGGTACAGGGGATGGAAGGATACTCCTATGAAGAGAGGCTAAAAAGGTTATGGCTCTTCAACCTGGAAAAGAGACGGCTGAGGGGAGATATGATAGAGATCTATAAATTAATGAATGGAGTGGAATGAGTAAATTTAAATTGATTGTTTGCGTCATCAGAATATAAAAAGACTAGGGGACATGCAATGAAGCTACAGTGTAACCTATTTAAGACTAATAAGAGAAAATATATTTTCACTGAACGTGTAATCTAACTCTGGAATTTGTTACCGGAGGAAGTAGTAAAAGCTGTTAGTGTAGCTGGGTTTAAAAAAGGTTTGGACAAGTTCCTGGAGGAAAGGTCCATAAACCATTATTAAAAGGGACCCAGGATATCACTGCTTGACCTAATACAAGCACTGAGGAACCTGTGTCTTTTGGGGCTACTGCTAGGTACTTGTGACCTAGATTGGCCACTGTTGGAAACAGGATACTGGGCTTGATGGACCTTGGGCTGACCCAGTAAGGCTTATCTCATGTTCTTAAGTTCTTAAGAATCCCTCCTTGGGTTATAACGTGTGTCTGAAATGCATATGTGATGATGGAGGTGCTTCCCACCCCCCATAAGCCTTGAAAGGAAATCCCTTCCCCTGTCAGTCCACTCCTGGCAGTGAGAGTGTATGCTACTGAGCACAGTGGAGAGAGTACCAGAAGAAAAAAATGTTTTGTGGGTACCCTTTGGGCACAATATTGTGTGGGCAATCATGGGCTCTGAATCTAACCACTCTGAGCCATCCTCAAGAAATCATCAGGATTCCCTCCCATCTGGAGACTTCAAGTGAACACGTAGCAGCTGAGTTGCTGTGGGTTTTCTTGGAGAGACCTCAGGGGTTTAACAGCTATGTTGGAGGCATCTACAGGCTGCCATCAACAGGAGAATAAGTAGATAACAATATAAAAGAAACTATCAAAAGGGCAGCTTGTAAAGGTGAGGTACTGGGAATGTGGGACTTCTTTTGTAGGCTCCCTAGAGCAGGACTAGTCCAAGAGTTGATCCAAAGTGTCGGCACCCTAGGCAGACCTTAAGAACATAAGAACATAAGATATGCCATACTGGGTCAGACCAAGGTCCATCAAGCCCAGTATCCTGTTTCCAACAGTGGCCAATCTAGGTCATATGTACCTAGAATTGTCTCCAAAAGACACAGGTTCCACAGTGCTTGTATTGAGTCAAGCATTGATATCCTTGGTCCCTTCTTAATAATGGTTTATGGACCTTTCCTCCAGGAACTTGTCCAAACTTTTTTTAAACCCAGCTACACTAACAGCCTTTACTACATCCTCCGGTAACAAATTCCAGAGTTTGATTACACGTTGAGTGAAAAAATATTTTCTTTTATTAGTCTTAAATAGTTTACTCTGTAGCTTCATTGCATGTTCCCTAGTCTTTCTATATTCTGATAACGTAAACAATCAATCTATGTTTACCCGTTCCACTCCGTTCATTAATTTATAGACTTCTATCAAATCTCCCCTCAGCCGTCTCTTTTCCATGTTAAGGAGCCCTAACCTTTTTTAGCCTTTCTTCATAGGGGTATCCTTCCATCCCCTTTACCAGTTTGGTGGCTCTTCTCTGAACCTTTTCTAATAACGCTATATCCTTTTTAAGATACGGTGATCAGAATTGCACACAGTATTCAAGGTGCAGTCTCACCATGGAACGATATACAGGCATTATAATGTCCTTTGTTTTATTTTCCATTCCTTTCCTTATGAAACCTAGCATTCTATTTGCTCTCTTGGCCGCCGCTGCACACTGGGCGGAGGGTTTTAACATGTTATCCACAATGGCGCCTAAATCTTTTTCCTGGGTTGTGGTTCCTAATGTGGAACCTTGCATTGTGTAACCATAGTTTGGGTTGTTCTTCCCTAGGTGCATAACTTTGCACTTGTCCACATTAAATTTCATCTGCCATTTTAAGAACATAAGAACATAAGATATGCCATACTGGGTCAGACCAAGGTCCATCAAGCCCAGTATTCTGTTTCCAACAGTGGCCAATCTAGGTCATATGTACCTAGCAGTTTCCCCAAGGGACACAGGTTCCACAATGCTTGTATTGGTTCAAGCATTGATATCCTGGGTCCCTTCTTAATAATGGCTTATGGACCTTTCCTCCAGGATCTTGTCCAAACCTTTTTTAAACCCAGCTACACTAACAGCCTTTACTACATCCTCCGGTAACAAATTCCAGAGTTTGATTACACGTTGAGTGAAAAAATATTTTCTTTTATTAGTCTTAAATAGTTTACCCTGTAGCTTCATTGCATGTCCCCTAGTCTTTCTATATTCTGATAAGGTAAACAATCGATCTACGTTTACCCGTTCTACTCCGCTCATTAATTTATAGACTTCTATCATATCTCCCCTCAGCCGTCTCTTTTCCAGGTTAAAGAGCCCTAACCTTTTTAGCCTTTCTTCATAGGAGTATCCTTCCATCCCCTTTACCATTTTGGTGGCTCTTCTCTGAACCTTTTCTAATAACTCTATATCCTTTTTAAGATACGGCGACCAGAATTGCACACAATATTCAAGGTGCGGTCTCACCATGGAACGATATAGAGGCATTATAATATCCTTTGTTTTATTTTCCATTCCTTTCCTTATCATACCTAGCATTCTATTTGCTCTCTTGGCCGCCGCTGCACACTGGGCCGAGGGTTTTAACATGGTATCCACAATGACGCCTAAATCTTTTTCCTGGGTGGTGGTTCCTAATGTGGAACCTTGCATCGTGTAACCATAGTTTGGGTTGTTCTTCCCTAGGTGCATAACCTTGCAGTTGTCCACATTAAATTTCATCTGCCATTTTGATGCCCAGTCTTCCAATTTATCAAGATCCTCTTGCAATTTTCCACAATCCTCTTGGGTTTTAACAACTTTAAATAGTTTTGTGTCATCTGCAAATTTGATAACCTCACTCGTTATTCCACTTTCCAGGTCATTTATGAATATGTCAAAAAGCAGCGGACCCAGCACAGATCCCTGGGGTACACCACTATTCACCTTTCTCCATTGGGAAAATTGGCCATTTAGCCCTACCCTCTGCTTTTTCTATCTTTTAACCAGTTCCTGATCCACAATAGTACACTGCCTCCTATCCCATGACTCTTTAGTTTTGCCAAAAGTCTCTCATGAGGGACCTTGTCAAAGGCTTTCTTAAAGTCCAGATACACAATATCAATCGACTCACATTTGTCCACCTGATTATTCACTCCTTCAAAAAAACATAACAGATTAGTAAGACAAGATCTTCCTTGTCTAAAGCCATGTTGGCTGTCTCTCATTAGTTCATGACTATCTACATGCTGAGTAATTTTATTCTTTATGATGGTTTCTATCATTTTTCCCGGTATTGACGTCAGGCTCACCGGTCTGTAGTTTCCAGGATCACCCCTGGAACCCTTTTTAAAAATTGGTGTAACATTGGCGATCCTCCAATCTTCAGGTATTAGAGATGATTTTAATGATAGTTCACAGATTACTAATAGCAGGTCTGCAATCTCATATTTCAGTTCTTTCAATACCCTTGGATGTATACCATCCGGCCCAGGTGATTTGCTACTCTTCAGCTTATCTAATAGTTGTAATATATCTTCTCGTTGTATCGATATTTCCTTCAATTTTTCTGCACCTTTAAATACCACTTCAGTAATGGGTAACATCCCTACATCTTCCTCAGTAAAGACTGAAGCAAAGAATTCATTCAGTCTCTCCGCTATCGCCTTGTCGCCTCTTAGTGCTCCTTTAACCCCTTTATCATCTAATGGACCAACTGACTCTCTCACAGGTTTTTTGCTACGAATGTACTTGAAAAGGTCTTTACTTCGCGTTTTTGCTTCTGCAGCAAGCTTCTTCTCAAATTCTCCCTTTGCCTGCCTTATCAATGCCTTGCATTTGACTTGCCAGTGCTTGTGCTGTTTCCAGGTTTCGTCGTTTGGCTCTTTTTCCCATTTCCTGAAAGATGCTTTTTTGGCAACAACAGCCTCTCTGACCTCAACTTTAAACCATGCTGGCAGTTTTTTGGACTTCTTTCCACTTTTCTTAAAGCATGGAATACAGCTGGTCTGGGCTTCCAAGATAGTATTTTTCAACAACAGCCAAGCCTGATGTACGTCTTTAACCTTTGCAATTGCTCCTTTTAGTTTTTTCTTGACTGTTTTCCTCATTTTATCATAGTCTCCCTTTCGAAAGTAAAAGGTAGTACTGTGGATTTCCTTACTATCCCTCCTCCACTAATTAAATCAAAGGCCAGTCTTCCAATTTATCAAGATTCTCTTGCAATTTTCCACAATCCTCTTGGTTTTTAACAACTTTAAATAGTTTTGTGTCATCTGCAAATTTGATAACCTCACTCGTTATTTCCTTTTTTCAGGTCATTTACGAATATGTCAAAAAGCATCGGACCCAGCACAGATCCCTGGGGCACACCACTATTCACCTTTCTCCATTGGGAAAATTGGCCATTTAGCCCTACCCTCTGCTTTCTATCTTTTAACCAGTTCCTGATCCACAATAGTACAGTGCCTCCTATCCCATGACTCTTTAGTTTTGCCAAAGGTCTCTGATGAGGGACCTTGTCAAAGGCTTTCTGAAAGTCCAGATACACTATTTCAGCTGACTCACCTTGGTCTACCTGTTTATTCATACCTTCAAGAAAACATAACAGATTAGTAAGACAAGATCTTCCTTGTCTAAAGCCATGTTGGCTGTCTCCCATTAAGCCATGACTATCTACATGTTCAGCAATTTTGTTCTTTATGATGGTTTCTACCATTTTTCACGGTACTGATGTCAGGCTCACCGGTCTGTAGTTTCCCGGATCACCCCTGGAACCCTTTTTAAAAATTGGTATTACGTTCACCATCCTCCAATCTTCAGGTATTACAGATGATTTTAATGATAGTTCACAGATTACTAATAGCAGGTCTACAATCTCATATTTCAGTTTTTTCAACACCCTTGGATATATATCATCTGGCCCAGGTGATTTGCTACTCTTCAGTTTATCTAATAGTTACAATACATCTTCCTGATGTATCAATATTTCCTTCAATTCTTCCACACCTTTAAATACCACTTCAGTCATGGGTAACATCCCTACATCTTCCTCAGTAAAGACCGAAGAAAAGAATTCATTCAGTCTCTCCGCTATCGCCTTGTCACCTCTTAGTGCCCCTTTAACCACTCTATCATCTAATTGACCAACTGACTCTCTCACAGGCTTTTTGCTACGAATGTACTTGAAAAAGTCTTTATTAATCATTTTTGCTTCCACAGCAAGCTTCTTCTCAAATTCTCCCTTTGCCTCCCTTATGAATGCCTTGCATTTAACTTGCCAGTGTTTGTGGTGTTTCCAGGTTTCGTCGTTTGGCTCTTTTTTCCATTTCCTGAAAGATGCTTTTTTGGCAACAACACCCTCTCTGACCTCACCTTTAAACCATGCTGGCAGATTTTGGACATCCTTCCACTTTTCTTAAAGCATGGAATACAGCTAGTCTGGGCTTCCGAGATAGTATTTTTCAACAACACCCAAGCTTGATGTAAGTCTTTAACCTTTTAGTTTTTTCTTAACTATTTTCCTCATTTTATCATAGTCTCCCTTTCGAAAGTTAAAAGGTAGTACTCTGGATTTCCTTACTATCCCTCCTCCACTAATTAAATCAAATGCGATCATGCTATGATCACTATTGCCAAGTGGCCCCAACACCCTTATCTCTTGCACCAGATCTGGTGTTCCACTAAGGACTAGGTCTAATATGACTTCCCCTCTGGTTGGTTCATGAACCAGCTTCTCCAAGAAGCAGTCATTTATTTCATCTAGGAACTTTATCTCCCTAGCATGTCCTGCCATGACACTGACCCAGTCGATACCAGGGTAATTGAAATCACCCATTATTATTACTGTGCTGTAACGTTTGTTAGCTTCCTTGATTTCTTTGAGCATTTCATCATCCATTTGTTTATTCTGGTCAGGCGGTCGATAGTACACCCCCACTGCCATCAGAAGATGATGTGTTAGAACAACTTGCAAAACTGAAAGTGGACAAGACCATGGGACCGGATGAGATACATCCCAGGATACTGAAAGAGCTCGGAGAGGTTCTTGCAGGGCTGTTAAAGGATGTTTTCAACAGATCCTTGGAAACAGGAGAGGTTCCTCAGCATTAGAGAATGGCTGATGTCGTACCTCTACACAAAAGTGGTGACAGGGAAGAAGTGTCAAACTACAGGCCTGTGAGCCTTACCTCGGTGGCAGGAAAAGTAATGGAGGCGCTCCTGAAAGAGCGAATAGTGAACTTTCTCAAAGCTAACAGGTTGCAAGATCCGAGGCAACATGGTTTTACTTAAGGACGATCTTGCCAAACAAATCTGATTGAGTTCTTTGACTGAGTGACCAGGGAACTAGATCAGGGGCATGCGATGGATGTCATCTACCTGGACTTCAGCAAAGCCTTTGATACTGTTCCTCATAGGAGGCTTATCAACAAACTCAGTAGCTTAGGGATAGATCCCAAGATGGTAAATTGGATCAGAAATTGGTTGACTGACAGACGACAGAGGTTTATGGTAAACGGAGCTCACTCAGATGAAGGGAAGATGATTAGCGGGGTGCCCCAGGGGTCGGTCCTGGGCCCGACACTGTTCAATGTATTTGTGAGTGATATTGCTGAAGGACTGCATGGAAAGTCTGTCTTTTTGCAGACTATAACCCATATACCCACCTTGGCTGTCCAAATCTATTGTTTAGCTCTTAATGCCCTGCTCTTTGCTACCCAGAGAAGTTGCTGACTAGGCGATCTCCTAGTCTGCCTAATGGTTTGGCCGGCCTTGCCCTAGAAACAGAGGAATCAGTATGTTCTAGGTTCCCACTCTTGAATGGTGCAAACCTGGTGTGGATTGTATGAGGGCGGCAGGGTTAATCGAATTCAATGCCCAAAGCATACCATGCTAGATAAAGGAGACACTCCAGACCAGTACCGTACCTAGCCCTGTGCAAGCGGTGAGGCCGCACAGGGCGCAAAGGCTTAAGGGGCGCATTTTAGCTTTTTCTTCTCTCAGCGGTGGCAGGCAATGGCAGGACAGCTAAAATGCGCCCCTTTAGCCTTCTCACTGGCATGCTAAGCAGATCTTTCCCTCCTTGCAAGAGCAGGGAGGGACAGATTTGCTTAGCATGCCGACGACTTGCACATCGGGCACACCTCTTCTCTGCCGCTGCGGGGGGAGGGGGGGCGCCCAATATGCAAGTTGCACAGGGCACACTCTTCACTCGGTACAGCCCTGCTCCAAACACATGGGTAACTGAAATTTATGGAATAACGTCTTTAATGTGCTGATGCCTTTGCTTGGTTTGTGGCTTGTTATATACCATATAACCTGCTAATACTCATGCATAACTTATGCACAACAGTTCAAATGAGGAGAAACAGAATGGATTAAAATCAGCAAAGGTGTGGGTCACGTGATGGTGAAATAGAGGACAGGCGTGTTCTCCTCATGCTCCAGAACCAGGCCAGATTAGTGCTGTAAATTGTTCTATTCCACAAGCCATACTGTTCCACCGAGACTGGGGGCAGCATGTCAGAAAACTCAGAGCAGAGAAAGACAGTTTTGGGAGTTTGGGGACCCCGCTATCCTAGGAGCCAGGGAACCAGTTGCAGCCACAAAGTCTGTAAAGTCATCCTGGCAGCAGATGATGGTGGAATGCCTGACTTCCCAAGATGGCGGCAGAATGGCTCCTGCCAGGGATGCGACGAGATCTGAGAACATATTAGTCACACCGCCGGCATCAGAATTGCTTAGTGCTGCACACCGAAGTGCCCCAGAGACGGATGTAATCTTGGCAGCTATTAAGGCAGGCAGTGCAGAGCTAATAGAGAAACTCAGGACAATTGAAGGTGAGCTCACAGAGGCCCAGGCTGAGATTCAAGTGGGGGTGGGCAGAACTGAGAAGGCCGAACAACATATCACTGGAATGGAAGAAGATCTCCTGATTTTGAAGCAAGACGATATTGCAGAATCTGATTGCTAAGATTGATGATTTAGATAACAGGTCCAGAAGATCCAATATACATATTCTTGGGATCCCAGAAGGAGAAGATGAGTGCTTTATGGAGGGTTTTGTCAGGCAGCTCCTGAGGGAGCTTTTCAGGACCCTCCTCTCCCAGACAATGTGGTGGTGGACTGTGCTCATCAAGTCCCTGGAGAACCCCCACTGCTGGGGGCTAGACCTCGCCTGATTCTACTGAAAATCTTAAATTACAGGTACAGAGATTGGATCCTGAGGCAAGCACAGAGGGTGACGGCTATCCTTCGTAATGACCATAAAGGCGGTAGGCATTCAGGGAGGTTAAAAGGAGATTGTTCTTCCATGGTATTGAACAAGCATTTTTGTACCCCACCAAACTGCACTTGATATTGAAGGGGGGAGACATTGTATTTCACAGAAGCCAGGGAGGTGAAGACGTTTCTTAAGTTGCGTTTTCCAGAGGATTCATCCTTGATGACCACTTACCCAGAAAGAGACAAATCATTCCAGTTCCTTGAGGGTTGTGGGGCCCAGTAAGTCTCAAGTTGACAACCACCAAAGGGTGCTGGATGCATTCATGCACAGTGATGAAGAGGAGGTCGAGCACAACTCGGGAAGGGCAACCTGAGCTTTTTAGATTGATTGAATTATTTGCTGCTGCCTCTGAAATGTTTTGGATCTGATTAGCAGACATGGCTGGGAGGACATGTGATTTTGACTGTCTTGACTGGCTTGGGGCAGAAGATCTGGAGTTTGGGGACCCCGCTATCCTAGGAGCCAGGGAACCAGTGAGGTGGTTGCTGATGATCCTGGTGGGAGGATGATACCATCTTGTCACTCCTGGATGGTAAGTTGATGTGGTGGAAGGGGATTGTCCAGTGTGCCGCTAAAGCTCCCCCTGGTTTCTCTAGGCCAAACTCTCTGACTCCACCTTGTGATGTAGCAGACTCTTATGAAGCAACAGAAACTGATAGTGATCCGGTAGAGAGAACCGGTACTGCAAGGGAATGCAGGATTTTCTCTTCTGAGATAGAAAAACACAGAGCTAATCAGGAACCACACCTCACCTCAAAGCAGGAGAGAAGCCAAGTCCCTGATTGGGCATGCCCAAGCAGGAGGCGGGCAGTGCAGTACTCAAGCAGCTTGTTAAGAACCCAGAAACAGAAACAGTTAGAACGGCAAGGAGAGCAGCAAGGAGATGAGCAAGGAGAGGAGGAGTCAGGACACAAGCACCTGGACGAGGACAGGTCAGATGACCAGGAACAGGAACCGTTGGAGAGAGAACCACTAAGCAGCTGTGATCCACGAAGGAGCAGAAAGGACCTGGGAGATTCAGGGGCAAAGAAAGACTTCTGTAAGCAGAAGAATTCAAAGGCACTGAGAGACCCAAGGCTACAGCTCAGGAGTTTAAAGGACCAAGCAGAACCTTGGAACAGGAGGCAGAGGGAGAAAGAAATACCCTGGAAGAAGCCCCAGCACAATGTATCTGGTGGGTTTGGAACGGCTAGCAAGCTTAATAGTGGGAAGCCAGGAAAAGTGAACTTTAATTGTGAAAGACAGGACAAAGGCAGAAAGTTTGATAGTAATTGGTTAAGCCAAGAGAAGCCTGACTGTTTTCCTTTTAAAACTCTGAGAGACTCTCCAAGCACAGCTGAAGCGTTTTACCCTGCACTTTCATTTGGAGATAGGTGGGGGAAGGGAAATGCTCACACGCTGAACTCTTGGCCGAGTAGAAGCACTGATAATTGCCAAGAGATAAGAACTGTAAACAAGCATTTACCTGAAGGAGGATATTCTCAGCCCAGCTCAGAAAATACACAGGCTGAATTACTTCTCACTGAATTCAGGGAGTTCCTTAAGAGCAGAGCAGTTTCTCCCTATAATGTAGCAAAGCCCATGAGCAGCTGTGAGGAAGAAATGCCTTTAATTTCTCTGCCGTCTACAGAGCAGGAAGTCCCGATGGACTGCTCTACAGGTGTGATTCAAAAGGACATTTAAGTGATATGCTTGCCAATGTTTTATGAAAGAATATAACAAAGTTACCTCTCTGATTGCTATGCTAAAGAAGCTTATGTGAAGAGAATAAGTGAAAGCATATTGTGTGCAATTCAGGAGCATTGCTGTTACCAGAGTTTTCTGTTACGTTACTGAAAGGAGGTCACATGACAATTGAATGTGATCCAGAATGGACATTTATCCTAGCAGTAAAAGCCTTGTTTAGTTAAGTTTCTCAGCCTTGTTTTATGCTACATTATTTCCTTTACGTCTGCTGCATTTGAACTGCGAAAGCGGGAAATAAACCTCACAAAAGAAAATTTCTTTGCCTTGCCTTACTACTTGAGCACCTACACAACTACAACCATACCCTCAAGGGCAACCAAGGCCAGCCCCTCCTGAAACCCTCAAGGTCCAGGGAGTGGGTGGGTGGCAAAGTGGCGTAGTTGGCAGGATACTGCGCAGGCGCAAGAAGTAGCCATACCAAGAGCTGCAGAAGCTGACTTCCAGGTGGTGCCCAGCTGAAGAGCTGACGAGCCCAGACAAGGAAGGAGACTGCAGGACTACAGGATCTTCTGTTCCTGACGTGCTTGAATACCACATGAGCCAGGTAAAGGGTATCCACCCCGGGTAACCAGGATACCAGGGCAAGGGTGCAGCCTAGTGGTGACTAGGAAGAAAAAAAAAAGGGAAAAAAAGCGCAATACAGACAAGTGTACTGTGATTCCGCACTTGGGTTTGTCTTTTTCTGATTTATTTCAGGTATTCCAAGATGGCGATGGACGCCAAGGAGATTTTTCACTGGATGGCGACGCAGCTGGAGCGCCAGAGAGATCTTGCGTTAGAGGCGCAGGAAAAAGACAACGCAAGCCTACGTGAACAGCAGCAACCGCTACTGACTCTCATGGAGGAGTGCCTAAAGGAGAGGAAGCAAGCCGCTGGATCATCAACATCCACTACAGGTTCCACTTTAACAGACACTGTACACCCTGTTGGTCTACAGACAGGAACTTTGTTTAACTTTGGACAGCTAACTAATCAGGATGATGTGGATGACTTTCTCGAGAGCTTTGAGAGAGTAGCTCGCCTTAGCTCCTGGCCTCAAGAACACTGGGCGCTAAGACTAGCAGCATCCCTTACTAGGGAAGCGATGGCCGCTTACCGCGCCATGCCTGCTGCTATGGCTGGTAACTATGAGGAATTAAAAAAGGCGATAAGAGAGAGATTAGGGCTCACTCCTTTGGTCTACCACATGCGTTTGAGGAGTGTGAGACTGAGGCCGAGTGAGACTCCTAAGTCATTGTGTCATAGGATTCGAAGCTTGATTGACAAGTGGTTAACTCCAGAAGGGAGGTCTGTGGAGTCAATACTGGATGACTTGGTATTAGAGCAATACATGAACGCTCTACCCCAGGGAATCCGCACCTTCCTAATCTTGCAGAATTGCAAAACTCCCCAAGAAGCTGTTGCACTCTCTGAGAGATACATAGAGGCAGAGCTAACTGCCCAGAGAGCTGGCACCACTTCTCAGGAGTCAGGCAGTCGCAGATCAGAAAGGGACGGGAGGGTGCATGAGGACCCTATAAAAATGTGCATGCCTTTATGGAAAAGCTCTAAGAGTGTGCTAAGATGTTACAGATGTGGGCAAGAGGGACATTTGCAAAAACAATGTTTTGTTAAAACTGCCTTGATAGCGGGTAGTCCTGTGGAAGATAGACCCGGATTTCTTCTTGCTATTGAAGTACAGGGAATTACCACTCAGGCTCTGCTGGATTCAGGAGCAGAGTTAAGCATGCTCTCTGAAGAGTTCTGGCAGAGAATAGAAGCCATGCAGGGCAAGGAAGTAATTCAGCCTGTTAGTTCAGTTAAAATAAGGTGCGTCCATGGAGGAACTTCTACCTACCCAGTATACAAGTTACGCATAGCAGGGTTAGGTGCACCAAGGACTGTCCCCTTAGCAGTTGTCCCAGGACTTCCCCATGCAGTAATTCTAGGCAGGGATTGGCCGCAGTTCTTCAGGGAGATGGAAAGAGATTTGCAGGTGAAAGGTGCAATGGTCTCCACAAGAGCCCAGTCCTCAGCCTTAGAAAAGAAAGAAGATACCTCAGAGGATCTCGGAGAAGTTCTCCCCTCTGATGATGCGTTGATAGATACTCCAGACACTAAAGTCAGGAAGCCTAAATCTGAGAAGCGTAAGGAGAAACAGTCTCGCTCTAAGAACAAGTCTGAAGTGCAGGCAGGGCAGGAGCTACCATGGGTACCAGAGGAACTTATGAATAAGTTTCCCACGTTCCCAAATGAGCAGCAAGCAGACCCCACTCTCACACAGGCATTCAAATGGGCTCAGACTACTAGGGATACCTTACCTAGATTTATCTTGACTGCAGGAATACTCTATAGGGAGAGTAAAGATCCTTTCACAGGAGATAGTAGAAAGCAGTTGGTTGTGCCAACAACCTTTAAATATATAGTGTTACGGTTGGCACATGACCATCCCGTTGGGGGGCATAAAGGCATTCAGGGAACCCTCGATCAAATCTTAGCCAGATTCTATTGGCTGGGTGTCTTGAAAGAGACGGCAAAGTTCTGTGAGGCCTGCCCCACATGCCAAAGAGTTTCAGCGTCCCATCCCAGGGATGTCCCCATGATACCATCACCAGTGATTAAGGATCCCATCCAGAGGATAGGTGTAGACATTGTCGGACCTCTGATTAAAACCTCCCGAGGTTTCCGCTATATCTTAGTGGTGGTAGACCACGCTACAAGGTTCCCGTGGGCCATGCCACTACGCACCATATCTGCCAAAGTAATAGCAAACAAACTTATTAAGTTGTTTTGTGAAGTGGGTTTCCCTAAGGAAGTTCTCACCGACAGGGGGAGCAACTTCATGTCAAAATACTTAGGACATGTGTGGGATGCCTTTGGTATTCACCACATTAAGACGGCAGCATACCATCCCCAAATGAACAGTTTAGTCGAGAGACAAAACCAGACTCTTAAAAGGATGTTACGTAGGAGTTTGGAGGGGGAAATGGACAACTGGGATACAATGCTTCCCTTTGTGCTTTATGCATGCCGAAAGAGAAAACAGGCCTCATTAGGAACAGCACCATATGAGCTACTATACGGGAGGTCTCCCCGAGGCATTCTCGATATTTTGAGAGAACAGTGGGTAGAACCCGATCCCAAGGAAGTAGAGTGCCCGAGTTCCTGAGAAACTTAAAGAAGCAGCTACGCTGGACTTCACAAGTTGCAGTGGATAATCTGAAGCGTAGTCAGGCCAAACAAAAAGCCTATTATGATAGGAACACAAAGCAACGGCAACTAAATGTAGGAGAGAAAGTTATTGTAATGGTGGCTGGGACAGAACCGAAATTTGAGAGCCATTGGAAAGGCCCGTGTCAGGTAGTACAAGCTGTAGGACCTGTATCTTACTTGGTTGAGAATAGGAAAGGTCGCAGGCAAGTCTACCATGTCAACGTGTTAAAGCCATGGCATGACAGAGTAGCTTTAGCCCAAATAGCCACAATAGCCTCTCCGAGACAACAGCCTCAACAGGAGCTCATCAGCACTGAACCCATAGATAGAATCACGTGCTGTGCCGTCAAGACCAAGCCAGCCCGTGATATCTTAAGGGGGGGGATCTGTGATGTAGCAGACTCTTATGAAGCAATAGAAACTGATAGTGATCCGGTGGAGAGAACCGGTAGTGCAAGGGAATGCAGGATTTTCTCTTCTGAGATAGAAAAACACAGAGCTAATCAGGAACCACACCTCACCTCAAAGCAGGAGAGAAGCCAAGTCCCTGATTGGGCATGCCCAAGCAGGAGGCGGGCAGTGCAGTACTCAAGCAGCTTGTTAAGAACCCAGAAACAGAAACAGTTAGAACGGCAAGGAGAGCAGCAAGGAGATGAGCAAGGAGAGGAGGAGTCAGGACACAAGCACCTGGACGAGGACAGGTCAGATGACCAGGAACAGGAACCGTTGGAGAGAGAACCACTAAGCAGCTGTGATCCACGAAGGAGCAGACAGGACCTGGGAGACTCAGGGGCAAAGAAAGACTTCTGTAAGCAGAAGAATTCAAAGGCACTGAGAGACCCAAGGCTACAGCTCAGGAGTTTAAAGGACCAAGCAGAACCTTGGAACAGGAGGCAGAGGGAGAAAGAAATACCCTGGAAGAAGCCCCAGCACAAGGTATCTGGTGGGTTTGGAACGGCTAGCAAGCTTAATAGTGGGAAGCCAGGAAAAGTGAACTTTAATTGTGAAAGACAGGACAAAGGCAGAAAGTTTGATAGTAATTGGTTAAGCCAAGAGAAGCCTGACTGTTTTCCTTTTAAAACTCTGAGAGACTCTCCAAGCACAGCTGAAGCGTTTTACCCTGCACTTTCATTTGGAGATAGGTGGGGGAAGGGAAATGCTCACACGCTGAACTCTTGGCCGAGTAGAAGCACTGATAATTGCCAAGAGATAAGAACTGTAAAGCATTTACCTGAAGGAGGATATTCTCAGCCCAGCTCAGAAAATACACAGGCTGAATTACTTCTCACTGAATTCAGGGAGTTCCTTAAGAGCAGAGCAGTTTCTCCCTATAACGTAGCAAAGCCCATGAGCAGCTGTGAGGAAGAAATGCCTTTAATTTCTCTGCCGTCTACAGAGCAGGAAGTCCCGATGGACTGCTCTACAGGTGTGATTCAAAAGGACATTTAAGTGATATGCTTGCCAATGTTTTATGAAAGAATATAACAAAGTTACCTCTCTGATTGCTATGCTAAAGAAGCTTATGTGAAGAGAATAAGTGAAAGCATATTGTGTGCAATTCAGGAGCATTGCTGTTACCAGAGTTTTCTGTTACGTTACTGAAAGGAGGTCACATGACAATTGAATGTGATCCAGAATGGACATTTAGCCTAGCAGTAAAAGCCTTTTTAGTTAAGTTTCTCAGCCTTGTTTTATGCTACATTATTTCCTTTACGTCTGCTGCATTTGAACTGCGAAAGCGGGAAATAAACCTCACAAAAGAAAATTTCTTTGCCTTGCCTTACTACTTGAGCACCTACACAACTACAACCATACCCTCAAGGGCAACCAAGGCCAGCCCCTCCTGAAACCCTCAAGGTCCAGGGAGTGGGTGAGTGGCAACCTGCAGGGCATCCTCTAAATGGCCATGGTTGGGCCAGGACTTAGTTGGTTTTTGTGTTAGGTTGGTTGTTATACTGATTATTAAAGGACTGCATGTCTCTGGTGGGTGGGTGGGTGGGGGATGGGAAGGCGGGTTAGGGAGCAGAAGATAAGTGAACGTGTGTGTGTGTATTGAGAGGATGGATGCGCAGCCAAGTGATCATGAGTATTGGGGGTTGCTTGTACTGTCCGGTAGGATGAGAAGATAAGCGAGTATGTCTAATAATGATGTTAGTAAAAGTTTTCTTCTATTAATGTAAGAGGTCTGCAAACAGTGCGAAGGAGGAAGCTGGTCTTGTGAGAGTTGTCCAACTTCCACTCTGACATTTATATGTTTCAGGAAACCCATTTGGGGCCTCAGATGTGGGTCGGCTTCAGGTGGGTTGGTCATGCAAGGTCATTCAATCCCCAGGCAAGTCCAACAGTGATGGAGTTGCCATCCTCTTCTGGAAGAAACATAGAAATATGATGACAGAAAAAGACCACATGGCCTATCTAGTCTGTCCTTCCATATCAACAACTACAACGGTCCACTTTTTTCCTTTAGAGATCCTCTGTGTTTGTCCCATGCTTTTTTGAATTCAGTTACTGTCCTCATCTCTACCACCTCCACTGGGAGACTATTCCATGGATCCACCACTCTTATATAAGGGTGCCTTATATAAGATTGTTAACAAGTGGAGGGATGGTCTGGGGAGGATGCTAGCACTGGTGGTGCAACTTCCAGGGCTGATTCTCTGTATGGTAAATTGGTAGGACCCCCACTAAGGGCCAACTTCATTTCCTGAGGGAGATTTTTGTTAAGGTTGAGGGGTGGACCACTCTTCCCGTGATATACAGAGGGGACTTTAACATTGTTACACACAGGGAGGTGGATAGATCCTTGTGCAAAAACCAGGGTGGGGAGAGAATTTTTGAACTCCGTAGGGTGGGCGCATCATTTGGTGCACATTTGGAGAATGAAAAATCCTGGTGTTAGGTAATACACCTGCGATTCCTCTGTTTATAACTCCTATTCTAGACTGGATTTGTTCCTTATCAGCCATCCCTGTGTTCTTTGGTGAAAGATTGTAGTATTGGTAACATTATATGGATGGACCGCGCCCCGGTGCATCTTTGGGTAGGTGCAAGAAAGCCTAGTGATGGGGTGGTGAAACCCTGGGAGCTTAATATATCCCTGCTAGCAGATAAGGGGACTATAAAAGAGGTGGAGGTACTCACTGGGGACAGTATTCAGGAAAGTGATATGGGCGAGGTGTCCTTGACCATGGTATGAGATGCACTTAAAGCTGTGGTGCAAGGCAAACTGATGGAGATTGAGGTAAGAAAGACAAGGGGAAAAGAACAAACTAGGCGGGATCTGGAAAAAAGAGCTAGGGGTGTTAGAGGCAGAGCATATGTTAGTTTAGTCAGAAAAGGTCTCTGGCCAGCTGGCCATGAAAAGAGGTGAGCTTAATGTCTTGTTGTCAGAGGAGATAGATCTGCTCTTTAAGAAGACGACTCAGATCCACTATGTCAGAGGAGGGAAGATAGATAAGCTGCTCGCCTTGCTCTTGAAGAGGAGGCAAGTGCAAACAGCGATTTTATAGCTCTGAGATAGTGAGGGGCAGATCCATCATGGCAGGGAGGGTATTGAGCAGGCCTTTGTACAGTTTTATAGTGCATTGTATTCTTCAGAATGTACAAGGGATACCTACCGGATAGTGGAGTATTTAAAAGATTTATTTATTTTTATTTATTTAGACAGTTTTGTATACTGCTTTATCCTTCAATCAAAGCGGTCACAACACAATTGGGGGATACATTTAACACGCGGGGATATGAGACACATACACTAATACTTACAGGGAACATGGGCTATGGAGGGTTAAGTGGCTTGCCCAAGACCACAAGGAGCATCTGTGGGACTAGAAACCCCAGTCCTTCTGGCCAGGGCCGGATTTAGCTAGAGTGAGGCCCTACGCCAAGAAAAATTGTGGGCCCCCCCCATGTCCCCGTGCAGTCCTGGGCCCCCCCTGTGCAGTCCTGGGCCCCCCCGTGTCCCCCCCCGTGCCTCCGTGCAGTCCTGGGCCCGCCCCCGTGCAGTCCTGGGCCCCCCCCCCCGTGCCCCCGTGCAGTCCTGGCCCGCCCCGTGCAGTCCTGGGCCCCCCCATGCAGTCCTGGCCCCCCGGACAGCATCGCGGCTGTCTGAGGGGCTTCAGAGGGAGCCGGGGAAGCCCGCGCGAGGCCCCGGCTCCCTCTGTACAGCCGCCAGCGTGAAGAGCCTTTTCCTTCACGCTGGCGGCTGTTTCTGTGAAGCCGGGAATGCTGGGAAAGGTTAAAGGGCAACCTTTAACCTTTCCCAGCATTCGCGGCTTCACAGAAACAGCCGCCAGCGTGAAGGAAAAGGCTCTTCACGCTGGCGGCTGTACAGAGGGAGCCGGGGCCTCGCGCGGGCTTCCCCGGCTCCCTCTAAAGCCCTCCGGTGGGCCCAGGGGCGGCCCAAGGGGGGTGCGGGGCCATGTGCGGAGACTCGGTGCGGGGCCTCATTTGCATAAGGTGTCTCATTTGCATAAATATTTGCATAATGTTACCATACACCAGAGCTACTCAATTCCAGTCCTGGTGGTCCACAATCCTGCAGGTTTTCGGGATATCCCTAATAAATATGCATGAGATATATATGCATTGGAGGTATCCTGCCAACCTGACTGGTTTGTGGCCCTCCAGGGCTGGATTTGGAGACCCCTGCTTTACATCTCTGTCATTTAAGATTGTGAGTGAACAAGGTACAGATATCCTAGACATCAAAAGGGTAGATAGAATGTGTCACATTCCTCCTCGATTCTCACCACCACCAAAAAGTTGTCTAATAGATAATATTTTGGTGGTGGTGAGAAGCAAGGAGGAATGTGACAAATGCTATCTAACTTTTTTGATGTCTTGGACATCTGCACCTTGCCCACTCACAATCGTAAATGACAGAGATGTAAGGCAGGGGTCTCCAAATCCAGCCCTGGAGGGCCACAAACCAGTCAGGTTGGCAGGATATCTCCAATGCATATATATCTCATGCATATTTATTAGGGATATCCTGAAAACCTGCAGGATTGTGGACCACCAGGACTGGAATTGAGTAGCTCTGCCATACACTAACTTTTAGTAAACATGCCTCTTAATGAGTATATGGATAAAGAAAGACTAAAAGGTTTCTACATTACTATAATCCAGTACCAACCGCCAGGCACATTAGGAACTACTACAAACACTGCCCATTTAGAACCCATAGCAAACCCGCCATATCCTAACAGCACTACCAGGACTCACAAAGCACCATACCCTAACTATCAAAAGGCAACACTGCAAATATTAAACCAATACATTTCAGAGAACAACAATACATGACCTACTGGGGAAAGAACAAGTGGCAATGTCAAATAGGAATTATATAAACAGAATACCTCAGCTCAGTTACACATGCACAACATAGACCATCACCAAACAAGGAATCACAATTTAGAAACAGGAAGACAATAATTAAACTGGGAACCCCAAAAGCCAAACTTGGAATATACAACAACACTGTAGAAATAAAACTATAAATTAATTTCCTCTTGTACTAAACAAAGCGCAAAAATTAATGATGCACATTTCCCAGAGCTGACATATTCCAGTTAATAAATTCAAAATAAAGAGATATTTTTCTACCTTTTGTGCATTTTTTTTCAGTTGCAATTGTTCCAGCCACTTTCTTCTGGTTTCTTCGTGTCTTCTGCTAACTCTCCATCTGCTGTCCATTTGTCCTTTCTTCTGTCTTCTTGGTTTTTTTTTTTCCATTCTCTCTCTACATCTGCTTTAACATACTAATCTTTCTCCTTTTGCTCTTTCCTCATTCCTATTTCATCTACTCAAAATTTACCCCTCCATCCTCAATCCCCACTTACTCTCCCAATACCCGGCCAATTGTAGATTTTTTATCCCTCCCACACAAAATATTTTTCCCTTCTCCATTTTACTCTCCCAGCCCCATCCCATTCTAATCCTCCCCCAACACCAGCTCCCTTCTAGTTCCAGCCTCACCCAGCATCCATTCCCTTCTAGTCCCTGCATCAGCCCATTTCCAGTCCTAGCCCCCCATTAGCCCATTTCCAGTCCTAGCCCCTCCCATCAACCCAATACCAGTCCTAGCCCCCCCATCAACCCACTTCCAGTCCTAACCCCCCATCACCCCATTTTCAGTTTAAGCCCCCCCTATAACCCATTACCAGTCCTAACCCCCATCAGCCCACTTCCAGTCCTAACCCCATCAACCCATTTCCAGTCAGCCCCCCATAGCCCATTGCCAGTCCTAACCCCCCCATCAGCCCACAGTCCATTTCCAGTCCTAACCCCATCAGCCCACCTGAAGTCCTAACCCCTCCCCATCAGCCCATTTCCTGTCCTAGCCCCCCCCCATAGTCCATTATCAGTCCTAACCCCCCATAGCCCATTATCAGACAGCCCCCATCAGCCAACAGCCCATTACCAGTCTTAACCCCCCCATAGCCCATTGCCAGTCCTAACCCCCCCATCAGCCCACAGTCCATTACCAGTCCTAACCCCATCAGCCCACCTCAAGTCCTAACCCCTTCCCATCAGCCCATTTCCTGTCCTAGCCCCCCAGAGCCCAGTACCAGACCTAACCCCCCCAACAGCCCACAGCCCATGACCAGTCCTAACTCCATCAGCCCACCTCCAGTCTTAATCCCCCAGCCCATTTCCAGTCCTAGCAACCCCCCCAACCCATTACCAGTCCTAGCCCCCCATAGCCCACTCCCAGTCCTAATCCCACCAGCCCATTTCCAGTCCTCATCCCCATCACCCAATTTTTAGTTTAAGCCCCCCCCCATAGCCCATTACCCGTCCTAAGCCCCCATCAACCCACTTCCAGTCCTAATCCCCTCAGCCCATATAGACTTAGCTCCCCCATAGCGCATAGCCCCCCCCCGCAGTGCCCATCACCACTCCTAACCCCCCATAGCCCATTACCAGTCCTAACCCCCCCAACAGCCCACAGCCATTACCACTCCTAACACCCCCACCTGCCCTTAACCTGTCCTAACCCCCCCATCAGCCCACAGCCATTACCACTCCTAACCCCCCCAGCCCATCACCAGTACTAACCCCCCCAACATCCAACTGCCATTACCAATCCTACCCCCCCCAGCCCATAACCTTTCATAACCCACCCCAACAGCCCACAGCCATTACCACTCCTACCCCCCCAGCCCATCACCAGTCCTAACCCCCCCAACAGCCCACAGCCATTACCACTCCTACCCCCCCCCCAGCCCATCACCAGTCCTAACCCCCCCAACAGCCCACAGCCATTACCACTCCTAACCCCCCCAGCCCATCACCAGTCCTAACCCCCCCAGCCCACCCCAGCCCAGCGAATTGTTTTTACAAAAAAAGCTGTCGCTGCCTCTGCCGGGGCCGGGGGCCGCCGCGGCAGAATCGAGTGTGCCGCGGGGCCCCCCCTGCCCAGCAGAGCCTGCCCTCCCCGGTATCACCTCTCTCAGCTGCCTCCCTCCAGTCACACGCGCCGGCTTTCAGAGCGCGAGGGAAGAGTTTTTCCCTCGCTGCTCTGTTTAAGCCCGCGGGGGCTGATGGGACTTCCCATCAGCCCCCGCGGGCTTAACAGAGCAGCGAGGGAGAAACTCACCTCGCGCTCTGAAAGCCGGCGCGTGTGACTGGAGGGAGGCAGCTGAGACTCGAGAGGTGATACCGGGGAGGGCAGGCCAGGCTCTGCTGGGCAGGGGGGGCCCCCGCGGCACACTCGATTCTGCCGCGGCGGCCCCGGCAGAGGCAGCGACAGCTTTTTTTTTTTTTAAAAATTTTAATGAAGAATCAGAATGTTTTTTGCGCGGGGCCCCCTGAAACGCAGGGCCCTGTGCAAAAAACATTCCCGGTGGGCCCTTGCCAGCTGTGGGCCCTATGCCACGGCGTACGTGGCGTATAGGCAAATCCGGCCCTGCTTCTGGCCCAAGGTTGCTGTCCTCTAGTGGGATTTGAACCCTCGACCTTCCAGCCTGAAGTACCTTGCCCCAACCACTAGGCTACTCCTCCCTGTAAGGATAAGCTGAAGAGGCGTCTTTCCAGGGAACAGTGGGCGTGGCTGGATAGCCCCATCACAGTACTGGAGTATTAGTGATTTGCCGTTGGGTAAGACTGCAGGCTCAGATGGGTTCCCCCCAAATTCTAGAAAACCTTTTGTGGGGCCATATCCCCACTATTGTGTAGGGTTCTCAATCTGACTAGGGAGGGGGTCGAGATACCTTCTTGGAAGTGCAAGTTACCTTAATCCATAATAAAGGGAAGGACCCGACTTCACCTGGCTCCTACCAACCAGTCTCTCTCTTGAATACTGATGCAAAGCTGCTCACGAAAATATGTGCAGCGATCTAGCATAGGAGGTGAGACTGAGCTCTGTGTGTGTGCTGTGCCTCCCCAACCGGCATTCTCTCCTCTGTAAGGAACCTCCCCCGACTGCATGTGCTTGGCTAGCTCCACCTTCTGAACTCCTTCTATTTAAAGGCAGTGTGCTGCAGGCATGCCTACACCAGGCGGGCTCGCGCCAGAGGGCCCTTTGGTGTGGTCCTTCGGTAGGGAACGGAGATAAGACCGATAGTTCTTTTGTGTTAGCTACCACAAAAATCATATCTACTAGCTCTAACTAGCTATTGTAAACCAGAAAGTTACGTCTGCTATAACTATATAACACCAGTAACTTCGTGCATTGTAAATTAATTTCCTGTACTGGCTATTGCATAACATACTGCTCACTCCCTGTAACACCAATTGCTCTACAGCATGTTTACTTTCTGTTAGAACCGATCTAGAATGGAACTTAAAAAAATGCTTGCACTCACTCTGAATGTATTTATGCACACATTCCTGCTATTAATCACATCCATCCCCTCTCCCACACACTCTCTCCTTCCTTGGATCTACCTGACTCTGCCTACATTCAGATTATCCCCTACCGCCTCAGACATGACTGCTTTAAGTATTAGAACAGACATCCATTCATGGGTAAAACACTCCCGTACCAGCATACTCTGAGTCAAAGGCTAATCCATATAAATCCAACGCCAAGGGATAACCTCAAGAAAAACCCTAACCCCCCTGCACGACTAAAATTCACCCTCATCAATGTCAGGTCAATTAGAAATAAAATCCCAATTATAATTGACCTTGTCACTGATGAAAAGCCAGATCTCCTTTGTATCTTTGAAACAATGCTAACCGAGGCAGACTCAGTTCTACTAAATCAACTAAAAATGCATAGCTACACCATGTTCAGCTGCACTAGAGATCACAAGAGAGGCGGGGGAGTACTCCTAATAGCAAAATCTGACCGCAATCTCTCCCCCACCATATGTGATAATCTGGATGGAATGAATATTCTCAAAATAGAAAATAAAAATGCAGCTATTTATTTAGCTGCATTTATATCCTGCTTTTCACTGGGTCAAAGTGGTTGGGGGATACATTTAACATGAGAGGATATGAGACACATGCACTAATACTTACAGGGAACATGGGCAATGGAGGGTTAAGTGACTTGCCCAAGACCACAAGGAGCACCTGTGGGACTAGAAACCCCAGTGCTTCTGGCCCAAGGTTGCTGTCCTCTAGTGGGATTTGAACCACTGACCTTCTAGCCTGTGGTACCTTGTCCCAACCATTAGGCCACTCCTCCCTCTTTTAAGCTATTTGCCTTATATATAGACCCCCACACCTGATACTCAAAACAGACACAATCCTCGAATCTGCCTGTAACTCCTTTTTAAGAAAACCTCATATTATTCTGGGTGACTTTAATCTTGCCTCTCTATCCAACAACCAAGAAACATCTTTCCTTTATTCAATGGAGGAACTAGGTTTCAGTCAAACAATTAACCACCCAACTCACATCAAAGGCAACATTCTTGATTTGGTATTCCTCCCAGTACATTATACTGAGCTTCCCCAATATAGTCCATCCACCATAACTCAGGTACCCTGGTCTGATCATTTAATGATACGCCTTTCTCTACACTTTCCACATACTGCCACAGTTCATACTGATACCACACACCCAGGGCAAAGATTCCGCCAATTTAATAAGGATAAATTCCTTGAAACAATTATGCCAAAGCTAGACAATGATTCAAAAAATCTCAACAAGTTAGTAACAAATTGGAACTCTGCTATAATGGCAGAAGCTGAACCATTTCCCTCGAAGAAAGTGCCTCAACGTAAAACAACTGAAAAATGATATACCCCTGAACTAACCACTTTAAAGAAGGAACTCAGGAAATTGGAATCTAGCTGGTGAAAGAAAAAGACCCCAGAGCTCAGAGTACGCTATTTTACAACCCTCAGCTCATATAAGGAAGCTATAAACACTGCCAAAAAAACTACATCATACAAAAACGCTATCAAAAGCCATTAACCGTCCAAGGGAGCTATTCGAGATTATTAAATCCTTAACTAAAGCTCCTGCTTCCAACACCCACAAGATCCCTGTCAACCTTCAGATCCTAGCTAATCATTTTGCTAGCAAGCTTAAACAGATTAGCCTTTCAGCACCTTTCTATTTATCTCCCACAGCAGATACCCCTAACGAATGGAGGGCTTTCCATATTATTACAAAAAAGCAACTTCTAGAGACTATTACAAAACTCCACACAACTACATCGCTCTTAGATCCATGTCAGCAAAAGCAGAACTTGCCCTTACATCTTAAATGTAGTGAATCAATCACTATTTCAAGGTTTCATACCAAATGACCTTAAACGTACAGCACTCCGCCCTCTACTAAAAAATAAATCCCTGAACAATAGCTACCCCACCTTGTATTGCCCCATTGCTAGTATACCTTTCTTTGCTAAAATTATTGAGAAGGTTGTTCAAATTCAACTGCAAGATTATATAGACACATCTGCTCCTCTAGATGAGCATCAATACGGGTTCCACCCATTTCATGGTGTAGAAACCCTACTTCTAGCTCTCTTTGACTCGCTTATCAAAGGTATGGATAACATTAAGCAAGCCTTTATTCTTATTTTTCTCGATATCTCCTCAGCTTTTGACAGTGTAAATCATGTCATCCTCATTTCTAGACTTATTCAATTGGTTATAAAGGATAAAGCTCTCGATTGGTTCAAATCCGATATGGCTAACCAAATCCAATATGTTCAAATAGATCAAGACTCCTCACTACCATTCCCACAAAAACAGGGAATTCCACAAGGCTCTGCACTTTCTGCTCTGCTTTTTAATCTATATCTCCAACCTATCTGATCCATATTGAAATGACATAATATAAACTACCACATTTATGCGGATGACATCATGGTTTTCTTGCCGTTTGACATAGCTAACTCAAATTTTGACAATATAGCAACCTGTCTCTCTGAAGCTGAACTATGGCTTTGATCAATGAACATGAATATTAACTTCAAAAAGACTGAAGTGTTCTTCGATCAAGAAACTCTAACTTCATCCCCTCTGCAGATGTCAAACTTAGGAACATCACCCTCCCCGTTAAATCAGAGATAAAATATCTAGGAGTTACCCTTGACAGGACACTCAGCCTAACTTCCCATATAAAACAAACAGCTAAAACTATCTTCTTTAAACTGAGGACCATTCAACAGCTCAGACCCCTTATAGACATAGGTGACTTCAGGACCGTTGTCCAAGTGCTTATTACACTGTACCTAGACTACTGCAATGGTATACTACAAGGAACAACCAAGAAAAACCTTCATATACTACAAATGGCCCAAAATGTTACTGCCCGGATCATCTTTAAAGCCAAACTATCTGACCACATCTCTCCCATTCTATACTTCCTCCACTGGCTTCCTGTTGCAAGTAGGATATAATATAAATCCATATTTGACAACTTTCAAGCTTATCAACAAAATAGCCCCTTCTCATCTCTCTACCTTAATACAACACCTCCCCCCCCCCGAAAATAGGTCAAGAAGAAGGATGAACCTCAACACACTGCTAATCCCTGACTCTATATGGAAAACAAAGCAGATAACAAGCAATTCTGCTTTTTCATACGTTGCGCCAAGTCTATGGAATAATCTACCAGTGAACCTAAGAGAGACTAAAGACCTCCAAACCTTCGGAAAAGAACAAAAAACATACCTTTTCATCCAACATTTCCATAATCTGCAGCACACCTCTGATCAGGCTTCACAAGAGCATGCTGATCATCAAACCCAAATTGACCCTACATAATATACCTCATACACAAACTCAATATCCTCGGCCTCCACCGAGCCTTTTCCATAGTCCATACCTTTGAAGTTATACAGTGTACTTGAAATTAAAGTTTTAATATGCAACATGTATATATGTTGTTGTAAATAGTTTTATGTTTCAAAAAGTCAATATACTGCAAAAACGTTATAGGTCTTTGTTCATTGTAAATAGTTACTATGTTTCAAATGTTCAATGTCATGTTTCTGTTCCCTGTAAACCGCCCCTGATCTCTGGAAGGGGCAGTATAGAAAAGCTTACAAAGAAAAAATAAATAAAATGTGCTCAATGCCTGAATTAGCTTGTCTTGATTTTAATACATAAATATCAAACGGGATTCATCAAGGGCCGAAATGCAGTGGACAATGTCCAGAGAATCATGGGGATAGTGCAGCCTTTCCATTGGCTGGAACCTACTACTTACTCCTACACAGTGAGGGGGAACACTGGCAAGCTGTAGAGCTAAACTCTAAAAAATACCCAGACAATTTAGACATCATTCTGACTACTTTACAAAGTTGTAGAATCCAAAAATAATTTAGGTGGGAAGCAATCCTAAACTGAGTCCTCAGTACATCTGACAAATCTGGCTGTGCTTCCTCCCCAGGGCCAGGAACCATCAGTCAGGCAAAGCCAACCAATAGGCTGTGGCAAACACACCAGCCAATAGGGAGCAGAGGGAGGTGCAATCAGTAGCTAGGATATAGAAACCTTCCTTTCTCCCTTGTCCTGCAGCTCTGGAGTGTTTTTTTTGCTACAGATATACTGACCTACAGGAGAAAATATTGGGGTGCTCAAGCACTCACAGCACCCACAGAGCTGGTGCCTATGATCCTGAGGCCAACATCAGTATCAGTATCATGGTCAGTGGACAGCTGATTTCATTGATTCTATCATCTGTGTAGGCGCTTAGCCTAGGGTGCATGTTTCTATTTTGTCTTTAGACTTTACCTTCATTTTAAAATGCCAAAAAGAAAGTGTGTTCTTAATGACTGATTACAAAATGAATATCCATTCATTAAGAAACATTCTGGTGATATTGTGGTGTTGTGTAACAAATGCTGGTCTTCCTTTTCAATTGTACATGGAGGAAAGGGTGACATCATTTAGCACTTAAGGATGGACAAACACAAGATAGCAGATGTAAGTACTCTTTCAAGTAGAACTGTGACTTCTTTTTTTAAAAGTCAAACTTTTGATGAGAAAGCTCAGTCACTAGCTACAACTGAGTGTACATGGGCTTATCACTGTGTTGCCCACAACCATTCTTTTCAGTCACCAGACTGTACTTAAAAGTTGTTGAAAAAATGTTTTAATAAAAAATACTCTTGTGTGTGAACCAAAACAGAAACAATCATCTGTAATGTTTTCAAACCCGACTCTATTGATTCCCTCAAGAGAGACCTTTCTGAGACAAGTTTTAAACAGTTTTTTGCGATTGCTCAAACCATAGAAGTATTAAAGTGTGCCCTATTTTAGTAAGGCATGGATTCACCAGAGGCAGGTCTTGTCAGACAAATCATAGATTTCTTTGACTGGGTGATCAGGGAGTTGGACCCTAGATGTGATGTACTCAGTAAAGCCTTAGACACCATTCCATACAGGTGACTTATAAACAAACTGAACACCCTAAGGATGGACCCTAAAGTTACTGATTGGGTTAGAAATTGGTTGAGTGGGAGGCACAAAGGGTACAGGTAAATGGGGCTCACTCTGAGAAGGAGGTTACCAGTGGTGTGCCACAGGGATCTGTCTTTTGTCCGATTCTGTTTAACATATTTGTGATATCGCAGATGGACTGTCGGGTAAGGTTTGCTTGTTTGCAGATGATACCAAAATCTGCAATAGAGCAGACACACAGGAAGGAGTAGATAATATGAGGAGGGATCTAGCTAAGCGTGAAGAATGGTCTAGAATATGGCAGCAGTAATTTAATGCTAAAAATGCAGGGTCATACATTTAGGCTGCAAAAATCCAAGTGTAGGGAGTAAAATACTTCAGTCTACAAAAAAAAAGTGAGACCTGGGCATAATTATGTCTGACAATCTTAAAGTAGCTAAACAGGTAGAAAAGGCGACTGCGAAAACCAGAAGGATGCTTGGGTGTATAGGGAGATGAATGGCCATCAGAAAAAAGGAGGTGATAATGCCTCTGTATAAGTCTCTGGTGCGATCTCAGTTGTAGTATTGTATGCAATTCTGGAGACCGTACCTTCAGAAGGATATAGGCAGGTTGGAGCCGGTGCAGAGGGTGGCTACAAAAATGGTTAGTGGTCTTCATTATGAAGCATATGAGGACAGACTTAAATATCTTAATGTGTATACTTTAGAGGAAATACGGGATGGGGCGATATGATAGAGACATTTAAATACCTCCATGGCATAAATGCATAGGAGGGTCGATTTCAATTGAAGGCAAGCTTTACTCCAAGGGGACATAGGATGAGAGTGAAAGCAGATAGACTCAGGAGTAATATGCGGAAATATTTCTTTATGGAAAGAGTGGTAGATGCATGGAATAGTCTTCCAGTGGAGGTGGTGGACACAAGGACAGTATCTGAATTCAAAAAAGCATAGGACAAACACAGAGGATGTCTAAAGGTAAAAAGGGGACTATTGTAGTTGATATGAAAGGGCAGACTTGATAGGCCATGTGGTCTTTTTTCTGCTGTGATGTTTCTGTGTTTCTATGTTTCTAGGTAAAAGTTCTGGAAATCCATGAAGTTAAAGACAAAACCTCATTTTTTCCAAGGTCATTCTTGATACAGTTGAGTCCATTGGTCTAAGATCCAAAGTTTTGGCATTGTATGCTGACAGTAGCAATTGCAATTTTGGTGGGGCCGCTAGGTGGGGTAGTAACAATACTTTTTACAAGCTGCAAAATGATTTAGGAAGTAATTTAATTGGTGCAAATTGTGCAGCTCACAATTGTATCAGCATTGTTGCCGTATGCCTGCCATTTGACATTGAAGTTATTGATGGCAAGATATTCAGATATTTTCACATTTATACAGTGAGAACTGAAGAGCTTAAAGAGATGTTTGACTTTGTTGAGAGTATTAAAAGCTCCTCGGATACAGTAACACTAGCAGCCATAGAGAGGTTAATTAAAAATTTCCAACCAGTGAAATCATATTTTCTGAACCAGGAAAAATGCCCAGTTATCATCAAAAACGTTTTTGAGAATGAATCAGCAGAGGTTTGGCTGTACTTTATGCAGTCAGGCAGTGATTTTCCGAAATGTGACTTAAAAAATTGAGTCTCAAAAAACCTCAATGATTGAGGTGGCTGGAGTAATCAGTGACCTTAGAAACAAGTTAGTAACTAGGAAGAATGAAGTGTTTTTGCCTCTGACAACCAGAAAGAAGATAAAAGATCTTGAAGAAGAGGACAGCATTGATGAAGCAGATTTCAAGCAATCTGTGTCATCTTTCTCCATTTGCCTTGATTACTTGAATCAGCAGACCACTCACTTCCAGGAGATTGGGAAACAACAGTGGACTCTCCTTCAAAAACAACCGGAGTGGAATGAGCTAGAGTCGTCTTTAGTATATGTTTTGTCTACAAGACCCAGCCTAGAGTCAGTAATAAATTATGCTAAATTGTTTGATGAGTTTTCTTGTCTTAAGTCATTTGTTTCTGAAGAAAAAGTTCAAGAATGGAAAAAAACAGACACTGCAGTTAACGAAAAATGGAAGGAAATGTTTGGATACCTCAAAAGTAATGAGGTACCATCTAAAAATGTATGCAAACTGGTTGAATTTTTTTATGTTTGCCAGGTTCCAATGCTCCAACTGAAAGGTGCTTTTTAATCATGGAGAAAGTGTGGTCTACAGAAAAAACCCAATTACATGTCTAGAGACTCTCAAATGTCTAATGATTGTAAAGTACAATTTTGAGTTGAGTTGCCCAGAAAATTTTCATTATCTCAGTGAAATGTTGTTATTTTGAATAAAGTTCACTCTGTAGAGAAGTACAAAAAGTAGGCCTGATTGGCACATTTGTAAGTAAAGTTAGAAAATTAGCCTACTGATTAAAATTTTGTGTTACAATTAAAATTGTAATTATAAACACATTTTTTATTTTCCTTAACTTTCAAACCCCTGGCTTCATTGAGTGTCCCGTATTTGAACTTAGAAAATGATGGTCAGGTTATCATTAGAACCTTTGGCCTAGGTCCTTAGGAAGAATGAAGAGATAGTGGGGGTGACGGCAGGTCAGGGGCGGCTCAAGGCAATTTTTTCTACCTTTGTTGTCTGACCATTTTATTCTCTGATCATGCTGGTCCCAATCTGAGGCTTCTGCTTTCCTGTCTTCTCTTAGCTCTCTTTCTGTGGTCTATGGTCCGTCTGCCATTTCTTATCTCTTCTTTTGTTTTCTTTACTTCTTTCCATCAGCCTATTTCCAGTCCCAGTAACCCTTCCCTGTATCAGCCCCTTTCCAGTCCTCCCTCCCAGTACCTTCTAATGTCAACTTGCATTCCCATGACTGCCACTGGTGTCCATTCCCTTCCAGTTCCCCTCCTTCCCCACTGTCCAGTCCCTTCTAGACCAAATACCATGGCAGCCACTCTCAGCAGCCACTCCCTTCCAGTTCCATTCTCCCATCCCCTCGTATCAGCCCATTTGTAGCCCTAGCCCCCAGTTTTCTTCCAGGGCCAGCAGCTCTATCCTCTCCTCCCCACCATCAGCCCATTCCCATTTGAAGCCCACCAATTAGCTCACTTCCAGTGCTAGTCCCCCCTCAACCCCATTACCAGTGCTAGCCTCTCCTAATCAGCCCAATACCAGTCCTACCCCCCCATCAGCCCATTACCAGTCCTAGCCTCCACAAATCAGCCCATTTCCAGTCCTAGCCCCCCCGATCAGTTCATTTGCAATGCTAGCCCCCCATCAGTCCATTACCAGTCCTACCCCACTCCACCAGATCATTACCAGTCCTAGCCTCCCCTAATCAGCTCATTTCCAGTGCTAGTCCTCCCTCAGCCCATTACCAGTGCTAGCCCCCCTGATCAGCCCATTACCAGTCCCAGCCCCCCCTTGATCAGTCCGTTCCCAGTCCTAGCCTTCCCTAATCAACCCATTACCAGTCCTAGCCCTCCCATCAGCCCATTATAATCCTAACCCACACTGTCTCTCCCCTTTGTCCAGCATTTCTCCCCTGTTTGTCCAGTATGTCCCCCTGTCTCTCCCCTTTGTTCAGCATTTGCCCCCCGTCTCTCCCCTTTGTCTACTACTTATCCCCCTGTCTCCCCCCTTTGTCCAGCATGTTCCCTGTCTCCCCCTTTGCCCAGCATCATGTCCCATCTCCCCCCTTTGTCCAGCATGTCCCCTGTCTCCCCTTTGTCCAGCACTTGTTCCCCTGTCTCCCCCTTTTTCCAGCATCATGTCCCTTGTCTCCCTCTTTGTCCAGCATGTCTCCTGTCTCCCCCTTTGTCCAGCACTTGTCCCCCTGTCTCAGGGGTGGCTCAAGGCAATGTGCTGCCTGAGGCAAAGGATGAGATGGTGTGGGGGCTTTCTCAAAATTCCAATCAGGACTGAACCAAATCAAAAAGCCGATTAAATTATATGGAGGAAATGCAAGATGTTTGCACACCAAGGAAGTAAAAGAGAGTGAGAACCACAGCACAGTTTATAAAACTAAATTCGAACTCATTTTTATTTTGTTGTTATAAATTGTGTTATGGTTCTTCCTTTTTCTTTTTCAACATATATTTTGTATCCACCGGACCCCCTTCAACAGTGGGTGCAGAGCAGAACCAGGACATTCACCCACAGAACTCAACATCTTAAAAAAAAATCTGATTCTGATCATCTCACTAAGAACAGCAACAACAAAGATTCTCCAGTACCAGGCATATTATGAACTAATACAAAGCCCTACAACAAAGTCACTGAGTATCTATGCAGCAAATCTATCATACCATACCATATCATATCATATCAGCATCAACTTCCAAAAATCACATAAGGAGCCTATCCAAAAAAAGCATCATTGTAAATACTACAGTGGGCCCTGGAAAATCCATACACCTATTTGAAAAGCTAAACAAGTCAATTACTACAGTACAGTAACAGAACACCTGGCCTCAGTCACACACTCAGAACACAGACCCTCATTCCCTTCCAGTCCCCCTCCTTCCCCACTGTCCAGCCCCTTCTAGTCCAAATAACATTGCAGGTATCAGTCACTCCCAGTGCCACCCCCCACATCAGCTTCCTTCCAGCCACCCTACCCTTTGTCCATCCCCCTTCCAGTGCCATCCCCATGTGTCAGCTCCCTTCATGTCTCCTCCCCATTACCCAACCACCTACCAGTCCCATCCCCAAGCGTCAGCTCCCTTTCAGTCCCCATTCAGTACCATCCCCAGGTGTCAGCTCCCTTCCAGCCCTCTCCTTCCCCCCATATCAGCTCCCTTCCTGCCCCCATCTTCCCCTCCCCATGTCAGCTCCCTTCCTGCCCCCACATCCCCCATGTCAGCTTCCTTCCTGTTCCCACCTCCCCCCATGTCAGCTCATTTCCTGCCCCCTCCTTCCCCTGACAGACCCTCTCAGCATCTGTTCCCTTCCAGTCCCATTCTCTCCCCATCAGCCCATTTCCAGTTCTCGCCCCCAGTCTTCTTCTAGTGCCAGTGACTCTCCCCCCCATCAGTCCATTTCCAGTCCCAGCCTATTTCCAGTCCTATCCTCCTTATCAACCCACTCCAGTCCTAGCCCCCCAATCAGCCCATTACCAGTCCTAGCTCATTTCCAGCGCTAGCCCCCCAAACAGCTCATTTCCAGTGTTAGCCCCCCATCAGCCCATTTCTAGTTCTAGCCCACCTAATCAGCCTATTTCCAGTCCTAACCACCCTGATCAGCCCATTTGCAGTTCTAGCCCCCCCATCAGCCCATTTCCAGTGCTAGCCCTTCCATCAGCCCACTAGCAGTCCTAACCCCACCTGATCAGCCCATTACCAGTCCTAGCCCCCCTAATAAGCCCATTTCCAGACCTATCCACCCTAATCAGTTCATTTATAGTCCTAGCCTCCCTTAAGTGCCCATTTCCAGTTCAATTCCCCCCCTCAGCCCATTACCAGTGCTAGCCTCTCCTGATCAACCTATTTCCAGTCCTAACCTCCCTTAATTGCCCATTTCCAGTTCTAGCCCCCCATCAGCCCATTGCCAGTGCTAGCCTTCCATCAGCCCACTACCAATCCTGACCCCACCTGATCAGCCCATTACCAGTCCTAGCCCCCTAATAAGCCCATTTCCAGACCTATCCACCCTAATCAGTTCATTTATAGTCCTAGCCTCCCTTAAGTGCCCATTTCCAGTTCAATTCCCCCCCCTCAGCCCATTGCCAGTGCTAGCTCTTCCATCAGCCCACTACCAATCCTAACCCCCCTAATCAGCCCATTACCAGTCCTACCCCCACATCAGACCATTTCTGGTGCTAACACCCCCCCCCCCCAGTCCAGTCAAGTCCAGCCCAGCCCAGCTCAGCTCATTGCAAGTCCAAGCCTTCCCTCCGGGGAAGAGCCCTGCACTTCCTGATCAGCACCCCAGCTCTCCTTTGCAGAGCCGTGAGAAGGAAAAGCATTTCTCTTCTTTCCTGCAGCTCTGTTAAAGTTGATCCCGCCAGCGCTGATGGTAAACGAGACAGGAGACAGGAAACAGGGCCACAGGAAAGAAGAGAAACGCTTTTACTTCTTGCAGCTCTGCAAAGTTGAGCCAGGGCACCAGCAGGGCTCTTCCGGGGCAGCAGGAAGGTAGGGCACGGGACTGCGGGGCTGTGGGGTGGTTGATTCTGCTGCTGCCGAGAAGCAGCGGCAGCAGCTTGTCGAGTGCATTCTTTTTTTTTTAAATTTTGAAGGCCGAGTGATGTGGTCTTTTTGGGGGCATTTTTTGCTGCCCCCAGAAAGTTGCTGCCTGAGGTCACTGCCTCACTCGGCTTCATTATAGAGCCACTTCTGCTTGCAACACTGTTCTGAAGTCATTGTTTGACAGCAGTGAGCTCAACTGTTTGATCATTCTCAATTTATTGTAAATAGTTCTGGTGGTAAGTTTGATATGTGATGTAAAGCTGAGGGTTTGATCAATGGTGACACCTAAGTATTTTACAAAATATAAGTAAACCACCTTGTGATAGAGTGTATAGGAAACTCCCAATCTGCCGCAGAGACATTCCCCAGCCAGGCTCAGAACCGGTGAGGCATTTTCCCTGTAGGAGCCCAACCACCTGCCCCTTTAAGAAACTAGGCTGGAGAATGCCTGGGAAGAGTGTGGCCCAGCCCGGGCTTTAAACCAAGAAGCAGGAGATCTGGAGGGAGAGAGAGAAGCCCGGGGTTCTGGAGCATACCAGACGACTACGTACCTGCAAAGGAGGGCCTCCTGTGGACATAGGAAGTTATTGTGAATTTATTATTGACTGCGCAGTCTTACTCCTATTCGGTTGAAGAGACGTCTTGCTGGGCTATGGTGCCTGAAGTGGGGAAACTTTGGGAAGCAGTTTTGTGTTTTGAGAAGTGCTGTCTGTGCTGGAGCACTAGTCAGCTATTCAGCAGAGTAGCTCTGCTGAGAGTGATTAAGGACTGGTTACAGCTCGGAGAGAAGCCTAGGGTGGTTGTCTGGATGCTGGGCTGCCCAAATAAAATATATTTTCTTGAAACCTCTCTTGGCTGTGGAGTCCTATATCGTGCCTCACACTGACCACATTCTATCACACACCTCTATATTTTTGTTTACTTCGAGGATGTCTTTCTTTTGCAGGATGTATGCAATTATATTAGTTGCCAGTGCAACAACATAGTGAATTCAAGTATGTATATTTAATTTAAGGCAGTCAATATTATTGCAAGGACTGGTAAATGAGTTCGTTGATATGGTAAAAAGGTATTCAATCCAGCAGAGCTTGCACTCAAAAACTCAAGATTTATTGTATATCCCTTCTCTTCACGAGGGGCGGCTAGCCTGTACTCGGAATAGAGCATTTTCTATCATAGCTCCGAGACTGTGGAATGCCTTACCTTTAGCGCTGCAGCAAGAACACAGTTTGTATTTTTTTGCAAGAAGTTGAAAACACTGGGCCCAATATTCAAAGGCATTTTCACGGTTTATAGACTATATGCTGCTAAGCGGGATATTCAGCAGCATTAACATGATTAATGTGCTGACTATCCACGGATACCGCCGCTACACACACTGATGCTAACCGGTGAGCAGCGGGGTGTCCTGGGGGCATTCTGTGGGCGGTATTCAGCTGCTGTCCAGTTATCTCTCAGTGGCAAAAGTCAGGTGCAGCAAAGGCTGTCCTAACTTTTGCTGCTGAAGCTAACTGGGCAGCTGCCCAGTTAGCTTCCTGCTTCGGTGACTGACTTGGCCAGATATGGCTCCGGCATTGAATATCAGGGTTTAGTATTCAGCGGCGACAGCTAGGCACTGTAATGGTGCTAGTCACCACTGCTGAGTATCAGGTCCACTGTCATTTGTTAAGACGTATTCATTGTTAGACTAATGTAAACCGCACTGATGCAGAATAGCGCGGTATATAAGAGAATGTAAATAAATAAATAAAAGAAATAAAAGAAACATCATTCTCTGTATAGAGCGTTAGAAGTTTAATATATGATGGACATAGTATAGGTATAGCAGAAAGGATAGAGCAAAGATTTGATGGATAATGGGGTTTATGTATTGTTTTAACTTGACTTTTATTTCAGTAATGATTTTATTTTCATGCATATTTTATTATTATATGTTTTAATGGATTTTTGCATGTTATATTGTAAAATGTACTGATGTTCTAGTGTATTGCAGTATATAAGTGTAATAAATGAAATGAAATGAAGTATAAAGCCTAGAGAATTCCAACAAGAGGCCAGAGACTTGAAGGGTTGAACCACACCCAAAATTCCAGTGTTTTTTTTTTTTTGGAAAGAACTGTTTAAAGATTTTCAGAGTCTCAGTTAACTTAGGTAATGTTCCTCCGCTTCTCTGTGACCTCCTTTAGATGAGTGTGCCTTATGTAACCCTGTGCTTTGAAATGGCCTGAGACTGAGTCACACTGTCTGAGTAGGCTATACATGTGATGTTGGGACTTTAATTAGTAGCCATTAATTCAGCTGAATACAGTCTGCCTATACACAAACAACTCCTTTCCACCTTCAATAAACTGGGGCAGCATAATGGCCCAACAGGTTGTAGCTGGCCATAGCCACAAGGAGTGGGCAAAGAATGCTCTCTTTTCAGACTCCCATGAAGGATTTCCAGCCTTGAGACTCTTGCAGAAGTCATTGACATTGAAGCTGTTTCCCCTCAGTTAATCTTTAAATGACTTACTCTTCTCTTTCCATATGCTGAAATCATGTCCTATGTTTTCCATTATCCAAAGAATTGGGTGATGAGTAAATAGAGTCATCCCTCGTCCAGATTTCTAAATCTCTGTTTACATGAGATGAACTTATAATGGTTTCACTTAACCATTCTTCTACATATCCTGGAAATGGTGACTTAAGTCTCAGACTGTCCATTACTCACTCACAGTTCCGTACCTGATTCATTTTCAGAGTGGTTTTCCCCTTCTTATTTTGAAACATATGTCATAAGGTTAGGGAAAGGCCATAGGTAATACAAGTGCCGGGAAGGAAAAGAAAAAGAACCAAATCTTCCGAATGATCAGTGATACCAAGAGTTCAGCCGCTTCAGTGGGACGGCATATGAGAAACTAAAGTGAGAGTCTTCCATAGGATGCTGCAGAATATCCCAGATTACATCATAAAATGTCTGGCACATTCTATGGGTGGCTATAGCAGGAATGATAGGCGGAAGATCCCCAAGAAAAGGTCTAGTCAAAAAGAATACGCTTATGTTCCCAGAGGCTTTGGTGGCAAATTTACCATACTAATTCTGAGGCGCAATAAAGGATAACAGAGAGGGGGGAAAGTCAAGAGCAGTCTGGGGTCACAACATTAAAACATTAAACATTAAACATTATATACCGCCCCTGATCTCTGGAAGGGGCGGTATATAAAAAACTGTTAAATAAATAAATAAATAAATAAAGCAGAACCCAGAGAGCTGGTGCGTATGAGTTGTCAATCTTCATACTGAAAATATTGCTTGTTAATAATGATAATTATTCAAGGATTACAATCAAACCTGATTTGACTTAACTGTACTGTCCTCCATTATAGTGAAAACAAAGTAGATCACAGATAGGGTAACGCTACTATGTAACCTTACCGCACAATTCATATAGTGGGAGAGTAAATGAGGGGAGAAAGAACAGTAGAGGGCTGTCAAAGGGACAAAGTGAAAGGGCAGGTGAATCAGATCTGGCCACTTATATAGTCCCACTTGTACCATCCCTTCACTTCTTGGTTACCTGCTGTTTGAAGGACACAGTCAGCTCTTTATCTCCAGGAGATCACCTTCTTATTGGTGGTCATGCTAGCTTACATCTAACTTCTGAGTACTGCTCAGAGGATACAAAATATTTTTGAGATCACGTGATGTGATGAACTGAGCAAGACGCGTCTTGTTCAGCTCCAGGGGTTCCTCACCTCACTGAAACCCATTATCTTGTGATTAGAACCGGAGTACCCCCAAAAAAGTAACAGTAATATCACCCAGAATCCTGCTCGACCACATCCTGGGTTACAACCTGAATGCTGGGATGCTAATGCCATCTAAAAAGCCATGGAGAGAGAAGCTACGAATGGTGGAGAACAAAATGGCTGATGGCGTGCCAACCAGACAACGATGGAACAGCAGGCCAACCTTATAGAAAATATCTCAGAGGCGGTGGTCAAAGCCCAGATGCCCACTTTCAACAACTAGCTGAGCACATGGAGAAAATATCAAATTCCATGAGTGAGTTCACTCAACAGCTGGGCACAGCAGAACAAAGAATAGCAAACCTGGAAGACCTAAATCAGAGCCAAGCTGCTGCTATTGAAAAACTAGAGTGGCAATTAGCCACCTCCGAGGAAAGGTTGGATGACTTAGAAAATCATGGACACCGTAAAAACATTCGGATTGTGGGGCTTGCTGAGTCGGTGCTCGATACTGAATTGTGGAGATTCCTGGAATCATGGCTTCCACTCAGTTTACATCTAGAATCACTGTCTGGCAATATAAAAATAGAGCAGGCACGCAGACTGGGGCCAAGATGGGAAGAGGGATGCATGCCGAGAGCCGTCATAGCCCGTTTCTACAACTACACAAATAAAGAAGAGGTTTTGAGAGCAGCCCAGAATCAATGGAATATTGAGAAGAATGGAGATAAAATATTGTTCTTTCAGGACTATTCACAAGCAGTCACAAAGCAGCACAAAGAATATGCAGAGGCATGTGGGCGTCTAGTCCAACAAGGGATCCGATTCACGCTGCTGTATCCAGCCCAACTAAGGGTGATTCATCAAGGTTAACCAGTATAATTTACCCTTCGAATGAGGCGATGAATTTTGTGAACACTTTGGCAGCGCATTGAAGGCAAGAAAATAAACATGATCATGTATCCAGTAACTACTCTAGAACAAGCTCCAGCAATAGATCCAGCCAACCTTTTATGAGAACTGTGATGGGGCACGATCGGCCTTGACTTGTTGAAGGACTGGGTGGGCTGAGGTGGAATCCTTTTCAGCTGAGACATTAATTCTACAAGACTCACACTATAAACTGCCTTCCATGGACAAAGGGGGTTGAGAATCCAGTGTGGACAAAAAAAAAGAAGACATATGAGGACAATCAGATCTCTAAAATTCAAGACCTAGGCCATCCTGGTGTGCGGTCAGCAATCCAGATGGAAGTGTGGATCCAAAGGGCCAGGACTCTGAGATCCTACTGTGACCTTCTTGGTTTTGGTCTTCCCTTTCCCATACGTTTCATTTCATTCCTAAAATACGTTTTAATACCCATTCTAAGCTAGACAACATCATGTTCAGGCACTGACTATGCTCGAATCAGCAAAAGGGCCCCATACTGAGGTTAAGTGCCGCTTGCAATAACCAGGTAAAGCTCTGGGCTGAACTGGCACTGTTGCAATTCAACTGGCTTGTGTTTTGTATATAAACTTACTTTTTCCACCTTTTAGATTCCACAGGGATTACATCCACATTTTCATTCTCAGCTTCTTATTACTTTTGAATATTTCCAGGGAACTGTTGTAGGTAGGCAAGCTTCATGGGGAGGACAAGGAAGAGGCTGAACAATAAGGGGCCTGACAATGCATATACGATAAGCGGGACAAGGGATGGTAATGAAAATGTATATCTTACAATACCCATAATTCCTTCCCATGTTACATCATGCCAATCAGGCCCCTATATGGGCAGGGAACTGGGAGGGGAAGGGGAAGCCCACAGTAGACGATGGGCGGGGCACTATGGGTGTAGTACGAGGTCTAAGGATCCAATATATCACTGAACACCCGGTGATTAACCTTCTAACTGAGAAAAGAATAATGGCGTATCTTAACATGTTGGTTGTGCTGTTTTGAGATTTTGCTTTCTTATATACTCCAAGCTGCTGTGCTATGCTTGTTGAACCTTGTTGAATTCTATCAGGGGCTCTACTGGGCGGAGTCCTGTGACAATGTATGTGCTCATCTACAAGAGGTAGTACTGCCTCACCTAGCACAGGATCAAGTACAAATGTTGAACTACCCACTGACGGCTTGAGAGGTCCAGAAATGCATCCGCAGACTACGCAAGTGTTGGGCTGCAGGACTGGATGGATATCATCGGGAATTCTACCATTTATATCAGGACAAGGTTGCGGTATCTCTGGTGGAATACTTTGCAGACCTCATACAGAGAAGGGATTTCCCCTATGAACCTAACAAAGCTCTGGTTACTGTCCTGCCAAAACCGGGCACAGACCCATTGCTTTCGGGGTCTTGCAGACCTATCTCTTTTTGTTAAACATAGATATAAAAATACTGACAAAAGTTATGGCTGAGGGACTCGCACCCTTAGTATCACTCTTGGTGGGAGATTCGCAGGTGGAGTTTGTACAAGGCCAGAATATAGCACGCAATGTGCGGAAGATCCTGACAGGCCAGTACTTGAGCCTACAGAAAAAGCTCCCAACAATGCTTATCAGCTTTGACGCCGAGAAAGCTTTTGATAGAGTACAGTGGGGGTATATATATTTGGTGTTGGACAGGATGTGCATTGCGTGATAGTTTGTGGACATGATCCGCCTATTATATACTAATCCATGTGGCTCAGTCTTGGTGAACAGGATATCGACCTCTTTCTTTGCTCTAGAAAGAGGCACACGGCAGGGGTGCCCACTATCCCCCCTTCGTTTCATGCTGCCGTTGAAGCCCTTACTGGAGCATATACCACCCACCCAGAATTGACCGGCATACAGGTGGGCAAGGAGGATTTACGGATTTCTATGATATGTTAGTATGATTGGGGGACCTGGCAAATTCCTTAGATATGTTGTTGCACGAGTTCCACATATATGGTACATTCGCAGGATTAAAGCTCAATTTAGAAAATTTGGAGGCTCTCCCACTTCACTTGGGCTATGTTGGTGCTGGCGGGGGCCCTTTCCGCTGAGGGCAGTTTCAAATATTTAGGCTTTCAATTCTCATGTGATCCTAATCAGATCTCTGTCCTCAATGTTTTGACACTATTTAGGGACCTAGACCAATATTTACAGCACCTGTGTCCATAGGTGGGCCTATAAGCCTGTTTAAGATGACACTATTCCAAAAATGGTTATACATTCTTCAGGTACTACCTATCTTTATCTTTATCTTTATTCATCTTTTTGATATACCACTTAGGCCGGAGCATAAAAGCAATGTTCAATTCAAACGACTGCTTAGAAAAGGAACACCATTGTTGGACAGGACAGTAGGGCAAAAGGGGAGCATTAAAGAATAGGCAGAGAGGACAGGCAGAGAAGAATAGGCAGAGAGAAAGAAGGAGAACCAAAGAGAGAGGAAGTATAACAATCATGGTGGGGTATTAGGCAGATTGAAGGCTAGGTGAAAAAGGTGTGTTTTCAAAGCGGATTTGAACCTAGGAAAGGAAGGTTCAGAGCGTAGAGTGAGCAGAAGGAAGTTCCAAAGGGAGGGACCCAGGAAAAGGAATGCAGAACAGCGGGTACGTTAAAGGTGAGCCTGAGTGACGGGGGGAGAACCAAACAGTGATTGTGGATGGAGCACAAAAGATGGTGGTGTGTGAAAGTAAAGCAGTTCTGCAAGATACCAGGATGTGGAGGTATGGATGGTCCTATGGACAAAGATAAGGATTTTGAACTGAATCTTAAAGCACATGGGTAACCAGTGAAGGCAGGTGAGAAGTGGGGAGACATGATCGTAATGGGACGAAAAGGTGAGAATGCGAGCAGCAGTGTTTTGAAGTAACTGGAGCCTGTGGAGATAGTATTGTGGGAGGCTGGCTAGGATGACATTTCAATAGTCGATTCTGGTGATAACAAGAGAGAGGAGGAGGTGGTGAAGGAGGCAGGAGAAAGGAAAGGGCGAACCACAAGAGTCTGACGAAGGTGGAAAAATGAGCGGCGAACAGTAGAAAAGATGCACTCAGTGCAGGAAAGGGGGGAATCTAGGATAATACTGAGATATCTAAAAGACGAAACCACAGTGATGATGGTAGAAGCAAACACCAGAGCCAGGGATGGGGAGGAGGCCCCAAAAGTGATCTAGGTGGCAGTGGATTTAGAGGGGTTTAGGTGAAGGAAATTTGAGGACATCCAGCTGTGAATAAGGGTGAGACAGGCATTAAATAGGGCAACGTTGGGGGAGGAAGAGCTGGTACAATGAAGAAGGCAGGGCAGGGGAGAAGGGGAAGGGGTGATAAGAAGATCAAGGGTATACGCAGCTGAGTGGGTGGGAAAATAAATGTGTTGATGAAGAGAGAGAGAGATCCTCCAGAAGAGAGGCAAAGGCCCTGTCCTTAGGACACAGAGGGGGGTCAAGATGAAGATTAAAATCACCAAGGAGAAAAACATTAGGATAGGAGAGGGAGATCTTAGAGATGGTCAATGAGAGATCATCCCAACTCTGGGACAAAAGAGAAAGAGGGACATAAATCAGAAAAGAATAGAAGGGAGGAGGAGAGTCAGACTGGAGAACAGGAGACTCGAGGTAATGTAAAGCAGGCGAATGAACTTCCCGAAACTGAACCATGGAACGGTGAAGGACGGCCATGCCTCCTCTAGTCCTCCCTCAACGGGAGTTAGAAAAGGCAGAATAACCTGGTGGCAGACAATGAATGAGAAGAGGATCCTCTCCCTTGCAGAGCCAAGTCTCAATCAAAAATAGAACGTCTAAGGAGTGTTCCTGAACCAAATCATGTATCAGAACAGTTTTAGATCAAAGGGACCAGCAGTTGAGGAGAGCGAGACTAAGGAAAAACTGGGAAGACACAGATGGACATGCGAGGGGCTCAAGGGAAGAGGGACAGCAGATGCAGATTAGAAGTGACCCAAGACAGGTGAGGAGGAATGGTAGGACCAAGGAGACCAGAATGCCAGCCCCAATGAACTGGTATGAAGGCCATGATGAAAATCCCAAGATAGAAGTCCTGCCAGAGAGAGAAACAGGAATATAAACTTACTGCCAGAGAAACCACTGGGTCTGAAGGTGTTCCAGGACAGCAGCCATGCAATCATGAACTGGAGAAACAAATATAATGAGGGTGGCCCTGATGTCGCCTCAAGGAGCTCGCTCAAGGAGCTCCTTCTTAACGTATAAGGAATGCAGATGCCATGATCGACATCTAGGGTCCTTCCTTTGGAAAGGGAAAAGGGTGTGCATTAAGACTAAGGACTTGCAGAGACCATGGAGGAGGGGTGGTATGGGCCTTTCAGACATACATCAATATAACCTGGCATGTGTAGGACGGCACCTTCGAGACTGACTGTACGATACATTCGACTACTCACCATTAGAAGGAGCGAGCCCTGGTGGTTCCAATGTCACTACAATACCTACTACATACAGGATCTTTGAGGAATGCGGGTGTTACAGGTGGGAATTTACTGATGTCATCTGTTTGCCAATGTTGGCGTGTGTTAGCAGCTGCAATGTTCTTACCAATGTACTGCATAATTATCCCTTCGGGGCAATGCAGACTTTCAGCCCAGGATGATGACATAGGACTATGTCTGATGGATGTGACCTGGGATCGAAGCAGTGGAACAATTAGTCAATGAGGATGGTCAGATGGAGCCTTTCTCAGACCTGAAGGAACATTTCACTCTGGGAGAAGAGGATCACTTCCTATATATGCAAGTCTGGAGTTATATGAAGAGCCTACCTCAACATGCCCTCCTTAGCCTTTTAGCTTAAAAATAGATGAGCTATTAATGGTGGGACCCGAAGGCCAGACAAGGATAGTAATATTATGGCGGGTGGTCGCAGATTTGGAAAGCCCTTGCTCCACCTATCTGCTAGTAGTTCTAAAGTTACTGGGCTTTTTTCAACATACCAAGCCTCTAATTTACTATAACTTGTGAAAGAGGAGAGGGGGGGGGGGGGAAGGAGACAGAGAGGGGAGGATAGGGAGGGGGACGGGGAGGATCCATAACTAGGCACTCCTGGTTTCGTGAAGAGCCAACACGATCCAGGAGTGAAATACTCTGAAATATTTCAGATACAATTGAATGGTGAGAAAGGAATAAGGGTTAAAACGCGAAATGGACTAATGTTACATTTGTTGGGTATTACTGCAATGAAGATGTTGTGGCAGGTGTAGGCCTGTGATCCACTTTGTCTGATATAAGCAAGCGAGCCTAGCCAGCTTGACCTGTAAATGAAGCTAGTGGAGAGGCCTATGGGAATTGCACATCCCCCAATCTGCCTGTAGAGCTGGAACACAGCAAGGACATAGCAAGAATATTGAACTAGCTTAGATAAGCAGAACTGGAAGATGGAAAAATACAGAAAAATATGTTTAAAAGTTACTGATAAGAAAGTACATCTGCAAGGGATTTAATTGGGACTGCTGACAGATGAGTTGCAGAGCCCTGCTCCCCTACATGCACAAATTGGCTCAATGGCCTTGGAAGTATGAAAGTAACAAGTTGATGAACTGGCCATTGTAATTGGGACTAGAAGGGGGGTAAGCAGGTGCTGAGCCCACTGGAGGAACATAATTGGATGGTCATATCAGTACCGGCACCAATGGAAGGGGTACGGAAGGTACGGGAGAGCACCGGGACCAATGAAATGTTTTTCTATACCCAGAATGGAGTAAAAGTCTATAAAAGTTGTTGTATTGCCAGAAAACTTTGCTCAGCCATTTTGAAATTGACTTTGCTTGAGACTTGTGCACAAATAAATGATTTGGACCTTCTGAACAGACTCCTGGTATTATTGGTTTGTCTGCGCTCTGCTGCTACATATTCTTGGTGCGTTGGCCGGGAAGTTGTGGAATCAGAGTGTATATAGGGCAATATACCACGGCTTTCCGCCTCTATAGGCTTGGTCCTGCCGGGATCGCGCCCTTCCGACGGGGGCTACTCCCTGGCGCCGCCGGTCCCTTGCATCGGAGGGAGCTGGTCGGACCTCGGCGGGTGTCAAGCCCGGCTGGAGCCAACGCCTCGAACCCGAGTGAGGGGAGTCCGAGGTCCAACTCATGCGCCTGCTTGGGAAGTTTGAGGACCGGATCCGGTGAGTATAGTTTTGATTTGTTGTCTAGACAGAGATAGAAAGAGCAGTGCTGCCATTGGAACTTGGAATTTGTAATCTCGAGAAAATTGGAAATTGGTAAGAGAGCTTGATCACCTCTCAAAGGCGGACCGAGTACCCTCGCATGAGTATTCGCAGGGCGAAACTCCCGTCTTTTTGTAATTGGAAATTGGATAAGACTAGTCAGAATAGATAGAACGAAATGCATTTTGGGATACGTTTGCTAGCATGATTGTGTGAATGAAGTGTGGATGAGAGGTCTGGCAGCACGGACCAAGTAAAGGCGGACCCCTGAGTAGCGCATTTCCTGACCGGGCGACCGCGTTCAGGTCGCGAAAAGGGGGAAGCGATTGTCGTCTTGTCTTGTTATTTGTTCTCCTTATACGTTTCCAGGGCCGTGAGGACCCCTTACCCACGGTCCGCCCTCCTTTTCCCTTTTGTCTGTTGTAGCGCGCACACATCGAAATGGGAGGGGCGGGGTCTACTAGGAACACTCCATTAGAATGTATGATTGCACATTTTAAAGAGGGATATTCTGGAGATTATGGTATTAAAATGACAGCAGCCCGTTTACAGATTTTGTGTACTAGGGAGTGGCCCGATCTAGACCCCACCTGGCCCCGAGAGGGAACTTTTAATGTAGAAATTATCCAGTTAGTACACCGTAGAGTGCGGATAGCGCACCCCGATCAGTACCCCTATATAGATTCCTGGTTAAGTATTTGTGAAGATCCGCCCCCTTGGGCGCAGCGCTGTTATGAAGAACAGTGCAGAATAATGTTAGCGAAGACAGATTATAGTCAGAAAACAGAACAGCCTAGAATGAAAGGGCAGGATAAGAAGTCCAGGAAGAAGCCCATCCTGGTAGATCCTGATTCCCCAGAAATGATTCCCCGACAGCCTCGAACTCCAGGTCCAGTAAGGGCTGCCCGGCGTCCCGCCCCAGAAACCCCGAGACAGCCGAGGCGGGACCCAACCCCAGAGCTATCACCCGAAGAGCAGGAAGATGAATCCTCTTTACATGAAGGTGAATCGTCTGAGACAGAAAAAGGAGAGTCAGATACAGAAACAGAGCAATTAGAAACTGAAAATTCCCTAAGCGATGCTGACAGTGTAAAAGTGGTTGCCAGCACTAGCTTGCCAGCAAAATGTACATCCAAAATGAAACATGTAGAGAAGAAGGAAGTGACCCCTGATAAGACAGTTACGAAAATATCCCTTAGATCCCAAAAGATATCTACTGCCAAGATGATGCCCTTACGGCAAGTCCCGGGAGTGCCCGTAAAGAATGATAATGATGAGGTGGTAGCGGGACCCCTAAGTTATGTGTATGTCCCTTTCTCCACAACTGATTTGATAAATTGGAGGACACATTATGCCTCCTATACCGATAAACCCTTAGAGCTTACAGAATTAGTGAATACTATTATGGAAACCCACCAACCCACTTGGGCAGATTGCCGCCAGCTCCTGACCACTCTATTCACGACAGAGGAGCGAGCACGAATTAGAAAAGCAGCTATAGATTGGCTGGCGGATAACCCTGTAGCTCCGGGACAGGGGACGGGGAGAATAGACCATCGAGAAGCGGCCCTGAGAGAATTCCCGAATGAAGACCCCCGATGGGATCCAAATACAGAGATAGGATCCACAGCCCTAGCCCGTTTTCGCCAAGGCTTTTTACAAGGTCTGAAAAGGGGGGGCCAGAAAGCTATGAACCTTTCCAAAGTTGCAGGAGTTATCCAAGGAATAGATGAGAGCCCTGCAGAATTTCATGAAAGATTAACTGAAGCATACAGAATGTATACTCCCTATGATCCCGAGGCACCAGGAAGTTTATGTATGGTGAATTCTGCTTTTGTATACCAGTCTCAACCAGACATTAGACGTAAATTGCAGAAATTAGAAGGGTTTGCGGGCATGAATACAACTCAGTTACTGGAAGTCGCTCATAAGGTGTATGTGAATCGTGATAATGAAAGGCAGAAAGAATGTGATCGAAAGATGAAGAAGAAAGCTGATTTTTTGGCTGCGGCCTTAGTTGAACAGAAAAGGGGAGGTGTCCCTAGTCGAAGGAGCCGAGGAAGGGGGCGGGGCCGAGGAGGAGGAAGTCGGCCCCAAATAGGCGTAAACCAATGCGCCTATTGCTGGGAAGAAGGACATTGGAAAGATGCATGCCCGCAACTCGAAGACGCCCAGCAAGATGACGAAAACAATCATCAGTGGCGAGAAGAAAGACGAGGCCGTCCCCGAAACCGTGGAGGAGCCAATCGAGAACAATTCCAGCGAGAAAGAGGTGGAGCTATCCAAGCATTGACTACGACAATCCATGATGAAAATGACGTGGACTAGGACAGACCGGGCTCCGAGTTTGCTTTAGGTCTCCAGGAGCCTATGGTCGGAATACAAATAGGAGACCAAGTTATGAACTTTATGGTTGATACTGGAGCAGAACATTCAGTAATAGACAAAAAGATAGCCCCATTTTCTACAAAAGCAGTCACCATCATAGGAGCAACTGGTGCCAAAGCTACAAAATCTTTTCTTCAGAATCGTATATGCAGTCTAGGAGGACAGCAAATAACTCATCAATTCCTTTACATGCCCGAATGTCCAGTGCCACTACTGGGACGAGATATGCTAGCCAAACTTCAAGCACAAATATCTTTCTCTGAGAAAGGAGAAATGCAAATGACAGTAAATCCCCAAGTCAAACCAGCAGGAATAATGCTGCTGACAGTTCCCCGAGAAGAAGAATGGAGGTATTACATTGATGACTCAGTCCAAGACACTTATTTCGAACAAACTTTAAAGAACATTCATGCACCACCTGGAGTATGGGCAGAAGGCAGTCCTCCAGGCCTAGCCAAACATATAGCCCCAGTAATTGTAACCCTTAAGCCTAGTGCTACACCAGTACACGTCAAACAGTACCCTCTCCCAAGAGCTGCAATTGAAGGCATTCATCGCCACTTGCAAAGATTGCTCGAATATGGCCTACTAAAAGTATGTCAATCCCCATGGAACACTCCACTTTTGCCAGTAAAGAAACCTGGGACAGATGATTACCGCCCAGTGCAAGACCTAAGGAGAGTGAATGATGCAGTTGAAACTATACATCCAGTTGAACCCAATCCTTACACTCTTCTAGGACTGATACCTGCTGAAGCTACCCATTTTACTGTACTAGATCTAAAAGATGCATTCTTTTGCATAAGATTAGCCCCTGTAAGTCAAATCTTGTTTGCATTTGAATGGCAGGACCCCATCTCTGGAAGAGGGGGCCAACTCACATGGACACGATTACCCCAAGGATTCAAGAATTCGCCTACCATCTTTAGTGCTGCATTGAATCAAGACCTTTCAAGTTATCCAGTGGCCCCGGGGAAGAGAGTGCTTCTCCAATACGTGGACGATCTGCTGATAGCTGCCGTATCAGAAAGTGAATGTATACAAGCCACCAAAGACCTCTTGCAGTTACTAGATGAAGCTGGATACAAAGTTTCCAGAGCAAAAGCACAACTATGCCAAAAAGAAGTGAAATACTTGGGTTTTCGTATAACCCAAGGAAGCCGAAGATTAGGCAGAGAAAGAAAAGAAGCAGTATGCAGAATTCCAACCCCAACAACCAGAAAGCAAGTCAGAGCCTTTCTGGGAGCGGCAGGATATTACCGAATCTGGATACCCAACTTCGTCCAAATTGCCAAACCATTATATGAAGCCACAAAAGGAGAAGAGAAGTCGCCACTGGAGTGGGGACTTGAGCAGGATACAGCCTTCAAGAAGTTAAAGGAAGAATTGATGTCATCACCAGCACTTGGACTACCAGATGTTCACAAGCCTTTCCACTTGTTTGTACATGAAGCACAGGGAAATGCCTTAGGCATATTGACTCAGAAATTGGGAGCGACCTGTAGCATATCTATCGAAACAGTTGGACACTGTGGCCAAAGGATGGCCACCATGCATGACAGCAGTTGCAGCTACAGCATTATTAGTGAATGAAGCAGACAAACTCACATTAGGACAGAACATACGAGTCACTGTGCCACATGCAGTCCTTGCCCTCATGGAACAAAAAGCAAATTATTGGCTCACCAATTCCCGAATGTTGAAATACCAGAGCATGTTATGTGAAAACCCACAGATACAATTAGAAGTGAGTCACGCCTTGAATCCAGCCACCTTGATACCTATTAGTGAAGAACTCCCAGAACATGACTGTATCGAAGTCATGGACACTGTGTTCTCCAGTCGACCTGACTTGACAGATGTGCCCATAGACAACCCTGACCAAGTCTATTATGTTGATGGGAGCAGTCTCATCCTTGATGGACGACGCTGTGCCGGATATGCAGTTGTCACTCAACATGAAGTAGTTGAGTCATCAGCTTTAGCCTCAGGCACATCAGCTCAGAAAGCCGAATTGATAGCACTCACCAGAGCATTATTATTAGGAGCGAAACTTGTGCTAAATGTATATACAGATTCCAAATATGCCTTCACTACTCTACATGCCCATGGAGCTCTCTATAAAGAACGAGGGCTCATCACATCCGGAGGAAAGTCAGTCAAGTATGGTCCCGAGATACTGATGTTACTTGATGCAGTTTGGGCCCCAACACGTGTAGCTGTCATGCATTGCAGAGGACATCAAGCAGGAAAAGGAGAAGTTGCCCGAGGAAATAGGTTTGCAGATGCCTCAGCACGACAAGCAGCCATGACGGGACAAATTATACCACAAGCTATGCCAATGCAAGCAGCATTGTTTCCAGTACCTCTAAATTTATGGACACCACGATATACCACCAAAGAATTAGATTACTACTGTAACAAGGAAGATGGAGTACTGAAAGATGGATGGATTGAGCTGCCACCAGCAGAGGGCAGTCAACCCCCTGGACGAATAGTAATTCCTGAACTGTTAGGACCATCTTTTGTCAAAGCCTTTCACGAAGCCACCCACTATGGGAAAAGTGCTATGGAAAAAGCACTCAGACCACATTTTTACATTACTCTATTGACAACCATATCAGCTTCAGTAGCACGTCAATGTCTAACTTGTGCCAAAAATAATGCCAAGCAAGGCCTTATAACGGTACCCCGAGTTCAGTCAGGAGGTGTAACCCCCATGCACAACCTCCAAATTGATTTTACCGAAATGCCTAAAGCCAATGGATATCATTACCTATTAGTATTAGTCTGTACTTTCTCTGGGTGGGTAGAAGCCTTCCCAACCAGAACTGAGAAAGCCCGAGAAGTTACCAAAGTTTTAATGAGAGAAATTGTCCCTAGGTTTGGAATTCCAGCAGTAATAGGGTCAGACAATGGACCCTCATTTGTCTCCCAGATTACTCCACAGTTAGCAAAAGCTTTACAGATACAATGGAAGCTCCACACTGCATATAGACCCCAGAGTTCAGGGAAAGTTGAGCGAATGAATCGTACCCTAAAAGCCCAAATGTCTAAGCTTTGCCAGGAGACACACTTGAAGTGGCCTCAAGTGCTCCCAATAGCTTTACTTAGAATACGCTCAGCTCCTGTAAAATCAACAGGATTTTCCCCTTTTGAAGTTCTGTATGGTAAACCCCCACCAATAGTGCAGGGAATTAAAGGAAGTCTAGCCCAAATTGGTTCAGAAATAACCAGGCAAGAACTCCTAGCTCTTAGTTTTGTTCTGCAGACTCTCCATGCGTGGATCCAAGACCAGTTGCCTATCAACTTGACGGAACCTCTGCATCCCTACCAGCCTGGTACTTCGGTGTGGATCAAAGATTGGAAGAAGACACCGTTGGAACCCCATTGGAAGGGACCATACACCGTCATCCTGTCTACCCCAACTGCAGTAAAGGTAGCAGAGATTGACGCCTGGATCCACCACAGCAGAGTCAAGCCCGCCACTGATCCTGAACCTGAGCAGTGGACAGCAGAGCAGCATCTTGATGCACCTTTGCGAGTTACTCTGAGACGGCAACCAGCAACTTAGACACTTCATCACAGTGCCTTGCAGTAGCCAAGTCTTTCGAAGAGGATTGCTGTTTTTCCATGCAGCAACAGTTTTGTTTCAACGAACCCAACCTGCGTGTGATTTTGCAAACTACTTTGATATTACATTGATTAACCATACTTCAAAAAGCCAACTGAAATTGCTAAGTTGGTTAATGTGTAATGGACAACTTGAGGATCTTCAATCAACACTCAGCACCCATTGAATTGCTTCATTAGCGAACAGGACGAAGAAAAAGAACGTCGTGGTCAAGATTTGCAAGCTGAGGATTCAGAAGAACTCCAATCAACATGTATCTTTGCCTTTGCTTTGCCCTGGTTGCCTTCTGTGGAGGTTTTGAACTGACTTATGCTTTACCTCCATGCACTGCATGAGGGTATAGTTGACGAAAAGATAGATAAACGAATGGCCACTTTAACCAAGTCGACAACAAATGATAAATGTCAGAAAGATGCTTGTAACCCCTTACACTTGCAGATACACAATCCCAATGCATGGAAACAAGGATACAAGTTTGGTTTACGTATTGCTGGTGGAGCAGTAGATCCAGGAACCATTGTGTATATCAGATTGAATACCCAAGCCCACAAGTCATCTAAATATCATATCCATAATACCTTTTATGAGGCCATGCATGTAAATAAGTTTGAAATCCCTCATCCTTCTCAGAATTTATTTCTAGAATTAGCCGGAGCAGTAGTATCTAGTCTTAAAATCTCAAATTGTTATTTCTGTGGCGGAACCCAAATGGGAGACCAGTGGCCATGGGAAGCACAAGAACTAAATTATTCTCTGACTTACAATCAGACTGAATTACACAAGACTACTAGCGAATGGGTGTTAGCGCACTCAATTGTTGGACGTCTTTGCTACACCAGAACTGGACCCCAGTTCACCCAACAGGTAGGACAGCTGGTCTGTCTTAGCCAGAAATTCTATAATGCCACCACCAAAAAGACGTCATGGTGGTCAGGATTCAAACACCCTGAACCTCCTAACCCATTAGCCAGATTTCCTGAACTTGCTGATTTATGGACCAATCTTGCCAAAACCCATGTCTGGCAAGCCCCACTTGGCCTATATTGGATCTGTGGAAACCGAGCATATGCACAACTCCCGCCACAATGGGGAGGAGCATGTGTCTTAGGGACCATCAGACCTTCTTTCTTTCTTTTAAACACTGAACATGGAGAACAATTAGGATACCCAGTATACACTACCCACCGACACAAAAGAGCACTGAGACAGAAGAGATCACCCCTCCAGGTAGGCAAGTGGGAGAAGTGGCAGGGTGATGATTGGCCGCCAGAAAGAATCATTGAGTATTATGGGCCTGCCACCTGGAATGATGATGGAATGTATGGATATCGAACCCCAGTCTATATGATTAATCGTATTATTCGCTTACAAGCAGTAGTTGAAATAATAACCAATGAAACTAGCCAAGCTCTCACACTTTTAGCTAGACAAAGTACTCAGATGCGCACTGCTATATATCAGAATCGCTTAGCACTTGATTATTTGTTAGCAGCTGAAGGAGGAGTATGTGGTAAATTGAATTTAACTAATTGCTGTTTAAAAATAGATGATAAGGGTCAAGTAGTTGAAGAAATTGCTAAAGATATGCAAAGACATGCTTATGTGCCAGTACAAACTTGGCACTCATTGAAATTCCCTAATTGGTTTGCTAATCTGTTCTCATGGCTGGGAGGACTGAAAACTTTCCTTATATTGGTACTAATCCTTGTTGCTGTTATTTTCTTATTACCATGTTTAATCCCATGTTGTATGCGTTCTATCCATAATGCTATTGATAGTACAGTAGAGCGGAAGACCGCAACTAAAATAATGGCCCTATATAAAGCTAGTCCTAGTCGAAATCCTTCAACCATGGTATAACTATTTCAAGGTGATTTAATTCTCACACCTTATTAAGTAATAGGGTGAGATTAATCAAAGGGGGGAATGTGGCAGGTGTAGGCCTGTGATCCACTTTGTCTGATATAAGCAAGCGAGCCTAGCCAGCTTGACCTGTAAATGAAGCTAGTGGAGAGGCCTATGGGAATTGCACATCCCCCAATCTGCCTGTAGAGCTGGAACACAGCAAGGACATAGCAAGAATATTGAACTAGCTTAGATAAGCAGAACTGGAAGATGGAAAAATACAGAAAAATATGTTTAAAAGTTACTGATAAGAAAGTACATCTGCAAGGGATTTAATTGGGACTGCTGACAGATGAGTTGCAGAGCCCTGTTCCCCTACATGCACAAATTGGCTCAATGGCCTTGGAAGTATGAAAGTAACAAGTTGATGAACTGGCCATTGTAATTGGGACTAGAAGGGGGGTAAGCAGGTGCTGAGCCCACTGGAGGAACATAATTGGATGGTCATATCAGTACCGGCACCAATGGAAGGGGTACGGGAGGTACGGGAGAGCACCGGGACCAATGAAATGTTTTTCTATACCCAGAATGGAGTAAAAGTCTATAAAAGTTGTTGTATTGCCAGAAAACTTTGCTCAGCCATTTTGAAATTGACTTTGCTTGAGACGTGCACAAATAAATGATTTGGACCTTCTGAACAGACTCCTGGTATTATTGGTTTGTCTGCACTCTGCTGCTACAATGTGAGATGTTTAGCTTATGTTAAAATTGGTTGCTAATTGGTTGTACATTCAGTTTTTATATGTTCGACTTGTGGTTCACTAATAAAGAGATTTGACTAAAGGGTTTTCTACTCTGGTGGCCTTGATTACATTAGGGAAATTAGTTTTTAGTTTTCAACGGTATTAAAGAATAGACAAATAAATACATTTGTTTGGGCCAGCTGCTAAATCTGTAAGATTTAGTAAAGTCTTGACATAAGGAGTCTCTGGTTCTAGATTTGGTTGTTAAATTTCTGGGTGCTGCCTTGCCACTGAGACAAAATGGGCAGTATGAGTTCATGTCTAGACAGGAAGACAGATAACAGCATCAGTGACTTTTTCTTACCTGCTCGATTTTTGTTTTTACCTCTTTCTTCTGTCTTGATAAGTGATAATAATGATTCTCTTTGGAAATGAAACACAGGAAATGAAGTGACTCACCACAAGGTCAGACAGAGTCTGTGACAGAGCTGGGGTTAGAACTGAGGCACAGTGAGATAAAGTGACTCACCCCAAGGTCACTCAGGTAGTAAATGGATATTAAAAACTCTGGCGAATCAGTTCAGCTGGGGGCTCTACTAGTTATTCTGGTGGTGGTGGGGTGCACAGTCTCCAGTGACTAGTCCTCCATTCATCACACACTGGGTAGCTTCTTGAGTAGGTCACTGGAACTGTAGGCTTCTCAAGGAAAGGACCCCAACCCTGTGAAATACACTGGCAGGGCCATGTACATGGATTGCATTATAAAAATTGGTAGTTAACTCTTTCTGTTTTGAGATTTCAGATGCTGGAAGACAAGGGATGCAATGCTATTAAGTTTCACTTAATTTATGGTTGGGAAAGAGCAGGGAAAGTGAGAGGTGGGTCCAGCTGCCTTCCAGATGATCATTGCTATGTCTCTCTACGGGGATTTGCTCCCCAGAATTTATGATCTCATAAGACTATATAGAACTAACTTAGCAACCTGGGGACAAATATTCTGATCCTTTTAAGGTTCCTCAGTCTGAAATGAATCATCATCATATCTCTGTGAAATTCCGGTGTTTTTAGAAGAGCCCCTGGTTCCTCTGACCTTGCAGTGGCTAGTAATGCTTACTGTATGTGCTGCACTGGTGGCTTTTAGATCAATTTTGAATTCTTTTTGGCAGTTTGAGTGTGCAGAAGGTGAGGAAGGGCCATTGTGTACCTCTGTGAGTTTATGTGACATTTTATTATAATTATTTTTCTTTTTATTTTGACCAAGTGCACCTTTCAAAGGCACTTCCCTGAGTATATTGGCCTGGTTGAAAGTGGTCCTCATTAGCCAGGCTAAATGTACATGTGGGCTTCCATAGTGCATGAATAGTTAAAGAGAGATGAACTGAAACCGAAGGATGAGAGGTTGATAGTTGCAGCTCAGGATCGCAGATTATGGATGAAATAGTTTACAGTGAATATTAAAAAAAATGGCAAAACAGACATATGTAGATTCTTTAAGAAAGATCTGGAAACACTGACTCACCTCATAACTTGGCTGTGAAGTTCTGATGGCAGAAAATTTCTATACAGAAAGGCACATTAAAGTAGCAGGTCTCATCCGTTGAAAACTCTGTAAATACTACAGCAGAAAAGTACTAAAATCATGACCCTAAGAGAATGATAGAGAATGAAGAGGCTATGATCATCTGGGATGCTCCCATTACGACCGATTAAAAAGTTGGATGCAAGGAAGCCGGACATAGTGGTAAAGGAAAAGAACTCCAGAACGGCACTGATTATAGAGGTGTCAGTCCCCAAGCAACTATTCTGTGAGTTGTGTTGAGAAGGAGAAGATCTTCAAGTACCAAGAAATACAGTCAGAGGCCAAGAAAATGTGGCAGAAAGATACCAAGTTACTTCCCATCATGTTAGGTGCTACAAGCTTAATTTAGAAGAATTTCCAAGCACACCTTGATAAATTACCCTTACATGTTACATCTTACGAACTCCAGAAGGAGCTCTTTTTGGCACAATGCAAGTACTACACTGAGTGTTAGCAGTCAATTTGAGAGACTGAGACCATAGTCCACATACCTTGGCTTAGAAGTGAGGTTCATGATTGTCATGGTCAGTACTGGCCCAAGGGTTTCTGCTGCCCCAGGCAGAAGCCCCGGCCATGCTGCTCTCCTCCCACTGTGTGCTGAGCCACCTCTCCCCTGCGTGCCAAGTCGCCCGATCCCCGTGCCCTGAACTGCACCACCGCCCCCTGCTACAGCCGATTCTGGCAGCAGTGGGGGGGGGGGGGGGGGGAGATGGCCTGACTTGGTGCAGTGGCAGGCCATGTGCTTAGGTACTCATATCTGACCTCCCTCCAAAATAACTTCCGCTTCTGACCTCCCTCCAACATAACTTCCTGTCAGAGGGGGGTCAGAAGTGGCAGGCCATGTGTGCCGAAGCACAGGACCTGCCGCAGGTGCGTGCCATCCCACTTCACTGACAGAGGTATACTGCCCTAGGCAGCCGCCTAGCCCGCCTAGTGGATGGGCCGGCCCTGGTCATGGTATGCGCAAAACTAGCTCATTTGAAGAAATTGCCCTATGCACTTTAGTCATTCCCAGGCATGTGTTTTAGGTTTGGAGCGTAAAACAGTGGGTGAATGTGAATATGGGTTTTCTAATAGTAGTAGATGGGCTGTTTTGCTCTTGCACAAACAAGAGGCACTTTTTTTTTTTTACCCGGCAGTCTCCTTTTGCATCTTTAGACTTTCAGCTCAGTTGGAACCAGGGCTGGGATCTGCTGCCATCTGGCTTACAGTGACATCTTCAGTCAGGGCCATGCTCTACAGCTCCTTAGGAAAGCCTGAAATCTGAATCTGAACACTAAAATATCACCTTCAAACAATCGCCATGACTCCCACCAGTGCAGATGTTGTGAACATTCGGTCCAATATTTAAACTCAGTGGTCGGTGTTTCTTTCAAGTACTGGCTGCCATGTTTAAAGCTACACCACAATATTCAGTGCTGGCTGCTAGCTAAATACTGGCACTGAATAGCTGGGTATGACGCCAACTGCTTCCAGAATGAGGACAGTGGCGATATTCAGAGCCATATCCGGATAGCCATCTGTATAACTTCAGGACACCTATTCTGTTGTGTTAAGTTATGTGGAGACTTATCTGGATAATGCACAGAAAATCGTCGCTCTCTGGATAAGTTGGCGCTATCCCCTGACTTTGCCCCCCAGACCACCCTGGCACTATTCAGATTGTGCCACAGCAGTCTGTGATGATTTTCAATAGCATTATCTGGATAATGCACTGAAAATCTTTGGTGGGCCCTGACCAGTGCCTTTTATCTAGCTAGCAAGTGCTGCTAACAGGATAAGTCTTCTATAATATCGGGCCGACTCTGTCTGCAGAATCTCCATTTTCACCTGACCTGAAGAGCTGCAGAAGACATAACTTCAGAATCAAGGCTGGGGTCTTCTGCATGGCAATCCAAAGTATTGCTGTTATGCACTAAGTTGACCCATTGCGCAGATGCATTACATGACCACGCTTTACAGCCGCTAATTGTTAAAGGGAAACAATCTATAACCAGGGTTTCTCAACCCAGTCCTCGGGACACACCTAGCCAGTCAGTTTTCAGGATAGCCACAAAGAACATGCATGAGAGAGATTTGTATGCACTGCTTCCTTTGTATATAAATCTCCCTCAGGAACAAAAAAACAGATACCCAGACTGACAGTGTTTTCAGGTTTGAAAAAACCCTTTTATTGTCCCCTACGCATTTCGGCCTCCCAGCCTTCTTCAGGGGGATATTTTGAGGGAGCAAACTGCTGTGCATACATCGCTATGGATTGCGTGACAAACACACTTTATTTGACAGAAGGCTTTTACAGAGAAGGTTTGCTCCCTCAAAATATCCCCCTGAAGATGGCCAGGAGGCTGAAACGTGTAGGGGACAATAAAAGGGGTTTTTCAAACCTGAAAACACTGCCAGTCTGGGTATCTGTATTTTTGTTCCTTCATATTTTACAGATACTTTGGTTGCTTTCTCCAGTCTTATAAATCTCTCTCATGCATACTCATTGTGGTTATCCTAAAAGCCTGACTGGTTAGGTGTGTCCCGAAGACTAGGCTGAGAACCCCTGATCTATAGGTACTAAAAAAACATGTATAAGGCAAACAATGTGAGCTACCCATCCGCACTCCAATTGCAAGCATCTTCAACATATACACCACGTCACTCTTCGAATCTCCCCCCCCCCATTCATTCATTAATATTCCCTCTGGTGTAATATCTCCTACCCAGCCCACCATCTCCTGCATGAGATCCTTCAGCTACTGCCACGTTTGCTGTAGGACTGGCCAACTCCACCACATATGCATATACTCCCCCCATTCTCCGCACCCCCTACAACACATCGCATCATTATATCTCCCCATCTTACACAACCTTACTGGGGTTAGATACATTCGGAACATCATCTTATAACAGTGTTCTTGGATTGCTGTTGAAACCACTGGTATTTTAACCCCATCATATACTTTTTCCCATCTCTGCTCATCCCAATAACCTCCCAAATCTGCCTCCCAGGCCCTCATATGTGTTCTTTGATCCATGGGGCTACTCAAGGCCTTATAGAGCCTAGAAATCACCCCTCTTGATAAGTCCCCCACCCTAAACATCTTCTCAAAGAGTGTCTCTGCACTTTTCAGGCCTTCTTTTATATCTTTTCCCCCTAAAAAGTGTGCCAATTGAAAACAGTCCAACCAATCACTCTTCTCTATTTGAGCTTAGCAAACGGCCTTAATTGACCAGCCTCTGTTAATACCTGCCCCATACTCTGTAACCCTTTCTCCTGCCATCTCTGGAATATCCCAGAACTTTCTCCCACCAAAAACCGCTTACATTGTGTAATCCGCTGTGCCCTAATACTTCCTCCCATATGTGTCAGCACCCCCTGTTTCCTATTCCAGGTTCTGAAAGTACTTATCACATATGGGTTCTTAACTAGGCCTCTTTCTCTCTCCTCCCTATTCTTCCACAATAAATCCGTAATGCAATTGGGTCTTACCACCTCCTGCTCTATTCTGCTCCATTGAGGCCCATCTTTCTCCAACCTCCACCCCATTATTGCTCGCAATTGAGCCGCCTCATAATATCTTCCAATCTCAGGGACAGCCAGCCCACCTTCCTTTTTTGCTCTGTACATTATTTTCCTTTGCACCCTTGGGGGCCTGCATCTCCAAATAAAGGAGAAAATTCTTCTCTGCACCAAATTAATCATGGCTGTGGGAACCTCTAAGGGCAAGGTCATAAACAGAAAAAGTAATCTGGGCAGTATATCCATCTTCACTATAGCTATCCTTCCCAACCATGAGAAAATGGGTTTGTCCCATCTTACTAAATCTGTTAGCACATTCCTTACAGTTGGCTCATAGTTCAGCTTATATAATTCAGACCCCTCCGCACTAATCTGGATCCCCAGATACTTCACACATTTGCTAGCCCATTTAATAAATGGAAATGTTTTCCCTATCATATCCTCTTCCTGTGAATTTAACCTTAATTTAAGCACTTCAGTTTTCCCCATATTCATTTTTATAGCCTGATACCGCACTATATTTCATAATCTCCTGTACTAGTACTGGTATCGATTTCTCAGGTTGTCCGAGTGTATACATCACATCATCCGCAAACAATGAGATTTTATATTCCTCCTCACCCACCTTTATTCCATGTATTTTCTTATTCTGCCTAACCCTTTCAGCTAGTGGTTCTATTACCATTGCAAACAACAAAGGAGAAATTGGAAGCCCTGCCTTGTGCCCCTGCCTAACTTAAATTGCTCTGAGTACACCCCATTTATGCGTATATATACTTTAGGCTCTTTATACAGTGCCTCTATCCATTTCTGAAAGTTCTCTCCCAATCCCATCTTCTTCATAACTGCAAACATAAAAGCCCATTCCACTCTATCAAAGGCTTTCTCCGCATCTACTGCAATCATTACAGATTCTGTCTGCTCCCTTCGCACCTGCCATATTAAATTCAACAGTTTACGTACATTATCACTCGCTTGCCTGCCCGGGATAAACCCTGCTTGGTCCTCCTTTATTAGCCCTGGAATATAATTCTGCAATCTAGCAGCCAATATTTTAGCTAATGTCTTAGCATCCAAGTTTATAAGTGAGATGGGTCTATAAGACTCACACTTCCCATGGTCCTTCCTGGGTTTAGGTATAACTACCACACCAGCTGTTTCCATAGAGCTTGGTAACTTCTCCCCTTTCAATATTTCATTAAACACATCCCGCAGGATCGGACTAACCTCCTCACAGAATTTTTTATAAAACTGAGCTGTAAATCCATTCAATCCTGGCGCCTTACCCTCCTTTAAGCTCTTTATAGCCTCAGCTACTTCTTCTCTAGCTATCTCTCTATTCATTCACTTCTGTTGCTCTAAATTCAATTGTTTCAATGTAGTCTCTGCCAGGTATCTCTCTATAGCTACTCCCTTTTCTTGTTACTCTGATTCATAGAGCTTACCATAATATTTCCAAAATACTTTCTGAACATGTTCCGTACCCCGAGCCCACTGTCCCTGTTCATCCTTTATTTTCAGGATCTGCTGGCGCACCCTTTTCTCCCCTAATTTCCTGGCAAGATATCTGCCTGGCCTATTACCTTGTACATAAAACTCATGTTTTAGTTGGTTTAACCTATAGGCCTCCTTAGTTTCATGTAAGGCCCCTAATTCTTTTCGTATTTTCTGAATTAGTTGTAGCCGTTTACTTCCCCCTCGCTGCTTGTGCATTAACTCTTCGGATCTCAATTCTTTTAACAACTCCCGCTCTTGCTGTTCTTTTCCTCTCTTCCGTCTCACCACCAAGGCTATACACTGTCCCCTTACAAGCGCCTTCAACCCATCCCATACACCAGCCGCTCCCACTTCGCCCCCTTCATTGTGACACATAGGGGTATGTTTACTAAACTGCGGTAAACGTGAATAACGCGCATTGTATGACGTTAACGATCGTTAGCGCGCTATAGCGCATTAACGATCATAAACGCGCTATAGCGCGTGTTATCACGCGCTAACGAGCGTAATGCTCCGTGGCGCGGTAAAACACCGCAGAAGGTGGAGAGAGGGCGGAGAGAAGGGGTCAATGGGCGGAGAGTGGGCGGGGAGAGGCTAGCGTGCTGATTTTCAGAGCTGAATTCCAACGCGAATGAAAACCTACCGGTAAAAGCACTTTAAAGGGGAGAGAAACCATTTACGTGTTAGCAATGTACAGCCTAGGCAGGGAAACCAAAAAAAGGTGATAAGTGTGAAACATGTGCACAGAACAAAAGGGCACAGAAACACCAAAAATGACCCCAACAAACTGGAAAAAAACAACAACCAAGCTGGCCAATAGTGGTAGCAATGAGAAACATCACCCCCCCCCCCCCGAGTAAGCTCCATAGAACAGATATAATTCGTGGAAGGGTCCATACTCCGTCCCCATACAAGGTGCATGGGCCCACAGTGAAATAGCGCTGCTCAGGGATTTCCCCACCATCGGACAGGGTTCCTATGGCGTGCACATGTCCCGCAACATCAGGGCGGGCATGTCGGAACGGGCAACCGGGCAGATGCTGGAAAAGGGGATACAGAGGGCTGCAGGCGGCACATGCAGTGGCGCAGCTGGGCCACAGTGGAGACTAGGGTGATGCTCAGTTGGCCCATAGGAATGCATAAACAGTAGAGCCAGACAGCAACTGATGAGGGCCCAACATGGGCACGAGTGTGTTTCCCAAAGCGTCACAGGGGAGAGTACCCAACAGCAACCCCCAAAGGCATGGAACACTGGCAGGCGGGGCTGGGGGGGGAGCGTGGACGTCTATGCAGGCACCCCTACCCCAGAACACGCACCATAGGCGGCCGCCTACCTGCACACTGGATGGCCTGAGACCGCGCACCACCAGCTCCACCAGCAGAAGGGCATGTCAGCATGGTGGCTGAGGGATACTGGTGGTGGAGGGGGCAGTGGCAGCTGCCTGGAGCAGACCGTGGCCTAGCCCTGTGTAGGTGGGTGCCATGCACTGCAACAGACAGGCCCTGCCTGACCAACAGTCATGATATCACCAGGGAATGCACCATCTCTATGAGAACATGGTGGCGCAGTGCACAGAACCACTGTATTCAGAAGCAGAAGGTCACAGGTTCAAGTCCCAGCTGTGGTTTCCACCAACCCAGTCCTCATATTTTACCCACTACTATAACGTGCTAATACAGGCAGAACCATTCTTGCAGATGACGTAAACATGCCCAAAACACCAACATTTTACCCTACAGAGCACAGACACCATAAACATGCACATTACCTAGAGCAGAGCCTCCCAAATGTAGTCCTGGAGGGCCAAACACCATTCCAGTTCCATGCTGCCTCTGATAAAGATGCCTGTGCTGCATTTCTATGCGCCACCCCCATGGTATGCAGATGTATCTCATGCATATTCATGAGGGACAGCATGAAAACCCGAACAGTGTTTGGCACCGCAGGACTGGAGTTGGGAACCTCTGCCGTAAAGCAGCAGCCAACAGGGGCAGACACACCCGCACCCACAGGCCCCATTATCCACAGCCTTCTGGAGAGGCAGGACTGTGGGCTCTTCGTGCACTTGCATACCTTAGTAATGCCACCCTAAACCAGGGAATATGGTACACATCTATCAAAAGGTTGCTAGGATTACTGGCAGATAGCAATTCCTAGGTTAGGTACAAGTGTCTGAGTGAGTTGCATCATAGCAACCTTTCTGATGTATGTGGAGTGTGCTACAGGTCATGTGTCTGACAGTGTTTACCAACCCGGGGAGTGACTCCTACAGTATTGCGTACCATAGCCATGCCTGCACTGTGCTCAGGACGTGTGTGGTGGCCTGGGCTGCCCAACACCTCTATAGTTGCACAATGCTGGCATAGGTGTGGGGAGTGTGTGTCTGTCTATCCAGTGTGTGGTGGCTTCCAACACCCTCCACAGCCCACACTGCTAGCACTGTTCCCAGTATTGGCCTGCAAATGTGCATAATGAGGAGCAAGGTACTGTGGGAATAGCCTGGATAGGGTGGCCTGGCCTGGCCGCATCTGCGCTGGGCATAGGGCAATGGCTCGGACATTGTAGTGCCCGGTACCATCTGCACAGACAGAGTGGCCACAGCATGTCCTGCTGGGAGGTCACTCTCGCCCTGACTGAGTAGTGACCACGGCATGGCTAGGTTCCCCCATTGTGCTATATAGCATTTCGCTCATGTGATATATATGGGTTTCCTTTTGGGGCCCAATCACTGACTTATTTGCTTAGTGTGTATGCTGACATCCCCTGGGTTCTGGGTACATGCATCTCCTCCAGGACCATGCACTATGGACTAGCTGGTGGACTGTCTGCAGCTAGTATGCGTCTTGCTGGAACCCCTTGCAGAGTGCAGTGGCTGGAGGCCTGCTGCTGGGGAATGTCAGATAATGGTGGGGGGCAGCTGAGCATATCCAGGACTGCCGTCTGTCTGCTATTGTGTTATGGATGTGTACCGCTCTGTATGTTCCCCAGCAGGACTGCTGTTGCTGGTCCCCTCTACTGCTGCCATTGCAGGGGGGTAGACTGTGGATCTATTGGTGGGTGACCCTGTTTCCCACCCTAAGCCCCAGAGGGTGGGTTGTGTGGTGGTAGATGATCTGCCCATGGGTCCATACACCCCCCTCCCCTTCACCTACAGCAGGTAATCTTGGCACCAACACAGGATATGCACTATTCTGAGTGCATCATCGCCCATAAGGACTAGACATGACCGAGACATACAGCAGGGCACAGATGTATCCTAGGTGTGTCTAACGGAGCTACCTATCACACACTGATGGGGACCTGCAGCATGGTGTATCTCAGCCATGAAAGGTGCTGTGGACCTGGTGCTAGGGGCCCCACCTCAACCTCAGGGTGGGCACTGTACCCGCACAATGTGTGTGTCTGTGGCTACTCTGTGGCAGTGCCACACACGGTCTGTCCTCCCCATGACCCTTCTACCATCAGTCTGTGTAGTAACCATTGTGCTACAGCTCTGTTTCTGTATTTGGGTGTCTGCGCGCTGTCTTAAGCTTGCGCGCAGTAGCGATCGTTGCTGCGCGGCACGCAATACCGCGCGCAACTGCGCATTATCGGTTACGATGTACCGCCCATGTCCTTTTTTGGCTTTCCTTCCACTAACGCGGCTCCTAACGCGAATTGCACTAACGCAGTTTAGTAAACATACCCCATATAGTCCCTTATAGTGCTCCGTATGCTTTTTTGCCCTTCCAACTCGTCTATAAGGGACTCATTCAACTTCCAAAAGCACAGACCACATTCAACTTCCAAAAGCACAGACCACCTCCTTCCTTTCGTAACCTCAAGGAAGCCTCCACCGTGGTCTGACTAGCTTATAGGCCCGATCTCCACCTTCTTGGTCTGTTCCATGATCCTCCCATCCACCCATATCATATCTATTCTACTGTATCTCTTATGTGAGTGAGAGTAGTGTGTATAGTCCCTCTTATTCCCATGTATGTGCCTCCACACATCCACTGAACCCAATTTATGCAACAACTTCCCCAACTTCTTATTTACCCCCTTTGACCCACCTTTACTGTCCCCTGTAGTGTATATTCTGGGATTCAGTGTTGCATTAAAATCCCCTCCTAGTATTACCGGACTTTGCAAATAGGGTTCCACCGCCTCATACAACTTCCCATAGAACTGCCCTTGCTATGTATTTGGTGCATATATACTCCCCACTACTACGGGCCTTTCTTCTATTTTCCCTTTCCACAAAATGTAGCGCCCTCCCGGGTCTCTCTCCACATTCTCTTCTTCCACATTCAATCCTTTTGCAAAGATTATGCCCACTCCTCCCCTTTTTGGCGCTTCCCAGTTATGGGCCAGATACACTTTATCATACTCTTAGCAGCCATCTTTCTTGTACTTTTTTAAAATGCGTTTCTTGTATAAGCAGAACAACTGCTCTTACTCTACTGCCCTCTTTCAATAGGGCCTGTCTTTTAAATCAGGAATTAAGTCCTTTCACATTTATGGTTACAATCTTACATTCATCCACCTGTTTTTACTGTCAATCTCTGCACTTCCTCCTCTTACACACACAGGATCCGGGTACCCTCCTTCTCCCCGCCCCTTAGTTCCCTTCCTCCCGACCTCCCCTCTCTCCCCATTCTTTCTACCATTTAGTAGCTTCCACTTCCTCCCAGACATCATCCTCCCCCTCCCGCACATGTTACAAATTTAACATTACTCTCACTTCATATCTTAATTCCCCCTTTCTTATCACTTCATGTTTAACTTTGCACCATTTTCCCCTTTCATCACCAACTCAGTCCATCTTTGCGGCTTCTTCAACCTTGCTGTTGCTTTCCATTCTTTTTCCATTTCTCTTTCCTCTGCTTATTTACTCAGTCCTATGTCTTTTCTTTTTTGCATCACACGTTTACTCTTTCTCTCTTTGCTCTCCACTTTCTGCCACCTTGTTGTCTGTCCATTCTCGGGTTTTCTCACTTTTCCCACCTCTGGTAAACATGTTACTCCTGCCTCCTTCATCTCCGCCACCAACTGCGTTGCTGTTAACGCCCCCTTGTAATGTCTTGACTAGTGAACGCAATTCCTGCGGGGTATAGCCATTTATATTTAATGTTCTCTTCTCTTAACCTCATTGTAAAGCCTCTCCATTCTCTTCGTCATTGTAGTATGGCCGCAGCTAAGTCCGCAAAGATTGCGACCTTATTCTGGTTCCATGTAACTGAATAAGTTCCTGTTTTATTGTACTATTCAGACATTTGTTTCTTGTAAACCGCACTTGATCCTTTGGAAAGCACGGTATAAAAACGTTTGAGTGGCAGGTGCACCTACTCCTGCCATCTTACTGGGCAGACTAGATGGACCATACTGGTCTTTATCTGCCGTCATTTACTATGTTACTATGTTTGTTAAATAAATAAATTGCCTTTCCACTGTAGGGGGCCTGCTCCCCTCACCTTATTTATTATTTTTTCCTTAATTTTAAAGTCATGGAGTAATGTCCCGTGGTGGCTCCCCTCTTCTTGGGCCCAGCGTGCGGTGCGCTCTGTCTGTTTTAACTTCCAGTGCCTGCCCTCCATCCTTGGGCTCCTCCAGCACCAACATACATATATCTCGTGCAATCTGCTCACAGTCTCTGTAGTCCTCCTGTTCCAGCACCCCCTTTATTCTGAGATTTTATCTTCTCGCATGGTTTTCCAAGTCTTCCAGCTTTAATTCGATCTGCTCTTTCGTGGCTTCTAAACTGTTCATAGCTTTATTTATTGCACTCACATTGCTTCACACCTCTTCCACTTGCCCTTCCGCTTCCTCCACTCTTTTCCCCAGCTCCTGCACATCTGCACGAAATTCCATTATGGCCGCCTCCATATCATTTCTGAATCTCGCCATTTCAGACCTCAGCTCACCAAACCATGACCGGAGCTCTTCCTTTGAAATCTGCACCACAGCACGTCTGCTCTGCATGTCTTCCAAGGTATTTAACTGTTCCTCGGCCTCAGCCTCAGTGTACGCTTCACCTCCCATTTTTCCTCCATCTCTCTGCTCACCTCTGACTGCAGAGCATGTATATTCTCTTATGACTGCTGTCTTTTTCCTCGCTGTCGTCATTCCTCCAACCTCCGCTCCCAATGACCTTACCACGTCACTTAGGGTGCTTATTGCTTTATTTCGGGGAGAATTAAGTGCTTTTGCGGGGATGAACGGCGAAGCTCGTTTTTAGTCGTCCATGCGGTTTGGTGACGTCACCGGAAGCCCATATCAATAATTCTAATTGAAGTTTATTGCAGCAGATGTGAGACGGGAGGACTGCATGTATTAACTGATGTTATGTACTGAAATATTACTGACCATATCAGAGCTGCACCTGAACTTGTGTGTGATCTGTCTTTTGGAAGTGTAACCTATACACCTGCATAGGTAGGTTGGTAGCTGAGGCTCTCCTTACAACACTGGTGCCGAACCACTGGGTACCACCCTTCCTATGGGATAGGGCATGAAGAAGAGCATGATTTGGCACAGCCACAAAAGGTTACCCTAGAAGTAGAGGTGAAAGGCTGGCACTGTAAAGAAAAAGTAATTAATGGTAAATTAAAAAGTTACTTTAGGAGAATGGGGAAAGTAGACAAATAATCATGAATTTTGAACAATAAAATCAATTTTATTATGGGACGTGGGTTGGGAATAAAGAAAAAGTAAAAGAGTAAAGATCATAAAGCAGATCTGAATAATGCAACACCTCTTACAATTGATACAGAACACTGCATTCTGCATCTTCAATGGTATATCAAAAACCAAGCACATGACACTGCATCTATTTACATTCTCTTATATACCGTGCTATTCTGCATCAGTGTGGTTTACATTGAACAAACTGAAATTACATTGAACAGGGCATTATAACTTGGAGATAACTATTTTACAGGGAACATGGGCTATGGAGGGCTAAGTGGCTTGCCCAAGACCACAAGGAGCACCTGTGGGACTAGGAACTCCAGTCCTTCCAGCCCAAGGTTGCTGTCCTCTAGTGGGATTTGAACCCCTGACCTTCTGGCCTGAAGTACCTTGCTCCAACCACTAGGCCACTCCTCCACTTCAATGGTATATCAAAGACCATGTACACAACTCTGCATTCTGCATCTTAAATGGTACAGTATATCAAAGACCAAGCACATGACACCTATAATGAAAGAGTTACACTGGCTCTCTGTAACGACTTGGATAGAATACAAGGTCTTGCTAGCCATATTCAAAGTATCATACAACCTATCTTCCATAGAAACATGATTACAGAAAAAGACCACATGGCCTATCTAGTCTGTCCTTCCATAACAACAACTACAACAGTCCACTTTTTACCTTTAGAGATCCTCTGTGTTGGTCCCATGCTTTTTTGAATTCAGTTACTGTCCTCATCTCTACCACCTCCACTGGGAGACTATTCCATGGATTCACTACTCTTTCCGTAAAGAAATATTTCCGCATATCACTCCTGAATCTATCTCCCTTCACCCTCATCCCATGTCCCCTCGTAGCAGAACTTGCTTTCAATTGAAAGAGGCTCTCTCCCTGAACATTTATGCCATGGAGGTATTTAAACATCTCAATCATATCACCTCTATCCCGCCTTTCCTCTAAGGTGTACATATTAAGATCCTTAAGTCTGTCCTCATATGCTTTATAATGAAGCCCAAGAAATATTTCCGCATATCACTCCTGAATCTATCTCCCTTCACCCTCATCCCATGTCCCCTCGTAGCAGAACTTGCTTTCAATTGAAAGAGGCTCTCTCCCTGAACATTTATGCCATGGAGGTATTTAAACATCTCAATCATATCACCTCTATCCCGCCTTTCCTCTAAGGTGTACATATTAAGATCCTTAGGTCTGTCCTCATATGCTTTATAATGAAGCCCATTGATCATTTTAGTAGCAACCCTCTGCACCGACTCCATCCTGTTCACATCCTTTTGAAGGTGCGGTCTCCAGAATTGCACACCATACTCCAAATGAGGTCGCACCAAAGACTTATACAGAGGCATTATCACCTCCTTTTTTCTGCTAGCCATTCCTCTCCGTATGCACCCAAGCATCCTTCTAGCTTTTGCCGTCGCCTTTTCTGTTTAGCTACTTTAAGATCATCAGACACAACCACGCCTAGGTCCCGCTCTTCTTTAGTGGACAAAAGTACTTCACCCCCTATACTATATTGCTCCCTTGGATTGCTGCAGCCCAAATGCATGACCTTACATTTTTTAACATTAAATCCCAGCTGCCAAATTCTAGACCATTCTTCAAGCTTAGCTAGATCCCTCCTCATGTTATCTACACCTTCCTGGGTGTCTACTCTATTGCAGATTTTGGTATCATCTGCAAAGAGGCAAACCTTACCCGACAGCCCTTCTGCTATATCACTAACAAAAATGTTAAAATTATTTGTTCCAATTATTTGTAGTCCTTACCACTCAAAACAAAAAAGAACAGGCCAGGAAAACCTGCACACAAAACATTTTCACCATCCCATCGTTAAGAGCTGCAGCTGCATTTTCTCACTCTGTGCACCGGGCATTTGGAATGCCCTCTCTGAGAACATACGAGCCATTTCCGAACTCAGAGAATTTCAGAAACATGTCAAAACTCATCTATTCCTAGAACACTACAGTGTTAATGCTTGAACCTTCCAAAATGCCAGCATAAAAACTCCTCACTGTGGACATTCTCATTCTCCTCAGTTATACACAGATTCTTACATGTCCCTGGTTAGGTTTTATTCATTGTTCTATGAGTTCCATGTAAGCCTATAACAGTTCTATGTACATTTCATTCCATGCAAACATCCAAAGTTCAATGTTTCTTATAAATTGCTTTGATTCTAAGATAAAGTGGTGCATAAATATGGCTAAATAAATAAAATAAGATGTTAGCTTTAAGAGTAAGAACAAACTACCAAAACATTCTTTGAAATTGTTATCAGACTACTTGTATATGTAACCTCTCTCTGCCACTTAAGGTTTCTTTGCCAGACCCAGTGAAATTAATTTGCAACCCTGGATATTGATCCTGAAGTGTACCCTCCTTGGGTAATGCAAGTCACTTCCAGGTGTAGTCCCAGTCCCTGGTGTGTTCTCCACTAGTATGAAGAATTTGAGTAGGGTGTAATCCTGCCCACAACCTAGTAACTGATTTCAGTTACATGAAGTACTAGCCAGTGTATGTATGTAGGTGCATGTACCAATGTCACCACAGGTGTTCTAGGGTCCCACACTCAGTTGAAACTGTGCTCTACTGGGTCCTGGCATGGGGGAGTCTCATGGCATAGGTCCACAAGGCTGTCCAGTCCCATATCACATTGAATTGTCTAAGCAAGGCAAACAAAAAACCTCTCTAACACTGCTAGCAGGCCACCAGAATACAGGTCTTGCAGCAAGCATGCCTGTTCTGGTGTGTGCACTGCTCTGAGATTGGTCTGATTCTTTTTAACATCTTTGTTAGTGATATTGCGGAAGGGCTGTCAGGTAAGGTTTGCTTGTTTGCAGATGATACCAAAAACTGCAATAGAGTAGACACCCAGGAAGGAGTAGATAACATGAAGAGGGATCTAGTTAAGCTTGAAGAATGGTCTAGAATTTGGTAGCTGAAATTTAATGCTAAAAAATGCAGAGTCATGCATTTGGGCTGCAAAAATCCAAAGGGATGTAAGGGATGAAGTACTTTTGTCTACAAAAGAGTGGGACCTGGGTGTAATTGTGTCTGATGATCTTAAAGTAGCTAAACAGGGGGAAAAGGTGACTGCAAAAGCTAGAAGGATGCTTGGGTGTATAGGGAGAGGAATGGTCAGCAGAAAAAAGGAGGTGATAATGCCTCTGTATAAGTCTCTGGTGCAACCTCATTTGGAGTATTGTGTGCAATTCTGGAGACCGCACCTTCAAAAGGATATAAGCAGGTTGGAGTCGGTGCAAAGGGTGGCTATTAAATGGTTAATGGTCTTAGTTATGTAGCATATGAGGACAGACTTAAAGATCTTAATATGTATATTGTAGACCAGAGGAAAGACGGGATAGAGGTGATATGATAGAGACACTTAAATACCTCCAGGGCATAAATGCACAGGAGTATCTCTTTCAATTGAAGGCAAGCTCTGCTACAAAGGGACATAGCACGAGAGTGAAAGGGGATTGATTCAGGAGTGATATGCGGAAATATTTCTTTATGGAAAGAGTGGTGGATCCATGGAATAGTCTCCCAGTGGAGGTGGTAGAGATGAGGACAGTATCCAAATTCAAAAACGCATGGTACAAACACAGAGGATCTCTAAAGGAAAAAAGGGGACTGTTAGAAACATAGAAATATGATGACAGAAAAAGACCACATGGCCTATCTAGTCTGTCATTCCATAACAACTACAACAGTCCCCTTTTTACCTTTAGAGATCCTCTGTGTTTGTCCCATTTATTTATTTATTTATTTACATTCTCTTATATACGGCACTATTCTGCATCAGTGCGGTTTACATTGAACAAACTGAAATTACATTGAACAGGGCATTATAACTTGGAGATAACTATTTTACAAGGAACATGGGCTATGGAGGGTTAAGTGACTTGCCCAAGACCACAAGGAGCACCTGTGGGACTAGACACCCCAGTCCTTCCGGCCCAAGGTTGCTGTCCTCTAGTGGGATTTGAACCCCTGACCTTCTGGCCTGAAGTACCTTGCCCCCTTCCGGCCTGAAGTACCTTGCCCCCAACCACTAGGCCACTCCTCCACTCCTCCTATCCCATGCTTTTTTGAATTCAGTTACTGTCCTCATCTCTACCACCTCCACTGGGAGACTATTCCATGGATCCACTACTCTTTCCGTAAAGAAATATTTCTGCATATCACTCCTGAATCTATCTCCCTTCACCCTCATCCCATGTCCCCTCATAGCAGAATTTGCTTTCAGTTGAGAGAGGCTCTCTCCCTGAACATTTATGCCACGGAGGTATTTAAACATCTCAATCATATCACCTCTATCCCGCCTTTCCTCTAAGGTGTACATATTAAGATCCTTCAGTCTGTCCTCATATGCTTTATAATGAAGACCACTAATCATTTTAGTAGCCACCCTTTGCACCGACTCCATCCTGTTCACATCCTTTTGAAGGTGCGGTCTCCAGAATTGCACACTATACTCCAAATGAGGTCGCACCAAAGACTTATACAGAGGCATTAGCACCTCCTTTTTTCTGCTAGCCATTCCTCTCCGTATGCACCCAAGCATCCTTCTAGCTTTTGCCGTCAGCTTTTCTACCAGGTTATCTACTTTAAGATCATCAGACACAACCATGCCTAGGTCCCGCTCTTCTTTAGTGGACAAAAGTACTTCACCCACTATACTATATTGCTCCCTTGGATTGCTGCAGCCCATATGCATGACCTTACATTTTTTAACATTAAATCCCAGCTGCCAAATTCTAGACCATTCTTCAAGCTTAGCTAGATCCCTCCTCATGTTATCTACCCCTTCCTGGGTGTCTACTCTATTGCAGATTTTGGTATCATCCGCAAAGAGGCAAAACTTACCTGAAAGCCCTTCCGCTATATCACTAACAAAGATGTTAAAAAGAATTTGACCAAGGACAGATCCCTGGGGAACACCACTGATAACATCCTTCTCCTCAGAGTGAGCTCCATTTACTTGTACTCTTTGTCGACTCCCACCCAACCAATTTCTAACCCAAGCAGTAACTTTAGGGTCCATCCCTAGGGTGCTCAGTTTGTTTATAAGTCGCCTGTGAGGAACAGTGTCAAAGGCTTTACTGAAATCTAAATACACCACATCTAGGGCTCTCCCTCGGTCCAACTCCTTGGTCACCCAGTCAAAGAAATCAATCAGATTTGTCTGACAAGACCTGCCTCTGGTGAATCCATGCTACCTCGGATCCTGTAATCCACTGGACTCCAGAAACTTCACTATTTTCTCTTTCAGCAGCGTTTCCAATAATTTACTCACCACTGATGTTAAACTAACCGGCCTGTAGTTTTCAACCACATCCTTACTTCCGCTTTTGTGTAAAGACACCACATGAGCCTCTCTCCAGTCCTTTGGCACCACTCCCGACTCCAATGAGGCATTGAAAAGGTCAGTCAGTGGAGCTGCTAGAACGTCCCCAAGTTCCCTCAGTATTCTCGGGTGTATCCCATCCAGTCCCATCGCTTTGTCTACTTTAAGTTGAGATAGTTTCTCACAAACACAGTCTTTTGAAAATTGTTCAAGATGTCCTTTGCTTCTGTTCCTATTTGTGGGTGTTTTCTGAGGTCCTGCTCCTGGTTCTTCATCTGTGAACACAGAACAAAAATATTTGTTAAGCAATTCCGCTTTATCCTTATCAGCTTCTACATATTCCTCCCCTGCATCCTTGAGTCTGACAATACCACTGTTGCCCTTCCTCTTCTCACTAATATATCTGAAAAATGTCTTATCCCCCCATTTTATTGCATTGGCTATTTCCTCCTCCTTTTGAATCTTTGCCTTCTTGACTACTTTGCTAGCTTCTCTAAGTTTTTCCAAATACAGATGCCTGTCTTCCTCGCTCTGTGATCTCTTGTATTTCATGAAGGCCTCCCTCTTTTTCTTCACTTTTTCAGCTACTTCTTTCGAAAACCATCGCAGTCTCCTTTTCCTTTTACCTTTATTTGCCATTTTAACAAAAAGGTTGGTTGCCCTTAAAATATCCCCTTTCAGTTTTTCCCACTGTTTTTCTACATCCCTCAGCTGTTGTAGTTGTTGATATGGAAGGACAGACTAGATAGGCCATGTGGTCTTTTTCTGCTGTCATGTTTGTATGTTTCTATGTTTCTAAACAGTTTCTATTGATTAGACTCTAGCTCACTTACTTCCCTAGATGACAGACCAATGCAGAAATGTATGCTAGACTTTGCGCACAGGTTAGCTCGGCTTTAGCGCACCCTTTGGTCTCTCTATCTTTCTCCCTCTGGCAGGATGCTCTCTGGCATAGGCTTCTCACAGCTTCTCTCACGTATGCCATCTACATTTCTGTTTCTCTCTTACAGTTGGTTACTTTTCATTTACCACACTGCTTCAAACGCCACTGCCCTAGGACTTCTGCAGCTTTGAGTGCTCCTCTGGCATCCACAACTCTTCACTGGCCTGAGACAGTCTCCATTGCAAGCAAGGTGATTCTGTGGCTTTTAATATATATTGTCTGCCTGAGAGTTCTTAAGAAGGGAACTTTTTTTTAGTTTTATTAGATAACATTTTCTGCTGCTTTGAATATTGATTTATTTTTTAGCTGTTTGCAGAAGGTTTTTTTTTATGTTCTTAAAGCAAAGTTTTACTGCTGCTATTTTTTCCTCCTCTAATCACCAGCTTCACGGAGAAAGAGAAACTCTACCAAGTCACTGTACTCCCTTCCCACACCAACTCTCACCTACCTCATGTAAGAAATCCTAGATAGGGCAACTCACCAATTAGATTGTTCGTAAAGATAAGAGTTTGGTATTGTTGGAAGGGAATATTACACTTGGGAGAATTTTGCACAAAACAGTTTAAAATTCTGCACAAAAACTTTGAAAATTCTGTGTGCAGTATTTTCAAATTCTGCAAAATTCTGCATGCTTTATTAGTACATTTTTGCACAGAATTCCATCACAAACTTAACTCCTCCTCTGGATTTGAAATCTCTCCTGCCTTTTCCTCCTTAGCTCTCTTGCTCCAATCACAGTTCTGTCCCCAACCCATCCTTGTCTCCCCCGCCCCCCGTTTTCTCTAACTTCTAGCCCCAGCCACCCTCCCAGCTCACCAGCAGCCCATCTCCAGCCCCTCAGTAACCCCCCTGCTCACCAGCAGCCCATCTCCAACCCCAACTAACCTCTCCGCTCACCAGCAGTCCTTTCCTAATACCAGACCCCCCCAACTCTGAATAGAAATAACACAGCCGCAGGAGCACTTCCATTTGCTCCTGCGGCAGTACTAGAGTCACTGGCGTGGTTTGAAGGGTATGCAGGAAGTGTACCTTTCAAATCGTGCTGGCATCAGACTCTAGCACAGCTGTGGGAACAAACGAAAGTGCTCTCGTGGCTGTGTTGCCTCGCTGTCCGGTGCCTGTGCAGAATTCTGCACAGGTGGGGAATTCTGGGCAAATTCTGCATTGCCCAATTGTGCAGATTTCCCCCAGGAGTAGAATATCTAGGAAGTAAATAGTTAAACATTTGGATATGTGCTAACAGTAAACAATTAGTTATGTTTGAAGGAGCTTTCATTAGGTAATTTTACAAAGGGAGTACATTTGACTATACACCTTCAATGCATATATTAAATTTTAGTAGCTTAAAGTTACTAAAGAAACTCCTCCATATCCAAATAACAAGTGAGCAAACAAGCAGGACTACATACAGTGAATCAGAACAGAGGTGTTAGATATCATATAAAAGAGTTTAGCTGCTTTTTGTCTTAAAGCATAGCTGAGGAAAGGTTAGGGACCTTGGTAGATCTTTCTAATTTCTTTCAACAGGTTCTAAAGCTCCAACAACTGAACTATGGCTCGTAAAACTCGTGTTGCCAAAGATGTTGCTCCATTACTGCTTCTACCTCTGTCCAGATGGGCAACCTGGTCCCAGGCAAGGGACTGTATGTGAATGCAAGATGCCTGCAAGCTCAATCCCTCCTGAAATACGTGGAGGAGCTGAGAGAGGAAGTGACAGTATAGTACGGAAAGAAGAGAGCTGGACACAGGTCAACAGAGCCTGTAAAATCAACATTCTCACTCCAACTCCACTATACCTTTAATTGAAGAACTGGTATGTAACTCTGGAAGTACAGGATGTGAGAACATCCCAGGAATAGAAAGAACCAGAGCTGAAATACCCCAAAGCTGCTGAAGCAATGAATCCAAGGAAGCAAAGGGTAGTGGTGGTTGGTGGCTCTTTTCTGAGGGGTACAGAGGCATCCATCTGCCAACCCGACCTGATGTTCCAGGAGGTGTGCTGTCTGCTAGGTGCCAAAAACCAAGATGTTAAGGAGAGTTTGCTGACACTCATCAAGCCTACTGACTATTATCCGATGCTGTTCATTAATGTTGGCACAAATGATACTGCTAGGTATCCCTCCAGCCAGTACCATACCTAGCCCTGTGTGAGCGGTGCAGCCCCCCAGAGCTCAAAGGCTTAGGGGGCACATTTCGGCTGCCTGCTGTTGCCCTGCTGCTGCCACTTTTTGTTCTCTCAGTGGTGACAAGGTAACAGCAGGCAGCCGAAATGTGTTCCCTAAGTCTTTTCATGGGTCTCTCTGCAGGTCAGAGCAGGGAGGGATCAGATCTGCTGCTGCTGCCAGCGACTTGCACATCAGGTGCGACCCCCCATACCTCCATCCAGTCGCTGCCTGCTCTTGCCCTGCTGCCAGCGCTACCATGGAGAAAACAGAGGGCAGCAGCAGCAGGGCAGGAGCAGGCAGCAGCTAGATGGAGGTATGGGGAGGAGGTGGGGCGCGTGAGCCTGATGTGCAAGTCGCACAGGGCGCAATACTAGCTCGGTATAGCCCTGCCTCCAGTATATCAAGAGTGACTTCATGGCTCTGGGAGAGAGGGTAAAGCAGATACTGCAGGTGTGCAGACGGTATTCTCCTCAATCCTCCCTGAGGAGGGTAAAGGCCAAGGCAGAGAAGCTTGCATCCTAGAAATGAATGCATAGCTGTGCATATGATGCCACCAAGAGCATTATGATTTCCTGAACAATGGGATGAGTTTCCAAGAGCTGCTAAGCAGAAATGGCATCCACCTACCCAAGAAGGATAAAAGTGTTTTCCACAGCAGACTGGCTAATCTACTGAAGAGGGCTTTAAACTAGATTTGTTGGGGATGGGTGAAGAAAGCCCCCAGGTAAGTAATACACTAAATAACTAAAGAAATGAGTAAAAGGGGCAATATCTGTAAAGTGATGTATATTAATGCCTGTAGTATGGGAAATAAGATTCTGGATCTTGAAGCTTTAATGGAAGAAGTTGACTTGGATTTAGTGGCAGTCATGGAGAAATGGTTCATGAACCATGACAGGGATATAATTATATTGGGCTATAATTTATTCAGGAAGAACAGGGTAGAAGGAAAGGGAGGAGGAGTGGCACTATATGTAAAAGAATTGCAGGGCTTACGAGGGAAGGAGGAGGCACTGTGGGTTAAAGTGGAAAGAGGGAATGGAGCATCCAGTTGCATTGGTTTAATATACAGAACTCCTTCACAGGCAGAAAAGTGGACAGAGCTTTAATTGCAGTATTGCTATGAAAGGAGAAGTGCTACTGATAGGTGATATGCTGGATGTTAACTGGGCCATCCCTGCTGCGGTGTCAGCTAGAAATAAGGAGATCCAGGATTTTCTATAAGGAGAACTATTCTGGCAACTGGCACCATAGCCCACACTGGAGGGGGTCATATTAGACCTGGAGCTTACAGATGGGGAGAGTGTTTCTAAAGTTATAGTAGGTGATCATTTTTCATCCAATTAATGGTTGCTGTGGTTCAGTATTAGGACAAGGGTTGATACAGTCCATTCAAAGTGAAGGTTGTAGACTTTAGGAAAACTAACTTTGTCAAGATGGGACAATGCCTTAAAGAGTTGTAAGGGGGATGGTAACAGCTGGGCGATATGGAAAAATAGTGGGCAAAACTGAAAGGGGATATTTTAAGTGCCACAAATCTTGTAATTTGGAAAGTAAATAAATGTCAGGAGAAAAAAGAGGCCAGTATGGTTCTCAAAAGAAGTAGTTGTAAAGGTGAAGAAAAGAGGGTAACCTTAATATAAGAAATCACAGAAAGAGGAAGACAAGCATCAATATTCAGAAAAACTAAGAGAAGCTAGGAAAGTAGTCAGGAAATCAAAGATATAAATGGAAGAAAGAATAGCCAATGCTGTAAAATGGGGGGTCAAAAATTATTCAGCTATGTTAGTGAGAGGAGGAAGTGCAAAAGTGGTATTGCCAGATTAAAGGCTGAAGAGGAGGCATAGAAGATGAGGAGGATAAAGTGGAATTGCTTAACAAATAATTCTGTTCTGTGTTTACAGAAGAATGGCAAGGGGCAGGGCCTCCAAAAACACCCACAAATAGGAAGTGAGGTGGATCTTGATTTGCAGTAGATCTTGAATGATTTTTTAGAAGACTACGAGGAGCTAGCTAAAATAAAAGTAGCCAAAGCAATGGGGCCAGATGGGATATATCTGAGAATACTAAAGGAACTTAAGGACGTTCTGGTGGCTCCACTGTCTGATCTTTTCAATAATTTCAATAATTTTTTAGAGTCGAGAGTGGTCTCATAGGACTGGAGAAGGGTGCATGTGATCCCTCTACAAAAAGGCAGAAGGAAGGATGAGGTTGGAAACTACAGGCCGGTTAGTGTGACCTCTGTGGTGAGTAAATTAATGGGAGCACTGCTAAAACAGAGGATAGTGAGGTTTCTGGAGTCCCATGGATTGCAGGATTTAAGGAAACATTGTTTTACTAGAGGAAGTTCTTGTCAGACAAATCTAATTAATTTCTTGACTGGGTGACCGGAGAATTGGACCGAGGGAAAGTGCTAGATGTGATGTACTTAGATTTCAGTAAAGCTTTTGGCACTGTTTCACACAGGTGACTTATAAATGAATTGAATGCCCTAGGACTGGACCCTAAAGTGACAACTGGGTTAGAAATTGCCTTGCAGCACCAGAGATTTAAGATAAATGCTGCAGGACTGTTTGAGGCCATTGCAGATGCCAGAAAGGGGCGGCAGTGGTGGCAATGGAGGCCGGGGAGGGGGTGGGAGAAGGAGCAGATTTTGGAAATCACACTTTCTGTGTCCTGTGTAGTACTGTCAAGCTGCTAGGAGTACACAATCCCTGACATTCACTGGAGGGTCTAAGTAATTTTGTTTTCCAGTAGGAAAAAAACCACACGTTCATATGCATTTTTATTATTTTTTGTGTGACCAAATGTGGGTGGTTACATCTTCTATTTTACCTTTTATTTGTGCACTTATGGTTGGAAAAAAATACAGCTTTCACAACTGGTGGACAAGCTGATTCATCCCAGTTACATATGCACGGGCTCTGTCTGCACGCATCCACTCTGCATCTGCAAGCCTAGTAACTGGCAGTGCCAGGCCCCACGTGGTACAACCCAGGGTGCACTGTGCAGGATCCATCCACCATAGATGGCGTCATCCACCAAGTATGGGGGTCTGCAAACAGATGGTGCCTCCCAGGAGGCATTGTGCTTTGGCTGATGCCACCTTACACAGGGCCGGCAACACAAAGCAGGGAAGTGTGGCAGTCACTCGGCCCTGCAGCTGACTCCAATGAAAACATGCTCAGATACAAACATACAAACACCTTTATTTTACAATAGCAGATATAAAAACACTTACATGGTGCCTAACAACTTTCACCCATCCCACGTCAGCTATCGCACCACCATCATACATTTGCCTGTATCCCCCCTGTGCACCCTCCACCCGTCACTGCTGGCACAGACATGCCCCTTACTGAGTGGGTGGCCATGCCAGCTACCAGCATACCCCTTCCTACCCTGGGGGTGCACACCCTGGCTCCCCAGCACTGTCGCTATTGCCACATAATTGCCTGGGTGGACAGGTGCATCTCCTGGCGGAGAAGCCGTACCTCAATGACCAGGCTGTCCTGTACCACCAGTGGATCCTGTGGCCCAAAGGTGGCAGTGGCTGGTCTTGGCGCAGGCACCACAGGGCGTGGACCTGGAACCACGGTGCCTGGGCTGGGCATCTGGCCTGATATTGCAGCTGCTGTGACTGCAGTGGCTCCAACTCCTCCAGAAATTGGCTGTGCCACCCATATGTGACCTGCATGTGTGGGCATGCCACTGTGGGGCACTGGTGGCAGTGCAGCCCTCCTGGGGCTCCTCTTTTATGCACTGGAGCAGCTGGCAGGTGGCCACCACTTCATCCCTGCCCACACATGGGGCAGCCCAGTCCCCTCCCCCAAGCCTCATCTGACATGGTGGACATCTCAGACTCTGTGTCAGAGTCAGAGGATGTGCTCTCCTCCCCCTCCTCTTCTATCCTTGCCCCCCATGCCACCTCTTCCTCTGACCTCTCCTCTCCTGCTCCTCCACATCCTACCCCTCCCCCTGTGGCTCCCCCTCTGCCATCTACCTCTTTGCACTCCACTCCTCCACCTCCCCTGCCGCCCCCTTTGTTGCCTCCTCTTCTGCCTCCTCCCCTCCCCTCCCCTTCCTCCTCCATCTCCTCTCCCTCAGCCCCCTCCCCTTCACCCTCCTCCTCCTCATCTTCCGCCTCCATTCCCTCTTCTCCCTCTGATTCCTCCTCTGCCCCCATGTCCTCCTCTGTTGACGTCTTCTCCTCATCCTCCCTCTCTGTCGAGGTGCTAGAGATGCTGTCATGGCAACCTGCAGCTGCCTGGGTGGACGCATCATGTTGCGGCCTCTTCTCCACTGCTGCAGCTCTGGACTGGCAGCTGTAGGGAGAGGGATGACATGCAGTTACATGACTGGCATCACAGACCACATGGGCATGGAGCAGTATGGCCACATGGCGGCCCCCTTCGCACTTGCAGACACACACATGGCATGGCCATGGACTTCTCACTAACAGGCTCCCACAGTTGCTGTCCATCAGCTGCACAATACACATCAGCTTTGTTGCCTGGGGGTTACTGCCCAGTGCATCCCATACCTGCCTCTGCTGAAACCTGCTCCCATAGGCATTGCATTGTCTGGGGCCACTGCCGTTACATGATCCAGAACCTGCACTTCCATGTCTGTAGTGTGCGCCAGTGTGATAAGGAAGCTTATCATAGTTCAGGAAGGAGCTATAGGAAAGGTGAAGTGACTCTGAACAAGCAACCTGTCAGTTCTGGTAGAAATAAGAATACATAATTTTCCCATAAAAGACTACCAGTCCCAAAATGCACCAGGTTTCCAACAGCCATTAGAGGAGCTGAAGTGGGGAAATGTGTGTTCAATCAGGAGGGCTATGAGGTAATCCCTAAGCACTCATCTCAAAGGGCAGGGCCTGATTCAGCACAGCTGCGCTGTGTTAGGGAGGAGCACTCATCTAAGCAGAATAAAGGTAGAGTTTATTCTACAGAGAAGCAGCTTGAGCTTGATCATCTTCATCATCAGGAGGATCATCAGAAGCAGAAGCCAAACCGGACGGACAGAGAGGGAAAGAAACCCTTTGGAAGAAAGAGGAGAAAAGCCTTTGAGAGGTCTAGAAGAGTCCAGAGCAGTACGTATACTGGGAGGCATTCCAAGGGCCAGCATACACCATTGGACTGGGGAAAGCCAGAGGAATGGTGCTGCAGAGCTAGGAATCTCCAGACGGTACCTGTGAGGGAGACGGCTGCACGTGGAAGGGACCCTAAGACCCGTGCCAGAAGGTATGTGAAGAGAGATCCAGTGTCCAGGGATCTGGATTGGAAGGCTGGACATAAGAACTGGACTACATACTGGCCAGGCTATATAGAGAGGAACTCTAGCAGCAATGGAAGCACAGGTATGAACACTGATCTATGCCCTAGCTATAACCTTGAAAGACAGCAGGGAAACAAGTATTCTCCTGAAAGTGCTCCATTGGGAGATTCATCTGTGCCAATCCATGATATTGAACCCATGCTTGTTGAAGAAGAGGGGGTGATAGCAGATGAAGAATCTGTTTACATGGACTGCTCTCTGTCTAAACTCCTTTGGTGATTTTCTGTTATAAAGTACAGCAACCATCACAAAGAAATACAAACTTGTTCTTTAATCTACTCAGAAAAGCTCCTGCGTAGGATTTTTAGCCACGCAGTAGAAAGCAAGCCAGCTAAGGGGTTTCAGCTGGATAACTGCTAGCAATTGAGCCTTACCTAATTGCTTGTGAGCTAGGAGAGAATCACTTCTGAATCTATGTGGGAAGATATAAGAAGTTAACCTGAAAAGAACAGTTTTTTTTCTTTCTTTGTAGCTTTTGGTTTGTTGTTTGATACATGCTAAGAAAATATTAGCTAAGCCTACAGAAAAGACCAGTTTGTTATCAACCAGGTCTTATTTCTTTTGCTTTGATTGCCTGACAAGTTCAAATGTTGTTTTCCTGGTTTTGTTTTTCCAAGTTTAACACTGAAAGCAAGTAACCTGATTTATGTGCTACCAAGCATATCTGTGTTGGGAGAAATAACCCCATAAATAAATATCTTATTAGCTTTACCCAAAAGCACAACTAATTATTGTGAGCAGCTGTGTCTGGTGTGAATGAACTGCATTGCCCTCAATCCCTTGCAAATCATATAGATATATGCACTTGCCAAGACTGTGAAGATTCTCACCCAGGCAGCCGTCTGACAGCCAGACTCTGAATTCACTGTGGAATGGAGCACATGGATCATATTAGACCCCATGTTCTGGGCCCCAATATCCTGGCTGTCACGTACAGAAGGCATAGACGCCATACCAGCTATACATTGTGCAGCTGCACATCCTGTGGTACACTGGTGGGTGCATACAGGACCATCATCAACGTCAGGTGGACCTCCCTCATTATGCATGGATTCTGTTTTGAGTGCCATATGGGCAGTTGCAGCGGGCCATGGCACACAGCTCCATCATCACATTCATCATCCTTGTGACATGTACTGCTGCAGGCGGCCCTATCTCTATCACCCTGTTCCCTTGCTGTGGTGCGCTGTCCATGCCATCATGTTTGCTGCTCATCTGCCATCTGGGGGTGCTGTTGCTACATCCTACTTTGGATGTTCAAGTGCATACTGTTCTGGGCTGCCAGGGATGGCAGTGTGTGCCTTTTGTAGAGCTGGACAGGCCTGCCACATCACCCTGCCCCTGTGTGGGGCCCCCTGCCTGTGCCCTGACCCACCATCCATGCATGCCCGTGCATTCACAATGCTGGCCATCTGTTGGTGTGTTGACTGTGGCCTGCACCTCTGCCCTTTCCCCCTTTCCTGTACCCCTTGTCCCTGCAGATCCCATTGGCTATTCACCTTCACAGATGGAGTTGTATGCTCCTCCAAATGGCTGCGGAGAGGCACAGGATGGCCCTTCGGCTGCCCCTGGGATACAGCACACCCTCATATTTTAGGACCATCATGGCCAAGGCCTCTGCCTTGTTGGGGCTGAAATTTACCATCCTCCGAGCAGCCATTCAGGTGATGTTTATCAGCAAGCCAGAGGGGGCTCCTGCCCTGGCAGGGCGTGTTTTCTCCCTACCCATGTAGGTCGACATGTATCCCCTGCATCCACATGGGTACGCAGGCCTGTGTAGTATTCGCTGATTGCCAGCATCCCTTTCCCTTGCCCATGGAGTGGTGCAATGATGGGCCATCCCCTTTCAGTGTACTTCATGGGTAAATGGATCATCCGGGGTAACGGTGGCACCTTGGCCATTTGGCACCATGTACGGGTACTTGCCTTTGCACGAGTGGCAGTGCACAGGACACCGCACATCCCTTGGGCAGTATTGCTCGGGTTTCAACTGCCTTCGCTATGTGGGTAGGTTGGAAATCCTCCTCCATGGCCTGAGTGGCTAGAACCCGCCTGGCGCGGTGGAGGTCCTTGTGCACACTTTCTATACATGCACGGCTGGCCACTGCCTTTCTCACGATTTGTGCCTTTTTGCTGAATGGGTAACTTTAGCCGTGTTGTCTCCTTGAGTGCCTCATGCAATATCGGGCCCTTAGTGTTTAATTAATTGCAACTGGCGCTGAATATCCCAGCAGTGTGGCCACTGCCCTTGTAATCCTGGTGGTGACAATACAATTCAGCCTGCTATCAGCATTTTTGCTATGCTGAATTTATCTGGGTATCACTTATTGCTCTACTTATGCACCACCATCTTTGGAACCATCCGGATTGTGCTGTTGAATATCCATAGAGAGTGGCGACTAAGGCATGTATCTGGATAATAAGTGCTGTTATCTGGATAAATGCCTGTGAATATTGGGCCTAATGTGATCAGAGATGCAGAGTTCCTAAAACTAATAGAGAATGTCAAAGAATATGAAGTTAAAACTGCATAACCCTGGGGAAATGAGAGAAACAGCAGCTAGAACAGCAAAACAGGCTATATTCTCCTTCTGGGTTAGAACCATAACTTGACCAGGGTCAGTTTGGACCAGCACCAGCACCAGTAGACTGTAGTTTTATTTTACTCTCTATTTTCTTTTAACCACTTTTGGAGCAATTGCATAAAGCTTTTCTGTGGGTCAAATAAGTATTTCACCCACAGAAATGGATGCATATAAAATTACCAAAAAAAGACAAGTTGTGTGAACCGTTTATGAAATGAGAATAGCCAGAGATTGGGTGGAGCTGGTATGGTGATGTGAGAGATGTACATAATATATTGTAAAATATACTTGCAGCTGCAGAAACTTAAGCAAGCCATTTACGCCTGCCTCAGACCAGATGTAAATATCAGTGCCGACTTTCTAGAAAGCTACTGTATAAAGGCAGGGTTTATGAAGCATATGTTGCCTTCATAAAACAGGGATACCATCAGGGTCGGTGTGCCCATTAGGTGAATGAGGCTGCTGCCTAGAGCATCAATGTCCAAGGGCGGCCCATTGCCAATACTGCCACTCCTCTCCGGGACCTGCAGCGGAGGAAATGGCCTCAAATCCCTCCACAGCATTTATCTTAAATCTCCAGTGCTGTGAGGTTGTTTGGCTTCTGCCCCATTTCAAACAGGAAGTCGGTATTGGGTGTCAGAAGGCAAATTCCCTTGCAGCACCAGAGATTTAAGATAAGTGCTGCAGGGCTGTTTGAGGCCATTGCAGATGCCAGAAAAGGGCGGCAGTGGCGGCAATGGAGGCCCAGGAGGGGGCAGGAGAAGGAGCAGATTTTGGGAATCACACTTTCTGTGTCCTGTGTACTACTGTCAAGCTACTAGGAGTACACATTCCCTGACATTCACTGGAGGGTCTAAGTCATTTTGTTCCCCACTAGAAAAAAAACGTATGTTCATATGCATTTTTATTATTTTTTTTGTGTGACCAAATGTGGGTGGTTACATCTTCTATTTTAGCTTTCATTTGTGCACTTATGGTTGGAAAAAAATACAGCTTTCACAACTGGTGGACAAGCTGATTCATCCCAGTTACATGCCGTTATAGGATATTTCCGGAACACTTTTTTCAAATTCCTAACCTCAATGTTTGACTGAGGAACATCCAATCATCTCAAGTTTTATTTTTCTCTAAATGTTCTGTTTTCCACCTCAATATGGTTTTGTGCTTGCAAAATCTGTTTTTTATTAGCAGCCTATGATATTTGTGTCTATCTCTTTCCATTGGATTTTTCTCCAATAATATCATGCTCTATAGAACCAGCTTTATAATGTTGAGCATCAGTTATGTGTCCTAGCTGACCTTCAACAGGTTTCCCTCTTGAGGAGATGTATGAAGTAGCACTTCTGTTTCTAGACTGTTCCTTTAAGTTTCCAGGTACCTTCTCTGATACTTTGACTAGATTTTGTTAAATCTGTTGATGCATAGGCTTCTGCAGAGACCATTTCTGCTATAGTTATCAGTGGGCAGAAGCTAAGGGGATAAAAGTGAGCCAGTAGCTCATGGAGAACTGTCAGGGGCACAAGAAGACAAGGGGCAGGTCTGGCCATTTCAAAGTATCTAGCCCATGAATATTCCCCTGTACCTGCTTGTCATTGCCCAGTATGCATGCTACCTTGTGTGTGTGTGTGTGTGTGTGTGTATCTGCAAGTATCTTTTAATGTAGTGTCTGTTTCTGTCATGTATGCTGGTGTACGTTCTCTTCTCTTATCTTGTGTCACTTGTTTGAATTCCTACCCTTCTGGCCTTCTCTATTCTCTCCGGATATGTGTACTGTAGTCTTGTGTCCTATCTGTGGTTTGGGTGCAGTCTTCTGTTACATGTAATGGAAAAAGAAGAGTACTTTGTGTTCCTTGGGGTGATGTCTGTTCTCATGCTTGTCTTTGTCTTTCTTGATTATTGGGTACATTTTATTTCTTCTGTATGTTCTGTCTTTACAGTCTTTCTTCATGTATTTTAGTGCAACTATTTCTCCCTTAGAATTAATATTTCTCTTGTATAGGTCACTAATGAGACCCCTTCTTGAGTATTAGGTACAGCTTTGAGGCTGTATCTTTGTAAGAACAGTGAAAGGATGGTAGTGGTTCCGAAAGTGGCTACACAAATCCTACAAAGAAAGACTTAAAATACTGACACTGATCCTGAAAGTAAGAAGGGAAAGGGGACTATGGAAAAAGAATTTGAAGAATAAAGGATCATGATATGAAGTGGAAGGATTCAGAGGAGCATACTAATTTACTGAGAAGGTGGTAGATACTTGGAGTAGTCCACCAGTATAGTTGGTGCTTGAGATGGACTTAGAGGGGAGGATAGGAATAAGAATTACAGACAACTCAACCTTCACTATCTCAAGAACAAAGACAAGGCATGCATACTAAGGAGAAAGCAAATATCAAAGAATGAGTTCTTTGACTGGGTGACCAGAGAGCTAGATCAAGGGCATGCGATGGATGTGATCTACCTGGATTTCAACAAAGCCTTTGATACTGTTCTTCATAGGAGGCTTATCAATAAACAACAGCTTGGGGATGGGCCCCAAGATGGTGAACTGGATCAGAAATTGGTTGAGTGAGAGACAACAAAAGGTGATGGTGAACAGAACTCACTCAGATGAAAGAAAGGTGATTAGTGGTATGCCCCAGGGTTAAGTCCTGGGACCGGTACTGTTCAATATATTTGTGAGTGATATTGCCAAAGGGCTGAATGGAAAAGTCTGTCTTTTTGCAGATAACACCAAAATTTGCAACAGAGTAGACTCCCCTGAGGGAGTGGATAACACGAGGAAAGATTTACAGAAGCTGGAAGAATGGTCTAATGCTTGGCAGTTGAGATTTAATGTGAAGAAATGCAGTGTCATGCACTTGGGAAGCAGAAATCCAAGGGAATTGTATGCGATAGGGGGTGAGAATTTGGTGTGCACGGACCAGGAGCAGGACCTCCGAGTGATTGTCTCTGACGATCTCAAGGAGGTGAAACAGTTTGACAAGGTAGTGGTAAAAGCCAGAAGGATGCTGGGTTGCACATAGAGAGGAATTACTGACAGAAAGGAAGAGGTACTAATGCCACTGTACAAGTCGCTGGTGAGGCCTCACTTGGAATATTGTGTTCAGTTTTGGAGACCATATCTTGCAAAAAGGCTGGAAGAGGTTCAGAGGAAGACAAAATGATTTGGAGTCTGCGTCAGAAGACTTATGAAAAGAGAGGAGGGACAGGGGAGATATGATTCAGACCTTTAAATACTTAAAGAGTATTAATGGAAAAACAAACCTCTTCCAAGTACAGGGAAACTGTAAAACTAGAGCAGGGCCAGCCCGTCCATTGTGCGATAACATTGTTCGTACAGGGCCCAGCGTGAACTCCATTCTCGCACAATGGACGGCTTCAGAGGGAGTGGGGGAAGTCCGTGCGAGGCCCCTGGCTTCCTCTGCACAGCCGCCAGCATGAAGAGTCTTTCCCCTCACGCTGGCGGCTATTTCTGTGAAGCCGCGAGTGCCGGGAAAGGTTAAAGGGCATTCAGTAACAATAAAGATTTTATAACATCAATTGTCCAGCATCAAATGTCCATCTTACCTTCCAGAATTTTCTTGCAGTGCTCACAATGAGGCACCCAGGGTTTGTCCTGAGTCCCAACCAGCATGCTGAAATATGCCTTGTAAGCTTCACACATCTTGGCAGATGCTTCCACGAAGTACTTTTTCGCTCTTGTCTTGATAAAATCGCCACAGACATAGCAAAATGCGTTTGCCGGATGCTTACAGCCTCTTGATGCCATGTCAGTTCATTTAAGAAGCTAGAATGAAAATAAACTGGTGAGCTTAAGACACATGTTGTTGTTGCTCGCTCCTAGGTTTCCAGTCAGTAAGGAGGCTGTTGAATGACTGTGCTCACTCCACGCAAATCCGTTGTTTATATAGATGCAAGGTGGAAGCAATGTTATAATGGTTACCAAAAGGCTTTTATTAAAAGTTCTCAAAGGTTATACCGAGTTTCAAAAGTTTTGCAAAGTTCTGGAAAGCTCTAGAAAGTTCTAGAATTTTCCAAAAGGTACTCCAAGGGGTCTGTTTACTAAACATTCCTAATGTGCGGGGCCGCGGTAGTGTGCCTGTGCCATATAAGGAGTGGGCGGTTCAGGCAGAGAAAAGAAAAAAAACGGGAGTAAGCGATCGCACATTTGCGCGGGGCGCTATTGTGCGCCGTGCATAATAGTGCGTGGGAAGGCTAAGTGGCGCCCTGATATACACACACAAAGGAGCAGAGCCATAGTACAATGGTTAAGACACTGACTGTGGGTGCAGCTGCCATGGGTTCAATTCCCCATTGTGCACAACAAAAAGGGCTGGCTGAGGCATTAACTGTAATGGGTAAAAGTGCTTTAGGAGGCATATTAATTTTGGGCGGCATAAGGCGGTGCACTGTTAATTTTGGGCGGCATAAGGCGGTGCGCAGATGCCCAAGCATAGGAACAGAGCCACAGCACAATGGCTAAGACACTGACCAATGGTGCAGAGATCAGGGGTTCAATCCCCCACAGTGCCCAATGAAGAAGGCTCACTGAGGCAGTGTGTATTATGGGGATGAGTGCTGTAGGGGGCAATCTATTTTTATTTCAGTTATCACTACTAGCAAACGCACTCACAAAGCGTGTTAACATAAGGCGGCCCATAAGGCACATGTTAAAGTTCACTGTCCGCCAAGGCACCCTTGAATGTCCCCTATAGGGCACCATATATGTTGCGTCACAGGATAATGTATAGTGCACCTTATATGGACGGCAACCAAAAGGTGCCCTATAGGGTGCCCTATAAAGCACCCTCAGAGGCACCTTATGGGTACAGTACACTGAGGGTGTGTTTGATGGCAGCAACATATGTACATTAAATCTAAAAAAAGCTTTGGACAACCCTATCAAATAACCCCACTGTGGGCTCAAACCCATTACCGCTGGCTCCACAGGCAGTGAAGTAACCATTGGGCTACAGCTATATAGCTGCCAGCAAGCCCCTGGCTGGCTGCAGAGAGCCTGCATGTCACCACACAGACAGTCTGCTGTGGGAACCAGGATAGGGTTAGGCCACCCATACCCATGATGCACTGCACATGCAAATCAGCTGTCCACAGATGAACACAAGATGGGGAATGCACCCCAACAGCTCCCCGGCCTGGTAGGGGGACGTGTCCGTGTGCACCCACACAGCACCTTGGCCTGGTAGGAGGTACTGACCGGGTGTTTAATTTGCACAGAGTAGCTACACACAGTCACACTGTGCGGGAACTGTGCTCACCCTGAGTGTGCGATGAGGCGCCCTGGACCAGGTCCACAGCACCCTCCATGGCTGAGAGAGGCCATGGCAGAGCTCCAAAACAGTCGTAATCTGTGAGATAGGTAGTTTCTGCAGGAACACCTTGGATATCTCTGTCTGTCTCAGTCAGGGGGAACCCCACGGACCCCTAGGTGGGCTATGTACCACCAACCCCCCCCCCCCCCAGCTGAGGGTGGCAAACAGGCAGGGTCTCCTATCAACAGATCCCCATTATATATATATATATATACACCCCCCCCCCCCCATGATGGCAGTAGAGTGGACCATCAACCCCAGTCCTGTTGGGGAACAGACACCCTACAGGGCAGTCCAAGCAGCCCCACACACACCCAGACCACAATATCAGACAGACAGTAGGCCTGGATATGCTAAGATGCACCCCACCACTATCTGATATTCCCCTGCATCAAGCCATCAGCCACTGCAAGGCACTCCAGCAGGGCACATACCAGCTGTGAACAGTCTGCTGGTTAGTCCCACTGGAAATGCATGCACCCACAACTGGGATGGCAGCACACACAAGCAGATACATCAGTGACTAGGCCCCAACAGGTGACCCATATATATCACATGAGGGAAGTGCTGTGAAGCACTATGGGGGTGCCTAGCCATGCTGCCATCACTGCACAGTCAGGGTGGAGTGAAAGCCCAGCAGCACATACAGAGGTCACCCTGTCTGTGGAGGTGGTGGACGGCCACTACAATGTCCCTGCCAGTGCCCTATGCCCTGTGCAGATGCATCCTGGCCAGCCCACCCTGTCTGAGCTATACCCATGGTACCTTGCTGCTCATTATGCACATCATCAGGCCAAAACTGTGGACAGTGTTTGCAGCCAACACACACTGTATAGACAGACACACACTCCCACACGTATGCCAGCATTGTGCTACTATAGAGGGGTTCAGAGTCCTTGCCCACCACACCAGTCCTGGGCACAGTACAGGCATGGGTATGGTATGCAATACCGTTGGGGGTCCCTCCCTAGGGTGGTAAACACTGTCAGGGGCCAGACCTGACGCACACACCGCAAACATCAGATAGATTATTATGATGGAGCTCATAGAGCAGACTGTGCGTAACGTAGGGATATCTATCTGCCAGTACTCATAGCAAACGTTTGAGAGCTGTGTACCATATACCCTGGTGTAGGGTGACATTGCTAAGGTATGCAAGTGCTGGTATTGGGAGATGCACGCAGGGCCCAATGTCCTGCCTCACCAGGAGGCATTGGCCAATGGGGCCTGTGGGTGTGGGTGTGGGTGTGTCTGTCCCTGTTGGCTGCTGCTGTACGGCAGAGGTTCCCAAATCCAGTCCAGGTTTGCAATACACTGGTTGGGGTTTCCTGCTGTCCCTCATGAATATGCATGAGCTACATCTACATGCCATGGGGGTGGTGCATAGATATACAGCACGGTTATTTGTATGAGTGGCAGCATGGAACCTGAATGGTGTGTGGTCCTCCAGGACTGCATTTGTGAGACTCTGCTCTAGGTAATGCCCCTGGTCATGGTGTCTGTGCTTGGTGGTGTAAAAGATAGGCGTATGACCAATGCGTATATCCCCAGCAATAAAGGATTGCCCTTACTAACATGGTTTAGTTGTGGGGAAAATATGTGGATAGGAATGGCAGTAGCCCCAACTGGGCTTTGAACCTGTGACCTTTTGCTCCTGCACACACTGTCTGTGTGCACTGCACCACTGTGTTGCCACAGATGTGCTGAATTCCCTGGGAAGTCCACGACTGTACATCCGACAGGGCCTATGTTGCAGTGGACGTGCCAGCCTGCACATGGCTCGGCCACTGTCTTCTGTGGCTAGCAGCCACTGCCCCCTCCACCACCTGTACCCTACCGCCAACATGCTGGCATGTCCGTATCTTGGAAAAGCATATGACCTGATTGGGTTGTGGCACTCCAGGACTGCATTTGGGGGACTCGGCTGTTGGTAATGCCCATTGTTATGGTGTGTGTGCGGTGTTGGGTACAAAATGGGTGTGTGAACCATGCTTATGTTCTCTGCAATAAAGGAGTGTCTTTACTATCTCTGTTTAGTGGTGGGTAAAATATGGGGACTGGGTTGGCAGGAGCCCCAGCTTGGATTTGAACCTGTGACCCTCTGGTCCTAGAGGTACTGCCTCTGTCTACTGCACCACACTGTGGCCATAGTGATAGTGCAGTCCCTGGGGTGGGAAACCTGACCAAAGGAGTCAAAAACCCTGCTCTGCACATTTGTACTGTGGGCTCAGTCACCTTGTCTGGTGACAAAAGTGCAAATAAACCCCTCAACCGACCACGACGAACTGGGGATAAATATAACCAAGCTGGGCAACAGTGATATTAATGGGCAACCATAGCAAACACTCCCAGGAAGGCTCAGGAAAAAGGAAATGGTTTTTGAAAGGGTCTCCGCTCCGTAGCCCCTTCCATACTTCATTTCATTTCTTTGAAGCTTTCCTGGGTGTGTTTCTTATGTTTGCCCATTAATATCAGGGTTCCCCAGCTGACTTCCTATTTTTAATATGTTTGTTTGGGTCTTTTTCTATCTTTATTTGCACTTTTGTTCTGTGCACATGTATCACACTGCTCACGTTTTGCAGGTTTCCCCGGTTTCCCTGTACATTGCTGACGGAAATGGTTTCTCTTCCCTTTAAATGCCCTCTACCGTGAGTGTTTCACTCGCGCTATTTTTAACCTGCAAATTCGTCCCCGATACTGTGCGGGGAGCCTCTCCCCTCCCCTTCCCCGCCCATTGACCCCTTCTCTCCGCCCCTCGGGAGCCTTCCTCCGCCCTCAGAATGCCTTTCCACGCCTCTATCGGACATTTGCGGGCCGGGTACTTGTGCGGGGCACGTTAGTGCGGCGCGCAACTGTGCGGGGCCCAAGCGCACTTGTGCGGGGCGTTTAAGAGCGTTTCTGAGCGTTTGAGTGCCGCGTTTCCGTGCGCTATTGTGCGGCACGCAATTGTACGGCTTTTAGTAAACATGCCCCCAAGTTTACTTTGTACTAAATCTATCTAGAATGTCCTGCAAAATAGGTAATTTTCAAAAATATCACTCTCATGGTCACAAAAGCAATATTTCTAGACCATAATTGCCATTTCCTATGGTTTTGAGACATGAGATATCAGAAAATAACACTTATTACCCAGGAACAAGAAAAAAGTAAACATTTGTTACACAGTGCTATTTACATGTGGAGTCCACATCACATACAGATTTGGAGGAGACGGTATCATTTGGGCAGGCCTGAAATATTGATGTATATCCCTCATTTTAGAAGGGCAGCACACAAGGATACCACATTGTCTAAAGTCAGCTTTTATACCTGCCCGAAAGCACACAGAATTGTGACCTTGAAGGAGCAGGCACAGAGGCCAATGGAACATCCCCCCTGACACCTCCAAGACAACATCACTATCTACCACTGACCACACTGAAGTTTCCTGTGCCAGTCAAGTACCCCTGATCCCTAAAGCGTCTGAAGCAGTTCAGCACACTCTTTCAACCCCTTCAAGTACCTGAAGAAGTTAACCAGCTGCCAATTATGGGCTTTTAATAGTAATATACCAAACAAGAAACAGTCCAAATGGCAATTTTTAACAATCAAATCACAAACATCCAGGAGATTACACCCTCATAAAAAAACGAATAGGATGGAAATTCTTTTACTAAATTAAATTAAGATAAGAGGACCATCAGTTTGGGACCACATGCTCCTTATCACTGTTTTTAAGAGCTTGACTTTGCCCCAGCATATCACCTGATCCTCAGCATTATATATGGAATGGTCCTTTTTTCAAATAACATTTTGTAATGAATTTCTCTTTGTTGCATTTAACACTCTCTCACAAAAGCACTTAAATCCAATCAATCAAATATTTAACTTATCTGCTGGCCTTGTTACTGTGAGGCTGAAAGAATCCCAAAGCACCATCTCCACTTGCAGGTTTTTGGCAGTGAAGTGAGCTCCAGCAAGTAGAGACATTGGCTTGAGACTGTTCCAGCCTCACGGTAACAAGACCAGCAAATAAGTAAAATATTTGATTGATTGGATTTAAGTGCCTTTGTGAGAGTTTTAAATTGCAAAAATGGACTGTTCCATATATAATGCTGAAGATCAAGTGATGTGTTCAGGCACAGTCAATCTTTTAAAAGCAAACTGAGGAGTGTTTGGTGCCAAACTGATGGTCCTCTTAATTTAATTTGGCAAAAAAAATTCCATTTTGTTGGGTTTGTATAAGGGTGCAATCTCCTGGAGGTCTGAATTACTGTTTAAAAAAGAAATGCAGCAGCTTTTAAATTAGAACCCGTGGGAAAGCCGACAGTCAGTCGGGAACGTGTAGTTTTGGAATAAGGTATTTTTGAAGGATGCTATCAAAAGAGGGAAGTTAGGGCGTCCCAATGGAAAAGTTGCAGTAAAGGAGCCTTTAAAAGAAGAGGAGACAGAGTTGAAAGTCTTGAAATTATCCCTATCAACTGCTAAGCATGTTGTAGATACAAACAAAAAACAAACTTTGAAATATCTTTATCCAAATGCTAGAAGCCTTAAAACCAAGAAAAGAGAGAGTGATAGCGCTGAATAAAGAGGTACTGTAAATATAATTGACATCACAGAGACCTGATGGAAGGAGGATAACCAATGGGATGCTGTGATTCCAGGGTACAAATTATATTGCCATGATAGGATAGAACAAAGTGGTGATGCTGTATGTTAAAAAGGGCAATGAATTAAGCAGAATAAAAATTCCTCAGGAAACAGAATGCACCACAGAAACTTTCTAAAGTTGTATCCTTTGTTGGACCTGGATTTAGGCAGAGACAACACAGGCACTTGCCTAGGGTGCTACATTTTGAAGGAACCAAGGGCCCAATATTTGAAAGGCATTTACACGGTTTACAGCCCAGTAAACCATGTAAATGCCTTAAATGGGGATATTCAACGGCACCTACATGGTTAATGCCAGTGAATATCCCTGTCTATGTCCCCTACGTGTTGTGATGCTATCTGGTTAGAATCGGGGCTTGTTGGGGGTGTTCCTGGGCAGAGCAGAGGCCAGCTTTCAGTCAGTGCATAGCCTGTACCGTAGTGGTGCATAGCCTGCCCAGTTGAATTTCGGGCCCCAAATGCCCAGACTAATGAGGGGCCTATTCGTGATTATTTAGAGGCCATGTGCATGTGCTGCTTCACTGGGCACCACTGTGGTACTGTAGCCTTCCTTTGTTCCTCTTCAGGCTCTCTAATCTGTGGGATCTTTGATTCCCCCTCCCCCCTCCTCTCTCCCACATGCACACACTCTCTGGGATCTGCTGTCTAGTGTGGCCTATGGGCACAAAACTCTTAAATCTGACTCTGTCCTTTGTTGTTCATACTCAATGGATTCTGCTGCTCTTTTGTTCTTCTGCAAGAGAGGCAAAGACAACTTCATGGCAGGGCCAGTGTTACACATGCAGGGCCCAGAGCAGAAACTGGGGATGAGATCCTAAAACCTACCTCCAAGCTATTCCTCTTGCAGAGTGAAACTGGCTTGGGGTCCCTTGTGACTTGGGAGTGCTATTTGCAGCCTTTTAACAACAACCCCGCTTCATGGAGCAGCTGATTCAGGAACCAACAAGAGAAAGAACTAATTTAGATTCAGATCTTCCTGAAATATAGGATTCATGTGAGAGGTGACAGTGTTGGGGCTATTTGGCAATAGTGATCATAACATGATCAAATTTGACTTAATAACTGGAATGAAGACGGTGAGAGGCAGGTTTACTAAAGATCACACCAGTAGTGCACATTTGAGTCACGAAACCTGAATGGACACTCGTGCTAACTTCAGGGGGCATGTGCATCCGTCTCCGTGCCGTCGGTGTGGTGTGGATGTGCAACACTACTGTAAGCCAGCACACAGATACCACTAAGACCACCCATTGAAGTGGCTTTAAGTGCACCCATGCTAACAGCAACAGTCATGGTTACCGCGTGCCCACTACACCAGTGCTAACTGCAATGCATTGTCAATGTCCACGTCCCGCCCCTAATCTGCCCCGTTTCCACCCAATCACACACTAACCTCCTTCAGCAACATTCATCCTCTCCCCCACTGGCAATGACCTTGCTGGCTACTGGCCTGTATCTTTCCATGATGAGGGTCAACATAACATAAGATTTGCCATATTTGGTCAGACCAATGGTCATCAAGCTCAGTATCCTTTTTACAGCCGTGGCCAATCCAGGTCATATGTACTTGGCAGGATCCCAAAAGATAGACAGATTCCATGCTGCTTATCCCAAGGATAAGCAGTGGATTTCCTCCAGTCCGCTTTAATAATGGTTTATACACTTCTCCTCCAGAACTTGTCCAAATCTTTTTTGAAACCAAGCTACACTAACAGCTTTTACTATATCCTCTGACAACAGATTCCAGAGCTTAATGATGCATTGAGTGAAGAAATATTTGCCAATTAGTCTTAAATGTAATTCTCAGTAGCTTCATTACATGCCCCCTAGTCTTTATACTGTTTGAAGGATAGACCACTATCAATGGGAGGCAGTGAATGCAAATATACCTCATGAATATTCATTAGGGGCATCCTGAAAACCAGACTGCATTGTAGTGCACCAGGGCTGGAGTTGGCCACCCCTGCTCTATCATATCTTTCCTCTGCCATCTCTTCTCCAAGCTGAAGAGCCCTAACCTTTTATGCCTTTCCTCATAGGGTTATCCTTCCATCCCCTTTATCATTTTGATCACACTTCTCTGTACCCTTTCCATTTCCACTATATCTTTTATTAGATGCGGCAATCAGAACTGCACGCAATACTTAAGATGCAGTTGCACCATGGAGCAATACAGAGGCATGATGATGTCATCCTTTGTTTTATTCTCCATTTCTTTCCTTATAATTCCTAACATTATATTAGCCTTCTTGGCTGCTGCGGCACACTGAGCAGAGAATTTCTATGTATTATCCACAATGACACCTAGATCCTTTTCCTGGGTGGAGGCTCCTAATAAGAAACCTTTAGCTTTAGTTATAGTTATAGTAGCTATAGTTCGGATTGTTCTTCCCTAAGTGCAGAACTTTGGATTTGTCCACATTAAATTTAATCTGCTATTTGGACATCCAGTCTCACAATTTCTCAAGGTCCTCTTGCAATTTTTCACAATTGTGTTGTGATATAACAACATTGAATAATTTTGTGTCACCTACAAATTTGATCACCTCCTTCATTCCCATTTTCAGGTCATTTATAAAAATGTTAAAAAGTAGCTGGCCCGAAAAACGGCAAGATGGCGGCGATAACGGACGCATGCCTGTGAGCTCCGAGACCTGTTGGAATTTTGCCAGTTTCCTTTACCTTTACTTTGTTTGCTGATGGTGCCATTCAATGCTGCATAAGGGCAGAAAACGGAAGGCAAAGTTGGTGGCGACGGAGGACTCGGGCGCTGAAAAGCCGGTGGTGCGCGGTCCCATGGACTCCTATGTGGTGACCGCAGAGAGCGGTGTTGTAACTTCGGAGCTCTCGCTTAGCGTTTCTGGGGTGGAAGAAGGGTCCCATGACGCAGTGGGACTAGAGGCATCTTTAAGCCCGGCGTACCGTGTATCGCCACCACAGCCCGAAGGTGAGATCTTGCTGGAGGCTGCAGAGGTGGCTAAAGGAGGGGTGATTAGCCCTATTGTGCAGCCTCGACAGCAGTCTGCCGGCATGGAAGGTAACCTAGCCGAGCAGTGTTTGTCAGAAGTGGTGGTTGGTGTGGAGGGGACTGTTGAAGATCGAGCCTCTCTGCTTCAGCATTCTGGAGTGGAATCTCTTTTGGGACTGGAAGCAGTTACCTTGAAAGTGGTGAGTGTCCAAGGGCTCTCCCTGGAAAAACCCAAAGTTGTTACTTTTGAATCTTTGTGGGAAGCCTTCTCTGTTATGCATCTCAATATAACATCACAGCTCCAGTCCATTCTCCAGCAGTTTCAACTTTTTGGGCAACAATTACATTTATATCAATCTGCTCAGACTGAGATGAATGCTAAAGTGACCTCTTTAGAGGGGTCCTTAGGGCAGATTAAAGATGTTTCCCAGTCTTTGGTAAAAAATTTGTCGGCTGTACATAGGAGGTTGGAGTTTCTTGAAAATGCTGCTAAGAGCCGTAACCTTCGAGTTTTGAACTTTCCTAAAGTTCCAGGGGTTTCAGCCTTGGACCTATTTAAGCAGTTTCTTACTACTGTTTTGAAGGTGTCGGCAGAAGCAGTTCCTCCTATTTCTAAAGCCTTCTATTTACCGACTTCGAGGATTGGAGCGAGGGGCGAAGGAGAAAACCTATTGATGTCCTCGGACAGTTTAGACCTTTCTACCTTTTTGGAACAGTCCCCTACTGCTGCAGGGATGACTGCTACGCTACTGGTAACCTTTGGCCTTGAGGTTGATAGAGACTGGCTCCTGAGGCTTTTTTTCAGGTCTTCCAGTAAAGATTTCTTGGATTCTCACATAAGAATGTTTCCGGATGTCTCGAGAGCCACTCAGAAAAGAAGGAAGCAGTTTTTCATATATCATTCGGGGGTTGTTCAGTTGGGGGGTTGTTTTTTTTGCAATTTCCCTGTAAATGTTTGGTGAAATTATCTGGGAACAGATATATTTTCTTTGAACCTTCCCAATTAGCCTCTTTTATTAATTCAAAACAGGTGAATTCTTTGGTTCTTTCTTCTTCTTCCCCTCTGGGTAGACCCCCCGATTAGGTGGGCTATCTACGGTTAGAATGTTTGCACTTCTCTTTTTCCGTCTTTATCCTTTGTATTTGCTAGATGACAATTTTTCTTTTGTTTTGTGACCCATTCTTGCCGACATTGTTGTGGACTTGTGGACCTTTGAGTCTTTTTCTGTACAAGTTGTTCACTTGTTGTATTTGGAAAATTGCATAAATAAAAGATAAATAAAAAAAGTAGCTGGCCCAGCACAGATCCCTGGGGTGCTCCACTATTTATCTTTCTCTGTTGAGAAAATTGACCATTTAGCTCTACTCCCTGTTTCTATTTTTTAACCAGACCAGTTCCCAATCCACAATAGGATACTGCCTCCTTTGTCATGACTTTTTAATTTCATCATGAGGGACCTTGCCAAAGGCTTTCTGAAAATCTAGATACATTGGAGGGATACAGCAGTGATGACTAGCACTTGTAAAGCGAATAGCCGTTGCCGCTGAATACTAATCCTGGATATTCAATACTGGAGCCATATCCAGCCACTGGAATTGAATATCAGGGTCTCCACACAGCCTGAATCTGTCTCCATCATCAAACATGGACAAGTGTTCTGATGACTAGAAGGAATGAGTGAAAATCCACAAGCATGCACAGGGAAGGCAGTAACAGAATTTGAAAAACAAAAGAAAAAAACTCTTCAAGAAATTAGAGCAACAAACAAGGAAAAACAAGTGGCAGATGGACAAATACAGAGGGAAATACAGAGCATTATTCCAGGAACCATTTGTCGATCAAGAATGGACACATGAAAGATTAAGGAGGGGTAAACTGAAACTGAAGGATGAAAGGATGAGAGTTGCAGCCTAGGACAGCAACTTATGGATGAGATGATTTACAGTGAGCATTGAAAAAACTGGCAAAACAGACATATGTTGATTCTGTAAGAACGACTTGGAAATGGTGACTCACCTCATACCTGGCTGATGGCAGAAAATTTCTATACAGAAAGACATAATAAAGTAGCATGTCTCATCCATTGGAAACTCTGTAAACACTATAACATTGCTGTGCCCGAAAAGCTCTGGAATCATAACCCTAAGAGAATTACAAAGAATGAGAAGGTTATGATCACCTGGGATACTCCTATTCCGACTGATAAAAAACTGGATGTGACTACTCTGTGAATGCGTGGAGAGGCAGAAGATCCTGAAATACCAGCAAATGCAATCAGAGACCAAGAAAATATGGCAGAAAAATACAGAAATATTTCCCATTGTGTTCGGTGCCAGCAGCTTAATAAAGAAGAATCTCCAAGCACATCTTGACAAACTAGCCATACATGTTGCATTTTATGAACTCCAGCAGGAGGTTCTCTTTGGCACAATGCAAGTATTATGCTGAGCCTTAACAGTAAATTTGAGAGACTGAGATCATACTCCCCATGCCCTGGCTTAGAAGTGAGGTTCATGCCTGTCATAGTATGCGCAAAACTAACCCATTTGGAGAAACTGCCCCTGGAAGCTAACTGGGCAGCAATGATATTGAGTCGTTGCCCGTTTAGCTCCCTTGGGTAAAGTTAGGTCAGCCTTTGCCGTATCTAACTTTACCCACGGGTTGCTAACTGGGCAGCGGCTCAATATTGCTGCTGCCTGATTAGTGACAGTTGACACTTTTACTCCATCCTGAAACGCCCATGGCACGCCTCGATGTTAATCGCATAGCATCCAGGTGTGTAGCAGCAACACCCGTAGATATCTAGCAGCACTAACCATGTTAGTGTTGCTGAACATAAATGTGTTTGAATATCCCCCCATTATGTCCACTGGCTCACCTTTATCTACCTGTTTATTCACACCTTCAAGAAAATGTATCAGAGTGGTGAAGCTAGACTTCCCTCTGCTAAATCCAAATTGGTTTGTCCCATTAAGCCATGACCGTCTATATATTCCATAATTTTGTTCTTTATAGTTGTTTCTACTATTTTGTCTGGCAATGACATTAGGCTAACTGGTCTGTAGTTTCCTGGTTCACTGCTGGAACCCTTTTTAAAAACTGGTGTTAAATTGGCCACTTTCCAATCTTTATTTTTTATCAGGTTTTTTATACTGCTTTATCGTTTCAAGCTAAAGTCAGAGGAGAAAGAGAGGCAATCGCAGAACTCAACAGAGATTTCCAATATGCAGCAAGACAAGACAAGGAGAAGTACTACCAGAACACATGTAAGAAAATAGAATCAGAAAGAGGAAGAACAAGTTTAGCTTTTCTAAAGCTATGACAGTTAAAGAAAAAATTCCAGCCTCAAATTGGAATGCTACAAAATACTCAAGGATCCATATTGAATGATGCTGAGAAGATCAAAAAAAGGTGGAAAGAATATACATTATACTATAAAGATCAAGTGGACCAACAGCCGTTTCAATCTGTACCTTATGATCAGGAACCACTGGTGATGAAAGAAGAAGTTGAAGCAGCATTGAAAGCCTTATCAAAGAACAAAGCACCAGGCATTGATGGCATTCCCACTGAAGTATTACAGTAATCGGATGAAGCTGTTACCATACTTACAAGGCTCTGCCAGGAAATTTGGAAGATAAATTCATGGCAAATTGACTAGAAAAGATCTGTGTTTATACCAATACTGAAGAAAGGTGACCCGACTGACTGTGAAAATTATCGCACAATTGCTCTGATCCCACATGCCAGCAAGATTCTACTCAAGATCATTCAGCAGAGACTACAACCATACCTGGAACGAGAACTGCCTAAAGTGCAAGCAGGGTTCAGGAAAGAGCGAGGAACGAGAGACATTATCGCGGATGTGCGATGGATCCTTGAAAAGACAAAAGAATACCAAAAGGATATCCATATGTATTTTATTGACTACAGCAAGGCTTTTGACTGTGTAAACCATGAGAAACTCTGGGCCACATTAAGAAGCATGGGTATACCAGAACACCTGATCGTTCTCTTGCACAACCTTTACATTGATCAAGAAGCAACAGTTCAAGGGAAGTGACGTCACCACCCGAATGGATGCCTGAAGAGTGGGCTCTGTCACAGACAGTCAAATAAACACCCACAGTGGATCAACTGGATCCCCGTTGCACCCCCTAAGACTAAGATTGATTTTATAACACTGGGGCAACACATGGGAGGCAGACGGATGGCAGATAAGAAACCGAGAATTGATTTAAAAACCTTCTCTTACAAAGGCACAGCGGGTCCCAAAATGCACACAGCAAAAATGGCGATGGGATGCAGTGAGGCTGGCGGTGCACACAACGCCAACCTCATAAAAGCCAATCCAAGTGAGATTCAAAACTTGCGTGACGATTTGAAAGAATGTTCGATAGTACCAAGCATGAACTGAGCACGTTAAAAATGGAGGTACACGGATTTATGAATTATTTTAAAATGGACATGGCCTCAATGGGGGCATGGATCGAAGAAGTGGAGAACTGCTTGAAGGATCATGAAGGGCACTGCTCTTTGTTCGAGCAACAAATGAATTCATTGAGTTCCACTCAAGATGATATTACTCAAAAGCTTGAGGACTTGGAGAACTGCTCCCGTCGTTCCAACATTAGGATCCGAGGGCTACCAGAAGGAGAGGACTTTATTAACTATCCTAAAGAAGTTGAGGAGTTCTGCAGGGTCATGCTCCACGCAGCAGGGGTGCCTCTTGAAGGTGTGTGCTACACTATTGATCATGCACATTGAACATTGGGCCCCAGGAGGGAGAATAGTCTTCGTGACATAATCGGGTGCCTCCACAAATTTAGAACCAAAGAGTTGGTGATCTCAGTGGCACGGAAGCTGGGCAAAATCCAATGGAGGGACACAGAGGGAAAATAATGGTGGCCAGATCAGTAGAAGCAGCAATTTTGAGCCTTCAACAGACAGGATGGCTGGATATACTGGTCTGCCCTCCTTGTGCTTCAGAGGTTGGGAAAGAGCAAACGCCGGCCCGCAATCCAAGTAGCGTTGGGCGCAGGTGGTGATAAGCGTTTGTGCCAAAGATCTTTAAAAGGACAGCATCAAAATATGTCTTGAAGTTTCCCATTAGACCTGATGATTGGGTCTGAGGGTAAATGGAAATTTGTTGCCTTGTTATTAGAAGCCTATAAGGTGCAATTGATAAGACTTGGCTAGGTAAAGCCAACGGTTTGTATTGTATAGCCATAACTGTTTGTGTTGAGGGTATGGAGTGGTGCAGCGGGTGGTTCTCATTGTTGGGTGACTTTACAGAGTGAACAGGGCTAGAGCAACTTTTGAGCTGTCTGGGGCTGGCCTAACACTTCTTGAGTCCAATCGCTGATGGACTTTGTGGGGGGATATTGTGCTTATTCAGAAGACACACCTGCTGCCTAAAGATGAATGCAGAATGAATCATCCCCACTATCCCCAGAGAATCTTTGCTTCAAACAAAATTGAAAAGAAGAATGGGGGCGTGAGGATTCTTATGTCCAATAGAGTATCCAGTCATATTTTTGAGGTGCATAGGGATAAAGGGGGCGCTATGCGATTGTTAAGGTTAAGTGGGGTCCCCTGTTATATACTCTAGTCAGTATCTATGCACCGAATACCAACCAAGCAGAGTTTTTTTCAGAGAGTCCATCAGTTATTATTAAGCATCGCTGAAGGCAAAATAATAAAGGGGGGAGATTTTAATGTACTCTCAACCCTTTGATAGATACCTCCAAAGGCTCCGCCTCGACCCCTAGAATTCACCGATTTAGGTTAAACTAGTTAATAAGTGGTTTCAACCTGGTAGATATTTGGAGGGAGCTGAATGGTAGACAGAGGGACTTTTCATTCTACTCCCTTGTCCATGAAGTGTACACCTGGATAATTTATTTCTCTTATATAAAACCATAGTGTCAGAGGTTAGGGAAAGTGATATGCAAGAGTGCACATGGTCGGACCACTCCCCTGTGACCTGTAGCCTCCGGATGGGGAACCAGTAGCTTAATAGGGCCTGGTGGAAATTGAATGAAGCCTTGCTGGAAGACCAGTCCGTAGTCCAGCAGATTCTGGAAGAGATAGGTGACTATCTGGCACTCAGTGATCGTGGGGAATGCTCACCGGACACCATTTGGGACTGCCTCAAAGTGGTACTGAGGGGTAAATTTATAGCTATCGGGGCTCATAGGAAATGGCTCAGGGAACACAAGCAACAACAATTGTTGTTGTCTATTAGAGAAGAGAGAACCCTCCAATAGTGAGCAAAAAATGAAATTAAGGGCGTTGATGAAAGACCTGAGTGAAATAAAGCTTCATGAAATCAACCAGAAACTTAGGGGTATGTTTACTAAACCCTCTTAATGTGCGCACTGTGCAATTATCACGAGCTAAGGTACCTTAGCGTGCGATAATGATGCTTTACGGGGCACAAATGTGCCTTAGTGCGCGCTCACGCGCGCAGCGGCGCAAATGAGCACTGAAGGCGGGGAAAGGCTCCCGGAGGGCGGAGGAAGGCTCCCCAGGGGCGGAGAGAAGGGGTCAATGGGTGGAGAGTGGGAGGGGAGAGGCTCCCCACACACTAATGATGTGAAATCCGAGGCCAAAACTAACGCAAGTGAAAACCTTGCGTTAGAGCTGATTTAAAGGGAAAAGAAAACATTTCTGTCAGCAATGTATAGCAAAACCAGGGAAACCTACAAAAAGGTGATAAGTGTGATACATGTGCACGGAACAAAAGTGCAAATAAACATTGAAAATGACCCCAACAAAATAAAAAAAAATCATAATCAAGCTGGGCAATAGTGATAGTAATGGGAAACATCAAAAAACACTCCCAAGAAAGCCCCAAAAAATAAATATGAATTTTGGAAGGGTCTACGCTCCGTCCCCATACAAGTTGAATGATCCCACAGTGAAATAGCACTGATCAGGGTTTCCCTCTCCATTGGACAGGTTACCTATGGCATGCACATGTTCCACAACAGCAGGGCGGGCATGTCGGAAGGGGCAACTGGACAGATGCTGGGAAAGGGGATACAGAGGGCTGCAGGCGGCACATGCTGTGGTGTAGCTGGGGCACAGTGCGGACTAGGCAGATGCCTAGGTGGCACTTAGGAATGCTGAAACTGAACAGCAGCCAGACAGCAACTGATGAGGGCCCAACATGGGCACGAGAATGTTTATCACAGTGTCACAGGGGATAGTACGCAGCAGGTACCTCCAAGGGCACAGAACATTGGCAGGCAGTGTTGGGGGGAAGCGTGGACGCCTATGCAGGCACCCCTACCCCAGAACACGCATCATAGGCAGCCGCCTATCTGCACACTGGATGGCTTGAGACTGCACACCACCAGCACCACCAGCAGAAGGGCATGTCAGCATGGTGGCAGAGGGGTACTGGTGGTGGAGGGGGGCAGTGGCAGATGCCCAGAGCAGACCATGGCCTAGCCCTGTGTAGGTGGGTGCCATGCACTGCAACAGACAGGCCCTGCCGGACAAACAGTCATGGTATCACCAGGGAATGCACCATCTCTGTGGCAACACAGTGGTGCAGTGCACACAACCAGTGTGTTTGGAAGCAGAAGATCACAGGTTCAAGTCCCAGCTATGGTGCCTGCCAACTCAGTCCCCATATTTTACCCACTACTACAACGTGCTAATACAGATAGAACCTTTATTGCAGATGACGTAAACATGCCCAGAACACCTACATTTTACCCTACAGAGCACAGACTCCATAAACGGGCGCATTACCTACAGCAGAGTCTCCCAAATGCAGTCCTGGAGGGCCAAACACCATTCAGGTTCTATGCTGCCTCTAATAAAGATGCCTGTGCTGCATATCTATGCACCACACCCATGGTATGCAGATGTATCTCATGCATATTCATGAGGGACAGCATGAAAACCCGAACAGTGTTTGGCACACCAGGACTGGAGTTGGGAACCTCTGCCGTAAAGCAGCAGCCAACAGGGGCAGACACACCCACACCCACAGGCTCCATTAGCCAATGCCCCCTGGAGAGGCAGGACATTGGGCCCTGCGTGCATCTCCCAATACTAGCACTTGCATACCTTAGCAATGCCACCCTACACCTGGGAATACGGTACACAGCTATCAAAAGTTTGCTATGATTACTGGCAGATAGCAATTCCTACGTTAAGCACAGTTTGCTGAATGAGCTCCATCATAGCAACCTTTCTGATGTCTGTGGGATGTGCTTCAGGTCTGGTCTCTGACAGTGTTTACCACCCTGGGGAGTGACCCCCAACAGTTTTGCGTACCATATCCATGCCTGCACTGTGCCCAGGACTGGTGTGGTGGCCAGGGCTGCTAAACACCTCTTTAGTAGCACAATGCTGGCATAGGTGTGGGAGTGTGTGTCTGTCTATCCAGTGTGTGGTGGCTGCAAACACCCTCCACAGCCCACACTACCAGCACTGTTGCCAGTATTGGCCTGCCAATGTGCATAATGAGGAGCAAGGTACCATGGGTATAGCCCGGACAGGGTGGCCTGGCCAGGATGCATCTGCACAGGGCATAGGGCAATGGCTGGGACATTGTAGTGCCCGGCCACCACCTGCACAGACAGGGTGGCCACAGTATGTCCTGCTGGGAGTTCACTCTCACCCTGACTGAGCAGTGACCACGGCATGGCTAGGTTCCCCCATAGTGCCTTATAATACCTTTTTCATGTGATATTTCTTGGTTCCCTTTTGGGGCCCAATCACTGACTTATCTGCTTGGTGTGTATGCTGATATCCCAGTTCTGGGTGCATGCATCTCCTTCAGGAACATGCCCTATGGACTAGCTATCAGACTGTCTGCAGCTAGTATGTGTCTTGCTGGAACACCTTGCAGGGTGCAGTGGCTGTAGGCTTGCTGCAGGAGAATATCAGATTGTGGTGGAGTGCAGCTGAGTATTTCCAGGCCTAATGTCTGTCTGCTATTGCTGTATAGATGTGTACAGAGCTGCATTGACTGCCCTGTAGGGTGTCTGTTCCCCAGCAGGACTGCGGTTGGTGGTCCCCTCTACTGCTGCCATTGCAGGAATGTAAAATGTGGATCTGTCGGTGGGAGACCCTGTTTCCCACCCTCAGCCCCAGAGGGTGGGTTGGGTGGTGGTACATAATCTGCCTATGGGTCCATAAGGGTCAAACCTGACTGAGAAACACAGATGTATCCAAAGTGTGTCTGCAGGAACTACCTATCTCATACACTAGGATTGCTGGGGACCTACAGTATGGCCTATTTCTGCCATGGAAGGTGCTGTGGACCTGGTGCTGGGCGCCCCACCGCACCCTCAGGGTGAGCACAGTACCTGCACAATGTGACAGTGTGTAGCTACTCTGTGCCAGTAACACACATGGTCAGTTCCCCCTACCAGGCCGAAGTGCTGTGGGGGTGCATACCCCATTTTGTGTTCATCTGTAGACAGCTGATTTGCATGTGCAGTGCATCATGGGTATGGGTGGGCTAACCCTATCCTGGTGACTACAGCAGACTGTTTGTGTGTTGACATGCAGTCCTTCTGCAGCCAGCCAGGGGCTTGTTAGCAGCTATAGAGCTGCAGCCCACTGGTTACTTCACTGCCTGTGGAGCCAGAGGTCATGGGTTCAAACCCACAGTGGGGTTATTTGATAGGGCTGTCCAAAGCATTATCTATTTTTAATGTACATTAGTGCTGCCAGCAAAAACACCCTCAGCGTACTGTACCCATAAGGTGCCTCAGAGGCTTCAACGATCCTGTGAGCAGTGAGTGAGAATCAGCTGTGCCTACTTAGTTGGGAACTGTGTGTGAGAGAGAACTGCAGCCAATCTGAGCACTTTTCAAATCATTTAGAATCCCTTCAGCAAAGGCTTCAACGATCCTGTGAGCAGTGAGTGAGAATCAGCTGTGCCTACTTAGTTGGGAACTGTGTGTGAGAGAAAACTGCAGCCAATCTGAGCATTTTTCAAATCATTTAGAATCCCTTCAGCAAAGGCTTCAACGATCCTGTGAGCAGTGAGTGAGAATCAGCTGTGCCTACTTAGTTGGGAACTGTGTGTGAGAGAAAACTGCAGCCAATCTGAGCACTTTTCAAATCATTTAGAATCCCTTCAGCAAAGGCTTCAACGATCCTGTGAGCAGTGAGTGAGAATCAGCTGTGCCTACTTAGTTGGGAACTGTGTGTGAGAGAAAACTGCAGCCAATCTGAGCATTTTTCAAATCATTTAGAATCCCTTCAGCAAAGGCTTCAACGATCCTGTGAGCAGTGAGTGAGAATCAGCTGTGCCTACTTAGTTGGGAACTGTGTGTGAGAGAAAACTGCAGCCAATCTGAGCACTTTTCAAATCATTTAGAATCCCTTCAGCAATGGCGCGCCCGTGCCTGAGGGCCTCGCAAGAGGGCCCTTTGGCGTGGCCCTTAGGCGGTGGACCGTGCGGGACCCACTATCTGCTGCTATATGCTTATTCTATATGCTCATTCTGTTCAGCGATATGCTGTTTGTAGTTAATGTAAGGTAATGTAATGTAAGTTATGTACTGTGTTCCCTGTTTGTACTCCTAGTGTTTTGTTGTGATGTAATGATAATGCAATGTATGTTTCCCTCACCTTTGTTTAACTCTGTGCTGTATTAACCGCTTTGATTGAAGGAAAAGGCGGGATACAAAACATGTTAAATAAATAAATAAATAAATAAATATAAGGTGCACTATACAGTATCCTATGGAGCGACTTATAGGGTGCCCCATAGGGGACATTATAGGGTGCTGTGGCGGACAGTGCACTTTATAATGTGCCCTATGGAGTGCCTTATAGGGTGCCTTATGTGGCACCTTAGGTTACGGCACATGAGGGTGTGTTTGCTGGCAACAATTAATAAAATACAAATAAAGTGCCGCAGGAAACAATACTTACATGTCAAAGCTGATGCCTCAGCCAGCCTTAAGTATTAGGCACACTGGGATCAAACTCATGACCCCTGTATCATCAGTCAGTGCCTTAACCATTGTGCTACACTGCTGTTCTGCCTTGCATGTCAGCGCACCTACTTAAGATTTCCATGCATTTAAATGCACAGTGCTGCCATCAAAAACAGTGCTATGACCTTGCCGTGCCTCATAGGGCACCCTATATGGCGCCCTATAGGCCACCCTTTAAGCAACATTGTAGGGTGCCTTGGCGGACAGTGCACTTTAAAATGTGCCCTCTGGGGTACCTTATGGGGTGCCTTATGCAGCACCTTATGTTACAGCGCTTTGAGAGTGCGTTTGCTAGCAGCAGTAATTAAAATAAAATTAAAATGCCTCATAATGCAATATTACACATAAATGGTAGTGCTTCAGCCAGCCTTATTTATTGGGCACAGTGGGGATTGAACCCATGACCCCTGCACCATCTGTCAGTGTCTTCACCATTGTACTGCAGCCCTGTTCCTCTGTTTGCACATCAGTGCGCCTGCTTATGCTTCCCACGCACGTTACTCGTGCGCTAATGTGCGCGGCGCACAAGACCGCGTGCGCTAATCCCGTTTTGCTACTTTAAACTGAAACGCCCACTCCTTATATGGCATCCTGCACACTAACGCTGGGCGCACATTAAGAAGGTTTAGTAAACATACCCCTTAGTCTGTTGAGGCAGCAGTACTTTGGGTACAGTAATAAAGCTAGGCGGCTGCTTTCTCATAAGCTTAAAAAATTATCAGCTAAAAATCACATAGTAAAAATTAAAAACGCAAAAGGTGAGGTACTGTGGTCTGAGAGGAATACTTAAGAATGATTTATTCAATTTTATCAAAATTTGTATACCCCTGAACTCCCGGCTGATGAGGTGAAAATACAGAAGTACCTTGACAAGGTTACATTACCTCGGCTCACAAAAGAAGAAGCGGAAGGGCTCTCTAGTCCGATCCAGGAACAAGAGGTCCTTGATGTGATTAAGAGCTTTCCAGCCCATAAAGCCTCCGGTATGGATAGGTTCTCCAATCGCTTCTACAAAATATTTCCTGGGGCCCTAGTGGCCCTGCTTATGAAAATGTTTAATTCCTTTGTAGCGGAACCCCAGATGACTAATTCGCTTCGCTTGGCGGGAATTAGTATTTTGCACAAAGAGGGCAAAGACCCAACTGAATGTGGCTCGCACCATCCTATATCGCTGCTCAGCAGTGATTTATAATTTTTTGCCAGGGTCCTAGTGAACAGACTTATACCAAGTCTCCCTAGGCTGATTCACCCGAACCAGTTTGGATTTGTCCTGGGTCGACAAATGTCGGATAACATCAGGAGGGTCCTGAGCTTAATGTGGCAAGGAGAGAGCGAAGGGGAAGGCCTAGCTTTGTTAGCAGTGGACACAGAGGAGGCTTTTGATAGGGTGGGCTGGCCCTTCTTGTTTAAAATGCTAGAAAAATTAGGAATTACTGGGCCCTATCTAAAGTGGGTTAGGATTATATACAAATTGCCGCTTGCATGCTTAAAAATAAACGGGACTATCACTAATTCGTTTGAGCTCCTTAGGGGAACTAGACAGGGGTGCCCCTTATCCCCATTACTTTTTATCCTGGCCATGGAACCTCTGGCACAGCGAATCCGGGATCAACCGGCTATACAGGGACTTAAGCTACGAGACCAACACCACAAAATTTCCCTGTTCGCAGACGATGTCCTCTTCTTTGTAACTGACCCAGAGCGATCCCTAGCCGCTATCTTGCAGGAGCTGGCAGACTATGGGGAAGTCTCTGGGTTTCACATAAACTCCTCCAAATCGGAACTATTAAATGGAACAGTACCTAAAGAGCAGGTAGACTGATTGAAGCAGAAGTATCCCTTCTGGTGGGTAAAGGATAGTATTAAATATCTGGGGGTTTACATTACCCCGCAAAGGGGAAAATGTTCCAAGCCAACTATATTCTGGTAAAAGATAACCTTTTAAAGGAACTGGATCAGTGGAATAGATTAGGTGTCCTGGATGGGAAGGATTGCCCTGATAAAAATGATATTGCTACCCAGGCTTCTGTATTTACTTATGAATCTACCAGTAGAGGTTCCTACTCCTTTCCTAGGAGAATTGCAAAACCGAGTCATGAAATACATTTGGAAGGGGAAAAGGCCACGAGTGGCCAAGAACATTCTTTGTATGGGTAAAAACGAGGGAGGAATGGGTGTCCTGCTGTTGAAGAGATACTACGAAACAGCCCGGATCTGCGAGATCTTAGAATCGTGGTCATGGGAATAGGCAGACTGAATGGATCTGGAAAAGCTGAGTCAGAGGTGTACAGATATGGGAGGGTTAAATATGGTCAAGGGAGTGTGGTAAAAGTGCGAAGGCACAGGTACATCTCACTTCACAAATCTGGTGGAAATGGCAGGCCAGGTGGTACGGCCCTCAGGGGTGTTCTAAATTCTTACCTTTCTTAAATAATCCAGATTCCCCCCCCCCCCACCGGGGACCCAGGACTGGGTCTTTATCAGGCATCGAAAGGGCTAAAGTACATTGGCCAGTTAATGGAAGGGGGGTGGGGAGAGTGGGTCCCCTTTGATGAGCTGCAGAGGGAGTATCAGTTACCACCTAGTGATAGATTCAGATGCAATCAAGCTATTCGCTATGCCCGGAGGACTGGAAGGGAAGGAAAGGGCAAGATGGGAGGGGAAATTGATGTTCTCTTTGATAGCTAGGAACTAAAAGGAGCCATCTCAAAAATCTACAAGGCAATGGGCTGTGACAATAACTCGATGTGGTCTCATAAGGTAGCCTGGGAGAAAGATCTCAATAAATCTTGGGATGTTCTTCAATGGGAACCTAAATACAAAGTCCTGTTTAAGGGGGTGGCGATGAGTAATATATTAGAACATAACTATAAAATGCTGCATCGTTGGTATTTGACACCCCAAAGGATGCAAAGTTGGAAAGGTGGTCAGCATTATGTTGGAGAAAGTGTGGCTCAGTTGGCTTGTTTATCCACATGTGGAGGGAGTGCAAGAAGTTGCATTCCTTATTTATTTATTATTATTATTTATTTACAATTCTTATATACCACGCTTTTTAGTATCAGAGCGGTTTACAAATAACAAAAATTTGCATCAGAACAAAAGATCTTTTGCTTACATTGTAACAGGATCAGTAACTTGGGACTGTAACAAGGGTAACTATATACAAATCAACAACAGTGGTTGTTGTAAAACTATTTACAGTTATATTGCAAGTTGGTAATCATAATGCAAGAGACCTTGTAATCTATGATCGTTGTGAGTGTGCCTGAGGGTGGGTCTGTTTTGTACATCGTTGGAGTTATGTTGTTGGAATGTCAGAGGCTGTGTAAGTGAGTTGAGGTGTGGGAAGTGATTGTGTTAGGTTAGGGTGGACGAAGTGAAGGCAGAATAAGTGGTGTTTAAGGGCTTTTCTGAACTGTGAGAGGTCACCGATTGATCGGATATGAGGTGGGAGATTGTTCCAGCACCTAGGGGCATAGAATGTAAAGGCTCTGTTCATAGTTGTTTGAGTACATTTAGTAGACTCAAGTGGTATAGTCAGCGTATTGTCAGCTACTGACCTTCTTAGCCTGTTTGTAGGGGTGATGGTCAGGAGTGCAGAGAGGGATGAAGGGGATAGCCGGTTAATTTCTCTAAACGATAGGAGTAGTGCCTTGTAGGTGATCCTGCAATGTAACGGTAGCCAGTGTAGTTCCATAAGTATGGGCGTGATGTGATCTCTTCTGGATATGCCGCAGAGAATTCAGGCTGCTGCATTCATTGCCATCTGCAGTGGATTGAGGGTGCTCTTAGGGAAGCCATGTAGGATGATGTTGGCATAATCAAAATGAGGCGTTACAAGCATCTGGAATATTGTTCTGAAGTCGTTTGGGGCTAGTAGAGGTCTTAGGTGTCTTAGTGTCCGTATTTTATTGTAGATGGACTTGGTAGTATTCTTTATGTGCTCTTTGAAGTTGAGCTGTTATGGAATAGTGTGGGTGTGTGGATGGGCGACCTAACTGGGCAAGCAATAGAAATTGGCCCATGTTTGGCATTACTGAATATTAAGAACGCTGCTGGGATTTCTGATGCATACAGTCTGTGTAAAATGTGTGCACTGCAACTAGGCCTGCGATAGCCCACTTGTGGAAAAGTGTGAAGGCACCTACACTTTTGAACGTACATTCTAGGATGGAGCATTTATACCTTATGTACCGACTAACGGCTCTACGCCAAAGGAACTTGAAGTCATTCCTGAAGATATGGACCCCATATATAAATTGGGTCGGAGTACATGATTGACAATAATTAAACCGAGTTGACCCTACTGAACAGCGGATAATAAGGCCCTAACAACAACAACAACAACAACAAGAATTGATCTAAACTGAACTTTATTGGAAAACTGAATTTGAATGAAAGGACACTGGCTAACAGCTTAAATGGTGCATTAATCTTCTTAGTACTAGTAACATGTTAGTTGTAGATTGTGTTATATGGAGTACAAATATGCCTGTCAGGGTTTGTATAGTACAATAAGGAGGATGGGAGGTGGGAGGGGAGAGGGAGGGACTGGGGAATGAAAAGAAAAGGGGAAGACTAAGATATACTGTTTTTAATTGAATGTTTATTATCAATAAAAAATAAATGGAAAAAAAAAGAAGCAACAGCTCAAATGGAATTAGGAGAAACAGAATGGTTTAAAATCAGCAAAGGTGTATGACAAGGCTGCATACTTTTCCCCTACTTCTTTAATTTATATGCAGAACAAATCATCAGAGAAGCAGGACTGTGTGAAGACAACCGAGGTGTGAAGATTGGTGGAAGACTCATCAACAACTTTCGCTATGCTTCTTTTTATTTTTTCTTAACCTTTTCCTCGTTTTTTCATAGCCTCCCTTTTGAAAGTTAAATGTTAGTGCAGTATATTTCCTTGCTGTTTTCCCTATTGCATATATTAAATGCAATAGTTATCATGTTATGATCACTATTGTCGATTGGCCCTGACACCATCACCTGTCATACCAGATCGTGTATTCCTCTAATGATTAGATCCAAAATAGCTCCCCCTCGTGTTAGTTCCTGAACTAGCAGCTCCATAAAGCAGTCATTTATTTAATCTAGAAACTTTTATCTCCCTGTCTTGATAAGACATTCACCCAATTGATACTGGGCTAATTAAAATTACTGTATTGTTCCAATGATGTCACGAACAAGATGGCTGCAATTGCCTGAGCTCCGTGGAGACTGGATCAAATTAGCACCCAAACAAGCATAAATTACCTGAGGAATGAGGTGTAAATGTCCGTAGCATGACCGCTAAGAAAAAAATGCTGAATCTGAAGGAATACTCTTGCCAGAACTCTGCAACACTGAGGAGAGCAACAGAGAAAATGGTGGTCACATCAGAACAGAGGTTCATGGCCATGCTGCAGAGCAGAATGGACCTGATGGGAATGACACCAACCTGCATCAGGCGGTCAGTGAGCCCGAGAGAGGGGAGGTCGGTGAGCAGGTTTTCCAAGAAGAGATGAGGACATAGTTCAAAGATATTAGAAAGGACATTTCAAATATGAAGAACTGAAAGGGAGCCTGAAGGACTTCCACTGTGAGCTCTCTGAACTTGGTCAGTGGGTGGAGGAAGCTGAAACTAAGTTGGAAGAGCTGGGGGCCCTGGAGCAGCGGATTGGAGTGGCGGAGCAGCTAAACGAGGAGCAGATGGATAAGACTGAAGATCTGGAAAAGTGCTCGTGATATAGTAATTTGTGTTTCAGGGGGGTCCCAGAGGAGGCGGAATTCCTGGACTGTGCTATGGTGGTGCAAAAGATAACTTAGGCTGTACTCCAGGATATGTGTGAGCAGCTTGCTACACTGAACCTGAGGACTGATCAGGCCCACAGAGTGTTTGGAGCAGCAGGTCTGATTCAGCTCAGAGACATTATAGCTTGTTATCATGATTTCACGAGGGTGGCAAGGAAGTTTTGGACTCTGGGGATCTTCCAATGGGAACCATGCAAAGTGGAGATATTTGAGGATCTGGCCCAGGATACTCTCTGGTGGTAGTGAGAGCTCAAGGATGTCCTGCAGAAACTGTGAGAGGAGAATGTTCAACATAGCTGGGCTTTTCCATTTGGCCTGGTCTGAACTGAAAGACAAGAAGCATCAAACACATACCCGTGGAGAGGTGGTACAGATCTTCAAGTCAGCGGGCATCGATGGTCTGGAAATAGGAGCGGAGAGTAGAGCAGGACACCATCAGGAGCTCCTGAAATGGCAGAGAGTAGCATATGGAAGATGGCAACTGAGATAGCAGTCAGATGACCAAGGGAGAGGAGCTGGTGCACTGACCTGAGTTGATCAGATGGACCTTAGATAGCTACTATTTATTTATTTATTTATTTATTTATTTTTTTTTTTATCTTTATTAACTTTACTCATATACACCAAGAATAAACTAAGCATACAGCGAATAAGGCAGTACATCCAAAGGCAATAGGAACATCAAAGAAATCATATAAACTTGGTATAGACCACAATAAATAACCTCAATAAGGTTCCAAGAAAAAAGAAACAAATTATATAAAGTAATAACCAACAGATACCCTAAATGGACATCCAGAGCTTAGTTGTTAAGTGTGGCAGCCGGTGCAGGATCCATCCCAACCCTCTCTTTACCCTCTAGAAACAATCTTAATTGCATGGGTTCAAAGAAAAGAAACTGCTTAGAGTTGTAAACTATTACACATTTACACGGTTATTTCACTTTAAACTGCGCCCCCAAGGCAAGAGAGCGCTGGCGCAAGGCCAGAAACTCTCCTCCTCTTCTGGGTATCCCTTGCCAAATCTGGGAATATCAATATCTTAGAACCCATAAATTGAGAAACATTCATTTTAAGAAACTACAATCGCAAAACAGAGTTCCGATCAGATTCGAAAGCAAAGGACACCAGTAAGGTGGCTCTACTGGTTACCACATCTAACGAGCTCTCCAGAAAACCTGTAAGGTCCATCTGAAGCGGCCCCCCAGTCTCCACCGGGACTCTCCCACCAAGCACTTCTGAGGAAGAAATAGAGACATACTGGTCACGAACGATAGGAGGCAAATTTTCAGAAGGCATAAGGAGAATCTCAGTAAGATACTTGCGAACCAGCTCCTTGGAATCCAACAAAGGAGATCTAGAGAAATTCAGCAGGCGCAGATTATTCCTCCTTGCTTGATGATCCAGGAATTCCAGATGTCTTGCTATAATCAAATTACTTTTGGCCTGGGAAGCCCCCAGGTCATGCAACTCCTCAGCCTGGGTTTCCAATCGCGAGAGTCTCACATCGTGTCCATCTACTCTCGAACTTTCGACCGCACTCTGCAGCTTCAACTGAGACAATTCCTTAGAGAGAACAGCCACAACAGGAAGAAGGGTCTGTTGAAGGGAGGATATGGCATCCCACAAGCTCTCCATTGTCACCCTTGCCGGTTTTTCCAAAGCCTGTAACACGGAAGAAGCCAGAGGCAAAGAGGAGCCCAAATCTGCGAGCTCTGACTCACCGCTAACTACTGCCTTCTCCAACAACCCTCCTCCAACAGGCAGAGCAACAGGAGAACTCTCCTTCTGGATCGAGGCGGCACCCCCCACTGCGGGCAAACTCCCGTCTTCCGGGGCCAAACCTATTTATTTTATTTTATTTATTTATTTAACATTTCTTCTATACCGCGCTATTATAATCAGCGCGGTGTACATCGAACAAAAACATACTACAATGCATACAGGCAACATTGAGTTTACAATGAAACAGGAAATTAAACATGGGATAAACCGGGAAAACTATGTACAAGTTAACTCTATACTATGTACAATACTCTAACTCATTTAGATGTTACATGTGCATTTGTGGGTGGATAGAACATGTGTGATGGTTAGTGGTTGGGCTTATGTGTAGGCTGATCATTTTCTGTTTGTATTAATGTGTTAGGGTGGCTGGGGCATGTGGGTAGCTTGCCAGTTGTGTGTTTACCTCGGATGGTTTCTGGGTAGCATTTTGTGAACAGGTGGTGTTTCAAGGCTTTTCTGAATAGGGCTAGACTTTTGATGCCACGGATTTCATGGGGAAGGGCATTCCAGTTTAAAGGAGCAAATATGGAGAAGGCCCTGTTGGAGGTAGTCTTTATGCACTTAGTCGTCATCTTGGGGACTACTAAGGTGTTCATTGTTGTAGGTCTCCTGTTTCTATTTTCCGGGGTACCGTGGATTAGCTTGCTGATTGGCGTAGGGGGGTGGTTATTTAGGGCTTTGAAAGTAAGGACTATTGACTTGTATTGGAGTCTGGCATGTAAAGGTAGCCAATGCAGATCTTTCATGATAGGCGTTATGTGGTCAGATCTTGACGATCCAGAAAGGACTCTTGCAGCTGCATTCATAGCTAGGCGGAGCGGATTTAAGTTTGATTGTGAGAGACCATGGAGGATGATGTTAGCGAAATCCAGATGTGGGAGGACTAATGCCTGGAAGGTTCTTCGGTAGTCGGTGAAATCCAGTAGGGGGCGGAGGTGACGCAGCGTTCTGATCTTATGATATATTGCCTTTGTGACGTTTTTCACATGTGTTGTCATATCCAGGTGCTGATCAAGCGTGATGCCAAGATAACGGATTGTAGATTTGTATTTCAACTCTACATTGTTGGCATGTAGTGATGGGGGAGGTATGAACTTTCGGTTCCTCGTGACGAATAGAACATCAGTTTTGTCATGGTTGATCCGTAAATTTTGTGTCAACAGCTTCGAAGCATCTGATTATTGGGGAGAGCACTGGTTGGTCGATTGTGAACGGCATGCAAAGGAGGATGTCGTCTGCGTAAGCAAGGCATTGTACGTTGAAGGATCGGATCAAATCACATACCGGCTGCATGTAGATATTAAACATCAGTGCCGATAAGGACAATCCTTGAGGCACCCCCTGTGTCTGCAGAAATGGTTCTGAGGATGTGTGGCCTGCCTTGACTTGTTGCCACCTATTGGATAGGTAGGATTTGCACCATTCCAGTACTGTGCTTTGAATCCCTTTTTCTTTTAGGCGTTGTAAAAGTATGTCATGGTTCACAGAGTCAAAGGCGGCAGAGATGTCCAGAAAGATGAGGACGAATCCTTGTTGGATGTTGTTTATTCCTGTGACCAATTCGTTGAAGAGGGTTGTAAGGACGGTGTCGACTCCGTGTGCTTCCCTGAAGCCGTGTTGGGATGGATCTAGCGGTGCTTCAGTATCGATATGATGCTGGATTTGTTGTTGAGCAGCTTTTTCGATGATCTTGGCAAGCTGGGGGATGCTCGAGATTGGTCTAAACCAGGGGTCTCAAACACGCGGCATTTTCTGCGGCCCGCGACACCACGGAGTATTGTTTACATTGCATTTTTGTCCTCCTGCTGTTTCTATATTTTTTTTTACCTCGCGTGATTCCCGGGGCTGCATGGTGTTTCTCACGTCCGCGTCACACGCCTGCCCTCCACCAATCAGCGACAGGCAGGAGGAGGAGAAAAAGGAGGGGGGGGGGCCGGGCCCAGAAGCAGTCTGAACAGCCTTGAAGAATCGCCTGCTTGGATCGCCTGTTGGAGGATCGCCAGGGTGCACAGCTCTCCGCGGCAGGTAAGGAAGCAGTCTGCCCAGCCCTGCCTCCCTCTGTCCCTCTCCTCTTCGGCTTTCAGAGCCGCGAAGGGAGAGCTTCTCCCTCGCGACTCTGTTAAGCTCGAGGGGGCAGAGGGGAAATTTCCCATAAGCCTCAGCCGGCTTAACAGAGTCGCGAGGGAGGAACTCTCCCTTCGCGGTTCTAAGCCCGAAGAGGAGGGAGGGAGCGAGCCTGCCTGCCTGCCTGCCTGCCTGCGATTTTAGGGTGGGAGGGAGGGAGGGAGAGGGAGGGAGGGAGAGGGGGGGCCTGTGATTTTTGCCAAGGAGGGAGGGGAGGGGAGGGGAGGGGGGCCTATGATTTTTGCCAGGGAGGGAAGGAGGGAAGGAGGGAGAGGGGGGGGCCTGTGATTTTTGCCAGGGAGGGAGGGAGGGAGGGAGGCCTGTGATTTTTGCCAAGGAGGGAGGGGAGGGAGGGGGGGCCTATGATTTTTGCCAGGGAGGGAGGGAGGGAGGGAAGGAGGGAAGGAGGGAGAGGGGGGACCTGTGATTTTTGCGAGGGAAGGAGGGAGAGGGGGGGGCCTGTGATTTTTGCCAGGGAGGGAGGGAGGGAGGGAGGCCTGTGATTTTTGCCAAGGAGGGAGGGGAGGGAGGGGGGCCTATGATTTTTGCCAGGGAGGGAGGGAGGCCTGTGATTTTTGCCAGGGAGGGAGGGGGGGCCTGTGATTTTTGCCAGGGAGGGAGGGAGGGAGGCCTGTGATTTTTGCCAGGGAGGGAGGGAGGGAGGGATGTGATTTTTGCCAGGGAGGGAGGGAGGGAGGGAGGCCTGTGATTTTTGCCAAGGAGGGAGGGCGGGAGGGAAGGATGTAAGTAGGGAGAGGGGGGGCCTGTGATTTTTGCGAGGGAGGGGAGTGGGGGCCTGTGATATTTGCCAGGGAGGGCCTGTGATTTTTGCCAGGGAGGGAGGGAGGGGAGGGGCCGGGGATTTTTGCCAAGGAGGGGCCTGTGATTTTTGCCAAGGAGGGAAGGAGGGAGGGAGGGGGGCTGTGGGCTGGAGGGAGTCAGAACAGGTAATGTGCTGTGGGCTGGGGGGGGGGGGTCAAAACCATTACCTGTTCTGACCCCCCCCCAGCCCACAGCACATTACCAGTTCTAAACCCCCAGCACATTACCAGTGGACTGCATGAAAAAAAAACTAGAAGAGAGAAGAGAGGACAAATGGACAGCAGACGATGGAGAGTTAGCAGAAGACACAAAGAAACCATAAGAAAGTGGCCGGAACAATTGCAACTGAAAAAAAATGCACAAAAGGTAGGAAAATATCTCTTTATTTTGAGTTTATTAACTGGAATATGTCAGCTCTGGGAAATGTGCATCATTTATGTCTGTGCTTTAGTACAAGAAATTAATTTATAGTTTTATTTCTACAGTGCTGAGGTATTCTGTGTAATTCCTATTTGACATTGCTACTTGTTCTTTTTTCCCAGTAGGTCATGTATTGTTCTCTGAAATGTATTGATTTAATATTTGCAGTGTTGCCTTTTGATAGGTAGGGTCTGGTGCTTTGTGAGTCCTGGTAGTGCTGTTATGATACGGGGGGTTTGCTATGGGTTCTAAATGGGCAGTGTTAGTAGTAGTTCCTAATGTGCCTGGCGGTTGGCACTGGATTATAGTAATATAGAAATTTTCTAGTCTTTCTTTATCCATGCACACATTATGCAAATATTTATGCAAATGAGGCCCCTTATGCAAATGAGGACCCGTGTCTTATGCGGCCCCCGGGTTACTTTACAAGTCCTCATTCGGCCCTCAAAGCAATTTGAGTTTGAGACCCCTGGTCTAAACGATTCAATCTCGAGCATCCCCATTAAGGGGCATAGAGACCATTAAGGGGTGTTAGGCCCCCATCGGTGACTTGGAAAATTTACAGTGGGCCCTGTTGGCCAGAAGTTCAGTGGTGGGTGGTTATGCCCTGATTGTTTTTCTTTGATGGTTGTTCTGTTTTGCAACTGTTCACTCCTCTCTCTGTGGGCCATGGATCTATTGCCATTGTGCGCTAAGCTTCGGCAGGGAGGTTTACATAGAAACATAGAAACATGATGACAGAAAAAGACCACAAGGCCTATCTAGTCTGTCCTTCCATAACAACAACTACAACTGTCCACAGTTTGCATTGGAAAGGACTGCACTGTGAGAATTTTGGACTTTTTGAGCCTCTGTCTATGCAGATGATGTATTATTTATTTTAAAAAATTATAAATAATCAGTAAAAGCAAGCGGGATAGATGAAAAGCAGAGACCCAAAATCAACAACATCAAACTGCAGGGAATGCAAAAGAAATCGGGAGCTGAAATTTCTTCACGGGAAGGTAACAACCAGACCCCAACTTTATAATTCATCACTGCTCCACTATATGGCTTTCATCATTCAAATATTCATATTTTTTAGCATAAGATAAAGAATTTTTTTGTTAAATTAGTGACAAGTGCTCCAATGAACTGTGCCTTTTAAATAAAACCCGACCTGGTCAGTAGGTTTCAACCCACCAGGAGCTTCATCAGGGCAAAAACTATTGAAATAAAAAAGTCACAAACAGAGCTAGATAATCAAATATGCAACCAGAAAGAATATCTATTGTAAAAAACAAACTTAACAACACATATACATACGAAAAAGTACCTGTAACAGCCAGCAGTGAAACTTTAAAAAGAGCAGCGCTAGTTGAAAAAAATGACAGAGCATCTTTTCTTGGTTCAGTAAACATGATTTATCCTCTGTCAATCGTAGATCAATTGTTTACGTTATCAGAATATAGCAAGGCTAAGGGACATGTAATGAAGTTACAGGGTAAACTATTTAAGACAAATAAGAGAAAATATTTTTTCACTCAACGTGTAATCAAACTCTGGAATTTGTTACTGGAGGATGTAATAAAGGCTGTTAGTGTAGCTGGGTTTAAAAAAGATTTGGACAAGTTCCTGGAGGAAAGGTCCATAAACCATTATTAAAAAGGGACCTAGTACAAGCATTGTGGAACCTGTGTCTTTTGGGGAAACGGCTAGGTACGTATGACCTAGACTGGCCACTGTTGGAAACAGGATACTGGGCTTGATGGACCTTGGTCTGACCCAGTATGGCATTTCTTATGTTCTTATGTTCTAACAAGGGGAATCCCCCCCAACACAATGATGTGAAGCATACGATCAGCCAATAAAAAGAAAGGCAAGCGATCAGTCAATCAGAGAATGAAGGCAAGAGATCAGCCAATCAAAAATGAAAGAATGCCAAAACAATAGCAAACTAGCCATATGCTCCACACAGGAAACTGCCCTTAACCTGTAAACTGAAAAACGGCAGATCTAGAGATGAAGGATATAAAAAAACTGTATTGTAAATATAATTGCAAAAAATGGACCCACTCAATCTTCAAACTGAGTCTCATAGGGACTCTGTGTTCCATCAGAAGATGTACATTTGCTCACATTGCAGCAAATGATTAGAATATCCCCCAGCAACAATGTTCTATCACAAAAATAAATGTAAATCTTGTAGTGAATGAGAACTTTAAACCCAATATTGTACTAGGGGAGCTGTCAACGTCTTGTTACGAATGGCAGACCAATGCAACCAATGCTTAATAATTCTTGTTTTGATTTTGCAAATAGTCTTGCCAATATATATTTTCTATCAAAAATAATAAAGCACACACTCCAATATTATCACAAACTTGTTATATACTAATTACAAAAAATATATATATATTTTCTTCTTTGTTCCATATATATTCATACCCAAAAACAAAGAGGAGGTCTCAGACTTTTTCAGGCATTTAACTTCAGACAAACTTTTGCCTTATGTATTAGTGCCTTTTTGCATCAATGACCTTCCTCCTTGCAGGAAAACAGCTTTTGGAATGATTTAAAATCAGTCTTTTCTTTTACCAACGCCTCACCATGGCGCCTTTTCTGCGTTTCACTTATTAAGTTTCTTCAGGGGATTAGAAAAAGCTTATCATTCCGTTATAAATATTCATTTAATGCCACAAATATATCATTTATCGATGCTGCATGCGTTCAATCCGACCACGTCTTCATTCTCTACGGCCGCGCGGCATTTTTTGGAGAGCCGGTTGTCCGTAGAGAATGAAGACGTGGTCGGATTGAACGCATGCAGCATCGATAAATGATATATTTGTGGCATTAAATGAATATTTATAACGGAATGATAAGCTTTTTCTAATCCCCTGAAGAAACTTAACAAGTGAAATGCAGAAAAGGTGGCGTGGTGAGGCGTTGGGAAAAGAAAAGACTGATAAGTTGAGTACTTTTGGTCAGATTTTAAATCATTCCAAAAGCTGTTTTCCTGCAAGGAGGAAGGTCATTGATGCAAAAACGCACTAATATATAAGACAAAAGTTTGTCTGAAGTTAAATGCCTGAAAAAGTCTGAGACCTCCTCTTTGTTTTTGGGTATGAAAAAATCTGGAACAAAGAAGAAAGAATATATATTTTTTTTATAATTAGTACATAACAAGTTTGTGATAATATTGGAGTGTGTGCTTTATTATTTTTTATATAATTTATCCACTCTAAGAAAATACCTTATTATAGTAATATATATTTTCTGTCAGGGGCACACAATGGCATAGATGATGTTGCAAGAATTACAATCTGGGTATCCTTTCAAGCAAAATGACACTAGCAACTGGGGATGACAAAAAAACCTCTAATTCCATAGAATATTGACATACTATACAAGATTCACAACAAAAATGTCCACAATGGTTATAAATATGAGGGGGTCTCACGTACTGAAGCATGCATCACGTGGATTTTTTCTACATGTGTACGCATAGTAACATAGTAAATGATGGCAGATAAAGACCAGCGTGGTCCATCTAGTCTGCCCAGCACAATGGCAAGCGTAGGTGCACCTGCCGCTCCGTGCAGGCCACCCCTCCCCACGTCCCTGTTTAGGGGTGAACCAACCATTCCCTATTTGTTGAGAAATTAGATGGTTCAGTTTACTTTGATTTTATCCTGTTGCTGTAAAGTGATCCACTGTGTCTGTCCCATGCCATTTTGAATTCCGTCACCGTGTTTGCCCCCACCACTCCCATCGGGAGCGCATTCCAAGTATCCACCACCCTTTCTGTGAAAAAGTATTTCCTGACATTACCTTTCAATTTACCACCTTGCAGCTTCCTGTTATGACCTCTAGTTTTACGGCTTCCCCGTCTTTGGAAGAAGTTTGTTTGTTCATTATTTCCCTTTAAGTATTTAAAGGTCTGAATCATATCTCCCCTGTCCCTCCTCTCCTCCAAAGTGTACATGCTTAGGTCTTCAAGTCTCTTCTCATTAGGCTTCTGACGCAGGGTCCAAATCATTTTGGTTGCCTTCCTCTGAACAGTTTCCAGTCTTTTTACATCCTTTGCAAGATACGGTCTCCAAAATACGCAAGATATGGTCTCCAAAACTGAACACAGTGCTCCAAGGCCTCACCAGTGACTTGTACATTGGCATAAATACCTCTTCCTTTCTGCTGGTGATTCCTCTTTGTATGCAGCCCAACATCCTCCTGACTTTTGCCACCTCCTTGTCGCACTGTTTTGCCACCTTGAGATCTTCAGAAATAATCACACCAAGGTCTTTCTCCTGAACCGTGCAGACCAACCTCTCGCCCCCTATCATGTACATTTCCCTTGGATTTCTGCTACCCAAGTGCATGACTCTGCACTTCTTTGCATTAAATCTTAATTGCCAAGCATTAGACCATTCTTTCAGCTTTTGTAGATCTTTCCTCATGTTAACCACTCCCTCAGGGGAGTCCACTCAGTTGCAAATTTTCGTGTCATCTGCAAAAAGACAGACTTTTCCATTCAGTCCTTCAGCAATATCACTCACAAATACATTGAACAGTGCCGGGCCCAGGACCGACCCCTGAGGCACCCCGCTAATCACCTTCCCTTCATCCGAGTGAGCTCCATTTACCATCACCCTCTGTCGTCTGTCAGTCAACCAATTTCTGATCCAATTTACCATCTTCAGATCCATCCCCAAGCTACTGAGTTTATTGATAAGCCTCCTATGAGGAACAGTATCAAAGGCTTTGCTGAAATCCAGGTAGGTGACATCCATCGCATGCCCTTGATCTAGCTCCCTGGTCACCCGGTCAAAGAACTCAATCAGATTTGTTTGGCAAGATCGTCCTTCGGTAAAACCATGTTGCCTCTGGTCTTGCAACCTGTTGGTTTTGAGAAAGTTCACTATTCGCTCTTTCAGGAGCGCCTCCATTACTTTTCCCCCCACCGAGGTAAGGCTCACGGGCCTGTAGTTTGAAACTTCTTCCCTGTTACCACTTTTGTGTAGAGGTATGACATCAGCCATTCTCCAGTCCTGAGGAACCTCTCCTGTTTCCAAGGATCTGTTGAAAACATCCTTTAACAGCCCTGCAAGAACCTCTCTGAGCTCTTTCAGTATCCTGGGATGTATCCTATCCAGTCCCATGGCCTTGTCCACTTTCAGTTTCACAAGTTGTTCTAACACATCATCTTCTGTGAATGGCGTGGTATCTACTTCATTCCCATTTTTATATTTGGGAGTCACAGGTGGTCCTTCTCCAGGACTTTCTTTAGTAAAAACGGAGCAGAAGTATTTGTTTAGCAATTTCGCTTTTTCAATGTCACTTTCCACGAGTCCGTTCGCAGCACTTCTGAGTCCTGCAATTCCACCACTGATCTTCTTCCTTTCCCAAATATACCTGAAGAAGGTTTTGTCGCCACACTTAACATCTTTAGCCATTTTTTTCCTCTGCCTTTGATTTTGCTATCCTTATTTCTCTCTTTGTCTCTTTGAGTTTGATCCTGTATTCATTTCTATATTCCTCTGTTTGCAAGCTTTTGAATTTTGCGAAAGCTGTGTTTTTTGCCTTTATTTGAGCAGCCACTTCTTTGGAAAACCAAATAGGTTTTCTTCTCCTCTTGTTTTTGTTTACTTTTGTTACATATTTATTTGTTGCCCCTTTTATTGCCACCTTTAATTTATCCCACAGCAATTCCACTTCCCTTATCTCCTTCCACCCTGTCAGCTCCTCCTTTAGGTACGGGCCATTTTATTGATGTCAGTGTTTTTGAAGTTTAGGACTTTTAGCTTGCTATGATTGGCCTGTACCATGGCTTTTATCTCAAACCACACCGTGTGATGATCGCTGCTGTTCACAGGGGCACTCACACAGACATTCAACACGCTATCACCGTTGGTGGGCACTAAATCCAGCATTGAGATTTCCCTGGTTGGTTCCATCACCATTTGTCTAAGTAACGCATCTTGGAGAGCATCCACAATTTTTTTGCTTCTTTCTAGATTTGCAGAAGGAATAACCCAATCCACATCAGGTAGATTAAAGTCACCCAATATGATCGCTTCCCCCTTTGTGGCTATCTTGGCAATATCTATAATCAATTCGTTATCTATCTCTTCAATTTGTGTTGGAGGTCTGTAGACTACAGCAGTATGAATGACAGTGCCATCTCCTCTTTCCATCACAATCCGGAGTGCTTCTTCTTTTCCCCATGCCCCCTGCATTTCAGTAGCTTTAATATTGCTTTTGACATACAAGGCTACTCCTCCTCCTCTTCCATTTTCTCTGACTCTTCTGAATAGATTATAGCCAGGTATGGCTATATCCCAATCATGCGATTCATTTAGCCATGTTTCTGTAATGGCCACAATGTCCAAATCCATTTCCACCATTAGGGCTTCAAGGTCCAGGACTTTGTTGGCTAAACTTCGAGCATTTGTGGTCATTGCTTTCCAGCATTTAACTGGCTTGTGTGTATTTAGCATTGATTTTGTTCTGCCTACATCTTCCAACTTGTTTTTGGTGTGTGGTTTAAAAGTGTGGCTGTTTCTGATTTTAATCTGCTTTTTCAGGGGGTGACGTCCAGAGCTTGACCTTCCACATCCGTCACCCCCTTTTTCTAGTTTAAATGCATATCCACATATTGCTTGTATTTTTCACTTAGGATTCTTTTCCCTGCGATAGAGAGATGTAGTCCATCAGCACAGTATAGTCTCTTGTTGTTCCACCTGTTACCCCAGTCGCCAATAAATCTGAATCCTTCTTGTTTGCACCAGGTCTGGAGCCATGTATTAAAGCTGTTAATACGATGCAGCCTTTTTGCCCCTTTACCAAGCACAGGTAGAACCTCTGAGAATGCAACAGTGTTAACAATAGGCTTGAGTTTCTCTCCCAGAGATTGGAAGTTCTTTTGGACTGTAGAGGTACTGTTTCTAGCCAGGTCATTTGTGCCCGAGTGGATAACCACATCAAGTTTGGAGTGTTCACTTTCTGCGCTAAGTACTTCAACAACTTGGTTTGTATTCCTGCTGGCTGAAGAGCCTGGGAGGCACTTGACTATCTTCTCTCCTTTGAACTGTTCCCAAGTTGATGCCACTGATGATGGAATCACCAAGTAGTAGTAGTTTGCTGTTTGGTGAGGTCTTCTTCATATTTGGTCCTTTAGCAGGAGATTGGGCATTGTCTGTCTCATTTAAGGGCCCTTCAGTTTCTTTGGATTCAGCATCCTCATTCGCCAAGGCAGAGAAGGCATTATGCACGGATATCTCCTGATGCATAGGATGCCTCTGTGTCACAGGTCGCAATCTACCAGAACCCACTATGACCCATTTGTTCCTGGGTTGTTTCATTCTTTGTGGAAGTGGTGGTGGACTTTGTTCAGTTTGTATCTTAGAAGAGGTGCGCTTCATTGCAGCCAGTTCCTCCCTCAGTTCCTCATCCTCAATAGCCAAGGAAGAGAAGGCATTATGCAGGGATATCTTTTGAAGCATAGGATGTCTGTGCATTACAGGTTGCAATCTACCAGAACCCACTGTGATCCCCTTGTCCCTGGGATATTTGATGCTTTGTGGGAGCGGTGGTGAGCATTGTTCAGTTTGTATCCTAGAAGGGGTGCGCTTCATTGCAGCCAGTTCCTCCCTGAGTAGGGTCACCTCTTTATGCATGGCAGCTAGGTCTTCTCTTAGTAGAGTCAGGTCTTTATGCATGGTAGCTGACCTGAGGCACATAGGACAAGCTCTGAGGTTCCATATGATTCGACTTGGAATGAAAGTACTGCAGTTATTGCAACGAATACACAACATGCCGAATAAGCAGTCCTAGAAGGAGAAGAGGAAGAAGAAGAAGGAAGGAGGAAGAAGATGTGGGCTGTAACCTAAGTTAAGAGGATAGATGGCAATGTATGCGAGTACTATATAGGCAATGCAGCCCCTGGGGTGGGTGGGGCGAGGGGTGGGGTAGGCGGGAACCTAAGTGTCTCTGGCCAGTAGGCTGTTCCTGAACTGGGGGGGCACCCACAGATATCTGCTCCAAGGCTACCCAGAAAAGGAGACAGTCAGATTATCCCCATGCTTAATTTATAACCACAGTTAAACTTTATATAAACAATTCCCACAAAACAGACAGTTACACTCTATATTGATAACTAGAAAGCATCAGAAATAAGAGAAAAAATTAGAGTCTTATCTTTGTGAAATATCCACAGCTCCTGCAGCCAGCCTCAGAGACCTGTAGGTGTGGCCACTGGTCAGGCTGTGAGATGGGCTCAAATTAGCCCCTGCCTGCCTGAGAGCAGAAACTGAGAGCAAAAATGTTCACCTCCCCCGCCCAGAAAGAGCAAGCCTTCTAAACAGATTTTTTATGGTTAAATCTTTTTTTATTATTTTACAAAGGTCAACATAGTAATCATATACATGTAAATACACTACAAACGAGTGGAACAAACTACTGCAAACATATGGAGATAGTAAAACAACAGCAGACCTGTTAAAGCACAGTAAACACTAAAGGAAGGCAAAAAACAATGCTTAGACCCGTGGGACACCTTCCATGAATGAAGCTAGAAAACAGCAGAGCTATGAGAACATGGCAAGGGAAAGTAACATGTGGCAACAATGTAATGGACTCCCTCCTTGTCACATTGTAATGTGCGACAAACCTGATACATAGGGATCAGCCTGCTACTAAGCACCAGCTCCTAGCAGTGAGAAAACCAACCAGCAGTGACCAGCATCGCTGCTGGCGAAAATGCCCCGCACAACTCCAAAAGCTAGGTGTCCTTAGCGGATATCTGCTAGCGAGGGGGTGGCAGAAAGAACCCCTACCCATGGGCAGTACGGGACAGCCCAGGGGGAACGACCCGTACCCATATTAACGACGCCCCCCCTGGGAACAATAACAACCTTGTACAGGACTCCCTCAAAAGAAAGTGGAGACTAAAATGCAGAGGCAATAGCAGAGAGTACTTATCGGAGATTTGTGTGCCCACCCTAGACAGGTACTAGGCTCTACCAAGCCAAGGGACTTCTCCCAACAGGCCCCTAGCGCCTATTACTAACACCCCCCCATCTGCCTCCCCACCAAAGATCCACGTCCCCCCCCATGCACTTCCCATCCCTCCCCTCCCCCCCCCTCTTCCCCAGGGCATGCTAGCCACCTTCTCCAGCGCTCCCCGATCCAGACTGCCTACGTGAACAAACTCCAGCAAGCCCGAGGTTTGGTTCTTCTCCCAGGCCCACCCCATCCGTTTCTAGTTACTGAGCCGGGGAGCTCTCCCGGAGCTGCTAGCCCATCCCCCTTTCCCTCCCCACCCCTCCCCCCTTTTACCCCCCACCTACAAGCCTCATATAACAAACCAAGGATGAACCACCAGAGAGGCCGACCACCCCTCCAGGTGTGGACAGATCCACCAAGACAAATCCTCTGCTCCTCAACAAAGGTCCATATCCCCAATAAGAATCAAGGCGGCCCCCCAAGGCGTCGGCGCACTCCCGCCGGTAGTAAGCGCACGTGAGGTCCCCACATCTGTAAAAAGGCCGTCCAACGCCGTTCCACCCCTGCAGCATGCAATCGGTCCATCAGCAGGACTTTATGCAGTCGAAGTCTCCAAAGCCCATAGCTGGGCCCCCGCTCATCCAGCCACTGGTGTAACACTGTCATACGCGCAATCATCAGCACCAAGCGTAACCATCGCAATCCCAAGGCCCCCAGCGCTTCCCGCCATTCCTCTTCCCAGACATCCAACACCACATTCTGTGCCCTAAGCGGCTCCAAGTGCGAAAAGCAGCTCCGAAGATGACCAAACACCCGGTCCCAAAAGGCCTGAGCCTGGGGGCAGCTCCAAAACATATGCCCCAGTGTTGCCCGAGCCATACCGCAGCGAGGACAACAATGGCTCGAACTAACCCCCGCCCTCCATGCCCGTTTCTAAACAGATTTAAACCTTTGTTATCTGGATACTCAGGTTCCAGTAGGCTGAATATCCCCAAGCTTAATTTATAACCACAGTTAAACTTTATATTAACAATTCCCACAAAACAGACAGTTAGACAGTTAGGTGGTGGACATTGTGCAGTTTGTATCCTAGAAGAGTTGCGCTTCATTGCAGCCAGTTCCTCCCTCAGTAGGGACACCTCTTTATGCATGGCAGCTAGGTCTTCCCTTAGTAGAGTCAGTTCTTTATGCATGGCAGCTGACCTGAGGCACATAGGACAAGCTCTGAGGTTCCAAATGATTCGTCTTGGAATGAAAGTACTGCAGTTATTGCACTGAATACACGACATGCTGAATAAGCAGTCCTAGAAGAAGAAGAGGAAGAAGAGGAAAGGAGGAAGAAGATGTGGGCTCTAACCCAAGTTAAAGGGATAGATGTCAATGTATGCGAGTGCTATATAGGCAATGCAGCCCCTGGGGTGGGTGGGGCGAGGGGTAGGGTGGGCAGGAACCTAAGTGTCTCTGACCAGTAGGCTGTTCCTGAGCTGGGGGCACCCACAGATATCTGCTCCAAGGCTACCCAGAAAAGCAGTCAGTCAGATTATCCCCAAGCTTAATTTATAAGCACAGTTAAACTTAATCTTAGCAATTCCCACAAAACAGACAGTTAAACTGTATATTGGTAGCTAGAACCCAGCAGAGATGAGAAAGAAAATTAGAGTCTTTGCTTTGTGAAAGATCCACAGCTCATGCAGCCAGCCTCAGACCTGTAGGTGTGGCCACTAGCCAGGGGTAAGATGGGAGCAAAAACCTTTCACCTCCCCCTTCCTGAAAAAGCACACTTTCTCCCCAGATTTAAACCTTTGTTATCTGGATACTCAGGTCCCAGTAGGCTGAATATCTCCCAAGCTTAATTTATAAGCACAATTAAACTTAATCGTAGCAATTTCCAGAAAACAGACAGTTAAACTGTATATTGGTACCTAGAACCCAGCAGAGATGAGAAAGAAAATTAGAGTCTTAGCTTTGTGAAAGATCCACAAATCTGGGTCATTGTTGAAATATCTTAGGGACTGATAAAATCCCCCAGTGTTTATGAATTATCTGCTTAATGACCGGTACTTATGCAGAAAATGGTAAAACAGATGTCTGACTACACTTATCCCAAATTTTAAGCGAGTTACAATAAAAACATATCATAACATACAATTTATACATATAGCCATACACAGAAACAACAATAACATGCCTGAAAAAAGTAAAAGGCCTTCATTGCCTCCAAAAATGTTAGTATTAACCATTAATCAAGTGGCAAGTAATCTTGTTTACTGCTGTTCAGATCTTGTATTTCTAGCTGGGGTACACAACATGGATACTTCCTCGGCTCTTGTCTCCTTATTCTGATCCCCGTGCAAGTGAGAAACTTGAGTGGTCACCCATAACTTCCACCTGTACGTGGATGACATTATGCTCTATGGACCCATCACGACTTCCAATCCAACAAATCAAAAACTAATGGACTGCTTTAATGATGTCTCCAAATGGCTTCAAGAACACAAGCTCGCCATAAACCTCAAAAAAAATGGAAGCGTTATTTGTAACTAAGGACCAAACCTTCACCCCCCCCCCCCCCCCACCATTCATCACTCTAGGCGTAACTAAAATAAAAGTCGAAACACAAGTAAAATATCTAGGAGTCATCCTTGATCAAACACTTTCATTTAAACAGCAGACTACAAAGGCTGCTGGATCAGTATTCTTCAAAGCAAAGATGGTACAAAGTCTCAGACCACTAATAGACCCACAAGACGTCCGCACAGTTATGCAAGCAATGACACTACCGCACTTAGACTATTGTAATGCAATCTACCAAGGACTCACGGCCTCCACCATCAATCCACTTCGAACAGCCTTTAACACAACGGTGAGGATCATTCAGAGGGTACAGAGACACGACCACATCACCCCTGTCCTAAGGGAGCTCCATTTCCTTTCAATAGATGCACGTATAAAATATAAAACACTGGTTCTGATACATAAAGCTCTTCACCAACAGTCACCATCATCTACAATCCCTGCTAACCCGGACAAACTCTGGAAGAACAACACGTCAGACCATGAACAATACACTCATTGTGCCACATGATAGAACAAAATTTAATCATCAGACATGTAACCGTGCATTCGACCTTTATGCACCTTCACTTTGGAACTCCCTTCCTACCCAAATCCGCAGCAACAATGACCTATCTGTATTCAGAAAGCAGATAAAACCCCTTCTCTTCCGGGAGCAACTAGGGACGATGCAGAACAGCACCCAATGAAGTTCCCCAAGGTGGACTAAGACAAAAGAGAAAGTCAGAAATGCAAATAAATTCGAACTGTGAATGAGACTAAAGAAAGAGAGAGTCAGAAATGAAATCATGACTGATACTTCTCGCGAGAATGTATGTACTCCCCCTGGTAATGGTATACTCCTCTCCCTACTGTAAATACAAATTACCCTGTTCAATGTATTTCCCTCTGTTTACTGTAAACTGCTTTGACCCGGTGAAAAGCAGTATAAAAGCACGGCTAAATAAATAAATAACTCCCTCACCATGTAGTCCACTGCACTTCTTTTTATTTACAAATATTGCCACATTGTATATTTTTGCCTTATCTTATTGTGACATGCTTCACCTTACTCTTTATTTATATTTATATTTATATTGCTCAACTTTGAATTAAAATAATTACAGTTCATTTGAGAATACTGTTGCTATTGTTGTATTTTGTTGTTGTTGTTAAGTGCTGTTGAGTCAGTGTCGATACATGGTGACCCTCTGGATAGCTGTACTAAACTGTGTTCGCCCTTTAGTCAGAAGGCTCGTTGTTAAAAGAGTGACATCCATAGTTGCTGTTATTGTATCGATCCATCTCATTGATGGGCCTTCCTCTTTTGTGTTGACCTTCAACGTTGCCATGCATGTCTTTCTTTAATGATCTCTTTCTTTGCATGATGTGTCCAAAGTATAAAAGTTGAAGTCTTGTCATCTGAGCTTTTAAAGAAAGCTTTGTTTCGTCTCCTCTAGTACTGGCTGGTTTGTTCTTCAGGTAGACCATGGTATACATAGTATTCTTCAAACCAATCTGGAGAGTGGTATAAACAAAGAATACAGTCTTGAAGGACTAGAAAAAGGGACTGATACTTCTGGAGAGAGATCTGCAATTGTGAGTATTTACTTCTGGGAATTTTCTGAAAGGACTTCTTTGTATTAAAGCTAATCTGTGAACCCAGTGTTTTTTGTTAAATCAGTCAGGGCCTAGTATCAGCAGTTTAAGTTTAAATTTAAAACACAGAAGAGAGCTTTCTGGTTAAATTTAGAACCCAGCAGAGAGCTTGTTGTTTAAATTTCATAATACGTCAGAGCCTAGCAGCAGCAAAGAGCTGTAATTTAAATCAAATCAGAATATAACTTAGCATAAAAGGCAAAACAGGGTCAGTACTCTTTGAGCAACAAAAAAAGTCTTCTAGAGACCCTTAAAAGAGGCCTTCTACCTAGGGGGCAAGAGACCTGTGAAACCTTTTCAATAGGTGTTAACACCAGGTGGCAGGTCAAAAGGCCATTTTGAAAGACTCCTTCTATCCAAGCAAGGACTATTAATCACCCAGGAAGTTGGTCACAGCTTACCTCAGCAGCACAGGACAGGGTACTGTGTAGCAGCCCTCTTTTAATAAGTGTTATTTCCCTCCCTCCCTCCCCAACACCCACCCACCCCTGGGATAATTGTAGCTTTATAGGTACTTACACATCTTAAAGGAAAGGAGGTGCTCTCAGGTGAAGCTCGTTATCCAAATCAGTCATACACTAAGGGCCTGAGATTAAGTAAGCTTCAGGTGAACAAGGTATATTAAATGTATTAGGTACAGTTTTATTAGTATACATATCCATAGCAACCCCTAGTAAGTAAAGAACTTAGATCTAAACACAAGCTTAAAACTAAGAGGCAGACAGCAGTCCATCAGCGAGATGGGGGCTTTCCAGTCTTTTGCATTGAGTGTCACATGTATGATTTTCTCCCAGTTGGTGAGAGGTCTTACGTGTGCACTAGATGCAAAGAGCTCTTTGCTCTCAGGGAACAAGTCCGTTCTCTAGAGGCTAGAGTAGCAGACTTGGAAAACATAAGAAAGACAGAGAGGTACATAGATGAGATCTACAGGGATATAGTCCTGAAGTCCCACCTCCAGTCTGGCAGCATCCCTTTTGCCATGGAGGAGAGAGGTCACGTGACAGGAGAGCATCACCCTGGTGTGGCAGGAAGTGATCCTGTAACTAGGATCTGTCCTCCAGGTGATGTAAAACCCTCTCGCACCGAGGATGTTTCTCCAGGGCCATGTGCCCATGAGGGAAGGGTTAGGACAGCCGCTATAGTTCGTGATTCGATCATTAGGCATGTAGATAGCTGGGAGGCTGGTGGATGTGAGGATCGCCTGGTAACATGTCTGCCTGGTACGAAGGTAGCGGACCTCATGCGCCACCTAGTTAAGGTCTTAGACAGTGCTGGGGAGGAGTCTGCTGTCTTGGTACATGTCGGTACCAATGACATAGGAAAATGTGGTAGGGAGGTTCTGGAGGCTAAATTTAGGCTTTTAGGTAGGAAGTTGAAATCCAGAACTCCAGGGTAGCGTTCTCCGAAATGCTTCCCGTTCCACGCGCAGGACCCAAAAGGCAGGCAGAGCTCCGGAATCTCAATGCGTGGATGAGACAATGGTGCAGAGATGAGGGTTTTGGATTTGTTAGGAACTGGGGAACATTGTGGGGAAAGGAGGGGCTCTTCAGAAGGGATGGGCTTCACCTTAACCGGGATGGAACCAGACTGCTGGCATTAACCTTTAAAAAGGAGATAGAGCAGCTTTTAAACTAGATAATAGGGGAAAGCTGACAGTCGCCCAAGAGCGCATGGTTCGGAAGAATGTATCCTTGAAGGATACTACCAAAAGCAGAGAGGTTCCAAAAAAGAGTAAAGTAGCCCAAATGCCCTCGATTATGGAGCAGACAGAGCTTAAAGATCCCAAATTACCCATGTCTACCAATAGCCAGATTAATATGAATAAAATACAGGGGTATGTTTACTAAACCGTCTTAATGTGTGCCTGGCAATAGTGTGCAGGCTGCCATAAAAGGAGTGGGCATTTCAGTCTTAAAGCAGCAAAATGGGAGTATCGCGTGATAACGCGCGCTGCTGCGCACATGATCGTGCGAAGCGCCGCTAAGCGCGTTACCGCGCGGTAATCTTAAGTAGGCGCACAGACAACCAAGCATATAAACAGAAGTGTAGCACAATGGTTAATACACTGACTGATGATACAGGGGTCATGAGTTTAATCCCCCAGGGTGCCTAATACATAAGGCTGGCTGAGGCATCAGCTGTGACATGTAAGTATTGTTTCTTGAGGCATTTTATTTATTGCTGCCAGAAAACACACCCTCACATGCCGTAACCTAAGGTGCCGCATAAGGCACCCTATAAGGCACCCCATAGGGCGCATTATAAAGTGCACTGTCTGCCACGGCACCCTATAGTGTCCCCTATAGGGCACCCTATAAGGCGCTCCATAGGACCCCTTATACGGACTGTAATCATAAGGTGCCTCAGAAGGTGCTTTATAGGGTGCCCTATAAGGAGCCTTATAGGGCGCCTTCTGAGGCACCTTATGGTTACAGTACCTTGAGGGTGTTTTGCTGGCAGCACTAATGTACATTAAAAAAAGACAATGCTTTGGACAGCCCTATCAAAGAACCCCTACTGTGGGTTTGAACCCATGACCTCTGGTTCCACAAGTAGTGAAATAACCAATGGGCTACAGCTCCTTAGCTGCTAGCAAACCCCTGGCTGGCTGCAGAAGGACTGCACGTCACCACACAGTCTGCTGTGGTCACCAGGATAGGGTTAACCCACCCATACCCATGATGCACTGCACATGCAAATCAGCAGTCTACAGATGATCACAAGATGGGGTATGCACCCCCACAGCACCGCGGCCTGGTAGGGAACTGACCGTGTGTGGTACTGGCACAGAGTAGCTACACACCGTCACATTGTGCAGGTACTGCACTCACCCTGAGGGTGAGGTGGGGCGCCCAGCAACAGGTCCACAGCAGAGATAGGCCATGCTGCAGGTCCCCAGCAGTGCTAATGTGTGAGATAGGTAGTTTCTGCAGACACACCTTGGATATATCTGTATGTCTCAGTCAGGTTTAGCCCCTATGGACCCCTAGGAGGCTTATGTACCACCACCCTCCTCCTCCTCCTCCTCCTCCTCCTCCTCCAGGGCTGCGGGGGGTAAACAGGCCTCCCACCAACAGATCCACATTCTACCTCCCTGCAATGGTGGCAGTAGAGGGGACCATCAACCCCAGTCTTTCTGAGGAACAGACACCCTACAGGGCAGTCAATGCAGCTCTGTACACATCCATAACACAATAGCAGACAGACATTAGGCCTGGATATGCTAAGCTGTCTCCCACCACTATCTGATATTCTCCTGCAGCAAGCCTTCAGCCGCTGCACCCTGCAAGGCGTTCCATCAAGACACATACCAGCTGCAGACAGTCTGCTAGCTAGTCCATAGTGCAGGTTCCTTGTGGAAATGCGTGCACCCAGAACTGGGATGTCAGCATACACACCAAGCAGATAAGTCAGTGACTGGGCCCCAAAAGGGAACCCATAAATATCACATGAGAGAAATACTATATAGCACTATGGGGGAGCCCAGCCATGCCGTAGTCACTGCTCAGTCAGGGTGAGAGTGATCTCCCAGCGGAACATGCTGTGGCCACCCTGTCTGTGCAGGTGATGGCCGGGCACTACAATGTCCCAGCCAGTGCCCTATACCCTGTGCAGATGCATTCTGGCCAGGCCACCCTGTCCGGACTATACCCATGGTACCTTGCTCCTCATTATGCACATTGGCAGGCCAATACTGGCAACAGTGCTGGCAGTGTGGGCTGTGGAGGGTGTTTGCAGCCACTACACACTGGATAGACAGACACACACTCCCACACCTATGCCAGCATTGTGCTACTATAGAGGTGTTTAGCAGCCCTGGCCACCACACCAGTCCTGGGCACAGTGCAGGCATGGATATGGTACGCAATACTGTTGGGGGTCACTCCCCAGGGTGGTAAACACTGTCAGAGACCAGACCTGAAGCACACTCCACAGACATCAGAAAGGTTGCTATGATGGAGCTCAATCAACAAACTGTGCTTAACGTAGGAATTGCTATCTGTCAGTAATCATAGCAAACGTTTGATAGCTGTGTACCATATTCCCAGGTGTAGGGTGGCATTGGTAAGGTATGTAAGTGCTAGTATTGGGAGATGCATGCAGGGCCCAATGTCCTGCCTCTCCAGTAGGCATTGGCTAATGGAGCCTGTGGGTGTGGGTGTGTCTGCCCCTGTTGGCTGCACCTTTACGGCAGAGGTTCCCAACTCCAGTCCTGGTGTGCCAAACACTGTTCGGGTTTTCATGCTGTCCCTCATGAATATGCATGAGGTACATCTGCATACCATGGGGGTGGTGCATAGATATGCAGCACAGGCATCTTTATTAGAGGCAGCATGGAACCTGAATGGTGTTTGGCCCTCGAGGACTGCATTTGGGAGACTCTACTCTAGGTAATGCGCCTGTTTATGGTGTCTTTGCTCTGTAGGGTAAAATGTAGGTGTTTTGGGCATGTTTACGTCATCTGCAATAAAGGTTCTGTCTGTATTAGCACGTTGTAGTAGTGGGTAAAATATGGGGACAGGGTTGGCAGGCACCATAGCTGGGACTTGAACCTGTGACCTTCTGCCTCCTAACACACTGGTTGTGTGCGCTGCACTACCGTGTTGCCACAGAGACAGTGCATTCCCTGGTGATACCATGATTGTTTGTCCGGCAGGGCCTGTCTGTTGCAGTGCATGGCACCCACCTACACAGGGATAGGCCATGGTCTGCTCTGGGCAGCTGCCACTGCCCCCCTCCACCACCAGTACCCCTCTGCCACCATGCTGACATGCCCTTCTGCTGGTGGTGCTGGTGGTGTGCAGTCTCAAGCCATCCAGTGTGCAGGTAGGATGCTGCCTATGGTGCGTGTTCTGGGGTAGGGGTGCCTGCATAGATGTCCACGCTTCCCCCCAACACCGCCTGCCAATGTTCTGCGCCCTTGGAGGTACCTGCTGGGTACTATCCTCTGTGACACTGTGATAAACACTCTCGTGCCCATGTTGGGCCCTCATCAGTTGCTGTCTGGCTGCTGTACAGTTTCAGCATTCCTAAGTGCCACCTAGACATCTGCCTAGTCTGCACTGTGCCCCAGCTGCACCACAGCATGTGCCGCCTGCAGCCCTCTGTATCCCCTTTCCCAGCATCTGTCCAGTTGCCCATTCCGACATGCCCGTCCTGCTGCTGTGGAACATGTGCATGCCATAGGAAACCTGTCCAATGGAGAGGGAAACCCTGATCAGTGCTATTTCACTGTGGGATCATTCACCTTGTATGGGGACGGAGCGTAGACCCTTCCAAAATTCATATCTTTTTTTGGGGCTTTCTTGGGAGTGTTTTTTGATGTTTCACATTACTATCACTATTGCCCAGCTTGGTTATGTTTTTTTTACATTTATTTCTGTTCATTTTCAATGTTTATTTGCCCTTTTGTTCCATGCACATGTATCACACTTATCACTTTTTGTAGGTTTCCCTGGTTTTGCTGTACATTGCTGACGGAAATGGTTTCTTTTCCCTTTAAATCAGCTCTAACGCCAGAGTTTCACTGGCGTTAGTTTTGAGCCTCGGAGTTCACAGCATTGGTGTGCGGGGAGCCTCTCCCCTCCCACTCTCCACCCATTGACCCCTTCTCTCCGCCCCTGGAGAGCCTTCCTTCGCCCTCCGGGAGCCTTTCCCCGCCTTCAGCGCTCGTTTGCGCCGCAGCGCGTGTTACGGTACCTGTGCGCCTTAAAAAGTGCCATCATCGCAGAGCGCATGTTAAGACAGTTTAGTAAACATACCCCACAGTCTCTAAAATGCTTGTATGCAAATGCTAGAAGTCTAAAAAATAAGATGGGAGAGTTAGAATATATAGCACTAAATGAGAGGTTAGATATGATTGGAATATCAGAGACATGGTGGAAGGAGGACAACCAGTGGGACACTGTGATACCTGGTTACAAACTATATCGTAATGATAGAGCTGATCAAATTGGTGGAGGGGTTGTGCTCTATGTTAGAGAGAGCATTGAGTCAGAAAGGATTAAATTTTTGCAGGAAACAAAATTTGCCGTAGAATCTCTATGGATTGAAATTCCATGTAAAAAGGGGAAGGCGATGGCAGTGGGGGTGTACTATCGACCACCTGGCCAGAATGATCAAATGGATGATGAAAAGCTCAAATAAATCAGGGAAGATAACAAAAGTTACAGCGCAGTAATAATAATGGGTGATTTCTATTACCAAGGTATCGACTGGGTCAGTGTCATGGCAGGACATTCTAGAGATAAAATTCCTAGATGAAATAAATGACTGCTTCTTGGAGCAGCTGGTTCATGAATCGACCAGAGGGGAAGCCATATTGGACCTAGTCCTTAGTGGAACACCAGATCTGGTGCAAGAAATAAGGGTGTTGGAGCCACTTGGCAATAGTGATCATAGCATGATCGCGTTTGATTTAATTGAGGAGGGATAGTAAGGAAATCCACATTACTACCTTTTAACTTTCGAAAGGGAGACTATGATAAAATAAGGAAAATAGTTAAGAAAAAACTAGAAGGAGCAGTTGCAAAGGTTAAAGACTTACATCAAGCTCGGGTGTTGTTGAAAACTACTATCTTCGAAGCCCAGACCAGCTGTATTCCATACTTTAAGAAAAGTGGAAGGAAGTTCTAAAAACTGCCAGCATGGTTTAAAGGTGAGGTCAGAGAGGCTGTTGTTGCCAAAAAAAGCGTCTTTCAGGAAATGGAAAAAAGAGCCAAACGACGAAACCTGGAAACAGCACAAGCATTGGCAAGTCAAATGCAAGGCATTGATAAGGCAGGCAAAGGGAGAATTTGAGAAGATGTTTGCTGCGTAAGCAAAAACGCGAAATAAAGACTTTTTCAAGTACATTCGTAGCAAAAAACCTGTGAGAGAGTCAGTTGGTCCATTAGATGATAGAGGGGTTAAAGGGGCACTAAGAGACGACAAGGCGATAGTGGAGAGACTGAATGAATTCTTTGCTTCGGTCTTTACTGAGGAAGATGTAGCGATGTTACCCATAACTGAAGTGGTATTTAAAGGTGATAGTGCAGAAGAATTGAAAGAAATATCGATACATCGGGAAGATGTATTACAACTATTAGATAAACTGAAGAGTAGCAAATCACCTGGGTCAGATGGTATACATCCAAGGGTATTGAAAGAACTGAAATATGAGATTGCAGACCTGCTATTAGGAATCTGTGAATTTTCATTAAAATCATCTGTAATACCTGAAGATTGGAGGATCGCCAATGTAACGCCAATTTTTAAAAAGGGTTCCAGGGGTGATCCGGGAAACTACAGACCAGTGAGCCTGACATCAGTACCGGGAAAAATGGTAGAAACCATCATAAAGAACAAAATTACTCAGCATGTAGATAGTCATGGTCTAATGGGAGACAACCAACATGGCTTTAGACAAGGAAGATCTTGTCTTACTAATCTGTTATGTTTTTTGAAGGTGTGAATAAACAGATGGACAAAGGTGAGTCGGTTGATATAGTGTATCTGGACTTTCAGAAAGCCTTTGACAAGGTCCCTCATCAGAGACTTTTGGCAAAACTAAAGAGCCATGGGATAGGAGGCAGTGTACTATTGTGGATCGGGAACTGGTTAAAAGATAGAAAGCAAAGGATAGGGCTAAATGGCCAATTTTCCCAATGGAGAAAGGTGAATAGTGGTGTACCCCATGGATCTGTGCTGGGTCTGCTGCTTTTTGACATATTCATAAATGACCTGGAAAAGGGAATAACGAGTGAGGTTATCACATTTACAGATGACACAAAACTATTTAAAGTTGTTAAAACCCAAGAGGATTGTGGACAATTGCAAGAGGATCTTGATAAATTGAAAGACTGGGCATCAAAATGGCAGATGAAATTTAATGTGGCTAAGTGCAAAGGACTAGGGAAGAACAATTCAAACTATGCTTACAAGATGCAAGGTTCCACATTAGGAACCACCACCCAGGAAAAAGATTTAGGCATCATTGTGGATAACATGTTAAAACCCTCGGCCCAGTGTGCAGTGGCGGCCAAGAGAGCAAATAGAATGCTAGGTATCATAAGGAAAGGAATGGAAAATAAAACAAAAGATATTATAATGCCTCTATATCGTTCCATGGTGAGACCGCACCTTGAATATTGTGTGCAATTCTGGTCACCGTATCTTAAAAAGAATATAGCGTTATTAGAAAAGGTTCAGAGAAGAGCCACCAAAATGGTAAAGGGGATGGAAGGATACTCCTATGAAGAAAGGCTAAAAAGGTTGGGGCTCTTTAACCTGGAAAAGAGATGGCTGAGGGGAGATATGATAGAAGTCTATAAATTAATGAACGTAGTGGAACAGGTAAACGTAGATCAATTGTTTACGTTATCAGAATATAGAAAGACTAGGGGACATGCAATGAAGCTACAGGGTAAACTATTTAAGACTAATAAGAGAAAATGTTTTTTCACTCAACGTGTAATCAGGCTCTGGAATTTGTTACCGGAGGATATAGTAAAGGCTGTTAGTGTAGCTGGGTTTAAAAAAGGTTTGGACAAGTTCCTGGAGGAAAGGTCCATAAATCATTATTAAGAAGGGACCCAGGATATCAATGCTTGACCCAGTACAAGCATTGTGGAACATGTGTCTTTTGGGTAAACTACTAGGTACGTATGACCTAGATTGACCACTGTTGGAAACAGGATACTGGGCTTGATGGACCTTGGTCTGACCCAGTATGGCATATCTTATGTTCTTATGTTCTTTATTCATAAAAGTTCACAAACCGGGGTGAATGAGGTAACACTCCTCTTCAGCAGAATACTCGGGTTGAAGCAGAAAGACAAAAAGGAGTGTTACTCCATATGACTCTACAACATGTGCCATAGAACACAGGCACAGTTTGTGAACTTTTATGAATAAAGTATTCTTTGTTTATACCATGCTCCGGATTGGTTTGGACTACTTTCACATGGTAATCTTGCTTTCTAGTTGGACATATTCAGTATACTTTGCCAGCAACATAATTCAAAGGCATCAATTTTCTTTCTATCTATCTTTTTTCACAGTCCAACTTTCGCATCCATAAGATATTATTGAAATATGGCTTGGACAAGTTGAATCTTTGTATGGACAAATACATCTCTGATCTTGAGAATTTTGTCTAGGTCTTTCATAGCCATTCTGCCATGAGCAATGTGTTGTCGAATTTCTTGACTGCTTGTCGTTTCTTTATTGATTATTGATCCAAGCAGGTTAAAATTGTCCACTATTTCAATTTCTTCTCCATCAAAGATAAACATTGATTTTGCCAGTTGTCGGGATTATGGTCTTCTTTATGTTAAGGTGCAGGCCCATTTTAAGACTATGGGCCCGATTTTCAAAGGCCTTTACATAGGTAGTGCCCTTCGAAAACCCCAGCTAAGTCTCTAATGCGCCCAGATGTTATCCTCATAGCATCAGGGCGTGTTAGGGGCACTCCGGGGTGGAGCGGGGGCGGAGGAAAGGGCTACATGGGTAGCAGCGATTTTTGATGCTACCCAAGTAGCCCTCAGTGCTTTAAAGATAGGTGAGGTTTTTCCTTGTTGTTGTTAAGTGCCGTCGAGTCGGAGTCGACTCATGGCGACCCTCTGGATAGCTATCCTAAATTGTGTTCGGTCTTCAGTCAGGCGGCTCATTGTTGACAGACTGGTACCCGTAGCTGCTGTTATTGTAGCAATCCATCTCATTGCTGGCCTTCCTCTTTTGCGTTGACCTTCTATCTTGCCAAGCATGATGTCTTTCTCTAATGATCTCTCTCTTCGCATGATGTGTCCGAAGTATGAAAGTCGAAGTCTTGTCATCTGAGCTTCTAAAGAAAGCTTAGGTTTGATCTCTTCTAGTACCGACTGGTTTGTTCTTCGGGCAATCCATGGTATACACAGTATTCGCCGCCAGCACCATAATTCAAAGGCATCAATTTTCTTCCTGTCTGTCTTTTTCACTGTCCAGCTTTCACATCCATATGATGTTATTGAAAATACCATGGCTTGAACAAGTCGAATCTTTGTATGGAGAGAGACATCTCTGCTCTTGAGAATCTTATCTAGGTCTTTCATAGCCATTCTGCCAAGAGCAATGCGTCGTCTGATTTCTTGACTGCTTGTTGCTTCTTTTTTGATAGTTGATCCAAGTAGGTTAAAGTTGTTCACGATTTCAATTTCTTCTCCTTCAACGATGAACCTGTTGATTATGCCAGTTGTCATGATCTTTGTCTTCTTTACATTAAGGTGCAGGCCCATTTTGAGACTATGTTCTTTGATTGTGAGAAGCAAATGTTTCAGATCATCTTCACTTTCAGCCAGTAATGTGGTATCATCAGCATAGCGAAGGTTGTTGATGAGTCTTCCACCAATCTTCACACCTCTGTTGTCTTCATACAGTCCTGCTTCTCTGATGATTTGTTCTGCATATAAATTAAACAGGTAGGGGGAAAGTATGCAGCCTTGTCTTACACCTTTGCTTATTTTAAACCATTCTGTTTCTCCTTGTTTCGTTCGAACTGTTGCTTCTTGATCAATGTACAGATTACGCAAGAGAACGATCAGGTGTTCTGGTATACCCATGCTTCTTAATGTGGCCCAGAGTTTCTCATGGTTTACACAGTCAAAAGCCTTGCTATAGTCGATAAAGCACAAATAGATATCCTTTTGGTATTCTTTAGTCTTTTCAAGGATCCATCTCACATCCGCAATGATGTCTCTCGTTCCTCGCCCTTTCCTGAACCCTGCTTGCACTTCAGGTAGTTCTTGTTCTAGGTATGGCTGTAGTCTCTTTTGAATAATCTTCAGTAGAATCTTGCTGGCATGTGGGATCAGAGCGATTGTGCGATAATTTCCACAGTCAGTTGGATCACCTTTCTTTAGTATTGGTATAAACACAGATCTTTTCCAGTCAGTTGGCCATGATGTTGTCTTCCATATTTCTTGGCAGAGCCTTGTAAGTACGGTAACAGCTGCATCAGATTGCTGCAATACTTCTATGGGAATGCTATCAATGCCTGGTGCTTTGTTCTTTGATAAGGCTTTCAATGCTGCTTCAACTTCTTCTTTCATCACCAATGGTTCCTGATCATAAGGTATAGGTTGAAACGGCTGTTGGTCCACTTGATCTTTATCATATAAAAACTCTGTATATTCCTTCCACCTTTTCTTGATCTTCTCAGCATCATTCAACATAGAACCTTGAGCATCTTGTAACATTCCAATTCGAGGCTGGAACTTTTTCTTTAACTCTCGCAGCTTTAGGAAAGCCGATCTTGTTCTTCCTCTAATAGTTTCTGCTTCTATTTCCTTGCAAGTGTCATTGTAGTACTTTTCCTTGTCCTGTCTTGCTGCACGTTGGAAATCTCTGTTGAGTTCTGCGATTGTCTTTCTTTCTCCTTTGGCTTTAGCTTCTCTGCGTTTCTGGGCAATTTTCAGAGTTTCTTCCGTCATCCATTTTGGCCGTTTTTGCTTTTTCACCTTTTGTAGAGACTTCTCGCTTTCTTCCAGCACAACCTTCTTGATGTCATTCCATAACTCTTCCGGAGCTCTGTCATTTGTATCTAAGGCAGCAAATCGATTTTGCAGGCAGTCTTTAAATTCCAGTGGTATATTCTCAAGGTCATATTTTGGTGCATTCATGAGTGGTTTGCTCTTTTTCAACTTTAGCTTGAGTTTGCATACTAGTAGTTGATGATCTGTACCACAGTCAGCTCCAGGTTTTGTCTTTGTTGATGTTACAGAGCTACTTACTTTTAAGGCGCAGAGCTAGCCTACTTTTAAGACGCAGAGGCTAGGCATGTAGCATCGGAAAGTACTGCTACCCCCATTGTAAGCAAATGTATCTCATGCATATTCATTAGGGACAGCCTGAAAACCCGAATGGTGTTTGGCCCTCTAGGACTGAAGTTGGGAACCTCTGGTATAAACACAGATCTTTTCCAGTCTGTTGGCCATAGTGTTGTTTTCCAAATTTCCTGGCAGAGCCTTGTAAGTATGGCAACAGCCGCATCCAATTGTAATACTTCAATGGAAATGCCATCAGTACCCAGTGCTTTGTTCTTTGATAATGCTTTCAATGCTGCTTTGACTTATTCTTTCATCACCAATGGTTCCTGATCAAAAGATACAGGTTTAAATGGCTGTTGGTCCACTTGATATTTATGGTATAATGTCTCTGTAAATTTTTCTACCTTTTCTTGATCTTCTCAGCATCATTCAACATGGATCCTTGAGCATTTTGTAGCATTTCAATTTGTGGCTGGAATTTTCTGTTTAACTTCTGTAGCTTTAGAAAAGCCGATCTTGTTCTTCCTCTAATAGTTTCTGATTCTATTTCATTGCATGCGTCATTGTAGTACTTCTCCTTGTCTCATCTTGCTGTACTTTGGAAATCTCTATTGAGTTTTGTGATTGCCTCTCTTTCTTCTCTGGCTTTAGCTTCTCTGCATTTCTGGGCAATTTTCAGAGTTTCTTCAGTCATCCATTTTGGCCATTTTTGCTTTTTCACTTTTTGTAGAGACGTCTCACTTTCTTCGAGCATAACTTTCTTGATGTCATCCTATGATTGTAGGATAAGGTGGTATACAAATCTGTCTAAATAAATAAATAACTCTTCTGGTGTTCTGTCATTTCTATCCAAAGCAGTAAATCTATTTTGCAGGTAGTCTTTAATTTCTGGTGGTATATTCTCAAGGTTACATTTTACTACATTAATGAGTGGCTTGTTCTTTTTCAGCTTTGGCTTGAGTTTGCATAGTAGTATTTGGTGATCTATACCACAGTCGGCTCCAGGTTTTGTCTTTGTTGATGTTATTAAGCTTTTCCAATGTTGATGTCCACAGATGTAGTCAATTTGATTTTTGTACAATTCATTGGGTGAAGTCCATGTGTACAGTCACTGCTTGTGTTGCTGGTGTGGTGCGCAGAACGTGGCTCCTGAGATGGCGAAGGTGTCCTCCCTGTTGGCTTTTCTGCAGGGTGACCTAGAAAAAGGGTTTCTCTCTTAGTTCTCTGAAGGTTCAGTAGGCAGCTTTGGCCTGTTTCCTTTGTCGGTGGCGGGCAAGTCCTTGGCCTTGCACTTGGATGTCTCCTGTTTTCTCCAAGTGGTTCAATGTCTGCATCCTCCTCTTTGGTCTGTGATCCCTTCCTGGGATCTGTCTCTGGTGCTTAGGGCCCTGATGGGGCCCCCTTTGAGCCTTTGAAACATGTGACCTTGAAGGATTTGATGCTCAAAATTGTCTTCTTGGTTGTAATTTGTTCTGCAAGGCAGATCTCTGAGTTGCAGGCTCTGTCTTGTCGAGATCCTTATCTGTCCTTTTCAACTGAGGCCATTTCAATTCGGCCTGTGCTTTCCTTCTTGCCTAAAGTGCTGTCTCCCTTTCACAGTGATGGTGGCTTGGCAGACTGAGCAGAATGTTTCAGTGGATAGGAGGGGGCGTAGGTTTCGGAGAGTTCTCCGCTTATAGTATACAGCTTTGGTGGTGCTTTGAATTTGGGCCTTGAAGGTTAGTTGCTGGTCAAGTATATTTCCAAGGTATTTTATTTGAAAATTGACCCAAATTTTGTTGTTGCCAATTTTATGGAAGCAGGGGGTGGGGGGGGGGGGGTGATGTTGGGGTCCTTTGTGATATGGAGAAGCTTGGAACTGCACATTTTTCTTTTTTTCTGTTTCAGTTGTTCTACTGTTAAACTATACCACTGAGAGCCTTCTCTTAATGGCCAGTCCAAGTCACCTCCTTCAGAGACTCCTGACCATGTGAACACCTGTCTGAAGTTCTTCCACTTTCTTCCCAAATCATATGGAAAGATAAAGGTCTTGTGTTGCTTGTAATATTGAATTCTGTCTTTGGCCTTTTCTTCTATCCATGATTCAATTGACTTTTATTCTGTAAAATTACTTTCAAATGGATAAAAAACAACATCCCAACTGCTATAGTTATTCCCATTGCCAGTCCAAAGGCAAACAAAGATGTAGCAAATGCAAATAACCCAAAGGGAATGATAGGACAGGGATCTTGCATGGCAGTCTCTACAGAACTCCACCCAAAGGAGATCCTGTTATAAAACTGAGTGTACATCGTCATGATGAAGATGTAGGTAGCATGGATACAGACAACTGGGGCGAGAAGCAGGAAGAGTGTAAAAAACACACAATTCTGATTACTGCAACAGTTATTGATCCAAGGACAGTAATGGGTCATCTTCATTATGCACCTGTTACACTTGCGACAGTGGTGGGAGCATGGTGCCTTGTAAGCCTCACAAACCTTACAATACTGAAAAAACACAGGGTCTTCAATCTTCTCTGGTTTCCATCCAAGGGGAAAGGAGCCAGGGCAAATAAACATTCCACTGAAGTAATTGTAAAGAATCATAACAATCCACTTTATCAACACTTACTCCACCAAATCCAAAGGCCAATACCAGAGAATGGAGTCTGTGATGGTCATGATAGAACATATCATTATTATATTCAGAGCAATGATGGGGTCCCAGTGGCAGAGTCTTTTCAACTCATGGAGGTTTTTGAACCCGATGAAGGAACACAACATGCCCATGGCTGAAGTTAATAGAGGTATCCTAATTTAAAAGAACACTACCAATTCTTGTGGCTTCCAGCTAACAAGTCCTTGCAATGGGCACAATGAAACATCAAAGAGGCATCTTCTGTTGCTAAGTTCTTTAGAATCAGCAGTGACAGAGAAGCTTGTTGTCCTGTATCCAACCTCCCTGCAGTTTGGGGATCCATCTGATCTTGTTGGTGATATCAGTGCTTACCACTGTGTAGTCCTTCTCGTAGCCCTTGAAGTCGGAAGATATGTCCCCCGGAGGCTCTCGACTGGTCCCTACAGCTACTGCAGAGGAGGAAGAACAACAAGGAAGCGCAGACAATGGGCAGCCACAGGGCTGATATGGAAATCTGATAGAGGAGTCAGTTTCAGGAGTGGTGGGTAAGGGGGGATCTAGTGGGGTGTATCAAGAGGAGTGATGGAGGTACACGCCTCCCACTGCCCAATCGGGGCAGGCAGCAGCATATTCAAAAGAGGCCAACGTCGGGCGCGTGGTCTCTTCGCCCTCCAGCACCCCTGCTTCCATCAGCTCTCCCGGTGAGGGATCGAGCAGCAGGGGCACCAGAAAGCACCTCCCACGCCTCCCACTGCCCAATCGGGGCAGGCAGCAGCATATTCAAAAGAGGCCGACGTCGGGCGCATGATCTCTTCGCCCTCCAGCACCCCGGCTTCCATCAGCTCTCCCGGTGAGGGATCGAGCAGCCGGGGCACCAGAAGGCACCTCCCACGCCTCCCACTGCCCAATCGGGGCAGGCAGCAGCATATTCAAAAGAGGCCGACGTCGGGCGCGCCCGTGCCTTGCGGGCCCGTGCCTGAGGGCCTCGCCAGAGGGCCCTTTGGCATGGCCCTTAGGCAGTTGCCCAGGCAGATTAAAGGCTGGTTAATCCTGGACTCTCTAACAACGATCTAACAGCTTGAGCTCCCCCGAGGTTGAGCCCTCTCACCAACGACATAACCATAGCCTCAACCATACTCCTACGATCTGACGGACGCCAGCAAATAGACGCCACGCAACAGGATCCTGAACTAACATCTCCCTCTAGACAATTGTTTCCCCCTGCTATCTATCTCAAGTATAGCCTCACAAGTATAGCCACCGCATTTCATTACTACTTAATTTCTATACTGTTGCCAGTAGCCTTAATAGTGCTAGTAACCATTACTGTTGCCAGTTCATGTTCATATTCATGTTCATTTATTTGCTTGACCGCCCTTCAGTAGTAGGCAGAGCAGTTCACAATAAAAAGTATAAACAGAGTGGCACAAGGCCGGAAATTGGAAAGGAAATTACAATTCAAATAGATAAAGTGATAGAGACAAGAGCAGGTAGGGCAGAGGGAGGGAAAGGGGGACAGGGCTAGGGAGGGGGAAGGTCAAAGGCGAGGGAGAACAAGTAGGTTTTAAGGGAGCGTTTGAAGGTAGGGTAGTGGGGCTCAAGGCGGAGAGGGGGGGGGGAGGGAGTTCCATAGTGCAGGGCCTGCAAAGAAGAAGGCTGAGGAGCGTGTGGACTGGAGATGAGCGTGTGAAGGGGATGGTAGTGCAAGTCTGTTAAGATATACAAGCAGTAACTTATCACTGCTTGTATATCTCTATACTGTTGCCAGTAGCCTTAATAGTGCTAGTAACCATTACTGTTGCCAGTAACTTATCACCGCTTGTATATCTCTATACTGTTGCCAGTATACTCATTAGTGCTAGTCTCCATTGTACTGTTGCCAGTAATTTATCACTGTGATTGAATTAATATACTATTGCTTTAGCCTATTCACCCTAACATGGCTATATCATTATTTGCTATATTTAGTTTTTATCTCTTAGCAGACATCATCCAAAACACTTCAGCCTTATCACCCACACATAGCTACATCCCTATCCTGCATAACCTAGGAAGGAGAAACAGTAACAACTTCCACCATACACAATCACATGCACATCATATCAGGCATTCACACTTACTATATATTTCCATTAACAATTCCTTTAATCCGGAGTCTAAAAACATTCCTCTCCAAGACAACGTAAAATGTGCTCTCATCAACTCACGATCTATTCGAAAAAATGGCCAGCCATCACAGATCTTATCACCACTCAGAACCTTGATATCCTCATGGTCACAGAAACCTGGCTATCTGACGCAGATTCCGTCATCATAAATCAACTCATCCCTCATGGCTATGTGATACACGCTTGTCACAGAAGCAACCGGAAAGGAGGAGGAGTCCTCATTCTTTCAAAAAGTAATCTCCAGCTCCAATCACTAGCCTCAATGAGTATCCAGCACATGGACACAATATCTATCGCTAACAAATATATTAACATAAATCTTATTTACAGAGCTCCTTCTTCACCTCCAGAAGATTTATCCAACATTATAGACCTTGCATGTAACCCTGGAAGCCCAAGCAAACCTAATTGGCTGATTGGAGATTTTAACCTCGCCTCATTGCAACCTAGTTACTCCGATACATTCCTCAATACCATGAAGGACCTTGGTTATACCCAGATGATGAACTCTCCAACACATCTTAAGGGAAACGCCCTTGATCTCATCTTTGCCCCTCAATCTGAATTAATCAAGAATATTTGCTTATCATCCACACCAGTTCCATGGTCAGACCACAATGTGATCTCCTTCCAAATCCCATGCCAGCATACCCAAACTTCAACCAACCAAGCAAACTCAATCTCCTCAGGAGAAAAAACTTGTTTCAAATCCTTGGACAGAGATGATTTCCTCAACAACACTCTCCCAATACTCCGTCAACCAGCGCAGAACCTCGAGGAAATGATCCATAGATGGAACTCCACCCTTACCTCTTGTTCACATCTACCTTCATCCAAAAAATCATCAGCATCCAACAAACAACCACGAAACAGAAAACCAGCCTCTTGGTTCTCTGCTGAACTACGTACGTCGCTTCAGCTTCTAAGAAGGCAAGAAAGAAAATGGCGCAAATCTCAATCCACATCTGACAAATCAGAGTATGAGAACACCCTGAAACAACACCGTGAAAAAGTCTACAAAAAAATTAGAGAGCACCACACGGAGACCCTCCTTAGATCATTAAATAAACCACGAGACCTCTTTAGCATTGCTAAAGCACTAACCAAGATACCTTCCTCCAACCAAACAGTGTCTATCCAACCCCAGTCATTCGCTGAGTACTTACAATCTAAAATTATAAAAACAAATTTTACGCAAAGCTCCACATCGTGCCTCCTCCCCCAGATACTTCAGCCATTGACAAAATTCACCTCTCCGACAGAGAAGTACATTGCTGACCTTATCACCAACCTCAACACCACTACGGCGCCAAATGATCCTTGTCCTGCCCATTGGATAAGATCGATGCGTGTAGAACTTAGCTCAACTCTAGTCTACATCATGGAACTCTCCTTCTCAACAGGAACATTCCCAGAAATACTGAAACAAACCTCCATACGACCTCTCTTGAAAAGCAACAAACTTGACCCAGCAAAGACAGACTCATACCGCCCGATTTCAAGTATACCCTATCTAGCCAAACTCATAGAGAAGGTGGTTCAAATGCAACTGCAACAACATATTGACATATCAGCCCCTCTTGACCCTTCTCAGCATGGTGTAGAGACTCTACTCACTATACTCATCAATGCATTATCCAGAGGAATTGACAAAATTGAGAATGGGTTTGCACTCATATTTCTTGATATAGCGGCTGCATTCGATTCTGTTAACCATGTACAACTCCTCTCCCGCCTCCAGGAAAAGGGAATTCACGGCCTTGCCTGGGAATGGTGCAAATCCTATCTCATGAACCGCTGGCAACAAGTACGGATAGGTCCCTCAACATCGGAACCATTCCATCAGCAACAAGGAGTACCCCAAGGATCATCCCTGTCGGCTCTACTCTTTAACATTTATATGCAACCCATTTGTGATATCATCCGTTCTTTTAACATCTCCAGTCTTATATATGCGGATGATGTTCTGATTTTTGCTCCAATTAAAATCAAGCAGCCAAACCTTACCCCACTTATTGAATGCTTCAATATAATTACTGATTGGCTCCTGTCCCAAAATCTTCACATAAATTAAAAAAAAACTGAAGTCCTTTTCATAACCAGGAACAAAGACTTCTCTCCCCCTGCTTCATTGAAAGTCCGTGACGCTGAGCTCCCATGCAAGTCTGTAATACAATATCTGGGGATTACAATAGACCAGCAGCTTAACTTTAAAGAACATATAAAGAATACCACTAAGTCCATTTACAACAAAATACGGACACTAAGACATCTAAAACCTCTACTAGCACCGGACGATTTCAGAACAGTATTCCAGACACTAGTAATGCCACACTTTGATTATGCCAACATCATCCTACATGGACTTCCTAAGAACTCTCTCAATCCTCTTCAAATGGCAATGAACGCAGCAGCCCGCGTTCTCTCCGGCATCTCTAGAAAAGAACACATAACTCCCATACTTATGGACCTACACTGGCTACCAGTACAATGCAGAGTCACCTACAAGGCATTAATCCTGTCATTTAAAGCAATTAACTGGATATCTTCCACATCCCTCTCATCACTCCTGACCAGTATCCCCACTAACAGACTAAGAAGATCAACAACCAACAATACGCTGTCTATACCACCTGAGTCCATCAAATGTACCCAAACAACTAGAAACAGAGCATTTACATTATATGCTCCTAAGTGCTGGAACAATCTCCCACCTCATATAAGATCAATTACTGACCTCTTGCAATTCAGAAAAGCGATTAAACATCACCTATTCTGCCTTTATTTTACCCACACTAACCTAGTACATTCACATCCAACACCTCTTCTCACCCACACAGCATCTGACATACCAACAACATAACCCCCAGTAACTTACAAAGAATACACCATCAAGAACATTACGATTACTACATTACGATTCTATTACATAATATATCTTAAATAATCTATAAGCTCCTTTGTTTGAACTGTATATAGTTACCCTGTTATTTCCAAGTTACAATCCCTGTTATAATGTAAGCAAAAGATCTTGTTCTAATGCAAATGTTGTTACAATGTAAACCGCACTGATTCTAAATAGCGCGGTATATAAGAATTTGTAATAAATAATAAATAATAAATAAATAAATACCCTGATTTTCCCTGATTCCTCCTCTTCCAATGAAGCTGCCTGCTCTCAGAAACTGTTGTTGCAGTTGTGGAGCTCCAAAAGGCTGGTAGAAGTGTTGGGCTCTAGCGAGGGGAGAGACAAAGGAAACTAGCAGTCACCCAGAAGCACTCACACTGTCTCCACTAAGGACTAGGTCTAAAACAGCTCCCACGTTTGCTGGCTTCTGAAACTTCATCTCCCTAGTACATCCCAGTAATTGCAATCTCTCATATTGTGTTACCAAATTTATTAGATTAATTCAATTATTTGGCTCTGAAGATAAGTATTAATTTACAGTTCAATACTTTTTAACTTTGAATTATATCCTGCTGAAATTAGGAAAAATAAAATCAAATTATACACTGAGAAGAGAAAAAGATTTATTAACAATGTTTACTAATTCTCTTAATCATATGTACTAAAAGAGAAACAGAAGTTCCATATCATCCTGCTAGACCAGTCCAAACAAGTGGGTTGTGTTCCCCTACCCGCAGATTGGTGGAGACAAAGAACCAATGAAAAGCCCAGGTTTCAATGGCATCACTCTCATACCTCTACAGTATATGCCTCAGCCACAAGAAGAACTTTCAGTATTTCTTTGTCTCCAGCACATGGTGGATGGATTTTCTGGAGATTTGAGAGAAAAAGGTTGATTAAACACTTGTGAATGACCATCTTGAGGGTGACTCTCTCACTTCAGTGCAACATGGGAGGCTCTACTAGACTGCAGTCTTTTCAGCTGCCATAGGAGCAGGGAGTGGAGGAGTAGCCTAGTGGTTAGAGCAACTACCTAGTACCCAGAAGATCAAGGGTTCAATTCCCACTGGCACTCCTTGTGATCTTGTGCAAGTCACTTTATCCTCCATTGCCTTGGAAGAAAAGGCTGGCAATCTACTTCTAGTGATACTTTGCCAAGAAAACTCAGAGGTAGCTGGCTCACTATGAGTCAACACTGACTTGATGGCACTAAAAACAAAAGAAAAAGAGTAGGGAAAATTGGTTCAGCTCCATGTGTTTATCATGATAAGAGCCTGTTGAGCAGCCAGAAATGGGAAGAATCTGGAAGAGTGAAGCAACCTCAATACCCCCTCCCTCCTCCTCTGTTCCACCCTGCTCTCTCCCAAAGATTGCAGAAGGCTCTCAGAGAGATCTGCCTGCCAGCCACCTTTAAACATAGTGCTGCAAAAGCCAGTGAAACAGTATCAGCAGAAAAGTGTTGAGCCTGGCAAGGATCCTCTGCCTGGGGCTCTCAGAGGATGAGTACCAAGGCTTGACCTCATCATTGTCCTTGTTGGGGACTCCCAATTCCATCTGCATGAGACACAATTTGGGGTATACTACTGACAACTATTGGTGCAGTGTGGAGGTTTCCCACCATTTTCTACACGCGTTAGTAATGTTTTCTCCTATTTTGAGCCTGGTGGTCACGCAGTCTGTACACATGTTTTGCCAAAGCGGATCCAACACACGTTCCTAAAGTAGCGCTTGTAATGCATGTTACAGTAAAAGCACAGTTAACCTTTTGGCTGCTGTGGCCTTAGCACACGCTGTTGTGATACTTGACTTAACTCTCTATGTCTTCTTCCAGGAATTGTTGTTGGGCCTGTGGCAAGCAAGGTGCCTTATCTCTGGCTTCTGGACTGCTCTTCTAGCATGGTAGCTCCTGAGTTGTTTCTGGAGGGATTGCTCCCGCTCTCTATGCTGGGGGATGCAGTTAGTCCAGCCTTGACTGCCTAAGGGCAAGAGGTGGTGGATGGCATTGTGGGTAAGGATAACCAGCTTGTGTGCTGCTCCCTGTCCTCTAGGGGATTGACAGTGATTGGGTCTCCTGGCATAGGGGGGTCATTTCCGTAAGGAAAGCTTCCAGAGTCCAGATTATCCTCCCTGTAATTATTTTCCTTTTTACAACAGGCCTAATCATTCTGACATGGAAATTCAGATCCTGCAGCCTCTGGGCTTCCCCAAGCACCATTTCATGAGGGGGCAGGCTGAGAGTTGAAACTCTGTTTGATTGCCTATGTCTAAGCGTCCATAGCAACGGGTGCCCTCCAGGGATGAGGATCAGCTGGGATCTATCTAAGATCTGGACTGTGGCTTGAATTCAGATGTCTGATGTAGATGAAGAAGTACTCTTGCCTTCAGAGGATTGTGAGAAGGCCAATGTAATCTAACTATTCTGGAGGGAGGAACTGGAGGCGTTCATTCCCAGGGCTTCATCCACCTGAAGCTTGGCGGTTGCTCCAGACATGGAGCAGGAACTGAGAATGCATCCCCTTCTGCAAAGTGTGCGGAAATCTACTACTGCCTTCCCGATCCCAGAGGTGCTCAAGGGCCTGTTCTGGTGTAGTAGGATTCCCCCAGCTCCCCGCTTTAGGGGCTAAGGGTGTATAAAAGGATGTACGCTCTCCCAGAGAAAGACTGCATTGTGTGGTTTGTTGTTTCCTAGATGAATACACAGGTTACGGTAGTTACCAGAGGGACCACCATTCCTGTGGAAGGCAGATCGGCCTTTAAGGATACTCTGGACCGAAAAGTGGATTCATGTGAAAGATCTGATGTCTCAAGCCCTGTTCTAGTGGATTCAATCTCTTCCACCAAATGATTCTACCCCTCTTTTGGAGTTGACTGCGGTCTTCCTTTCTGATGCCATGTACTGCCTGGTATGTCTACTGGCCATGATCCTGTTGACGTTGACATGGCATTGGCTTGTCTTGGACATGGCGCAGCGGACTCCTCTTCCAAAGTCTGGTTGCCTATCTGGTCTTAGAGGGATGCTTCTATTGGGTCCAATTCGGAGAAGTTGGTGAAGAACCTCACTGAGACAAAATCATACTGCCTTCTGGAGGACAGATCCAAGGGACCTGTGAAGTGGGGAGGAGCTCCTTTTCTGTCAGCCTCCACCCACTCCTCAAGGATGCACATTTGGACTCCTGGGGGGCTCGAGGCTCCCATCGCTACCAGCCTGGAAAGCCTTTCTTCCCCTTTGCTTATGGATTTCAGGCTTGTTATCAGTCCTTTCATGGAGTGCTTGGGCCAGGGACTCGGTCCCATCTAGAGGAGGATCCTCTCAGGCTGCGCAATGAAGGTTTGAGGTCTATTCCCTGGTTTCTCTGGTTGGGGGCAGGCTTTGCATCTTCTTCAGGAATGGGCCTGGGTCACCAAGGATCGCTGGGTGCCACTCCCCATTCAGCATGGCTATGACCTGGAATGCAAACAGCCGATCCCGGCCGCTTACATCTTTTCCCCTTGTGGGTCTGCAAACAACTGGGCCACTGTGGAGATCATCTTGGACAAGCTGCCTATCCTGAAGGCAGTGGTGCCATTTTCCTCTGGACAATCACGACAGGGATAAGTATTCCATCTGTTTTGTGGTGACAAACACAGAAAGAACATTACGGCCCATTCTGTATCTCAAGTGTCAATGAGTGCTTGCACGTCATGCATTTCTGGATGGAAACTTTGCAATCCAGGATTCAAGCAATGTGCAGAGGGGATTCTTAGCATCTCTGGCATTAGCCGAGGCGTATTTTCACATCCCAATTCGGGGGATGAGCAGAGTATCCGTGTTTTGCCATGCTTGGCTCTCACCTTCAGTTCACCGCTCTTCCATTTGGTCTCTTCACTGCCCCAAGGACATTCTCTAAGGTCTTTGCAGTGCTGTGGCACCAAGGGATTTGTGTGCACCCATATCTGGATTACTGGTTCATCCAGCCTATTCTCCTTCAGAGGCATTTTGGGTAGCTCCCCGAGTGGTGTACTGCATGTTCCTGATGAGCCTCGGTTGGGTGATCATTTGGGGAAGAGCCAGTTGTTGCATTCCTTGTCCCTGGAGTTCCTGGGAGCACATTTTCAATATTCAAGAGTGCATTCTTCCAGAGGAGGAAGTCAAGGCTGTTGGATTGTCTAGCACTGTTCTATTCAAAGCAGGTTCCCAGAGTCTAGGTTGATCTTCATAAGCAGTTTGAGCTCAGGCTCTCACTCCTATTGATGGTGAAGGCCAGCCTGCAGTGGCGGCGGCAGCCCAGTCTACTGAGGAAGGGTATGCTGCTCATGGATCCTTTTTGCGATGGATGACAGTCTTTTGGGCTGGGGAGCCTATTGCTAAGGCCGAATGGCCCGGGACTATTGGAACCACAGAGAGGTGGTGTGGCTCATCAACTGCCCTGACGTGAAGGCCATCAGGTTGCCTTTTCTGTATCTCTGGCCCCTGGCTGAGGGCTGGGTGGCTCAAGTGTCCTTCAACAACACCACAGCGGTGGCTTATGCCGATTGGCAAGACAGCATGAGGAGTGCCGGAGGAGCCCTGGAGATGACTCTCCTGTCTGGGCTCTGCACATTGCCAAGATGGATACTGTGGAAAAGGATTTTCTCAGACAGCATTTTCTGGTTCCAGGAGAGTGGGAGTTGAGTTAGGAGGTGTTTTTAGCTGTTTCTGCACTGCTGGGGTCAACCCGAGAGGGATCTAATGACGATCCACTCCAATGCCAGTGTGCTGCTTCTTCAGTCACTGCAGAGAGATGGGGTCCGAAGGCCTTGGTGCCCTGGCTCAAACTTGACCAGGTAGACATCCACTGTATGTGTTTCCTCCATGGCCCTTAGTGGGGAGTGTGATTTGGCATATGGAGCGCCATCTGAGAAGGATTATTCTGGCGGCACTGGGTTGGCCAAGGAGAGTGTGATGTGGAGATCTGATGTAGCTCCTACAAGTGCCACCTCTTCATATGCCTCTGTCTTGGGGCTTATTATGTTGGGGGCCGCTTGTCCTGGAGGAACTGGCTCCCTTCTTGCTTATAACTTGGCTCATGTAAGGTTAGTGTATACGGGCTACTCTCCAGCAATGGCGTTCCACACTGCTCAGAGCACAGAGGAGGTCTACCAACCTGGCATAAGTGTAGGTCAGGTACCTTGAATGCTGGTGCAGCGTACGGTGGCTGGCTCCTGAGGCAGCCAAGATGCTATCCCCATGGCCTTTTCTGCAGGACAATCTGGAGGAGGACCTTTTTTCTTTTAGCTCCCTGAAGGTTTAGATGACTGCTTTGTCTTGTTTCAGAGGGCCGATGGCTGGTAAATCTCTAGCCATACATCCAGGTGTTTTGTGCCTTCTTCAGGGGGGTTCAGCATCTGCGTCCTCCTCTATGATCTGTGATCCCTTCCTGGGATCTGTGCTGGTGCTTGGGGTCCTGATGTTGGAGTCCTTTGAACCGATGAAGCACACTACTCTGTAGTACTTGACACTCAAGACATCTTCTTGGCTGCAGTTTTTCCTCAAGGCAGTTTTCCAAGCTGCATGCTCTGTCTTGCCGAGATCCTTACCTATCTTTTTCTGAGGAGGCCGTTTTCATTTGCGCTTCATCGGCTCAAAGGGCTCCAACATCAGGGCTACGAGCACCAGACCTTCATTCTTCCCTTAAGTGATTTCTCCCTTTCATGTGAATCAGGCGGTTTGCCTGCCCTCCTTCTCTAAGGACCATGTCAAACAAATCCCGCTACCAGAGATAAATAAATCAATCAATGCAAAAATCCCTGAAAAAAATCCCCACCATGTGAATTCCAAATACTTTTTGTCGGACCGCAATGAGGGAGGTTTAGATAGTCTTCAAAACCACACCCGCCAATTGGGGTCCATTTTAATCGAACAAATAATGTTCTGTAGCAAACAATTTTTTTTGTATATCATAAACTTATCTTAAAACTCCAAGAGAAGAGGCGTTGCTGTTGCATAAAATGTCCACAACTCCAAGATCACGACGTGCACGTTTCGGGAACCATTCGTCCCTGTATCAAGTGCTCTTTGTGTCGATCACATCGATATAGTTCTTCTCCAGTTTCTCACCCAAAAAAAGACGTTACTCGTCAGCATTAAAAAACGCCGGTTTTTGCCGGATAGCCAATCACTGCCGAGGATTAACCAAATCTTCATTGGTCAGCTATCTCGTCAATCATCAGGGAACTTGATGTGAAGAGGGGAACACATGTTTAACCCCTCATCCAATTGGATGAAATCCAGTCAATGAACTAAACCTGCAAAGCCCAATAACGTGAATGCTAGAGAACAGCCCGAGAAAGAGGGAAATCCCACCATCACAGGGAATCCCACAATACCAGGGCTCAGTTTAAAGAACACTTAACCATTCAATTTCCCTATTTAAGCCATTCGGTTGGACACTTTGTAGATCATAAATCCAGCGTTGTTCACAACGCTGTAAACATGCAGTCCTGTCACCCCCCCTGGGGTCATCCGGAATGTAATCAATGACCGTCCACCTTAGTTTATCAAACGTGTGACCCTGTTCAAGGAGCAGTGTCAAGGGAATATTATTTATTTATTTACATTCTCTTATATACCGCGCTATTCTGCATCAGTGTGGTTTACATTGAAGAAACTGAAATTACATTGAACAGGGCATTATAACTTGGAGATAACTATTTTACAGGGAACATGGGCTATGGAGGGTTAAGTGGCTTGCCCAAGACCACTTAATATTAAGGATCTTTCCCTTGTGGATGTCTGGAGGGTGCTTCTCTGGTTCTTGGAGGATACAAATTCTTTTGGTAAATCGGGCCATCTTTTTGTACTGTTTGCTGGCCTATCAAGGTGATGCTGTGGCTCAGTCTGCATTGGTGTGCTGGGTTAAGGAGGCCTTTGCCTCAGTGAATCTGCTACTGAGTGCAAGTGTCCTCATGGGTGGAGCAGAGCTGGATAGCCCCTGCAGACATTTGTCAGGCAGCATCATCGGCATCACTTTCACTTTGTTAATTATTTCCACTTGAATGTTCATGCTCGGGCGGACACAGCCTTTGGATCTAAGGTTTTGTGAGCTGGTGTGTCTTCCCGCCTAATGGAGGTGTAGCTTTGGCACATCCCATTTGTCTGGACTAGTCTAGCAGGATGATATGGAAAGTGACATTTTACTTACCAGATAATGTCCTTTCCTTGAGTCCTGCTAGACCTGTCCAGGGCCCGCCCCTGGAACTGTGTTTGCTCTGTTTTTCTGTGGTAGTACCCTTGAGTCTGCAAGTTTATCTTCTATAATCAGCCTTCTCTTTATACTTTCCTGTACATAATTCTCTACTGTTTGATTGCTCATTGTTGCCCACATTGAGGTTGTATGAGGCTTGCTATGTTCTCCCATATGCTTTGGGACAGATACTTAAGAGACCTCTGGTAGCTGACGCATATAGAGGCAGGGAAGTGATGTCATTGAAACCTGATCTTTCCATTGCTTCTTTGTCTCCACCGATTTGCTGATAGGGGAACACAACCCACTTGTCTGGACTGATCTAGTAGGACTCAACGAAAGAACATTATCTGGTAAATAAAATGTCACCTTCATCTATTATTTAAAAAAAAAAATGCTTCCAACTCCTGTCTCTGCATTTTGCTAGAGTCTCCCATGACATTTTCAGCCCCTTCTCTCTCTGGAAGTTACTTGAGTGTCCCCTGGTATTTTCAGTTCCTTCTCTCTTTGCATTTTACTGGAGTCTTCTCCAGCATTTCCACCCTCTGTACTCTCTGCATTTTAAAGTTCTTCCCTGGTAGTTTCATCCTCCACCCTCTCCGCATCTTACTGGAGTCTGCCACATTTTCAGTCTTCCATTTGTATTTTGCTCCTGTTTCCTGCATTTTCTGTGCATGAGAGCCTGCAGCATGTTTCCTTCTAAAAAGGCAGTGATTTGGGGGGTCTCTGCTGTCCTTTTCTTTCTTTGATCCAGTTTATATGAGACTTCAAGTGCCTGAACATTTCAGCAGTTATGGGAAAGGACCTGGCAGTTTAAGTGGATTTTATCTGACACCTATTAACACTTGTGGTTGGTTGTACAATCTCTAATGCAAAGCATGTGTGTCTTTAAAATTCTGCTTCCATTCCTGGTAATCCATAAAACTGCTTTGGGTTTTGCTCAGAACTCATGACATGCGTAGGATGCAGGCTAAAATACCTTAGCAGTAAATAGCTTACTTGGTCCATGCTGAGTGTATTCTGGGGACACTGCTAAGAATGAGCCTGAGTACAGCATGCATAAGGACCATTTTTCTACTGTAAGAAGTTTTCTTTCTCACCAACAGGAGGCAGCACAGCTCTTTGGGAAAAGTCTTAAGATCCTAGAATAGGGAGTCAGGCATGTGGAAGTGATCCTAAGGCAGGACAACTGTTTTGTTTCACCTTATAAGCAATTCTGCCAATCCTTTATAATTCATTTTGGGGAAGATTAGTGAGATGGGTCTGTGCTGTGTGAAACAAGTGCATTTAAAGGAGAACTGCCTTTTCCTCAAGCTATGACCAGTTTAGTATAAAAGAGATCGGCCTTTCATCAGGCTAAAATCAAGTAATACAACAAGACTGCACTGTCCCACATGCAGAGCTGAGGTGGAGAGGAAAAGGCAAGGAGTGGCAAGCATGCCCTCCAGGAATCCAGTTAAACTCATCCCTGAAGTCAGCTAGTGGGGGCTGGAAGGCAGAGGACACTGCTATAGTATCAAAATCAACTCATTTGGGCCAAAAGAGGTGTAGATATTGCTTCCTGAGCACAAGGAGGACGAAGCAGTGGCAGCTCGGAATTGGCCTAGATGGAGGGATGTGGTGTCAGGCTTGAAGACACAGGACCTCTGCCCAGACTGTATTACCCAATGCTCCAAGTCACTGCCCTCCCCTCCTGCTGCTGCTTCTCTCTCCTGGCCAAGCACCTCTAACCTAGTTCCAGCTACTGGTCCTGCTGCCGTGACTGGTGCCTCCTATTCTCCTTCTGTGTCCACTGGTTGAAACATTAGCTGTTTTAACTGCATGGCCGTCATATCAATGCAACATAGAATGGTTTAAACAAATAATGCAGAAGGAAAAGAGAAGGCAGCCCCCGTGGCTGTAGGAGCACCTGGAACTGGTTAGAGGCACCAGACTGGGGCAAAATGGGGAAGGACGCAGCAGGGCCATAGCGAGGTAGAAATGCACCTTGTGCAAATCATGCAGCTGCTGCCCCCATCATCACCCATCCATGCACAGGAATTTGCTCTTATCAGATGTTCTGGAAGCCCCAGTGATGACATCACTGCTCACACAGCCCTTGGCCACAGCCCTGGGAGGCAGGAACAGTAAACAGGTTTAAAGCAGTTTGGGAAGAGGGGCGAGGGAGTGAGCATTTAGGGATTGGAGATTTGGGAGAGTGGAGACTACAGAACAGAGATTCAGAAACTGGGAACTAGAAAAGAGTAGGACTCCTAGATTGGAGGAAAGGATTTTTGGGGTGGGGGGAGAAGAGCAGAGGAGGAATGTAGAATTAGGGGTTGAGAGGCCGATGCAGTAAAGTGCATTTGGCTGTGCGCACAGATTAACTTGACCTTTGCACACAATTTTGTGCGCTACCAGTGCAGAAAGGATTTTTGCACATGGGCTGTGTGCAAAGCCTTAAACAAACAGCAGCACACAACACATTTAAATCCATGGTAATGAAGCAATCAGCTATTCAACTCTAGTGTACAGAAGACCTGAAGGCTGAGCTCAGCACTGAGCTCTTTTTAATGCATGGTCTAAGGAGGCATACAGGGTCTGCAATCAGTGTGGGTGAGGAATTTATGACTGTTTCTTCTCTATCTTGAGTATACAGCACACCCCTTTTTTGGCTTTGTGGAAGAGATTGGTGCAAAAAAAAAAAAATCCCCGCAGGGAAGGTGTGCCGGAACTATGTTATGCATATGTGTTGGAATACTGTCTGACGCATATACATCAATATTATTCTGCATAGAATAATGTCAGTGTGTATGAAAGCAGATATGATACGCAGCAGAATTTTTGTGTAAATAAAATAATATTGCTGTTTATGCACCAGATAGGGTTCCAGCACATGCGCACGAGTTCCAAACAGGGTTTTTCTGTGTGCTAGATATAGACCCATGTCTGTATGCATCTGACTTCCTCTCCTTGTTTTTGGCACCAGGGAAATGATAGAGCAGGAACTCGTGGATTGGGAGAAGTATGAGAATGCTACGATGGGGCTGTAGCAAGACCTTGGATCCCAAAATTGGGGAGAAAGGGCTGAAAAAATCAGCATGTGCATAGTCTCAAGCCTCAAGGCAGGCTCCATGCTTCCTTCCTTGTGTTTTATGCGCTACCGCTGGTGTCTCTTCTGCATACTGGGAGTAATTTTAGAAGCAGATGTAAAGCCGGGTATTTCAGTCATATAGGCAGGTAAATGGCACCATTGCTATTCTATAAGGGCACAGGCGTATCTGATCCTTCTTACTTTCACGGTGGGCATGCACATGGGTGGAGCCTACAAGGACATGTGTAAATGATAAAATCTTATAATTTACGTGCAGTCCTTACACATTTAGGCACGGGCATTTACACCATTCCTAGGGCTGGTGTAAGTGATTGCGCCTTAAATTAATGCCTGTTTTCGGTTATTTACACTAATATTTCCTAAGTCAAGTATGTGCATCCTTTACTTTATAAATTAGGCATGATGCATAGAAACAAGTGCCAGGTTGGAGTTTATAACATTACCCTCGTTATGTGGATTGGGATACATGCTGTGGCAGCCGCAGGCAGGGAGGTAGTTGACATGGTAGGCTGTAATGGGGGGAAGGGATACTGAGATGCTGGACTGGTGGACTGCCAAGGGAGAGAGTAATAGAAAGACAGAGAAAGAAGATGCTGGATTTGGGTGAGAAGGGGAGGGGAGGATGGGACAGGGGTATACAGAAGAGATATTGAACTAAGGGGAGAGAGAGGACACTGTAGGGGATGCTAGACATGGGGGCAAGATGAGGTCAGGGACCCAGAGGGGAGATGCTGAACCAAGGGGAAACAAGGGCACTGTAGGGAGATGATTGACACAGAGGGGGATAGGGACACAAAAGAGACATTTTGGATGGGGGAGGGGAGGGAAAAAAGGGGCAGGGGCACAGAGGGGAGGTTCCAGACCATGGAGATATGCTGGACACAGGGTGACAGGGGCACAGTAATGCATGCTGGACAAGGGGGAAGATGGGGATACAGGGAGAAGATGCTTTGAAACGGGCATAGGGACACAGACACAGAAAGGAGATGATGGACATGGGGGGAGGTAGGGATTGGAATAGGAACCAAGACACAGAAGAGATGCTGGATGGTGGTGATAGAGAGATGAGAGATGCTGGAAGAGGAGGGAGGGAGAGAAGGGAAAGTTAGTGAAAGATTGAGGAATAAGAGGCTGGGGAAGAAGAAAGAACTGGGGAATGGAAGGGCTGGGATGAGGGAAAAAGACAGAAAATTGTAGGTAAATGCAGTTGTTGGAACGAAATTGAGGAGTGGTTGGTAAAAAGGAGGTGTGAAACCTGACAGAGAAGCAGAAAAATAAATGAAATAAAACTGAAAGGAAGCGATCAATGTTAGCGATCGATGTAGAGCAGGAAGTGAAGACAGGAGGTGAGAGGAGAATGGCAAATGGACAGTACAGGAGACCCTGGAAACAGTTAAGAAAAGATGGAGAGAAGAAAGCAAAAAACATAGACTGGGATTAGAAAAATAAAATGGCCAGACAACAAAGGTAGAACAATTTTATTTTCTATTTAGTAATTGAAATATGTCAGTTTGTGGAATGTCTGTCTATCAGGACTGATGTTTGACATGGTTGTGGCCCAGCCCAGCCCAGGACAAAATTTTGGGAGAGGCCCAAGGGAGATATTTTGGAGAGGATCTCATAACCTGCTAACAGGTTGTGCCTTCTTTAGCTTCAAACTGGCTGGGGCCCTTTCTAGCCTAGAGACTCAAGACAATTGTCCTGATTTTAGGCTCCCCTCCTCCTAGTGCTAGCCTGACATCTGCTTTCTTTATATTTTGCACAGTAGAGGGGGAAATGTATCTCTATCTATTTCTCTGGTGTTGCGCTGCATATGGCTTCTTGGGGTTTCAGTTTATTTTTTTATCTACATATTTCTATTTTTACTTTATTCTTTATTTGGTGAGGGTCTATCTGTGTAATGTTAGCATAAATGTTCTATGAATTAGTCTGTAGTGTTCAGTTTTCCCAACAGGTATATTGATGTCCTAGGGCCCAGTGCAATTTTTATGGTGCTGAGTATTCCTAGGTAGGGTCCTTGTTGTGTGAGTTTTAGAAGTTAGTCCTGATAGGGTAGATTTATTCTAAATCCTGAGTGACCTTTTGGTAGAATTTTGTGAGGTTTCACAATATGCATGGTAGTGAGAGAGTTTATGTTGCTGTTGTTCAGCTGCCATTAGAATCAGAATTTTTTTTGTTTAACTTTTATGAGGAAATGCCCTACGTCTGCTCTGTACCGTTGTTGGGGGAGGGGCTGGGGATCCTGTTGATGCAGAATATATGTTTGGATTTAATACCATATGGGGACCATTTGTGTGTTTGGGGACTGAGGAGGGGTCTATGGCTCAATGGAGGGATGAAGTATGCAACCTCTTGTATTCCCCTACCCTCCCCGCAAGTGGACTCCATGCACCGAAGCCTGCACTCCTGACCTCACTGGAGTTATTTGTTGAGGGGTAGGGATAGATCATGGGATGGGACAGGGGGAAGCACTGACACCGGTAGGTTGCAGATTTTCCTCTTTCAGAAAGTTATCAACTCTCGGTGCTGGACACCTTGAGGAAGGGTAGAGAAAGAAAGGGGAGATGCTGAACATGAGAGGGGAGGATGGTACTACTACTATTACTAATCATTTCTATTGCGCTGTACATATAGATGTAAGATACAGTCCCTGCTCATCAGAGCTTACAATCTAATCAAGATGAAAAAACATTGCAGAACTGGTGACTAGAGTATGGTAAGATACACATAAGTAGTAGACAAGAGAATGAGGAGCATCAAGATCCAAAAGCAACCTCAAAGAGGTGGGCCTTCAGCCAATGTTCCCTCTAATTTTCTGTAGGCTGTGTGCGCATAAAATATCAGCTGTGTGCAGCTTTTGAAGGAAGGTTAAATTTTTGTGCGCCACATAACGACACTCGGAGTTATATACTTTAAAATTTGACTACACGTCAGTATACAGTATGTACACCACATTGATTTTAATCAAATTAAATGAAAATAGACGATTACTAAATGAAGCGGAAATTTCTAGTAATTACAATCATAACTTTTAAATTTTAAGACGTCTGTGTTGTTTTCTATCAGAATTAGAGACGTAATTTTTGTGCGCTCTGTTGTAAAGTATGTGCGCTCGCTCGGCAAGGTGTGTGCGTGCGCACACGCGCACAGCTTAGAGGGAACAGTGCCTTCAGCCTGGATTTGAATAGGGCCAATGAGCCCGATGCACCAACGACTCAGGTAGTCTGTTCCAAGCATATTGAGCAGCAAGGTGGAATGAACGAAGTCTGAAGTTGGCAGTGGCAGAGAAGGGCACAGATAAAAGGGATCTGCCAGAGGAGCGGAGTCCCACAGAGGAGGGTAGGGTGAGATAAGAGAGGAAAGGTAGTGAGGAGCTGCAGAATGAGTGCACTTGTAGGTCAGTAGGAGAAGTTTGAACTGGATGTGGAAACTGATAGAGAGCCAGTGAAATGACTTGAGAAGGTGTTACATGAGCATAGCGACACTGACGGAAGATAAGCCGTGCTGCTGAGTTTTGAACAGATTGAAGGAGAGATAAATGATTCAAAGGGAAACTAGTGAGGAACAGTTTACAATAGTCAAGATGGGAGGTGACTAGTGAGTGGATAGGGGATAAATATTGCTTATGTTATAGAGAAAGGCAGGTTTTAGCATCTATTGGATGAGCCCAAAGAGAGAGAGTCAAAGATGATCCCAAGGTTGCGAGCTGAGGAAACGGGGAGGAGTGTAGTCTCATCCATAGAAATAGAGAAGGGAGGAAGGGGGAGACAAAGGGGGGAACCTGGAAATATAAGGAGGAGAAGGGGAGATGCTGGACATTGGGAAGTGAAGGGGGAGAAGGGAATGAGAGATGCTTGACTATGGAGGGGGGCAACCGGCTAAAGGTTCAACTAGGCATCAGATACGCTTGGGCTGGCCATGCTTGTGCTTTTCATGTATCCCTTTGATGCTAGCTTTGAAGTGTTTGATTATAAAAAGAATCTGTGCAGTGGACACCTCCTTCTCCCCTCTTCCTTCCCCCTCCCACATTCTCCTAATTTGAAGTTAAGAGACAACAGAATAGCGAGCATCAAGAATTAGCAGTGTATTATGGGCCTTCACCAAGGAGTGAATGTGATGCCTTCAGCTCAGAAAATCTGGTGCCTCCTACGAAGTCTCAGAGCTCAGGAAGTCATTAATAGGGCCAACTCTGAAATAGCAGGAGCACACTCCAATATAAACTGAGACTCCAGCAGTAGCTGTCACATGATCAAGACCATTGCTGGGAGATACTCTGGAGAGTGTTCTTGGATGCAGTCATACTGTCAGACACCATCATCCAGCATGCTGACAGCCCTCCAGCTCATCACACATCCCATCTTGAAAGTTGTGCAGCTCAAAAATGCCTCTTCCTTTCCTTCCCATCTGTCTGTCTCCCCTCCTCTTGTACATCTTATTCTTCATGTCTGCTCATTTTCTGCTGCCTCTGATTTTTCTTTTTCTTCTCTCTCTCTTCTTGTGGCTGTTCAGAAAGACTTAGGTGATTGATACCAATGCCAAGTGTCCAAGTCTTGAAAAAAAAATTCTGTTGGTTATACGAAGAATATTTATCCATTCACCATGCAGTGGTGAGTTACATGGGTAAAAGCAATCCAGCCAGAGGTTGTCCATAAAGTTGTACAGACAGTAGTGGAATTCAGCCATTATTTGGTTAACTTACTTGTTTTTTAGGCCAGTATAATAGCAGGGATCTAATGAACGGCTAAGTGGTGGCACCAGCTGTGGCATAAATGCTGCTTTTTAACATCTTCATAAATGATCTGGAAATGGGAATAACGAGTGAGGTGATCAAATCTGCAGATGACACAAAATTATTCAAAGATGCTAAAACACAAGAGGGCTGTGAAAAATTGCACGAGGATCTTGATACATTGGAGAATGGACGTCCAAATGTCAGATGAAATTTTATGTAAAGCATAAACATGTTATCCAAGTTGTTTTCTCCTGTTCTATGTGAAGCCAAACAGTTTGTTATGGTCATTTGGTTGTATGTAAACCGCGCTGACAATAGTGCGGTATATAAGAAATTGTAATAAATAATAAATAAATAATAATAATAATAAATAATAATGTGCACAAGTGCAAATTTATGCACCTAGGAAAGAACAACCCAAACTACGGTTACACGATGCAAAGTTCTACATTAGCAACCACCACCCAGGAAAAAGATTTAGGCGTCATCGTGGTTAATACGTTGAACCCTCCGCCCAGTGTGTAGCAGCGGCCAAGAAGGCAAATAGAATGCTAGGAATCATAAGGAAAGGAATGGCGAATAAAGCAAAGAATATTATAATGCCTCTGTATCGTTCCATTGTGCGACCACACCTTGAATATTGTGTACAATCTGGTCACCGTATCTTAAAAAGAATATAGTGGAATTATAAAAGGTACAGAGAAGAGCCACCAAAATGGTAAAGGGGATGGAAGGATATCCTTATGAGGTAAGGCTTAAAAGGTTAGGGCTTCTCAACTTGGAAAAGAGACGGCTGAGGGGAGATATGATAGAGGTCTATAAATTAATGAATGGCGTGGAACAGGTAAACATAGATAGGTTGTTTATTCCATCAAAAAGTGGAAAGACTAGGGGACAAGCAATGAAGCTACAATGTAACCCATTTAAGACTAATAAGAGAAAATATTTTTTCACTCAACGCGTAATCAAACTCTGGAATTTGTTACCGGTGGATGTAGTGAAAGCTGTTAGTGTAGTTGGATTTAAGAGATTTGGACGAGGTCCTGGAGGAAAAGTCCATAAACCATTATTAAAGAGTAATCGGTGTACCCTTTTGGGAGCTTGCCAGGTACTTGTGACCTGGATTGGCTGCTGTTGGAAACAGGATAGTGGGCTTGATGGACCTTGGTCTGACTCAGTATGGCATTTCTTAGGTTCTTATGTATATTCAGTGGTTCTACTTAAATGCCAGCCCTGGCGTTTTACATTATCCAGCATCTGCAGCTACAACTCAATATCACGCTCTTACATTTCCTCTTTCACCTCCTCCTTTTCTGATCTGTTGTTTATTTAACACTTTTATTTTCACATTTTGCTTTTCTGCTCCCTATGCTCTCTGGGAGAGCATGTGTAGTCTACCACAGCAATCTCTTCTCGTGTTCAGGCACTGACAGGGTGAATGATCCCCTTTGGGTACAGCATGGGGAGAGTGCAGGCTCCCAGCCCTTGGCAAAGCCTCTCTTTTCTTGCTGTTTCAGTAGCCCCAGGAGGCTTGTCTCTCCATCTCTTTGCTTCCCGCTTGCTTGCTGGGCCTGCTCTGCCATTGGTGCAGAATCACACACCTCCTGGCTGGGATTCAGTAGTCTCCCCTCCCTCCTGTAAAGACTTGTCATGTAATTAACTGTAAGTAATTACATCACTCAATGGATACATTTCCAGGGCCAGTTAAGGCAGAGTGTGTGAGAATCTGACCTTGGATACAAAACACTGAGCAGCAAGAGCCCTCCACACCCCTCCCCGGGGCTCCACTCTGCTCTCAGGTGCACCTCATGAGAACTCACAAATCTTCTGCAGTCACCAGAACAAGCAGCCAGCTCTACTCTCGCTGCTCTCTCTCTTTAAGCGCTCACAAGAACATTCTACAAAGTCACTGCTGGCTAATGTACAATTTATAGGAACACTCAGTCCTTCCATGCAGTCACTGCTCTTTCATTTATGAATTTATGGGAACATTTTATGCACACACTAAGGGCAGGCAGCACAGTAAATGAAATGCAAGCTCTATCTTTTTTTTTTTTTTTGCTTTTACCCCAAAATAGTTTTTACTCTATGCAATTTAAATGCTTTTCAGGTCAATATTCAGACTCAGTAAGGGGCATTTTTTAAAACAGCAGTTGTGGTGTTAAAAAAAATGCAGATATTTTGTGCCACTCTTCAAATAGGTGGCGGCAGCGGTGCTGAATATAGGCAGAAGCTCTTGCCTTTGGTAATTATGGATAGGACTGAGTATAGTTAGGCAGAATTTCCTCATCCTTCTGTCGCTCCATCTGAGCACATATCTGGGATTATCTGGACCCCTAAGCCTATAAGTCCCTTAGATAGAATAAATAGGAGAACCTGAGGTGCACTGACAGAACTTTGAGGAGGGGGTGGGGGGTGTCTCAGTACAGAAATAGGAAGGGGGTGCTGGAGGGAAGGAGGGAGGTACATTGACAGAGCTGTGGTGGGGGTCTCAGTACTGGAATAGGAGATTCATTCTAGTTAATTTCTAAAAATCTAAATATTTCTTAATTTTGATTTATTTTTCTTTTCCCCAGGAACAAGCAGGAAGTCAGTCCTCATATATGGGTGACATCACCTCTGATGGAGCCCGTGCAGAAGCATCTCCCCAGCTTTCAAAGAAAGCCTTTGGGAGATGCCACCACGCGTACATGGTCCCCTTCCTGCTCAAGGGTGCCATCTTACTCAGCCTCCCTTTTTCTGCAGAGCCCAACAGACATCCGTCTTCTTTCCCAGGAAAAAAATTGATAATTCTGTGCATAAAACCTTCCTGCTTTGTCCGGTTAGCACCAGTCCCTTTCCCACCTCCAAGCCCCATTGCCCCCACTTCGAGTCTCAAAACCATTTTTCATTTTTCTTTCAGCGCGGTTTCGCGCCCTTTTCTAATCGCTGGCCGCGTCAAGGGTCTTTGACCTTGCAGGGGTCCTTTTTGCGCCAATGGCAAGTGTGTTCAAAAAGTGTGATCAATGTGCAAAGAACATGTCCTTAACCAATACAAACGACTGCTGCCTTCAGTGTCTAGGTGCTTACTATGACCCGGAGGTTTGCTTCCTGTGCAAAAAGATGTCCGCGAAGGCCATCCTAAGTTGTCGGCAGAAGCAAGACATCTTCCACAGGTCAGATTCTGCCTCAGTATCCCCGGTAGCCTCACGCTGTAAGGCCCCGCATGGATTCTCGGATTCGCGTAAAGCCCCCACGGCACCCGATTAGGCCACGGGCACTCCAACAAGAATTCTCTGGAGATTGAGCGCAAGAAGAAGAAGAAATCCTCAAGGACCTCATCCTGGGAATCAGCAAGTCCCATGCTAGGTCCCAGAGCCCCTGGAAGGTATCTGAGGAGTCGGAGTGGGAGCGACTGGCAAAGGTGCCAAGAACAGATGCCGAGGCCTCCAATGATGGTTCACGTACTCCTGAGGCCTGTCCCATCGAAGACTCCATCTCCTCACTGATGCCGGACCCAGTTACCCTGGTGTCCATGTTAAAGGCTGCAACTCCTGAGTGGGAAGCCAGGATGACGGCATTGGAACACAGTATCACTGCCTTCCTTGCCTTGCAGCGTGTCGATGCCCGGCCCCACCGGTGCTCATGCCCAGACTACAGGGACCTCGATATCAAGGACTCCCTGGGTCGCCGATATGATCCTTGAGAGCCCCGAGCCTCGAGCCGATCCTCGGCGAGGGTCTCGATCCCATTCCCGTTCCTCAGGAGTGAGATTCTCCCCAGCAAGTGCTTGTGGCTCCGGCCAAGTAACCGCTGTGGGTCACCGTGGACCCGACCTGAGTCTGACGCCTCAGGTGCCGTCCGGCCTCGAGTCCTCGACTGACTACTCAAACTGGGAGTCTGAGGATGAGGCTTCCCTGGAAATGTGTAAACACCTTGATCTTCCTTCAGACCCACCTCCTCCAGCGTCGAGGCACCAGTCCCCACTAGAGGGAACATCATTCCTCGAGTTTGTCCGGGACATGGTGAAAGCCTTGTCTCTCACCATGGAGTCGGAGGAGGACCCTCGCATGGAGGAGCTTGAAATCCTCCAATATGAGATTCCACCTAAGGAGGCCCTGACAGTTCGTATCCCTACCATCCTCGGGTGACTCCTCCTTCGGATGTGGGAGACCCCAGCGTCGGTGCCAATAGTTACCTGACGCCTCAACACCATGTATTGGGTTCAGCGGGGCCTCGGCTTTCGAAAAGCCCATCTCCCTCACACCTCTATGGTGGTAGAGTCGACCATGCACCAGCAGAAAAGCCCAAAGCCTCACTCTTCCATGCCTCTGGGCAGGGAGTCTCGTACCCTCAATGTCCTTGGATGCAAATGCTGCCAGGGCTCAATGCTGGGTTGCCGAATCCAAGTCTACCAGCTCTATATCGGCATGTATCTCTGAGACCTAGCAAAAGAACTTGCAGGTTTCTCGGCGGGTCTCAGTGGAGATAACCTCCACCGATTCCAAACCCTCATGAAGTGCTTCGGGGAGTGCTCAAAGTACATGTCTCGAGTCGTCTAATGGACATCCGCAAGATAAGCAGCCCCCAATTCCAACCAAGCCGCCTCTGCCACTTGGTCCTCCACTGCCTCTGTGTGCTGTTGTATCCGCTGGGACCAGTGAAGACACGCTCAGGTCATCCAGGTTCCACAAATGGAGCTGGAGTGAGAGGGCGTTGGTGTCAAAGGCCTGTTTCAATAAGGTGTCTAACTTTCGATTCTGTACATCCTTTAGCGCTGCACTATCTTCCATTGGAATGGTTGTTTTCTTAGTAACTGCGGCCACTGCCGCGTCCACCTTAGGAGGCCAGAACCAGCCGCAGTCCTGATCAGACAAGGGATAGAGTCAGGTCATGGTCCGTGCCCCTTTAAGGCTTGCCTCTGACAGCTGCCACTCCTCCTGGATCATTTGCCGAACCGCTCTATGCACTGGAAATACCTTCTGTGACTTGCGTACTGCTTGGATCATCAGATCCTCCAGAGACTCTTCTCCTGGCAGACTGACTTGTAAATTCAGCGCCTTGAGGGACTCCGAGATGAGCACTGGTAGCTCCTCATGATGAAACACTCGTACTATCCTTTGCCGCTCATCCTGGTCCGGGATCTCCCCCTCTTCGAGATCCTCTTCCACCTCCAGATCCAACTCAAGGTCCTCCTCCTCTGCTGCTTTGGACAGGGGAGACTGGACCTGCTCCTCCACTGTGAACTTCAGTTGTTTCGCTGGACTGTGCCCTGACTCCCCAACGGTAGTACCCCCTGCCCTCTTGGCCCTCCCTTGGGATGCCGAGAGACCTGAAGCTCCCTATTGCTGCAGACAGCAGGCCTGATGAAGCAGGAGTACAAACTCTGGGGAAAAGCCATCCGAGACTCCCAGCTCTCCCAAGCCATGCCCTGCTAATGGCCCCAGGATAGCTGTCGGCCCCACAGCAGCTTCTGGGGATAGACTTACCGAGATCTGCATCTCCCCTGATGAAGTAGGCACCACCTCTTGGGCTATTCCAAGGGTCTGCTCCATGGTAGGGGCCTCCCTGGCACAACACTTACAAATGCTGATCTCTGAAACAGAGCCACGCCTGGCTCCTCACACCAGGCACTGCGGCTTGCCCAGCATTCCCCTAGAGCCTGTTATTCTCTTTGTCTTTTCCCTGTTTTATGTTTTCTGTTTTTCGTTTTTTTTTAAGAGGAGCCCCACTAAAAACAAACTTCTCCGTGTAGTTTTTAGGTTTTTTTTAACCCAAGTAAAGAAAAGCAAAATAAAGGTACACTAAAGGTACGCTACTGAAGAATTTGAGCCTGCCTGCACTGCTCTCCCCCCAAAATGGACTGTTCACATTACCTCCGCTCCCAGGGGGCTGGAGCAAATGATGAAGTCTCCTTTCCTACAGTGCTTAGCCAGTCCCAACAATGGCTTCGGCACAGCTGGGGGGGGGGGGCTTCCGGGGAACTCTGCCCGACGCTTGAACACTGCTGCGCTCAGTGGCTCTTCACCCAAAATAGGGTTTAGGAGATGCTTACCCCCCAAGAGCATCAGCACTCCCCCCAAACCGTTCTCCATGGCTTTTCCTCCGCTGATGCCTTCTTCCTCTGACGCTTTTCTTTTGTAAACTTTCTGTCCCAAAACAAAAGAGAAATAGAAATAAATCCTGCCAAAATCAATGCCCTCTACAAAACCCTAACCTAGCTAAATTCCTTATTTGTTCTTACAGTGAGCCAGCACCCTGGCTCACCACCTCCTCCAGCTGCTTGGAGACTGAGCATACTGGTGGGGCTTGTGGGTGGACCCGGTGGAATTAGTACTAGTGACATCAAAAGATGACATGCTCAGTCTCCAAGCTGCTGGAAGAGGTGCATCACCCCAGAGGTGTGGGACTGGACTGGAGGGATGATAAGGAACAAGCACTTTGAAGCATATTCATGCTTGGAGAAGGTGTAAGGATGTATGTGCTTGCAGACGTCTCCAGCATTTCTGAAATCAAACGGGGACATGTAAGTACAGTGCCTCTCCTCGGACAAGCTTCTGCCACACCCATGCTTGGACGTCCCTGCACTAGAGACATCTGCAAATGCCATTTGTTGAATAGCTATGGAAACATGTCTGTAATTTTGATGTCTACATGCACGGTTTAAAATAACCATCAAAGTATAAAATAGCCCCTTCATTAGTTTGTTCCCAAACCAGCTGCTCCATGAAGCAGTCATTTATTTCATCAAGGAATTTTACCTCCCTAGTATGTCCTTATGTGTCATTTATCTAATCAATATTGAGGTATTTGAAATAACTCATTATTATTCTTTTGCCAAATTTGTTAGCTTCCCTAAATTTTTAAAACATTTCATCATCTGCTCATTCTGTCCAAGCTGACAGTAGTAAACCCCTACTACTGTTTTCTTTCCCCTTCACACACAGAATTTCTGTCCATAAAGATTCAATGATGCATTTTGTTTCCTGCAGAACTCTTATTCTATTTGACTCAGTGCCCCTTTAACAACTAGCACCACTCCTCCACAAATTTGATCCACCCTATCTTTGGGATATAGTTTGTACCCTAGGACCACAGTGTCTCATTGGTTATCCTCCTTCCACCAGGTCTCTGAGATGCCTATTATACCTATCTCTTCATTTAGTATAATATATTCTAACTCTCCCATCTTATGTTTTAGATTTCTAGCATTTCGTAGAGACATTGTTGAATTTACAACCTTCTTAGGAGTCAACAGGGATAACTTGTACGGTAATTGTTCAACTCTTTCTGCTCTTTATTTAAAGGCATCTGGACTACCTTAGACTTTATAGCAACCTCTCTATTACTTCAGCCTGGCTGCTGTCCTACACTGTCTGCCATTTCACTGATTCAGTTCAGGCAGGCAGTCCTGGCTCTTTTTTAACGAGCACTCTCCAGAAATCCCTTGCAGTTTTCTCCTGAGGTGGAACGCTATTCACTGTGAACAACATTGCAAAGGGGAACAAACATTTATAATGCATATTGGCTAGCCACTGCTTCTGGAAGGTCGGTATAAGATTCAAGTTTGGTTCTCTCACATAGGATGGTGCTCATAGCTATGGCACTACAGAAAACTTCTTTTTGATAGCAGACTTATGGAGACACACTAAGATGTCCCAGGGGAGATTTGCTTTGGCAGGCCTCAATGCACAATACACGCAGTCTATTTTAATTTGCCTTAGGCTTCCAGCAGCTTTTCCAGCCAGCAAGAATAACTGCAAAGATCTGGACTACCTTTGCAACATTTGTATACTCCACTCAATCTGGGACTCCCTGCACCCTCAGTTATTATACTGGGCGCGGTTCCCATGATCTTCCATTTTATCACAATTGCTTAGCTTCCTGCTTCCCTACCCATGCTAGGATTACCAACTGGCTCCAGATGCGCCTGACAGGCTTTGATCAAGTCCTGCATGCAGGAACCTGTAGTCTTGGTTTTTTTATGGCATGCAATGGAGAAATCAGAACTACATGTCCCTGCATGCAATGGGGTAAACCCAGGACAGGATCAAACCTGTTGGGCACATTTGGAGCCAGTTGGCAGCCCTAATCCATGCTTACAAGTTAGTCAGTTCCCCAGCATGCTTCTCTAATCTCTGCTCCTCCTCTTCCTCACTGTGATTACCTGTCTCGATGATGTCCCACCAGAGCTCTACCATTAAATAGCAGACCTCCCTGATTCCAGACACTATTTCAGCCTTACGCTCTAATTTCAACTTGTGCAACAGCATCTTCAATTCCGCCTTAGCAATTGGGGATAGAGAAGACCTCTCCAGCTCCTTGCTAAACATTTCTGTGTCAGAGTTGGACCCCTCCACTGAAGTCAGGTAGGTGATGCTATATGCATCAGCTATGGCATTATGATTGCCAGGCTTAAAATAAGATTTCAAGTCTGTTGTTTTCTTGTGGGCTGTCATCATGCATTGTACTTCAACTGCCAGTGTTGCACTAAATAACTGGACTCACAGGGTGTCTTTTGAAGACCACAGATTGTAAGGATCCTTATTTTTGCTTTGTCACCTTAAGGAGAATCACAGTTAAGCTGCCATCAGTGTGGTGATGTCAGTTCCTCCCCAGAAGCATTTTAAATGCATCGAATTTGAACATCATACACCAATAGGAGCTAGTTATTTGTATTAGTAACTATATGATTACCTGACCTCTTTTTTCCAGTTCCATTCCAGCCCCCCACCAGCTTATTTCCACTCCAAGCTCCCCCATCAGCCAATTTCCAATCCTAGCCCCCTTGTCAGTCCATTTCCAGCCCTATTCCAACTCTTCTCAGCCAGCTTCCAGTCCTATTCCAGCCCCTATCAGCCCATTTCCAGTCCTAGCCCCCCATATGCTCTTTTCCAGTTCCATTCCAGCCCCCCATCAGTTCATTTCCACTCCAAGCTCCCCTATCAGCACATTTCCAATCCTAGCCCCCTCAGGGGCTGGAATAGGGCTGGAAATGGGCTGACAAGGGGGCTAGGATTGGAAATGGGCTGATGGGGGAGCTTGGAGTGGACACTGATGGGTGCTGGAATAGGGCTGGAAATGGGCTGACATCAGTCCATTTCCAGTCCTAGCCTCCCATATGCTCTTTTCCACTTCAATTCCAGCCCCCAATCAGCCCATTTCCACTCCAAGTTCCCCCATCAGACAATTTCCAGTCCCCTCGTCAGCCCATTTCCAGTCCTAGCCCTCCCCCATCACAGCCCATTTCCAGTCCACATTTCCCCCCATCACAGCGTATTTCCAGTTCTAGCCCCCCCACCATCACAGCCCATTTGCAGTCCTAGCCCCCCATCACAGCCCATTTCCAACCCCAGTTCCCCCTCCCTAGATCACAGCTCATCCAGTCCTAGCCCCACCCCCTGAACAGCTCCGCTGCCGTCTAAGTGGCTGAAGAGGGAGCCGGGGAAGCCCGCGCGAGGCCCTGGCTCCCTCTGCACAGCCGCCAGCGTGAGGAGTCTTTTCCCTCATGCTGGCGGCTGTATCTGTGAAGTCACGAATGTCCAGCATTCGCTGCTTCACAGATACAGTCGCCAGCTTGAGGGAAAAGACTCCTCATGCTGGCGGCTGTGCAGAGGGAACCGAGGCCTTGCGCGGGCTTCCCCGGCTCCCTCTGCAGCCGTCCACATCGTGCAATAATGGAGTTCACGCGGGGCCCCCTGAAGCATGGGGCCCTGTGCGAACAGCATTATCGCACAATGGACAGGCCGGCCCTGCCTGTGGTAATACTCGGATGTGGCACACTGCAGTCTGATATTCCTGTAGTAACTCTCTGGTTACAGCACAATGCAGTCTGGTATTCATGAGGTAAATCTCTGGATGCGGGACAGTGCAGTCTGATATACCTGTGGTAACTCTCTGGTTGCAGCACACTGCAGTCTGGTATTCCTGGAGTAAGGCTCTGGCTGCGGCACATTGCAGTCTGATATTCCTATGGTAACACTTTGGATATGAAACATTGCAGTCTGGTCTTCCTGTAGTAACGTTCTGGATGTGGCACACTGCAGTCTGATATTCCTGTAGTAATACTTCAATTCACACAACTCATAAACACCTCAATGCACCTCAAGGGAGGAACCCTGGACTTACTCTTCCTCCCTAACGACCTACTCTCCTCATCACACCCCATCTTTCCCTCCTCAACCCCAGTCCCATGGTCAGATCACCACCTAATAACTTTCACCATACCACTCCCCTGCCTAAATGTCCTCCCCCTCATGGACCTCCCATTACAAGAAGATTCAGAAATTTTAATGAAGCAATCTTCATCCAGCAGACCATCCCCAATCTGACGCAAGCTTTTCAACATTCAGACCTCGACTCATTGGTACATTCCTGGAACACTATAATCACAAATGCCTCCAAGGCACCACCCCGTGCACCCTCCAACATTCATAGGTCTCACACTCCCTGGTAGCCCTTCTCAGAGAGCAAAACCGTCCCCTCAGAAGGCTCGAATGAAAATGGAGAAAATCTAAGGACCCACAGCTTCAAGCCAACTACATGGACCAACGAGCAGCCTATTCCACCAGCACCCTCAACTCCAAGCGTGAACACCACAACAACATCCTCTTCCGTGCCATAATGTACCAGCTCCCCCTCTCTATTCATATCTCCTCCTACCACCTCAAACTCCACCACCCAACTATGGACCTCATTCAGGGATGTCCCCTTTGAAGAGCTCCAGAACATCATTACTCACATCATAAGAACATAAGAACATAAGATATGCCATACTGGGTCAGACCAAGGTCCATCAAGTCCAGTATCCTGTTTCCAACAGTGGCCAATCTAGGTCACAAGTACCTAGCAGTTTCCGCAAAAGACACAGGTTCCACAATGCTTGTATTGGCGCAAGCAGTGGATATTCTGTGTCCACTTTAATGATCTGCCATTTGGATGCCCAGTCTTCCAATTTATCAAGATCCTCTTGCAATTTTCCACAATCCTCATGGGTTTTAACAACTTTGAATGGTTTGTGTCATTTGTAAATTTGATAACCTCACTCATTATTCCCATTTCCAAGTCATTTATGAATATGTTAAAAAGCAGCAGACCCAGCACAGATCCCTGGGGTACTCCACTATTCATCTTTCTCCATTGGGAAAATTGGCCATTTAGCCCTACCCTCTGCTTTCTATTTTTTAACCAGTTCCTGATCCACAATACTACAATGCCTCCTATTCCATGACTTTTTAATTTTGCCAAAAGTCTCTGATGAGGGACTTTGCCAAAGGCTTTCTGAAAGTCCAGATACACTATTTCAACCAACTCATCTTTGTCTACCTGTTTATTCATACCTTCAAAAAAACATAACAGATTAGTAAGACAAAACCTTCTTTGGCTACAGCCATGTTGGCTGTCTCCCATTAAACCATGCTAGCTACATGTTTAGTACCGTATTCAAGCAAATAACATGCCCACGTGTATACTGCACCCACGTATATAATGCGCGGAGAATAGGAATTTGTGTAAAAAGGTTTTTGTATAGCACGCTTACGTGTATACCGCGCAATCATCTTTTTGGAAATGTAAATAAAGTTTCCCTCCGTTGTCAACCGTCATAGGTTTTGAATAGTCTAATGCTACTCCTTATCAGGTAGTCTTACGTGAAGCCATTCGGTAATGATAGTTTACCGGGTATTTTTAAGCCTATTTGTAACATCAGTCCAAGATCCCTCTGTCGCTCGTCCATCCTCATGGCACCCTCTCCTCTCTTCCTGAGTGTGTCCAGATATGAAATTGACTCGCTACACTATTGATGTCTGATTTAGTGTCTAACTGATTGGACATTCGGCATTCAAATTATTGAAGTGCTTCCATGCATATAAAAACCCCTTCTTCTCGTACATATCACAATTGAAATTTGCCATCTCTGCTAGAAAACCATTCAATTATCGATTATAGTTTGCAAATTTTTGAATTTAACTTATTTTAACCAACAATGATGCCAGGAATTAAACGCAAGTCATACACTGCTGACTTCAAATTGAAAGTCTTTATGAGAGCTAAAGAGACCAGCAACCATGCAGCAGCGAGAGAATTCAAGGTTGGCGAGTCGTCAATTCACAAATGGAGAAAAGAGAAAATGGAGTTGGAGAAAATGAATCTGCGAGAATGAGCGCATCGAGGAATGAAACCGAAATGGCCGCAGCTGGAAAACGATCTGAAACTATGGATCCTGGCAAGAAGGGAACAAAATCAACTGGTATCAACAGTCGCCATTCAGATAAAAGATAAACTATTGGCCAAGGAAAGAGGTATCCCAGATTTTAAAGCAGGCTTCACATGGATTTCAAAGTTTATGAAAAGGAATTCTCTTTCTGTGAGAACACGAACAATGGTAGGACAGCGACTTCCGGACAATTGGGAACGAAAGATGGTTGACTTTCGCAGCTTCATCACCAAGGAAATTTCAGAACTCGGTATTTCAGCCATGGACGTCGTCAACATGGATGAAGTACCAATGTCCTTCGATATTCTGCCAACCAGAACTGTGGCTTCTTCTGGTTCCAAAACAGTAGCCATAGCCACAACCGGGCACGAGAGGTCCTGTTTTACTGTAGTGCTTGGCTGCACAGCTATTGGAGTTAATCTGAAATCAATGGTAATTTTCAAGTGTGCAACCATGCCCCGCGAAAAATTTCCAAACAGTGTGGTTGTCCATAACAATAAAAAGGGATGGATGAACTCTGAGGTGATGTTTGGGTTGACAAATGTTATAGGACAAGGAAGGGGGCTTTCTTCTCAAAAAATTCATTGCTTATTTTCGATGCTATGGCTGCCCACAAAGAAAAGAGCTTACAGACTCATATTAATGCGGCGGAAGCCCATATTGCCGTCAGCAAACTGCAGCCCCTAGACATAGTGAAGCAGCGAAGTGCAGACAATGAATAAATCCAGGAGTCAATTGCAGGGTCCAAGCCAATTTATTGTGCACAAGGCCCAGACAGTCAAGCTTCAAAAAGGACTGAGCAAAGTTCTTACAGAAACATATTCATTTTATACATTTCTTTTCAGTTTGATACATGCAGACTTTCTATTGGTCCCAACGCCCCCTGCATTTGTCCAATCAGAGATCCCTCCTGGGCCTAGCACCCAGTTCCCTCCTTTAGGATTGTTCTAACAATGGCACAGTTTCTAGGTATGGATACAATTCTACTGCAAGGTCGTTTCTAGCTCTAGGAATGCAAGCATTGAAACATTTCTATCCTCAGAACACAAGAGAATAATGAAAGTTTTATGAATTCATAAGAAACTTCTTATTAAGCAATTTAAAGCAGTTTTCTCAGACTTTCACAGATTTTTGGTTCTTACTAAGATTGGGGTTGGAATCAGGACCTAACTTACAGGCCTTTCATTTTTGCAGGCTATCATAGGCCATAGCCTACCACATTCCCCCCTTTGATTCTCACCCGCAAGTTTAAAAAGGGTGCGAATTAAATCACATATTATACTCGTGTAACAGCATCATCTTGGGGTATAGGGTAATATTGCCACATAGCTAAAACTTTTGTAGCTGCCTTCCGTTCTACATTGTTATCGATAACTGAGGTTATCATACGTAAGCAAAGGGGTAATAGGCATGGGAGCAATAAGCATACAGTTAATATGAATAACACAATAAACGCAAGGGTCTTTAGACCACCTAACCATGAAAATGCTGAACCAAACCACCCATCAAGCTTCAAAGCATGCCAGGTCTGAACAGGCACATATGTTTGTTTTCGCATTTGAGTAACTATATCTTCAACAACTTGTCCATTATTATCAATCTGTAAACAACAGTTGGTTAAATTAAATTTTCCACATACTCCACCTTCAGCTGCTAACAAATAATCTAGAGCTAAACGATTCTGATAAATAGCTGTGTGCATTTGTGTACTCTGCTTAGCTAAAAGAGTTAGTGCTTTACTAGTTTCATTAGTTATTATTTCAACAACAGCTTGTAAACGTATAATATGATTTATCATATATACAGGAGTGCGATATCCCCATGTCCCATCTTGTTTCCAGGTAGCGGGTCCGTAGTATGAAATGATTCTCTCAGGTGGCCACTCTTCATCATTCCACTTGTCCCACTGGCCTATTTTCAAGACCTCTCGTTTCTGTCGACTCCTGTACACGGGGAAACCCAGTTGTTCTCCATGGGAAATGGGCAGAAGAAAGAAGGAAGGTCGTATAGTTCCCAATACACATGCTCCTCCCCAATGGTGAGGAAGCCTAGCATATGCTCGGGTTCCACAAATCCAATACAGTCAAGGTGGTGCTTGCCAGGTACTATGAAATGCCAAATTAGTCCAGATGCTGGCAAGATTAGGAAAGAGGACTAAAGGGTTGGAGGGCTCTGCAGTGTTGACCCCCGACCACCAGGACGTCTTCCTAGTGGTACTGTTGTAGAACGTCTGATTGAGACAGACCAGCTGTCCAACCTGCATGGTAAACTGTGGTCCAGAGCGAGCAAAACACAAGTTACTAACAATAGGGTGGGCCAGTACCCACTCACTAGTAGTATTATGTAAAGCAGTCTGATTATAAGGAATGGAATAGTTCACTTCTTGCGCCTCCCAGGGCCATTGGTCTCCCATCTTAGTTCCGCCACAGAAGAAACAATCCAAGATGTGGAGACTAGATGCTACTGCCCCAGCGAGTTCAATGAACAAGTTTTGGGAGGTATGAGGGATTTCAAATTCCGCCTTCATGGCCTCATAAAAGGAGTGATGTATTCGATAAGGTGCGGATACATGAGTCTTAATATTTAGCTGTATATATATAAAAGTTCCAGGATCTATGCCTCCTCCTGCTATACGTAATCCAAATCTGAACCCCTGCTTCCACTGGCTAGGGTTAAGTATGAGGAGCTGTAGAGGATTGCAGGCACCTTTCTTGCACTTCCGAGGCTCCGGTAATGATAATTTTTACAGGCTGGCTATGCGTTTATCTCCATCTCGTCCAGTAGGCCCACCAGACCAAGTGGCATAGTACACGCATTCCCACTTTGGACAGAAATAGGCATCTTTAGATGACTTGCTGTAGATGGTTGGGGAATTCTTTCCAGTACACTGTCCCCATCCATATGCTCCTTCAGGACACATATATTTATCATCATAGTAGTAGGCTTGTTCCCACGATCCACACTTGTAGTAAGCATTTCTGTTTATTACATCGCAGGCATCAAAATTCAGGATAACAGGTCTCGTAGGATCAGGGAGTTGACGTGAGGCATTTATTTGGGCCCCCTCCTCATCATTCCATCGTATCTCCAGTACATAATAAGAGGGGTTCTGCCAGGGGTTGAAGCAAGTCTTACTCTTCCCTTTCGTACAGATATTCAATTCGGTACCATTATACACACACCGGCTACAGGGGCGGCCCAAGGGGGGTGCGGGGCCATGTGCGGAGACTCGGTGCGGGGCCTCATTTGCATAAGTGGCCTTATTTGCATAAATATTTGCATAATGCTAACATACACTAACTTTTAGTAAACATGTCTCTTAATGAGTGTATGGATAAAGACAGACTAAAAGATTTCTACATTACTATAATCCAGTGCCAACTGCCAGGCACATTAGGAACTACTACAAACACTGCCCATTTAGAACCAATAGCAAACCCGCCGTATCCTAACAGCACTACCAGGACTCACAAAGCACCATACCCTACCTATCAAAAGGCAACACTGCAAATATTAAACCAATACATTTCAGAGAACAACAATACATGACCTACTGGGGAAAGAGAACAAGTGGCAATGTCAAATAGGAATTACATAAACAGAATACCTCAGCTCAGTTACACATGCAGAACATAGACCATCACCAAACAAGGAATCACAATTTAGAAACAGGAAGGCAATAATTAAACTGGGAACCCCAAAAGCCAAACTTGGAATGTACAACAACACTGTAGAAATAAAACTATAAATTAATTTCCTCTTGTACCAAACAAAGCGCAGACGTTAATGATGCACATTTCCCAGAGCTTTCATATTCCAGTTAATAAATTCAAAATAAAGAGATATCTTTCTACCTTTTGTGCATTTTTTTTCAGTTGCAATTGCTCCAGCCACTTTCTTCTGGTTTCTTCATGTTTTCTGCTAACTCTCCATCATCTGCTGTCCATTTGTCCTTTCTTCTCTCTTCTAGTTTTTTTTTCCATTCTCTCTCTCTACATCTGCTTTAACATACTAATCTTTCTCCTTTTGCTCTTTCCTCATTCCTATTTCATCCACTCAATTTTACCCCTCCATCCTCAATCCCCACTTATTCTCCCAATACCCGGCCAATTATAGATTTTTTATCCCTCCCACACAAAATATTTTTCCCCTCTCCATTTTACTCTCCCAGCCCCATCCCATTCTAATCCTCCCCAACATCAGCTCCCTTCTAGTTCCAGCCTCACCCAGCATCCATTCCCTTCTAGTCCCTGCATCAGCCCATTTCCAGTCCTAGCCCCCCATCAGCCCATTTCCAGTCCTAGCAACCCCCAACCCAATACCAGTCCTAGCAACCCCCCAACCCAATACCAGTCCTAGCCCCGCCCATCAACCCACTTCCAGTCCTAACCCCATCAACCCATTTCCAGTCAGCCCCCCATAGCCGATTGCCAGTCCTAACCCCCCCATCAGCCCACAGCCCATTACCAGTCCTAACCCCATCAGCCCACCTCCAGTGTTAACCCCCCCATCAGCCCATTTCGTCCTAATCCCCATCACCCAATTTTCAGTTTAAGCCCCCCCATACCCCATTACCAGTCCTAACCTCCCCATCAGCCCACTCCCAGTCCTAATCCCACCAGCCCATTTCCAATCCTAATCCCCATCACCCAATTTTCATTTTAAGCCCCCCATACCCCATTACCAGTCCTAACCTCCCCATCAGCCCACCCCCAGTCCTAATCCCATCAGCCCATTTCCTATCCTAGCCCCCCCATAGCCCATTATCAGTCCTAACCCCCCCCCATAGCCCATTACCAGACAGCCCCCATCAGCCAACAGCCCATTACCAGTCTTAACCCCCCCATAGCCCATTACCAGTTCTAACCCCCCCAACAGCCCACAGCCCATTACCAGTCCTAACCCCATCAGCCCACCCCAAGTCCTAACCCCTCCCCATCAGCCCATTTCCTGTCCTAGCCCCCCCATAGCCCATTATCAGTCCTAACCCCCCCATAGCCCATTACCAGTCCTAACCCCCCATCAGCCCACAGCCCATTACCAGTCCTAACCCCATCCGGCCACCTCCAGTGTTAACCCCCCCCCATCAGCCCATTTCGTCCTAATCCCCATCACCCAATTTTCAGTTTAAGCCCCCCCATACCCCATTACCAGTCCTAACCTCCCCATCAGCCCACTCCCAGTCCTAATCTCACCAGCCCATTTCCAATCCTAATCGCCCATCACCCAATTTTTATTTTAAGCCCCCATAGCCCATTAGCAGTCCTAACCCCCCATCAACCCACTTCCAGTCCTAATCCCATCAGCCCATATAAAGACTTAGCTCCCCCATAGCCCATCACCACTCCTAACCCCCCAGCCTCCCCATAGCCCATCACCACTCCTAACCCCCCCAGCCCCCCATAGCCCATCACCACTCCTAACCCCCCCAGCCTCCCCATAGCCCATCACCACTCCTAACCCCCCAGCCTCCCCATAGCCCATCACCACTCCTAACCCTCCCAGCCCCCCCATAGCCTATCACCACTCCTAACCCCCCAGCCCCCCCATAGCCCATCACCACTCCTAACCCCCCCAGCCTCCCCATAACCCATCACCACTCCTAACCCCCCCACCCCCCCCAGCCCATCACCCATCCTACCCCCCCAGCCCATCAGCACTCCTAACCCCCCAGCCCCCCATAGCCCATCAGCACTCCTAACCCCCCCCAGCCCATCAGCACTCCTAACCCCCCCCGCCCCACAGCACGCCTAACCCCCCCAGCCCCCCATAGCCCCCCATAGCCCATCAGCACTCCTAACCCCCCCAGCCCCCCATAGCCCCCCATAGCCCATCAGCACTCCTAACCCCCCCAGCCCCCCATAGCCCATCAGCACTCCTAACCCCCCCAGTCCCCCATAGCCCATCAGCACTCCTACCCCCCCAGCCCATCAGCACTCCTAACCCCCCCAGCCCCCCATAGCCCCCCATAGCCCATCAGCACTCCTAACCCCCCCCCGCCCCGCCCAGCCAAATTTTGTTTTTTTAAAAAGCTGTCTTCTCCCGCTGCCGGGGCCGCCGCGGCAGAATCGAGTGTGCCGCGGGGCCCCCCCTGCCCAGCAGAGCCTGCCCTCCCCTGTATCCGCTCTCTCGTACAGCTGCCTGCAGTCTCACGCGCCGGCTTTCAGAGCGCGAAGGGACTAGTTTCCCTTTCGCGGCTCTGTTAAGCCCGCGGGGGCTGATGGGAACTTCCCATCAGCCCCCGCGGGTTTAACAGAGCAGCGAGGGAGAAACTCTCCCCTCGCGCTCTGAAAGCCGGCACGTGAGACTGCAGGCAGCTGTACGAGAGAGCGGATACAGGGGAGGGCAGGCTCTGCTGGGCAGGGGGGGCCCCGCGGCACCCTCGATTCTGCCGCGGCGGCCCCGGCAGCGGGAGAAGACAGCTTTTTTTTTTTTTTTAAATTTGACTTTAGGATCAGAATGTTTTTTGCGCGGGGCCCCCTGAAACGCGGGGCTCTGTGCAAAAAACATTCTCGCTCAATGGACGGGCCAGCCCTGACCGGCTAACTATACCAGTGCAAGTATAGTAGGAATGATAAAGTAAAGTCTGAGTGACCTTTATTTCAGTTCGGGTGGTAGTTATACAAGCTGCACAAGGGGGTAAGGCAAAAGTCTTTTCCAGGAATCCCAGGGCTATCGCCCCCATAAGACAGTAGTAGAGGAACATCATGACTACAGTCTTTAGAGATCAACTGAAATATCGGGTACGATGAACTTGTAGAGTCTTTTCTTCTTCTTCTTTTCTGCTTCCGCTGTATGTAGACCTATCGACTGTCACCCTTGTGTGACAGGGGTAGGATTGTAGACTCTAAAGACTCTTACAACGCCGGTTGGCTCCGCAATGTAAGCCACAATGGAGTTTCAGGGTCATTTACTGAAGTTCCTTGACCAAGTTCAGGAGCGGCTGCCGGCTTTACTCGACTATGATGGATCCGGGGTTCGAGCTCTGCAACTTTTACTGCAGTTGGGGTTGATAAGATGACAACATAAGGTCCCTTCCAATGCGGTGCCAGCGGGGTCTTTCTCCACTCTTTGATCCACACTGACACTCCTGGCTTGAAGGGATGTAGAGGTTCTGTCAGATTGATGGGCAATCGATCTTGCACCCAGGTATGAAGACTCTGCAAAACAGAACCTAAAGCCAATAGTTCTTGTCTAGTTATTTCAGATCCAATTTGTTTCATATCTCCTTTTATTCCCTGTACAATGGGTGGGGTCGCCCATACAAAATCTCAAAAGGGGAAACTCCTAAAGACTTGGTTGGAGCAGAACGTATCCTAAGAAGGGCTATAGGGAGAACCTGGAGCCACTTTAGGTGTGTTTCTTGACAAAGCTTGGACAACTGAGATTTCAGGGTCCTATTCATACGTTCTACCTTCCCTGAACTCTGGGATCTATAGGCAGTGTGCAACTTCCATTGTATCTGTAGAGCTCGAGCTAACTGTTGGGTCACTTGGGACACAAATGAGGGTCCATTATCTGATCCTATAGTCAATGGTATTCCAAATCGAGGAATAATCTCATGGAGCAGTATTCTAGTGACTTCTCAAGCTTTCTCAGTTCGGGTGGGAAAAGCTTCTACCCACCCAGAAAATGTGCAAACTAGAACTAACAGGTAATGATATCCATTTGCTCGTGGCATTTCAGTAAAATCCACCTGAATATCACTCATAGGGGTCACTCCTACTGACTGAACCCTTGGAGGTGGATTGGGACCCTACTTAGCATTATTCTTAGCACATGTCAAACATTGCTGTGCCACTGAAGCGGACAGGGGTCCTAATAGTGAGATACAGAAATGGGGTCTTAGGGCTCTTTCCATGGCAGTTTTCCCATAATGTGTGGCCTGATGAAAAGCATGAACAAAGGCTGGTCCTAATGCTTCAGGAATTACTGTGGGACCTGGAGGTGAGCTACCCTCCAGAGGTGGCAGCACTATCCAACCTTTTTCTGTTAGGACACCTCCCTCCTTCTCACAGAAATAATCTAACTCTCTTGTAGTGTATCGGGGAACCCATGAGCTAAGGGGCACAGGGAATAAGGCTGCCTGCACCGAAGTATCTTGGGTCACAGCTCGTCCAGTCGTGGCTGCTTTTCGGGCAGTGGCATCAGCAAACCTATTCCCTCGGGAAATTTCTCCTACTCCTGCCTGATCTCCTCGACAATGCATGACTGCAACTTGCTTAGGGGCCCACACAGTGTCTTATAATATCAATATCTCGGGCCCATACCTAATGGACCTGCCTCCTGAGGTGATCAACCCTCATTCTTTATACAGGGCTCCGTGTGTGTGCAAAGTTGTGAAGGCATACTTGGAATCTGTGTACACATTTAAACGGAGCCCTTCTCCTAATATCAGTGCTCTAGTGAGAGCTATCAGTTCAGCCTTCTGTGCTGAAGTTCCTGGGACCAGAGCTGAGGACTCAACTACCAGATCAAGGGTCACCACTGCATACCCGGCACAACGATGTCCATTGATAACGAGACTGCTTCCATCTACAAAGAAAGTCCGTTCAGGGTCCTCCAAAGGGACATCAGTCAGATCCGGGCGACTTGAGAATACAGTGTCCATAATTTCCAGACAATCATGATCAGGGGGGCCAGGACCAATTGGGAGCAATGCAGCAGGATTCAGAGCTTGACTGACCTTCAATTGTATCTGGGGGTTTTCACACAGCATACTCTGATACTTCAACATTCGTGAATTCGTAAGCCAGAAACGTCCTTTGTGTTCCATGAGGGTCAGAACAGAATGTGGTACAGTAACTTGAAGATTCTGTCCCAGAGTGAGCTTGTCTGCTTCGCTCACTAGAAGGGCTGTAGCTGCAACAGCTCTCAAACAAGGGGGCCAACCTCTTGCTACCACATCCAACTATTTTGACAAAAAGGCCACTGGCCGTTGCCAAGATCCAAGAGATTGAGTCAGTACCCCCAGAGCATTTCCTTGTGACTCACGGACATAGAGACGGAAGGGTTTCTGGACATCTGGTAGACCCAGAGCTGGTGATGACATCAGAGCGGTTTTCAGAGATTGAAATGCTGCATCCTGTTTGGGTCCCCACTCCAGTGGAGACTTTTCCATTCCTTTGGTAGCTTGATACAATGGTTTTGCTAGCAGAGCAAAATTGGGGATCCATATACGACAGTATCCTGCGGCCCCCAGGAAGGCTCTTACTTGCCTCCTGGTGGTTGGAGTGGGAATACTGCACACAGCTTCCTTGCGTTCCGGTCCCAAGTGTCGAATCCCGCTAGACAACTGGAACCCTAGATATTTAACTTCAGTTTGACACAATTGCGCCTTGGCTCTTGAGACTTTGTATCCAGCCTCATTTAGAAGGTGCAAGAGTTCACTGGTGGCTTGTAGACATTCAAGTTCTGAATTTGTGGCTATAAGCAGGTCGTCCACATACTGAAGAAGAACCCTTTGTCCTGGGTTCACTGAGTAGCTTGAGAGATCTTGATTTAAAGCAGCACTCAAGAGAGTAGGTAAATTCTTGAATCCTTGAGGTAATCGAGTCCAGGTGAGTTGGCCCCGCCTTCCTGTTGTGGGGACTTGCCATTCAAAAGCGAACAAAAGTTGACTGGTGGGGTCTAGGCGTATACAGAAGAAGGCATCTTTCAGGGCCAGGATGGTGAAATGAGTAGCCTCCGCGGGGATCAGTCCCAAGAGAGTATAAGGATTTGGTACCACTGGGTGTATAGTTTCAACTGCATCATTTACCCGCCTCAAATCTTGTACTGGGCGGTAATCCCCTGTCCCAGGTTTCTTGACTGGGAAAAGGGGGGTATTCCAAGGTGACTGGCACTCCTTGAGAAGTCCATACTTCAGTAGTTTGATCAGATGGCAGTGGATACCTTCAATAGCTGGTCGAGGAAGAGGATACTGCTTCACATGCACTGGTTCCGCTCCTGGCTTGAGGGCAACAATGACAGGGGCTATGTTCTTCGCTAGGCCAGGTGGATTATCTTCTGCCCATACTTCAGTCAGGGCTAAAAGGTTAGGAGGTATACAGGAACTGGCTGGCTTGGTTGGAGATACGCTGTAAAACCGCCACTCTTCTTCTCGGGGAACAGTCAGCACCATCAATCCAGCAGGTTTGGGTTCACAGTCATTCACAGTCATTCTTTTTAACATCTTTGTTAGTGATATAGCGGAAGGGCTGTCGGGTAAGGTTTGCCTCTTTGCGGATGATACCAAAATCTGCAATAAAGTAGACACCCAGGAAGGTGTAGATAACATGAGGAGGGATCTGGCTAAGCTTGAAGAATGGTCTAGAATTTGGCAACTGGGATTTAATGTTAAAAAATGTAAGGTCATGCATTTGGGCTGCAGCAATCCAAGGGAGCAATACAGTATAGGAGGTGAAGTACTTTTGTCCACTAAAGAAGAGCGGGACCTAGGCGTAGTTGTGTCCGATGATCTTAAAGTAGCTAAACAGGTAGAAAAGGCGACGGCAAAAGCTAGAAGGATGCTTGGGTGCATACGGAGAGGAATGGCTAGCAGAAAAAAGGAGGTGATAATGCCTCTGTATAAGTCTTTGGTGCGACCTCATTTGGAGTATGGTGTGCAATTCTGGAGACCGCACCTTCAAAAGGATGTGAACAGGATGGAGTCGGTGCAGAGGGTTGCTACTAAGATGATTAGTGGTCTTCATTATAAAGCATATGAGGACAGACTTAAGGATCTTAATATGTACACCTTAGAGGAAAGGCGGGATAGAGGTGATATGATTGAGATGTTTAAATACCTCCGTGGCATAAATGTTCAGGGAGAGAGCCTCTTTCAATTGAAAGCAAGTTCTGCGACGAGGGGACATGGGATGAGGGTGAAGGGAGATAGATTCAGGAGTGATATGCGGAAATATTTCTTTACGGAAAGAGTAGTGGATACGTGGAATAGTCTCCCAGTGGAGGTGGTAGAGATGAGGACAGTAACTGAATTCAAAAAAGCATGGGACCAACACAGAGGATCTCTAAAGGGAAAGAGTGGACTGTTGTAGTTGTTATGGAAGGACAGACTAGATGGGCCTTGTGGTCTTTTTCTGTCATCATGTTTCTATGTTTCTATTTGCATTTCTCCCCCTTCAGCAAAGGACATTTGCGCCTGAAGCTTATATACTACCCTGAAGCAACTCCGATTGAACATAGCCCACATGTTGATCTTGCCCACTTGACCCCAGTGGAAAATGGCTAATCATGATGGTTCATACTTGCACACTTTACCCATACCGTATTTATACTGTACTATAATTATATCTATTTACCACTACCATGTAGTTAACCAAAAATGCCATGTACATAGTTAATCCTACTTTCCACCACATTTTTTGTATATAGTTAACCCTGTTTACCGCCAAGCTTTTTGTACCCTGTTCATTGTAAAAAACCAATGCTGACTGTATCATTGTGTTTGAATTGTTCATTTGTAAACCGCACTGATTAAAAGCGCGGTATATAAGAAATAAAAATAAATAAATAATAAATAATAAGCTTAGCAAGCATATCTCGGCCCAAGAGTGGAATAGGGCACTCAGGCATATACAGGAACTGGTGCGTTATTTTCTGTCCTCCTAGTTCACACATGCGGTTCTGCAGGAAAGGCTTGGTGGCCCTAGCCCCAGTGGCCCCAATAATGGTGACAGATTGAGAGGAAAGAGGAGCCACTGGCTTTGCCACCACTGAATGTTCAGCTCCTGTATCCACCATAAAGTCCATATATTGGTCCCCTACTTTCAAACTGACCATAGGCTCCTGGGGACCCAGGATGAACTTGGAGCCCGGTCTGGCCTAGTCTTCATCCATTTCATCCATATCATAGCCCGTTGCAACTGCCACTCCCTCAATAGCTTCTTCCCTTTCTCGCTGGAACTGTGCTCGAGTCATTCCTCCACGACTCTGAAATCGGCCTCCTGTTCTCCAGGGACTCCCTCCTCCCCTCCTGGGGGTGGAGTCAAGATGCGAGCATTCACTTCTCCAATGTCTTTCTTCTCTGCAATGGGCGCACTGATTCGCACCCAGTGGGGTCCAATTATTCTCACGACCCCTTCCACGTCCTCTGTTCTTTCGATTAGGAAAACCTCCTTCACGTCGTTCAACTAAAGCGGCAGCAAGAAGATCTGCTTTCTTCTTCATTTTACGTTCACTTTCTCTGTTACGTTCATTTTCACGATTCACAAACACTTTCTGAGCAACTTCTATTAACTGTGCTGTATTCATGCCCGCAAATCCATCCAGTTTCTGTAACTTTCGTTTTATATCTTTCTGGGACTGACTGACAAAGGCTGCATTTACCATACGCAAATTTTCCTGAGCGGCTGGATCGTATGGGGTATACAATCTATAGGCTTCAGACAACCGCTCATAAAAGGACGCTGGGCTCTCATCTGGACCCTGGATAACTTCTGACACCTTCCCGATATTCATGGCCCTCTGGCCTCCCTTCCTCAGGCCCTGCAGCAAGGCCTGGCGAAATCGAGTTAGGGCCGCCGCCCCCCTTTCATCATTCGGATCCCATCTAGGATCTTCATTTGGAAAAGCTGCGGCGGCTGCTTGTGGGAGATTCATTTACAGGATTCTCTTCTAACCAGCGGATGGCTGCTTGCACAATTTGCGCTCGCTCCTCAGTAGTAAAGAGAGTGGACAGGAGCTGGCGACAATCAGTCCAGGTAGGCTGATGAGTTTGCAGCATACTAGACATTAACTCTGTCAATTTTGGGTTTTTTTCAGTATAGGATGCATAATGCGTTTTCCAGTTTAATAAATCAGTAGTGGAAAAAGGCACATAGATTAGACTGGTTGGTCCTGGCGCCATCTGGCCCTGTTCATTTAGGATAGGTAAACCAGGCACTTGACACAATGGCCTTAGGCGCCCTGCTTTCTCCTTCTTCTTTGGGGTTACACTTCTTAAATCATATGGTTCCCGGGTATAGGCTTCCTTGGCAGTTGACCCTGAACTGGCAGGAGAGCCTCCGCTCCCAGTATCGTCGGAGGACCCTGGTCCCCCTGGCGTACTTGGGCCAGACTCGGGGCTATCACTCGGGGAAGTGGGCTTCTTTTGCTGCTGCAGCGGTAATTGCTGAGGTACCTCATCAGGTTCAGCTTCAGGTGGTGGAGCTGGTGGAACTAACCTATATGGGTACTGGGGTAAACGGGCCAGGATTTCTGGGGACTCTGAGGCGGAATACACAGGCGGCTTCCCCTCCTCAAACTTCCGGGTCCCCCTGGTGGTTGCTACTAATATTCTACACTGTTCCTCATAGCAGCGCTTCATCCAAAAGGGCTGCCTTTCGCAAACACCCAGCCAGGAATCTATGTAGGGGAACTGATCAGGGTGTGCTTTTTGTACAAGCTGATGAACACGGGAGACTATTTCCACATCAAAGGTGCCCCCACGGGGCCATGAAGTAGCTAGCACAGGCCACTCCCTATCACACAGCATTCTTAATCGAGACGGAGACATTCTTATTCCGTAGTCTCCTGAAAATCCCTTACGGAAATTCTTGATCATACATTCCAACGGAGTTTGCGTGGACTCCACCCCTCCCAAAATCGTAATGACGTACACGACAACAGACAGTAAGGGTAGGTAGTATGGCTGTAGGTAAGGGGTCCGTACAGCCCACAGAACAATGGGGGGGGACAAACACCTCACGTTTCCTCCTTTTCGTGACCTGGACGCGGTTGCCCGGCCAGGAACTGTGCTACTCAGGAGTCCGCTCTCACTCGGTCTGTATCTCAAGACCTCTCAATCACACAGGCAGTCATACCATCACAAGAAATTATTTTTCAAATGCCCAAGGTTTTTCTGACTAACTCATCCCGAAGGGTCGGTGGCTTCGGCTTCCGCTAACCCTTATGTGGAGCGTACTAGGACCGCCCTTATGAGAGGTGATCAGGCTCTCTCGTCTTTGCGCACTTATGCAAGACATTTCCAGTTAGTCTATACCAAATTTGTCTCACATACTCATGCAAGACTTTTCCCCAGGATTCACTGACTATTGAACAAGAAAATGTCTACTCACCGGATCCGGTTCCCGATACCAAACCAGTTCATGGGTTGGATCCTGGACTCCCCTCGGGTTTGGAGGTGTTGGCCAGCTGGACCCAGTGGTCTGCCGAGGCAAGGCGGAACCCTCCCCGATACAAGAGGACCGGTGGCGCCTGAGGTTTCCCCTGCGGTCGGACAGACACGGTTCCAACCGGACCAAACCTGGAGGCGAATTACGTGGAATATTCGCTTGAATACCATTCACTATCCGCACATTCCCGGCCAACGCACCAAGAATATGAAGCAGCGAAGTGCAGACAATGAATAAATCCAGGAGTAAATTGCAGGGTCCAAGCCAATTTATTGTGCACAAGGCCCAGACAGTCAAGCTTCAAAAAGGACTGAGCAAAGTTCTTACAGAAACATATTCATTTTATACATTTCTTTTCAGTTTGATACATGCAGACTTTCTATTGGTCCCAACGCCCCCTGCATTTGTCCAATCAGAGATCCCTCCTGGGCCTAGCACCCAGTTCCCTCCTTTAGGATTGTTCTAACAATGGCACAGTTTCTAGGTATGGATACAATTCTACTGCAAGGTCGTTTCTAGCTCTAGGAATGCAAGCATTGAAACATTTCTATCCTCAGAACACAAGAGAATAATGAAAGTTTTATGAATTCATAAGAAACTTCTTATTAAGCAATTTAAAGCAGTTTTCTTAGACTTTCACAGATTTTTGGTTCTTACTAAGATGGGGGTTGGAATCAGTGCCTAACTTACAGGCCTTTCATATTTGCAGGCTATCATAGGTCATAGCCTACCACAGTAGCAGTTAATCACCCATTCAAGACCTTCTTGCGAAGAGAGTGGGATGAGTGGATGCAATCGGGCATTCATGAATACATGGAAATTTGCAAATGGGTTTCTTCCGCTTGGGAGAAAATAAGCCCTGAAACTATATGCAATGGTTTCAGAAAAGCCGGTATTGTTTACCAGCAAAACATCGAGGAACTATCAAATTCTGAAAGCAAGAGTGAACTTCAGGATGCCGAGTGCAGCAGCGATGACGACATCATGTCAAATGTATCTGAAGAGCGTCTTCAATTAGTAATGACTTTATTTGATGACGAGTGTGAATCTGACTCTGACTTCAAAGGTTTCCGAGAATCTGATAATGACGATGATTAAGAGTATTATTGATTTTTGGACAAATAAATATTTTTCAATCACGCTCTGCGTTTCCATTCATTTCACCATAGGCTTCTTTCATTTTAGACGTCTCACTGTTATGATATGTCACAATTGCGATCACGAATATTAATGGCTGCTTGATATTGGTCTATTCCTTACTTAATGGCCCTTGGTTTTAACCAATGATAGATCTTGAAGTCGGCAATTTGTAAAAACATATTTGTATAGCGCACCTACGAGTGTAATGCGCAGAGGTGGTGCATGGTATGTAAAAACACATATAATTTGCACGTTATATGCAAGAAAATGCGGTAATTTTGTTCTTTATGATGGTTTCCACCATTTTTCCCGTTACTGACGTCAGGCTCATAGGACTGTAGTTTCCCGGATCACCCCTGGAACCCTTTTTAAAAATTGGCATTACATTGGCCATTGTACAATCTTTAGGTATTACAGATGATTTTAATGATAGTTCACAAATTATAATAGTTCTGCAATCTCATATTTCAGTTCTTTCAACACCCTTGGATGTATTCCATCTGGTCCAGGTGATTTGCTACTCTTCAGTTTATCAAATAGTTATAATACATCTTCCCAGTGTATCGATATTTCTTTCAATTCTTCTGAAGTATCACCTTTAAATACCACTTCAATCATGGGTAACATCCCTACATCTTCCTCAGTAAAGACCGAAGAAAAGAATTCATTCAGTCTTTCCACTATGGCTTTGTCCCCTCTTAGTGCCCCTTTTACCTCTCTATCATCTAATGGTCCAATTGACTCTCTCACAAGTTTTTTGCTATGAATGTACTTGAAAAAGCCTTTATTATGCATTTTTGCTTCCACAGCAAGCTTCTTCTCAAATTCTCTCTTTGCCTGCCTTATCAATGCCTTGCATCTAACTTGCCAGTGCTTGTGTTGTTTCCAATTTTCGTCATTTGGCTCCTTTTTCCATTTCCTAAAAGATGCTTTTTTGGCAACAACAGTCTCTCTAACCTCACCTTTAAACCATGCTGGCAGTTTTTTGGACTTCCTTCCACTTTTTTTTTAAGCATGGGATACAGCTGGTCTGGGCTTCCAAGATAGTATTTTTAAACAACACCCAAGCTTGAAGTAAATCTTTAACCTTTGCAACTGCTCCTTTTAGCTTTTTCTCAACTATTTTCCTTATTTTATCATAGTCTCCCTTCTGAAACCAACTGTGGGTTTCCTTACCATCCTTCCTTCATTTATTAAATCAAACGTGATCATGCTATTGCCAAGTGACCCCAACACCCTTATCTCTTGCACCAGATCTTGTGTTCCACTAAGGACTATTTATTTTTATTTATTTAACCAGTTCTCTATACCGCCTTATCCTTCAATCAAAGTAGTTTACATTATGTAATCACTACAAACAGGTACTGGATACATTCCCTTTTCCCCAAAGGGCTCACAATCTGTATACCTGAGGCAATGGAGAGTTAAGTGGCTTGCCCAAGGTCATAAGGAGTGCCTATAGGACTAGAAAACCCAGTCTCTCCAGCCTGAGATTGCTGTCCCCAAGTGGGACTTGAGCCCCTGGCCCTCTAGACTGAGGTACCATGCCATAAGAACATAAGAACATAAGAAATGCCATACTGGGTCAGACCGAGGTCCATCAAGCCCAGTATCCTGTTTCCAACAGTGGCCAATCTAGGTCATACGTACCTAGCAGTTTCCCCAAAAGACACAGGTTCTGCAGTGCTTGTACTAGGTCAAGCATTGATATCCTGGGTCCCTTTTTAATAGTGGTTTATGGACCTTTCCTCCAGGAACTTGTCCAAACCTTTTTTAAACCCAGCTATACTAACAGCCCTTACTACATCCTCCGGTAACAGATTCCAGAGTTTGATTACACGTTGAGTGAAGAAATATTTTCTCTTATTTGTCTTAAATAGTTTACCCCGTAGCTTCATTACATGTCCCCTAGTCCTTCTATATTCTGATAGCGTAAACAATTGATCCACGTTTATCCGTTCCACTCCATTCATTAATTCATTAGGCCACTCCTCCCTCAAGGTCAAAAATGACTTCCCCTCTGGTTGGTTCATGAACCAGCTGCTCCAAGAAGCAGTCATTTATTTCATCTAGAAACTTTATCTCCCTAGCATGTCCTGTCATGACACTGACCCAGTTGATAGTGGGGTAATTGAAATCACCCATTATTATTACTGTGTTGTAACGTTTCAATGCCACCACTTCTCCGCTGGTTCCTTGCCTAGTAACCTGGATCAAACTAACCAAGACACCAATGCTACTATTTATATCCACAATCCTCCACGCTTCACTTACCCAAGCTTAGCTCCCATCAGCACTCAAACAAGCCTGTGTGAGCCCTCCTGAAGAAACCCAACCTCGACGCCAACTCACCTGCTTCATATAGACCCATTGCCAGCCTCCCCTACCTTTCCAAATTCATTGAAAAAGCTGTACAAATCCAACTCCAGGAGCACCTTGACAGATATGCCCCACTTGACCAAAATCAACATGGCTTTCGCCCCTTTCACAGTACTGAAACACTTCTCACCTCCCTCTTAAGTACACTTATAATTGGAACTGAGAAACCCCTCTCTGGCTTTGTGCTGTTATTTCTCGACATCTCTGCAGTATTCCACATGGTAACCAGCTCAATTCCATCGGTGTTCAAGGTGCCCCACTCAAATGGATTCACTCCTACCTTTCCCAGCGCACCCAACTAATAAGAATTGGCAACCAATCCTCAACGCCTTATATCCTCTCTCAAGGAGTCCCACAAGATTCCACCCCCTACATCAGACCCCTCTGCTACATCCTTCAGAAGTTCAATGTTGGATACCAACTCTATGCTGACAACATAATGATCTTCACTCTATTCGACATCACCTCTGCCGACTACTCAATCATCACTGCCTGTTTTGGAGAAATCATCTCATGGCTACAACTTCAAAACCTGGCAGTTAACTTTAACAAAACAGAGATCCTTCATGTTTCCAGAGACCCCAACTTCACACCACCTCAAAGTATCAAACTCGGAGCTACTGAAATACAAGTCAAACACCAGATCAAATACCTTGGCATTATCCTGGACCCACCTGAACTTCCAAATTCACATTTCAAACATCATCAAACACATCTACTTCAAACTATGAACTCTCCACAACCTACGCCCCCTCCTACCTCTGACAGTTTTCGCACAGTCTGCCAGGCTTCCATCACTCCTCTCCTTGTCTACTGCAACTCTTTTCTCTATGGACTTTCTAAGGCTTCCATTGCCCCTCTTCAACTTGCCCAAAACACTGCTGCATGAATCATAGCCGAAGTCTCCAGACACTCCCACGTCACCCCCATTCTTAAATCTCTCCACTGGCTCCCAATTGCATCCCGAATCAAGTTCAAAGTACTCACCATCACATATAGAGCTCTTTGCAATACTTCTACCGAGCAACTCTACTCATTAATCAAACGTACTGACAACAACAGATTCCATTGTCGGAATGCACCAATCCCCTCCTCCCACCAGCACAATTTCACAAAAGATCACAACGCACTTGCACAAGAGCCTTCAAATTCTATGCTCCCAACATATGGAACCAACTACCCCCCACAATACGATGCCTCTAACCCCATACCCTATTCAAAAAACACCTCAAGATGCTTCTTTTTGAAAAACTCTATGGTGCCCACACTACAACAAACCTCCAGCAAGAACATCCCCCCCCCCCACACCATCCCTGATACCTCACCTCCCTAATGACCTGAAGCTGCTCAACCCCCACCACCCCCACCTCCAACCACAAACACTCTGCATCTTCTGCCTCTCCCCCCCCAAAACCCTATTTAACCTTTCACTCACCCCCCACCCTCCCCCTGCCCCTCCCCATAGTCACACCAATAAAGATCCAAGTTAAATCAACAGGAACACTTCCCCCTCCATGCTAAATGCTGTTTACAAGTTCTAGTTTTTCTATTTTAGTTTTATATGTTTAAAGTTGCCTTCAAATGTTTCATGTAAACCATTCTCTGTTCTGTTCCATGCCTAGTAGAAAAATGGTATATAAAACCAGTTAAATAAATAAATAAATATTTAGGATGTAGCACACTCCAGTCTGATATTCCTGTGGTAATTCTCTGGTTGCAGCACACTGCAGTCTGGTAGTCCTTGGCTAAGGCTCTGGATACGGCACACTGCATTCTGGTATTCCTGGGGTAAGGCTCTGGCTGCAGCACATTGCAGTCTGATATTCCTGTGGTAACGCTTTGGGTATGAAACCCTGCAGTCTGGTCTTCCTGTGGTAATGTTCTGGATACGGCACACCGCAGTCTGATATTCCTGTGTTAACTCTCTGGATGTGACACTGCAGTCTGATATTCCTGGCGTAATACTCTGGATGTGGCACACCGCAGTCTGATATTCCTGTGGTTAATCTCTGGATGAGGCACACTGCAGTCTGATATTACTGTGGTAAATATCTGGATGAGGCACACTGCAGTCTGATATTCCTGTGGTAAATCTCTGGATGCGGTGCACTGCAGTCTGGTATTCCTGTGGTTAATCTCTGGATGAGGCACACTGCAGTCTGGTATTCCTGTGGTAAATCTCTGGATGTAGCACACTGCAGTCTGATATTCCTGTGGTAATGCTCTGGATGCGGTGCACTGCAGTCTCATATTCCTGTGGTAACTATGGATGTCACACATCAAGGTCTCGTATCCTCTTGATAATGGTGGCTCTCTGCACTCTGGTTGTCATTCCTCTGATATTGGTTAAACAAGGGCTTTGAGAGTGTGAGTAATTTTTCTTATACACCCACAGGAGAAAATGTATCTTTTATCCTCTTGCACAAGTCAGACTATACTCAGTGATACCCACTACCACTGTAGATACCCTGCAGCTTATTTTCATATCCTACTGCTGGGGGACAGTTGTGCATTAAGGGCATGGAACATGGTTGGATAATTTGTGATATCCATAAGTTTGCTTCTCTAGAGTTTTGCTTTGGATTTTTTACCCTGAAGATTGTGCCTTAGAAATTTTTGTTAGTAAAGAATATTGATTGTTTACTTTTGATGACCATTTTGTAACTGCTTTTGTTAGGAGAAAGATATACCATAAAATCACAGTGAAGTAAAATATTAAAATAAGGAAGAAAGGGCCCAATTTTCCATCATGGCAGCCAGCACTTGTAAAGCGCATAGCTGTCGTAACTGAATACTAACTCCAAATATTCAATGCCAGGGCCATATCTGGCCACCAGCATTGAATATTTGGGTCTCCTCACAGAGACCAAGAAAATGTGGCAGAAAGATACAGAAATATTTTCCATCATATTGGGAGCTATGGGCTTGATAAAGAAGAAATTCCAAATATATTTTGACAAACTACCCACACATTACATCTTATGAACTCCAGAAGGAAGCTCTCTCTGGCACAATGCAAGTACTACGCCGAGCATTAGCAGTAAATTTGAAAGACTGAGATCATACTCCACATACCCTGGATTAGGTTAGTGACTGTCATGGTATGCACAAAACCAATAGAGTAGAAAATAAGAAGGCTAATGACCTGTGATGTAAGTGTCTGCTTTAACCCTATGGTGATTTATTTCGCCACATGTAGGGGCGAGGCCATCCTGAGGTCTTTTATGACTTATGTAGTTTGGGGATTATTAAATGTAGAGATAATTTAAAATATTTTTTGAGTACATTTGTAGGTAATACGGTTTACTAAGGGTCTCTTTATTTGGGTTTAGTCTACCCTTAGGCAGTTGTTATTTATTATGAACAAAACTAACCCATTTGGAGAAATTGCCCCTGGAGGCTAACTGGGCAGTGGCGATTTTGAAGCACTGTCCGGTTAGCTCTCGCAGGTAGAGATAGGCCAGCCTTTGCCATGCCTATCTTTTCTTTTGGGTCACTAACCGGGCAGAGGCCCTGTATCGCCACTGCCCATTTAGCCACAGGTGCCACTGTGTTAGTGCTGCTGAATATTGCGCTGACTGGCATTTACATGGTTTTCAGGTCTGCAAACCGTGTAAATGCCTTTGAATATCAGGCCCAAAGTTTTTTAAACCTATGATTGAGTTTAATTCCTATGAGCAAAATTTATTCTGTTAGAGAAAAAGTGACTTCTGAGCACATCAGAGTTCTTAATAGTATGACATTTTATTTATTTACCAGGTTTTTTTTTATACTGCTTTATCATTTCAGTCAAAGTGGTTTACATTGTAACTTAAACTTGGTAATGTACACTAACCAAGGACATTGATAACTTGGATTTTTCTGAGGCAATGGCGGGTTAGGTGACTTGCCCAAGGTCACAAGGAGTGCTAGTGGGAATTGAAGGCTGGTCTCTTGGTGCCCAAGCCAGTGTGCTAACCATTAGGCTACTCCTCCACTGCTCTTGTTTTAGGGGAACAAAGTCTTTCAGTATTTTATTATATGTCTTACTTTGCTTTCACTGTTATCATTTTGATTATGTTATTGTTAATGAAGTGGATGGGACACACTGCTATTTGATATTTCTTCAGTAACTGCAATCATTTCGTGGTCTACAGATATGGTTTAGAATGAGAATGTTATGCTCATGTAGATCAGTGCTCTTAAGATTGTCTTTAAAATCATATCTCTTATGTATCTCTGTGCTTAATTCTCTCTCCTAAAATATGGGATGACTTAACTCCATGAAATAAGGTTACCTACTTGCTAAGAGGAGAGGTTGCTTAGACGGCTTGAAGTATGAAATTCTTGGCATCAGTTAGTGAACGTCTTGTGTAATTAGTAATAAATTGCTAACTGGGCGACACACACTTTCTTTGGCTGAGGACAAGTGTACGATTTATTGATTTTTGTTCTAGAGAGCACATACCTGTGAGAGAGCCAGGAATCCTCAATCCTTCAGGTGGAGCAGGCTTCCTTCCCTTCCTGCCTCTCTGCTGTCATTAACTCTTTTCTCTAATTGAAATTTATGTGAGGTTTTAACCAAAGTAAGAAGGAGAAGAGGTCCCAATGGTCAAGCTCAGTAATGCTAAGGTTGAAAGTGAAAGGGAGGAGGACAGGAAAGGAAGAAGAGGAGAGAAGCAAGAGAAAGGAGTCTGCAGGAGAAGACACTATGGGGTTTATGAGGTGGGTTGAGAGGGAACTTGGAGGGCTAGACACGGTTTTTGGATAAATTCCATTGATGTAGGATCTCAGACAATTTGAGGTTCATAAAGCAAAGAGCTCCAATACACACAGAATACATCCACATTCCCTTTAATGTGAGATTGCAGGGAAAGAAGGTGCTAGAAAGCATACTGCTGTAGCATTTAATTTGAAAAAAAGAGGCTATGATAAAATGAGGAAATAGTTTAGAAAAGTAGACTAAAAAGGAGTGGTTGCAAGGATCAAATGTTTGCATGAGGCATTTTTGAAGCCCAGATAATTGGGAACCAGGAGACCAGGCCACTAGCACTCCTTGTGGCCTTGGGCAAGTCACTTAACTCTCCATTGCCTCAGAAAAATCCAAGTTATCAATGTCCCTGTTTAATGTACATTACCACGTTTAAGTTACAATGTAAACTGCTTGGACTTAAACATTAAAAGTGGTATAAAAAACCTCATAAATAAACAGAGATGAACACAAGCATTAGAAAGTAAGATGAATAAAAGTAGTAAGAGAGACTTTGAAAAGAAGCTTTCACAATTACATCTGAAGCAAAAAGCACATTAAGGAATCAGTTGGGCCACTGGATGACCAAGAGGAAAATGGAGTGCTCAGTGAGGATAAGGTAATAGCAGAAATACTAGATAATTTATTTGCCTCGATCTTTATTGTCAAGAATGTCGACGTCATACCCACAACAAAAACCTTTTCTAATGATGATGATTCAAAGTAACTAAAGCACATCACTGTAAGTCTAGAAGGTGTAATACATCAAACTGACAAACTAAAGAGCAACAAATCACCAGGGTCAGATGGCATTCCAGAATTCTGAAAGAGTTCAAACATGAATTTATTAACCTGTTTCTAGCAATCTGTAGCCTATCATTTAAAATAGCCACAATACCTGGGGCTTGGGGGGTGGCCAATGTAATGCCATTTTTAAAAGGGACTTGAGGGGTAATCAGGGAAATTATAGAGCTTGATGTTGGAGCAGAGCCAAATGGTTGAAGGGGCACTAAAAAATAAAATTACTGAGCAAGTAGATAGGCAAGGCCTAATGGGAAAGAGTCAGCATGAGGTCTGCATAGGCAAATTTTGCCTTACTAATTTATTAGATTATTTTGAAGATGTAAACATACAAGTGGATAACAGTAATATGGTGCACCTGAATTTTCAGAAGGCATTTGACAAAGTCCTTCATGAAATACTCCTTAGAAACTTAAAGAATCCATAGAATTCATAAGAGGCAATGCCCTTCTGTGGATTGGAAACTGGCTAAAAAACAGGAAACAGAGAGTAGAGCTAAATGGTCAGTTATCCACATAAAAAAGATCAGTAGTGGAGAGCCACAAGGGTCTGTACTGGGACCTCTGCTGTTTAACATTACTCATAAATGATCTGGAGAAAGGAGTGATGGTTGAAGCGATCAAATTTGTGGATGGCACACAATATAATGGCAGAAGATTGTGAGAATTTGCAGATGGATCTTGTGAGACTTGGAGACTGGGCATTGAAATGGCAGATTAATTTATTTTATTTGATATATCTTTATTGGGACACACCTCAACAATACATTGTACAAACCATGCCAGTACATAACAGTGCATCTAATTTTGTAACTTTACAAAACACATAGTATTAGTTTCCAAAATTAATACAATGTTGTATCTCCCAATCACATCCACCATTTTGCCCCTATATTTCTCATTTAGTCCCTACTTGTCCTCTCTGTCTCTCCCCCTCCTATCCCACCCATATCACTCTCCCACATTCTCCCCATGGGAAAATTCCCCTAAAGATTACGCAATGTACTGTGTCAATGCCGTAGGGTTACTATTACCCTCCAAAAAAAGAGAAAGAAAAGGAAATCTCATACCAGGCCTACTCTGAGGAGGCTGGATGCCGAATAAGTACCAAGATTTGGCCAACCCAGAAGATGATAGGTCTTGGGGTCCCCTTTCCTTAAGCTGTATTACCCACCTTTCCTTACGCTTAGGCCCGCCCTTATCCTAGTAGGTCCCCTACCCCCCACCGCCTTAATCCTCTCTCCCTCCCTACCTCCCCCCCTCTCCAGGCAACACAGTAAGTGTTAGCTGATCAACTGTAGTTGAGTCAACACGCTCTGTTCCATATATATTCCATGCTCTATACTCTGCTCCTCAACCATCACAGTTTGAGATATTTTCCGGGTTCATGCTTATAAACTCTTAGGATTCTCCTGGACAGCGCTTTAATACCCAGCTTCCTATTCGACTGGGTAACGCTTGAATAAAGGGTTCCTACACTATTAGAAAGCACTCCCATTGTTGTGCCCGTTCCCGCAACTGTTCCCGTTCCCATTGTATAAGCAAGTATAAGGACCACTTCCATGGTATTATTGAGGGTCCTTCTGGGGTCAGCCAGGTCTACAGAATACTCTTGCGGGCTAACAGTAATGCATGGCATATCCATCGGAACTTCAGTTCCCACCAGTTGGCCCCTACATTTTCACCTTGAGGTAAGTCTAATATCCCCATTGTCTTGCCCACATACTTACTTATTCTCTCCCAAAATCTCCTTATCACCAGATATGTCCAAAATATGTGACCCAGTGTTGCTCCGGGGGCTTCACACCCGGGGCACGTAGAAGCTTTTGCAATGCCCGCTTTGTACGCTCTCTAAGGGACATAGTGGAGTCACCATAGAACCCTGAACTGCATTTTCCTAAGATCTGCACTAGCAGTTAACTCCACAGTCCTCATCAATGTTTCAAGAATCTCTTGCCCTTCCACTAACATCTCTAATTTTCTCACCCACTGGCCCGCCACTCCCATTAAATCAGGCTGGGGATCTAAGTCAGAGAGGTTCCTACATATGTTTGCTATATGCGTTCGCTCTTCTGTCTCTGCCATTAACACTTCCTCAACCCGAGATACAAAGTCATGTTTGATCGCTTCCCTCAGCAGCGAAAGGACATAACTTTGTGCTTGCAAATATGGAAACACATCCTTCTCTAATATATTATATTGTTCCCTTAACATAGAAAATGATAATATCTCACCAGATTCTGAATCGGCTTGTTCTAGACCCTCCAAGCCCTGGTTGCCCCAGCGCAAATATGTGCCCCTAGAAAGGCCTGTTGGGAAAGATAGATTCCCCTGCCAGGGAAGGTATGGCATTGTCTTCGGATGCCACCCTAGCTTATCACATAGTGCATGCCACCCTCTATTGGCTGAGTTCAGCATTGCATGGGGCATTAGCTTTTATCTGGGCAAGTGTCAGGTGTAAAATATATTTTAGAGATATTGGATCCACCAATGCACTTTCTGCCTCCAATTGGGTATATTCCTCCGTGTTGTATAACCAGTCTTTCAGATGGCGACACACACAGACCAAGTTATAGTTCATCAAGTCTAGGAGACAAAGACCTCCTTTCACCCATGTTTTTCTCAAGGCCCTCAACTTTAGTCTAGCACGACGGCCTTTCCAAAGAAACCCACTCAGTATCCGGTCGAGTCATTGTTGTTCCTTAACCCCCAAAAAGAGGAAGAATCTGCAAAACATAAAGTCACCGAGGGAATATGATCATCTTATACAAACTAATCCAACTCCTTAAAGACAACGGTAACTCTGTTCATCTTCCAACTTTCGCATCCAGATCTTTGAACAAGGCCAGAGTGTTAACCACATAAAGTTGTTCCGGCATCACCGTTAGCTAGACCCCCAGGTATTTGAGCTGATCCTCCGCCCATTTCAATGGAAATTACCCTGGCCAACTCTGTCTCACCGACAAAGCTTCAGACTTGTCCAAATTCAGTTTCAGACCTGCGAAAGTTCCATACTTCCGAAATTCCATCAGCAACATCACTGGGTTCCCTAAACATATCAAGAGGTCATCCGCAAAGGCCAATAAGCAAAATTCTTCCTACCCTAGCTGTACCCCTACAAGAGAGGAATGCGTTTGAAGGCGTTGCAGCAGAGGATCCAGCTGCAAGACAAACAAGAGTGGAGAGAGTGGACACCCTTGCCTGGTTCCTCTTTCCAAAGGAAAGGTCTCTGCAATATGTCCATTGATTAACAATGCTCCACAGGGTCTAGAATATAACAGGTGAACCAGCTCTACAAATTGGCTTGTTATTCCAACCCACTCCAGTACCATGTACATATATTCCCACTGGACCCTGTCAAAAGCTTTCTCAGCATCGAAACTAATAAAGAGGGTGGGCCACTGATGTTTGATAATTTCATATTGAGCAGCTAGCATCTTCCTCACATTGCGGGCAACCGCACGGCCTTGCACAAATCCCACCTATGAGTCTCCTATTAGCTGTGGTAGTAATGGAGCTAAGCGTTCTGCCATTATCGTAGCAAGAATTTTGATGTCCACATTGAGTAAGGATATAGAAACATAGAAACATAGAAATATGACGAGAGAAAAAGACCACATGGCCTATCTAGTCTGTCCTTCCATATCAACAACTACAACAGTCCCATTTTTTCCTTTAGAGATACTCTGTGTTTGTCCCATGCATTTTTGAATTCAGATACTGTCCTCATCTCTACCACCTCCATTGTGAGACTATTCCATGGATCCACCACTCTTTCCATAAAGAAATATTTCCGCATATCACTCCTGAATCTATCCCCCTTCACCCTCATCCCATGTCCCCTCGTAGCAGAACTTGCTTTCAATTGAAAGAGGCTCTCCCCCTGTACATTTATACCACGGAGGTATTTAAACATCTCAATCATATCACCTCTATCCCGCCTTTCCTCTAAGGTGTACATATTAAGATCCTTAAGTCTGTCCTCATATGCTTTATAATGAAGACCATTAACCATTTTAGTAGCCACCCTCTGTACTGACTCCATCCTGTTTATATTCTTTTGAAGGTGCGGTCTCCAGATTGCACACTATACTCCAAATGGGGTCGCGCCTAAAACTTATACAGAGGCACTATGACCTCCTTTTTTCTGCTAGCCATTCCTCTCTGTTTGCACCCAAGCATCCTTCTAGCTTTTGCCATTGCCTTTTCTACCTGTTTAGCTACTTTAAGATCATCAGACACAACCACGCCTAGGTCCCGCTCTTCTTTAGTGGACAAAAGTACTTCACCCCATATACTATATTGCTCCCTTGGATTGCTGCAGCCCAAATGCAAGGCCTTACATTTTTTAACATTAAATCCCAGCTGCCAAATTCTAGACCACTCTTCAAGCTTAGCTAGATCCTTCCTCATGTTATCTACACCTTCCCGGGTGTCTACTCTATTGCAGATTTTGGTATCATCCACAAAGAGGCAAACCTTACCCGACAGCCCTTCCGCTATATCACTAACAAAGATGTTAAAAAGAATCGGACCAAGGACAGATCCCTGGGGTACACCACTGGTAATGTCCTTCTCCTCAGAGTGAGCTCCTTTTACCTTTATTTACTATTTTAACAAAAAGGTTGGTTGCCCTTAAAATATCCCCTTTCAGTTTTGCCCACTGTTTTTCTACATCCCCCAGCTGTTCCCATCCCGCTAATGACTCCCTGAGGTATAGGTCGATATGAACTTGGCAACAGAGAGTCTTTACCTGGTTTAGGCAGTACTGTTATATAGGCCTGGTTGGGCTCATATGGGAATTCTCCCCGCTTGACCATATCTGCAAAATGTTCTGCTAGAGGTACCGCCACTTTGTCAGACATCATTTTGTGGAAATCTGCCTGGTACCTATCTGGGCCAGTGGCTTTCCCTTTCTTAAGTTTCTGGATGCATTGCTGAATCTCCTGGGGTGTTACCGGGCCATTTAACCCGCTCACATCCTCTTTCCTCAGCTTTGGTAGGTCCAAGCATTCCAAAACGTTCCTGGCCTCTTCTGTCTCACAAGGTTCCGCCTTATATAGTAATCCCTAAGAATCTCCTCAAGCTTTGATTAAGTGGTTTGGATTATCCCTTCTCTATCCTGCAGAGCAGTAATAACTCATGGTCCTCCTGTCAGATTTTACCAGAGCCGCCAGTAACTTCCCCGTTTTGTTCCCATAAGTATATAGTCAGAAACAATGATAGAACATTGACTGGCATATCCTCTGATGCAACAGGGCTTGCAGCTCCGTCTGTAGGGATGCCATATTCATTTTGTATATACCTGTTGGGTGAGCCCCATATCACATGCGGGATCCTCGTAACTCTCTTTCCAATTGAAGTAATCTCTGGTTCTGTGCCATCTTTTTAGCAGAGCAGTATCCCATTATATGTCCTTGCAACACCACCTTAGTCATTTCCCAAAATAGGGCTGGATTGTTCTTGTGTAGTGCATTATGTTTTTCATACTCCTCCCATTTGGCCCATAGAAATTTTTGAAAAGCTTTATTGTCTGCTAAGTGAAGCGGGAATCTCCACGGGCCTTTCGTGGGGCTCCTTCCCCATTCCAAATCTAGCAACTGCTGTGCCAACTGTTGAAAGAAATGGGCGCTGTATGTGTTTTGGCCATTTATGTGCCCGATCGTGATGGCTTGCCCCTGTAGTGTGCTGCGAAGGATTATATAGTGGCCTACAGAATCTGCATCTATGGTCTCCACCTTCATCTCAACGTGTTTCCGGATTAGGACAGCTACCCCGAGGACGCTCCATATATATCTCTCACCCACCACCTTTTCAACTTATTGTGTTCCACTTCTGTGAGATGCATCTCTTGTATAAGAGCAATGTCCGCTCCTTTATATCTTAACATTTTTAGGATCTTATACTGTTTAACAGGATATCCAGTGCCACACACATTCCAAGAAATGATATGCAAGTTCTTACCCAGGGCTACCTTTAATTTCAAATTCCCCTATAAAACTTCAAGTCTCCTTTCCAATTTCACTATTTAGGGACCTTCCTAGCCTAAGGTCCCCCATCTCACTGCCCTCCGATCTCGTTAAGTTGAGGAGCATAGTTTTAGATTCCCCCCCCCCCCATTTATTATCTTGAGCAATCTCAAATTTATATTAATCAACTGTGTTGCCTGTAGCCCTCCCCCCTAATCTCTCCCTCCCCCCTAATTCTTTTTACCTTGCCCACCACCCTCCTTACTATCTCACCTGTAGCTTAATACCAAGCTGCTACAAGTTGACCCCTAGCCAGCCTTCTCCCTTTATCTTTACATTGTTATTATTATACTGTAACTAATCCCTATCTACTCTAATAATATTCTCTCAACCCTCCAACCCTCACTCCCAGCCTTATTTTATCTTCTTCCTCCTCTCTCTGCAGACACTAAATGAGGCTCTTTGTCTTATGTTCCTCCCCCTTCCACCTCTAACCCTCCTGTTTGCCTCCTCGAGCCATTAATGTTTCTGCACTGGTGGGCCTATGCGTTTTATCCTTGTATCTTATCTTCTTGCTGGCTGAGTCACCACTGCAAAAGAGTTCCTAAAAGCCCCCACTTAATGGACATGACTCTTCAGTTTGTCCCCCATCCGGCATCCAGCGTCCCAAGCAGTGCTGTGTCCGCCTATCCTGAAACTAGGCTGGAATGCACATTACAAGGAAAGCAACCACCTAAACAAGTTTAGAGACTTCTCTGATTGGGTCACATAGCATCACACGATGACTATTCCTTATCTTTATATTATCCATTGAACTTTTTAGCAGATTTACTTTGGTATTGTCATACACTTATCTTACAATAACATCCATTACATACTGATAGTTGATCCCTCTCCCCCTCTCCCCCCCCATTATACATAACGGCACAAGGAAAAATAAAGACTGATTTAAAGGGAGAAGGTGAAGAAGAAGAAAGGGAGAAGCAGGAGATGTAGTATAAGTCAACCTTCCCCCTTTCCAATATGATGGTGCCCCCCCCCTTCTCACTTCCCTTCAATGTTTACAATCCACTCCTGCTCCTTTCCTAAGTTGGGTCGGGCATTTACCTTCCCTCTCACATTGTGTTCTGTTTATATCAGGGCTGACAGGAAAGCCCTCAATTTTAATTAAACCTATAATGAAACCAATTAAACCAAAAATTAGAGTAGAGAGCACACTTCCCTTCAACGTTATTGAGCTTTTATCTTTCTGCATTTCATTTTAGTTCTCTCCCACAGCCTCTGGACACTTTTATTTCTTACAACCAACCTCTTCATGCGGCTCACAATGTCCACTTCCCAACTCTGTTGTCCACCCTGCTAAAGTTTTGCTTTTCCTATTTATCTTCAAGCGATCTACTTCACCAATTTGTGTTGCCTAGGACGTGTGGAGTCCTTATTGCTGAGCACTGTCACACAGTTTGAGTTTTGCCGAGCGTGTGCTCACTTTGTACCGTGTTAACAAAGAACCCTTAACATCTTAACAATGTATGAACAAAACACCCCCCATAAGGGCTTGCTTAACTGTTCTTTAACAACATCGAACTGTAGTGTTTTTCTATTAGTTACCTCACTCTCTCTGAATACTTTGTGTCTTACTTCTCAACATCTTCATATGGCTGGCACCATCCACCTGGGCCCTGCCTCATTCTCTATGCAGGGTTCATGCTGGGTCCTTAAAATGCTCTGCACAGAAGATCTGTGCTGCCTCTGGTGTATGAAACACTTGTTGCTGTCCGTTGATGGTAAGCCATAGTTTTGCCAGATTATATTAAGGCAAACCGTACCTTTTTTGCAATTAGGTTGCCACATACAGTACTGAAAGCCTTAGACTTCTGAATCACAGCAGACGAGAAATCCTGAAAACACAGCACTTTCGCGCCTTCATGATTCATAGCACCTTGCCTCCTAGCTGCTTGAAGGACCATTTCCTTTTGATGAAAACTAAGAAATCTCACTAGTACTGCCTGTGGTCTTGTATATCCTTCCTTCCATGGGCCTACCTGATGTGCACATTCAGTTTCTCTACCATGTCCGTTAGCTGCAGGTTCAGAGGCAATCCATGGAGCTTGTTATCTTTAATAGCTTCGGGGATGTCCACCAGTCTGAGGTTTTTCCTTCAACCCCTATTTTTGAGGTCGTCTATTTTCCCTTCTTGCTTAAGAACTTGCTCCTCCAGACGGTGTAACTTCCACTCCAAATCTAAGTTATTATCCGAGATTCGGAGCTCTGCATGCTGTAAACAGCTCGTGAATTCTGCCATTGAACCTGTCAATTGCTCGAGTTGTGGGGTTATGCCTGCAAATCGGTAGTTCAGCGCCCACACTACCGCTGCCGACACCTCCTCTACTAAGGCCACTGTTGATGTTTCTGGACTCGAGGGAGGAGAGATGACCGCCATTTTAGTGTCGGCACCCCAGGCTCTCTCCTTCTTTTGCAATTTGGCTGCCATCCATTCAAGTGTCCAAGTACTTATTGGCCTAGTCACCGCTCTATTGAGTGTGCCAGCCAGTCATCCAGATTTAGGGATTTCTTCCTGGTTTCAAGGAGGTTAGCATGGGGGGTCCTGGAGCTATAGCATGCAGGTCCGCCTCAGCTCATTGCCTCATTCCCTGTAAAATAGTTATCTCCAAGTTATAATGCCCTGTTCAATGTAATTTCAGTTTGTTCAATGTAAACCGCCTTGATATCATGAAAGGTGGTATATAAAAAATATTAAATAAAAATACAGGAAGTCCGGCAGATGAATTTAATACGAACAAGTGATGCACCACTGGGTTCTGAATTAAGAGTCACCACCCAAGTAAAATATCTTGGAGTTGTTGTGGATAATACATTGAAATTTTCAGCCCAGTGCTCCATGGCTGCTAAAATAGCACCTAGAATATTAGCGATTATTTGAAAAGGGATGGAGAACACAACTGAGAATATCTTGATGCCTCTTCATGGATCCCTGATGTGTCCACACCTTGAGTACGTTTGGTCACCCCATCTCAAAGAGGGCATAGCAGAACTAGAAAAGGTTCAGAGAAGGGCGACAAAGGGGATAGAATATCTTCCTCATGAAGAGAGGCTAAACAGACCAGGGCTCTTCAGCTTGACTGAGAGAGGATATGATGGAAGTTTATAAAATCATGAAGAGAGTGGAAAGGCTAAATAGGGAATCGTAGTTTAGCCTTTCAAACAACACAAAAACAAGAGGACGCTCCATGAAACTAATAACCAGCAGATTGAAATCAGATCATAGAAAGTTGTTTTTTCATGCAGCATATGGAATATATTGCCAGTGGATGTGGTCAAGGCTTCTTACATGCAGCATTTTAAAGAGATTTGGACAAGTTCCTGGAGGAAAAATCCATAACCAGCTAGGTAGACTTGAGAGAACCATTCCTCATCCCTAGAAATGGGCTATGAGAAATAGATCTACTTTTTTTTGGATTTGATGGGTACTTGTGTCCCAGAATGGTCAATGCTGGAGACAGGATGCTGGCAGAACCTATTGGGGGGTGGGGGCAGCAGGGCCATTTGGCCCTGGCCTCTCATAGAAAAGGAGCTTCTGTTTGGGAAAAAGGTTTATTTAATATTTTTTTAAAGCTGAACTGATGCTTCCTAACTTGCACAGGCCCAGACCTCTGCGAGTCCCTGAAAGGCCCTTGATTCTTAGCTCAATGGACCTTGGTCTGATTCCAGCTCCTGGAAAACTCTTTCATCTTCTGCTCTCTCAAAAGAGATCAGTTCTAAAGAGTTTATTTACAATGTCTCTTTGTGAATTTCTGTGCAGCTGTTGTATTTCTCTAGCCTTTCACTATATTCAATATATAATTCTAACTCTGCCTCTGCTGTTTCTATTCGAGTTTTAAACTTCGTGGGCCTGTTTTTTAATCTACCTGAGAGTGTGCAGAAAGTGGCATGACTAGCCCCTCCCCAAGAGGCATTTTTGACCCTCTTTTTCCTCCCTGTCCACATGTGCTGAGCCCTCTGTTGCTTTTTTGCTGTGGAAAGAGCTGCTCCATTACAAGCATTTGCTCCTAGCATGGGTCAGACATTTAACTGCTGGCTGTGAGTCCTGTCTGTCTATTGAGATATATCATTGTTAGTGTGCTGTTTGCCTTATCTGTATTTCTTTTGTAATCAGGGGCGGCCCAAGGGGGGTGCGGGGCCATGTGCGGAGACTTGGTGCGGGGCCTCATTTGCATAAGTGGCCTTATTTGCATAAATATTTGCATAATGTTACCATACACTAACTTTTAGTAAACATGTCTCTTAATGAGTGTATGGATAAAGAAAGACTAAAAGATTTCTACATTACTATAATCCAGTGCCAACCGCCAGGCACATTAGGAACTACTACAAATGCCCATTTAGAACCCATAGCAAACCCGCCGTATCCTGTCAGCATTACCAGGACTCACAAAGCACCATACCCTACCTATCAAAAGGCAACACTGCAAATATTAAACCAATACATTTCAGAGAATAACAATGCATGACCTACTGGGGAAAGAGAACAAGTGGCAATGTCAAATAGGAATTACATAAACAGAATACCTCAGCTCAGTTACACATGCAGAATACAGACTATCACCAAACAAGGAATCACAATTTAGAAACAGGAAGGCAATAATTAAACTGGGAACCCCAAAAGCCAAACTTGGAATGTACAACAACACTGTAGAAATAAAACTATAAATTAATTTCCTCTTGTACCAAACAAATCGCAGACGTTAATGATGCACATTTCCCAGAGCTTTCATATTCCATTTAATAAATTCAAAATAAAGAGATATCTTTCTACCTTTTGTGCATTTTTTTTCAGTTGCAATTGCTCCAGCCACTTTCTTCTGGTTTCTTCATGTTTTCTGCTAACTCTCCATCGTCTCCTGTCCATTTGTCCTTTCTTCTCTCTTCTAGTTTTTTTTCCATTCTCTCTCTCTACATCTGCTTTAACATACTAATCTTTCTCCTTTTGCTCTTTCCTCATTCCTATTTCATCCACACAAATTTTACCCCTCCATCCTCAATCCCCACTTACTCTCCCAATACCCGGCCAATTGTAGATTTTTCATCCCTCCCACACAAAATATTTTTTCCCTCTCCATTTTACTCTCCCATCCCCATCCCATTCTAATCCTCCACCAACATCAGCTCCCTTCTAGTTCCAGTCTCACCCAGCATCCATTCCCTTCTAGTCCCTGCATCAGCCCATTTCCAGTCCTAGCCCCCCATCAGCCCATTTCCAGTCCTAGCTCCCCCATCCATTTCCAGTCCGAGTCCCTTCATCAGTTCATTTCTAGTCATTTCCTAGCCCCACCATCAGCCCATGTCAAATCCTAGCTCCCCTCCACTCAGCCCAATTCCAGTCCAAGCCCCCCCCCATGAACCTACTTCCAGTTCTAGCCCTTTCAGGCGTCCATTTCAATTCAAGCCCCCACCACAGCCCATTTCCAATCTTAGCTCCCCCAACAGCCCATTTCCAGTCCTATCCTAGCTGCTCTATCAGCCCATTTTCAGTCCTAGCTCCCTTCCCTCACAGCCCATTTCTATTCCAAGCCCCCTCCCCATCAGCTATTTGCAGTTCAAGCCTCCCCTTCACTCAGCCCATTTCCAGTCCTAGCAACCCCCAACCCATTACCAGTCCTAGCCCCCCATCAACCCACTTCCAGTCCTAACCCCCCTTCACCCCATTTTCAGTTTAAGCCCCCCCTATAACCCATTACCAGTCCTAACCCCCCATCAGCCCACTTACAGTCCTAACCCCATCAGCCCATTTCAGGTCAGCCCCCCATAGCCCATTGCCAGTCCTAACCCCCCATCAGCCCACAGCCCATTACCAGTCCTAACCACATCAGCCCACCTCAAGTCCTAACCCCTCCCCATCAGCCCATTTCCTGTCCTAGCCCCCCATAGCCCATTATCAGTCCTAACCCCCCATAGCCCATTACCAGTCCTAACCCCCCATCACCCCATTTCCAGACAGCCCCCATCAGCCCACAGCCCATTACCAGTCCTAACCACATCAGCCCACCTCAAGTCCTAACCCCTCCCCATCAGCCCATTTCCTGTCCTAGCCCCCCATAGCCCATTATCAGTCTTAACCCCCCCATAGCCCATTACCAGTCCTAACCCCCCAACAGCCCACAGTCCACCTCAAGTCAAGTCCTAACCCCCTCCATAGCCCATTACCAGTCCTAACCCCCCCCCATCGGCTCATGGCAAATTAAAAAAAAAAAAAAAAGCTGGCTGCTGCCGCTGCCGCAGCGGCAGCCGCAGAATGGAGTGTCCCACGGGGCCCCTCTGCCCGGCTGAACCCCTCTACGCCGGCTTTCAGATACGCGAAGGGAGAGTGTCTCCCTCGCGTCTCTGTTAAGCCCGCAGGGGCAGATGGGAAATTTCCCATCAGCCCCTGCTTCCCATCAGCCCCTGCGGGCTTAACAGAGACGCGAGGGAGACACTCTCCCTTCGCGCGGCACAGAGGGGCTCAGCCGGGCAGAGGGGGCCCCGCGGGACACTCCATTCTGCTGCTGCTGCGGCGGCAGCGGCAGCAGCCAGCTTTTTTAAAAAAAATTTAATTTTTAAAAAAGCAGAATGTTCTTTGCGCGGGGCCCCCTGAAACGTGGGGCCCTGTGCAAAAAACATTCTTGCTCAATGGACGGGCCGGCCCTGTTTGTAATATTGTTCAGCTCCTTCCTATTTTCTGCTGTTTCTTGCTCCTCCTTTGCCTTATTATCCCACCCTCTGTTTAACAGTCTCTTATAGCTGCCCTGTGCTGATTACCACTATTACTCACAGATGCATCCTAATCCCCTGAGATCTCTCTCCTGCCTATCCTTCATATATTTCTTTTGACTTCTGCTCTCCTCTCCATCTCTTTCTTATAGCTCCACATCACTTTCTCTTCCTATTGTTGATACTCCCTAATCTCCTCCCCTCATACCAACAACTTCCAGTCCCCCCTCTTTATCATCCTCTCTTTACCATCCTCCCACCATCTTGTCAACTACCCTATTATCAGCTCTTGAGCTTCACTATTTTCTTCCTCTCATTCAGCTTTCTGTCTCTCTAAAAGAATCTCTCCCTTGTTACCACCGTGCCATCTTTTCTCTGCCCCACACTCTTCTGTTCCTTCTCCTCCTGTCATCTGGAGATATCAATCCCAACCTTGGCCCCCTTAGACTTTTTTCACACTCCCAGAACAGATCCTCGCGCAACAGCTGAAATCTTATTCATATCCCTCTCCTTTCCTCTCCTCTCTCCCTTCCTCATGCGCCTTGTGTAATGCACACTCCATCTCAAATAAGCTCGCCTTTATTCATGATCTCTTTATCTCTAATGCTCTCCATCTTCTTGCTCTGAGACCTGGCTTCTCCCAGAAGGCTCTGCTTCAGTTGCTGCTCTCTGTCATGGTGGCTACCAATTCTCCCATAGGCCTCGTCCCACTGGATGTGGTGGTGGTGTTGGGTTTCTACTCTCTCATTCCTGCCAATTTCAACCCCTCCTTTTGTCTCAGTCTCACTCTCACTCCTTTCCCTCCTTTGAAGTCCACTCCATCTGCCTTTTTACTCCACCACCTCTCTGGATACCTGTTATTTATTGACCCCCCTGACAAGTCCACTTCTACCTTTCTCACTGACTTTGACTCACGGCTTTCCTTCTTTTTGGATTCATCTTCCCCCTCCCTTATTCTTGGGGATTTTAACATTCATGTTGATAGCCCCTCTAACCTTTATGCTTTAAAGCTCCTCTCCTTTACCTCATCATTCAACCACCAGCTTTGCTCTACTGCTTCCACTCACCAGCACGACCACTGCTTTGACTTTGTCTTCTTCTCTAATTGCTTACCCTCAAACGTCTGTACCTTGGTTCTTCCCTTATCTGACCATCACCTGCTAAGCTTCACTCTTCATTACTCCTCGCCTCAATCTCGCCCAGTCTCTTCCAACTTCTTTAGAAATCTTCATGCTATCGACCCATCGGCTCTCTCGACTACTGTCTAATCACCTCTTTCCTGCACTATGCCATCTGAGTCTGTTGATGAAGCAGTAGCTTCTTATAACACTGCACTTTCCTCTACTCTGGATGCTCTTGCTCCACCCATGCCACGTCCTGTGAGGCATACTGTACCTCAGCCCTGGTTGTCTTTGATTACCCGCTATCTGCATTCCTGAGCCCACTCATCTGAGTGCATTTGGCTCAGACATCACACCCATGCGGATTTTCTACACTTCAAGTTATTGCTTGCCTCTTTCCAGTTAGCCATAGCACTCGCCAAACAAGATTATTATGCCCACCTGACAAACTCTCTTGCCTCTGACCCTTGCCGTTTCTTTACAACTCTCAACTTTCTCCTCAAAGTGCCTCCACCTCGGACCCCCTCCTTCCCTTTCTGCCCAAACTTTGGCTGACTATTTCCATGACAAAGTCCACAAGATTATGCTTCAATTCCCCATGAGATCAACTCCATCCCCTCTTTCCCCTCGTCACTCTCAACTCTTCCTCTCGACCTCTGCCACCCTTTCTTCCTTTTCTAAGATCTCTGAGGAGGAAACCACACATCTTCTTTCCTCCTCCAAACTCACTACCTGCTCCTCTGATCTTATTCCCACTCATCTCAAGGTACTTCAGGCCAGAAGGTTGGGGGTTCAAATCCCACTAGAGGACAGCAACCTTGGGCCGGAAGGACTGGGGTTTCTAGTCCCACAGGTGCTCCTTGTGGTCTTGGGCAAGCCACTTAACCCTCCATAGCCCATGTTCCCTGTAAAATAGTTATCTCCAAGTTATAATGCCCTGTTCAATGTAATTTCAGTTTGTTCAATGTAAACCGCACTGATGAAGAATAGCGCGGTATATAAGAGAATGTAAATAAATAAATAAATCTCCTCAGCCCTGTCTCCTCCACTGTCATCCCTTCCATCTCTCATATTCTCAATCTATCACTTTGCATTGCAACTGTTCCTGCAGCCCTCAAGCATGCTGTGGTCATGCCTCTCCTCAAGAAACCCTCGCTAGACCCTACCTGTCCTTCTACCTATTGATCCATCTCCCTCCTCCCCTTCATTTCTAAACTACTTGAACATGTGGTTAACCACCATTGCCTTGACTTTCTGTTCTTTCAAGCCCTTCTGGATCCATTGCAATCTGGCTTTCGTTCTTTCTACTGCAATGGCTCTTGCCAAAGTCTCCAGCGACCTGTTTCTGGCAAAATCCAAGGGTTTTTATTCAATCCTCATCCTTCTTGACCTTTCTGCTGCTTTTGACACTGTTGACTACTACCTTCTCCTCGATACCTTGTCATCACTTGGTTTTAAGGGCTCTGTACTATCCTGGTTCTCTTCATCTCCAGGAAAAAGCAGGAATGAGTCTTCACATATGGGTACGTCGGTACCGACAGAGCCTGCGCGGGAACGCTCCCCAGCATCCAATCAGAAAGCTTTTGGGAGCATCCCACAGCGCCTGCGTGCTGCCTTCCCGCCTTTCCAACTGTCTCTCCTCAGTTGTTCTTTTTCCGCGGAGCCAGCAGGTCAAGTTCCTGTCACCACAGAAGAATTTCCTTATTTTTTTCTTTATTTCTTTTCTGTCGCGTCTGCCTTCCTCGACGCTATACCGGTACCGCCGGTTCTTATTCTTTTCCTAAAAAAAAAAAAAAAAGACCTTCTATTTTTTCTTCAGGTGTACTTCAGTTTTGGGCCTTAGGCCCAAAACCTTTTTCCTCAAATATGGAAAAACCTGCCTCAGGTTTTAAGAAGTGCACAAAATGTGGCAGTACTATATCCGTCACCGACACCCATGACTGGTGTCTCAAATGTTTAGGCCCTGACCATTTCATCAAAGATTGTATGTCCTGTTCCATGATGTCTAAGAGAGGTCGACAGAACTGAGCTGCCAAGCTCAGTACCCTGTTTCCCTCTGATGCAGCTTCGGTGGCATTGACGTCTTCCAGGGCTTCTTCTTCCTCACATGGATCTTAGGTAACTAAACATAAATCCAGCCGGTCCTCGAAGGGCAAATCTCCTTCTAAGCATCAAGATGCCTCTGGCCTTGCCCTCGAGGATTCTGCACCAGCAAAATTACCCCGGCGGGAGGCTTCGGCTTCTAAAGCATCATCATCGGGGTTCCAGGATGATCTAGATGGCGTGGCCTCAACCGATCTCCTGGTGCCATGTTCTGGGGTACCGGTGGCCTCCACCGATACCGACTTCCAGGCATTGGCAGCGTCCATGGATCAGAGGATTCTGTCCATGGAACGCAGTTTGGCGGCTTTCCTTGTGGCATCAACGCCCGTGGTACCGCAACAGACTACTCCGCAGGTGCCGGCTCCGGTATCGCCATCGGTACCGACCCCGGTACCGGTGGCATCGACATCAGCATTGGTATCAGCCATGCCGGTACCCTGCCCTCTGCAGCCTTCCGGTACCGATACCCCGGTACCGATGATTCCCAATACCGACCCCGGTCGGTACGGGTATCGGGCTTTGCAAGAGCATCAAGACAGACGATACTTCGATTCCTCTGATGACTCTAAGGATTCTGAACAGTCTGTCGATGCAGCGATGCTTCTTCCACAGGAGGAGTCCTCTCCTAAACGAAGGATGTCTCCTCCAGAGGACTTGTCTTTTCAAGACTTTATCAGAGAGGTGGCTCGGGGTCTCTCTATTACAGTAGCTCCAGAGTCAGAGCCTAGAGCTAAGGAGTTAGATATTTTACAATATCCTAAAACTCCTAAGGAGGCAGCTACCTTACCTATTCATGAGATTCTGTATGATCTCATGTTAAGGATGTGGGAAGCACCTCTAATCACCGCTCCTCATTCTCGCAGGTTGGACACCATGTATCGTGTCCCTCCTTGTCCTGGTTTCCATAAGACTCAGCTTCCTCACCACTCTATTGTGGTTGAGTCTGCAATGAAAAAGATTAGAAGTGCCAAGAGACATGCCTCTAATCCTCCAGGATGTGAATGTAGAACCCTGGATGCTTTTGGTAGAAGAATCTTCCAAGCTTCCATGCTTGCTGCAAGAATTAATTCTTATAGTCTCTACATGGGCATGTTCTTAAAAGAGGTCACTGACCATTTGCAGACTTTAAGTCCTTTTATGTCTGACAATAAAAGGCAAGAATTTCTCTCTGCACTCAAAAATGCCCAGGATGTCTCCAAATTCTCCAACCGTGCAGCTTTCGATTCCTTTCGAGCCTCAGGTATAGCTATAGCAGCATGTAGGGTTGCTTGGCTTCAAGCATCTGATTTGGAGACCTGGGTCCAAGATGAATTGGGAAATATCCCTTGTACAGGTGAAAATCTGTTTGGTAAAGATTGGCAAGCAAAAGCCAATCAGATGGATGCTGAAAATTCTGCTTTGGATAGACTATCCAAATCTACAGCTGCTCCTGCTAAGAAAAGGTTGTTCAAGAAAACACCTTTTTCAAAGAAGGGAAGATCCTATCCTGCTTATAGTCAGAGAGCATCTTCTGCAGCTCAGTTCCCTTCCAAACGTCAGCAATCCTCCAAACAGACCAAGGCAAAGGCTGCGAGGCCTGCTCCAGCCCAGCAGTCTCAGCCACCTCAGGGCCTTTGACTTAGCCTTTTTGGCTCTAGAAGGACCAGAGCCCTCCATCATTCCAGGAAGGCTATGTCACTTTGCTCCCAGATGGGGGCAAATCACAGCAGAGCAGTGGACACTCTCCATCATAAGAGAGAGGTACAAACTTCATTTTTCCAGCTTGCCCCCTCTCACAAGAGTGCACCAGTTCAATTATCCAACCTCCCTTCTCAGCCTATTAGAGCAGGAGGTTGCCACTCTTCTAGCCCAAGGGGCAGTAGAGGAAGTGCCTTCTCAACAACAGAGCACAGGGTTCTACTCCCCCTATTTTCTTATCCCAAAGAAAACAGGGGGCTTCAGACCCATTTTAGATCTCAGAGAATTGAACAGATTCCTAGTCAAAGAAAAATTCAAGATGGTTTCTCTGGGAACTCTGCTGCCATACCTTCAGAGTCAGGATTGGCTTTGTTCTCTAGATCTCAAGGATGCGTAACTCATGTTCTCATCCATCCAACTCACAGAAGGTTCCTTCGATTCCTTTTCCAGGAGAAGCACTATCAATACAGAGTGCTCTCCTTTGGCCTGGCCTCTGCACCAAGGGTGTTCACAAAATGCATGGCAGTGGTTGCTGCTTTTCTGCGCACCCTGGGAATATTTGTCTTCCCCTACCTGGACGACTGGCTCATTCGAGCTCCCACTCAATCAGAGGCCAGGACTGCTCTAACCTGCACAATGCGTATCCTTCAATACTTAGGGCTGGTAATAAACATCCCAAAATCCAATTTGATCCCTACTCAATCCCTGGAGTTTATAGGGGCATTGCTGGATACCACAAAGGCAAGGGCCTTTCTTCCCCAGGCCCGTTGCCTTCGCTTGATGCAGTTAGCTTCTCAAGCAGAGTTGAAACCCCTACTCACTGCTCGAGAGATGTTACAGTTGCTAGGCCACATGGCTTCCACCGTTCATGTGGTACCATATGCTCGCCTTCACATGAGAGCAGCTCAGTGGACTTTATCCAACCAATGGACCCAGGCATTAGGCTGCCTGTCAGACAAAATAGCAAACACAAGTCGCCTCATTTTGTCCCTCCAGTGGTGGAAGTCCCCTCAGAACCTCTTGCTGAGGTGTCCTTTTCAACAGCCTCTACCCCAGGCAACTCTTACAACAGATGCTTCTCCAATGGGCTGGGGAGCTCATCTTCAAGACCTCTCCACCCAGGGCATCTGGTCCCCACAGGAGACTTGTCTCCACATCAGTCTCTTGGAACTCAGAGCAATCTTCCTTGCTCTACGAGTTTTCCACACCCTGCTCAGCCACAAGACAGTCCTTGTCCACACGGACAATCAGGTAGCCATGTTCTACATAAACAAGCAGGGAGGAACTGGCTCTCTGTCGCTTTGCAACGAAGCTCTGCGACTGTGGGCCCTCGCCAGAGAGCATCACATTCATCTTCTGGCAGTCTATCTTCCAGGGGTTCCAAACTCTTGGGCAGACAGACTCAGTCGAGTTCTGCTTCCACACGAGTGGTCCCTACATATGGCCCAGGTCTCCAAAATTTTTCAAATTTGGGGAACCCCAGACATAGACCTCTTTGCAAGTCCGTGGAATGCCAAACTTCCCCGGTTCTGTTCCAGAACTCCGGCTCAGGGGGCTCAGGCAAGGGATGCTTTCCTCCTTCACTGGGGTCAAGACTTCCTGTATGCCTTTCCACCCATCCCCCTAATTCCCAAAACCCTATTCAAGCTTCAGAGAGACAGAGGCCACATGATTCTCATAGCTCCACATTGGCCACGGCAAGTGTGGTACCCTCTGCTTCTACATCTCTCTCAAGCTCCCTCCCTAGAGTTAGAGTCTGCTCCAGACCTCCTCTCTCAGGAGGACGGAATGTTGTGGCATCCCAATCCCCAGTCTCTGCATCTCAGAGCTTGGTTGCTGAAGGCTTAGATCTCCAGGATCTTCCTCTTTCTCAGCAAGTGAAAGATGTTCTTCAAGCATCCAGAAAACCTTCCACTAGACGTTCTTATGCCTTCAAGTGGAAAAGGTTTACCATCTGGTGTTCTGAAAAGGGTCTTAACCCCCGTGCCATACCTCTGGAATCGTTGCTGGAGTATCTCCTGCATCTGTCTAATGCAGGCCTTAAGACAAATTCAGTAAGAGTCCATCTGAGTGCTATTGCAGCTTCACTCAAGCCTCTAAATGGACAACCTGTTTCCTCTCATCCCCTTGTAGCAAGGTTCATGAGAGGCCTCCTTTTAACAAAGCCTCCCATTAGACCACACCGGTGGCATGGGACTTAAATTTGGTTCTTGGTCAGCTTATAAAGCCGCCTTTTGAACCTTTAGCTACTACCTCCTTGAAATACCTTTCTTGGAAGGTTATCTTTCTCATTGCAATCACATCAGCACGCCACATCAGTGAATTGCAAGCACTAGTAGCTAATCCACCTTATATAAGGTTCCATCATGACAAGGTGGTCCTTAGGACTAATCCACATTTTATGCCTAAGGTGGTCTCGCCTTTTCACCTCAACCAAGAAGTCTACCTACCTGTCTTTTTTCCAGGACCTCATGCATCACCTGCAGAGAGGAATCTTCATACCCTGGACTGTAAAAGAGCTCTGGCTTTTTACTTACAGAAGACACAGCAACATAGAAAGTCTTCCCAACTCTTTGTTGCTTTTGATCCTTCTCATTTGGGACACCCAGTCTTCAAGAGAACTCTTTCCAACTGGATTGCCCAATGTATTTCTTTCACCTATCAGAGCAAGAACATTTCTCTGGAGGGCCATGTCACAGCTCACAATGTGAGAGCCATGGCAGCCTCAATGGCTCATCTGAACTCTCTGTCTATCGACGACATCTGTCGAGCAGCCACTTGGGCCTCAGTTCATACCTTCACAGTCCATTACTGCTTAGACAAGGACTCCCGCCGGGATGCCTTGTTTGGTCAGGCTGTTCTCAAACACCTGTTCCATACTTAATCAACTCCTACCCACCATCCCTCATGAGATGCCAGAGATCCAGTTGGGGAAGTGCAGCCCTGTCCCAGGGACACACAACTTCTGGGCGCTCTCCCTGGCATCAAAAGCTAGGGAGTCCCCATATGTGAAGACTCATTCCTGCTTGTTCCTGGAGATAGCACAGTTACTTACCTGTAACAGGTGATCTCTGGGAACAGCAGGAATAAGTCTTCACAACCCACCCACCTCCCCTAGGAATTGTCTCTCTCTCTCTCTCTTCCTTTCCCTCTCTCTCCCTCTTTGTCTCAGCTATAAAACTCAACTGAGGAGAGACAGTTGGAAAGGCGGGAAGGCAGCACGCAGGTGCTGTGGGATGCTCCCAAAAGCTTTCTGATTGGACGCTGGGGAGCGTTCCCGTGCAGGCTCCGTCGGTACTGACGTACCCATATGCGAAGACTTATTTCTGCTGTTCCCAGAGATCACCGGTTACAGGTAAGTAACTGTGCTTTATCTCTCCTATCGCATTTTCAGGGCTTGTTCTGGTGGATCCTCCTCTACTGCTATCCCGCTCTTAGTTGATGTACCCCAAGGGTCTGTCTTGGGCCCATTCCTTTTCTCTCTTTATACCCAGTCCCTTGGTGCACGCATCTCCTCCCATGGTTTTCAGTACCATCTTTACGCTGATGACACTCCAATCTACCTCTTTACACCTGAAATCTCTCTGGCAATCCAGACCTGGATCTCTACCTGCCTATCTGACATTGCTGTCTAGATGCCTCACCGCCATTTGAAATTGAACATGGTCAAAACCGAGCTTCTTATTTTTCTCCTTAAACCCATCTCCCCCCTTCCTCCTTTCTCAGTCTCTGTGGATAACGCTCTACTCTCCCCTATTTTCTCAGCTGGCAACCTTGGGATCATCTTTGACTCTTCCCTCTCCTTCTCCACTCACATCCAACTGATAGCTAAAACCTGTTGTTTCTTTCTCTATAACATCAGCAAAATTTGCCCCTTCCTTTCTGAACACACTATTAAGACACTTATCCTCTCTTTAGTCACCTCTCATCTAGACCAGGGGTCTCCAATTTCAGTCCTGGAGGGCCACAAACCAGTCAGGTTTTCAGGATGTCCCTAATGAATATGCATGAATATATTTGCATGCACGGCCCCCATTGTTTTCAAATTTATCTCATGTATATTCATTAGGGACATCCTGAAAACCTGACAGGTCTGTGACCATCCGGGACCGGAATTGGAGACTCCTGGTCTAAACTGTTGCAACCTCCTCCTTGCTGGTCTCCCTCTGAATCATCTTTCTCCCTTTCAATATTTTCAAAACTCAGCCATGCAGCTAATCTTCTGTACTCATATAATGCTCATATAACCCCTCTTCTCAAGTCACTTCATTGACTCTCTATCCCTTTCCGTATCCAATTCAAACTTCTCCTACTGACCTATAAGTGTGCTCATTTTACTGCCCCTCACTACCTTTCCTCTCTTATCTCTCCCTACACCCCTCCTCAGGAACTCAACCCTTCTGGCAGATCCCTTCTGTCTGTGCCCTTCTCTTCTACTGCCAACTCCAGATTTCAATCCTTCCACCTTGCTACTCCTTATGACTCGAAGAAACTTCCTGAGTCTGTATGTCAAGCTTCATCTCTGGCCCTTTTCAAATCCAGGCGGAAAACTCTCCTCTTCGAGGCTGTTTTTGGATCTTGATCCATTTAGTCACCTATGTGTTTTGTTACCAGTCCCCTAGATGTATCCTTGTGCTCAGCTTTTGTGTTGTCTGTATGGACTAGATTGTAAGCTCTGATGAGAAGGGACTGTCTTTTATGTAACTCTGTGCAGCGCTGAGTATGCCTTATAGCGCTATAGTAGTAGTAGTATTAGACTGTGGCTGAAGGATGCAGCCATGCAGGGGAGAATGCTCCTGCTATGAGGGAGTATACCTTTCCCTCTGGGACTGTCTTTTACATATGTCTGTGCAGCACTGTGCATGTCTTGTAGCGCTATACAAATGATCAGTAGTAGTAGTAGTAGACTGGGACCGAGGGATGCAGGCATGGAGTGGAGAATGTCCCTGCTATGAGGGAGGATACCTTTCCCTCTGGGGCTGTCTTCTACATATGTCTGTGCAGCACTGTGTATGTCTTGTAGCGCTATACAAATGATCAGTAGTAGTAGTAGTAGTAGTAGTAGTAGACTGGGACCGAGGGATGCAGGCATGGAGTGGAGAATGTCCCTGCTATGAGGGAGGACACCTTTCACGCTGGGGCTGTCTTCTACATGTGTCTGTGCAGCGCTGTGTATGTCTTGTAGTGCTATACAAATGATCAGTAGTAGTAGTAGTAGTAGTAGTAGACTGGGACCGAGGGATGCAGGCATGGAGTGGAGAATGTCCCTGCTATGAGGGAGGATACCTTTCCCTCTGGGACTGTCATTTACATGTGTCTGTGCAGCACTGTGTATGTCTTGTAGCACTATACAAATGATCAGTGGTAGTAGTATTAGACTGGGGCTAAGGGATACAGCCATGGAGTGGAGAATGTCCCTGCTATGAGGGAGTATACCTTTCCCTCTGGGACCGTCTTTTACATGTGTCTGTGCAGCACTGTGTATGTCTTGTAGCGTAATACAAATGATCAGTAGTAGTAGTAGTAGCAGTATTAGACTGGGGCTGAGGGATACAGCCATGGAGTGGAGAATGCCCCTGGTATGAGGGAGTATACCTTTCCCTCTGGGACCGTCTTTTACATGTGTCTGTGCAGCACTGCGTATGTCTTGTAGCGCTATACAAATGATCAGTAGTAGTAGTAGTAGAAGCAGTATTAGACTGGGGCTGAGGGATACAGCCATGGAGTGGAGAATGTCCCTGCTATGAGGGAGTATACCTTTCCCTCTGGGACTGTCTTTTACATGTGTCTGTACAGCACTGTGTATGTCTTGTAGCGCTATACAAATGATCAGTAGTAGTAGAAGTAGTAGTATTAGACTGGGGCTGAGGGATACAGCCATGGAGTGGAGAATGTCCCTGGTATGAGGGAGGATACCTTTCACTCTGGGGCTGTCTTGTACATGTGTATGTGCAGCGCTGTGTATGTCTTGTAGCGCTATACAAATGATCAGTAGTAGTAGTAGTAGACTGGGACCGAGGGATGCAGACATGGAGTGGAGAATGTCCCTGCTATGAGAGAATATACCTTTCCCTCTGGGACATGCAGCATTGGTATGCAGACAGGTGCCACACTGACCGCAAATCGGGATATTTAGCATTTCTAACTATCTGGATAACACAATGTTTAGCTGCTATTTGGCTAGCCTATCCCCCTAGCACTTAGGACAGCTTTTTGCTGTGCTAAGTTATGTGTCTAGTGAACCTGGCAATGTCCATGCTCCAACCCCAGACCACCCAGGTACGGTCCGGATAGTGCCAAGGCAGTCAAAGGAGATAGCTGGCAACATTATGCAGATAGTGCTGCTTAATACCCCTCTCACTGGCACTTCTCTGCTTAGGAGAAGCTGCTAACTGGGTAAGTACATTTCAGTATTGGGCCCTTTTATGTTTGAACACCAACTACTGTGTGCAATCTTTCCTTGAAGTCTTTCCAGCTAAATATCTTGGACTGTGGAGGTGAATCCTTCTCCCCTACTGGAGCATACATGCCAGTGTTTGCAAGTGCCTAGTAGAACAGCCATAGTATTGCATGGGACTCCCAAGTATACCCAGAGGGGCTCAGAGAGTTGCAGATCCCATTCCTTATGTAATATTACAAAGCATATCTCCCCTCAATCCTACATAGCTTAAGATCCTCTGTGCTCCGGTCTTTACCCCTCATTCTCCAACAACTAAGGATCCTCTGTGCTTATCCCAGGCTTTACCCCTCACTCCCCCCACAGCTAAGGATCCTCTGTGCTTATCCCGGGCTTTACCCCTTACTCCCCCACAGCTAAGGATCCTCTGTGCTTATCTCAGGCTTTACCCCTCACTCCCCCCACAGCTAAGGATCCTCTGTGCTTATCCCGGGCTTTACCCCTCACTCCCCCACAGCTAAGGATCCTCTGTGCTTATCTCCGGCTTTACCCCTCACTCCCCCCACAGCTAAGGATCCTCTGTGCTTATCCCGGGCTTTACCCCTCACTCCCCCACAGCTAAGGATCCTCTGTGCTTATCTCAGGCTTTACCCCTCACTCCCCCCACATCTAAGGATTCTCTGTGCTTATCCCAGTCTTTACCCCTCATTCCCCCCACATCTAAGGATCCTCTGTGTATCCCAGTCTTTACCCCTCAGTCCCCCCACATCTAAGGATCCTCTGTGCTTATCCCAGGCTTTACCCCTCATTCCCCCCACAGCTAAGGATCCTCTGTGCTTATCCCAGTCTTTACCCCTCATTCCCCCCACATCTAAGGATCCTCTGTGCTTATCCCAGTCTTTACCCCTCACTCCCCCCACATCTAAGGATCATCTGTGCTTATCCCAGTCTTTACCCCTCACTCCCCCCACATCTAAGGATCCTCTGTGCTTATCCCAGTCTTTACCCCTCACTCCCCCCACATCTAAGGATCCTCTGTGCTTATCTCAGGCTTTACCCCTCACTCCCCCCACAGCTAAGGATCCTCTGTGCTTATCCCAGTCTTTACCCCTCACTCCCCCCACATCTAAGGATCCTCTGTGCTTATCTCAGGCTTTACCCCTCACTCCCCCCCCCCCCCCCCCCCCCCCCCCCCACTGCTAAGGATCCTCTGTGCTTATCCCGGGCTTTACCCCTCACTCCCCCACAGCTAAGGATCATCTCTGTGTATCCCAGTCTTTACCCCTCACTCCCCCAACATCTAAGGATCCTCTGTGCTTATCTCAGGCTTTACGCCTCACTCCCCCCCCCACTGCTAAGGATCCTCTGTGCTTATCCCAGGCTTTACCCCTTACTCCCCCACAGTTAAGGATCATCTGTGCTTATCCCAGTCTTTGCCCCTCATTCCCCCCACATCTAAGGATCCTCTGTGCTTATCTCAGGCTTTACTCCTCATTCTCCAACATCTAAGGATCCCCTGTGCTTATACCAGGCTTTACCCTTCATTCTCCCACAGCTAAGGATCCTACTAGCAATTCCTATTTTGGGTTTTGTTGGACATTTATTTGAACGCCTAAAAATTAAAATGTGTGCAAATTGCTTGTGAGTGCTTCTATCTACAAATTTCATTTGTAAAAGCTAATTCTTTTTTCTATCCTGCAAAGGCGGAATTGTTTGTGGTGTTGGGCAAAGTACTAACAGAGTTCATTGTTTGTTTTTTTTCAGCTACCCATTCACAGCTAACTCTTTGAAGCCACTGACCTCATCAGGTGTTAGTTCCCTCCCTACCCACCCAAGCTCATGTGGGCATTCTTGCTTTATAGGGCAACTCTCCAATTAGCTACACACAGGGACTTAGAACAGCACTCTTAGACCACACTTAAAAAAGGTTAACTGCTTTTAAAGGACAGCTGAGGAACAGGCAGGGACTTTGGAAGGTCTCTCTCTTTTACTTCAAGAGGTACCAAAACTCCTACCAACGGCTGGGAAAAATCATATAGCCAAAGCAGTTGCACCCATTACAGCTTCTGCCTCTTTCCAGACAGAAATCCCAATGCCATTTGAAGGACTGGTTCCATGTGCAGGACGCCCGCATGCTGAAGCTCTCAGAAAACAAGTGGAGGAGCTCAGAGAAGGGGTGGCAAGGCTGAGGAGCATTCAAGACAGTGAGAAATACATTGATGAGATGCTTCTTGAAACACCCAAGCTCTCCAACAGAGGTGAAGATGGGAGCCTACAGAATGATGAAAGTTGGGCATGAGTCACCAGGGCCTGCAAAAAGAAGACAAAATAGCCAATGCAATGAAATGGGAGGATAAGACATTTTTCAGATATGCTAGTGAGAGGAGGAAGGGCAAAAGTGGTATTGTCAGACTCAAGGGTGAAAGGGAGGAATATGTAGAAGCTGATGAGGATAAAGCGGTATTGCTTAACAAATATTTTTGTTCTGTGTTCACAGATGAAGGGCCAGGAATAGGACCTCAGAAAACACCCATAAATAGCAACAGAAGCGACGGGAAACTCGAACTATTTTCAGAAAACTTTGTTCGTGAAGAACTAGCTAAACTAAGAGTAGACAAAGTGATGGGACTGGAAGGGATACATCCGAGAATACTGAAGGAACATAAGGACAGTCTAGCAGCTCCACTGACTGACCTTTTCAATGCCTCGTTGGAGTCGGGAGTGGTGCTAAAGGACTGGAGAGAGGCACACGTGGTCCCTTTACACAAAAGCGGAAGTAAGGATGTGGTTGAAAACTACAGGTTGGTTAGTTTAACCTCTGTGGTAAGTAAATGATTGGAAATGCTGCTAAAAGAGAAAATAGTGAGGTTTCTGGAGTCCAATGGATTACAGAATCAGAGGCAGCATGGATTCATGAGAAGCAGGTCTTGTCAGACAAATCTGATTGATTTCTTTGACTGGGTGACCAGGGAATTGGACCGAGGGACAGTCCGAGATGTGGTGTACTTAGATTTCAGTAAAGCCTTCTCACCACTTACAAAGAGACAATCAACAAGGCTAAAAAAGACTACCACACCAGGATTCTGAACTGGGCACTCAACTGCCCGAGAGAACTGTTTGCTATTGTCGATCATTAACCAAAAACAGCCACCATCAATCACCCTAGAGCCCCAAATACTTGCAGACTACTTTGCAGGCAAGTTAAAAAACAAAAACATTACTAATACCCCCTCCCCCCCAGACCTCCTCACAAAACCCACAGCATGGGAAAAATTACACGAAATAGACCTAGGACACCTATTAAACACAATATCAAGCATCAACACTACTACATTCCCCTTAGACCCATGTCCGGTCTCTTGGATTAAGTCAGCAAAAACTGAGCTAGCCCCATTCCTCCTCCACATAATAAACCAATCCCTTTCTCAAGGCATCATGCCCACGAACCTCAAGATGTCATCCATATGCCCAATTCTAAAGAACAAGACATTCAACACAAACGAACCAAGCTCCTACAGACCAATAGCAAGCATCCCCTTTGTTTCCAAACCCATTGAAGAAATCATCCAAATCCAACTGCAAGACTACATTGACCTCAATGCCCCCCTAGATGAGCAACAGTTTGGTTTCCATGGAGTTGAAACCCTCCTCATAGCCCTGTTTGACCACCTTATCCGAGGCATAGACAACCCTAAACGTGCATACTTACTTATCTTCATTGATATAGCCTCAGCATTCGACAACATTAACCACAACACCCTCATATCGAGACTGGCCCAAATCGGTCTAGCTGGGATGGTTTTGCAATTAATTAAATCTTATATCTCTAACCATAAACTATGTTTCTAAACAGACAATGAACCCCCAGTTACATTCACACAGGATCAAGGGATACTCCAGGGGTCTGCCCTCTCAGCCCTTCTATTCAATCTCTACCTACAGCCAATCACCAACGTATTCAAAAAATTTAACATAGGGTATTATATCTATGAGGATGACATTATGTTGTCCCTCCACATAGACATAAACAACCCTACCTTTAACAACTTATCAGACTGCATCAGGGAAGCTGAATCTTGGCTAAACACCATCAACCTTACTATCAATTTAAAAAAAACAGAAGCCATGTACATCACAAAGAACCAAGATGCAACCCTCCCCCAAACCATCATCATCAATAGTGTCATCCTTCCAATTAAATAAGAAGTTAGATACCTTGGCATAATTCTTGATCAGCGCCTCACCATGATCCCCCACCTAAAACAAACAGTCAAAACAATCTACTACAAACTACAAACAAACTACAATCTACAAATGTTGTAAATAGTTACCCCTGTTATCCAAGTTTCTTACCCTGTTATCTGTAAACTCATACATGTTATCTGTACTGAGCATTTTTGTTCCATGTAAACCGCGCTGATGCTGAATAGTGCGGTATAGAAGAGACCGTAAATAAATAAATAAATAAAGACCATTCAGCACATAAGACCATTCCTCGAGTCACACGACTTCAGATCAGTAATCCAAGCCACTATCACCCCCATTTCGAATACTGTAACAGTCTGTTACAAGGTCTACCAGCCAAAAACCTCAATATCCTCCAAAGAGCACAGAACATTACAGCAACAGTCATTTGCAGGGCCCTCTAACCAATCATATCACACCCATTCTATATAACCTCCACTGGCTCCCAATACTGAGCCATATAGAATACAAGACTCTCATGACAACCTTTAAACTGGTCAACAATATAGCACCATCTGTCCTCTCGACACTCCTTCAGACCCCACCGCCAAACTAGATCTTGAAGGGAAAATGCACTACACTCCCTTGAGATCCCCAGCTCAATTCGCAAAATGAAACAGACCACAAGCTCCAGAGCTTTCACCTTCACCAGCCCTAACCTATGGAATTCCCTCCCACCCTCAATCCGAGCAATTAAAGACCTTAAGACTTTCAGAAAAAAACTCAAAACCCACCTCTTCACCGCTCACTATGGAGCTGGCAATACCTGCCTAAACTCACAAATAACTTAGCCACACATGTAATGACAGCACCTAACCCTCCCTCCCTCCTGACACACTGTATCCCACTCTCATAAGCCCGGTTAACATGTATTTATATAGTTTCTCTGGTTTAGTTAAGTCTATGACTAATATTGTTATAATGTAAAAAGTTCAAACCCTGTTATATGTAACATGTTGGTTCTTTTTAAACTGCCCCTGATCTCTGGAAGGGGCGGTATAGAAATGTGTAATAAATAAATAAAGCCTTTGACACTGTTCTGCACAGGCGACTTATAAACAAACTGAGCATCCTAAAGTTACTGATTGGGTTAGAAATTGGTTGAGTGGGAAGTGACAAAGGATAAAGGTAAATGGAGCTCACTCTGAGAAGAAAGAGGTTACTAGTGGTGTGCCACAGGCATCTGTCATTGGTCCGATTCTTTTTAACATCTTTGTTAGTGATATTGCGGAAGGGCTGTCTGGTAAGGTTTGCTTGTTTGTAGATGATACCAAAATCTGCAATAGAGTAGACACCCAGGAAGGAGTAGATAACATAAGGAGGGATCTAGCTAAACTTGAAGAATGGTCTAGAATTTGTCAGCTGAGATTTAATGCTAAAAAATGCAGGGTCATGCATTTGGTCTGCAAAAATCCAAGGGAGCGGTGCAGTGTAGGGAGTGAAGTACTTCTGTCCACCAAAGAAGAGCGGGACTTGGGTGTGATTGTGTCTGATGATCTTAAAGTAGCTAAACAGGTAGAAAAGATGACAACGAAAGCCAGAAGGATACTTGGGTACATAGCGAGAGGAATGGCCAGCAGAATAAAGGAGGCGATAGTGCCTCTGTATAAGTCTCTGGTGTGACCTCATTTGGAATATTGTGTGCAATTCTGGAGACCACACCTTCAAAAGGATATAAGCAGGTTGGAGTCGGTGCAGAGGGTGGCTACTAAAATGGTTAGTGGTCTTTGTTATAAAGCATATGAGGACAGACTTAAGGATCTTAATATGTATACTTTAGAGGAAAGGCGGGGTAGAGGAGATATGATAGAAATGTTTAAATACCTCCAGGGCATAAATGCACAGAAAGAGAGCATCTTTCGATTGAAAGCAAGCTCTGCTACGATGGGACATAGAAGAGAGTGAAAGGGGATAGATTCAGGAGTGATAATTGTAAATATTTCTTTACGGAAAGAGTGGGAGATGCGTGTAATAGTCTCCCAGTGGAGGTGGTAGAGATGAGGACAGTATCTGAATTCAAAGAAGCATGGGACAAACACAGAGGATCTCTAAAGGAAAAGAGGGGACTATTGTAGTAGTTGATATGGAAGGGCAGACTAGGTAAGCCATGTGATCTTTTTCTAGCATCATGTTTCTATGTTTCTAACATGCTTACAATCAATTTATGCATGCAACAAAGCAGTAGCGCACATAGAAGACAGATAATTAAGACAAATATGCATTCCTTGTAGCCTTGGGTAAGTCACTTTATCCTCCATTGCCTTGGAAGAAAGGCCTGGCAGTCTAGTTGCAGTCATACCTTGCCAAGAAAACCCAGGGACTGTTGGGTCAGCAGGACCACATTGACTCAATGGCACACATTGTATTGCAAGCATAAAAACATGAAAAACACACAAAAATTGCTAAAACTTCAGTTTAAATAAAGACTAAACAAACATTTTTTTTGTCTTGCACACTCTTATCCCATCCTCTAACCCTTGCTTTGTTCTGTAGCAGTGTCTGCTAGCCTCGCTCTACCTGCTAACAATTTCTGTCTCCCTCTGTAGCAGGATCTTAACTTTGTAGGTGTTTCACCCGACTGTGGACATGCTTTAAGCTTCCTGAAGAATCTCAAATCTCATGGCTCTTGACATTTACTGGGGCAGCGCCAGCTCCCAGTGTTTCTTTCCAGGCGCCTTGTGTTCTGCTATCTCAGCCTGAAGTGGCAGAGCAAATTTACCCAGCCTTGCATGCTGGCACCATGTAACCCTGGCTCAACGTCATGTCTAAAGTGAGGGATCTCTTCAGCTTCTCACAGTCGCCAGACAGTTTCTCTTTATCCTGAGAAAGTATGCAGACCATCCATCCCAGCAGCAGACATGGCCAGATATGAGGTAAGCACAGATATGGCACCTGCTGGCTCTCCTTTCTCTCAGGACAGGACATGCTCTCACCGGATCATCAATTTTGTGATGAGAAATAGTATAAAATGAAAGTCCTAGAAGTGCTGACTGAATAAATTGAACAACTATAATCTCTGAGTGATCCATATAGTTCCCTTCAGCTCAGTTTTGCCACTGACTCTGTGGTGGGTCATTTTATTTATTTAGCTAGGCTTATATATTGCTTTTCTACCAGTCAAAGCAGTGTACATCAGGTACTGGGTATATATTTTTCCCTGAAGGGCTTACAATTTGTTTTTGTACCTGAGGCAATGGAGGGTTAAGTTGTTTGCCTGAGGCCATGAGGAGCACCTGTTGGGCTAGAAACCCCAGTCCTTCTGGCCCAAGGTTGCTGTCCTCTAGTAGGATTTGAACCCCTGGCCTCAGGTAACTTACCCTAACCACTAGGCCATCCTCCCTCTGCTTTAGCTCCCTGTGCTGCAGTTCTAATACTGGCTCTGTCACTAACTTTCTGTGTCTTTGTGGTGAGTCACTCGATCTCCCTGGGTCTCAGTTCTAATTTCAGCTCCGTGACTGATTCCCTGTGTGACCTTGAAATGAGTCACTTGCTCTCCACGTGTGTTGGTTCTAATCCCAGCTCTGTCACTGGCTTTCCATGTGACTTTGAGGTGAGTCACTTGCTCTCCTCAAGTGCTGGTTCTAATCCCAGCTCTGTCACTGGCTTTCCATGTGACCTTGAGGTGAGTCACTTGCTCTCCTGAAGTGCTGGTTCTAATCCCAGCTCTGTCACTGGCTTTCCATGTGACCTTGAGGTGAGTCACTTGCTCTCCTCAAGTGCTGGTTCTAATCCCAGCTCTGTCACTGGCTCTCTTTGTGAAATGGGAATGAGTCTCTTTATCTGCTAAAATAAGTAGGTGATTAATCATGTTGTGCTACCTATGAGGCTGGCTGCACAGTTTTGTACTGCATGCACACAGCTGATTCTTAAGGATGTTCTTGTCGCACCCTTTGAGGGGAACAGCAGACACCTGGCCTGTCGTTCTGTGCAGGATGCCCCCTCTCACACTGGAACTTGATATTCCTTGCTTTTAGAGCAGAAAGCTGAAACGTGAAATCAGCTGTCATGCCACTAAAAGCCAAGAGACGGACACGTTCTCTGCACGCTCCATTCCCAGCAATGTTTTCTTCTAGTATCAGTTCAAGATTTCAAGAACAATGAATATATACGCAACTGTTGGGTTTTCATTCAAAAGCAGAAAGAGTAGTTACTCACCTGTAACAGGTGTTCTCCAGGAGCAGCAGGAATCAGTCCTCACATATGGGTGTCATCGGCGCCGATGAAGCCCCAGCGGAGCATTTCCCCAGCTTTCCATGAAAGCCTTTGGGAATGCTGGCATGCATGCGCGGTTCCCTTCCCGCCTAAAGGAGCCATCTTACCTCAGTCAAATGACATAGCTAAGAACAGCACACAAAAATGTAAAACAAACTATGTACAACTGCAACTCCAAGGGGAGGAGGGAGGGTTGTGAGGACTGATTCCTGCTGCTCCTGGAGAACACCTGTTACAGGTGAGTAACTACTCTTTCTCCAGGACCAAGCAGGAAGTCAGTCCTCACATATGGGTGACTCCCTAGCTCTGGGCTACCAGGAACCCAGGCTGAACAAGAGAACTCCCTCTAGTCACAGCATCAAAGAAAGGCTTTTCAAGGACACAACCTCCACCGGTAGCCCAACAGAGGGCAGGAGGGCAGGAGTTGCCTAAACCTCAAAGAGATTCCGGAGTACTGCTTGGCCGAAAGCACTGTCCCTACAGGACTCCCTCTCCAGACAGCAATGGGCCGCAAAAGTATGGCTTGGAGACCAAGTTGCGGCCCTGCAGATGTCTACCAAGGGCACAGAGTGGAGATAAGCCACTGAGGCAGCCATTGCCCTGACATGATGGGCCGTGACCCTACCCTGCAAAGAAAGGTCAGCCGCCTTGTAAGCCCAGGTGATACAGTCAGCCACCCAGATGGACAAGGTACGCTTGGACACAGCCAACCCCAACTTATTGGGGTCAAAGGAGACGAAGAGCTGAGTAGCCCTTCTATGTCCCTGCGTACGGTCAAGGTAGAAGGATAAGGCCCTCCTACACTCCAGGGTATGCAGGACTGCTTCAGCCTGGCTAGCATGAGGCCTAGGGAAGAATGTTGGAAGAACCACCTCCTGGTTGAGGTGGAAAGAGGAGACAACTTTAGGGAGGAACTTTGGATGAGTCCTAAGGACCACCCTGTTCCTATAAATCCTGGTGTAAGGTCTATCACAGACGAGGGCCTGAAGCTCACTCACTCGCCTAGCCTAGGTGAGGGCTATCAGGAAGAGAGTCTTCCAGGAAAGGAAGCGTAGAGGGCAAGTAGCCATCGGCTCAAAGGGTGGGCGAGTCAGTTGCTGCAAGACCACATTCAACTCCCACTCAGGAGCAGGAGGACGGATGGGGGGCTTGAGCAAAAGCAAGCCCCTGAGAAATCAGGACACCAAGGGGTGACCTGACAGAGAATGCCCCTCCACTAGTGAGTGGTGAGCTGCTAGAGCTGAGAGGTGGACCCGAACAGAATTGGACTTAAGTCCCTGATTTGATAAGTGCAGTAAGTACTGAAGCACTACTGGTACAGTACAGGAGAAAGGATCCTCTGTACGAAGCTGACACCACACAGAAAACCTCTTCCATTTGAGGGCATAGGTTTTCCTAGTGGACTGTTTCGTAGAGGCTAGGACAACCTCCTCAACTTCCTGAGGCAGGCCCCAGGGAGCCAAAACTACCCTTGCAGCCTCCAGGCCATCAAATTGAGAGCTTTGAGATTGGGGTGCAGAAGGGAACCCTGCTCCTGTGAGAGAAGGTCGGGCTGCAACCCCAGAGGTAGTGGGGAATCCACTGCCAGTTGAAGCAGAAGTGGAAACCAAGGCTGCTCCGGCCACCTGGGAGCTACCAGCAGGACCGAGGCCTTGTCCTGAAGAGTCTTGAAAAGAGTTCGGGCCACCAAGGGCGTGGGAGGAAACGCATACAGGAGGCCCTGTGACCAGGACATCAGAAAAGCATCTGGTGCTATCCTCAGAGGATGCGGTTGCCTGGAGCAGAACTTGGGCAGTTGCTTGTTCAGTAGACTGGCAAAGAGATCTATCCAAGGGAGACCCCACTTCAGGAAGATCTTCTGAACGACCAAGGGATGCAGCTGCCACTCATGGGGCTGCAGAATTCTGCTCAAACGGTCGGCCAGGCAGTTCTCCTGGCCTGGAAGGTACACCGCCTTGAGAAGCATGTTGTGCTTTAGGGTAAAGGAACAAAGGTCTTGAGTCTCCCGACAAAGGAGCTTTGACCCAGTCCCTCCCTGTTTGTTCACATAAAACATTGCTACCTGGTTGTCTGTTTGAATCAAGACTGAGCAGTGAGCTAGGGCAGGAGAAAAAGCCTTGAGAGCTAAGCGGATAGCTCAAAGTTCGAGGAGATTGATCTTTTGGGTTGCCTTCCAGGAAGACCAGAGGCCTTGAGTGCACTTGTCCAGACAATGAGCACCCCAGCCCTGCAGAGAGGCGTCGGTGGTGAGGACCACCGAGTATTCTGGCATTTGGAAGGGCATCCCCTTCAGCAGATTGGGTGGATGTAGCCACCAGCTGAGGGAGGCCAAAAGGGTTTGGAAACCCTTATCCTGTCTCGTAGGCAGCCTCTGGCCTGAGACCACTGAGTCTGAAGGCACCACTGTGCAGGCCTCATATGGAGCCTGGCATTGGGAGTCACATGCACTGTCGAAGCCATGTGGCCCAAAAGCCTGAGGCAGAGTCTGGCGGAGACCAGGGACCGGTTTAGAAACTGTTTGGCCACGTCCATCAGTCTTTGAGCCCTGTCTTCTGGCAAGAATGCCTTTGCCAGTTGAGAATCCAACCTTGCCCCATGAACTCCAAGTTCTGGGAGGGGAGCAAAGTGGACTTTGCGAAGTTTATGACAAAGCCCACGTTTTGAAGCAGAGCAATGGTTATGAGGGTGGCTTGTCTGGCCTCCAGGGACATCTGACCCCTGATGAGCCAGTCGTCCAGATAGGAAAAGACAAAGATGCTTTGATTTCTCAGGTAGGCCGCAACCACTGCCAGGCACTTGGTAAAGACCCTGGGAGCGGAGGTCAGGCCAAAAGGTAGTACTCTGTACTGATAATGGTTTCCTCCCACAATGAACCTGAGGTACTTTCTGTGGTCTGGATGAATGAGGATATGAGTGTACGCATCCTTTAGATCTAAGGAGCATAGCCAATCTCCCTGCTGGAGGTAGGGCAGAAGTGTTCCAAGAGTAAGCATCTTGAACTTTTCTTTCTCTAGGAACTTGTTGAGGTTCCTGAGGTCCAGAATGGGTCGAAGGCCACCGGTCCTCTTGGGTACCAGGAAATACCTGGAGTAGAATCCGTGACCTTGCAAGTGGGGAGGCACAGGCTCCACCGCCCTGTCCACCAGCAGACCTTGGAGCTCTCGAAGGAGAAGGTCTGTGTGCAGGGGAGGCCTCAAGGGCTCCCCTGGGAAGTAAGGAGGAGGCAGTTGATGAAAATGCAGGGCATAGCCCTTTTGGACTATTTACAGCACCCAACTGTCGGTGGTAATGAGAGGCCACTGGTGGGAAAAGAGTACAAGGTGACTGCCTGTGCAGGGCTGGGAAAGCAGGGACGGAGTGGCTATGCTCAAGGAGTCAAAAACCCCCACCCTGCTGAGTGGAAGCAGGGGCAGAAGGCTTGGGGGTCCTCTGCCTACGGGGCCCATTACCCTGGCCCTTGGCTTGCTGACCCTGGGGGGCAGCTTGGGCAGCCTGATACTGAGGGTGTAGGCAGTGCCCTTCCTCGGGTAAAAGGACTTTTTACCCGAGCCCTTCTTTTTATGTGAAGGGGCAGAGGTCTTCCTCGACAGCCTTGTCCGGGTAAGGTGCTCGGTCTCGAGCTGAGCGGCCTTCTCGGTCACGGGTTTGCCAAAAAGGTTCTCACCTCGGCAGGGGACATCGACCAACTTGTCCTGAACCTATGGCTCGAGGTCTGATGACTGCAGCCACGCCTGGCGTCGAGCCGCGATGCCGGCAGCCACAACTCGGGCCGAAGCCTCGAAGCCATCATAGGCGGCGCGGGAAATGAACTTTGAGCATTCCTGAATCCCCGAGGACAAGGTCTTAAATCTCTGCAAGGGTTCCCCGGAGAGACCAGCAGAGAATCTGGCCAATTCCTTGGCCAGGTCTCGCAAGTACATGCCCATGTACAGCTGGTAAGACTGGAGACGGCAAGCAAGCATAGACTCCTGGAAGCACTTTCTACCGACGCCATCGAGATTGCAGGCCTCCCTGCCGGGGGGCACTGCAGAGTGCATCTTCTGGCTCTTCAGACGATGCATGGCCGATTCCACAACCATGGAATGGTGTGATAGCTGTGCTTTCTGGAAACCAGGGCTTTTGCGGAGTCGATAGATGGAATCGACTCGCTTGCTGAAAACCGGCGCCGAGGCCGGTGCCTCCCACATCCGGAAGAGGAGCCATTCCAGCATCGGAGGAACTGGGACAGTAAAGGCCTCCTTCGGAGGAGAGTCGTACTGTAGAGCATCGAGCTCCTCGGCTCGAGGCTGTTCCTCAGGATCGGCAGGGATAGCCAAGGCAGCGGCCATATCCCGGACGAACTCCGAGAACCTAGTGTCCTCTGGAGGGGATCTACTCTGGGGCTCAGACTGCGGTGAGTCCGATGGGACGCACCGAGTCTTAAAAGTATCGGGAGACTCCTCGTCCTCCGTCTCCCAGGCGGACTCATCTGAGGAGGAGTCAGGGTCTGACCCTGCGGGGCCCCCGGCATCGACACCCTCGGTCCCGAACGGGAGGTCGAGGGAGACCTCGACCGAGGACGACTTTGAGCCACGAGGGTCTCGAGTATCGGCTCAGTTTCCGGGGTTAACTTCGAAGTCGACATCCCGGTGGTCAGGGCAGATGCACCAGACAGGCTGGCCATCAGTGCCCGCTGCTTCTCCATGAAGGCAGACAATCTGCACTCTAAGGCTGTCATCCTGAGACTCAGCTCGGGAGACGCAGTAGCCACCAACTCGGGCCCCGGCGGTGCTGGGCCCGACATCGGCTCTCTGGGAGGAGAGTCCACGAGGACTACGGGGCTTACGTGTCCAGCAGACTCCGGCTCCACGCGAGGAACTTTGGCAGGCTTCTCTTGGTCCACGGGCCCGGGACGGCGGTCGGGGGTCTTAGACCTGGCCCTCGAGGGACCAGGGACCTCCTCCGACGCCGCCCTCACGAGCCGTTTCTTCCTCTTACGTTCCCGGTCGGGGGACCCCCTGTCCGAGGAGCTTCGACAGCGCTCAGGATCGGAATCCCGAGATGTTGAGGCCTCAGACGAGGTCCGGGCCCGGCCGGAGGCGGAGTCCGAGAAAAACCTCTCCTTCTGATGCTGTCGACTTTTAAGTGCCTTGGAAGACATCTTCCCACATGGCACACACGACTTGGGGTCGTGGTCAGGGCCGAGGCACCGAAGGCAGCAGTCGTGTGTGTCAGTGAGAGACATAAGTTTCTTACACCGATCACACTTTTTGAAACCACTGGAAGCCATCGGGGAAAAAAGAGCCCCTGCGAGGTCAAAAGACCGGCCTTCCAGGGAAAAATGAAAAAAAGGGCGTGAACGCCAGCCACAAAGGGCAAAAACCGAAAAAGAAATAAGCGGGCTCGATACCGGTGTACTGAACCCGGCGGGAGGGGAACCGGTGTCGAACCGGAGAAAAATAGCGAAAAATCGCCGAAGAAAAAATCACTTTTATCCGGGAGAACAGGACACACGTCCGGTGGGCTTCTCGGAAAAAAAGAGACTGAGGTAAGATGGCACCTTTAGGCGGGAAGGGAACCGCGCATGCGTGCCAGCATTCCCAAAGGCTTTCATGGAAAGCTGGGGAAATGCTCCGCTGGGGCTTCATCGGCGCCGATGACACCCATATGTGAGGACTGACTTCCTGCTTGGTCCTGGAGAACAGTAGCCTATTCAGTACCGATATATGATAAAAATGTGGAAAATCCATGAGCAAATCTGGCCCAAACTCCATGCCAGCATTCCTTTGCATGCTGAGAAATCGATTCTAGAGTATTTTATATACAGGGGGGCTTTATGGCCTGGGGGTGTTACAGGGAAGTGTCACCAGATATACAGTAGTAACTTTATATCCCAGTGCATTATAGGGAGGTGTTGCTATGAAGTAACTTTGTAGCCCCCTGGGTGTTTTAGTATAGTCTCACTGTATATAATGATTGACTTTATAAACCATGGCTTTGTAATGAGGTCCAGAGTTGTTTTAGTGAGGTGTGTACGGCCCTGTTTCGTACAAAATGGACCACAACCTAATTATTACTAATTACCTGCAATGATCAGATCCAAAAAGTCAGTACAGGTGCAATCAGAGTCTCTGTTTATTAGATAACTGATGACCAAATACAGGCAGAATGTGGGGAAGAGAGTTCTATCGAGCACTTGGCATCTCAAGAAGACAACTCTCCCCCCCGAATATAAAAAGCATGTTACATTTATACCTTTTTTCTCTTCCGTTTTTCTGCAGACAGTCCCAGAGCTATTCCTTTGTGTTCTCTCCCCTTCCCCCCTTATTTCCTATTATTGCCTTTTTTGTTCCCCTTAGTTCCTGTTGCAAAATCCCTCCTGTCCCCCCCCTCCCATACTTACCAACCATGATCCAGCTATCTGCTTTCTTCAGAGCCAGGCCTAGCATATATGTTGCCAGCTTGTGGTTTCCTGTGTATGTGTTTTTTGCACATAGCCTCTGCAGGCCCATATCTGATCGCCCCTTGTAGGCCCAAGTCTGGACTTTCCAGCCCAGACTGGCACCTTGCAAGGCTCATGATACTGCCTTATATGGTTCCTTCTGGTGCTGGATCTCTTCTTGCAAAGGCCTGAATGCTGGCTCACATGGTATAGCAGCGTGGCTGTTGTTCTTTAGCAATTTTTTGAGATGTGGGGCAGCCATTAAGTGATTATGAACCAGGAACATTATTAACCCTTAGCACTTAAAAATTAAAAGCAAATCTGTCATACTTAACCTCTACCAGTACTTAACCCCTACAGGTGTCACTGTATATAATGGCTTTAGAATCTAGGGGGTGGTGGTACTAAGTGTGTATATAAGGGTAATTGTCAGTGAAGTTTCAGAGAGAAACCGTGCAGCTATTTTAACATGTTTTCCCTGGAAATGCTGTAGAAGTGCCTGTGTCCTTTCCACCTGCATTTCTGAGGGCAAAGGAAAGGGGGTAAATTTCAAATGCATAGTCTACACGCCTGACCTAAATGCCCCCAGAGATGCTTTTTCTAAATCTAGCTAGTAGCAGTGCGGAATGGAGGAGTAGCCTAGTGGTTGAAGCAATGGCTTAGGAAATAGAAAACAAGGATTTGTTTCAGAGATGTGCCCACCGTGCCCGGGCACAGCAGAGATGTGGCAGGCAGTACGTATCCATCATCAGACTGTAGCCCAGCACCCGAGAAGCAGGTTCCATGCCCCACATGTACAAAGGCCCAGGGTGAGCTACCTGCAACTGATGGAGGAGGAGGTCTACCAGAGATACAGACTGGATGGGGCAACGATATCCAAGCTGCGCAGCATTCACAGTGTGGACCTGGAGCCCTCCACATTCAGAAGCCAGACCCTGCCAGTGACCATGATGGTGACCACCACCCTGGGATTTCTTGCAACCAGCAGCTTCCAGCATGTGATAGGGGTGGCTTTTGGAATCAAGCAGTCTACTGCCAGCCAATGCATAGGAACCTTCACTAGGGCCCTGATACAGAGGATGCACCACTTCATAACTTTCTCCCGGACACAGTAGATGTGGCAGGAGACCATGCAGGCATTCTACAATGTCGCTGGGTTCCCATTGGTGCTTGGATGTATAGTCTGCACCCACATTGCACTGTGGGTACCACAGCTGGAACAGAGGGCATACCGGAACAGGCATGGGTACACATTGATGAACATGCAGGTCATTGTGGATGCCAACATGGACTTCATTGACATGTGTGCATGCTACCAGGGTCCTGCTATGATGCATTTGTCCTCGCCCAGTCTAGCCTGAGACAGGCAGCAGCCAGGGGTTAGCTTGGAGATGCAGGGCTGCTAGGTGAGTGTGCTAATATGTGAGCCCCAGGACAGGCCCAGAATGTATGCCTGCAGTAGTATGATGCTATGTGTAATGCAAACAGGTGGTGATATATGTGTTTTGTATGTATCGCAACACATGAGCACCACTGTGTGCACATGCTCTGCTATTCCACCGAGCCATGTGCACTGCAGACCTTAATGCACATCGCGGTGACAACCAGGGGAAGCCCCATGGCCAAAAGCAGGCAGCATGCACCAACATGTGGCATGGGGAAGAGCACGGACTGGCGCCATGTAGCACAGCCACATGGCACCAGTCCATGTAAGGCACATCCATGTCTGCTTCCATCTCAGAACACAGACCCCCCAACCGCATCCCTAGGCCATACCCCTGCCCCCACTCCCAACAGACCCGCCCATGACACCATCAGTCATTGCCCCCCCCAAATGCCTGACTGCCTCACAAGCGATGTGGTGGTGTCATCTCACTGCCACAGGGTCACTGACTGGTAGATATTGCACTCGCCCTGCTATTAGATAGTGTGCTGTATGTTGTCCATAGCAGCCCATAGACTATACCCAATGCATGTCCCAATACTCATGTTCACATCTCACATTGCCCCCACAGGTGACCGTGGATATCCCTTGAGGATCTGGCTGACCCCAGTCCACCATCTCATGAGCCGGCAGGAAGAGCGGTACAATGGTGCCCATCAGAAGACCTGGGGGTTGTGGAATGTGCAATGGGGGTAATGAAGAGCTGTTTTTGGTGCCTTGACGGGAGTGATGGGCAACTCCTCTTCAGCCCAGAGCGGGTATGCAAGATATTTGCATCATGCTGCATACTCCACAACCTGGTATGGATGCATTGAGTGCCGGACCCAGAGACAGCAGTTGTGGAGGAGTGGGAGGCTACAGAGGCAGCAGATGGTGATGGTGCAGAGTCTGGGAGCCAGCAGCAGGCCAGTGCACTGGCACACCGTGCGCGGATGATACGTGATAGTTTCTGAGGCGACTGCCTCAGGACTACAAAAAGGGACTGCTACTTCTGGAGAGAGATCTGCAATTGTAAATATTTACTTCTGAGAATTTTTCTAAATCTTGGAGAAAAAGGAATTCTTTAGATTAAAGCCAATTAATCTGTGTAAATTAGAATCCAGTGTAGCTTTCAGTTTAAGTTTAAAACCCAGCAGAGGGCTTTCAGTGTAAATTCAGAACCCAGCAGAGAACTTTCAGTTTAAATTTAGAACCCAGCAGAGAGCTTCTAGTTTTAAATTTAATACTCAGTCAGGGCCTAGTATCAGGAAAGAGATTTAATATAATCAAATCAGAATATAACTTAGCATAAAAGGAAAAACAGCGTCAGTATTCTTTGAGCAATACATTGTTTCTAGAGACCTTTACAAAGAGGCCTTTTAGATAGGGGACAAGAGACCTGTGAAATTGTTTTAAATAGGTGTTAAAGCCAAGTGACAGATCAAAGCGGCATTTTGAAAGATTCCCTCTATCCAAGCAAGGGCTCTGTGAATCACCCAGGAAATTGGTCACAGACTACCTTAGAAGCAAAGGACAGGGTACTGTGTAGCAGCCAGCTTTTAATAAGTCTTCTTTCCCAGAGGCGTAGCGTGGGGGGTGCAGGGGGGGCCGGCCGCACCGGGCGCAACATGGGGGGCGCGCTCGCACTCGCAGCTCTCTGCAGTGCTGGCTGTGAGAATCCGATCCGAGCCGCCGGGTCGCCGCCCACTGTGGAGGGGGGGGGGGGGGTGCCAGGCGTGCGGTGCGGTGGGTGCGAAGAGAGAGCTTAGGGGGTAAGGGTTTCTTTAACTAATCTAGTGGAAGAGACTCGAGTGCTAAAATCCACGGGTTAGGGGGCGCAAATTACTTGCCTTGCCCCGGGTGCTGACAACTCACGCTACGCCACTGTTCTTTCCCTCCCTCCCTGACTCCCCCACACCCCTGGGATAATTGTAGCTTTATAGGTGCTTAAACCTCTTAAAGGAAAGGAGGTGCCATATTCACTCTCAGGTGCAGCCGTTTATCCTCATCAGGCAAACATTAAGAACCTGAGATTAATTAATCTTGAGGTGAACAAAGTCCATTAACATATTAGGTATAGTTTTATTAGTATACGTATCACCAGCAAACCTTAGTAAGTAAACAACTTAAATATTTAAACACAACCTTAAAACTAAGATGCAGACAGCAGTCCAGCAGCGAGATGGGGGATCTGTGCTTGGTTCACTGTTTTTTACCATATTCGTAAATGACCTGGAAACTGGAATAATGAGTGAGGTAATCAAATTTGCAGATGACACAAAATTATTCAAAGTTGTTAAAATCCATGGGGATTGTGGAAAATTGCAAGAGGACCTTGATAAATTTGAAGACTGGGCATCCAAATGGCAGATGAAATTTAATGTGGACAAGTGCAAAGTTATATACCTAGGAAAGAACAACCCAAATTATAGTTACACGATGCAAGGAACCACCACCCAGGAAAAAGATTTAGGCGTCATCGTGGATAATGTGTTGAAACCCTCCGCCCAGTGTAAAGCAGTGGCCAAGAGAGCAAATAGAATGCTAGGTATTATAAGGAAATGAATGGAGAATAAAACAAAGGATATTATAATGCCTCTGTATCATTCCATGGTGCGACTGCACCTTGAATATTGTGTGCAGTTCTGGTCGCTGTATCTTAAAAAGGATATAGCATTATTAGAAAAGATACAGAGAAGAACCACCAAAATGGTAAAGGGGATGGAAGGATACCCCTATGAAGAGAGACTAAAAAGGTTAGGACTCTTCAACCTGGAAAAGAGACGGCTGAGGGGTGATATGATAGAGGTCTATAAATTAATGAATGGAGTGGAACGGGTAAATGTAGATCGATTGTTACACCATCAAAATATAGAAAGAGTAGGGGACATGCAATGAAGCTACAGGTAACCTATTTAAGACTAATAAGAGGAAATATTTTTTCACTCAATGTGTAATCAAACTCTGGAATTTGCTACCAGAGGATGTAGTAAAGGCTGTTAGTGTAGCCGGGTTTAAAAAAGGTTTGGATAAGTTCCTGGAAAGGTCCATAAACCATTATTAAAGTGGACCCAGAATATCTACTGCTTGCCCCAGTACAAGCATTGTGGAACCTGTGTCTTTTGGGGAAACTGCTAGGAGCTTGTGACCTAGATTGGCCACTGATGGAAACAGGATACTGGGCTTGATGGACCTTGGTCTGACCCAGTATGGCATATCTTATGTTTTTAAGTTATGTACCAGCACCAGGATAGGATACATATAATCACCAATAAAGTGCCCATTACCACGCAATGTGTGCTGAGTGATACTTTATTTCCTCCCACATGTTTCCCCTGCCCCGGGCTCCCCACTGGCCATGGGCACTTGCTGACACGTGCACTGCGATGCAATGGAGCGATGCCCAGTTATGTGCTGGCAGTGTCATCACCCTCCCCAGCAGGGTAGGCTGATGGACATGGGTCTAGGCCAGCGATGGCGAACCTATGGCACGCGTGCCAGCTGTGGCACGCGAAGGCCTTACAGCTGGCACGCGGGTAGGTCCGCAAAAAAGAAAAAGCTGGCTCTGGCTGCTGCCGCGGACGCGGACGCGGCAGAGTGCAGTGTCCCGCGGGGCCCCCTCCGCCCGCTAAGCCCCTCTGCAAGGGCTTTCAGATTCGCGAGGGAGAGCGTCTCCCTCGCGTCTCTGTTAAGCCCGCAGGGGCTAATGGGAAATTTCCCATCAGCCCCTTTAGACGCGAGGGACTGATGGGAAATTTCCCATTAGCCCCTGCGGGCTTAACAGAGACGCGAGGGAGACGCTCTCCCTCGCGAAACTGAAAGCCCTTGCAGAGGGGCTTAGCGGGTGGAGGGGGCCCCGCGGGACATTGCATTCTGCCGCTGCCGCGGCAGCGGCAGCAGCCAAAGCCAGCTTTTTTTTTTTTTAAAAATATGCCATGGGGGGGGGGGGTTAGGACTTCTAATGGGCTAGGGGGGGAGGGGTTAGGACTGCTAATGGGCGAGGGGGGGGTAGGAATTCTAATGGGCTGGGGGGTCTGACTGCTAATGGGCTAGGGGGGGGGTAGGACTGCTAATGGGATGGGGGGGGGGGGTAGCGGGTAGGACTGCTAATGGGCTGGGGGGGTAGGACTGCTAATGGGCTAGGGGGGGTAGGACTGCTAATTGGCTGTGGGCTGATGGGGGCTGTCTGGAAAGGGGGTGAAGCGGGGATAGGAAACGTACTCGGCTATGGGGGGGTTAAGACTGCTAATGGGCTTTGTGCTGATGGGGGCTGTCTGGAAATGGGGTGATGGGGGTTAGGACTGATAATGGGCTATGGGGGGGGGCTAGGACAGGAAATGGGCTGATGGGGAGGGGTTAGGACTGGATGGGCTGTGGGCTGTTGGGGGGGTTAGGACTAGTAATGGGCTATGGGGGGGTTAAGACTGGTAATGGGCTGTGGGCTGATGGGGGCTGTCAGGAAATTAGGGGATGGGGGGTTAGAACTGCTAATGGGCTATGGGGGGGGGGTTTAGGACTGATAATGGGCTAAGGGGGGGGCTAGAACAGGAAATGGACTGATGGGGAGGGGTTAGGACTTGAGGTGGGCTGATGTGGTTAGGACTGGTAATGGGCTGTGGGCTGATGGGGGGGGTTTAGGACTGGCAATGGGCTGTGGGGGGCTGACTGGAAATGGGCTGATGGGGTTAAGACTGGAAGTGGGCTGATGGGGGGTTAGGACTGGTAATGGGCTATGGGGGGGTTAGGACTGATAATGGGCTATGGGGGGGGGGTTAAGACTGGTAATGGGCTTTGGGCTGATGGGGGATGTCTGGAAATGGGGTGATGGGGGGTTAGGACTGGTAATGGGTTATAGGGGGGGCTTAAACTGAAAATGGGGTGATGGGGGTTTAGGACTGGAAGTGGGTTGATGGGGGGCTAGGACTGGTAATGGGTTGGGGGGTTGCTATGACTGGAAATGGGCTGAGTGGAAGGGGAGGCTTGAACTGCAAATAGCTGATGGGGAGGGAGCTTGGAATGGAAATGGGCTGTGAGGGAAGGGAGCTAGGACTGAAAATGGGCTGATGGAGCAGCTAGGATAGGACTGGAAATGGGCTGTTGGGGGAGCTAAGATTGGAAATGGGCTGTGGTTGGGGCTTGAATTGAAATGGACTCATGGAGGGGCTAGAACTGGAAGTAGGCTCATGGGGGGTGCTTGGACTGGAATTGGACTGAGTGGAGGGGAGCTATGATTTGACATGGGCTGATGATGGGGCTAGGAAATGACTAGAAATGGGCTGATGGGGGGCTAGGATTGGAAATGAGCTGATGAAGGGACTCAGACTGAAAATGGATGGGGGAGCTAGGACTGGAAATGGGTTGATGGGGGGCTAGGACTGGAAATGGGCTGATGCAGGGACTAGAAAGGAATGAATGCTGGGTGAGACTGGAACTAGAAGGGAGCTGATGTTGGGGGAGGATTAGAATGGGATGGGGCTGGGAGAGTAAAATGGAGAGGGGAAAAATATTTTGTGTGGGAGGAATGAAAAATCTACAATTGGCCGGGTATTGGGAGAGTAAGTGGGGATTGAGGATGGAGCGGTAAAATTTGTGTGGATGAAATAGGAATGAGGAAAGAGCAAAAGGAGAAAGATTAGTATGTTAAAGCAGATGTAGAGAGAGAGAATGGAAAAAAAGACTAGAAGAGAGAAGAAAGAACAAATGGACAGCAGACGATGGAGAGTTAGCAGAAAACATGAAGAAACCAGAAGAAAGTGGCTGGAGCAATTGCAACTGAAAAAAAATGCACAAAAGGTAGAAAGATATCTCTTTATTTTGAATTTATTAACTGGAATATGAAACCTCTGGGAAATGTGCATCATTAACGTCTGTGCTTTGGTACAAGAGGAAATTAATTTATAGTTTTATTTCTACAGTGTTGTACATTCCAAGTTTGGCTTTTGGGGTTCCCAGTTTAATTATTGCCTTCCTGTTTCTAAATTGTGATTCCTTGTTTGGTGATGGTCTATGTTCTGCATGTGTAACTGAGCTGAGGTTTAATTGACGTGCTGGCACTTTGAGGAAATTCTTTGGTTTTGTGCGGCAGTTTGGGCACTCGGGCTCAAAAAGGTTAGCCATCACTGGTCTAGGCTAGCAGGTGTTGTGCTGGCAGCCCGTAACCCCTCTACTACCCCCTCCAATCCCACCCCTTCCTCCTCTGCCTCCCCATCCTGCCCCTGGTTCTCCCATCCCTCCTCCTCTGCATCCCCGCCCTGCCCCTGGCCCTCCGTTCCCTCCTTCTCTGACCCACCATCCCACTGCTCTGCCATGGTCTCCTCACTGCCCTCCTCCTCTGTTGTGGCTTCCTCCAACACAGTGTCGTTGGACTCCTTCTCATCCCCATCACTGCTGGAGGTACTGGTGTTTTCAGCTCCTCTGGGCAGCTCTTCTGGCGCTGCACCACTGCTCCTGGGTGGTAGTCGTGGTGGGTTAATAGTGTCCGGAGCCTCCCTGGAGCCAGCAATAGGGAAAGAGGAGGCCCTGGGGTGGGACTGGTGCACCTCCGGGGGGCCCACATATATATCGTACAACCCACCTTCAACCCATGGGGGCTTGCTTCCCCCACAGCGCACACTGCAGACCTTCCACTTTGCCCACCTCCAGCTAGCTCTGTTCTCCCCCTCACATATCGAGCTGTGTCCTGCTGGCCCCCCCAGGCAATGGGCATGCACAGGGGGCAGTGTGGACAGGTGCACAATGTGCACCTGGGGCCACTGCTTGGGGTGTGTGCCCTTGTACCGCCCATCTGTGCCATGCCCCAGCCATATGTGTGCACACCTGCGCATCTTGGGTGCCGGCTGGTGCACATATTGGATAGTGGCACCGGGGGATGTCCCAGCTGCCCATTGCACATTCCCATCATTGCATAGAGAGAGAGTCCACCACCAGGTGGTCTACTTGCATCTATCTGACAGCCATGGGCTGCTACCCCTGCATCTGCTGGGCTCTACTATGTACCTCATTGACCTTCCTCAGCTGCCAGCTGCTCCCTGATATACTGCAGCTGGTTAGGTGGCACTTCAGGGCCTCTAGAGTACGTCGCACACCATATTCACTTTGGGAGAGAGGGGAGGAGGACACACATTTGCTCCATATTTCCAGTTGTGCATACCTGTATCTTGCCTCAGTCTGCTGGCCTGGCCTTCCCATCCTGGAGTCAGGGGCATACCCATAGGTAGCAGGTGTGGGGTGCAAGTGATGGCACACCTCTGGCATCTGCCACCATATTCCTGCCCACCCCTGGCCCTTTGACACATGTAAGGCGTTCTTCTCCCCAGCCCTGGCTCACACCCACTTCCCGATATTTGCGTTCCTGTTCCCGCTCTGCTGAGCGTCTTTGGCTTAAATCCCGCTGCCGTGACCTTCTTCACTTTAAATTCATGTTTTTCTCATTCCAATCAGCCATAGCACTTGCCAAACGAGCCTACCACCCATCTGACTAACTCTTTCACCTCTGATCCTCGTTGTCTCTTTAATATTCTCAATTCTCTCCTCAATGTGCCTCCACCGCTGATTCCTCCCTCTCTTCCTGCCCAAACACTAGCTGATTTCTTCCATGACAAAATACATAAGATTACCCTCCAATTCCCCATTACCCCTTCTACCTCACCTTTCTCCCATATCTCCCCACTAACTTCTACTACCCTCTCCTCCTTCCCTGTGGTCTCTGATGATGAAACAGCACTCCTTCTTTCTTCCTCCAAACTCGCCACCTGCTCCTCCGACCCCATCCCCACCCGTCTCTTATGCCTCATCTCATCCTCTATTGTCCCTTCCATTTCTCATATCCTCAACCTATCCCTCTCCACTGCTACCTTCCCTACTGACTTCAAGCATGCCATAGTCACACCTCTCCTCAAGAAACCTTCACTCGATCCTACCTGCTGTGTGTGGGTATGCCTCCTGCTGCAGGCAATCAGGGCTGGCACCTGTACCAATGCATAGCCCATCCTCCCAACGATGCCTGAGTGGCAAACAGTGGGACTGCCACCAGCATGTGGCTTGGCAACACAGCCCTGTCTCCCTGTGCAGACACACAGCTGTGCCTTTCAGGGTGTATATGGCCTAGCATGGTGCTCAGCCCCCCCCCCCCCCCACCCATTGAAGCCTCCTTACCTGTGCAGCCAGAATTGGATGCCCCTCCAAATGGCTGTTGACAGCTGCAGATTTGGCTGACGGCGCCCCCTGGGTAGAGAACCCCCTCGTGCTGCAGCACAGATCAGGTAAGGCCCTCACTCTCATCGGGGCTAAAGTTGATGCTTCTCCTCGCCAGCATGCCACTGGTGTCTATCCGTCCAGCCACATGGGACTTACACAGACAGCCTGTGAGGCTTTCGTGATAGTCTCGTCTATGCACGGGTATTCTGGATGGGTGATACACGGGTTCATGGATACATGCTGTCCTGCTTCTCTGGCTGCTGTTTTGGACACATAACTAGATATTGTGGGTCAACCTTAGGTTCAGAGCCTGGGTTACGGGCCCTGCGTTTACCCATATATGCCACGGTGGGTGTCTGCCGCTGTGCTTGGTTTGTGCTGCATTTTCATTGCTTGCCCGTTTTGGAGGTGCATGAATCACAATTCAAGCACTTTTCCTGAATGGATACATTTCTGTGAGAATGGCAGACCTCGGCGCCTTGTTGAAAAATAGGCCCATTACATATATATATATATATAAACACACACACATCCAGCATATCCCATCTCTCTTTTTCTCCCTTTCTTTGTCCTCCTCCTGGGAAAAAATATCATGTAACACCATCCCTGGCATCTTCTTTCTTTTTCTGAGTTAGCGGCAGAAAGATCTCAGAGCACCATCCCCAGCTTTATCTTTCTTTCTCTGAGTCAGCAAGCAGCAGCTAATGCTGCCTGTAGCATTCACTTCTGGTGAATGGCCCTACGCACTGGAAGTGAATGCTGCAGGCTGCATTGGCTGCTGTTGCTGACTTAAAAAAGATGAAACTGCACAATGCCGGAGCTGCATGCACAGTGAGTTGTGCTAGCTCCTGGGCCCGCCATCTAAATCCCCACTTACTCGCCCAGCTAATCTTAGATTCTGTCTTCTTTTCTTCCACCCAATTTTAAAGCCTCCACCTAAGTCCCAGTCCCTGCTGTCCTCATCTCCCTGCCCCCAGTACTGCCTCCTACATCCCTTCCGCATACCCACCCAGCTACTTCCTTCTCCGATATTCATTAACTTTCCCTTTCCTCCTTCTTACCCCAGCATTCATTCTTCTGCCCCTCTCTTTCAACCCTTCCCTCTCTATGACCGTCTTTCTTCCCCCCTCAAAATATCTAGTACCCTCTCCATCCTCTCTCCCCCAGCTTTTTTTAATCTCCCCCCAGTCCCAGTCCCAGTCCCACCCCCACCCCCTTCTAGTCCTCCGCCAGCATCAGCTCCCTTTTAGTTCCAGCCCCTCTCAACATCCGCTCTCTTCCAGTCCCATTATCCTCATCCCCCAGCATCAGCCCATTTCCAGTCTAGCTCCCCAGGATCAGTCCTCCTCCAGTCCCAGTCCCTCCCAGCATCAGCTCTCTTCCAGTCCCTCCACCCACCAGCATCAGCCCTTTTCCAGTCCTATCCCCCCCAAGATCAGTCCTCCTCTAGTCCCAATCCCTCCCAACATCATCTCCCTTCCAATCCCAGGATCCCCATCCCCTAGCATCAGCCCATTTCCAGTCCTAGCCCCCCAGTATCAATATTCCTCCATTTCCAGTCCCTCCCAGCATCAGCTCCCTTCCAGCCCTCAGCATCATCCCTTTTTACAGTCCTAGGCCCCCAATATCATCCCCCCTCTTGTCCTAGTCCTTCTCAGCATTGTCTTCCTTTCAATCACAGTCTCCCTATCTCCCAACATTAACCCATTTCTCATTCTAGTCCCAAGTTACAGTCCTCTTCCAATACAGCAGCTTCCCCTCCCCCCATGTCCCCACACCACAAGAGGCTCCGCAAGTGCCTGATCAGCTTAAGAGGGAGCCGATGAGGCCTAAAGTCTGGTTCCCTGACTCACTTCTGCAGAGCAACAGCCGTAAACAGCTGATGAAGCATGTTCCTTTTTCTCCTGTGGCTGTGCTGTTTCAGCCACCGGCATCTCTCACTTCATAGAAGTTAAACATGGGCACTTCCTTTCTCTTGCGCAAAACAGGGAATGCCCCTGTTTAACTTCTATGAAGTGAGCGATGCTGGTGGCCGAAACTTAGCACAGCCACAGGAGCAAAACGAAAATGCTCCCGCAGCTGTGCAGAGGTGAGTTGGAGAGCCAGGCTTCGGGCCTCACCGACTCTCTCTTAAGCAGGTCTGGCACTTGCGGGGCCCCTCAAGGTGCGGGTGACATTCTTGCACATGCCTCAGGAAGGCCCTGGGCTTCAGGGAGGAGGTGGTCCAAGAAAAGCCCCAGAGGTACCTCACATTCCTACAGCTTTCTCAAGAAGCTGAAGGAGCAATTTTGTGGAAATTTCATATTTTTCTTCTTTGCATTTCTGTGTAATGTTTCAGGCTTTTTTTTCCATGTGTTGGACTTTTCGGTATTTTATTTACAAATTGTTCCTTCAATAAAATTATTTTCTGGTTTGGACAAAACTCAGTGTGTGGAGGAATTTTTGTGAAGAGACCTGAATGAGTGATCTCCCTAGGGCCGCAGAGCGTATGTTGCTCCCTGTTCCTGAATCCATGTTCCAGACACCACCCCCTCTAAAGGTGGATCCAGGGGTTTGCAGTGCCCTGGAAAAAAGGAGATTATTTTAAAAAAATTTATAAGAAGGTCTGGGTTTGATTTTAGCACATTCTCAGACATTTCTGATCTTCCCCATGGACAAGGAGATCTTGTCTCTACTCTGGTGTATTTTCATTAACTGTTTCTTTCGCTATGGTACTTTCTCATTCACCATCTGAGAACCTCCATTGACAAGAAGTCCTTTCCACACTCTGTTTCCCTGTGCTATTGAGTTTGGCCAAGTGCCAAAGGATATAGTAAACTGTGTAACACAAGTAGAAAGTGAGAGGAATGGAATGTGGGTCATAAAACTCTCTCTGAAAGAGTCTCCTCAGAAGGCGTTTCCTGAGTGGGGAGGGGAATGAAATGTATCCCAGTATCTGCTTCCACCTACAGGGGCTACCAACCCCCCCAGAGCTTTAATCAGAGGGTTTAGTGCAGGTGCAGCAGTGAATACAGCTTTATAGTGAGCACAGAAAGGAGGAATGTTAATGAACTGTTCATTATACAGACAGGGAGAGTATCCCTGCCTGCAGTTACACAGATACTTTTGTTTCCTGTAAAATGATCACTGCAAAGCGGTAGAGCTGAACATTACTGATCTAGTCACACCCTTAATCACTTCCTTTATTATGGAGGAGAGAGAAGGCTTTCATGAGGTGCTAAGATGACCTAATGGTCTGCATCTTGGCTAACAGATGGTGCCCCTCATATAGCACATTGCAGGATGTGCATATCTTCATTGGAACTTAACTGAAGAAAATCATGTCTGTTCAGAGGGAATGAGTTTCAGTCACTATAGAAACATTCTATATAATGGTGCCTATCCCTTCAGCTCAGAGGTGACAGGCTCTGTATCCCTGCACCCAATCCCTGAGCCCTCCAGTGCTAGAGATGACAGATACTGCATTCCCTGAGCCCTCAAGTCCTAGAGGTGACAGGCTCTATATCCACAATGCCCATCCCCTGAGCCCTCCAGTCCTAGAGGTGACAGGCTCTATATCCACAATGCCCATCCCCTGAGCCCTCCAGTCCTAGAGGTGACAGGCTCTATATCCACAATGCCCATCCCCTGAGCCCTCCAGTCCTAGAGGTGACAGGCTCTATATCCACAATGCCCATCCCCTGAGCCCTCCAGTCCTAGAGGTGACAGGCTCTATATCCACAATGCCCATCCCCTGAGCCCTCCAGTCCTAGAGGTGACAGGCTCTATATCGCTGCACCCAACCCCTGAACCCTCCAGTCCTAGAGGTCACAGGCTCTGTATTCCTGAACCCATCCCCTGAGACCTCCAGTGCTAGAGGTGACAGGCTCTGTATCCCTGTGCTCATTCCCTGAGCTTTCCAGTCCTAGAGGTGATAGTATCTTTATCCCTGCATCCAGGGATAAAGAGTAGCCTAGTGGGAGGGAGGAGTAGCCTAGTGGTTGGGGCAAGGTACTTCAGGCCGGAAGGTTGGGGGTTCAAATCCCACTAGAGGACAGCAACCTTGGGCCGGAAGGACTGGGGTTTCTAGTCCCACAGATGCTCCTTGTGGTCTTGGGCAAGCCACTTAACCCTCCATTGCCCATGTTCCCTGTAAGTATTAGTGTATGTGTCTCATATCCCTGCATGTTAAATGTATCCCCCAATTGTGTTGTGACCGCTTTGATTGAAGGATAAGGCGGTATACAAAACTATCTAAATAAAATAAATAAATAAATAAAAATCCAATCCCTGAGCCCTCCAGTCCTGGTCGTGACAAGTTCTGTATTCACAGTGCCATCCCCTGAGCCCTCCAGTCCTAGAGGTGACAGGCTCTGTATCCCTGCACCCCTCCCCCCCCCCCCGATCCCTCCAGTGCTAGAGGTGACAGGCTCTGTATCCCTAGTGCCCATCCCTGAGTCCTCCAGCCTAGAGGTAACTGGCACTGTATTCCACCTGCCATCCCCTGAGCCCTCTAGTCCTGGAGGTGACAGACTCTGTATCCCTGCACCCCTCCCCCCCCCCGATCCCTCCAGTGCTAGAGGTGACAGGCTCTGTATCCCTAGTGCCCATCCCTGAGTCCTCTAGTCCTAGAGGTAATGGACACTGTATTCAGCCCCACATCCCCTGAGCCCTTCAGTCCTGGAGGTGACAGATTCTGTATCCCTGCGCCTTCAGTCCTAGAGGTGACAGGCTCTATGTCCCTGTGACCATCCCCTGAGTTGTCCAGTCCTAGAGATGCCAAGCTCTGTATTTCTGTGCTCATCCCCTGAGCCCTCCAGTCCTAGAGGTGACAGGCTCTATATCCCTGTGACCATCCCCTGAATACTCTGTCCTAGAGGTGGCAAGCTCTGATTCCTATGCCCATCCCCTGAGTCCTCCAGCCCTAGAGGCGACAAGCTCTGTATCCCTGCATCTAACCCCTGAGCCATATAGTCTTAGAGGTGACAGGCTTTGTATCCCTAGTGCCCATCCCTGAGTCCTCCAGTCCTAGAGATAACAGGCACTGTATCCAGCCCCACATCCCCTGAGCCCTTCAGTCCTAGATGTGACAGTCTCTGTATTGCTTTACCCATCTCCTGAGCCCTCTACTCCTAGAGGTGACAGGCTCTGTATCTCCAGTCCTTCTCTCCGGAGTCCTCAAGTCTTAGAGGTCACAGGCTCTGTATCCCAAGTGCCCATCCTAGAGATGACCGACTCTGTATCCCTGCGCCCTTCAGTCCTAGAAGTGACTAGCACTGTATCCCTGCAGCCATTCCTTGAGCCCTTCAGTTCTAAAGGGGACACGCTCTGTATCCCTGCACCCAACGTCTGAGCCCTCCAGTGCTAGAGATGACAGGTTCTGTATCCACAGTGCCCTTCCCCTGAACCCTCCAGTCGTAGAGATGACAGGCTCTGTATTCCTATACCCCACCCCTGAGCCCTCCAGTCCTAGAGGTGACAGACTCCGTATCAATGCACCCAACCCTTGAGCCCTCCAATCCTAGAGGTGACAGACTCTGTATCCCTGCACCCCCTCCCCCCCCCCCGATCCCTTCAGTGCTAGAGGTGACAGGCTCTGTATCACTGTGCCCTCCAGTCCTAGAGGTGATAGGCTCTATCCCTGCACCCAACGTCTGAGCCCTCCAGTGCTAGAGATGACAGGTCCTGTATCCACAGTGCCAATCCCCTGAGCCCTCCAGTCGTAGAGGTGACAGGCACTGTATTCATGCACCCATCCTTTGAGCCCTTCAGTCCTAGAGGTGACAGGCTCTGTATCCCTGCACCCAACCCTTGAGCCCTCCAATCCTAGAGGTGACAGACTCTGTATCCCTGTGCCCTCCAGTCCTAGAGGTGACAGGCTCTGTCCCTGCACCCATCCTCTGAGCCCTTCAGTCCTAGAGATGACAGGTCCTGTATCCACAATGCTCATCCCCTGAGCCCTCCAGTCCTAGAGGTGACAGGCTCTATCCCTGCACCCAACGTCTGAGCCCTCCAGTGCTAGAGATGACAGGTCCTATATCCACAGTGCCCATCCCCTGAGCCCTCCAGTCGTAGAGGTGACAGGCACTGTATTCCTGCACCCATCCTTTGAGCCCTTCAGGCCTAGAGGTGACAGACTCTGTATCCCTGCACCCAACCCTTGAGCTCTCCAATCCTAGAGGTGACAGACTCTGCATCCCTGTGCCCTCCAGTCCTAGAATTGACAGGCTCTGTCTCCCTGCACCCATCCCGAGCCCTCCAATCCTAGGGGTAACAGGCTCTGTTTCCTTGCACCCATTCCCTGAGCCCTCCAGTTGTAGAGTTGTATCCCCAGTGCCTATCCCCTGCACTCTCCAGTCCTAGAGATGACAGGTTCTGTATCCACAGTGCCCTTCCCCTGAACCCTCCAGTCGTAGAGATGACAGGCTCTGTATTCCTATACCCCACCCCTGAGCCCTCCAGTCCTAGAGGTGACAGACTCCGTATCAATGCACCCAACCCTTGAGCCCTCCAATCCTAGAGGTGACAGACTCTGTATCCCTGCACCCCCTCCCCCCCCCCCCCCGATCCCTTCAGTGCTAGAGGTGACAGGCTCTGTATCACTGTGCCCTCCAGTCCTAGAGGTGATAGGCTCTATCCCTGCACCCAACGTCTGAGCCCTCCAGTGCTAGAGATGACAGGTCCTGTATCCACAGTGCCAATCCCCTGAGCCCTCCAGTCGTAGAGGTGACAGGCACTGTATTCATGCACCCATCCTTTGAGCCCTTCAGTCCTAGAGGTGACAGGCTCTGTATCCCTGCACCCAACCCTTGAGCCCTCCAATCCTAGAGGTGACAGACTCTGTATCCCTGTGCCCTCCAGTCCTAGAGGTGACAGGCTCTGTCCCTGCACCCATCCTCTGAGCCCTTCAGTCCTAGAGATGACAGGTCCTGTATCCACAATGCTCATCCCCTGAGCCCTCCAGTCCTAGAGGTGACAGGCTCTATCCCTGCACCCAACGTCTGAGCCCTCCAGTGCTAGAGATGACAGGTCCTATATCCACAGTGCCCATCCCCTGAGCCCTCCAGTCGTAGAGGTGACAGGCACTGTATTCCTGCACCCATCCTTTGAGCCCTTCAGGCCTAGAGGTGACAGACTCTGTATCCCTGCACCCAACCCTTGAGCTCTCCAATCCTAGAGGTGACAGACTCTGCATCCCTGTGCCCTCCAGTCCTAGAATTGACAGGCTCTGTCTCCCTGCACCCATCCCGAGCCCTCCAATCCTAGGGGTAACAGGCTCTGTTTCCTTGCACCCATTCCCTGAGCCCTCCAGTTGTAGAGTTGTATCCCCAGTGCCTATCCCCTGCACTCTCCAGTCCTAGAGGTGACAGGCTCTGTATCGCTGAGCTTGTCAGTCCTAGAGGTGACATGCTTGCTATCCCTATATTTATTTATTTATTTAGTTAGTTAGACAGATTTGTATCCCACCTTATCCTACAATCAAAATGGTCACATTACAAATGGAAGGTTACAAATAACATAGGGTAAATAAGACATTATACGTAACACAAAACAAAACTAAAATGAGTTAATGTAATAAAATGGACCTATTGATAAAAACTATTGATTATATACCAAATCATAAAAAGTTTCAGCAAACAGCAGGGTCTTCAAGGCCTTTCGAAAATCTTTAATATCACTCATACCCGGTGAAAAGCGGTACATAAATGCAGCTAAATAAATAAATAAATAGTCCTATACCCATCCCCTGAGCCTTCCAGTCCTAGAGAACTACTTCTACTACTACTATTACTACTGAAGACATACACAGCGCTGCACAGATACATGTAAAAGATGGTCCCTGCTCATCAGAGTTTACAATCTAGTCAAGACAGACAACCCAGTAGCTGTAGACATGGGATACATCTAGGGGGAATGGTAAGGAAACACAAAGGAGACCAGGTTATTCAAGATCCTAAAGCAGCAGCGAAGAAGTGAGTTTTCAGCCTGGTGATAGACTCTGTATCCCTGTGTCCAGCCCCATAGCCTAGCAGTCGTAGAGGTTACAGGCTATCCCGTGCCTGTCCCCTGACTCTCCAGTCCTAGAGGTGCAAGCTCATTTCTCTGTGCCCATCCCCTGAACCCTCAAGTCCTACAAGTGTCAGGCTCTGTATCCCTGCGCCTGTCCCCTGAGCCCTCCCCCCTCCAAGACGGAATCGGTGGCAGCAGGGGGCAACAGCAGTGTGGCCGGGGTTTCTGCCTGGGGTGGCAGAAACCTTTAGGCTGGCTCTGATGCTACGATAGGCAGAAGCTCACAGGAAGGGAGAATGCAGGCAGACTCACTTTGGGTAGAAGGGCCACCTTTCATTTTCAAGTTGACAATAGTATGTGACCCAGCCCATCTTTATGTCTCTTTCAACAACTTGTTCACATTTCCCTTTAACTTCTCTGTTCCTACCAGTCTTCTCTTCCATCTTTTCCCTTTTCTCTCCTGTCCTTTCTTTGGATTATAGATTTACTCAGCTTTTGCTCCTCCTTCTTCTCTTTAGTCCTACCTGCCTGCACAGACCAATGTGCTCTGACACGCCTCCGGGGACAACGCTCTTCAGGCCTCCACTCTTGTCAGGCTGCTGCTCCCGCGTGTCTCTGGGGTTCTGAGACTTATCTGGCTTGCTGCTTCTATCAAGCACCCTGGGCTGATGTTCTTCAGCTGTTGTTCCTGCCAGGTTGCTGCCCCCATTTGCTTACACATGCTAATGCTCTTTGACCTGCTGCTCTCTCTAGGCTATTTCTTCTACCAAGCAGCTGTTCCAGCAGGGCAAATTCTGCCCAAAAATGTGTACTCCTGTGGAGGAGAGGAATTCTGTGCCAACACTGCAATACGCAGGTTGTTACTGAAGTCTCCTCCATGAGCATTCTGCTCAGGGGGGCCCTGCCACTCCATCCTCGGAAGACTGAGGAGAGGATTTTTCTTCCTGTCCAGCAACCTCCTTGACAGATGAGGAAGAATACACTGATCTACAAAAAGGTTTTTCAGTGCAGGCCAAGATACGAAACAATGTCAGAGTTTAGTGCGACAGCAGCTGTCTGAGGAGTAATATGGCTACATGAGTCATTCATTTGACATCTAGGTTACTTTTTCAGCAAGGTGTCTACCTGCAAAAGGCATCTGTGTATAGAAATCATAGAAAATGATGGCAGATATACAGCCTACCCAGATTGCCCATACATAAGAACTAATACGTTTTACAATTTCTTCCTCTCCCTCAGAGATCCTCTGTATTTGTCCCATGCTTTCTTGAATTCAGATACAATGCCACTTCCACTGGGAGGCTGTTACACGTATCCACTACCCTTTCCATAAAGAAAGATTTCCTCAGATCATTTTCGAGTACATAAGAACATAAGATATGCCATATGGGTCATACCAAATGTCCATCTAGCCCAGCATTCTGTTTCCAACAGTGGCAAATGTAGGTCACAAGTACCTTTCCTGTCAGCTTCCCAAAAATTTGTCAGATTCCATGATGCTTATCCTAGGGGTGAACAGTGGATTTCCCCAGGAACTTGTCCAAACCTGCAAGCTACACTAACAACTTTTACTACATCCTCCGGTAACAAATTCCAGAGTTTGGTTATGTGGTTCATTATATGTCTTCTAGTCTTTCTACCTTTCTATATTTGTTTATTTATTTAGCTGAGCTTATATACCGCTTTTCACAGGGTCAGAGCGGTTTACAGGGAACAGAACGTTTTTTTTTTTACAAAGAACATATGGCTGATATGGAACAGAATATCAGATACAGTAAAACAGTTTACAATTTTGAAAGCAAAATAACATTAAAGATTACAGTACATAGTATATATAGTAGAACACTATGTACAAACGAACTAAAAGATATGTTCAACAACTATCTACAAGTGTGGGTCTGCCTTGATGGTGTCATATTGGAAGGGATGTTAGGTGAATAGACCAAAGTGTTCGGTGACTAAGTGGGTTTTCAAATGTTTGTTGAAGGAGGGAAGATAGGCAATGTTCCTTAGGGTGTCAGGTAGGGAGCTCCATAGGGAAGGTACATAGAGTTCAAATATTTTGCGGCATGTTTGTGGGTTGTATTTTATTTTGGATTGCAGTATGTTAAGTTTGTTGACTGTAGTATGTCTTCATATTTATTTGTAGTGGGTTTCTGTAGTAGGGATTGGAGGTAGGTAGTCTGATATGAGTGAAGAACTTTGTTAGTAAGGAGGATGCATTTATATTTGATTCTGTTGGTAAGGGGCAACCAGTGTAGTTGTTTTAGGATGGGAGTGATGTGGTCATATTTAGTAGCTTCTTGGATGGTACGAGCAGCTGTGTGTAGAGCAATTTGAAGAGGGAGAAGTGTGGATTGAGGCAGACCCTGATAGATATTGTTGCAGTAGTCTGCATGGGGGAGAGTGAGTGCTTGAAGTGCTGATCTAAAATCTGCTGGTTTGAGGAAGGGATGGAGTCATTACAGGATCTTTGTTTTAAAATAGATTGTTCTGGCTGTCATTGCTACCTGGTTCTTGAAGGAGAATTGATGGTCGATAGTGATCCCGAGGTATTTCAGCTCCGTTTTTACATTTATCTGGATGTTGTTCAATGTTATAGTGGTTGGAGGTGTGAAGGAGGAATCCCTTGAAATAAATATAGCATCAGTCTTTTTGAAGTTGATTGACAGGTTATTTGTTGTGAGCCATCGGGTGACATCTGCAGATCTGGTTTATTAGAGTGGAGTGGGCAGTAAAACATAATATTGTCAGCATATAGGTGAAAGAGGATGTTTTGCTTTTTGATGATAGAGCATAGGGGTTGTAGGTATAGGTTGAAAACAGGTGCAGATAATGTGGATCCTGTGCGTTTGTTGGTAAGGTTTGGAGATATCTGAACCCATCTTTATTTGCTGTTGTTTATCAGTGAGGTATGACTGGAACCATTTGAGGATGATATCTTGAATTCCAAATAGTTACAATCTCTGTAGTAACATATTATGGTCGACTGTATTGAACGCCGTTGAGATGTCCAGAAATATGGGTGGGGATATAGCTGTTTGTAGTGTGCAGCTAGTTGGTGATGGTGTTGCGTTGTGGTTTGTGGGTGGTTCTGTGAGGCGTCTGACTAAGTCAAATAATTCTCTTGGACAATTTATTGCAGTATTGATGATTTTTTATGAAAGTCTTTCTTGGCTTTATCTGCAGTGGTGTGGTAGTTCTATAGTAGTGCAAGGTAGTTGTTGCAGTCTTCAACCAAGGTGCTCTTCCACCATTTCCGCTCAATTCATCTTATTTCAGTTTTTAGTTGTTGTAGCAATCATGAGTACCAGGGAGTTTTGCGGATGTGATGTTTTTTGGGAGGCTTTTGGTGATTGGGTGGTAGCTTAGCTGCGGCTCCGAGCACTTTGTTCCAGTTGTCCATCAGTATTGTAGTGTCTGAAGTGTCTATGGTTAAGTGTGGCAATGTGTTCTCAAGGAAGGTGCCCTTGTTGAAATGTCGTGTTGATTGTTGGTGATCTGTCTGTGTTACTGGATATTTTAGGGATAAAGTGAAGGTGATGAGGCTGTGGTCGGTTAATGGCATGGGGTAGGTTTTTAGTGAGGGGGGCTGGTGTGGATTGGGAATGTGGAGGTGAAGGTTAGATCCAGGGTTTGCCTTTGTTGTGAGTGGGGGATGTCACTATTTGGGTGAGGTCTAATGATTCCATAGCTGTGAGGAATGTGTCTGCTGTTGTGGTAGATAGGGAGGGGAGGTTGAAGTCTCCAAAGATGAGAATGTCCCTCTTGATTTTGGTGTTTTCAGTGATGTTTTCAATTATGGCAGATAGGTCATTTGATGAGAGGGTAGGTGTTTGGTAGCTGAGGATGATGGCTAAATAGTTGTTTGTGATGGTGATTGAGTCAATTTTGTCTGTGCTTATAGTTGATAGAGGATGAAAATATAGGTGTGATTTGGTTAGTAGCAATACCCCTCCTCCTCTTCTATTGTTTCTTGTTAAGTGGAATAGTGAGTACTTTCCTGTTTTGAGTTGATTCATGATGACATTGCTGGTGTCTGTGAGCCATGTCTCAGTTGTACATAGTAAGCCAGATTTTCAGTTAGGCAGGCTATGTGCTGCAAGCAGCACATAGCCTGCCCACCGACCCCCTTAACCCGGAGTTTCACTTCCGCAGCGGCCCATGCTGGCTCGGATCCTGTAATCCTTTGGATTCTAGAAATTGCACCATCCTCTGCTTTTTAGCATCATTTCCATTAATTTACTCATCATAGAGATCAAACTACCCATTCTGCATTTACCAACCTCTTCCTTACTGCCCCGAACTGCATTAGCCCATCTCATAAGAAAATAAGATATCCCATACTGGGTCACACTAAGGATCCATAAAGCCCATGATCCTGTTTCCAGCAGTGGCCAATCCAGGTCACAAGTATCTGTTAGGTTCCCAAAAGGTATCCAGATTCCATGCTGCTTGTCAAATTGGTAAGCAGGGGATTTCACCAGTCCTCTAATAATGGTTTATGGACTTTTCCTTAAACTCGTCCAAACCTCTTTTAAATTCAGCTACACTAACAGCTTTTACTACATCCTCTGGTAATGAATTCCAGAGTTTGATTACATACTGAATGAAAAAATATTTTCTCTGATTAGTCTTAAATGTGCTACATTGAGGCTTTGTTGCATGTCCCCTAGTTTTTCTACTTTTTGAAAGAGACAACAACCAATGTACATTTACCCGTTTCATTCCATTCATTATTTCATAGACTTCTATCATTTTTCCCCTCAGCCGTCTCTTTTCCAAGTTGAAGAGCCGTAATCTTTTAAGTCTCTCCTCATAATGATATCTTTCATCTCCTTTACTAGTTTCATCGCTCTTCTCTATGCTCCCAACTCTAATTATGCACTGATATAGTCAGACAGCAGAGCTGCCAGTACTTCCCTAAATTCTTTCAATTCCCTCAGATAAATCCCATTTGTCCCCAATGCTTTGTTCACTTTTAGTTTAGCTAGTTCCTCACAAATGCAGTCTTCTGAAAAAAGTTTGAGTTCTACTTCACTTTTCTTCCTATTTGTGTTTATTTTTTGAGGTCCCATTCACAGTCTTTCATGTGTGAACACAGAACAGAAATTTTTATTAAGAAATTCCCTTTTCAGCCTTCACAGAATGATCTAGTTTTCAAATTACCCCATAGAAACTGAATTCGAAAATCTGGTTGATCCGGCACATAAACGTACACATGCACAATCAAAATATGTATAAAATTATGGGTATTAATGGCACGCCATCTATGCTTGCAACTTTTGAAAATGTAAATGCATATGTGGGATGTCTCTTTTATGTGGACAAATTTGTATGCATTATGAAAATAACTATTTACTTTCAGGGTGCTGAAAAGCCATTTAACTGTATACCAACTTGTGGGGTTAACTCTGTTTTTACCCATATATTAGTGCTTGAAAAAATGATCCTGTAATGATTCATTTAGGGAGCCTGCTCACACTGAATTAATATAACAGCTCTATCTAGGGCTAGCTGCCAACTTTCAACATGGAGAACTGGGGACAGGAGAAGGTCACATTGCCATCCAATGAGCGTCTAGGTTTGTGTGGGCCTTAGGCAGTAGTCACTTACTGAGCTCATTTACTCACTACAGCACATATCCACGTCTCAAGAGTCAACTGCATGTCAATTTGCCTTTCATTTCACAGTACCTCTCCTCTCCATAAAAATGTCTGTAGTGGAAAATAACTGATGACGGAGCCTGAAAAGTCATATGTGGTTCTAGGTATCAGAGGAGCCCTCCAGTGTCACAGATGTCCCCTAAGTCTCATGGTGGGTTCCACTGAGGGTCCTAAGAGGTTTTTCCCACATGCGGCAATGTGTGTTAGGGGAGGGGAGACCTTGAGTTTAAGGTTTCATGAGTGAATAGAGATGATGAGGGCAAATCGTTTTGTGCAGTCGAGGTGAACACATAAAGCTGCATTATGGAATAATGAGTGATGCTGGGTCGCTGCAGTTTGCTCCAGTATTAAGCATTGCTTAACACACTTTCTTCATGGACAATTATCTCACACACTCCCTTCCGTGGACTGTGAGCTCCAGAGAGACAGGTTGAGAAATGACACAGCCACACCCAGCGCCTAAACCAATTCCACCAAAGCCATGGCATTGTGTACAGAGGTAGTCATGGTAACCAGAAGAGAGATGTCAATACGCTTCTCAACGTCATCCCTCTTTCTGCTCCTGGCACACATGGGCACAGCAAGCTCTGATAAGGATTAACCAGACAGGCAGGTGCTGCTGAGGTATGTAAAATTCAGGATTCTTCTAGCAGGTATCTCCCTTTGAGCCTATGAAATTGCTGAAGACGCTTAGATGGTCACAGGATGCATCTGTGCAAGGGAAGTGCTTCGAATAGCTGAAATACCTGTCTGTGTGACTTTGTGTTATTTATTAATTTAGCTTTTCACCCAGCTTATCTGCTGTGTGAGCAACCACATGAGAACCCCCAGCATAACTACCAATGCACTTCACTCTATCCTTCTATTTCATCACCAACGCCCTCCTCCCACCACAGACATACAGCTAGGCCAGTATACCTCACTTACGCCGTGCAGCCCCCTGCACTTCCAACACTAAGTACACCTACACAAAACAGCTTGCTGTATTCTCTGTAACCATGGTATATGGTAAAATGTGTTTCTTACAGACTCTATGTAGCTGGCATCATGTGTGTGATGACTTGTGTCAGCTCTCTCTGCCTCTAACTATCCTATACATTGCTTTTGTGCCTGCAGTGTTTGCTGCTAGCCCTGACAGATGGATGCTCCAATGAACTATGAGGCTGATAGGTTGGTCTGGCTCACCATTAAATAAATATCAGAAAGAGAAATCTGTTTGCACTGCATTAAAACCAGATGTAAAAGAAATTTTTTTTTTCAAGATTACTGCTTGCTGCCCCAGATAGGAGCTCTGCGAAATGGAAGAACCCTGAATGTCTCTTTTGCAGTAAGAGTGCTGAGTTTACGAGACCTCTGCAGCTCAGAGAGTAGATGCCTGAGTAAGTAAGTGCCAGGTACCTGTCATAGGAGGGAACGCAGATGGGTGCTCCCTAGGGCCGGCTTAGGAAGTGTCTGACACACCTATTCAGTATCTGTACTACTGAAGAGCTCTCTCCAGAGAATTTAAACAGAGACCACAAATATGTTTATCAACATTATGAGAATGAGATTACTATAAGCAGTAACTCTACAGCTGGCGCCAGAAATTACATCCTATGTTATGGAGATGCACTTACCTGCAGCCCCAATCAAATTCCTACCTCTCTATGTGGCCAGGTGGAAGATTGCTTTACCTATTCTTATGAGAATTTGTGCTTGATTTTGTAAAGTGTTTTTGAAAATGTGATGCTGAGGCAATGGAGTAAGGCAGTTCCCCGGATCCCTGATATCTCATGAATGCAAAATGCTGATCTAGGCTAAGAATTCTTGCACAGCTTCAACTTTGTATTTTAAGTTTTAAAACTGACATTTAACACTTTTATATCTGTTGCCCTGAGAAAACCTTCACTCTCACATGGAGAATCATTGGTCTTACAGAGCAGATGACATCACCCTAGAGTCCTCAGAAAAGAGACAATCTAACCCTAAAAAGAACAGTGGAGATGGTGTCACCCTAAGAAAAGAGATGCCATCACCACAGAGCCCATTGCTCTTATAGAGGAGAAACACCATCACTCTAGAGGCCATCACCCTTACAGTAGAAATAGTGTCACCCTAAGAAAAGAGACACCGTTATCCCTGAGTCCATCACCCTTACAGAGGAGATGGTGTCACCCTAAGAAGAGAGATGCCATCACCCCATCTCCTCTATAAGAATAATGGATTCTAGGGTGATACACCAGAAAGCCAACAGCAAAGGTACCATATAACCCACAATATAAATCACAATCCTTCACTATAAATTTTAACCACTACAAATAAAACATTTTCATATAGGTGAATAATTCCAAACTACATTTTATAACACCCAACAAGACCTCAGCTCACAAATGAGCTGCACAAGATCGAACAACAAACTTCCAGCATAACGCTCAACAAGCCTATACTAGAGCATTCAAGTTTCATCATCGGTCTGTAGTAGCTGATCAAACAATCTTTACAATGGAAATATAAATACAGAATTAAATGCTACCCGACACAATGTTGTATTTCGATAAGTAACAATACACTTATCTGCATCAGGGGAACACCATCTTCATAAATACATTATCCACCTAAAGGAACAATCCTCCATACATGTATTTATGAAGATGGTGTTCCCCTGATGCAGATAAGTATATTGTTACTTATCGAAACACAATATTGTGTTGGGTAGCATTTAATTTTGTATTTATATTTCCAGGCTTGTTGAGCCATTATACTGGAAGGTCGTTGTTCGATCTTGTGCAGCTCATATTGTGAATTGAGGTCTTGTTGGGTGTTATAAAATGTGGTTTGGAATTATTCACCTGTATGAAATGTTTTATTTGTAGTAGTTAAAATTTATAGTGAAGGATTGTGATATATATCATGGGTTATATGGTACCTTTGCTGTTGGCTTTGTGGTGTATCACCTGAAAATCCATCATTCTTATAGAGGAGATGGGGGTCACTCTAAGAAGAAAAATGCCATCATGTTAGAGTCCATGACTTTTACTGTGGAGATGGTGCCATCCATTTTTTAAATTAGCATTTATGAGATTTACATTTCAAAACAAATCCAAGAACAACCTTGTACACAAAAACACAAATATCATAAAACAAAACAAAAAGCAAAAGAGGAAAAATTAGGTTTTAGCCCAAATCAAGGGGAGACAGTGCATCATTACACAAGAAAAGAAATACAAGAGAAAAATAAGAGGCAGTGCCCTAAATCTAAGGTTCAGACCTATTACAGACTCCTTGATTATTGTATCTTCTTATCTAAGAAAAGTTCTTCCAAATGTATTGGATCCAGAAAAACATAAGTATTACTATTCAAGGTAACTATCCACTTGCAGGGATGGTGCTATCCTAAGAGGTGACAGCCTATCACCCTAGAGTCCATGGCCTTCAAAGGGGAAGACACTGTTGCCTTAAGAAACCCTAGAGCCCATTGTCCTCACAGGGGAGGTGCTGTTCTCCATGAACAGAGAGAACATCACCCTAGAGCCCATGGCCTTCAGAGGAGAAGACACTATTGCCTTAAGATACCCTAGAGCCCATTGTCCTCACAGGGGAGATGCTGTTCTCCACGAACAGAGAGACCATCACCCTAGAGTCTGTCATTCTCACTGTAGCCTTCACAGCAACATTTACGCAGAAACTCCTTCAATATGACAGAGGGGCTGTTGTGCCCTTGAAATACATTGCAGTGAAACATGAAACTTGGCAACAGCAAGTGAACTGTGTTGTTCAATAGTAGATGTCAGTCAGTCGCGCTCCCCAGCACCCCACTCTTCCAAGACTAATGTTACTGAAGATATTATATCTAATAATCAGACCTTACAACCTGAAAGTAAACTGCATTTCCTCCCATAATTGCTAATTACCTGCTGTTGGCAATCATGCACAAAATTCAATTGTGTAATTTTATTTGCAAGCCCTGGAGGGAAGATGCACCTGAGAGAGGTTTAATGAAGGCAGGCAGCATCATGCCTGGGGAGAACTGACCAAATAATCCATTTATCAAAGATTTTCCCAGGGCCAGGAACCCAAGAGTACATCTTGGGGTCCCATGCGGGTTCACGGCACCATAATGTGTACAGATCACCAACAAGAAGAAAATAGGTCTAGGAGAGGCTGGATACCTCTCCCCTCTCCCCTCCCCCCCAGTCCTTGTTCAGCCTCTGAATGGTTAGTGGAGCTGTGAGCAGTGTATGTGCATTGTCTGGATGTTGATGGAGAACACAATTGGATTCTAGAAAATACTAACAGAATAATACTGAAGGAGAAAATGTGTTTGTGTGATAGTGAGCCTGGAGAGAGGGAAGTGGTGAGATGAGCCTAGGTGGGAGATTTGAAGAAGGGAGTATAACGTATAGAGGATGGAGCAAAAATGCAATGTGTGCCTTTGAGTCAGTCCTGACTCCTGGTGACCCAGAAGCTCCTGGGTTTTCTTGGCAGTGTCACTGGAAGTAGATTGACAGGCCTTTCTTCTGAGGTAATGGTGGGTTAAGTGACTTGCCCAAAGCCACAAGGAGTACTAGTGGGAATTAAACCCTGGTTGCTTGGTTACCAAGCCAGTGTTCTAACCACTAGGCTACCCCTCAACTCAGAGTATGGAGCAGACAGAGCTTAAAGATCCCAAATTACCCATGCCTACCAATAGCCAAATTAATATGAATAAAATACAGTATCTAAAATGCTTGTATGCAAATGCTAGAAGTCTAAAAAATAAGATGGGAGAGTTAGAATATATAGCACTAAATGAGAGGTTAGATATCATTGGAATCTCAGAGACATGGTGGAAGGAGGACAACCAGTGGGACACTGTGATACCTGGGTACAAACTATATCATAATGATAGAGCTGATCAAATTGGTGGAGGGTTTGCGCTCTATGTTAGAGAGGGCATTGAGTCAGAAAGGATTAAAGTTTTGCAGGAAACAAAATTTGCTGTTTAATCTCTATGGATTGAAATTTCATGTAAAAAGGGGAAGGTGATGGCAGTGGGGGTGTACTATCGACCGCCTGGCCAGAATGAACAAATGGATGATGAAATGCTCAAAGAAATCAAGGAAGCTAACAAACGTTACAGCACAGTAATAATAATGGGTGATTTCAATTACCCCGGTATCGACTGGGTCAGTGTCACGGCAGGACATGCTGGGGAGATAAAGTTCCTAGATGAAATAAATTACAGCTTCTTGGAGCAGCTGGTTCATGAACCGACCAGAGGGGAAGCCATATTGGACCTAGTCCTTAGTGGAACACCAGATCTGGTGCAAGAGATAAGGGTGTTGGGGCCACTTGGCAATAGTGATCATAGCATGATTGTGTTTGATTTAATTAGTTGAGGAGGGATAGTAAGGAAATCCACCTTTTAACTTTCGAAAGGGAGACTATGATAAAATGAGGAAAATAGTTAAGTAAAAACTAAAAGGAGCAGTTGCAAAGGTTAAAGGTTAAAGGTTAAAGAGCTTGGGTGTTGTTTAAAAATACTATCTTGGAAGCCCAGACTGGCTGTATTTCATGCATTAAGAAAAGTGGAAGGAAGTCCAAAAAACTGCCAGCATGGTTTAAAGGTGAGGTCAGAGAGATTGCTGTTGCCAAAAAAGCATCTTTCAGGAAATGGAAAAAAGAGCCAAACGACGAAACTTGGAAACAGCAGAAGCATTGGCAAATTAAATGCTAGGCATTGATAAGACAGGCAAAGGGAGAATTTGAGAAGAAGCTTGCTGCGGAAGCAAAAACGCGTAATAAAGACTTTTTCAAGTACATTTGTAGCAAAAAACCTGTGAGAGAGTCAGTTGGTCCATTAGATGATAGAGGGGTTAAAGGGGCACTAAGAGGCGACAAGGCGACAAAGCAACCGGAGAGACTGAGTGAATTCTTTGCTTCGGTCTTTACTGAGGAAGATGTAGGGATGTTACCCATGACTGAAGTGGTATTTAAAGGTGTGGAAGAATTGAAGGAAATATCAGTACATCGGGAAGATGTATTACAACTATTAGACAAAAACTGAAGAGTAGCAAATCACCTGGGCTGCATGATATACATCCAAGGGTGTTGAAAGAACTGAAATATGAGATTGCAGACCTGCTATTAGTAATCTGTGAACTATCAATAAAATCATCTGTAATACCTGAAGATTGGAGGATGGTGAACGTAACACCAATTTTTAAAAATGGTTCCAGGGGTGATTCGGGAAACTACAGACCAGTCAGCCTGACGTCAGTACCGGGAAAAATGGTAGAAACCATCATAAAGAACAAAATTGCTGAACATGTAGATAGTCATGGCTTAATGGGAGTCAGCCAATATGGCTTTAGACAAGAAAGATATTTTTTTACTAATCTGTTATGTTTTTTTGAAGGTGTGAATAAACAGGGAGACAAAGGTGAGTCGGTTGATATAGGAGCTTGTTTACAAAGCTACGGTAATAGTTGCTGCCCGATATCGGAGCCGTGGCCCCATTGAATTCAATGGGGCTGCGGCTCCGATATCGGGCGGAAACCGCTGCCGCGGCTTTGTAAACAAGCCCCATAGTGTATTTGGACTTTCAGAATGCCTTTGACAAGGTCCCTCATCAAAGACTTTTGGCAAAATTAAAGAGTCATGGGATAGGAGGCAGTGTACTATTGTGGATCAGGAACTGGTTAAAAAATAGAAAGCAGAGGTTAGGGCTAAATGGCCATTTTTCCCAGTGGAGAAAGGTGAATAATGGTGTACCCCAGGGATCTGTGCTGGGTCCGCTGCATTTTGAAATATTCATAAATGACCTGAAAAAAGGGAATAACGAGTGAGGTTATCAAATTTGCAGATGACACAAAACTATTTAAAGTTGTTAAAACCTAAGAGGATTGTGGAAAATTGCAAGAGGATCTTGATAAATTGATAAACTGGGCATCAAAATGGCAGATGAAATTTAATGTGGACAAGTGCAAAGTTATGCACCTAGGGAAGAACAACCCAAACTATGGTTACACGATGCAAAGTTCAACATTAGGAACCAAACCCAGGAAAAAGATTTAGGCGTCATTGTGGATAACATGTTAAAACCCTCAGCCCAGTGTGCAGCGGCGGCCAAGAGAGCAAATAGAATGCTAGGTATTATAAGGAAAGGAATGGAAAATAAAACTAAGGATATTGTAATGCCTCTATATCGTTCCATGGTGAGACCGCACCTTGAATATTGTGTGCAATTCTGGTCACCGTATCTTAAAAAGGATATAGCGTTATTAGTAAAGGTTCAGAGAAGAGACACCAAAATGGTAAAGGGGATGGAAGGATACCCCTATGAAGAAAGGCTAAAAAGGTTAGGGCTCTTTAACCTGGAAAAGAGACGGCTGAGGGGAGATATGATAGAAGTCTATAAATTAATGAATGGAGTGGAACGGGTAAACGTAGATCGATTGTTTACGTTATCAGAATATAGAAAGACTAGGGGACATGAAATGATGCTACAGGGTAAACTATTTAAGACTAATAAAAGAAAATATTTTTTCACTCAATGTGTAATCAAACTCTGGAATTTGTTACTGGAGGATGTAGTAAAGGCTGTTAGTGTAGCTGGGTTTAAAAAAGGTTTGGACAAGTTCCTGGAGGAAAGGTCCATAAACCATTATTAAGAAGGGACCCAGGATATCAATGCTTGACCCAATACAATCATTGTGGAACCTGTGTCTTTTGGGGAAACTGCTAGGTATGTATGACCTAGATTGGCCACTGTTGGAAACAGGATACTGGGCTTGATGGACTTGGTCTGACCCAGTATGGCATATCTTATGTTCTTAAGATTAGTCTAGGGCTATCCAAATATGACCAGAGGCCCCACAGTCAATTAGGGCTTCAGGATAGTCACCATAAACATGGATGAGATAAAGATGCATATATTGAATTCCAGCATGTACACATTTCTCTCATTCATATTCATGATGATTATCCTGAAATCCCAACTGATTGTAGGATATGTTTCGGAAGCTCTGGATTAGTCTAGGGATTTTGGAAGGTGTCAAAAGGAATCAGGGCAAATAAATGCTAAATATAGAGGTAAGTCCTGAAGATGAGAGGAGGTGTCTTGGTGCAGCTGGGGGGAAATAATATTTGTCTTAGAGAGGGCAAAGAGGAGGGAATGGGATATAAGAGAGGATTAGAGCGAGAATAGCAGTGGATCGTGTCTGGTCAAGCATAAGGAAAGGGAAGGGAGAGCCGAGATACGTGGAATAGGATGGGGATAGAAGGGATAGTGCAAGAAAGGGAAAGGAGGGAAAAAGATATCTCTGGGGATTTAAGAAAGTGAAAAGACAAAGAAAATGGGGAAGGTGATGAGCAGAAAATGGGTGAAATGTAGAGGATGGGAGGGATGGAAAAGTCTTGAATGGAGTGGCATGGCTGGCACAGTAGCTCAGGCAAGATAACTACATTCAGTTGGAAAAGCAAGATGTGGAATGTACATAACTGCCAATTAATCCAGGGTGCTGGGGCTCATCTGGTGTGGAAACTCATACTGCATCTTTGGAGACTACTTCTACTGCCTTCCTCAATAATTCCTTCCTACTGGCAAGAGACTGGCAGGAAAATTCTGCTAAAGAGCTTTTTCATGAGCAAAAGTAAACCAATCTCACCAATCCCTGGATGTCTCCAAACATTTGCTCATGCCCATGTGAGCACACCAAATCGAGAGCTCGTCTGCCAACTCTCCTAAGCCCCCATGCCTCCCCAGCTCTAAAATTCATTATTTTTACTTGGAAGAGAGTTCTTGGTCATAGTGACAGAAACAGGAAACTAGCTTCCTCTACAGACCTTTTATTAAATAACCTAAAAGGAAATTTATGAGACTATCTAGTCCTCAGTCCTCTGCTTATATTTTTTTCTTTGGGGGGAATGAGTTATGCCTTGCTTTTCCTCAGGTAAATTTCTCCAAATGGGTTAGCTTTGCACAATAATTCAACCAACTGACTGCCAAAGGGTAAACTAAAGATATACTGAATACCAACACCCTTAGAAATTCATCATGATAGTAGAAACAATTCACTACTCCTTTGATATTTGACAATTACAATGAAAGTGATGGTGTCCCACTGCGGTGTAGACTGAAGTCTTTACAACGTCCAGATAAGTGAATCTTTGTTACTAGTATGGTATTGTATACTATTAAATTGAAGAGTATCTTACTTTTTCTTTTGTAGGAACTGAATGGGCAATTTGTGGGCTTTGGCTCTCTGCTAAAGCGCGACAGTGTGGAAATTTGAAATAAATTAAGATAAATAAAATTTAAATTTTTAAAAAAGCATTTTGAGAATCCCTAAAAAGTACTTTTTGGGTGTAGGGAATGTTATTATATTTGGATTAATTTTTTGTAAATTTGATTTAAAGATAAGAAGGTTATGACCCATGATGCGAGGTTTGTTACCTAACACTATGGTGATTCATTTTGCCACATGTAGGGAAAAGGATACCCTGAGGTCATATATACTTTATATGAATATGTGAAAGTTGTGCCTATTTTGTTATAGAAATTTGTGATTGGGGTAGGTTGGCGTTTCTAAGGGTGTTGGTATTCAGTATATCTTTAGTTTACCCTTTGGCAGTCAGTTGGTTGAATTTATCGTGTATACTGTGATGGCTATTAGCTGGAAGGATTCGTTCAGTTTTAGTTCAGAGAGACGAGAAGAGATTTTGAATCTCCCGTCGTTATTAGGTGATAAAGTTAGTTGTAGTCCTGACTGGGATTCTTTTGTTAATAGGTCTAAGAGGAATATCCATTTGGAACTTCACAGCTTAACTTTGGCTGAATACTGTAGGAAGGACGTTATACCTCAGGGATTGCGAATTTGGAAAGCTCCTGGGATGTTTTTGGAAGATGAAGTATTTGTGACATGTTGGAATCAAATTTTGAATAAATGCTCTTTGGATTTAATGTTGTTAGTAATTGAGTCAGCACATACGAAGAATGTAGCATTGTCTAAAGAACTGAATGAGGATTTGGGAAAATTGAAAGAAACGGACGATTTTGAAATTCCTCACGCAGAAGCACTCAAGCAATTGGAACGCTATAAGACAGATTTGAAGAACTTGAAAATTAAGAAATTGTTTAAAGATGAAAGACAAATGAAAGAAGGTACTATTTATAATTGGTCCTCATGTAAAGCTAAACAAACTGATAAATATAAGAAAAGTGAATATGAAGATACTTCTACCTATTCATCTGATTCTAGTGTGGAGTTTGGGCATTCTGACACTGTAGTTAACATTGAGGGTAAAAAAGGCCATCGAGGGCAGCAGTCGGGTAATCAACATATGACCCAAGAAAATTTTTCCGGGCCTCCCACACGGTCACGGTGCAAAAAAGAGACAGTAACTTTTCAATAACTGATATAGTGATTAATTTGTCACATAAAACATTAACCACGGCACAAAATATGGTCTTGGCACGTGGTTTATCATTTATTGATGGACCACACTATGATGGTTTTAAGAGCAGGATAGCCATTGAAAGATCGATTTGATCTATACAATTAAAAATCTTTTTTCATGGTAAGCCTTCTATGACAGATTCATCTTTGGTCAGTTTAAAATCGGACTGGATACCTCCTGGCCCTTTGAATCCTATGGTCCACATGTTTAAACATCTAATTAGTTCTGATTTAACTAAGTTGGAATCTCGTATTAATATTTATCCAAATAATTTATCAGCTGTCAAATTTACAGCGCTGTGTGATCTTTTAAATATGACAGACATTACTATAAAACGTGCCGATAAGGGCGGTGCAGTTGTGGTTTTGGATACTTCAAAATATGATGCTGAAATTTTGTGACAATTGGATAATGCTACTAATTACATTCGTCTTAAAATGGATCCTACGGATGAACTGCAGAAGATCGTTTTAGAGGTAACTAGTGCTGTAAAATGTGGATATTTAACAGAGAAAGAAAAAGCATTTTTAAATCCTGCATATCCTAAAATTCCAGCGTTCTATATTCTACCTAAATTACATAAGAGTTTAATAAATCCACCAGGGCGTCCTATTTTATCAAGTAACGATTCCCTTTTAGAAAGAGTTGGATTGTATCTCGATATGTTCTTGAAAGAAGATGTTCCTCTGATCCCCTCATATATTAAAGACACAACACATTTTTTGACCATTCTAGAAGAGTATGGTTCTCCTGAAAAAGTCACTTGGATGGCAACTCTGGATGTGGCAGCATTATATACGTCTATCCCCCAAAATGAAGCTTTGCAAGTGTTAACATGTACATGGAATGCTAGACCTAGACCACATCGGGTGCCAGCAGAATTTTTGCTAACGTTGGCAGAATTAGCATTAAAAAAGAATTATTTCATATACAAACAGGATTTTTTTCAACAGGTTTCAGGTACTGCGATGGGGGTGACTTTTGCACCATCATTAGCAAACTTGTATATGCACGCCTTAGAAAAGAAGAGGATCTATTGTTCTAAGTATACTCCCTATATTTTACATTGGCATCGCTATATAGATGACATTTTTCTATTATGGAGTGGACATTTAGATATTCTGAAAGAGTTTTTTGATTATCTTAATGAGTGTAGCAATAATATTAAATTTAAGATTAATATTCAAAAGTCTATGGTGCATTTTTTAGATGTGCAAGTTATGAAAAATGGAGATAAATTTGATACAACAGTTTATATTAAACCTACTGCTAAAAATACTTTGCTACACTATTCAAGTTTCCATCCGAATCATTTGAAGCATAGTCTACCGTATTCACAGTTACTCCATTGTCGTCGCATCTGTTCATCTGATAATGAATTTGAAAGTCAAGCTAACGATATGATATTAAAATTCCAAAAGCGGGGATATCCTGATCCTGTTTTAAGAAAGGCTTATAAACGTGCAAAATTTAATCATCGTGAATGGTTGTTAATGCCTAAGGGTGCGACTTCTGTTCAGCTTCCAGATCCACAATCTATCACGTGTGTATTACCACATTCAAGTCTTTCAAATCGGATAGCTGCCTCTATACGTAACAGATGGAAACTTTTTGCATCCCATCCCATTTTATCTGGTAATACTTTACGTATGGCGTACAGTAGAGGTAGGAATTTTAGGGATCAGTTGTGTTTGGCAGTTCCGAAACAGACCAGCTCTTTTTCAGTATGTCATCATAATAAATGTGGGCATTGCCTATACTGTGATATGATGGAAGACCAGCTACGTGTACAACACTTGCAAAAGTTTCCTCAGTTAAAACAGCCTACTACTTGTAACACCTCATTTGTAGTATATGCCCTATGGTGTTCTTGCTTTAAGGTATACATTGGTAAAACCATACGCCCTTTACGTACGAGATTAGCGGAGCATTAATACAGTATTGTTAAAGCCAGACTTGACACTCCATTGGTTCAGCATTGTATGTCTTTTAACCATACTTTTGAAGAGCTTCACTGTACGGTGTTGGAACAGGTTCTTTCCAGTATACGACGAGGAGATAGAGGAAAATTGTTACTTCATAAAGAACAAAAATGGATTTACGATCTGAATACTCTAACTCCTAATGGATTGAATGATAAAATCGAATGGACTTTATTTATTTAATTTTTCTATTTAAACTGTGAAGTTCCTGTCAGATATCCTCTTGTTTGTTATGTTTTGTAATATGATGAAGTGTTTTGTGGGTTTTGTCTATAGAATGTATGTGTTAGGGGAGGAATGAACATAAAGTTGTTGTTGAAATGTTACGTCAGCAATGGTGAGCGTATTGACTCGCTAGATTCTTCTTTAAATGATGATGATGTCAGACGCTGTCGATACAAGCAATGGGAGACATTATAGATGTCCGTGATTGAGGCTATCTAATTCTGAAAATTGTGGCAAAGATAATTTGATTGCTTTCCTGAGAATTTGTTGTTGAATCCCTGACGAATCTGAATTGGCGAAACAGAAGCTTTTGTCGGGCAATTTTAGTAGGGTGTTCAAAGTATATAACAGGAAATTCTTCATGAGAGTAGAAACAATTCGCTACTCCTTTGATATTTGACAATTACAATGAAAGTGATGGTGTCCCGCAGCGGTGTAGACTGAAGTCTTTACAACGTCCAGATAAGTGAATCTTTGTTACTAGTATGGTATTGTATACTATTAAATTGAAGAGTATCTTACTTTTTCTTTTGTAGGAACTGAATGGGCAATTTGTGGGCTTTGGCTCTCTGCTAAAGCGCGACAGTGTGGAAATTTGAAATAAATTAGGATAAATAAAATTTAAATCTTTAAAAAAGCATTTTGAGAATCCCTAAAAAGTACTTTTTGGGTGTAGGGAATTTTATTATATTTGGATTAATTTTTTGTAAATTTGAATTAAAGATAAGAAGGTTATGACCCATGATGTGAGGTTTGTTACCTAACCCTATGGTGATTCATTTCGCCACATGTAGGGAAAAGGATACCCTGAGGTCATATATACCTTATATGAATATGTGAAAGTTGTGCTTATTTTGTTATAGAAATTTGTGATTGGGGTAGGTTGGTGTTTCTAAGGGTGTTGGTATTCAGTATATATTAGCTTTGCACATACCATGACAGCCATGAACCTGGCTCTTAAACCTCAGGGCAGTTCTTCAAATGGGTTAGTTTTGCGCATACCATGACAGGCGTGAACCTCACTTCTAAGCCAGGGCATGGAGAGTATGATCTCAGTCTCTCAAATTTACTGTTAAGGCTCAGCATAATACTTGCAACGTGTGAAAGAGAGCCCCCTGCTGGAGTTCGTAAGATGTAACATGTATGGGTAGCTTTTTCAAGATGTGCTTGGAAATTCTTCTTTATCAAGCCTGTGGCACCCAACATAATGGGAAATATTTCTGTTATCGTTCTGCCATATTTTCTTGGTCTATAACTGCATTTCCTGGTATTTCAGGAGCTTTTGCCTCTCCATGTGATTCACGGAGTAGTCGCTTGGGACTGACACTTCTATTCAATGCAGCTCTAAGGGCTGTTAGTATAGCTGGGTTTAAAAAAGGTTTGGACAAGTTCCTGGAGGAAAGGTCCATAAACCACTATTAAAAAGGGACCCAGGATATCAATGCTTGGCCTAGTACAAGCACTGCAGAACCTGTGTCTTTTGGGGAAACTGCTAGGTACGTATGACCTAGATTGGCCACTGTTGGAAACAGGATACTGGGCTTGATGGACCTCGGTCTGACCCAGTATGGCATTTCTTATGTTCTTATGTTCTTCTAATGTTGCAGTGGTCTGTGTCTATATTTCATAATTATTTCCTATGCTGTTGTTGAAGATTATTATTCCCCTGTATGGATTTTCTCCAGTTGAATGTCTGGCTTGGATGTTTGTCAGTGCAGTATGAACTTATCAGCCAGTCATTAGCTTTGCATCTGCGGTACAATAAGGATCCTGACACCAACCACACCCAAGAAGGTTTCTGGTACAGGGATGTCAGCCAGTCCAAAATGGGTTCCCATTTCCAGCCTGGTAAATCAAAATCCACAGGACAGCAGGCTGGAATCTTGACAAGAGGCTATATTAATTGATGACCAATACTGCTCATTCTGGCTCATCTTCCCCTTTGATGTACTGATGTAACAGATTCCATCTGGCTGCACCTCCAAGGCGCTGCCCAGAATCTCCTTTGGACACAAACCTCAGCCAGTTCTGGATTATAGTAAAGTCTTTATAGCACATAGTCTAATCAGTGGAAACAATACGTTGGGTTTCTTTTCCTTTCAGCAAGATATCAAACCATAACATACTAACATAGTAACATAGTATATGATGGCAGATAAAGACCAGTATGGTCCATCAAGTCTGTCCAGGAAGGCGGCAAGATTAGGTGCACCTGCCGCTCCATGCAGGTCTGTCCCATGCCTTTTTGAATTCTGTCACTGTATTTACCCCCAACACTTCCATCGGGAGGGCATTACAAGAATCCACCAACCTTTCAGTGAAAAAATATTTCCTAACATTGCCTTTCAGTTTACCCCCTTGCAGCTTCATGTTATGCCCTCTAGTTTTACAGCTTCCCCGTCTTTGGAAGAGGTTTTTTCATTAATACTCTTTAAGTATTTAAAGGTCTGAATCATATCTCCCCTGACCCTCCTCTCCTCCAGAGTGTACGAATATACAGCAAAAACAGTAGTGAGAAATTGTAGGGGTTACTATTTCACATGCAAATTTCCAGATGTATTTTGCTAACTCTAGCCAGGAAGAGGGTGAGCACGTGGCTCTTATGGGTTACAAACCGGATTTAGAAGGAATACTCCACGTCACCCTAGTTATGTAAGAAGTTGAGAGGAAGACCCACCATTACATGTACTTCACAGCCTAGAATCAGAGTTAGATTGGAAGTGGGAAGGGTCAACTTTGCCAACTGTGGTGCTCTGTGCATGCACCATCTGTGACTGAAGGTGGAAGGTTCTCCCTGAAGCATTGTCAGTGGCAAGACCCCTTTAAAACTGCCACAGCACTCCAGTAACAACAGCACTCTGCTCTCTATGGCTGGAAAGAGGCCAATGTTAATGGTGATACCATTTTAAGGCCATCACAGCACCCCCGAAGAGCCAGTGCCCTGTGCAACCACAGGTGACACACCTCAAAGGCTTACCTTCCCTCACTGTTTTATGGCTGCTGTCTGCTATTACCCTCATGTGCTCTGTATGTTGCTGCACAGCAGCCCTGTACTGATCCTGATTACAGCTATCAGAAAGGACACGCAACACAGATGAGGGAGGCGTGGCCTAGTGGTTGGGGCAAGTTACCTCAGGTCAGAGGTTCAAATCCCACTAGAAGACAGCAACCTTGGGCCAGAAGGTCAGGGGTTTCTAGTCTCACAGATGCTCCTTGTGGTCTTGGGCAAGCCACCTAACCCTCCATTGCTCATGTTCCCTGTAAATAGTTATCTCCAAGTTATAATGCCTTGTTCAATGTAATTTCAGTTTGTTCAATGTAAACTGCCTTGATATCATGAAATGCAGTATATAAGAAATGATAAATAAATAAAGATGGGCACCAGGCCCATCAGGTGTCAATGCACCTTTTCAGGAGATAGAGTGTCAATCTGTGCTGATGCTCCTTTATTTACATTCTCTTATATACTGTGCTATTCTGCATCAGTGCGGTTTACATTGAACAAACTGAAATTACATTGAACAGGGCATTATAACTTGGAGATAACTATTTTACAGGGAACATGGGCTATGGAGGGTTAAGTGGCTTGCCCAAGACTACAAGGAGCACCTGTGGGACTAGAAACCCCAGTCCTTCCGGCCCAAGGTTGCTGTCCTCTAGTGGGATTTGAATCCCCGACCTTCCGGCCTGGAGTACCTTGCCCCAACCACTAGGCCACTCCTCCACTCCTGTAGCTATAGCAGTGGTAGGAGATATTCTGGAGAACCTATGTGGCCACATTATCAGAGGAGGATGCTGTCTGGATGGTATCATCATCTGAGGAGATCCTGCATCACCAGCTTCACCTCCTGGACTGCTTGGGACATCAGCAGACCTGGTCATGGGCCTGGTTCCGGTATTCTGCTGTAATCCTATGCTCTGTTTGTAACTTTGCAATTATTGTGCACGCCATCTGTAATTTCATTGTAACCATGTGCCTTGCATGTGACTGCAAGATCCTGTGATATGCCTGTAAATCCACTTTAAGCATATGCCCTGCTTGTGAATCTGTAGTTACCTTTGCTCTGCCTGTAAATCCTGCTTAACTATATATTATACCCAAAAACCAGGGCCAGCCCTAGAGTTGGTTCAAAGTGTTGGTGCCCTAGGCGAACCTCAAGCTTTACACCCCCTCTTCACTGTCAAAATCTATTTGAATGTCCTGTTTTTGCTGCCCCCTGGAAGTTGCTGCCCTAAGCGACCGCCTAGTTTGCCTAGTGGTTGGACCAGCCCTTCCTACAACTGTTTATAACCATGTGCAGGCTATGTAATTAGAAATATATTTTAATTTTTGCTATGTTTAGGTTTCTGGCAGAAAAAGACCAACCAGCCTATCCAGTCTGTCCAGAGTAGCAGCAGCCATAAAACAGTGAGAGGAATGACTCCTTTCCCATCTATCCACACAGCTAAGTATATATCTCAGATGCCAACAGCAGAGTAAGATATCATTTTATATCCAAAACAGGAGTGGAAGAGTAGCCTTAACCCTCCATTGCCACAGGTACAAACTTAGATTGCAAGCCCTCTGGTGACAGGAAAATACCTACTATATCTGAATGTAACTCACCTTGAACTTCTAAGAAAAGGTGTGAGCTAAATCCAATTCCCCAATGTTTGAGTAGCATGTATGCGAAGTCTCCTGAATTATGCACAAGACTCATGCAATTGGAGGGGATCTCAAATGCACATGTATAGTGCACCATTCTCATAATATGTATCAGCTGTATTATTAAACAGTATGTTATACCAGCTCAACATCCAGATGAGAAGACTCACTTTCTTAATTTCCAGCTGATTATTATAAATAAGCAAATAAGAAACTTTCTGTAGATAGCTGAACTCAAGAGAGCTGCACTTATCCTGGTTCAGTACAAGTGTAATGATTCTTTCTGTAGGTATTTCAGTTGAATACAGATAACTGAATGAATGGGTGAGTGAAATGACTGCCAGGGGCGGCCCAAAGGGGGGTGCGGGGCCATGTGCGGAGACTTGGTGCGGGGCCTCATTTGCATAAGGGACCTCATTTACATAAATATTTGCATAATGTTACCATACACTAACTTTAGTAAACATGCCTCTTAATGAGTGTATGGATAAAGAAAGACTAAGAGATTTCTACATTACTATAATCCAGTGACAACTGCCAGGCACATTAGGAACTACTACAAACACTGCCCATTTAGAACCCATAGCAAACCCGCCGTATCATAACAGCACTACCAGGACTCACAAAGCACAAGACCCTACCTATCAAAAGGCAACCCTACAAATATTAAACCAATACATTTCAGAGAATACTGGGGAAAGAGAACAAGTGGCAATGTCAAATAGGAATTACATAAACAGAATACCTCAGCTTAGTTACACATGGAGAACATAGACCATCAACAAACAAGGAATCACAATTTAGAAACAGGAAGACAATAATTAAACTGGGAACCCCAAAAGCACAACAACACTGTAGAAATAAAACTATAAATTAATTTCCTCTTGTACTAAACAAAGCGCAGACGTTAATGATGCACATTTCCCAGAGCTGGCATATTTCAGTTAATAAATTCAATAAAGAGATATTTTTCTACCTTTTGTGCATTTTTTTTCAGTTGCAATTGCTCCAGCCACTTTCTTCTGGTTTCTTCATGTCTTCTGCTAACTCTCCATCGTCTGCTGTCCATTTGTCCTTTCTTCACTCTTCTAGTTTTTTTCCATTCTCTCTCTACATCCACTTTAACATACTAATCGTACTCCTTTTGCTCTTTCCTCATTCCTGTTTCATCCACTCAAATTTTACCCCGCCATCCTCAATCCCCACTTACTCGCCCAATATCCGGCCAATTGTAGATTTGTCTTCCCTCCCACACAAAATATTTTTTCCCTCTCCATTTCACTCTCCCAGCTCTATCCCATTCTAATCCTCCCCCAACATCAGCTCCCTTCTAGTTCCAGCCCCACCCAGCATCCGCTCCCTTCTAGTCCCTGCATCAGCCCATTTCCAGTCCTAGCTCCCCCATCCGAGTCCCTGTATCAGCTCATTTCCAATCCCAGCCCCCCATCAGCCCATTTCTAGTCCTTTCCTAGCCCCACCATCAGCCCATGTCAAATCCTAGCTCCCCTCCACTCAGCCCATTTCCAATCCAAACCCCCCATGAGCCTACTGCCAGTTCTAGCCCCTCCATGAGTCCATTTCAATCCAAGCCCCCCCAACAGCCCATTTCCAGTCCTATCCTAGCCCTCCATCAGCCCATTTCCTGTCCTATCCCCACCTAACTCAGCCCATTTCCAGTCCTAGCCCCCTCCCCTCACTGCCCATTTCAATTCCAAACCCCCCTCCCCATCAGCTATTTGTAGTTCAAGCCTTCCTTCCACTCTGCCCATTTCCATTCCAAGCCCCCGTCCCCATCAGCTATTTGCAGTTCAAGCCCTCCTTCCACTCAGCCCATTTCCAGTCATAGCCACCCCCTCAGCCCATTACCAGTCCTAGCCCCCCCATAGCCCATTACCAGTCCTAAGCCCACCATAACCCATTACCAGACCTAAGCCCATCAGCCCACTTCCAGTCCTAAGCCCCCCATCACCCCATTTTCAGTCCTAGCCCCCCCATAGCCCATTACCAGTCCTAAGCCCACCATAACCCATTACCAGTCCTAAGCCCATCAGCCCACTTCCAGTCCTAAGCCCCCATCACCCCATTTTCAGTCTTAGCCCCCCATAGCCCATTACATCAGCCCATTTCAAGTCCTAGCTCCCCCATCTGAGTCCCTCCATCAGCTCATTTCCAATCCCAGCCCCCCCATCAGCCCATTTCTAGTCCTTTCCTAGCCACACCATCATCAGCCCATGTCAAATCCTAGCTCCCCTCCACTCAGCCCATTTCCAATCCAAGCCCCCCATGAGCCTACTTCCAGTTCTAGCCCCTCCATGAGTCCATTTCAATCCAAGCCCCCCCCACAGCCCATTTCCAGTCCTATCCTAGCCCTCCATCAGCCCATTTCCTGTCCTAGCCCCCCCTCACTCAGCCCATTTCCAGTCCTAGCTCCCTCCCCTTACAGCCCATTTCCATTCCAAGCCCCTTCCCCATCAGCTATTTGTAGTTCAAGCCCTTCTTCCACACAGCCCATTTCCATTCCAAGCCCCCGTCCCCATCAGCTATTTGCAGTTCAAGCCCTCCTTCCACTCAGCCCATTTCCAGTCCTAGCCACCCCCCAGCCCATTACCAGTCCTAGCCTCCCCCATAGCCCATTACCAGTCCTAAGCCCCCCCAACACCCCATTTTCAGTCTTAGCCCCCCCCCATAGCCCATTCCAGTCCTAACCCCCCATTAGCCTATTTCCAGTCCTAGTCCCCCAAAACCCATTTCCAGTCCTAGCCCCCCCATAGCCCATTACTAGTCCTAGCCCTCCATCAGCCCATTTCCAGTCTTAGCACCCCCATAGCCCATGACCAGTCCTAACCCCCCATCAGCACATTTCCAGTCCTAGCTCCCCTATAGCCCATTACTAGTCCTACCCGCCCATCAGCACATTTCCAGTCTTAGCCTCCCCATAGCCCATAATATCCTAACCCCCCCATCAGCCCATTTCCTGTCCTAAACCCCCATCAGCCCACTTCCAGTCTTAGCCCCCCCATAGCCCATTAGTAGTCCTAACCCCCCATAGCCCATTACCAGTCCTAACCCCCTCCCCCCATCAACCCACTTCCAGTCTTAGCCCCCCCATAGCCCATTACCAGTCCTAACCCCCCCATAGCCCATTACCAGTCCTAACCCCCCTCCCCACATCAGCCCTGATAGATTAAAAAACAAACAAACCGGCTGCTGCTGCCGCTGCCGCAGTGGCAGCGGCAGAATCAAATGTCCCGCCGCGGGGCCCCGCCTGCCCGGCCGAACCTCTCTTCACCATCAGTTCCTGAGTCCCTCCCAATGCGCGGGCTTTCAGAGCTGCAAGAGTTTCCCTTTCTTCTCGCGACTCTGTTAATCTCACCGGGGCTGATGGTGAAGGGAGGTTCTGCCGGGCAGGCGGGGCCCCGCGGCGGGACATTTGATTCTGCCGCTGCCACGGCGGCAGCGGCAGCAGCAGCCGGTTTGTTTTTTTTTCTACTTGTGCTAATGAAGAATGTTTTTTGCGCGGGGCCCCCTGAAACGTGGGGCCCTGTGCAAAAAACATTCTTGCTCAATGGACGGGCCGGCCCTGATGACTGCTAAAAAGTTAATATGAATTCCAAGGACAGAGAGGGGAAGAAAGGCTCTGGAGTGGTGCTTTCTGTGTCCAAGAAAGAGATTTCTGCCTTAGAGGGAGGGATGCAATAGATTATCCATAATCACTAGATTTCTCTAAAGATGATCAATAGAATTAAAGTTACATCTTGTGCTAGACATGAAGCCAGAATGTCTCAATGAGACTAGAGGGAAAGTGTCACATGCAGCATTCAACCTATAAGAATAAAGATTACATGACCCATACAGAAACACGATGCAAGTACTACGCCAAGCATTAGCAGTAAATTTGAGAGACTGAGATCGTACTCCACATACCCTGGCTTAGAAATGATGTTCATGACTGTAACTGTATACGCAAAACTATCCCATTTGGAGAAATTGCCCCAAAAGAAACTAGTTTGTCTATGCAATACAGCTTATGGAGACATAATATAAGTACATAAACAAAGAAAATTGATGCCTTTGAATTATGGTGCTGCAACAAATACTGTGTATACCATGGACTACCCAAAGAACAAACCAGTCAGTACTAGAGGAGATCAAACCTAAGCTTTCCTTAGAAGCTCACAAGACTTTGACTTTTATACTTTGGACACATCATGCAAAGAGAGAGATCATTAAAGAAAGATATTTTGCTTGGCAAGGTAGAAGGTCAACGCAAAAGAGGAAGGCCAGCAATGAGATGGATCAATACAATAACAGCAGCTATGGGTGCCACTCTGTCAACAATGAGCCATCTGACTGAAGACCAAACACAGTATAGGACAACTATCCAGAGGGTCGCCATAAATCGACACCGACTCGACAGCACTTAACAACAAACACAACTGTGTGGGCAAAACACAGAGAGCCCTTTCTTTCACACCCTGGGGCCTCAGCAATTGGGATCTTAAAGATATTAAGGAGCAGCAGCTGGTGAAGTTCCTTAGACCCTGCTGGTGAAGAGGTGAAAGCAGGTAAGGAGGCTGATGGAGCAAAGATATTGGGTACTCTAGGCAAAGCTTCAGCCTGCTGCCCACTCCCCCTTCCCTAAGATTTTGATAATTAAACTCAACAATTGTGATCGTACCAACACCTTGCTTCCCACAACAGCCCTGTAAATGCATAATTGGACATCATACTTTTCAATCGTATACTTTGCATTTTATGTATGTGAGTGCTCAGTCTCCCTGCAGGTAAAAGAGTGTGCTAATGGCTCTTTGAGTTGGTGGGGCTGTCAGGATCTATTGTTTTGCTTTGACTACTGCTATTCTTTGTCACCCCTCAAAAGCTGTTGCCCTAGGTGGCCAGCTAGTCTTGCCTAATGGTTGGGCTGGTTCTGGATGCTAAAGCAGCAAGGCCTGCAAGATTTTCTTTTTTCTTTTTTACTTTATTTTTCATTTTCATGAAAGTTTACATTCTCAGGTTGTTACTTGTGTCAGAAACCCAGGCCCTTTATAAAAAAACACAGGAAAACAAGAGGAAACACATCAACTCCAAGGTAGCAGGGACAAACATAAAGGAAATAGGAGGAGATCCAAGAGAGAAGCAACCAAGAAGCAAGAGCTCTAACAAAAGAAATAAAGATGGAAATAGTCTGGATTACAGTGAACATTCAACAACAATGCACAGCTTCACCTAACTATAACTAACGTGTAGCTACTTGAATAACCGTATCACCTGTCTGTGACTTAGCATTGAGAAACCATTTCGATGTTTAGGGACCAAAAATACAGAGGAATTATTCTGAAAGTAAATACACACTTACAAGGAAATCCCAATAAAAATTAGCAGCCAGGGAACCACATTTTTCTTTTAGTACCATAGCGGCTGACATTGAGAACCCTTAAGCGGTTGGCCAATGAGAGGAAACCCCTATCCGACAGCCCTGCCGCAATATCACTAACAAAGATGTTAAAAAGAATCGTACCAAGGATAGATCCCTGCAGCACACCATTAACCTCCTTCTCCTCAGAGTAAGCTCCATTTACCTGTACCCTTTGTTGCCTCCCACTCAACCAATTTCTAACCCAGTCAGTCACTTTAGGGTTCATCCCTATGGTGCTCAGTTTGTTTATATGTCGCCTGCATGGAACGGTGTAAAAGGCTTTCTTGAAATCTAAGTGCACCACATCTAGGGCTCTCCCTGGTCACCCAGTCAAAGAAATCAATCAGATTTGTTTGACAAGACCTGCCCCTGGTAAACCCATCCTGCCTTGGATCCTGCAATCCACTGGAGTCTAGAAATCTCACTATTCTCTGTTTTAGTAGCATTTCCAATAATTTACTCACCACAGTGGTTAGACTAACCGGCCTATAGTTGTCAACCTCATCCTTACTTCTGCTGTTATGTTTTGGAACCACATGTGCCTTCCTCCAGTCCTCTGGGATCACTCTCGATTCTAAAGAGGCATTGAAAAGGTCAGTCAGTGGATTTGCTAGAACATCCCCAATATTGCAATAAAAGTAGAAGTGCTACTGACAGGTGACTTCAATGTGCCAGATGTTGAATGGCACATCTCTACTGCAGTGTCATCTAGAAGTAAGGAGATCCTGGATTCTCTACAGGGAGAACTATTCCAGCTACTGGTAGCAGAACCAACACGTGAAGGAGCCATACTGACTTGGTGCGTACCAATGGGGAAAGTGTTTTTGATGTCATAGTGGGAGATCATTTCACATCCAGAGATCACCAGATCAGCACTAGGGCTGATAAAATCTATTCAAAAGTGAGGATCTTAAGCTTTAGGAAGACTAACTTTGCTGAGATGGGACAATACCTCAAGGCGTTGCTAGTGGGATGGAATGTCTGGGGAATGTAGAAAAGCAATGGGCAAAAGTGAAAGAGGATATTTTAAGGGCAGAAAGGTAGATAAATATAAAAGGAAAAGGAGGCTCCTATGGTTCTCAAATAAGTAGCCAAAAAGGTGATGAAAAAGAGGGTGGCCTTCATTAACTACAAGAGATCACAGAGAGAGAAAGACAAGCATCAATATTTGGAAAAACTTAATGCTTAAACTTAATCAGAAAAGCAAAAATACAATTGAAGAAAAATTAGCCAATGCAATAAAAAGGGTGGATAAGACATTTTTCGGATATGTTAATGAGAGGAGGAAGGGCAACAGTGACATTGTCAGACTCAAGGGTGAAGGGGAGGAATATGAAGAAGCTGGTGAGGATAAAGCAGAATTGCTTCACAAATATTTCTGTTCTGTGTTCACAGATGAAGGACCAGGAGCAGGACCTCAGAAAACACCTACAAGGAAGAACAGAAGTGACGTGAATCTTGAACAATTTTTAGAAGACTGTGTTCATGAGGAACTAGCTAAACTAAGGTGCATGTTTACCAATAGGGTTGCGGCTCCGATATCGCACGGAGTCCACTACCGCGGTTTAGTAAACATGCCCCTAAAAGTACATAAGGCAGTGGGACTGGATGGGATACATCTGAGAATACTGAGGGAACCTGTGTTTATCTTTTATTAAATCCCCATCTTCTTCTTCTCCCTGTGAGGGAGGTCTGTATATCACACCAATGTAAATGGATTGCCCTTTCCCTCTTTCTAGTTTAACCCACAGTGCCTCTTCGCTCCTTTTTAAGTCTTGCAATTCTATAGCTTTAATATTATTTTTTACATATAGTGACACTCCTCCTCCCCTTCTTCCTACCCTGTCCTTCCTGAATAAAGTATAGCCTGGTATAGTTACATCCCAGTCATGGTTGTCTGTGAACCATGTCTCCATAACCGCCACTAAATCCAAGTCAGCCTCTTCCATTACAGCCTATTACTGTTACCATAAGTGGTGCTTGCCACAGGAGAGCAGCTGCTAAACTCTAAATTAAAAAGAAAAATGACAACAACAAGGAATGTGTGTAACTGAGGCTGCATCTGCTGAGCAAGTAATGTGCAAGATTAAACTGGGTGTGAGATGTATCCCAAGGAGCCCAGACCAGACTATTGGAAGTAACCTGCCTGCATCTGCACAGCCTGTTCTCCCAAGTCGCATCTGCACCTCACCACATTCATTGCTGCTCCGTGGAAAAGAATAGCATGCCAGCATCTATGCCCAGGACAACATATGTACTTGCACTGAAGTGTGCTGGAGGAGCATCAGGATATGGTGTTGCACCTTTAGGTATCTGGAGGGAACAGGAGCTGAGTGATGCTACAGGAAAGCACGGCCACTGCAGCAACAGTGTTCAGATCTCAGTCCTGGCTTGGGACCATATCGTGAGCCTTCCTGGCCCCTGCAACTGCTACCAGCTGGTGGAGAAGAAATGCAGAGCTAGTTCCATAAAAACATAGAAACATGACGGCAGAAAAAGACCTCATGACCTATCTGGTCTGCACTTCCATATCAACTATTACAGCAGTCCCCTTTTTTCATTTATAGGGAGACGAATCCTGGATTTATGATAACTGCTACCTGTGAGTGGAGTGGTAATTGGGAAAGTTCAGGGGGATTTCAACAACTGGCAAAAACCCCAGCACTTAAACTAGCTGGTTTCCTGTTCTACCGGCAACCAGTCTCCCTTTCAAAAAATGGGACAGATTGGTCACATACCATTTGGTTGGTAACCCTACTCTTTAGTCTTTGATCTGACCTATTGAGGTGGTCAATCTCACTCTATGGTCTGTTTGTTGTGCTTGCCTTGAATAGGTTGTAAGCTCTATTGAGCAGGGACCGTCTCTTACATACAGCACTGTGTATGCCTTGTAGTCAGGGCCGGATTTACCTTGAGTGAGGCCCTACGCCAACAAAAATTGTGGGCCCCCAGCAGGGGCGGTCCAAGGGGGGTGCGGGGCCTCATTTGCATAAGGGACCTCATTTGCATAAATATTTGCATAATGTTACCATATACTAACTTTTAGTAAACGTGCCTCTTAATGAGTGTATGGATAAAGAAAGACTAAAAGATTTCTACATTACTATAATCCAGTGCCAACTGCCAGACACATTAGGAACTACTACAAACACTGCCCATTTAGAACCCATAGCAAACCCGCCGTATCCTAACAGCACTACCAGGACTCACAAAGCATCATACTCTACCAATCAAAAGGCAACACTGCAAATATTAAACCAATACATTTCAGAGAACAACAATACATGACCTACTGGGGAAAGAGAACAAGTGGCAATGTCAAATAGGAATTATATAAACAGAACACCTCAGCTCAGTTACACATGCAGAACATAGACCATCACCAAACAAGTAATCACAATTTAGAAACAGGAAGACAATAATTAAACTGGGAATCCCAAAAGCCAAACTTGGAATGTACAACACTGTAGAAATAAAACTATACATTAATTTGCTCTTGTACTAAACAAAGCGCAGAGTTAATGATGCACATTTACCAGAGCTGACATATTCCAATTAATAAATTCAAAATAAAGAGATATTTTTCTACCTTTTGTGCATTTTTTTCAGCTGCAAGTGCTCCAGCCACTTTCTTCTGGTTTCTTCGTGTCTTCTGCTAACTCTCCATCGTCTGCTGTCCATTTGTCCTTTCTTCTCTCTTCTAGTTTTTTTCCATTCTCTCTCTACATCTGCTTTAACATACTAATCTTTCTCCTTTTGCTCTTTCCTCATTCCTATTTCATCCACTCAAATTTTACCCCTCCATCCTCAATCCCCACTTACTCTCCCGATACCCGGCCAATTGTAGATTTTTTATCCCTCCCACACAAAATATTTTTCCCTTCTCCATTTTACTCTTCCAGCCCCATCCCATTCTAATCCTCCCCCAACATCAGCTCCCTTCTAGTTCCAGCCTCACCCAGCATCCATTCCCTTCTAGTCCCTGCATCAGCCCATTTCCAGTCCTAGCAACCCCCCAACCCAATACGAGTCCTAGCCCCCCATCAGCCCACCGCCCATTACCAGTCTTAACCCCCCCCAAAGCCCATTACCAGTTCTAAACCCCCTCCAACAGCCCACAGCCCATTACCAGTCCTAACCCCATCAGCCCACCTCCAGTCTTAACCCCCCCAGCCCATTTCCAGTCCTAGCCCCCCATAGCCCATTACCAGACAGCCCCCATCAGCCCACAGCCCATTACCAGTCTTAACCCCCCCATAGCCCATTAAGACATAAGAACATAAGAACATAAGACATGCCATACTGGGTCAGACCGAGGTCCATCAAGCCCAGTATCCTGTTTCCAACAGTGGCCAATCTAGGTCCTACACACCTAGCAATATCCCCAAAAGACCACAGGTTCCACAATGCTTGTACTGGGTCAAGCATTGATATCCTGGGTCCCTTTTTAATAGTGGTTTATGGACCTTTCCTCCAGGAACTTGTCCAAACCTTTTTTAAACCCAGCTATACTAACAGCCCTTACTACATCCTCCGGTAACAGATTCCAGAGTTTGATTACACGTTGAGTGAAAAAATATTTTCTCTTATTTGTCTTAAATAGTTTACCCTGTAGTTTCATTACATGTCCCCTAGTCTTTCTATATTCTGCTAGCGTAAACAATTGATCCACGTTTATCCGTTCCACTCCATTCATTAATTTATAGACCTCTATCATATCTCCTCTCAGCCGTCTCTTTTCCAGGTTAAAGAGCCCTAACCTTTTTAGCCTCTCTTCATAGGAGTAGCCTTCCATCCCCTTCACCAATTTGGTGGCTCTTCTCTGTACTTTTTCTAATAACGCTATGTCCTTTTTAAGATACGGTGACCAGAATTGCACACAATATTCAAGGTGCGGTCGTACCATGGAGCGATACAGAGGCATTATAATATCCTTTGTTTTATTCTCCATCCCTTTCTTTATGATACCTAGCATTCTATTTGCTTTCTTGGCCGCCGCTGCACACTGGGCGGAGGGTTTTAACATGTTATCCACGATGACTCCTAAGTCCTTTTCCTGGGTGGTGGTTTCTAATGTGGAGCCTTGCATCGTGTAACTATAGTGTGGGTTGTTCTTTCCTAGGTGCATAACTTTGCATTTGTCCACATTAAATTTCATCTGCCATTTGGATGCCCAGTCTTCCAATTTATCCAGATCCTCCTGCAGCTTTCCACAATCCTCTTGGGTTTTAACAACTTTAAACAGTTTTGTGTCATCTGCAAATTTGATAACCTGACTAGTTATTCCCTTTTCCAGGTCATCTATGAATATGTCAAAAAGTAGCGGACCCAGTACAGATCCCTGGGGTACTCCACTATTCACTTTTTTTCCATTGGGAATATTGGCCATTTAGCCCTACCCTCTGCTTTCTATCTTTTAACCAGTTCCCGATCCACAATAGTACACTGCCTCCTATCCCATGACTTTTTAGTTTTGCCAAAAGTCTCTGATGGGGGACCTTGTCAAAAGCTTTCTGGAAGTCCAGATACACTATATCAACCGACTCACCTTTGTCTACCTGTTTATGCACACCTTCAAAGAAACATATCAGATTAGTAAGACAAGATCTTCCTTGTCTAAAGCCATGTTGGCTGTCTCCCATTAGGCCATGACTATCTACATGTTGTGTAATTTTGTTCTTTATGATGGTTTCTACCATTTTCCCCGGTACTGATGTCAGGCTCACCGGTCTGTAATTTCCCGGGTCACCCCTGGAACCTTTTTTAAAAATTGGTGTTACGTTGGCGACCCTCCAATCTTCAGGTATTACAGATGATTTTAATGAAAGTTCACAGATTACCAATAGCAGGTCCGCGATCTCATATTTCAGTTCTTTCAAACATTCTGGGATGTATACCATCCGGTCCAGGTGATTTGCTACTATTCAGTTTATCAAATAGTTGTAATATATCTTCCCGGTGTAGTGATATTTCTCTCAATTCCTCTGCAGTATCACCTTTAAGTACCACTTCAGTCATGGGTAACATCCCTACATCTTCCTCAGTAAAGACCGAAGCAAAGAATTCATTCAGTCTCTCTGCTATATTTATTTTATTTATTTATTTATTTACATTCTCTTATATACCGCGCTATTCTGCATCAGTGCGGTTTACATTGAACAAACTGAAATTACATTGAACAGGGCATTATAACTTGGAGATAACTATTTTACAGGGAACATGGGCTATGGAGGGTTAAGTGGCTTGCCCAAGACCACAAGGAGCACCTGTGGGACTAGAAACCCCAGTCCTTCCGGCCCAAGGTTGCTGTCCTCTAGTGGGATTTGAACCACCGACCTTCCGGCCTGAAGTACCTTGCCCCAACCACTAGGCTACTCCTCCTCCTACTATCCTTGTCTCCTCTTACTGCCCCTTTTACCCCTCTATCATCTAACGGTCCAATTGACTCTCTCACAGGCCTTTTGCTACGAATGTACTTGAAAAAGTCTTTATTTCGTGTTTTTGCTTCCGTAGCAAGTTTCTTCTCAAATTCCCTCCCGCTTTGCCCGCCTTATCAATGCTTTGCATTTAACTTGCCAGTGCTTGTGATGTTTCCAGTTTTCATCATTTGGCTCTTTTTTCCATTTCCTGAAGGTTGCTTTTTTGGCAGCAACAGCCTCTCTGACCTCACCTTTAAACCACGCTGGCAGTTTTTTGGACTTTCTTCCACTCTTCTTAATGCGTGGAATACAGCTGGTCTGGGCTTCGAGGATAGTATTTTTAAATAACACCCAAGCCCATTTTTAAATAACATCCATAGCCCATTACCAGTTCTAAACCCCCCCAACAGCCCACAGCCCATTACCAGTCCTAACCCCATCAGCCCACCTCCAGCCTTAACCCCCCCAGCCCATTTCCAGTCCTAGCCCCCCCATAGCCCATTACCAGACAGCCCCCATCAGCCCACAGCCCATTACCAGTCTTAACCCCCCCAAAGCCCATTACCAGTTCTAAACCCCCCCAACAGCCCACAGCCCATTACCAGTCCTAACCCCATCAGCTCACCTCCAGTCTTAACCCCCTAGCCCATTTCCAGTCCCAGCCCCCCCATAGCCCATTACCAGACAGCGCCCATCAGCCCACAGCCCATTACCAGTCTTAACCCTCCATAGCCCATTACCAGTTCTATACCCCCCCCAAAAGCCTACAGCCCTTTACCAGTCCTAACCCCATCAGCCCATCTCCAGCCTTAACCCCCGAGCCCATTTCTAGTCCCAGCCCCAGCCCCCCCAATAGCCCATTACCAGTCCTACCCCCCCCCCATCGGCCTAAAGTAAAACTTAATTTTAAAAAAAAACTGCTGGCTGCCGCCGCGGGGCCCCCTCTGCTGCCGCGGCAGCATGGACTGACCCGCGGGGCCCCCTCTGCAAGCTGAATCAATCGGTCCGTCCGTCCCTCCCTCCCTCCATGCAGGCTTTGAGAGGCGCACGCGAGGGAGACACTCTCCCTTCGCGCCTCTCAAAGCCTGCACGGAGGGACGGACGGACCGATTGATTCAGTTTGCAGAGGGGGCCCCACGGGTCAGTCCATGCTGCCACGGCAGCAGAGGGGGCCCCGCGGCGGCAGCCAGCAGTTTTTTTTTTTAAGTTTTATTTTAAAAAAAAGCTAATTTGTTCGATTTTTGTGGGCCCTTGCCAGCTGTGGGCCCTACGCCACGGCGTAATGGGTGTATAGGTAAATCCGGCCCTGCTTGTAGTGCTATTGAAATGTTAAGCAGTAGTAGTAATCTCACTTGTTCCACCCCATTCATTATTTTATAGATCTCCATCATACTTCCTCTCAGCCGTCTCTTTTCCACATTGAAGAGCCCTATCCTTTTAAGCCTTTCCTTGTAAGGATATCATTCCATCCTCTTTACCGTTTTGGTGACTCTTCTCTGTACCTTTTTTAATTTTGCTATATCCTTTCTAAGATACAGTGACCAGAATTGCACACAATATTCAAGGTGTGGTCCCACCATGGAACAATACAGAGGCACTATAATATCCTTTGTTTTATTCTCCATTCCTTTCCTTATGATACCTAGCATTGTATTTGTTCTCTTGGCCATGCTGGACACTGGGAGGAGGGTTTCAACATGTTATCCACAATGGCGCCTACATTTTTTTCCTGGGTGGTGGTTCCTGCATTATGTAACTGTAGTTTGGGTTTTTCTTCCCTATTTTAATTGCACACTGCTGTAATGCATTTTCTGAAGGTTTTATATATCAAGCGCAATAAAACATAAACATAAACAAACATAACTTTGCACTTATCCACCCACATTAAATGTCATCTGCCATTTGGATATCCATTCTCCCAATTTATCAAGGGCCTCTTGCAATTTTGAACAATCCTCTTGTGTTTTAACAACTTTGAATAATTTGGTGACATTTGAAATTTGATCACCCCACTCATTATTCCCATTTCCAGGACATTTATAAATATGTTCAAAAGCAGCAAACCTAGCACAGATCCCTGAGGTATTCCACTATTCCTCTTTCTGCATTGAGAAAATTGGCCATTTAGCCCTACTCTCTGTTTTCTATCTTTCAACCATGCCCTAATCCACACTGCCTCCTATCCCATTGCTTTTTAATTTCCCCAAGAGTCTCTCATGAGGGGCTTTGTCAAAGACTTTCTGAAAATTAAGATACACTATTTCAACTGGCTCACCTTTATCTACCTGTTTATTCATACCATCAAAACAATATAAGAGATTGGTGAGACAAGACTTTCCTTGGCTAAATCCACGTTGGCCTTCACTATAAATGCCTGTATAGCACCCAGTGGTTGCTCTGAATCATGAACAGGTCCCAAAACAACCTTCCGTTATTGTGGATTTTCCAAAAACAGTCCATCTGACCACCAGATATACATCAGAAGGAGGGCACCAGGCTGAAAGGGTAGTGAGTGGTAGATAGAACTAGGTGATACATCTGCCAATGGGGCCATCTTGAACTCTGACCAAATTATTCACAGGGCCTCGTATCTACTCTAGCTTCAGAGTGATCTGTCACCTTCCCCTTCCTCTTCCCCATGCCAGGGATAAACAACACAGACCTTTCCCCAATTTCTCACTCACAATCTGTGATGCAATTAGGAAACCCCAAACAGGCTCCAAACTAGCACTAAGATAGCTCCAAAGGAGCTCTCCCTTTTGAACATGCCCTTTCGGACATGTGCCCATGGCTGCACAACTGCAGCTCCCTGGGATTTTTGTGTAGAATGCTGATGCCCGATGATAACCTGTCCATCTTTTCTAAGTTCAAATATGGGACACTCAATCAAGCCAGAGGGTTCAAAGTTAAGGAAAATAAAAAATATGTTTATAATTACAATTTTAATTTAAACCCAAAATTTTAATCAGTAGGCTAGGTTCATAACTGTACTTACAAATATGCAAATCAGGCCTACTTGTGGTACTTTTCTACAGAGTGAATTTTCATCAAAATAGCAGCATTTCCACTAAGATAATTTAAAACGTCTGAGCAACTCAACTCAAAATTATACTTTACAATCATTAGACATTTGAGAATCTCTACATGCAGTTGTGTTTTTTCTGTAGACCACACTTTGTTCATGCTTGAAAAATACCTTTCAATTATAGCACTGGAACTTAGCAAGCATAAAAAAATTCAACCAGTTTGCATACATTTTTAAATGATACCGCATTACTTTTGAGGCATCCAAACACCTCCTTCCATTTTTCGACAACTGTGATGTCTGTTTTTTTCCATTCTTGAACTTCTTCTTCCGAGACAAATGACTTAAGACAAGAGAACTCATCAAACAGTTTGATAAATTGTATGACTATTACTATACTATTGTTAAGGGCACCTTCTGCACTGTTGTTTAAATGCACTTTCTAGACTTATTTAAGTATTCTTACTCTAAGCAATTGAGCTTTCACCTGTTAAGTTAATTGTAACCTTCTTTTCTACCTCTTAAGTTTATTGTAAAGTGCTGCAACTTGTAGAGCATGTGGTATAAAAAGTTGTTACATAATTAACTAAATAAATAATTATCATTTATTACTGACTCTAGGCTGGGTCTTGTAGACAAAACATATTCTAAAGACGACTCTAGCTCATACCACTCCGGTTGTTTTTGAAAGAGAGTCCACTGTTGTTTCCCAATCTCCTGGAAGTGAGTAGTCCACTGATCCAAGTAATCAAGGCAAATGGTGTAGAAAGATGACACAGATTGCTGGAAATGTGCTTCATCAATGTTGTCTTCTTCTTCAAGATCTTTTATCTTCTTTCTGATTATAAGAGGCAAAAACACTTCATTCTTCCTAGTTACTGACTTGTTTCTAAGGTCACTGATTACTCCAGCCACCTCTATCATTGAGATTTTTTGAGACTCAATTTTTTAAGTTGCATTTTGGAAAATCACTGCCTGACTGTGCAGAAAATACAGCCAATCTTCTGCTGATTCATTCTCAAAAACATTTTTGCTGATAAATGGGCATTTTTCCTGGCTCAGAAAATATGATTTCACTGGTTGGAACATTTTAATTAACTTCTCTATAGCTGGTAGTAAAGCTAGCTACCTAGCTAGTGTTACTGTATCTGAGGAGCTTTAGATACTCGCTCTCAACAAAGTCACACATCTCTTTAAGTTCTTCAGTTATCACTGTATAAATGTGAAAATGTCTGAATATCTTGTCAACAATAACTTCAATATCAAAATGTATAAGTCTTTGGTGCGACCTCATTTGGAGTATGGTGTGCAATTCTGGAGACCGCACCTTCAAAAGGATGTGAACAGGATGGAGTCGGTGCAGAGGGTGGCTACTAAAATGATTAATGGGCTTCATTATAAAGCATATGAGGACAGACTTAAGGATCTTAATATGTACACCTTAGAGGAAAGGTGGGATAGAGGTGATATGATTGAGATGTTTAAATACCTCCGTGGCATAAATGTTCAGGGAGAGAGCCTCTTTCAATTGAAAGCAAGTTCTGCTACGAGGGGACATGGGATGAGGGTGAAGGGAACATAAGAACATAAGAATATAAGATATGCCATACTGGGTCAGACCAAGGTCCATCAAGCCCAGTATTCTGTTTCCAACAGTGGCCAATCTAGGTCATATGTACCTAGCAGTTTCCCCAAGAGACACAAGTTCCACAATGCTTGTACTGGATCAAGCATTGATATCTTCGGTCACTTCTTAATAATGGTTTATGGACCTTTCCTCCAGGAACTTGTCCAAACCTTTTTTAAACCCAGCTACACTAACAGCCTTTACTACATCCTCCGGTAACAAATTCCAGAGTTTGATTACACATTGAGTGAAAAAATATTTTCTTTTATTAGTCTTAAATAGTTTACCCTGTAGCTTCATTGCATGTCCCCTAGTCTTTCTATATTCTGATAAGGTAAACAATCGATCTACGTTTACCCGTTCCACTCCGTTCATTAATTTATAGACTTCTATCATATCTCCCCTCAGCCGTCTCTTTTCCAGGTTAAAGAGCCCTAACCTTTTTAGCCTCTCTTCATAGGAGTATCCTTTCATCCCCTTTACCATTTTGGTGGCTCTTCTCTGTACCTTTTCTAAAATCGCTATATCCTTTTTAAGATACGGCGACCAGAATTGCACACAATATTCAAGGTGCGGTCTCACCATGGAACGATATAGAGGCATTACAATATCCTTAGTTTTATTTTCCATTCCTTTCCTTATCATACCTAGCATTCTATTTGCTCTCTTGGCCGCCGCTGCACACTGGGCCGAGGGTTTTAACATGGTATCCACAATGACACCTACATCTTTTTCCTGGGTGGTGGTTCCTAATGTGGAACCTTGCATCGTGTAACCATAGTTTGGGTTGTTCTTCCCTAGGTGCATAACCTTGCACTTGTCCACATTAAATTTCATCTGCCATTTTGATGCCCAGTCTTCCAATTTATCAAGATCCTCTTGCAATTTTTCACAATCCTCTTGGGTTTTAACAACTTTAAATAGTTTTGTGCAAATTTGATAACCTCACTCGTTATTCCACTTTCCAGGTCATTTATGAATATGTCAAAAAGCAGCGGACCCAGCACAGATCCCTGGGGTACACCACTATTCACCTTTCTCCATTGGGAAAATTGGCCATTTAACCCTACCCTCTGCTTTCTATCTTTTAACCAGTTCCTGATCCACAATAGTACACTGCCTGCTATCCCATGACTCTTTAGTTTTGCCAAAAGTCTCTGATGAGGGACCTTGTCAAAGGCTTTCTGAAAGTCCAGATACACAATATCAACCGACTCACCTTTGTCCACCTGTTTATTCACTCCTTCAAAAAAACATAACAGATTAGTAAGACAAGATCTTCCTGTCTAAAGCCATGTTGGCTGTCTCCCATTAGGTTGTGACTATCCACATGCTGAGTAATTTTATTTTTTATGATTGTTTCTACCATTTTTCCCGGTACTGACGTCAGGCTCACCGGTCTGTAGTTTCCCGGATCACCCCTGGAACCCTTTTTAAAAATTGGTGTTACACTGGCAATCTTCCAATCTTCAGGTATTAGAGATGATTTTAATGATAGTTCACAGATTACTGATAGCAGGTCTGCAATCTCATATTTCAGTTCTTTCAACACCCTTGGATGTATACCATCCGGCCCAGGTGATTTGCTACTCTTCAGTTTATCTAATAGTTGTAAGACATCTTCCCGATGTATCGATATTTCCTTCAATTCTTCCGCACCTTTAAATACCACTTCAGTCATGGGTAACATCCCTACATCTTCCTCAGTAAAGACCGAAGCAAAGAATTCATTCAGTCTCTCCGCTATCGCCTTGTCGCCTCTTAGTGCTCCTTTAACCCCTTTATCATCTAATGGACCAACTGACTCTCTCACAGGTTTTTTGCTACGAATGTACTTGAAAAGGTCTTTATTTCACGTTTTTGCTTCCGCAGCAAGCTTTTTCTCAAATTCTCTCTTTGCCTGCCTTATCAATGCCTTACATTTGACTTGCCAGTGCTTGTGCTGTTTCCAGGTTTCGTCGTTTGGCTCTTTTTTCCATTTCCTGAAAGATGCTTTTTTGGCAACAACAGCCTCTCTGACCTCACCTTTAAACCATGCTGGCAGTTTTTTGGACTTCCGTCCACTTTTCTTAAAGCATGGAATACAGCTGGTCTGGGCTTCCAAGATAGTATTTTTCAACAACACCCAAGCTTGATGTACGTCTTTAACCTTCACAACTGCTCCTTTTAGTTTTTTCTTAACTGTTTTCCTCATTTTATCATAGTCTCCCTTTCGAAAGTTAAAAGGTAGTACTGTGGATTTCCTTACTATCCCTCCTCCACTAATTAAATCAAAGGCGATCATGCTATGATCACTATTGCCAAGTGGCCCCAACACACTTATCTCTTGCACTAGATCTGGTGTTCCACTAAGGACTAGGTCTAATATGGCTTCCCCTCTGGTCGGTTCATGAACCAGCTGCTCCAAGAAGCAATCATTTATTTCATCTAGGAACTTTATCTCCCTAGCATGTCCTGACGTGACACTGACCCAGTCAATACCGGGGTAATTGAAATCACCCATTATTATTACTGCACTGTAACTTTTGTTAGCTTCCTTGATTTCTTTGAGCATTTCATCATCCATTTGGTCATTCTGGCCAGGTGCTCGATAGTACACCCCCACTGCCATCGCCTTCCCCCTTTTATATGGAATTTCAATCCATATAGATTCTACAGCAGATTTTGTTTCCTGCAAAACTTTAATCCTTTCTGAGTCAATGCCCTCTCTAACATAGAGCGCAACCCCTCCACCAATTTGATCAGCTCTGTCATTATGATATAGTTTGTACCCAGGTATCACAGTGTCCCACTGGTTGTTCTCCTTCCACCATGTCTCTGATATTCCAATCATATCTAACCTTTCATTTAGTGCTATATATTCTAACTCTCCCATCTTATTCTTTAGACTTCTAGCATTTGCATACAAGCATTTTAGAGAATGTATTTTATTCATGTTAATTTGGCTATTGTTAGACATGGGTAAATTGGGATCTTTAAGCTCTGTCTGCTCCATACTTGAGGGCATTTGGGCTACTTTACTCTTTTGTGGAACCTCTCTGCTTTTGGTAGTATCCTTCAAGGATACATTCTTACGAACCATCCGCTCTTGGGCGACTGTCGGCTTTCCCCTAATATCTAGTTTAAAAGCTGCTCTATCTCCTTTTTAAAGGTTAATGCCAGCAGCCTGGTTCCATCCCAGTTAAGGTGAGCCCATCCCTTCGGAAGAGCCCCTCCTTTCCCCAGAATGTTCCCCAGTTCCTAACAAATCCAAAACCATCATCTATGCACCATTGTCTCATCCACGCATTGAGACTCCGGAGCTCTGCCTGCCTTTTGGGTCCTGCGCGTTGTGACACCGAAGTTCTACCTTATACCTGTAAGACACAGAGAGATGCAGAGTTCAGCACAATTTCTGACAGGCAGGGAGAGAAAAAGCTTCCAGGTTGCTATAGGCAACAAGGGCAGGCTGAGACACGAGGTCTGAGAGCACGCCCAGAGAACAAACACTCCCCTAGTAATCAGCAGAACAGTGTGCACATGAGCAGGAGAACGCCCCTAAACCTGAATAAAAAGCATGTTAGGCAAACAGAGTTCGATTTGGATTCTCATGGTTTGGATGTTGATTCTGATCCTGACGGTGATTTGTTTGGTGAATGCTCAGAAGCTGAGAATGACTGGGAGACTTGGCAAGTAAAAGATAACTTGAAAGTTTCAAACAGAAGGTCAGGATATTCACCAGCTGATTCTGTTGTATGTGAGCCGTGGAACAGAAAGCCCAGGAAGGATTCAAGGAGGGACAGAAAGCTTGCTACAAACAGAGGGATTAACTGGAGGAAACCCTCACCTGTGACGCAGGAAGAATTTCCTAGACACAGAGTGCCGTGGAGGGAAAGGAGAGCAGCTGATAAGGTTCCCTGTTTATCTGAAAGGCAAAACCACCAGAAGTACTTACAGCCTTGGGAAAAGGAAAGAAATGTAAGTCAGGACCAATGTTCCCTCTAATTTTCTGTAGGCTGTGTGTGCATAAAATATCAGCTGCGCAGCTTTTGAAGGAAGATTAAATTTTTGTGCGCCACATAACGACACTCTGAGTTATATATTTTAAAATTTGACTACACGTCAGAATACAGTATGTACACCACATTGATTGCAATAGAAAATATTGTAGAACTTCTGAAAACCGTAAATACACAACAACTTTTAAATTTTAAGACGTCTGTATTGTTTTCTGTCAGAATCAGAACCATAATGTTTGTGCGCTCTGTTGTAAAGTATGTGCGCTCACTCAGCAAGGTGTGTGCGCGCGCACACGCGCACAGCTTAGAGGGAACAGTGGTCAGGACATTTGTATGAGTGAAGAAGATGATTGCATGTTTGTAAAGCCTTATAAGAAACTGCAAAAACCTGTTAGGAACAGAGCAGGGCAGTTCTATGAGCTCTCTGATAAGTACTTGCCATATCATAGAGAGAGTTCTGACGAAGGTTCTGAAACTGAGTTAAGAACATTTCAAACTCTCTGTCCACAAGATAATACAGTTGAAGAGCCCATGTGTACAGATAGTTATATGCCTTATGAGGAGGACATGGACTGCTCTCTGGTCATAACTAATGAGAGTTCTCTACGCTAGCTAAGCATAAGGGTGCCGTGCACAAAGCTAGAAGAATACAGAGAAAAACTGTCAGCATTTATTTTACCTGGTTCCTGTTTTGTTACTGATTCTGTACAAGCAAGAAGCTGTTTTCATTTCACCATTTTGTTTGCCAGAAGTATGGCTACCTCTTAATTTTCATACTGTGTATTACTTTGAAAAACCTAAAACCCCGGGAGGGGAATAAAGCCTGTTTTCAACCTGACACTCCGTCGCAACTACAATTTCTTACCTGGAAGGGTCAGGCCCGGCAGTGTACCTAGCTACCTATACCTAGTTGGGCCACTGCTGGTGACAGCGTGGAACAGGAAGCATTTCGGAGAATGCTACCCTGGAAGTTCTGGATTTCAACTTCCTACCTAAAAGCCTAATTTTGCCTCCAGAACCTCCCTACCACATTTTCCTATGTCATTGGTACCGACATGTACCAAGACAGCAGACTCCTCCCCAGCACTATCTAAGACCTTATCTAGGTGGCGCGTGAGGTCCGCTACCTTCGCACCAGGCAGGCATGTTACCAGGCGATCCTCACATCCACCAGCCACCCAGCTATCTACATGCCTAATGATCGAATCACCAACTATAACGGCTGTCCTAACCCTTCCCTCATGGGCACATGGCCCTGGAGAAACTTCCTCGGTGCGAGAGGGTTTTACATCACCTGGAGGACAGGTCCTAGTTACAGGATCACTTCCTGCCACACCAGGGTGATGCTCTCCTGTCACGTGACCTCTCTCCTCCATGGCAACAGGGGTGCTGCCAGACTGGAGGTGGGACTTCAGGACTATATCCCTGTAGGTCTCGTCTATGTACCTCTCTGTCTGTCTTATGTTTTCCAAGTCTGCTACTTTAGCCTCTAGAGAACGGACTTGTTCCCTGAGAGAAAAGAGCTCCTTGCACCTAGTGCACACGTAAGACCTCTCACCAACTGGGAGAAAATCATACATGTGACACTCAATACAAAAGACTGGAAAGCCCCCATCCCGTTGCTGGACTGCTGTCTGCATCTTAGTTTTAAGTTTGTGTCTAGATCTTTAAGTTCTTACTTACTAGGGGTTGCTATGGGTATTTATACCAATGAAACTGTACCTAATACGTTTAATATACCTTGTTCACCTGAAGCTTAATTAATCTCAGGTCCTTAGTGTATGACTGATTTGGGTAATAAGCTTCACCTGAAAGCACCTCCTGTCTTTTAAGATGTGTAAGTACCTATAAAGCTATGATTATCCCAGGGGAGGGTGGGTGTGGGGAGGGATGGAGGGAAATAACACTTATTATAAGAGGGCTGCTACACAGTACCTTGTCTTGTGCTGCTGAGGTAAGCTAAATTCTGATTTGATTTAAATTATAGCTCTTAGCTGCTGCTAGGCTCTAATTTCTTATGAAATTTAAACTACAAGCTCTCTGCTGGGTACTAAATTTAACAAGAAAGCTCTCTTCTATGTGTTAAATTTAAACTAAAAGTACTTTGCTGTTACTTGGCCCTGAGTGACTATTAAATTTAAACTACAAGCTCTCTGCTGGGTATGAAATGTAACCAGAAAGCTCTCCTCTGTGTTTTAAATTCAAACTTTAATTGCTGCTACTAGGCCCTAACTGAGATAGATTCAGGAGTGACATGCGGAAATATTTCTTTACGGGAAGAGTAGTGGATCCATGGAATAGTCTCCCAGTGGAGGTGGTAGAGATGAGGACAATAACTGAATTCAAAAAAGCATGGGACCAACACAGAGGATCTCTAAAGGTAAAAAGTGGACTGTTGTAGTTGTTGTTATGGAAGGACAGACTAGATAGGCCATGTGGTCTTTTTCTGTCATCATGTTTCTATGTTTCTATTCAACAGCAGCAGCGCTGATACAATTGTGAGCAATGTGAGCTGCTCAGTTTGCACCAATTTAATTATTTCCTAAATCTTTTTGCAGCTTGTAAAAAATATTGTTACTACTTCTTCTAGCGGCTGCACCAAAATTGCAATTGGTATTGTCAGCACACAATGCCAGAACTTTGGATTTTAGCCCACTGGACTCAATTGTATCAAGAATGCACTTGGAAAGAATGTCTGAGGTTTCGCCTTTAACTTCATAGACATCAAGAACTTTTACCTGATCCCCTTTCTCAGGAAGAAAGTACCTTACTAAAATAGGACACACTTTAATGCTTCCATGGTTTGAGCTATCATAACAAAGGGGTATGTTTACTAAACTGCGGTAACGAAAGCAGCGGCTACGTTAAGGCGCGTTATGTAACGTTAAGGCGCCTTAACGTTACATAACGTGCCTTAATGTTCCCGGCTGCGGTAAGTCCAGAAAAGGGTGGAGAGAGGGCAGAGAGAAAGGGTCAATGGGCGGGGAGTGGGCGGGGAGAGGCCCCTTTCACACTAACGCAGAGAAATTAAGGGCTGAATCCTAACGCAACTGAAAACCTGGCGTTAGTGTGCAAGAGAGAGAAACTATTTCAGTGTCAGCAATGTACAGCATAGGCAGGGAGCCCAAGAAAGGTGATAGTAGTGCTCCATTTGCAGCAACAGCATAGTGCCCAGGTATGAAAGGCCACTATGGCCATGGTGCAAATGGGGCATGGGGGCTGCAGGCGGGACATGCAGTGGGGGCTACTGGGGCACAGGGTGGACTAGGCGGTTGCCGAGTTGGCACATAGGAACGCAGAAAATGGAAACCAGCAAGACAGCAACTGACCAGGGTCAGACATGCCCATGAGTCTGTGGCCCACAGTGTCCCATCCAGGAGACATTACCCAGCAGGTATCCCAAGGGGCACATAACATTGACAGGCGGTGCCGGGGGAAGCATGGACATCTATGTAGGCACCCCTATCCCAGAACCCACACCTTAGGCAGCCACCTACCTGCCCCCTGGATGGCCTGGGATGGCGCACCACCGGCACTGACAGCATATGGTCATGGTGGCATGGCAGAGGGGGTGGGTGATTGTGCTGGAGGAAGCAGTGGCACCCGCCTGCAGTGGACCTAGGCCATGCCCTGTACCAGTACGTGGTGTGTAGTGCAACAGAAGAGGTCTGGCCAAGGAACATAAGGGTAGCCCCAGGGACAACTATGCCGCTGTGGCAACAGTGTGGTGTAGTACACCCAGCTAGCATGTCAAAGAGCAGAGGGTCAGAGGTTCAGGTCCCAACTGTGGATCCTGCAGAGCATCTCCCCATAGTTTTAGCCCACAATGAAGCCACAACAACAATATGGGCAAACCCCAACGCAGTGGTGCACAGGGGTACAGACACCCACTCACAAGAGCTCCACTATCCACAGCTTCATGGAGTGTCAGGCTGTTAGCCCCAGCACAGAGCTGCAGTTATCACCAGAGCACTACTACTACCCCCTGCACAGATTAGCAATGTCGGCACTGTGATCAGGACCAGTGCGGCGGGTAGGGTTGTCAACCACCTCCATCTCTGCACAATGCTGAGATAGGTGTGGGAGTGTGTGTATGTCTCTCCATTGTTTTGTGTCTGCCAACACCTCACTGAGCCCATTGCTCACACTGTTTCCAGCGTTAGCCTGCAAATGTGCATAATAAGGAGCAAGGTATTGTGGGTATGGCCCAGACAGGGCGGATTGGCCAGGATGCATCTGCACAGGGTGGAGGACAATGGCTGAGACACTGTAGTGCTCGACCACCACCTGACTGGACAGGGTGGCCACAGCATGTCACGCTGGGGGTGGGGTGGGGGGGGGGGGTCACTCTCACTCTGACCGAGCAGTGACCATGGCATGTCTATGTTCCCACATAGTGCCACATATTATTTGTTTCCAGTGCTACCTGTGTGTTCCCAGTTCTGGGTCCCAATCACAGGGATACCTGCTTGGTGTCTGTGCTATGCATCCCACCTCTGGGTGCACAGGGTTCCTCTGTGAGCATGCACTATGGACTGGTTAGTGGGCTGTCTGCTGTTCACCTGTGCATGGGGGGAAACACCTTGTAGGATGCTGCAGCTGCAGTCTGACTGTGCTGTCTGTTGATGAATGGCAGACAGTGGCGTGGGACAGTTGAGCCTACTCCAAGCATCATTGCTGGTCTGCAATGGTCACAGGTATGGCACTGGCCCAGCAGCCCTGGAGGGCTGTCATCTGCCAGCAGGACTGTGGTTGCTGGTACTACAGCCATTCTTAAGGGTGCAGGCACCTGTCCAACCACACCCTCATCTACAAAAGGGGTGATTGAGGCCCCTTGGGGTATATAGTGCATACCACTTAGACCCATAGAGGCAGTGCTACATAGCCCTCATGCGAGTCTAGATACTCCACTGCCCTGATAACAGGTACCCATGGCAGCCAGACCCTAACACCAGGCATGCACTAATCTGGGTGGTGTCTGGTCCCCCGGGCCATGTGTGACTGCAGACCACAGCTGGTACAGATGTACCTTCAGTTGCACTGCTGGGGACACCTGTCACACACTGGCAGTGCTGGGGATGTGCCGCAGGACCTATTTCTAGCACCACATGTACTGTGGACCTAGTGCTGGGCACCCATCCTATCCCTCAGGGTGCACACGGAACCTGCACAATGGCATGGTCTGTAGTTACTCTGTGCTAGTATCACGAACTGTCAGTCCGTCTTACCACGCTGCAGTACCGGAGAGGTGCAGACCCCATTTGGTGTTCAGCTGTAGGCCGCTGTTCTGCATGTGCAATGCATCATGGGTGCTTTTGGGGTTACCCTATCCTGGCACACAGAGCAGACGGTTTGTGCGGTGACCTGCAGTCCTTCTGTACCCAGCCATTGCTGTGCAACAGGCCATAGAGGTATAGCTTTCTGGTTAGTACACTGACGTTCTAGGTGGAGGTCATGGGTTCGATTCCTCATTGTTCCCTCCTGTCCAAGGCAGATATTTTGCTTGCCTGTGACAGTCATATCTTTGCAGATCCGTGCTGCCAGCCTATAGTACCCTCACCACAGTTGCCAGCAATCCTTATAAGGCGTTATAAGGCTCCTAATTAGGCACATTACAAGGCACCTTATTGGGCACAGTACAAGGCACGTTATAAGGCGCCTTATTGGGCATAGTACAAGGCACGTTACAAGGTGCCTTATTAGGCACAGTACAAGGCATTTTACAAGGCACCTTATTGGGCACAGTACAAGGCACGTGATAAGGCACCTTATTGGACACAGTACAAGGCACGTTACAAGGCATCTTATTGGGCACAGTACAAGGCACGTTAAGGCACGTGCCTTGTACTGTGCCTTATAGCGTGCCTTATAACGCGCATTACCTGACATGCTTGCCATAATGTTGCCCCGCCCACGCCTTTATATGGGCATCTGTACCTTTACCACGGAACCTAACGCATATGACATTACCGCAGTTTAGTAAACATGCCCCAAACTGTTAAGACACTTGCCTCAGAAAAGTCTCTCTTGAAGGAACCAATAGAGTCAGGTTTGAAAGCATTACAGATGATTGCTTCCGATTTGGTTCGCGCACAAGAGTATTTTTCATCAAAACATTTTTTCAACAACTTTGAAATACGGTCTGATGACCAAAAAGAATGGCTGTAGATAACACAGTGTTAAGCTCATGTATGCTCAGTTGTAGCCAGTGACTGAGTTTGACTTTTAAAAAAAGAAGTCACAGTTCTACTTGAAGAAGCACTTACATCTGCTGTCTTGGGTTTGCCCATCCTTAAGTGCTAAACAATGTCACTCTTTCCTGCATATGCAATTGAAAAGGAAGACCAACATTTGTTACAAAGCACCGTGCTATCACCAGAAGGTTTCTTAATGAATGGGTATTCAATTTGTAGTTGGTCATTAAAAACACACTTTCTTATTGGCATTTTAAAATTAAAATAAAGTCTAAAAACAAAATAGAAACATGCACCATAGGCTGAGTCTACACAGATGACAGAATCAACAAAATCAGCTGACCACTGACTGTGATACTAATCCTGATGTTGGCACCAGGATCATAGGTGCCAGCTCTGTGGGTGCTGTGGGTGCTTGAGAACCCCCAATATTTTTTCCTGTAGGTCTCTATATCTGTAGCAAAAATCCCCCACCATACTCCAGAGCTACTGGACAAGGGAGAAAGGAAGGTATCTGTATCCTAGCTACTGCTCCTACTTCCCCCTGCACCCTATTGGCTGGTTGTGTGTGCTGCAGCCTATTTGGCTTTGTCTAACTGATGGTTGCCTGGGCCCTGGGGAGGAAGTAGAGCCAGATTTGTCAGAGGATTGCCGACCATCTAAATTATTTTAGGATTCTACAACTTTGTAAAGTAGTTACCTTAGTCAGAATGATGTCTAAATTGTCTAGGTATTTATTAGAGTTTAGCTCTACAGCTCGCCAGTGCTCCCCCCTCACTGTGCAGAATAAGTAGTAGGTTCCAGCCAATGGAAAAGCTGCACTAGTCATAGGAAGGGTGGGCTTATTTTCTGCACACGATCCGGGAGAAAGTCAGTGGAATAAGTGGGTTTCTTGGTAGGGATGAGTGGGATTGCTGAGAAAGGGTAGAAATGTAAGAGGAATGGGGCAAAGCGTGAGGAGGCTATTGCAAGCTGAGAAAAAGGACTGGTAGCAAAAGTAAGAACTGAGGGCATTGAAGTAAAGGAGTGCAGAAGCAGCACAGAACCAGTAGACCGTCAGAGACAGAATCTCTCTGAAAAGTGCTAGTGTGCATGTGTGTACCTGATTTGGGGAGTGGGTGGGGGGGGGAGGGTGGTGGATGAATGCATGTGCATATGTGTATAATTGAACTACAAGACTGCATGCATGTGTATATGTTTCTGAGTCTCTGATGGAAATAGCCTCATACAAATATAGTTTCCCTTTGAAAATTTCAGCTGGAGTGGAGAAGTCCACAGGTACAAATGTGGAGGAGTGGGACACATGTTTTAAAATAGGGGATATTTAGGCATCCCGGCCGAAGTAATACGATTCCAGGGTCAAATCCTTAACATACAGGACTGTCCCATATAATATGGTAGGCATGTCCAACAGGTAGATCGCGATCTACCTGTAGATCGCGGAGGGTCAGAGGTAGATTGCCAGCCCCACTTGGCTCCATCTCTCCAGCAGCTCGCCCCATCACTAGGAGAGAGCTCGTGCCAGCAGGCTGCCTGCCGAGGGCTTGCCGCTGCTGCTGATCCTTTGCCTGTCTTTTTTCCCTGCCTGCGGGAATCTTGCCTGCGGGTGTATTGGGGCGCTTGTTGCTTTCATGCCAATAGTTTGTGGGTACCCCAGGGGGCTGCTGCCCGCACCCCGTGACGAGACGCCACAGGTCCGGCATCATACCTGGTCTCCTGCCTCTCAGAATCACCCATTCCTGCCCCCTCCCCAACACCCCTTAGAAGTGTGCTATATACCGGGTGATATCCATTCACCCAGGCTTTACCTGAATACACTTACTGCATTAGTTGTGTCGTGTGCTGGTCGTTGGTCGCTTTATAGTTCGCTTTCATTAAACATTTTTGGGCAGACACAACAAAGTGTCAAGAATTTGGTGATTTTGGCGGGCTTTTACAATTTTGTTCTAACTTGCCTATGCCTTGCCTTTGAATTGGTTCAAACCACTGTGACTTTTGCTTGACTCTGCAATTTTATTTTGCCTAGCCTTTGCGTTGACTCTACACTGCAATTTTATTTCGCCTTGCCTTTGCATTGATTCTACACTGTGTGCAGAATTTATTAAATCGCGTGTGGTGGTATTTGAACTTGTTTGGCGGTATTTGATTTTATCTGGTTTGCTGGACAGGTGTTTGAGTTTTTTTGATGATTGTTTGGTGGTATTTTATTATTGGTGCCAGTATGATGAATTCTTATTTTTACTTTTAGAACTGCATATGTGGTTTTGGCATCTCCAGTCCTTGTATTGCACATCATCCAGAGGTCTTCAGTTCCTGTTGATCTTTAATACTTTGGGACAGTGACAGTTTTGGACAAGATTCAGCCAGTGTTTATACTAACTTAGCAGATTTGGCCTTCTTACATCCAGCCACCCCAGTATAACGAAGATGAGTGTTCCAAAGAATTTTATTTTATTTATTTAATTATTTATTTACATTTTCTTTTATACCGCGCTATTCAACATCAATGCAGTTTACATGAAACATAAAACATACACATTGCATTGGCTGATCTGTGCTTACAAGGAACAGGTACTAAAACTTGGATAACTTGGGGTAACTATACATCTAGGCATCATGGGAAGTCGTATTTCGCTAATCATAGTCCTGGGTGTTTGTAGGGTTGGATTCAATTGTACGACCCAGACTAGATCGTGGATGGGGCTATTGTTGCACTGTCTCCCGGGTAGTACATGAGGAAGAGGTAGTGCTTCAATGCCTTCCTAAAATGGGCTAGGTCAGGGATTGCGCGGATGCTGGGTGGTAGGGTGTTCCAGCATCTGGGTGCACAGAGTTTGAAAGCTCTGTTTGCTATTGCCTGGGTGCATTGGATTATTTCTTTCGGGACTACCAGAGTGTTGATCGCTACCGATCTTCTGGACCTGTTGGGGGGAGTGATCTGGATAAGCTCTGATAGTGATGAGGAGGAGAGCACATTGATGGCTTTGAAAGTAAGCAGCAAGGTTTTGAATGTGAGTCTGCCCTGTATAGGAAGCCAGTGGAGGTGTTTCAGTATGGGTGTGATGTGGTCTTTCTTAGACGATCCAAGTAGAACTCTCGCTGCGGAGTTCATCGCGAGCTGTAGCGGGTTTAATGTGGATTGAGGAAGACCATGCAGGATTGAATTGGCGTAATCAAAGTGCGGTATGATCAGCGCTTGATAGATTGTCCAGAAGTCATCCGGTTCCAGCAGGAAGCGTAGGTGCCTGAGTGTACGGATCTTATGGTAAACTGCTCTCACTACGTTGCTTATGTGCACCTTCATGTCCAGGTGCTGGTCTAAGGTGACTCCGAGGTACCGGATCACGGGTTTGGTCTGTAGTTCAGCATCCTTGACCTTTAGATAGGGCGGTGTGATGAAGTTTTGATTCCTCGTGATGAACAGGACCTCTGCTTTCTTGTGCTGAATTCTGAGGTTCTGGGTTTGGAGCCAGTTGGATACTGCATTAAAGCAGTCTGTCAGTGGGGAGAAGTCTGAGTCCTCTGTAGAGAAGGGCATGTAAAGTAGAACATCATCTGCATATATCAAGCAGTTAACACTGTAGACCGGATGAGGTTACAGATGGGCTGCATGTATATGTTGAACAACAGGGCAGAGAGGGAATGAGTGGGATTGCTGAGAAAGAAGAGCAAAACCTACCACTTTCATGACGAATGGGAAATGGACTACTTCTTCATCATGGTGAGAGACAAGTGTTGTTGTCTAATTTGTAACACCCCAGTATCCTTGCCCAAAAAGGGTAATCTGGAACGTCATTATAAGGCTCTGCATAGCAATAAGTTTGATGCTGATTTTCCACCCAAAAATGAAATTCGTAAACTGAAGCTTGTCAGACGGCTGCCTAGGGTGAGAACTTACACAATCTTGACGATGCATATGATTCTTGCAAGGTATTGTGGGTAATGTAGTTCTTTCACTCCCAAACACAGCTGAAGACAATAATTGAGTTGTGATACCAGTGGTAAGGCCAATAAAATACTTCTTTTATTGATGGGGTTTAATTCACCCAGCACAAATATGCTTGGTAGCAATATAAATGAGGTTACTTGCTTGCAGTGTTTAAATGGATAACAGAAAGTCACAAAGCAAATCAGAAAACAACCTTCAGCTTGGCAGGCAATTAGCTAATGTTTTCTTAGCAAATAATTACCAAATAAAAAGGCACAAAGAAATGAATAAACTTTGCTTGTTAGGTTAACTTCTGCTTATTTTCCACGCAGATCCCAGCAGTGATTCTCCCTTGCTCACACACACAATCAGGTGCAGCTTTAATTACTATCAATTGACCAGCTGAAACCCTTTAGCTGGCTGGCTGCTACTGTGTGAACCCAAATCCTGCTTTAGGAGCTGTTTGCAGTGGAAATAAAGAACAAAGTTAGGTTTCTTTGTGATGGCTGATGTGTTTGCTCACAGAAAGCTAGCAATAGCACTTGGATAAAGAACAGTCCATGTAATTAATAGTCTCATCTGCTGTAATTTCCCCTTCATCAATCAGCATAGGGTCACTATCATACATTGACACAGATGAGTCTTTCAATAAGGCAATATCATGAGAATGCTTATTCCCTTGCTGCCATTCACTATTATAGATAGGGTCTGGATCAGTGTTCATACCTGAGCCTCTCCTGCTATCATAATTCCTCTCTGTATAGCCTGGCCAGTATGTAATCCAGTTCTGATGTCCAGCCTTCCAATCTTGATCCCTGGACACTGGATCTTTCCTCACATACCTTCTGGCATAGGTCTGAAAGTCCTTTCCACGTGCAGTCTTCTCTCTTGCAGGTAGCCACTGGTGATTCCTATCTCTGCCATTCCATTCCTCTGGCTGACTCCAGTCCAATGGACTCTGCTGGCATTTGGAATACCTCCCAGTATTGGTACTGCCTTGGACTCTCCCAAACCTGCCAATGGCTTTTCTTCTCTTCCTTCCAGAGAGTTTCCTTCTCTCTCTATCCTCTTGGCTTGGCTTCTGTTTCTCCAGGTGATGCTGGTGCTTGAGCTTGGAGCTGTTGCTGTCTCCTTTCCTGAAGCTCTTTCTGTAGCTGTTATCAGTAGAATAAGCTCTATTCTTATTCTGTTCTAATGTGTGCTCCTCCCTAACACAGCGCAGCTGTGTTGAATCAGGCCCTGCCCTTTGAGATGAGTGCTTAGGGATTACCTCATAGCTCTCTTGATTGCACACACATTTTCTCACTTCAGCCCCTCTCATGGCTGCTGGAAACCTGGTGCATTCTGGGACTGGTAGTCTTTTATGTGAAAACTCTGTTTTCTTGCTTCTACCAGAACTGACAGGTTGCTTGTTCAGAGTCACATCATCTTTTCTATAGCTCCTACCTGAGCTATGATAAGCTTCCTTATCACAAGCTCAAAGAATTTAAATCGAAATTGGCTACTCAGCAACAGTTGATGGTGAAGCCAAGGTCACATTCGGTCAATGCAACCATAGCATCCTTCAAGGTCAGCAACCTGATCATAAAGAAATGCAAACCTTTCACTGAAGGGGAATTTGTAAAAGATTGTTTTCTTGAAGCAGCTGACAATCTTTTTGAAGGATTTAAAAATAAGAAAGAGATCATAGCTGCTATTCAAGATGTACAATTGTCAAGAAACACCATCGTGCGGCGAATAGAAAAGATGTATGGAGACACAACTGAACAATTGTTGGAGGATGTTTCAAATTGTGTTGCTTTCTCACTCCAACTGGATGAATCTACAGACATATGAGACATAGCCCAGTTGCTAGTCTTTATCCGGATGGTTTTTGAAGACTTCAGTGTTAAAGAAGAACTACTTGGAATGATTTCTTTAAAAGGGAGAACTACTGGTCAGGAAATATTCAGTTCTTTCCATTCTTTTGTGACAAAGTGTAATCTTACATTGCATAGACTTGTTTCCATCACTACTGATGGAGCAAGAGCAATGATAGGTGAGGTTGACGTTTTCATAGCTCTCTGTAGACAGCATGACGACTTCCCAGATTTCCTTTCTTACCACTGTATCATTCACTAGCAAGTTTTGGCAAGCAAGAGACTCAATACAAAGACTGTCATGGACATCACTTTCAAAACTGTAAATTCAGTAACCGGGTAGCCAGACCCGGCGCTCCCCCTTCTATTGCCTCTGCCCCCATCCCTTCCAGCCCCACCCCCCCCCCTTCCCAAGAAATTCACAGACACAATTCTTGGTAACAACTGGTCGCAGCTTTATTTCTGAAACAAACTAATTAACATTGAACCGTAATACAGATTCAACCAAACCCCCAGCAGAGCGATGTGCCACCAGCCATGCAATTAGCAAAGCGACCACGCCTCCGCTTCAGCCATGGTCCCACCAAGGCCAAGTTCTACCACCCCTATCCAACTTCGCCATATTACTAGCAAAAGTATTCCAGGGGTTGTCCGGGTTGAGGGCACCCGCCCCCACCCCAAGTCGCCAAAGGCTCCGGACCCCAGAAACCTCCGGGATCCTGCCCATAACACCCCCTCCCCCGCTGCGACACCCCAACAATTCGCCCGCTACCCTTGCCAGAATGGGTGGGCGGGTGGGCTGCCTCTCCTCCAGCCCGACCGCATGTGCTTCGGCCGCGCCACGAACGCCGGAGCACATGCGGCTTTCCCAGCATTGACTGGTTCCGCTCGCCTCAACTTCGAGCAGAGCCAATCATTTTAAACGACGCGCGCAGCATCACCCCGCTGATGCGCGCAGCGTCACCCCGCTGACCCGCCTCGCCAGCTTGCCGATAAGCACGTGCAGGGTCCCGCACCGGGCCGGGCACCCGGTTACGCGCGGGCGCCGGTACCCTGCCCGCGCCCTATTACTTAGTGGAAGATCACTTCAAAGATGGCTTTTCAATCTTACTCTTGATGAAGGGGCAGCGGAAATCATTTTGTACACAGATGTAAGGTGGCTAAGTAGGCACAAATTTCTGCAAAGATTTTGTGATTTGCTGAATGAAATAAGAAGTTTTTTGAAGGAGAGGGGAGATAACCAAGCAGAGTTGAAAGATGAGGAGTGGTTATGTGATCTGGCATTTCTCGCTGACTTTACAGGCAAACTAAGTGATATGAACCTTGAACTACAAGGTAAAAACAAATTCATTGGCGAGATGATGAGTACAGTTTCATCCTACAAGAGCAAATTTGAGCTAATGATGACTGACCTTGCAAACAACACTTTTGATCATTTTCGTAATACGCAGGACCATCTGTGACAATGTCCAAATTTTGTTTTTCAGAACGAGAAGTATGTGACAGAAATCTGTTCTGTTATTCAGGAATTTGAAAAAAGATTTTGTGACTTCCAAAAAATTGGAACAGTTGTGGAGTACTTGTCATACCCATACAAAGTAGATGTGGACATTAAAGAAACTGCAGATGCTATCAGTAAAAATGACACATTGAGCAAGCCATCTCTTGAAAACGAAATATTAACCCTTAAAAATGACATTTTTCTCAAGACCCGTGCTGAGCAAGAATTGTTTTGGAAGCTAGTGCCTAGAGACAAATTTCCCAACTTGAGAAGATGCAGTGAAGCTGTACACTCCTGTTTTGGTTCAACTTATTTGTGTGAATCTGCGTTTTCCCATCTGAAAATGATAAAGAGTACACAACATTCCAACATGACAGATGAACGTCTCCAGGATTCCCTGAGACTGGCCCTCATGCAATATTCACCCAACTTCATAAAGCTGGTGGATGAATTGCAGGCTGAGACATCTCATTGTGGTAGGCAAAGGCCTATGATCCACGCTGCTTGAACTAAACAGACAGGCCTAAGCAGCTTGACCTGTAAGTAAAGCCGGTGGTTAGGCCCAGAGGAGTGAAACCCCCCCCCCCCAATGCTGCTTTCATAGAATCGAAACTTAACTGAGTATAACCAAGCATAGCTAAGCAGAATCGAAACTTACAAAAGACAGAAAAACAACTTTAATTGGTACTGATAAGAGTGTGAAAACGTTTGCGAACTAATTAATTCTGCTGAGAGAAGGGTTACAGTGCCCTGCTTTCCCACATGTTCTAGTTAGCTAAGTGACCTTGGAGGAGAATTGTATCAAGAGTCTAAGAACTGTCCATTGTAATGGGGACTGTAAGGGGGGCAAGCAGGTGCTGAACCCAGACCAAGGTCCTCATTGGATGACTACGTAGTGGTACCGGGACCAATAGATGGAGCATGAAGGGGTACCGGGACCAATGAGAAGTTTGCCTATGTACAGAATGGAGAAGAAAGGTATAAAAATTGTTGTTTTGCTAGAAACCATTGCTCAGCCATTTTGAATGTGATTCTGCTTGAGTCTTGTGCACAAATAAATGATTTGGACCTTCTGAACAGACTCCTGGTATTATTGGATTGTTTGCGCTCTGCCGCTACATATTCTTGGTGCGTTGGCCGGGAACGTGTGGTGAACAGAGGGTATACGAGCCGATATACCACGACTTTCCGCCTCCATAGGTTTGGTCCTGCCGGGCTCGTGCCTTTCCGACGTGGGCTCGGCTCCCAGGCGCCACCGGTCCAGTTGCATCGGAGGGAGTTGGGCCAGGCCTCGGCGGGTGCCGGACCCGGACGGAGCCAACACCTCGAACCCGTGAGGGGAGTCCGAGGTCCAACTCATGCGCTTGCTCGGGAACGGGGACCGGATCCGGTGAGTATAGTTTTTGGTATGTCCAGACAGATGAGTCAGAACTGCAGTCTGTAACTTGGAACTAGTAACTGGCCACTTGTAACTTGGAACTTGTAACTTGGAATTTTGATAAGAGAGCCTGATCCCCTCTCAAGACGGTCCGATTAACCCTGCATATTGTATTCGTGGGGTGAAACTATCGTCTTCTTGGAACTTGGAAAAAGCCGGCATAACTTGTATAACTTTGGTATAGCCTAGTCAGAATAGACAGGATTGGGCTTGTTTGGGAGTACGTTGCTAGCATGATTGTGTGAATGAAGTGTGGTTGAGAGGTCTGGTGACACAGACCAAGCTAAGGCGAACTCCTGAGTCACGCAGTTCCTGGCCGGGCGACCGCATCCAGGTCGTAAAAAGGAGGAAGCGACCGTCGTCTTGTCTTGTTATTTGTTTCCCCTAAATGTTTCTAGGGCCGTGAGGACCCCTCACCCACGGTCCGCTCTCCTTTTCCTTTCTGTCTGTTGTTGCGCGCACACATCGATATGGGAGGTGCGGGATCTACTGTGCACACTCCACTAGAATGTATGATTAAGTATTTTAATAAAGGATATTCAGGAGATTATGGGGTAAAAATGACTGCATCACGATTGCAACTCTTGTGTACTAGGGAGTGGCCCACCTTAGACCCCATGTGGCCCCGAGATGGAACATTTAACATAGGAATTATTAAGTCAGTTCATCGGAAGGTGCGAGCAGCGCACCTCGACCAGTATCCCTATATAGATTCTTGGTTAAGTATTTGCGAAAGCCCGCCCCCTTGGGCTCAGCGCTGCTATGAAGAACAGTGTAGAATAATGGTAGCGCTGACAGAACAGACACAGAAGACAGGGATAGAACAGAAGTCACAAAAGTCTGTTTATGTTGATCCCGAGTCCCCAGAAGTTGTTACTAGACAACCCCAAGCTCAGCACCCAGTAAAAGTACCACCGCGTCCCGCGGCAGGCCCCCGGGACCGGTGAGTTTCACTCATTGACCCACCAGAAGCTCAGCTAGATGACCCACCCCTTGAAGAGATTGATCAGTTAGAAACTGAGGAAAATTCTGAGTCAGAAGAAGAAGAGGAAGAAGGGACATCTTCCCGGGGCGAGACTGAAAGTGTAAAATCAGCTGTTAGTACCAGTTCATCCGTTGCAAGTAAGAAATCTAAGATAAAGCCTAAATTGAGAAAGAGGGGTCCTATCAAGAAAGTAATGCCACTACGGCAGTTCCCGGGAATGCCCGTAACGAACGAAGAGAACCAGATAGTAGCGGGACCCACCAGTCTAGTTTATGTGCCCTTCTCCACCACTGATTTGTTGAATTGGAAAATGCATTATGCTTCCTATACTGATAAGCCCCAAGAATTAACAGAAGTAATGAATACAATTATGCAAACCCACCAGCCTACTTGGGCAGATTGCCGTCAACTCCTGTCCACTCTCTTTACTACTGAGGAGCGGACAAGAATTATGCGAGCAGCTGTCAATTGGTTAGCAGAAAATCCCCTAGTAGCGGGAGGAGAAGGAATAGATAACTGCGAAGCAGCAAAGAAAGAGTTTCCCAATGAAGATCCTCGGTGGGACCCAAACACCGACGACGGATCCAGATCCCTAGCCCGGTTTCGGCAAGGCCTTATGCAAGGCCTGCGAAAGGGGGGTCAGAAAGCCATGAACCTCTCCAAGGTAGCCGAAGTTATCCAGGGCGCAGATGAAAGCCCAGCAGTATTCTATGAGAGATTAGCTGAAGCATATAGAATGTATACTCCCTATGACCCAGCTGCACCTGAAAGCCTATGCATGGTGAACGCTGCTTTTGTCAGCCAGTCCCAACCAGATATTAGACGCAAATTACAGAAGTTAGAAGGGTTTTGCGGGCATGAATACGTCACAGCTAATGGAAGTCGCCCAGAAAGTGTTTGTGAACCGTGATAATGAAAGACAGAAAGAAAGTGAGCGTAAAATGAAGAAGAAAGCGGATTTTTTGGCTGCCGCTTTAGTTGAACAGAAAAGGGGAGGTTTCCCTAATCGAAGGAGCTGAGAAAGAGGAAGGGGCCGAGGAGATAGCTGGCCCCTGCTAGGCGTAAATCAATGCGCTTATTGCAAGGAAGAAGGACACTGGAGGAATGCATGCCCGCAACTCGAAGACGCCTCATGCGAAGAAGAAGAAAATGCCCCTCGGAGAGAGAGGGAGAGAGGCCGATCACAGAATCGCAGAGGGACAAATCGAGTACATTTCCAACGGGAAAGAGAGGAGGCCATAGAAGGAGTTGCAACCGCAACGGACTATGATTTAGATGAAACAGATTAGGACAGACCGGGCTCCGAATTTGCTTTAGGTCCCCAGGAGCCTATGGTCTGTTTAAAGATAGGGGACCAATTCATGGACTTTATGGTTGATACTGGAGCAGAACATTCTGTAGTAGATAAGCAAATAGCTCCCTTGTCCACGAGAGCAGTTACTATTATGGGAGCAACTGGCGCCAAAGCCACCAAGTCTTTTTTGAAAGACCGTGTTTGTGAATTAGGAGGACAGCAAATAGCACACCAATTCCTTTATATGCCTGAGTGCCCAGTGCCACTACTGGGACGAGATATGTTAGCCAAACTGCAGGCCCAAATATCCTTTACTGAGAAAGGAGAAATGCAAATGACTGTAAACTCAAAGCCTGCAGGACTCATGGTGCTCACTGTCCCCTGAGAAGAAGAGTGGAGATATTACAGTACCAAACCAGTTCCTGATACCAATTTCAGCATGCCAGCCAACATTATGGCTCCTCCTGGAGTATGGGCAGAAGGTAACCCACCAGGTCTAGCCAAACACATAGCCCCAGTGATTGTGACCCTTAAGCCTGGAGCAGCACCAGTACATGTTAAACAATACCCACTCCCAAGACCAGCTATTGAGGGCATCCATCGTCATTTACTAAGATTGCTGGAGTATGGCCTTCTCAGAGTATGTCAATCACCATGGAATACGCCTCTCCTGCCAGTCAAGAAGCCTGGGACAAGTGATTACCGCCCAGTACAAGATTTGAGGAGAGTGAATGAAGCAGTTGAAACCATACATCCAGTTGTGCCAAATCCATATACACTCTTGGGACTGATACCTGCTGAAGCTACCCACTTTACTGTCCTGGATTTGAAAGATGCCTTTTTCTGCATACGATTAGCCCCGATTAGCCAACTGTTGTTTGCCTTTGAATGGCAGGACCCTGTCTCAGGGAGGCGGGGCCAACTCACTTGGACACGATTGCCTCAAGGATTCAAGAACTCACCTACCATTTTCAGTGCAGCACTGAACCAAGACCTTTCGAGTTATCCTGTAACCCCTGGGAAAAGAGTGCTTCTTCAGTATGTGGATGACTTGTTAATAGCTACCACCTCGGAGAGTGAATGTGTACAAGCCACAAATGACCTTTTACAACTACTAGATGAAGCTGGATACAAAGTTTCCAGAGCAAAAGCGCAGCTATGCCAAACAGAAGTAAAGTACCTGGGGTTCCGGCTGACCAAAGGAAGCCGGCAATTAGGACCAGAAAGAAAAGAAGCTGTGTGCAGTATCCAAACCCCAACTACCAGGAGACAAGTCAGAGCCTTCCTGGGAGCAGCAGGATACTGCCGAATATGGATACCCAACTTTGCTCAGATTGCTAAACCACTATATGAAGCCACCAAAGGAGAAGAGAAATCACCACTAGAGTGGGGACCTGATCAAGATGAAGCTTTTAAAGCCTTGAAGGAAGCGTTAATGTCATCACCAGCACTTGGACTACCAGATGTCCAGAAGCCTTTTCATTTATTTGTACATGAAGTGCAAGGGAACGCTCTGGGAATGTTGACCCAGACATTGGGACATTGGGAGCGGCCCGTAGCATATTTATCCAAACAGTTGGACACTGTAGCCAAAGGATGGCCACCATGTTTGAGAGCGGTGGCAGCTACAGCATTGTTAGTGAGTGAAGCAGACAAACTCACCTTAGGACAGAACCTGCGCGTTACAGTACCACACGCTGTGCTTGTCCTCATGGAACAGAAAGGAAACCACTGGTTCACTAATTCCCGAATGCTGAAGTACCAGAGCATGTTATGCGAAAATCCTCGGATACAATTGGAAGTGAGCCATGCCTTAAACCCAGCCACCCTGATACCAATCAGCAAGGACCCACCAGAACATGACTGTATGGAAGTCATGGACACTGTGTTTTCAAGTCGACCTGATCTAACTGATGTACCCATAGAGAACCCTGATCAGACTTATTTCGTGGATGGAAGCAGCCTCATCATCAATGGACGACGCTGTGCCGGGTATGCAGTAGTCACCCGGGAGAAAGTCATTGAATCATCAGCTCTCGCCTCAGGAACATCAGCACAGAAATCAGAATTGATAGCGCTAACAAGGGCACTAGTAATAGGTGCCGGACTTCAGTTGAACGTATATACAGACTCAAAGTACGCTTTTACAACTTTACATGCTCATGGAGCTCTGTATAAAGAACGAGGACTCATTACCTCTGGAGGAAAATCCTTTAAGTATGGCCCAGAAATATTAATGTTACTAGATGCAGTATGGGCCCCGGCACGAGTGGCTGTTATGCACTGCCGAGGACACCAAACAGGAAAAGGAGAAGTTGCCCAAGGAAACAGATTTGCTGATGCTTCAGCGCGGAAAAGCAGCCATGACAGGCCAAATTTCACCACAAGTAACACCAGTACAAGCAGTATTGTTTCCAGTACCCCTCAACTTGTGGACGCCACGATATACAACAAGGGAGTTGGACTATTATTGCACTACAGAAAAGGGGGTACTGAAGGATGGATGGATTGAGCTGCCACCAGCAGAGGGCAGCCAACCTCCAGGGCGAATAGTGATCCCTGAGTCATTGGGACCCGCCTTTGTAAAGGCCTTTCATCAAGCCACGCATTATGGAAAAAATGCCATGGAAAAAGCACTCAGACCCCATTTTTGCATTTCAGTGTTGGGAGCCTTGTCAGCCTCAGTAGCTCGCCAGTGTGTAACTTGTGCAAAGAACAATGCCAAACAGGGTCCTACACCGCCACCCCGAGCTCAGTCAGGTGGTGTAATCCCTATGCACAACCTACAAATAGACTTTACTGAAATGCCCAAAGTCAGTGGATATCGTTACTTGTTAGTTTTAGTTTGCACCTTCTCTGGGTGGGTAGAAGCTTTCCCCACCAGGACTGAAAAAGCCAGAGAGGTCACCAAGGTATTGCTGAGAGAAATTATCCCCCGATATGGAATCCCTGTAGTAATAGGGTCAGACAATGGGCCCTCATTTGTATCTCAGATTACCCAACAGTTAGCAAGTGCCCTACAGATACAATGGAAGCTACACATTGTATTTTACTATTTGTGCACCGCTTTGATTGCCTCAGAAAGGCGGTTATATCAAATAAATAAACCTAAACCTAAACCTACACACTGCATACAGACCCCAGAGTTCAGGGAAAGTTGAGCGAATGAATCGCACTCTGAAATCCCAGTTGTCTAAGCTATGTCAGGAGACCCACCTGAAGTGGTCCCAAGTTCTCCCAATAGCTTTACTTAGAATACGCTCAGCCCCTGTGAAATCATCAGGATTTTCTCCCTTTGAAGTCATATATGGTAGGCCCCCACCAATAGTGCAGGGGGTAAAAGGGAGTTTGACACAAATTGGTTCAGAGATAACCAGACAAGAACTCCTAGCTCTTAGTTCTGTTCTGCAGACACTTCATGCGTGGATACAGGACCAGTTACCCATCAACTTGACGGAATCCTTGCATCCCTACAAGCCTGGTTCCTCGGTGTGGATCAAAGATTGGAAGAAGACACCGCTGGAACCTCATTGGAAGGGACCATACACCGTTATCCTGTCCACACCAACAGCTGTCAAGGTCGCCGAAATCGAATCCTGGATCCATCATAGCAGAGTCAAGCCAGCAGCAGTTCCAGAACCAGATCAGTGGATAGCAGTGCAGCATCCTGATATTCCATTGCGACTCACCCTGAGGCGGCAACCAGCGGCCTAGAGTTCCTCTGGGCCGCCCAAGAACTACAGTATTGCATAACTGACAAGTCTTTCGAAGAGGATTGCTGTTTCCAATACAGCAAAGACATTTGTTTTCTTCATAGAATAACTGTGCCATCACAGACTTTCTTCAGGCCAACTGCGGTTGGTAAGTTGGCATACATCAGAACCTTGAGGATCTTCAATCAACATTGACACCCGTTGAATTGCTTTATTAGCAAACGGGTCAGCATTGTGCCAAAAGACAGTGAATGTCGAGGTCAAGATTTTCCAGCGGAGACTCAGAAGGATTACAATCAACATGCATCTTTGCTTCTACCTTGTCCTAGTTAGCCTGCCTGGGGAAATTTGAACTCGTTCTTGCTTTACCCCCATGTACTGCCTGCATTACTTCCACTCGAACTGGAATGAAAGTAACTCAGACTTTGCTTTATCATTCTTACTATACTTGTACTGGTACAGTGAGCCGGTGTATATACAACACCACTGAACTGAATGTTTGTACTAAGGGAAATACTAAAGTTTGTTTTAACCCATATCAGAACCCATCCTATTATACTCTAGAAATACGATGGGATGATGCAGATGGAGCTTTACTTAATGCCACACCCCCACTCACCGACCCTACAAAGGGTGCTGTTTTGTATTTTGATGCTTGCAATGCTATAAATAGAGATGGTCGGTCTCATTGTGCTAACTGGGAAAAAGCATATTATTATGATCATAAGTATATGTGTCCAGAAGGAACCACCGGGTGGGGGGCATGTACAGGTAAACGAGTTTTAGCAAATGAATATAGCACAGCACCAGTTAAAGACTACTATTGTCCAAAGTGGGAATGTGTGTTCTATGCTACATGGAAATCTGGAATGGTAGAGAATACCAGGGATAATCGAATGGCAGCCCTGTTTAAGCCCCATCTGAAGAATCCAGAGAACTGTAAAAAGGGTGCCTGCAACCCATTAGAGTTACACATAATAAACCCTAGTGCCTGGAAGCAAGGATATAAATTTGGACTACGTATTGCAGGCACCGGATCAGATCCCGGAACCATTGTATATATAAGACTGAATACCCAGGCCCATCGTTCATCACGGTATCATATACATAATACTTTCTATGAAACCATGCATGTAAACAAGTTTGACATTCCCCATCCGTCACAAAATCTGTTCTTAGAATTAGCTGGAGCAGTCGTATCCAGTCTCCACATTTCAGACTGTTACTTCTGCGGAGGAACTAGAATGGGTGATCAGTGGCCCTGGGAGGCCCAAGAACTGAATTACTCAATAGCTTATAATCATACTGGATTGCATAAGACCACCAGTGAATGGGTATTAGCACACCCAATAGTAGGACGTCTGTGTTACGCTCGGACTGGACCCCAGTTCACCTTGAATGTAGGACAGCTTGTCTGTCTTAGCCAGAAGTTTTATAATGACACCACTAAACAGACGTCTTGGTGGTCAGGAGTTAATGAACCTGAACCTACCAACCCATTAGCGAAATTCCCTGAGCTTGCCGATTTATGGACTAATCTCGCCCAGCCTCATGCCTGGCAAGCCCCACCTGGCTTGTATTGGATCTGTGGAACCCGAGCATACGCTCGTCTCCCTATTCCCTGGGGAGGGGCATGTGTCTTAGGAACTATCCGACCTTCTTTCTTTTTATTACCCACAGAACATGGAGAACAATTAGGTTACCTAGTTTATACAAAGAGACAGAAAAGAGCAGCCTTGAAGATAGGCAAGTGGGAGAGATGGGATGGGGAAGATTGGCCACCTGAGAGAATTATTGCCTATTATGGACCCGCCACTTGGGAGCAAGATGGCACTTGGGGATACCGGACCCCTGTGTATATGATAAACCGTATCATACGCTTACAAGCAGTAGTTGAATTAATTACTAATGAGACTAGCCAAGCACTCACACTTTTAGCTAGACAAAGCACACAAATGCGTACTGCAATATATCAGAATCGCTTGGCACTAGATTACTTATTAGCCGCTGAAGGAGGAGTATGTGGTAAATTGAATTTAACCAATTGTTGTTTGAAGATAGATGACAAAGGTCAAGTAGTTGAAGAGGTTGCTGAAAACATGCGAAAGCAAGCTTACGTGCCAGTACAGACCTGGCATGGTCTTAAGATATCTAACTGGTTTGAATCTATCTTCTCTGGCCTGGGGGGACTTACTACTTTTGCTATGATAATATTAGTTATTGCAGTCTTGTTTCTGTTGTTACCATGTATAATCCCATGCTGTATGCGCTCCATTAACAGTGTTATTGAAAATACCGTAGAACGCAAGACTGCTACAAAGATTTTGGCCTTATGGCACCCTAATCCTAGTATGTATGGTCGTAATCCGACTCCAGTATAATTGAGTGATTTAACTCTCACACCTTATTGAAAATAGGGTGAGATTAATCAAAGGGGGGAATGTGGTAGGCAAAGGCCTATGATCCACGTTGCTTGAACTAAACAGACAGGCCTAAGCAGTTTGACCTGTAAGTAAAGCCGGTGGTTAGGCCCAGAGGAGTGAAACCCCCCCCCCCCAATGCTGCTTTCATAGAATCGAAACTTAACTGAGTATAACCAAGCATAGCTAAGCAGAATCGAAACTTACAAAAGACAGAAAAACAACTTTAATTGGTACTGATAAGAGTGTGAAAATGTTTGCGAACTAATTAATTCTGCTGAGAGAAGGGTTACAGTGCCCTGCTTTCCCACATGTTCTAGTTAGCTAAGTGACCTTGGAGGAGAATTGTATCAAGAGTCTAAGAACTGTCCATTGTAATGGGGACTGTAAGGGGGGCAAGCAGGTGCTGAGCCCATACCAAGGTCCTCATTGGATGACTACGTAGTGGTACCGGGACCAATAGATGGAGCATGAAGGGGTACCGGGACCAATGAGAAGTTTGCCTATGTACAGAATGGAGAAGAAAGGTATAAAAATTGTTGTTTTGCTAGAAACCATTGCTCAGCCATTTTGAATGTGATTCTGCTTGAGTCTTGTGCACAAATAAATTATTTGGACCTTCTGAACAGACTCCTGGTATTATTGGATTGTTTGCGCTCTGCCGCTACATCACTAATGAGCAAGAGCGAAATATTAAAGATTGTGGAAGATCAGCCTGGATCAATACTCAACCTAAATTTAACACAAATTGCTCAATAAAAGTTAAAGAAAGTTATTAAGACAGTTAAAGAAAGTTATTACTAATAAAACTTTAAGAAAAAATGCACTTTCCATTTCCCCTCGCAGTTCTTACTGGATCTTCGTCTCTCTGTTTTGTTTTTGCTTAATTTGCTTAACAGCTGATCACATCCAACTAAATGACAGAAGGTTCATTAAAAATGGGGTGGGGGGGGGAGAATCCTCCAACTTTATTGGGTTAAAATTTAATTTGAAACTAATTTGAAACTTAATTTTCATGGTGGTAGATCACTGGCACTTTTGGCCAGAAAAAGTAGATCACGACCTGTTCGAAGTTGGACATGCCTGTAATATGGGATGGTTGGTCACTTTACCTGATGATGAAGTTAGCACAGGCCTGTCTCCTGGATCACAATGGCATTTTGTTTACTTAGACTGTGGCAGCGATAGTTACTTGGTCCCACACTCCCAGCTGCTCAGGCAAGACAATTCTCCTCCACTTTCTCCCCAAGCATAAATATTTAATTCATAAAAAGAAAGCAGCTAGCTTACGAATTGTAGGCATTTATTTCAACTGAATTGTTCTGTATTTTTTAGTGTCTGTTGTTGTTAGGTATTTCTCTGTTTCTGTGTATTATTTTGTTGTAATCTCTAAGTTGTGTGTATTACCTTGTAGGCTACCATTCCTTGATGCTTTGATTGACTTCCTGGTTTGTTTAGCTCTGCCCACATGATGCCCCCCCCCCCATGTCAGTGAGTGAACCTGAGGCTTTCACCATATATTTCCATACAGCAACAGCATCCGCACCATGGCCACACCCAAGGAACAGGTCCAGCTCCTTGGGCGGGCTCCTTGGGGCAATTCCTGGGGTATTATCTACACCTTGTTTTCAAAATATGTTCCCAACAGCTTTGGTCTTAGCTTTTTTTCTTTTTTTGTGACCCATTCATGACAATTGGTTTCTGGGGCAAATCATGACGGCTATACCAGTGCACTGGTCCTCATGTTTGCCTCAATCTATCCAACCTGTCTGGACCGAGCTACAGGGGTGCCACTCTCGTCAGGTAGGTAATTTAATTTATTGTACTGTATAAACATCCCAGTCTTATCCGGTGGTTTCTACCACCAACTGTACAGACTGACTTCAAATGGCGTTAGTTAATTGCTGTTCTGAAGTCCAAAACTGCACTGATTTTAGACTTAGTATCTTATTATTCCTTGGATGTGCTTTGTCTCACAGAGACATGGTTCCGAGAAGGGGGCAAATCTTATTTTCTTTGTTGCCTTCCTCCAGAATATCTAGCTATATCCATCCCTCAGACTTCTCAATGGGGGAGGGGGGGTAGTTGTTATGTATAGGTCAATACTTAGTATGGAGGAATTAGCTGTCTCCCAGTGCACGAATTCTGAGCCCCTTTTGTTTAAAATATGCCCTCCACCAGGTATACATTTATTATTATTATATTGCCCTCCCTCTCTCTTGCAACCTGCATGGGAATCTACCCAGCAGTTGATTGTTGATTTGATGGTGTCTTACCCTCAGTTAGTGGTATTAGGGGATTTGAATGTACATTATGACCTGCCCACTCAGGCTAAGGATAACGTTTTCTGTACTTTTCTCTTGGACCATGGCTTGCAACAACATGTAACCTGCCCCACTCATCAGGCTGGCCATACTCTAGATCTCATCATTACATCTCAGGATGTGGCGTCAGCTCCATTTCATATCCGAAAGCTCTTTTTACTATGGACGGACCATACTCTTCTTTTTGATCTTGCTAGGCCAGTTCTTAAGACTAATTCTTACTCTAGATGTAGACAAACTTCACATAAGGGGTCTCTTCAATCTTTCTGTTATATTACACAGGGGACTAAGTTGGCTTTTCCATCTGTCTGGTATGACAATGACCCTTGATAAAGTCGTACCATCAAAAGACTCAAATATGTCCTTAAATGTGTCTATAAATGGTTCCATGAAGGCTTGTGCTTCATTAAATGGCATTACAATCTGTAGAAAGATGGTGGCAAAGAAGTAGGTCTGTATTGGACCCCTCTAATTTTAAAAGCTGTCATTCGTATTACCATGCCGAGATCCTAATCACGAAGAAAGATCATTTCTCGTTTATAATTAAAATATCTTCCAGTCCTACTCAAGCAGTATTCTCAGTTATGAATCAGCTTTCATTTTTCAATTCGATAGAACATGGACAATGCTGGCTGGGCCCTCCGGTCAATGATCTCGCCAAGTATTTTATGGATGAAGTTACTCAAATCCAGAACACTCTGCCGATGCATTCTTCCTTTTCTATTCCAACCCATACAGTCCTTATCAATCCGGTGCATATCTGGTCTAATTTTACCTCCATCACTATGGAGAATTTATCTAAGGTGGTGAGTTCAATCCATAAAACTACATGCCTATCAGACCCTATTCCTTCCACCTGGCTGATGGAAGAGTCCTTGGGACTTCTATCAATTATGTTGACTATTATCAACAAAAGTCTTTCATTGGGCATAGTGTCGAGCTCTTGGAAAACAGCTCTGCTTAGATGTATTCTGAAGCACCCGCAAGGCAGCGCAACTGCCTTGCGGACCCATCAAAATCCGTCAAGGAGTACCTCAAGGATCTGCGCTCTCAGCACTCCTATTTAACATCTACATCCAACCAATATGCAACATCATGAAAGAGAACAACATTCAATACACAATCTATGCGGACGACATCATGATATACACTCCGATATCAATCGACAACCCGGACTTCTCTAAGATAACAGACTGCCTTACACAAATGACCAATTGGTGTCAGGACAACAACCTCGCAATAAACTACAACAAGACTGAAGCTTTAATCATCACTCGGAACCAAAACTTCATACACCCACCGAATATAAAGATACAAAACACTACTATACCAATAAGGTCAGAAGTGAGATACCTCGGGGTTACGCTGGACAATAAACTCAATCTCAAGCCACACATAGGCAAAACAATACAAAAAGCCTACTACAGGATGCGAATCATCAGGAGACTGAAACCACTCCTCGCCCCAGAACACTTCCGTACCGTATGTCAAGCTCTGATAACCCCACTACTGGACTTCTGCAATCCGATATACCTTGGTCTACCGAAACAAGCCATCAAACCACTCCAACTGGCACAAAACACCGCAGCACGAATCATATCCGGAACTGCAAGACAGGAGCACATCACACCCACCTTAAAGGACTTACACTGGCTTCCAATCAGTGCACGCATCAGATACAAAACTATCATAAACCTATACAAGATAAAACAGCACACATCAGCCAACAGCCTGCACACCCTCATACAACCAGACACCAGTACACGTCCAAGAAGAAAACAAACTCACAACCGAGTCAGCACCCCAAGTGAATACAAACACACACGCAAGGACACAACAGACCGAGCACTCTCCATGGCTGCTCCAACAATATGGAACAAACTACCGGACGATTTGAGGGCAACTACAGACCTCAAGGACTTTAGGAAACAGCTGAAAACCATGCTGTTCATAGAACACTATGGACACATCACATAGTCCAAATAGCTATATATCAGCACACGTCACCGCCTAACACTGTATGTATATAAGATGTTTGTAGCACCACTGTATATAGCCCACTTTGTACATAGATCAAACTAATCTAGCACACAACACAACACGCACCCAACTAAATTTTCTCCCTCACTGCATGTATAACACACTCACACTACCAGATTGTTTGCTGTGATACCACCTTGATTATTATGATAAGGCGGTTTAGAAATACTGTTAAATAAATAAAATAAAAATAAATAAACTGATCCCAAGAACTATAGACTTATATCTAATTTCCTTTTCATCTCCAAGGTGACAGAATGTCTGGTATTTGCTCATCTTTACGATCATCTGGAACAGGTTCCCTTGTTACATCCTAGACAATTAGGTGTTTCCATCCTCAGCATAGTACGGAAACCATTACGGCAGCACTCTTAAATGAGATTTACAGAGCGTGGGGTCAGGGTAAAGTGGTCATTGCTATTTCATTGGACCTTTCTGCTGCATTCAGTCTAGTGGATCACAATATGTTACTGAATCAGCTTTATGAGTCTGGACTTTGGGGTTCAGTACTCCGTGGTTTCATTCTTTCCTTCAGGACCATTCTTTTAAGTTACACATTCAGGATTCATTGTCCTCTTCACATACGTTTCCTTGTAGGATGCCTCAGGGCCATACTTTATTACCCTCTCTTTTTAATGCTGTTCTGAATCCTCTCAGTACACTTATTCAGAGCACGGGTGCTTCTAGCTATGTCTATGCGGATGACATTTTGTTATTATTCTCGATGAACTCTTGCCAGATATTTCTTGGATTAATTTGTGTTTAGATCATGTTGCCTCTTAGTTGTGTTGCAACTTATTAAAACTTAATCCTTCCAAAACCACAGCTATTTGGTTTATAAACTCATCACAGACCCCCTGTGCTAACCCCCAAGTTTGGAGGGGTACCTGTCACATTATAACCCATGTTTAATTATCTTGGTGTCATTTTAGATTCCCGGCTTTCATTATCCTCCCACTTGGCCCAGGTTATTCGATCTTCATTTTGTGTGCTATGACGTTTTCGTGGGATTCAACTATTTTTGGATGCAGCAGCCCAAGTGTTAATCTTATTTCAAACAGTTATGGCTAAGGCAGATTACTGTAATGTCATTTACCTAAGAATTCCACAATACCAAATCAAGCGTCTTCAGACTGTTCAGAATTCGGCCATATGTACCCTTATCCATGCAAAGGTTTTGATAATGTCACACCGCTTCTTATGCAGCACAGTTGGCTTCTTGTTGCATCCCAGGTTTTGTTCAAGGTGTTGACTTTTACATTTAAAGCCATCCATGATCTGACACTGGAATATTTATCCTCTTTAGTTACTCTTTATGCTCCTTCTAGAGCATTACGATCACTCCATGGTTTCCGTCTACACATTCCACACACATAAAAAGCTCTCCGTCCACAAACTACCAATGTATCCCAATCATTAATTAGTTTTTGCTTCTAATACTAAGCTGCTACATTACAGAGGAGTGACAAGCATCGCAAAAAATACAAAAAGGCAATTTTACAAATTTACTAAGGGGAGGAAAGACCTTAGCAAGTTTGTCAATTTCCCTCTATGTAGCAGGAACATGTCAAAAGGGGAAGGCATTTCATTTCACCATCACAGGCCAAAACCTCCCCACAGAACAATAATTTTTATTACATTTTTATTAAATTTCAAAGTATTATCTAAATAATTTACTGGAGTGAACATATTTTGCGAACAGATGGTGTAACCTTACCCCTGAAGAAGCCAGGATTGGCGAAACAAAGATCTTTGTAGGGTGTGCCTGTTTCTTACAGAGCATTGGCAACTTTAAGATAAGTACTGAAGAATTTGTTTTTGCTATTTGCTATTTCTCCAAGTTACTTCCCCTGTTCACTGTAAAGTTGCTGTTGTTGTAATGTAAACCTCCCTGAATGGAAGATAGAGCGGTATAAAAGACCTGTTAAATAAATAAATAAATATTTTCTCCAGTAAATTCTGTGCTTTTTGATTCCAGGAGCAGTGTTGCCGGTGAGCAACAGCTAAGGGGCTTAAAAGAACTGTATTGGCTGGATTAGCTTGTAAAGCTTTTTGCTGCTGAATTATGTGGCTGCTTCTTGCTATAGAAAGGCCTGGCAATCTACTTCCGGTGACACTGCCAAGAAAACCCAGGAGCTTCTGGGTCGCCAGGAGTCAGGACTGACTTGAAGGCAACATTGCATTTTTTTTCTTGCTATTTGAAGGCTTTTTATATAATTTAGATAATAATTCTTAGCATTCCATCTTTATTGCAGGATATTGTTGAGAATGAGCATTTGGATTGGAATTCATTTATCAGCTAATGAAGGAGAAAATTAGGCTTGAACTACACAGTGCTATTTTGACTGAATATTGCAGAAAGGAAACAATTCCAAGGGGGCTTCATGTTTTAAGAGAGCCAGGAATGTTCACTGATGATGAGGCATTTGTGGAGAAGTGGAACAGCATCTTGAATAAATGCTCTTTGGATTTAATGCTACTGGTTATTGAAACAGCACAAGAAAAGAATAAAGAGTTAACAAAAGAACTGGAGGCAGGACTACAAAAATTTAAAACATCTAGTGATTTTTCTACTTGGTATGAAGAAGTTGTAAAACAGTTGAAGCAGTATAAATCTGATCTCAAAGCAGCAAAGATTAAAAAATTAATGCAGGACGATAAAGAGTTGAAAGAATGTTCTATCTATAATTGTCCAAAACCTCGTTTTCGCCAATCTGACTTTGGTCGTAAGAAAGTTGGGTTTGAGCTGTCCTCTGACAACCCTATATCAAGTGGAGAAGATGATCCTGAAGACTCTTTTTTAGGGAAAAGGGAATATGTGAAAGAGAAAACATGGAACGTCAAGGGATCGCCACAGGAAGGTAGACATTATCGTGGCCCATTTACATGGGCTCGACGATGGCAGAATCAGTAGTACCAGCAGTTCTAAAGGCATCTGGGATTATTAACTTTTCCTCTATACAATTATCTTCATCTCAGTTGACACTATTATCCAAAGGGCTGTCATACCTGCCTGGATCATTTAATAATGCTTCTGACAGTCGGATTATGGTCAAATGATTGATTAGATCTTTACATTTGAAGTTTTTCTTTTCTAATCACTTTCTTTCATCAGAAACTTCTGTAGTGCAGTTAAAGTCTTCATGGACCCTTCTGGGTCCTTTAGTTTCAGCTCTTTTAACATTTAAAAACTTATTTCTGAAAGACATTGAGGAAATTGAAGGTATACAATGATTTGGTGCCTCTAACATGTCAAGAAATGAACATATGGTTCTGAAAGAACTCCAAGATAATTCTTTTCTTACTATGAAATGGACAGATAAGGGAGGAGCACTAGTTATTATGAATTCATCTAAATATGATATGGAAGCTATAAAGCACAGTTACTTACCTGTAACAGGTGATCTCTGAGAACAGCAGGAATAAGTCTTCACATATGGGTACGTCGGTACCGATGGAGCCTGCGCGGGAACGCTCCCCAGCTTCCCAAAAAGGAAAGCTTTTGGGAGCATCCCACAGCGCCTGCGCGCTGCCTTCCTGCCTTTCCTAACCGCCTCTCCCCAGTTCGAGTTTTAAAGCTGAGACAAAGAGAGAGAGGAAAGGAAAAATAGATAGAGAGATACAACTCCTAGGGGAGGTGGGTGGGTTGTGAAGACTTATTCCTGCTGTTCCCAGAGATCACCTTGTTACAGGTAAGTAACTGTGCTATCTCCAGGAACAAGCAGGAATGAGTCTTCACATATGGGGACTCCCTAGCTAGAGATGCCTGGGAGATCCCCAAGGTTATGAGACCCTGTGAAGGGCTCTATCTCCTCCTATGGATCTCAGGCATCCATTCAGGGAAGGAGGGCAGGAGTTGATTAAGCATGGAACAGGTGTTTGAGAACAGCCTGACCAAACAAGGCATCCTGGCGGGAGTCCTTGTCCAAACAGTAATGGGCTGTGAAGGTATGAACCGAGGCCCAGGTGGCCGCTCGACAGATCTGGTCGATGGACACAGAATTTAGATGAGCCATAGAGGTGGCCCTCACATTATGAGCTGTGACATGGCCTTCCAGAGAAAGGTTCTTACTCGGTAGGCGAAAGAAATACACTGAGCAATCCAATTGGACAGTGTCCTCTTAGAGACTGGAAGTCCCAAATGAGAGGGATCAAAGGCAACAAAGAGTTGAGAAGACTTTCTATGTTGCTGTGTCCTTTGTAAGTAAAAGGCAAGAGCTCTCTTACAATCCAGGGTATGAAGATTCCTCTCTGCACTTGATGCATGAGGACCTGGAAAAAAGACAGGTAAATACACCTCTTGATTAAGATGAAAAGGTGAAACCACTTTAGGCATAAAGTGTGGATTAGTCCTAAGGACTACCTTATCATGATGGAACCTTGTATAAGGTGGATTAGCCACTAAGGCCTGCAGTTCACTGATGTGGCGAGCTGAAGTGACTGCAATGAGGAAAATAACCTTCCAGGAAAGAAATTTCAAGGAGGTGGTGGCTAAGGGTTCAAAAGGTGGCTTCATAAGCTGACCAAGAACCAGATTTAAATCCCATGCCACCGGAGGAGGCCTAATGGGAGGTTTAGTTAAAGTTAGGCCTCTCATGAATCTTGCAATAAGAGGATGAGAGGAAATAGGCTGTCCATTAATAGGCTTAAGGGATGCTGCAATAGCACTCAAATGGACCCTTACTGAATTCGTCTTAAGGCCTGCATTGGAGAGATGCAAGAGATATTCCAATAGAGAATTCAAAGGTAGTGCTAGAGGGTCAAGACCCTTCTCAGCACACCAAATGGAAAACCTTTTCCATTTAAAAGCATAGGAACGTCTAGTAGAAGGTTTTCTGGAAGCATGGAGGATATCCTTCACCTGCTGAGAAAGATTCCAACCTTGAAGGTCTAGGCCTTCAGCAACCAAGCTCTGAGGTGAAGGGACTTGGGGTTTGGGTGCCACAAAGTCCCTTCCTACTGGGACAGAAGGTCTGGAGCAGCTCCCAAGTCTAGGGAGGGAGCTTGAGAGAGATGCAGAAGTAGAGGGTACCACACGGCGTGGCCAGCGTGGAGCTATGAGGATCATGGATCCTTGATCCCTCTGGAGCTTTAACAGAGTCTTGGGAATTAAAGGAATGGGTGGAAAAGCATACAGGAAGTCTTGACCCCAGTGAAGGAGGAAGGCATCCTTGGCCTGAACTCCCTGACATGGAATTCTGGAACAGAACCGGGGAAGTTTTGCATTCCACGGACTTGCAAAGAGGTCTATGTCCGGGGTTCCCCACTCTTGAAAGATTCTGAGTACTTGGTCCATGTGCAGGGACCATTCGTGTGGAAGTAGAACTCGACTGAGTCTGTCTGCCCAAGAGTTTTGGATTCCTGGGAGGTATACGGCCAGGAGATGGATTTGATGCTTTCTGGCGAAGGCCCACAATCTTAAAGCTTCATTGCAAAGCGACAGAGAGCCAGTTCCTCCTTGCTTGTTTATGTAAAACATGGCTACCTGATTGTCCGTATGAATGAGGACTGTCTTGTAGCTGAGCAGGGTATGAAAGACCTTGAGAGCTAGAAAAACTGCTCGGAGCTCCAAGTGGTTGATATGTAGAGAGGTCTCCTGTGGAGACCAAGTGCCCTGAGTGGAGAGGTCTTGTAGATGAGCTCCCCAACCTGTTTGGGAGGCATCTGTTGTGAGGGTTGCCTGGGGCAACAACTGTTGGAAGGGGGACCCCAGCAACAGATTTTGGGTGGACATCCACCACTGGAGAGACCAAAAGAGGCGTTTGGAGGTTGCTATTTGGTCTGAGAGAGCTCCTGATGCTTGAGTCCACTGGGTGGACAAAGTCCATTGAGCTGCTCTCATGTGAAGGCGAGCATAGGGTACCACATGCACTGTGGATGCCATGTGGCCTAGCAGTTGTAGCATCTCCCGGGCAGTTAAATGGCTCTTTGACTGAATTTGGGAGGCTAACTGCACTAGGCGTAGGCAACGGGCCTGAGGAAGATAGGCCCTTGCAGTGGTAGTATCCAGCCAGGCCCCTATGAACTCTAGGGACTGAGTAGGGGGGAGCTGGGACTTTGGGAGGTTTACCACAAGTCCCAGATACTGCAGAATGTGCCTTGTGCAGTCCAGGGAAGTCTGGGCCTCTGACTGAGATGGAGCTTGCATGAGCCAGTCGTCCAGGTATGGGAATACAAATATTCCCAGAGTGCGTAGAAATGCAGCTACTACTGCCATGCATTTGATGAACACTCTTGGAGCAGAGGCCAGACCGAAAGGAAGCACCCTGTATTGGTAATGCTTTCCTTGGAAAAGAAAACGGAGGAACCTTCTGTGAGATGGATGGATGAGGACATGTGTGTACGCATCCTTGAGATCTAGAGAACAAAGCCAATCCTGACTCTGAAGGTATGGAAGGAGAGTGCCTAGAGAAAGCATCTTGAATTTCTCCTTGCATAGAAATTTGTTCAATTCTCTGAGATCTAATATGGGTCTGTAGCCCCCTGTTTTCTTTGGGATCAGAAAGTAGGGGGAGTAAAACCCTGACCCTTGTTGAAGAAGAGGCACTTCTTCTATTGCCCATTGGACAAGAAGGGCAGCCACCTCCTGACCTAGAAGGTCGAGGAGAGATGTTGGAGAATTGAAATGTCTCACCATAGTGTGAGGAGGAAGGTTTGAGAAATGAAGCTTGTAGCCCTCCCTTATGATGGAGAGGGTCCACTGCTCTGCTGTAATTTGCTCCCATCTGGGAGCAAAATGAGCTAACCTTCTTGGAATGGTGAGAGGCTCCTGCTGTTTCAGAGCCAGAAAGGCTAAGTTCTCTAGCATCAAGTCAAAAACCCTGAGGGGGCTGGGTCTGCTGAGTTGCAGCAGCCCCTGTAGACTTAGGCCTGGCCTGTTTAGGTTGCTGACGCTTAGCAGCAAAACGACCTGTAGATGATTGTTGGCCAGAAGTAGGATGGAATCTGCCTTTCTTGAAAAAAGACTTCTTGAAAGGTTTTTTCTTGGCAGGGATGGAGGTTGACTTGGAAAGTCTATCCAAAGCAGAATTTTCTGCATCCATTTGAGTGGCTTTTATTTGCCAATCTTTGCCAAACAAGTTTTCTCCTGTACAGGGAAGATTTCCCAAGCCATCCTGGACCCAAGATTCCAGATCAGAAGCTTGGAGCCAAGCAATTCTGCGTGCAGCTATGGCAATGGCCAAAGCTCTGCTGGCACCCTCAAAGGAGTCAAAAGCTGCACGGTTGGAAAACTTTGAAATATCTTGAGTATGCTTAATCCAAATAAGAAATTCTTCCCTTTTATCCTCTGGAAGGAAAGGGAGGAAAGTGTGCAGCTTATCTGCAACTTCTTTCAGAAACATACCCATATAAAGACTATAGGAGTTGATTCTGGCAATGAGCATACTGGCTTGGAAGATTTTCCTACCAAAAGCATCCAAGGTCCTGCATTCTCTTCCTGGAGGAGCAGAGGAGTGTCTTTTTGCACTCTTTATCTTTTTCATAGCTGACTCCACCACAATAGAATGGTGAGGAAGCTGTGTTTTATGAAATCCAGGACAAGGAGGGACACGGTACATAGTGTCCAACCTACGAGAATGAGGAGAGATAGTGAGAGGAGTCTCCCATAAGTCAATCATGTGATCATAAAGAATCTCATGAATTGGCAAGGTGACTGCCTCCTTAGGAGCCTTAGAATAACCTAAAATATCCAATTTTTTAGCTCTAGGCTCTGATTCAGAGGTTACTGAAATAGAAAGCCCTTTAGCCACTTCTCTGATGAAGTCTTGAAAGGACAAATCCTCTGGAGGAGACATTCTTCTTTTTGGAGAAGAAGGCTCTTCGGGAAGAGCTATAGACACTTCAGCAGACTCCTCCGATGCATCAGAGTCTTCGGAGGAATCAAAGTATCGACTGTCAGGGTGCCCTTCCAAAGCTCGATACGCGTATTGAGCGGTATCGACATCGGGCGTCATCGGGACCGGTACGGTACCGATGGGCATCCCTAGACAGGGAACCGCTGCAGTCGGCATCCTGGTCGATGTCGATGCAGTCGGTACCGATACCGACAACGGAGTTTGTTGTGGTATCAGCGGCGTCGCAGCTTGAATGAAGGCCGTGATAGCCTGCTGCATGGATAGAACATTCTGATCCATCGACGCCATGAATGCCTGGAATTCGGTACCGGAAGGTTGCGCCGGTACCCCAGAACATTCTAACAGGTGATCGGTCGAGGCCGTGCCATCGATGTCAACCTGTAACCCCATAGGAGGAACTTTGGAAGCCGGAGCTTCCTGCCGGGGTTGTTTTGCCGGTGCGGAATCCTCGAGGGCAAGCCCAGAGGCATCTCGATGCTTGGAAAGAGATCTACCCTTCGAGGACCGGCTAGATTTATGTTTGGTTACCTGAGATCCATGGGAGGAAGTAGAGGCCCTGGAAGATGTCGATGCCACTGAAGCTGCATCAGAGGGAAACAGCACATGGAGCTTAGCTGCTCGGTTCTGTAAACCTCGTTTAGACATCAAGGAGCAGGACGGACAATCCAAAATGGAGTGGTCAGGACCCAAACATTTAAGACACCATTCATGGATGTCGGTGACAGAAATAGTACCGCTGCACTTAGTGCATTTTTTAAACCCGGAGGCTGGTTTTTCCATGAGGAAAATTTCTCGTGAGGCCTAAGGCCCAAAGAGGAAAAACACACTAAGTGAGGGAAAAAATATGTTCTTTTTTTTTTTTATAAGAAAAGAAAGAAAGACCGGCGGTACCGGTCCGACGTCGGGGAAGGCAGACGCGCGACCAAAGAAATAAAATAAAACAAAGAACTTCTTCAGCGGTGACAGGAACACGACCTGCTGGCTCCGCGGAAAAGAAGAACTGGGGAGAGGCGGTTAGGAAAGGCGGGAAGGCAGCGTGCAGGCGCTGTGGGATGCTCCCAAAAGCTTTCCTTTTTGGGAAGCTGGGGAGCGTTCCCACGCAGGCTCTGTCGGTACCGACGTACCCATATGTGAAGACTCATTCCTGCTTGTTCCTGGAGATAGCAGCTTACAAATACTTCTCATTACACTCCCCTGGCTATAGACCTTATTCTGTCATTGCAGAAGGATGTAGCAGCCATTACAAATTTAGCCCACTTATCAGGGTTTGTGACTGAGAAAGAATTTAAATTTTTGAATCCGCAACACCCAAAGAGTCCAGCTTTTGACTTGTTGTCAATAATTCTGTGGATTCAATACTCTTCTGTTTTCCAAGCCTACAAACAGAAATACCTTGTTCCAGTACAATAGTTCCATCCCGCGTCATTAAAGAATAGCCTTCCTTTTCACAACTATTGTGTTGTAGAAGAGTGTGCTCCTCTAATGCCAAATATTGAGTACAACAAGCACAATCTATGATACATAAGTTCGAAGAGAAGGGGTATCCTGTGGTGGTGCAACATAGAGCATTTAAGCAATCCTATTGTAACCAACGTGAATGGCTATTAGATTTTAAGCATCCTCCACAAGCTGTTGCAGATTATGGAAAGTTTACTTCTATGCTACCATGTTCATCTTTATCATCTAAAATAGTTACAGCAATTAAAAAGCATCAGACTGCTTTCTGTCCACTGAGTTTTTGTAAACCTTACACCCCTCTTTGCATTAAGCAGAGGAAGGAACCTGCAAGATTTATTATGTCCAGCTATGCCCAAGAGAGCTCTGATTGAAATTGGTGGTCATTCCTGGTGTGGACAGTGCCAATTTTGTAATATTATGGAGGAGACAGATAAGGTTGTCCTTCCTGGAAAAACTATTTTTTGAACTCAGCTACATCATGTGTGTCCCAATTTGGGATTTACCTGATTCGTTGTCCCTGCGATAAGATCTACCTAGGGAAAATGACCAGGCAACTTAAGACAAGATTATCAGAGCAAAAAAGGGGACTGTTGTGGTTTATATGGAAGGGCAGAATAGATAGGCCATGTGGTCTTTTTCTTTTGTCATGTTTCTATGTAAATATAGTTTATCAAATCAGCGGAAAGAAGCACCTTTAGTATAGTACTATTTACAGTTTACTCATGTCTTTATGGAACTGTGCTGTGTTGCTATTAATGTGGTTTATCCATTGCCGCGTGGGGATGACCGCGGAAAAATCCTTCTTCAGAGAGAACAAAATTGGATCTATTGTTTAAAAGCTACCGAGCCTAATGGATTGAATAATAAGATCGATTGGGGGATATTTTAATTTCCCTCTGTCGTTTGATTGGATTGGAGGGTATTGTGTGGCTTGGCCTGCTTCTCTTTGATTGGCTGATGATGATTTAAATAGAACTGGCAGTGTTTGTACGCCACTACTGGAGTGAACATGTTTTGAGAACAGATGGTGTAGTCTTACCCCTGAAGAAGCCAGGATTGGCGAAACAAAGATTTTTGTAGGGTGTACATGTTTCTTACAGAGAATCAGCAACTTTAAGATGAGTACGGAAAAGTCTGTTTTTACTATCTGATATATTCTCTCTAATAAGTCCTGTGCTTTTTGATTCCAGGAGCGGTGTTGCCGGTGAGCAACAGCAAAGGGGCTTAAAAGAACTGTATTGGCTGGATTAGCTTGTAAAACCTTTTGCCACTGAATTATGTGATTACTTCCTGCTATTTGAAGGCTTTTTATATAATTTAGATAATAACTTGAAATTTCATAAAAATTTAAAAACAATTTAATAAAAATTATTGTTCTGTGGGGAGTTTTTGGCCTGTGATGGTGAGATGAAATGCCTTGCCCTTTCGGCAGGTTCCTGCTGCAAAGAGGGAAATTGACAAACTTGCTGAGATCTTTTCTCCCCTTAGTAAATTTGTAAAATTGCCTTTATGTATTTTCTGCAATGTAGCAGCTTAGTATTAGAAGTGAAAGCTAATTAATGACTGGTTACATTGATAGTTTGTGGACTGAGAACTTTTTGTGTGTGTGGATTGTGTTGTGCTCTTAGAGCGGGTAGTTGGGTTATTGTTCCGTCTATATATACCATCACCTTCTTTAGTCAAATATGAGACAACCCGAAGATCTCCCTTCTTTGCCACTGCTATGGCCTTATGGAACTCGCTCCCGGCTATGTTACGTACAGAACTGAGTTTGCAACGATTCAAAAAGATACTAAAGATGCACCTTTATGAGTCAGCTTTTGGAACTACTGTATCCCCTGTGTAGGCAGGGCTGTCAGCCATTGGGAGGTGGTAGTCCTCAACCCGTCGACCCTTCCTATGCTTTTTTTTTTTCTTTTGTGTCATTATGTTGGTTTGGTTTTCATTCATTTCCTTTCAAAACAATGGCATTCCTCCCTTTATTATTGTTTTAAGATATTTATATGCTTTCTTTCATATATTTTTTTATTTTATATTTTATTATTTTGATTTTTATTTTGTATTGCAATTGTTTAAATTTGTTGTGAATCATTTTGTAGTCCTTTGGGAAATGCAGTATATAAAACTGATCAATAAATAAATAAATCTTCAAGTTTTTATAGACCACTTCTTTTGCTGTCTTCCCCTTCCAGGGTGTTGACTTCATTGCAAATCTTCATATCATCCACACAAATGCAAACTTTTCTTTCTAATCCTTGATCACAAAGATATTTATCAGAATTGATCTCAGGATCAATCCCTGAAGCACTCCACTACTCACCTTTCTTTCCTCTGATTGAATTCCATTTACTACTACCCTTCGTCATCTGTCAGTCAACTAATTTCTAATCCAGTTCATTACCTTGCTACACACCCCTAGGCTGCTCAGTTTATTCATGAGCATCCTATGGGGAACAGGATCAAAGGCTCCCTTGTTTCACAGCCTGACCTCTAATATTTGTACTGAGGTTAGCTCAAGGGCCCAAGTTGCACCTTTTTTTGACAATGGAGCAACTGAGACAGGAGCAAATGGGGATCACTGCTATATTCCACGGGACATCAGAGATACTCCAGTAAGTGCTGGTGGGGGAAGGGGTGATAGGAGGTTGCCAAGGACCTAGAGAAGCATTGCTTTGATATACATGGGCTCAGAAAATATGAAGAGTGGGGCAGAGGCATCACTGTTTGCATATAAGGGTTCAGGGATGTGGGGAACATTTGCTTGTGCGTTAGCAGAGCTGGTGTTCCTGGGAGAAAGTTAACAACACCTCTAGAAGTTGAATACAATACAATGTGTGCCTTTGAGTCAAAGCTGACTCTTGGCAACCCAGCAGCTCCTGAGTTTTCTTGGTAGTATGGCCAGAAGTAGATTGCCAGACCTTTCTTCCAAGGCCATTGAAGGTTACGTAACTTGCCAAAGGCCACGAGGCGTGCTAGTGGGAACTGAATCCTGGTCTCCTGGCTTCCCAAGGCAATGCTCTAACCATTAGGCTACTACTGCAAGTTTAATACAATTTGCATTATTGATTTTGCATAAAAAATAAAACATAGAAACATAAAACATAGAAATATGATGGCAGCAAAAGACCACATGGCCTATCTAGTCTATCCTTCCATATCAACTTCAATAGTCCCCTTTCAAGATCCTCTGTGTTTGTCCCATGCTTTTTTGTATTCAGATACTGTCCTTGTGTCTACCACCTCCACTGGCATATTCCATGCATCTACCACTCTTTCTGTAAAGAAATATTTCCGAATATTACTCCTGAGTCTATCCCCTTTCACCCTCATCCTTTGTCCCGTCGTAGCAGAGCTTGCCTTCAATTGAAAGAGACCCTCCTGTGCATTTGTACTACAGAGGTATTTAAATGTCTCTCTCATATCTTCCCTATCCTACCTTTCCTCTAAAGTATACATATTAAGATCTTTAAGTCTGTCCTCATATGCTTCATAACAAAGACCACTAATCATTTAAGTAGCCACCCTCTGCACCGACTCCAATGAACTGTTTTGCATGCAGTTGCATGTAATGTAGGCTCTTACTATTTAATGTGCATTGGGCTGCATTTTTCCTGAATTAATCTATGTTATTGACAAACAACACATGTTATTACCAATTAACTCACATTAATTGTCCATTAATGCAGATTGTGCCATAAGGCAGCTTAGTAAATAGAGCTCTTAGACTGTATGCCCTCTGGAGCATGGAAACATCTACTGTACTAGCATGTAACTTGCCTGGAACTCAGAGTTGTAAAACTGAGTAACAGAGTCTAATAGCTAAATCCAACAGTTTTCTTCATCTTCCTCCCTTGTTCTCAACCATCTTAGGCAGGTAAGCACAAGATAATCACTTTATTCTCACCCCAAAGGGATATGCATTCATAAGCACGCATTTGGTTTATGTGGGTGCATAAAAATTGAAAGTGCATGCTTGTATGCATGTATACCTATGAATTAATGCACACACAATCAATTTGCACATTTAAGAAAGCTATAGTGTGGATAAAATGTATGTGCAAAGAATGGATAAGTGAGAGAACACAACAAATGTCCCTAGGGCAACATCTGGAAAAAGGTGTGTATTAATGCCTGTAGTATGGGAAATAAGATTCCAGATGTTGAGCGTTAAAGGAAGAGACTAACTCGGATTTAGCGGTAAGTAAAACATCTGGAAAGCAGTGTGTACTAATGCCCGTAGTATGGGAAATAAGATTCTGGATGTTGAGCTTTAATGGTAGAGGCTGACTTGGATTTAGTGGTGGTTACAGAGACATAGTTCATGGAGAACCATGACTGGGATGTAATTATACCGAGCTATAATTTATTCAGGAAAGACAGGGTAAAAAGAAAGGGAGGAGAAATGGCACTATATGTAAAAAATAATATTAAAGCTCCAGAATCACAGGGCTTACAAGAGAAGGGGGAGGTACTATGGGTTAAACTGGAAAAAGCAAATTAAGCATTCATTTTTATTGGTGTTCTATATAGACCTCCTTCACAAGTAGAAGAAATGGACAGAGATTTAATTAAAGACATTTGCAGTATTGCTATGAAAAGAGATGTGCTTCTGATAGGTGAGTTCAATATACCAGATATTGACTGGGACATCCCTGCTGCAGTGTCATCTAAACTTAAAGAGATCCTGGATTCTTTACAGGGAGAATTTTTCCCGCAACTGGTTGGTAACTGAACGCACACATGAGAGGGCTATACTGGACCTGGTTCTTATGACTGGGGAGAGTGTTTCTGATGCTATAGTGGGTGATCATCTTCCATCCAGTGATCATCAGATGGTGTGGTTCAGTATTAAGACAAGGGTTGATATGTTGTTGTTATGTGCCGATGAGTTGGTGTCGATTCATGATGACTCTCTGGATGGTTATCCTAAACTGTGTTTGGTTTTCAGTCAGGCAGCTCATTTGATATAGTTCATTCAAAAGTGAGAGTCCTAGACTTCAGGAAAGCTAACTCTGCCAAGATGGGACAATATCTCAAGGCGTTATTAGTGGGATGGGAATAGCTGGGATATTTTTATTTATTTATTTATTCATTTTAAAACATTTGTTAACCATCTTATGCACAGAACATTCAAAAGTGGTGTACAACAGATAAAACACAAAACAATAATCCCCCACCAGCCCCTCCCAGCAGGACCCCCAAATCACCCCAAAATAAAAAATTAAATTAAAAATTAAAATACAATAAAATACAGTATACAAAGAGACAACTTCTGCCAACTACTGCCCCACCAGACCAACATCCCCCCTGCCATGCTACTCGCTACCTACCAATCTACCCCATCAGCCTGGTGGAAAGAGCAAGGGATATGTAGAAATGCAGTGGGCGAAACTGAAACGGGATATTTTAAGGCCAACAAATATTTTTATTAGGAAGGCCAGTAAACGTAAAAGGAAAAGGAGGCCACAATGGTGCTCAAAAGAAGTAGCTGAACAGGAGAGAAAAAAAGAGGGTGGACTTCATAAAATAAGACAATAAAGAAGAAGACAAGCATCAATATTCAGAAAAGCTAAGAGAAGCTAGAAAAGTAGAAAGGAAAGCAAAGATACAAATGGAAGAAAAATTAGTCAATGCAGTAAAATAGGGGGACAAAATATTTTTCAGATATATAGTGAGAGAAGGAAGTGCAAAAGTGGTATTGTCAAACTGAAGGGTGAAGGGGATGAATATGTAGAAGCCGATGATGATAAAATGGAATTGCTTAACAAATATTTGTGTTCTGTGTTCACAAATGAAGACCCAGGAGCAGAACTTCAGAAAACAGTGAGAAATAGAAAAAAAGGAAGGTGGATTTTTTTTCTTGAGGAGCTAGCTAAACTAAAAATAGACAAAGTGATGGATCCAGTGTCTCTAGAGTCGGGAGCGGTCCCTGAGGACTGGAGAAGGGCACATGTGGTCCCTTTACACAAAAGCGGAAGGATAAGGTGGGAACTACGGGCCAATTAGTCTGACCTCTGTGTTGAGTAAACTAATAGAAATGCTGCTAAAACAGAAGATAGTGAAGTTTCTGTAATACAATGGATTACAGAATCCGAGGCAGCATGAGGTAAGTCTTGTCAGACATAGTAACATAGTAAATGACGGCAGATAAAGACCAGCGAGGTCCATCTAGTCTGCCCAGCAATATGGCAGGAATAGGTGCACCCCTTCCCATGTCTTTTAGAGAGTAGGTGCACCCCTACCCATGTCTTTGCTTAGTGGTGCACCCACCAGGAGCAGGTGCACCCCTCCCCATATCTTTGTTTCTTTGTTTGTTTAGGGGTGAACCCACCGCTCCTCCCCCCCATTGCTCCATGTAGGACACCCCTATTTGTTGAGAAATTAGATGGTTCAGTTTATTTTGATTTAATCTTGTTGCTGTAAAGTGATCCACTGAGTCTGTCCCAGGCCACTTTGAATTCCGTCACTGTGTTTTCCCCCACCACCTCCATCGGGAGGGCATTACAAGCATCCACCACCCTTTCAGTAAAAAAGTATTTCCTGACATTGCCTTTTAATTGACCACCTTGCAGCTTCATGTCATGCCCTCTAGTTTTACAGCTTCCCCGTCTCTGGAAGAGGTTTGTTTGTTCATTATTTCTCTTTAAGTATTTAAAGGTCTGAATCATATCTCCCATATCCCTCCTGTCCTCCAAAGTGTACATATTTAGGTCTTCAAGTCTCTCCTCATAAGGCTTCTAATGCAGGCTCCAAATCATTTTAGTTGTCTTCCTCTGAACAGCTTCCATTCTTTTTACATCCTTTGCAAGATACGGTCTCCAAAACTGAACACAGTATTCCAAGTGAGGCCTCACCAGAGACTTATACAGTGGCATTAGTACTCCTTCCTTTCTGCTGGTAATTCCTCTTTGAATGCAGCCCAACATCCTCCTGGCTTTTGCCACCTCCTTGTCACACTGTTTTGCCACCTTGAGATCTACAGAAATAATCACACCGAGGTCTTTCTCCTGCTCCATGCACACCAACCTCTCGCCCCTATTGTGTACATTTCCTTTGGATTTCTGCTATCCAAGTGCATGACACTGCACTTCTTCGCATTAAATCTCAATTGCCAAGCATCAGACCATTCCTCCAGCTTTTGCAGATCCCTCCTTATGTTCAGCACTCCCTCGGGAGAGTCCACTCTGTTGCAAATTTTCGTGTCATCTGCAAAAAGACAGACTTTTCCATTCAGTCCTTCAGCAATATCACTCACAAATACATTGAATAGTGCCGGGCCCAGGACCGAACCCTGAGGCACCCCACTAATCACTTTCCTTTCATCCGAGTGAGCTCCATTTACCATCACCTTCTGTCGTCTGTCAGTCAACCAACCAATTTCTGATCCAGTTTACCACCTTGGAACCCATCCCCAAACTACTTAGTTTATTGATAAGCCTCCTATGAGGGACAGTATCAAAGGCTTTGCTGAAATCCAGGTAGATGACATCCATTGCATGTCCTTGATCCAGTTCACTGGTCACCCAGTCAAAGAACTCAATCAGATTTGTCTGGCAAGATCGCCCCTCGGTAAAAGCATGTTGCCTCGGATCCTGTAACCCTCTGGTTTTGAGAAAGTTCACTATTCGCTCTTTCAGGAGCGTCTCCATTACCTTTCCCGCCACCGAGGTAAGGCTCACGGGCCTGTAGTTTGACACTTCTTCCCTGTCACCACTTTTGTGTAGAGGTACGACATCAGCCATTCTCCAGTCCTGAGGAACCTCTCCTGTTTCCAAGGATCTGTTGAAAACATCCTTTAATGGCCCTGCAAGAACCTCTCTGAGCTCTTTCAGTATCCTGGGATGTATCCCATCCAGTCCCATGGCCTTGTCCACTTTCAGTTTTGCAAGTTGTTCTAACACCTCATCCTTCCCGAATGGTGTGGTATCTACCTCATTCCCATTTTTATATTTGGGAGTCACAGGTGGTCCTTCTCCAGGATTTTCTTTAGTAAAAACAGAGCAGAAGTATTTGTTTAGCAATTTCACTTTATCAATGTCATTTTCCATGAGTCCGTTCCCAGCACTTCTGAGCCCTGCAATTCCACCTCTGATCTTCTTCCTTTCCCGAATATACCTGAAGAAAGTTTTGTCGCCACACTTAACATCTTTAGCCATCTTTTCCTCTGCCTTTGATTTTGCTATCCTTATTTCTCTTTTTGTCTCCTTGAGTTTGGTCCTGTAATCATTTCTGTGTTCTTCTGTTTGCAAGCTTTTGAATTTTGCAAAAGTTGCGTTTTATGCCCTTATTTGAGCAGCCACTTGTTTGGAAAACCAAATAGGTTTCCTTCTCCTCTTGTTTTTATTTACTTTTCTTACATATTTATCTGTTGCCCCTTTTATTGCCTCTTTTAGTTTAGCCCATTGCAATTCCACTTCCCTTATCCCCTTCCACCCTGTCAGCTCCTCCTTTAGGTACTTGGCCATTTTGTTGAAGTCAGTGTTTTTGAAGTTTAGGACTTTGAGCTTGCTATGACTGGACTGCATCTTGGCTTTTATCTCAAACCACACCGTGTGATGATCACTGTTGCTCACAGGGGCACTCACCCAGACATTTGACAAATCTCATTCTTTTTTTTGACTGGGTAACCAAAGTTCGACTGAGGGAGAGATCTAGACATTGTATATTTATATTTCAGTAAATCTTTTGACACTGTTTTACACTGGAGACTGTGATGACGAAGGCAGTTCAGAGGAAATGGAATGGCAGAAAAGTGAACCCTGTTCCTTTAAAAATGCTAGCATTAAGGGTTTCCCTAGTAACCAAGAACCTCTGAGTCAGAGTGCAGCCAGCATCAAGCCCCGCCCCCGTCAGCACGTCAGAGCTAGGTGGAATTCTAGCAGCTCCCACGTGTGCTGGGAGAAGGGTGTGGTCCCTAAGAAAGATCAGTTTAAAACTGCTGAGTTTGAGCAGTCAGTTAAGACAGAAAGAGCCGGCACGAGAACAGGCACGAGTGCAAGGAAAGGAGTCTCGAGAGGAGCTCCAGGAAACAGCAGAGGAGCCTTGGGAGGCTCGAGCAGAGCTGGAACTAAGAGCAGAGACGAGCTGTGGGATCTAGGAGCAACAGGTCCCAGGCAGACACAGCTAACTGGGAAATTGCCGTGAGGAAGGCAAGCATTTGATGAGAGAAGGCAGCATGGCTTTGAGCAGGAAGCAGTGGAACAACTAAGAGGCCCAGAGTTCAGGCAAGTGTATGTTCCAGAGTCCCTGCATAAGAGAAAGTTGAAGGAGTTAGTTCCTACTGGAGGAAGTAACTCAGCTAGCCAGCTAAGCTGCAAAAGTAGAGAGAATAGCTTGTCTGCATTCCCTAATCTAAGTCTCTCTGAAGAAATAGAGCAGAAGAAACTATTGCTAGCAAAATTAAATGAACTGTTGCAGAAGCAGAGTAGTAAGCTCTACGACCAGGTACCCTCTGAGAACTGCTGCAATGAATCTGTAGAGGAGATGGAAGTAGAATCTTATGATAATGAGCCTGAAGAAATACAATGCTCATTTTGTAGGGCAAACAAGCCGGAGGTGTGCTGAAGCATAAAGCACATGTGAATGAATGAATGTTTAAAATAGTGAAGCTTGTTTGAATGAAAGACATAGCAAAGGAAAATAACTGGAGGTTTTAAGCCAAGTTGTTTCTCCTATATGCCTGGAAGTGAAATGAAACTTAATGGACATTTTGAAGCTGTCTGTATGTGAGGAAGCTGTGAGTAAAACAGTCTTCCTGCGAAGTTAACTTGCTTTAAAGAAAGTTTACAGCCTGAGCTTTGGAAGCCAATTCCGGTATCAAAGTTAACTGCTTAAACTGAACTACTTGTGAATACAACTTGTGAGCTTTATTCTTTGTTTTTGGAGAAGAATCCATTTCTGAGTTCAGCACTGTTAAATTTGATGCGAGGGGAAAAATCCCAAGAAAATATTCTCTGTTTTCGCCTAACCACTTGTGGTCACACTACTTTGCCTGATAGAATAAGTAAACTACAGTACCCAGCAGCCCTAGCTGGTGGCCATATTGGTGAACCTTATTCAAAGGGCAACCAGGCGACACTCTCCTGCTGCCCGGCTATACGCCCGGCCAAGAGGTGGCGACAGAGTGGTGTAGTTGCTACGGATGCAGCGCTGAACACGCATGCGCTGAGAAAAGCTACACAGCGTATCCAGAGGTCTGCAGGAGGATGCCGGGTGAAAGTGCGAACGGCTGAGACTGAGAGAGAAAGTCTACGGAGTTCGGCTGGTCCGGAGAGTCAGAGGTCCTGCGGAGGCCCCACGCTGCTGCTGAGCGAGACGCACCACCAGTACCAGGTACAAGGTATTTAACTAAGGGTAGTTAAGGATACCGGTACTGGGTGGGGCGGTTGGAGCAGGTGACAAGGAACAATACCAGGTGTTTGTGCCACACTTGGGTGGTGTGTTTTCTTTTTGTCATTGCCACAGGTACAAAAATGACCATGGAGGTAAAGGAAGTCCTTACGTGGATGGCGTCCCAATTTGACCGCCAGAAGGAGTTGTCCTTAGAGCTCCAGGAGAGAGCTGCAGTCAGATTGGAGGCCCAACAGAAACCGTTGGTGGAGATAATGGAGACGTGGTTGAAAGAGACCAAGAAGACGCCAGAGCCTGACCCAGCCAATACAGGTTTTGCAGGACTAGGGTTAGCCCGCACATTTGGACCGTGGTCCAAAGAGGCACTTAACTTTGGACAGTTAAAAGAGGGAGATAACATAGACGACTTCTTAGAAGCATTTGAGAGGGTCGCTCAGATAGCCAATTGGCCAAAAGAACAATGGGCGGTAAGGCTGGCCATTTCACTAACCAGTGAGGCTTTAGCCGCCTACCAAGCCGTACCAGCACCTTTGGTCAATGACTATCAAGAAGTAAAAAGAACGATAAAGGATAGACTAGGCTTAACCCCCTCGGTCTATCACCGCCAGTTACGGAACGCCAGATTGCGTTCAGGTGAAACACCGAGAGCGTTTTATCACCGCCTAAAGGGGCTGGTATCCAAGTGGTTGGAGCCAGAGGGTAAAACATTGGAGACAGTCTTGGATAACATCATTCTTGAGCAGTTTTTGACAGCTATTCCAGAAAAGATGCAGACCTTCCTTATATTACAAAGATGTAAAAGTACCCAGGAAGCTATAGCGCTCTCTGAGCGGTTTTTAGAGGCAGAGGCTGTAGCCAAAGATAAAAGTGTTGCTTTTGCTAAAATGTCAGGTGCTGTGTCAGATAGGGAAGGAAAGAATGTTAAGAATGAATGTGTGCCTACAGATAAAAGAAAGTATGTGAAAAGAGCCTGTTATAAATGTGGTAGTGAATGCCATTTACAGAGAGACTGTAAAATGAAGACAGCATTTGTGACGAGTGAGCCAAGTAAGACTGGAGAAGGGTTCTTACTAGCCATTACTGTGCAAGGTATACCAACGCAAGCATTATTAGATTCAGGCTCTGATCAATCCATGCTTTCCAAGAGCTTGTGGCGCAAGATAAGGGCCCAAGATAAAGAGACACCCAGTACACCCACGGGCACAGTAAAGATCAGGTGTGTGCATGGAACCGCGTCCACATATCCAGTTTACCAGGTCCGAGTGAAAGGGCTAGGGATTGAGAGAGAGGTCCCTATTGCGATAGTCCCTCGATTACCACAGGAGGTAGTGCTTGGGAAGGATTGGCCCCAATTTCAGAGAGGTGTGCAACAAGGTCTGGGTGCAAAAGAAGGGATGGTTTCCACGCGAACCCAATCCAAGGCCCTAGAGGCAGAAGAAGAAGTTACAGTAGGGGAGACGGAGGATCTTCCCTCTCATGAGGATTTAGTTACTGTCCCAGTGGCTAAGGTGAAAAAGCCTAAGAGTGAGAAGCGTCGGGAATGACAGACTCGTTCCCAGAGTAGAGATGAGGTCAGGGATGGGATGGAATTGCCCTGGGTCCCAGAGGAATTAATGGCTAAATTTCCTTCCTTTGCGAAAGAGCAACAGGCTGACCCCGCTCTTTCCCAAGCTTTTAAATATGCTAAGGAGGGGAGGGATACTCTGCCCAAATTTCAGATAGACCAAGGAGTTCTGTATCGGGAAAGCCTGGACCCAGTTACAGGGGATACACGTAGGCAGTTAGTAGTCCCGAATACATTTAGAACCTTAGTGCTAAGACTGGCCCATGACCATCCTGTAGGGGCGCACAAGGGTATCCAAGGTACCTTGGATCAGGTGTTGGCCCGGTTCTACTGGCCAGGAGTTTACAAAGAGACAACTAGGTTTTGTGAAGCCTGCCCTGCCTGCCAGAGAGTCACCTCAGTTAAGCCAGTGGAAGTGCCCATGATCCCAGTTCCGGTGGTCTCAGTACCTATACATAGGATAGCCGTAGATATGGTGGGCCCCATGATTAAAACACCGCGGGGATTCCAATATATTTTAGTAATGGTTGACCATGCGACAAGATTCCCCTGGGCGGTGCCCCTGCATAGTATTTCTGCCCGCACACTGGCGGCAGAATTAATAAAACTATTTTGCAAGGTCGGATTCCCAAGGGAAGTCCTGACGGACCGCGGCAGCAATTTTATGTCGCGTTATTTAGCCCAAGTCTGGGATGCCTTTGGCATCAAGCATGTTAAGACTGTGGCTTATCACCCACAAACAAATGGATTAGTGGAGAGAACTAATCAGACTCTGAAGAATTTGCTAAGAAGGGGGTTGGACGGGAAGATGGCTGAATGGGACACGATGCTTCCCTTCGCCTTGTATGCATGCCGAGAGAGGAAGCAGGCATCCCTAGGTACTTCCCCGTATGAGCTGATGTACGGTCGGAGCCCCAGAGGTATTCTGGATATTCTCAGAGAGCAATGGGTGGAGCCAGGGGTGGAGGAAATGGAGGTTCCCCAATTCCTTAAGGATTTGAGAGGTCGTTTGACACGTACCTCACAAATGGCCGAAAGCAATTTGAAAGCGAGCCAACAGCATCAGAAGTCATATTATGATCGCAATACCAAGCCGCGCCAGCTTGCTATTGGCAAAAAAGTAATAGTCATGGTAACGGGAGCAGTCCCGAAATTTGAGGGCCAATGGAGAGGTCCATTCCGGGTAATTGAACAAGTGGGCCCAGTAACCTATTTATTGCAGAATAGGAGGGGACGCAAACAGGTATATCATGTCAACTTGCTAAGACCCTGGCATGAAAGGGTGGCACTAGCCCAGCTAGCCATTAATACTCAGGGTAGGCAGGAAGGACAGGATAGCAATGGTTCTTTTATGAGAATTACGTGCTGTGATGAAAGAAACACCCCAGCCCGTAATATCGTAAGGGGGGGAATGTGTGATGACGAAGGCAGTTCAGAGGAAATGGAATGGCAGAAAAGTGAACCCTGTTCCTTTAAAAATTCTAGCATTCAGGGTTTCCCTAGTAACCAAGAACCTCTGAGTCAGAGTGCAGCCAGCATCAAGCCCCGCCCCCGTCAGCACGTCAGAGCTAGGTGGAATCCTAGCAGCTCCCACGTGTGCTGGGAGAAGGGTGTGGTCCCTAAGAAAGATCAGTTTAAAACTGCTGAGTTTGAGCAGTCAATTAAGACAGAAAGAGCCGGCACGAGAACAGGCACGAGTGCAAGGAAAGGAGTCTCGAGAGGAGATCCAGGAAGCAGCAGAAGAGCCTTGGGAGGCTCGAGCAGAGCTGGAACTAAGAGCAGAGACGAGCTGTGGGATCTAGGAGCAACAGGTCCCAGGCAGACACAGCTAACTGGGAAATTTCCGTGAGGAAGGCAAGCGTTTGATGAGAGAAGGCAGCATGGCTTTGAGCAGGAAGGAGTGGAACAACTAAGAGGCCCAGAGTTCAGGCAAGTGTATGTTCCTGAGTCCCTGCATAAGAGAAAGTTGAAGGAGTTAGTTCCTACTGGAGGAAGTAACTCAGCTAGCCAGCTAAGCTGCAAAAGTAGAGAGAATAGCTTGTCTGCATTCCCTAATCTAAGTCTCTCTGAAGAAATAGAGCAGAAGAAACTATTGCTAGCAAAATTAAATGAACTGTTGCAGAAGCAGAGTAGTAAGCTCTACGACCAGGTACCCTCTGAGAACTGCTGCAATGAATCTGTAGAGGAATGAATGTTTAAAATAGTGAAGCTTGTTTGAATGAAAGACATAGCAAAGGAAAATAACTGGAGGTTTTAAGCCAAGTTGTTTCTCCTATATGCCTGGAAGTGAAATGAAACTTAATGGACATTTTAAAGCTGTCTGTATGTGAGGAAGCTGTGAGTAAAACAGTCTTCCTGCGAAGTTAACTTGCTTTAAAGAAAGTTTACAGCCTGAGCTTTGGAAGCCAATTCCGGTGTCAAAGTTAACTGCTTAAACTGACCTACTTGTGAATACAACTTGTGAGCTTTATTCTTTGTTTTTGGAGAAGAATCCATTTCTGAGTTCAGCACTGTTAAATTTGATGCGAGGGGAAAAATCCCAAGAAAATATTCTCTGTTTTCGCCTAACCTCTTGTGGTCACACTACTTTGCCTGATAGAATAAGTAAACTACAGTACCCAGCAGCCCTAGCTGGTGGCCATATTGGTGAACCTTATTCAAAGGGCAACCGGGCGACACTCTCCTGCTGCCCGGCTATACGCCCGGCCAGGAGGTGGCGACAAGACTTATAAACAGAGCGCCCTAGGGATGGACCCTAAAGAGACTGACTGGTTTAGAAAATGGTTGAGTGGGAGGCAACAAAGGGTACAGTAAATGGTGCTTACTCTGAGGAGAAGGATGTTACCTGTAGTGTGCCCCGGGGATCTGTCCTTGATCCGATTCTTTTTAATAGATTTGTAATTGATATTGTGGAAGGGCTATCGAGTAAGGTTTGCCTCTTTGCGGATGATATCAAAATCTGCGATAGACAACCAGGAAGGTATAGATAATATGAAAAGAGATCTAGTGAAGCTTGAAGAATGGTCGACAATTTGGCAGCTGAGATTTAATGCTCATAAATGCAGAGTCCTCTATTTGGGCTGCAAAAATCCAAGGGAACGATACATTATAGGGGGTGAAGTATGTCTGCTCATGAAAGAAGAGCAGGACCTGGGTATGATTGTTTCTGATGATCTTAAGGTGGCTAAACAGGCAGATAAGGTGATATCGAAAGTCAGAAGGATACTTGGGTACAGAGGGAGAGGAATAGCCAGTAGGAAGAAGGAGGTGATAGTGCCTCTGTATAAGTCTTTGGTGAGACCTCATTTGGAGTATTGTATGCAGTTCTGTAGACTATACCTTCAAAAGGATATAAACAGGATGACGTCAGTGCAGAGGGTGGCTACCAAAATGGTCAGTGGGCTTCATCGAAAGGCATATGGGGGCAGTCTTAAAGATCTCAATATGTACACTTTCGAAGAAAGACGGGAGAGGGGAGATATGATAGAGATGTTTAAATACTTCTGTGGAATAAATGCACAAGAGAAGAGCCTCTTTCAATTGAAAGAAAGCTCTGCAGTGAGGGGGCATAGGATGAAGGTGAAAGGAGACAGACTTAGAAGTAATTTACAGAAATATTTCTTTATGGAAAGATTGGTAGATGTGTGGAATATCTCCCAGTGGAGGTAGTAGAGACAAAGACTTCATCTGAATTCAAGAAAGCATAAGACAAATTCAGAAGATCTCTAAAGAAATAAAAGGAAAGTAGAGCTTAGTAGTTGGTATGGAAGGGCAGTGTGGATAGGCCGTATGGTTTTTATCCGCCATCATGTTTCTATGCTTCTATGCTTCAAACGTGCAACATTTGTTTTAAATGAGCATGAATAAAACTTTTTTGGGCTGTATTTTGCTTCCATCTGACATCTAACCATAGAGCTTTGTAATGATCTAAACAGCTACCAAGTATCAAGTACCAAGCTAGTATGGTTGTTGCCTGAACATCTGTCGTTCCAGATTCCTTGCATAACCTGCCAGACAGACCCAACTACCTAAGTGCCCATATTTACACCAGGATTTTTAGGTTATTGCTATACCTGCAGCCTTCCAGACAGACCCAGAAATCTGAATAGTCAAATCAGCAAGTTGCAAGGATGTGTACAAGCTAAATAGGCATATGAAAAATTCTGTAACAGCCACTAGTTTGCTCAATCCCTCCCCTTGCACTCCCTACACTCAGGTAACTAAATAAAGGTAAAACTGTCCACGAGACCAGACAACCGCAGTCCCCTGAATCCATACCTTAGGCCAGTGCTTCACAACCTTCTCTTGATGGCAGGATTATCACAACAAATATACATGAGATAAATTTGCATATGGTGGAGACCCATGGTATGCAACTCTCTCATGTATATTCATTGTGATCCTGAAACCCCGACTGGCAAGGTGAGCCTCCAGGAGAGAGTTGAGAAACACTGCCTTAGGCACTCTGACTTAAAGCCTTCAGGCCCTTTTTTTCTTGCCACATGGCTAAGATGCATGAAACCCCTCTAGCTGATACCTGTCCCCATCTGGAACACTGGAGAAGAGATCAGAAGACCTTTGCAAGCTAAGGTGAAGCAGCTAGCTCTTCTCCACTGGCTCAAGAGGTAGCAGAAGGCTTGATAGAACGAGCATTTTGGGGAAATGCACTTCAGGTATGAAAGGTAATTGAATGCCATTTGATTCTTTTGTACAAGGAGTTAATGTGAAGGCTCCATGATATAATTTTCCACGTCATCACCTCACTGGAAATGACATGCAAGGAAGTGCCAGCTGCGTCTGGTCTCTGGGCATCAGCATGAAAGAATGTATTGATTTTCTGTTATTTCATCTCCAGAGTAGCAGCAGCACATCTCTTCTTCAGGGTTTCGGACAGGGCCACGTACCAACTGGAGGTACTACCAACTGTAAATAAACAAGGGCCTGAATGGTTTGAATCATTGAGTGTCTAAAATACGGATTCAGGTGACTGTGATAATCCAGTTGATGCTTTACAGTGTGACTGCCGATGTGTTGTGGATATAATGTTATCTTGGCATGCTCATATGCAGCCAGCAGGGGTCAAGAGTATAATTCACTTACATGTGTGAGTCTGCTTGGGTTATGGCATTATGTCAATAGAATTAGGCCGCTTGGTATATTTGTATTTTCTTTCTATTTTATAATTATGTCTGCTGTGTGGTTTCTTCATTTTATGTTATTTTGCTTTATACTATTTGTATGTGTTACATGTCAATCATATTTTCCTCTAATTGTTTTTACTTAATTTTGTAAATTATATGTTTATATTGTACAGTTTACATTTTTTAAATGTAAACCACTCAGATAACTTGCTCGATGGATGGTATATTAAATAAACCAGAAACTAGAAACTTTAAACTTGAGTAAAGATAGTGCAATCACCAGCATAGGCTGTTCAGGAGCAATTTTCTTTTCTCACGGATCTGCCTCATTCTTGCTAGACCGCTTAGGAATGTTTGCATGGAAAGAGGGTGAAACCTGCAGCTGTTCTTTATTTTATCCAACCTTCAGAAGAGACTCTATTATAAATAAGCCTGATGTACATTCTGAAACATATTTTCTTTATGTGTTGTGATTATTTTCCAGAGTCTAATATCATGTGCATAACATACATGGGCTGAGCATCCATAGCAAAAGGGAAGGTTATTTTTCTCTTCTATGAATTTGTATGTATAATCAAGAATGCATGGAATTTCGCAAATATTTAAGTGCCTTTTAGTGAGGGTGCTAGGAATTCAGTGTCTTGGTATTAGTTGGGCCTCTGTGCTTCTTCAGCAGAAACTTACAGAGAATCCAAACTCCCTTCCCAGCTCTTTCTCCGAGCTGTGACCTTTCTGCTCAGTTCATGCTACAACCATCTCCTGTAGCTGCTGTCTAAGAGAGCAACAAGGTAGCAGGAGCAAGTCAGACAGCAGCAGCAGTAGCAGTAGGAAGAGTGGCATTAATACAGCAGGGTACTGAGGGCACTGATTCAGGGGATAACCCCCCCCCCCCCCCACAAAAAAAAAAAAATGTTTAGCCATTGGTATTCATAGTGGGCAGAAATGTAGCTGTGCACTCAGTCTTCCTGCCACTTGTGTGTAAAGCAGAGATGCCAAGGGTGAACTATTCCAAAGAGTAAGATTTACCATTCCCACAAAGTGAGAGTGAAGCCCAAAGAGTGAGATTTTTTTCTGATGATGCATACAGAGTATAACTCTAGAAAGATTTAAATGTGTGACTTTAAAGGAGTGGAGGAATAGCCTAATGGTCAGAGCACTGGCTTGAGAACCAAAAGGCCAAGGTTCAATTCTCACTAGCACTTCTTGTGGCCTTGGGCAAGTCACTTAACCCTCCATTGCCTCAGAAAAATCCAAGTTATCAATGTTCCTGGTTAATGTAAATTACCAAGCTTAAGTTACAATGTAAACAGCTTTGATTGAAATGGTTCAAGGTCAACTGTCTGGCCTACACAGACAATATCCTGCTATACATCCCATTCAGGACCGACCAACCAGACTTCTCCCCTCTAACAAGATGTTTTGAGGCAGTAGCAGACTGGCTAAACACGCAAAATTTGCGAATCAACTACAGCAAAACAGATGTTCTTTTCATCTCAAGGAATCAGGACTTCACCCCTCCACCCTCTTTAAAAGTTGGCAACACAGAACTGAAAACTAAGCCCACAATCCGCTACCTTGGCGTTACACTGGACCAACAGCTGGACCTGAAAACTCACATAAAAAACACCGTAAAAACAGTATACCTAAAAATAAGGACCTTAAAACACCTACGACCACTACTCGACTTCAGTGACTATCGATCAATCTATCAAGCATTAATATTACCACATTTTGACTACGCCAACGTAATTCTACACGGTCTCCCTCAAGCAACACTAGCACCGCTCCAGCTCGCAATGAACACTGCCGCGAGAGTACTAACAGGAGCCTCACTGAGAGAGCATATAACGCCAATCTTGATGAACCTCCACTGGTTACCTGTTCAAGCAAGAATCCTCTACAAAGTACTAACCCTGACCTTCAAAGCCTTAAACACCCCGACCCCCACAGCTATCAGCAAGATGTTACATAACGTACCACATAACAGAAACAGAAGACCCACGATGCAAAACACCCTAGAGGTCCCAAAAGCAATGACGAAATGTACAAAAGCAACGTCGAATAGAGCCTTTACGATTTACGCACCTAGAGCATGGAATGCCGTCCCCACTTATATTCGAAACATCACCAACCTAACCCACTTCAGGAAGGCATTAAAGCATCACCTGTTCACTACATACTACCCCGAACCCAGCCTTAGTAAACATGCATGGTGCCCCTCAGACAATCACCCACTGCACCTAACTAATCAGACCCAGCATGAAAAAGGATAATCAGCTCTGTCTCCCGACAGTACTCCCTGAAACAGAATTTAGACACCCAATGTAAATAAGATGTAGATAGACCCTGCCTGAAAGTAGGTACCAGTGTAAATACAATGTAGATAGTTTCCCCAGTTATTTCCAAGTTGATCTCCCCGTTCATTGTAATTACAACTCAGAGTGCCTGCGTTGTATAGTTGATGTTGAATGTAAACCGCACTGATCTAAAATAGCGCAGTATAGAAGAAATGCAAAATAAATAAATAATTAATAAATGATGTTGTTGTTAAGTGCCATCAACTCATGGCAACCCTCTGGATAGTTGTCCTAAACTGTGTTTGGTCTTCAGTCAGGCAGCTCATCCTTAGCTGCTGTTATTGTATTGATCCATTTCATTGCTGGCTTTCCTCTTTTGTGTTGACCTTCTATCTTGCCAAGCAAGATCCCTCTCTTCGCATGATGTGTCCAAAGTATGAAAGACAAAGTCTTGTCATCTGAGCTTCTAAAGAAAGCTTAGGTTTGATCTCCTCTAGTACTGACTGGCTTGTTCTTTGGGCAGTCCATGGTATACACAATATTTGTCACTAGCATCATAATTCAAAGCCATCAATTTTCTTCCTGTCTTATCTTTTTCACTGTCCAACTTTTGCATCTATATGACATAATTGAAAATACCATGGCTTAAACGAGTTGAATCTTTATATGGAGAGACACATCTCTGCTCTTGAGAATCTTGTCTAGGTCCTTCATAGCCATTCTGCTAATAGCAATGAGTCATCTGATTTCTTGACTATTTGTCATTTATTTATTGATAGTTGATCCAAGTAGATTAAAGTTGTCCATTATTTCAATTTGTTCTCCATCAATGATGAACTTATTGATTTTGCCAGTTGTCATGATCTTTGTCTTCTTTACATTAAGATGCAGGCCTATTTTAAGACTATGTTCCTTGATCTTGAGAAGCAAATATTTCAGATTGTCTTCACTTTCAGCTAGTAATGTGGTATCATTTGTATAGCAAAGATTGTTGATGAGGAACTAGCTAAACTAAAAGTAGAGAAAGTGATGAGACCAGGTGGGATACATCCAAGAATACTGAAGGAACTTGGGGACATTCTAGCGGCTCCACTTACTGACCTTTTCAATGCTTCTTTAGAGTCGAGAGTGGTGCCAGAGGACTGAAGAAAGGCTCATGTGGTCCCTTTACACAAAAGTGGAAGTAAGGATGTGGTTGAAAACAACAGGGCAGTTAGTCTAACCTCTGTGGTGAGTAAATTATTGGAAATGCTGCTGAAAGAGAGAATAGTGAGGTTTCTGGAGTCCAGTGGGTTGCAGGATCCGGGGCAGCATGGGTTTACCAGAGGCAGGTCTTGACAGACAAATCTGATTGATTTCTTTGACTGGGTGACCAGGGAGTTGGTGCATTTAGATTTCAGTAAAGCCTTTGACACCGTTCGGCACAGGTGACTTTAGACAAACTGAGCAGCCTAGGGATGGATCCTAAAGTTACTGATTGGGTTAGAAATTGGTTGAGTGGGAGGCACCAAAGGATACAAGTAAATGGAGCTCACTCTGAGAAGAAGGAGGTTACCAGTAGTGTGTTGCAGGGATCTGTCCTTGGCCCGATGCTTTTTAACATCTTTATTAGTGATATTGCGGAAGGGCTGTCGGGTAAGGTTTGCCTATTTGCAGATAATACAAAAATCTGCAATAGAGTAGATTCCCTGGAAGAAGTAGATAACATCAGGAGAGATCTGGCTAAGCTTGAAGAATGGTCTAGAATTTGGCAGCTGAGATTTAATGCCAAGTTATTTAACAAGCAGGATATACCTTTTTATGCCTAATGAATTAATGACAAGAGGAAGAGCAAAAGTGGTATTGTCAGACTAAAGGCGAAGGGGAGGAATATGTCGAAGCTGATGAGGATAAAACGGAATTGCTTCACAAATATTTCTGCTCTGTGTTCACAGATGAAGGGCCAGGAGCAGGCAGGTCTGGCTTTAGGAATAGGCAACATAGGTAATTGCATAGTGTGCAACATTTTGAAGGCACCAAACATCTATGCTAAACATAAGAACATAAGAAATGCCATACTGGGTGAGATACTGGGCCATCAAGCCCAGTATCCTGTTTCCAACAATGGCCAATCCAGGTCACAAGTACCTGTCACAGATTCCATGCTGCTTATCCCAGGGATAAGCAGTAGATTTTCCTGGTCCTCTTTAATAATGATTTATCGACTTTTGCTCCAGGAACTTGTCCAAGCCTCTTTAAAACCCAGCTAGACTAACAGCTTTTACTACATCCATTGATAACACATTCCAGAATTTGATTATGCATTCAGTGAAAAAACATTTTCTCCAATTAATCAATGTGTCCCCTAGTCTTTCTACTTTTTGAAGAGTAAACAACCGATCTACATTTACCCATTCCATTCCACTCCACTCATTATTTTATAGACCTCTATCATGTCTCCCCTCAGCTATCTCTTTTCCAAGTTGAAGAACCCTAACCTTTAAAGCCTTTCCTTGTAGGGATACTACTACTACTATTACTACTGCTACTACTGATCATTTTATAGTGCTACAAGGCATACACAGTGCTGTACACTGATGTAAGAGACGGTCCCTGCTCATCAGAGCTTACAATCAAGTGAAGACAGACAGCACAACAGCTGAGGGCAAGGATACATTTAGAGAAGTGGTAAGGAAACACATAGGAGACTAGATGGATCAGGATCCAAAAGCGGCCTTGAAGAGGCCGCGCATGTGGGCGCTAGAACTGCAATTTATGAGACTGATAGCGGGAGTTTGACACGGGCAGCATCTCCACTCATTTTTAATGATTGTGAAGGCACAAGTATTTTATGATTTGAAAATAAAAAGCTAAAGATTGGAAACGAAAAAGCCAAAGGTTGTCACCAGCCCTAATTAAACAGACCCCTGAAGAAATGCTAAGTGAAACGCGGAAGCAGTATTCTAAGTTGGCGTTGGGGAAATTTTTTAAGACACATCAGAGTTGGGAATATCTTTTGACAACACAGGAACATTCATTCAAGATAAGCAAAATTTTCATTCTATTACATGCAGAAATGATTTAAAAAAGTTAAGTGAAGTTAGGGCATCAGGAAGGTCATTGATGCTAAGAGAACGTGTGAGCTTTCGTGTAGAGGCTCAATGTTTATAAGTCGGAGACCTTCTGGAGTGGAGGAGTGGCCTAGTGGTTGAGGCAAGGTACTTCAGACCAGAAGTTCAAGGGTTCAAATCCCACTAGAGGACAGCAACCTTGGGCCAGAAGGACTGGGGTTTCTGGTCCCACAGATACTCCTTGTGGTCTTGGGCAAGCCACTTAACCCTCCATAGCCCATGTTCCCTGTAAAATAGTTATCTCCAAGTTATAATGCCCTGTTCAATGTAATTTCAGTTTGTTCAATGTAAACTGCACTGATGCAGAATAGCACAGTATATAAGAGAATGATAATAAATAACTGCACTTATCTATAGCTTTAACCAAAAGCAGTAGAGATTTGAACATTTTTTAACGACTACCTGTGGTTAATTTTTGAGTGTACAAGACCATTGATTAGTGAACATTCACATTCTGTAGAAAGACCTAGTTTTTAGTGTCAAAGAAAGGCCTGGCAATCTACTTCTGGTCATACTGCCAAGAAAACCTAGGATCTGTTGGGTCAGAAGGAGTCAGCATTGAAGGCACACCTTGCTTTTAATCCACAATAATATACTGTTTCCTGTCCTATGACCTTTTAGTTGCCCCTAGAGTCTCTCATGAGGGACCTTTTCAAAGGCTTTCTGAAAATTTAATACACTTTATCAAACCAACTCACCTTTATCTACCTGTTTATTCAGAGCTTCAAAAATATATAACAGATTACTAAGACAAGACTTTCCTTGGCTAAATCCATGTTGGCTTTCTCCCATTAAACCACGACTATCTATACATTCAGTAATTTTATTCTTTATAATGGTTACTATCATTTTGTCTGGTACTGATGTTAGGCTCATCGGTCTGTAGTTTTCTGAATCACCCCTGGAACCCTTTTTTAAAAATCGGCACTACATTGGCTACTCTCCAATCGTCAGGTACCACAAATGATTTTAATGATAGCTCACAATTGCTAATAGTAGGTCTACAATCTCATATTTCAGTTCTTTCAGTAGCCTGGGATGTATACCATCCAGTTCAGGTGATTTGCTACTCTTTAATTTATCAAATAACTGCATAACATCTTACCGGTTTATAGAGATTTGTTTCAATTCTTCTTATATAAAACCTTTAAATACCATTTCATGCATTGGTAACTTTGCTACATCTCTTCAGTAAAGACTGAAACAAAGAATTCATTCAGTCTCTCCACTATGAGCTTGTCTTCCCTTTGCTCTGCTTTTATCCCTCTATCATCTAATGTTTTTCTGTCTAACCTTCCTAAATATCAGCTTCAACGGTTGCAATCTATCCAAAACACCGCAGCTCGCCTTATCACTTTTTCCCGGCCTTTCGATCATGTCACTCCCCTCTTTCTTCGCCTGAACTGGTTGCCTCTTCGTTTTCGCTATCAATATAAGTTCCTGATTTTGATTCACCATACTATCCACACTGGCCATCCTTTGTATCTTGCGGGTCTGATTTCCCTTCACACACCCTTCCGTCAACTCCGGTCTATTCATGCCAATCGTTTATCATTACCTTCCCCGTCACAGGCCCGTCTGGAGCAAACTCGACATTCCGACTTTTTCTTTCTCGGTCCGTTTCTTTGGAATTCTTTACCACCTTCCCTCAGGTTAGAACCTTCTTATCCTCAATTCAAGTCACTACTCAAAACCCCTCTGTTCACGCAGGCTTTTGACCTTCCCGCCAGTACCCCCCCTGAATTTGTAGTTGGTTTCTTGTTTTGTGCTGTTTGTCTGTTAGTGCCCTGTCTTTCCTTGTTTTGTTTTTAGTTTTATTTATTCTTATTTTAGTTACCTGGTTTTACTGCTGTGTGCTGTGTGCTTTGCTTTCCTATTATTTTATGGCGTTCTTTTCTATAATTTGCAGTGTGGACCTTTTATTGTACACCGCTCTATGCTTTGGCCGCAGCGGTTTATCAAATGTTTTAATAAAGATAAAGATAAAGATAATGGTCCAACTGGCTCTCTCTCAGGATTTTTGCTAAAAATGCACTCAAAAGTTTTTATTATGTGTTTTTGCTTCCACAGCAAGCTTATCAACACCTTGCATCTAACTTGCCTTTATTTGTGTTATTTCCTGTTTTCATCATTTAGCTCCTTTTTCCATTTCCTGTGAAATGCTTTTTTGGCTACAACAGTCTCTCTGATCTCTCCTCTGAACCATGCTGGCAGGCATATGTCCTTCCTTCACTCCCTTCTTAAGGCTGAAATACATCTGGTTTGGGCTTCCAAGATAGTATTTTTAAACAATGTCCAGGCTTGATGTAAACCTTTAACCTTTGCAACTGCTCATTTAAGTTTTTTCTTTATCATTTTCTTCATTTTATCATAGTCTTTCTTTTTAAAGTTAAATGCTAGTGCTGTGGATTTTCTCGCTGTCCTCCCTCCATTTATTAAATCAAATGTGATCATGTTATGAACACTGTTGCCAGGTGGCCCCAGGACCCTTATCTCTCACACCAGATCCTGTGTTCCATTATGACCTAAGTTTATATACAAGTTTATATACCTGTTTGCTGTAAACACGGAATAGCCTGTTATTCAGTTGATGTTGTTGTATGTGAACCACGCTGATACCAAATAGCGTGGTATATAAAAGATTGTAATAAATAAATAAATAAATAAAGTCTAAAATAGCTTCCCCTCATGTTGGGTCATCAACCAGTTACTCCAGAAAGCAGTCATTTATTTCATCTAGAAACTTTATCTCCCTAGGATGACCCAGTCGATACCAGGGTAATTGAAATCATCCATTATTACTGTGTAATAATTTTTGTTAGCTTCCCTAATTTCTTTTAGCATTTCATCATCCATCTGTTCATGCTAATGAGGCAAATGGTCGTATACCCCGGCTACTATTACTTTCCCTTTTTACATGAAATTCCACAGTGTATTTTGTTTCCTGCAAAATCTTTATTCTGTTTGACTCAATGTCACCTCTAACCAATATCACAGACCTTCCACCAATTTGATCTACCCTATCGTTGCAATATAATTTGTAACCAGACATCACAGTGTCCCATCATTGGTTGTCTTCCTTCCACCCGGTTTCTGAGATTCCAAATATATCTAACTTTTCATTTAGTGCTATATATTCAAACTCTCCCATCTTATTTTTTAGACTTCTAGCATTTGCATACAGGCATTTCAGAGGTTGTATTTTATTCAAATTACTAATCTTTTTATCAATTGACAGGAATAATTTGGAATCTTTTAAATCTGCACTTTAGAAAAAGGCATCCGGGTTAATTTTAACTTTATTGGAACCTCTCTATCAGGATGCCCTAACTTCCCTGTTCTATTAGTATCATTCAAGGATACATCATTCCCAACCATGCATTCTTGGACGACTGTCGGCTTCCCCTATTACCTAGTTTAAAAGCTGCTCTATCTCTTTTTTAAAGGTTAATGCCAGCAGCCTGGTTCTATCATGGTTAAGGTGGAGCCTATCTTATTGAAAAAGCCCCCCCCCCCTTACTTACACTTACAGGGATGGGCTCCACCTTAACCGGGATGGAGACAGGCTGCTGGGATTAACATTTAAAAAGGAGATAGAGCAGCTTTTAAACTAGATAATAGGGGAAAGCCGACAGTCACCCAAGAGTGCATGGTTTGGAAGAATGTATCCTTGAAGGATACTAACAAAACAGGGACATTAGGACATCCAAGCAGAGAGGTTCCAATAAAGATAAATGTTACCCAGATGCCCTTAAATACAAAACTGAAAGATTCCAGATTACCCCTATCAACTGATAACTAGATTAATATGATTGAAATACAACCTTTAAAATGCCTGTATGCAAATGCTAGAAGTCTAAAAAATAAGATGGGAGAGTTTGAATATATAGCTCTAAATGAGAGGTTAGATATGATTGGTATCTTAGAGACCTGGTGGAAGGAGGACAACCAATGGGACACTGTGATACCTGGGTACAAACTATATTGTAATGATAGAGTAGATCAAATTGGTGGAGGGGTTGCACTCTATGTTAGAGAGGGCATTGAGTCACATTGGATTAAAGTATTGCAGGAAACAAAATACGCTGTAGAATATCTATGGATAGAAATTCCATATAAAAAGGGGAAGGTGATGGCAGAGGGAGTGTACTACTGACCGCCGAACAGATGGATAATAAAATGCTGAAAGAAATCATGGAAGTTAACAAAAGTTACAACACAGTAATAAAGGGTGATTTCAATTACCTGGGTATTGACTGGGTCAGTGTCACAGCAGGACATGCTAGGGAGATAAAGTTTCTAGATAAATAAATGACTGCTCTTGGAGCAGCTGGTTCATGAACTGACAAGAGGGGAAGCTATTTTGTACCCATTCCATAGTGGCACGCAGGATCTAGTGCAAGAGATAAGGGTGTTGGGGCCACTTGGCAATCATGATCCTAGCATGATCACATTTGATTTAATAGATGAAAGAAAGATGGTAAGGAAATCCACAGTACTCCCGTTTAACTTTCAAAAGGGAGACTATAATAAAATGAGGAAAATAGTTAACAAAAGACTAAAAGGAGCTGCAAAGGCTAATGATTTGCATTAAAGTATGGGCATTGTTTAAAAATACTATATTGGAAGCCCATAACAGATGTATTCCATGCTTTAAGAAAAGTGTAAGGAATGCCAAAAAACTGCAAGCCTGGTATAAAGGCGAGGTCAGAGAGGCTGTTGTGGACAAAAAAAGCATCTTTCAGGAAATGGATAAAGGACCCAAATGACGAAAACGGGAAAAAACATAAGTATCGACAAGTTAGATGCAAGGCATTGATAAGGCAAGCAAAGAGAAAATTTGAAAAAAAGCTTGCTGTAGAAGCAAAAATGCATAATAAAAACTTTTTCAAGTACATTCATAGCAAAAGTCCTGTGAGACAGTCAGTTGGACCAATGGATGATAGAGAAGTAAAAGGGGTGCTAAGTGAAGACAAGGCCATAGCCGAGAGACTGAATTAATTTTTGCTTTGGTCTTTCCTGAAAAAGATAAAGGGAATTTACCCGTGTCTGAAATGGTATATAAAGGTGATATATTGGAAGAATTGAAAGAAATATCAATAAATCGGGAAGATGTACTACACCTATTTGATAAAAAAAAAGCAGCAAATCACCTGGACCAGATGGTATACATCCAAGGGTATTGAAAGAACTGAAATATGAGATTGCAGATCTACTATTAGTAATCTGTGAACTATCATTAAAATTACCTGTAGTACCTGAAGAGTGGAGAATGGCCAATGTAACGACAATATTTAACAAGGATGATCCTGGATGATCCAGAAACTACAGTATATCAGTACCAGGCAAAATGTAGCAACCATTATAAAGAATAAAATTAATGATCATGTATATAGTCATGGTTTAATGGGAGAAAGCCAACATGGAGTTAGACAAGGAATGTCTTTTCTTACTAATCTGTTATATATTTTGAAGGTGTGAATAAACAGGTAAACAAAGGTGAGCCAGTTGATATAGTGTATCTGGATTTTCAGAAAGCCTTTGACAAGGTCCCTCATGATAGACTCTTGGCAAAATTAAAAAGTAATGGGATTGGAGGCAGTGTAGTATTGCGGTTCAGGAACTGGTTAAAAGATAGAAAACAGAGAGTAGGGCAAAATGGCCAATTTTCTCAATGGAGAAAAGTAAAAAGTGGAGTACTGGAGTGGAGGAGTGGCCTAGTGGTTGGGGCAAGGTACTTCAGGCCAGAAGGTCAGGGGTTCAAATCCCACTAGAAGACAGCAACCTTGGGCCGGAAGGACTGGGGTTTCTAGTCCCACAGGTGCTCCTTGTGGTCTTGGGCAAGCTACTTAACCCTCCATAGCCCATGTTCCCTGTAAAATAGTTATCTCCAAGTTATAATGCCCTGTTCAATGTAATTTCAGTTTGTTCAATGTAAACCACACTGATGTAGAATAGCACAGCATATAAGAGAATGTAAATTAAATAAATAAATAAATAAAATACTACAGGGATCAGCACTGGGCCTGCTGGTTTTTAACATATTCAGAAATGACCTGGAAATGGGAATAACGAGTGAGGTTATCAAATTTGCAGATGATACAAAATTATTTAAAGTTGTTAAAACCCAAGAGGATTGTGAAAAATTGCAAGAGGACCTTGATAAACTGGAAGACTAGGTGTCCAAATGGCTGATGAAATTTAATGTGGAGAAGTGCAAAGTTATGCACCTAGGAAAGAACAACCCAAACTTTGGTTACACGATGCAAGGTACCACCTTAGAAACCACCACCCAGGAAAAAGATGTGGGCGTCATTATGGATAATACATTGAAACCTATCGTCCAGTGTGCAGCGGCAGCCAAGAAAGCTAATAGAATGTTAGGAATCATAAGGAAAGGAATGGAGAATAAAACAAAGGATATTATAATGCTACTGTATCGTTCCATGGTTTGACCCACACCTTGAATATTGTTTGCAAGTCTGGTCACCGTATCATAAAAAAGATATAGTGGAATTAGAAAAGGTACAAAGAGTCACCAAAATGGTAAAGGGGATGGAAGGATACCCCTACGAGGAAAGGCTTAAAAGATTAGGGCTCTTCAACTTGGAAAAGAGAAGGCTGAGGGGAGATATGATAAAAGTCTATAAATTAATGAATGGAGTGGAACAGGTTAACGTAGATCCATTGTTTACACCATCAAAAAGTAGAAAGACTAGAGGACACTCAATGAAGCTACAATGTAACCCATTTAAGACTAATAAGAGAAAATATTTTTTCACTCAAAGTGTAGTCAAACTCTGGAATTCGTTACCGGAGGATGTAGTAAAAGCTGTTAGTGTAGCTGGTTTTAAAATGGTTTGGACAAGTTCCTGTAGGAAAGGTCCACAAACCATTATTAAAGAGGACCCGGGAAATCCACTGCTTATCCTAGGATGAGCATTGTGGAAGCTGTGGACTTTGGGTACCTGCCAGGTACTTGTGACCTTGATTGGCTGCTGTTGGAAACAGAATACTGGGTTTGATGGACCTAGGTCTGACCCAATATGGCATTTCTTATGTTCTTATGTTTTATGTACACTGTTGCCCAATTCCTAACAAATCCAAATCCCTCTTCCTTGCATCATTGTCTCATCCATACATTGAGACTGTTAAAACCTGAAGCTTCTTTACTTTGTAGTAAAAGAAAAGTTCTAACACAGTCCTTAATCTGTACCTATGCAGGTGAATGGGTGTTACCATGCAGATAAGGAAACCTTTTGTTTCAAAAAACAATTTCAACTAGTGCACTAGTGTATCAGTCACTTATGTCAATTTTCTTTTTACAAGTCTTGCAGTTTTTTTGATGTTGGGCACCTTAGGAACCCCTCTGCTCCAATGATGTCCTACTGTAGTCAGGATACCTTTGGATACCTACTCCCTAGCTATGTGTACAATCTAGTAAAGTGTTCCTATCTTTTTCTTTTGTTTTTGTTTCTTTCTGGTACTTTTGAGGCGTGTTATTCTCCAAAAATAAAAAGATAATCAAGTTCCCTATCTTTCCCTCCCACAGAACTCTGTGTGCCAAAACCAATTTTTTTCCTTTATGTGCCAGAGCCAATCTTTCAAAACTGCCAATCAGTTCTGGAGAATTATATCAATTGCCACTTTCCAAATTTAGCTCTTTAAATATGGCAATGTTTTTTTTTCTCTTACTCATAGTCAATCCTTCTCTTTTTTCACATGCACTCTCTTTTCCAGGATTAAAACAGATCCTTGAGCAGTACACTGTTTTAAAACAGCTTACTTTCAGAGTTTCTTTCACTGCATTAAGAGTTTTATACCTTCAGCCTTACCTTTCCTTCAGTGGCTGAAGGGCTACAATGCTATAAAAAGCAAGTCTCACATTGTTGAACTTTAAATCAAAATAGTGCTCAAATCAAGCTCTTTTTCCAATAAATCACTTAAAGTTCTTAGTCTCTGATGAATCAGTTCAAATCCTTATTCAGTTTGATTTTAAAAATGCTTGAATGAACTCTAGGGCTCCCTCAGCCCTGTTTCATTCACCAAGGGAAAAAGTTTTCCTATTCAAAATTAAATGTTCTCTCCAGTTTTCATTCGAGTTTCTTACACATTCCTCCTCTAATATGTCACAACACCCTATTGGATAGACTGTAGAACATCGGTCTACAAGGTGCCACCCTGAACTGGTTCTGCTCATATCTGACTGACAGACAAATACAGGTCAAGGTAGGACACAACAAATCCCAACCCATAAAAGTCAAACAAGGAGTGCCACAGGGATCAGCCCTCTCAGCCCTTCTATTCAACCTATACATCCAGCCAATATGTGTCATCATGAAAGAGCACCACATACAATATACAATCTATGCAGATGACATCATGATCTACACACCCATCTCAGTCGACAACCCGGACTACACCAATATAACAAACTGCCTCACACAAATGGCAAACTGGCTTAAAAAAAACAACCTATCAATAAACTACAGCAAGACTGAGGCACTGATCATCATGCGAAACCCGGACTTCATCCCCCCACCCGACATCAAGATAAAAAATACACTCATACCTATAAAAACAGAAGTGAAATACCTCGGAGTCATCTTGGACAAAGAACTTAACCTCCACGCACATATAGGAAGAACAACCAAAAGCGCATACCACAGAATGCGACTCATCAGAAGACTCAAGCCCCTCCTCGACCCAGAGCACTTTCGCACCATTTGCCAGGCACTAATAACCCCTCTACTAGACTTCTGCAATCCAATATACACCGGGCTACCAAAGCAGACCCTCAGACCTCTTCAACTGGCACAAAACACAGCTGCCCGCATTATATCCGGTACTACAAGATCACATCACACCCATACTGAAAGAACTACATTGGCTCCCAATCATCTCACGCATCAAATACAAAACTATCATAAACATATTCAAGATCAAACAACACTCTTCTGCCATAAGCCTACACACACTCATACAACCTGACACAAGCACAAGGGCAAGAAGAAAAGGCACCTCCAATCGTATAAACACTCCAAAAGACTTCACCAAGACCCACAAAGACACCCCACAATGAGCACTCTCCCTGGCTGCTCCATCCATCTGGAACTCTCTCCCAGATGAACTGAGACTAACCACAGAAATCAAGGACTTCCGAAAACATCTGAAGACAACCCTGTTCATCGAATACCATGGTCATACCCCTTGAGCCAACAGACATGTCAGAACTGCAGTCCCTCCTGCCACCCCAAGACTGTATATAAGAATGTATAATAGCTCACGTTATATAATAGTGCACTATATAGATAAACCAACGCTAATCATTTCCCCACCTACACCCACACACCACACTCTCCACTGCATGAAGACACTTGCCCTCCCCTTGATTGTTTGCCGTGGAAACTGCCTTGATTGAATGATAAGGCGGTATATAAATACCATTAAATAAATAAATAAATAAATAAAATAAAACTGCTTGAATGAACTCCAGGGCTCCCTCAGCCCTGTTTCATTCACCAAGGGAAAAAGTTTTCCTACTCAAAATTAAATGTTCTCTCCAGTTTTCATTCGAGTTTCTTACACATTCCTCCTCTAATATGTTCTCAGTTACTCTTTCACTTCTCTTTTATACAGATACTCCCTCTAGCTGGCATGTCTTACCCGATCAAATGTCTTCTTCCCCAACCTCTAGTTAAAGTTCCTGCATTGGTATTATATTTTCTCTGCAAAATGTTCTTCCACCTAGCTCTGTCTAAAAATAATTCCCTGCTTCTAGCTTTATTTCAATTCACAAAGCACTCTGTTAATATTTTAAAGCCTCTAACAGATCTTCGCATATCTAAAAGAAATTTTAAAAGCCATTTTTTTTAAAATTTGTTTAGTATCTGCATTATTTAGTCAAATTACATCATGGGATTTGGTCTCCTGTGAGCTCTCCCCACATGCTTTACAGTCTCAGCTGTTTCTTGCCTGCATGTGGACACCATAAGCCAGCACACTGTATAAACACTTTACACATGCCCACACTCTAGCATTTATTACATATTTTCTTTGTATACATGTTTATTTCTTTTATTTGACACTTTTCTGGAACACCTTTTATTTAATTTTAATATTATTTTCACATTTTTATATTTTTTTCATTGTTGTCTCTTTTTCTTTAAAAATTGCCCCCGAGGGTAGGGCTTTACTCCCTGATCTGATTTGGGTCAAAAATCAGCATTTTCAAACTTTATTTAATTTAATTTTATGCCCTTTTCTTTCTCTGGGGCTTCCTGCTCATTTCGGCTGGCCCCTCCTCCCTCACCGGGAAGGCTTCCATGCATGATTGTGAAATTATGAATGCGCAAGCATTTCCTGGTTTGGGCTAGCACAATAAAACTTTTATTTTCAAGATGGCCGAGCACCAGGGTAACTTGGGGAGCTTCGAGCTGACCTCCCCATACCTGCCCGATGTACCCAGAGACATTTCCTTTGCCCCGGGGTCATCACTATGATCACAGGGGGGGGGGGGTCATGATTGTAGAGGCTATGCCCCCAGCTATTCTTTTGTGCCACGGGAGACCCAAGGAGCCTGCAAGCATACTCCCATGGCCTCCCTGCTGCATGGAAACAGCTCAACTTGCATTAAAAAAATGTTGCAGCCAGCAGGTACTTTTATTATTGTCTCTCCAATTATACTAAGGTCTTTTTCTCTATATTTAATCAGTATCGATTAAATACAGAGAAAAAGACCTTAGTGAATAAATAGGCAGGGCATATTTTAATATCATCACTTTTATAAAATAAATTAATGTCCAAATTATCATTAGAATCTCTCTGTAGAGGATTTATAGCAATAAATTAATGTCCAGCTGTCAGCAGAATTTATCTGTGAAAAATGAATTAATTTGCCATGCACAAAATGTTAAGCACCAATGAACTAGAACCATGACTTATTTCTTGAACAGTGAAATTTAAAGCTGTATAGCAAGAATCAATTGCTGACAATGGCTACTGTTTGACTGAGATGGCAGCTTCAGGGCATTTATACTTCAACTTAACTCTAGCTTCTTTTAATGTTCTCCAATTTCCTTCCAGAACTAGATCACTTCAAATTGTTCTTCCAGATCCTCATTAATACGAGCTGAAAGAGTCTGTGAAGAGTTTTCTCTTAAAACAACATTCAGTAGCTAAACATAATAAAAATGCTCACTGTTTTTCAAATGTCTTCTAAAATTCATTGGTCAGATGCCAAACGACTCTTACATTCATTCTTTTAAAGAGACACCGAGCAGAAACATGTGGTCTCATGCAGCCAATCAGATAAGCTTACATGCAATTCAAAAGAAATGCTGCCACTCTATGACTGCTTTTAATCTGAATGGAAAAGCAGATTTTAACATAAAAATCCATTTTTGTACATTTGCGTAATATCAGATTCTGATTGCCTCCATGAAAATGTGAACCTATTTCATCATCAATCGCACAGGGGCATGCGCTTTACTGCACAGTAAGTGATTAACATGGAGACGCGCTGTTACCGTTCTGGAACGACAGCTACCTTGCGTTAATTCCCATGTGACAGAGTGGGGGAATGGGCACGTTATGGGTAGAGAGTGAGCGTAGACTATATATTGCAGTTAACATAAAGTACTTACCCCACACTGTCAAGGTTACAAGTAGCACACGTGCCTTTAACATCACCTGAATAGGTGGCACTGAGGGCACCCACAATAACTACAAATTATCTTAACAAGCAGAAAATAACTTTCAGTGTGGCATCTGCAGGGAACATCACGGGGTGGTTACACTTGCCACACATTAGTTTTTGCTCCTAACACACAATAAGTACAAAAACTTACTGTAGTGTTCATTTAGACCTTCATCCCGCTTTTATCAGCTTTTCTGATACAATGGAAGAATCCTCTTTCAAAGTAATTACCACATCCTTTTTGTCCTTAGATAAACTCTGCTAAATTCATTTTTCTTTGATTCCAACTTAGATACATCTTTGAGAACTATTTCTTTGAATGTTTTTACTAGTGGGTCTACGGTTCCTGGAAGGTACTATTTAGATTTAATTCTTGAATTAGTAAGAGGTTTCTAAATTTCCAGGGTTTCATGAAAAATATTTGCACAAAAAGAGATATAATACTCTTTCAAATTCTTTTGAAATTCAAAAGCGTCCTAAAAACTGGTCAGAAGAAAAGACAGTCCTTTAGATGATGCTGTTTTTGGATGAATTAACTTTCTATGTGATAAATTCACCATTGGAACTGTAACATCTTTAGAGAACGCGGCTACAGCCCCCTGTAGTTAATTCAGTGCATCTGAATGACCACTGTAGGTCTGCAGAATGGATCAGCTCCATATGCAAGTGCCGTCACTTACACATGTAACTTGCTGGCTTCTTCTGTTGATTTTTCACATATGTACGTTTTTCAGAATGGCTCCTCCCACTGCATCTGGTTATACATCTCTGAGCATCCCTGCACTTCCTTATTCATATTTTAGAAACAATTCCATCTTTTTCAGAGCCCTTTCTAAAATACTGGCATATTTGTAAATGTGGTGACCTCAACGTTTCAGTTCTGGTCTCCACGCCCTATCTAAAATGTGCCTTCACGTTACTATGTTGCTATGTTAGAAATTCATCCTCTTTGGGGTTTTGCAGCCCATTTTTTAATATTAAATATTAGTTGCCAAATTATAGATCTTTCCTCAAGCTTTATTAGATCCCTCTTCATGTTTTCCACATCTTCTAGGGTGTCTACCCTATTGTAGATTTTGGGATCATGTGCAAAGAAGTAACCATTTTCTTACAGCTTTCTGACACTATTTCTTACCAAAATGTTGAAAAGAATCAGACTAGGGACTGAATATCGCAACCAGCATCCTTAGCCGCCATCCTTCCATTGGCTGACCGGCTAAGGATTCTGAAAATTGGCCCCATTAATTTAGGCACTCAGCGCTAGTAAATTTTCCAAGAGGCCAAATTAGGAGCATAACTCTCAAAACTAGAAGCATAAATCCTTTTGCAAGTAATTTTATATTTTCCTTATCAGCTTGTACATATTTGTCTCCTTCACCCTTAACTCTCTTCACAAAGAGGGGCATTCTGTGCTAACTGTTCCTCCCTGTATGGCCGATCAGAATCCAATCTGCCGTATGTCCAGCTCACATACCTGGTTAACTTAGCCACGCTCCTGAATGGAGCTGCAGCGCCATTGCATCCTGTTGCCATGGCACCATGGCTCCATTCAGGAGCTCTGATCCCCTGCCAGAAAAAACAATCTTCTTTCCCCACAGCTCGACCGCCAGTCTGACCCTCCATGGCCAGGATTGGGCTGAGGTAACCCCCTGCACCCCCTCCCTTCCTTACCAGACCTGGCCTCATCATTTTGCTATGTCTAGGGGAACTTATTCCACCTCCGATGTGGAATAAGTCCTCTGTCTCCATGGCCAACCTCAGAATCGGTCTTGTATGTCTGGGGTCACCCTCTGCCCACCGCCTGCCCTCTCTCCACTTCTGCCCCACCCCTAACTCCCACGAACACAGCTCCCTGTGCAAATCACCTGTTCATATGGGGAGCTCTGTCCCTAGTAGGCTGCCTGGACGTTTAGTGGATCGGACATCCAGATCCTCTAAACAGTGTTCAGGAAAGCCACTTACTCACTTCCGCCTGTCACTAACATATTTAAAATAAAGTCTTTATTCCTCCATTTTACTGCACTGGCTTTTCCCCTTCAATTTGCATCTTTCTTTTCCTGACTACTTTCTCAGCTTCTCTTAGCTTTTCCAGATATTGTTGCTTGTCTTCTGTTTTCTGTGATCTCTTGTAGTTTATAAAGGTTATAAAGGAGAAGTGGCTTAGTGGTTGGGGCAAGTTACCTCAGGCCAGAAGGTCAGGGGTTCAAATCCCACTAGAGGACAGCAACCTTGGGCCAGAAGGACTGGGGTTTCTAGTCCCACAGGTGCTCCTTGTGGTCATGGGCAAGCCACTTAACCCTCCATTGCCCATGTTCCCTGTAAGTATTAGTGTATGTGTCTTGTATCTCCTCATGTTAAATGTATCCCCCAATTGTGTTGTGACCACTTTGATTGAAGGATAAGCTGGTATACAAAACTGTCTAAAACAATAAATACCCTTCCTGCTACTTCTTTCAAAAAACACAGCAGCCTTCTTTTCCTTTTATTTACTTTCTTTACAAAAAGATTTGTTGCCTTTAAAATATATCCTTTTAGTTTTTTGTCCACTGCTTTTCTAATATGTATAGGAGAGTGACAGAGGGAATCTGGAATGAGGGAGGTGGAATTAGGCTCTAGCATTGAGGAAGGGCAAGAGGAAGCAAGGGTGAAGAGAGGAACAGGAATCTGGAATCAGGGATTGGGCAAGTTCCAGGATCTGACAGACAGAATCCAAAATCAAGGGGGGAGGGATATGAATTGAGATGGGGGGGAGATTTCCTTGCTCCTGATCTGGTCCTGTTTTTTCATGCATTCCCATTCCCTCTTTAACCTTCCTCCCAATCTGGCAAATACCCACTCATATAATTCGTACCAATTCCTTCTCTCTCTCTTATACACAGAAATTAAGGTTAGAGTGAAGCCATGACCATTTCTGCTTGCTTGGGATCAGGCATAAATGTTAGCATGTAAAGTATGCATATACACACATAATTTACAAACAATGGGGGCCATTTTAGAAGCTCTATTTGAGATATGCATGCCTAAAAAATGCCCATTCAGACATGCTAATCACCAATTGCATAGCCAAAATAAAAATAATTAGCCGTAAATACGTAGTATCATACAAACAGGCTGTGATAGTCCAAAAAAAATCTGATTCTGGTCATCTCACTAACAACAAAAACATTCTCTAGTGCCAGGCATATTGTGAACTAATATAAAACACTGCAAGAGTTACTGAAGATCTACAAGACCAAATCTACCATACCAGCATACACTTCCAAAACTCATACAAAAAACTGTAATAATGTCAAATTACTACAGTACAGATATCTACATACAAACTCCATGTTAACAGAACACCTGGCCTCGATCGCACACTCAGAACACAGACCCTCACCAAGTATAGAATAAGTGGCCACAATCTAAAGTAAAAATAAAAATATGTAGACAAAAATTCAAATGAAACCCCAAGAAGCCAGACTCCGCATGTAGTGCCACACCAGATAAGAGATGCAGTTCCCCATACTGTGTGAAATATAAAGATAGCGCAAAGTCCAATCACTAAATTGAAAATAAAATTACTTTTTCTACCTTTGTTGGCTAATGATTTTTGATCATGCTGGTCCCAATCAGAGGTTTCTGTTTTCCTCTCTTCTCCTAGCTCTCTTTCTATGGTCTATAATCCATCTGCCATTTCTTGTCTCTCATTTTGATTTCTTCATTTTCTTCCATCAGCCTTTTTCCAGTCCCAGTAACCCTCCCTAGTATCAGCCCCCTTTATAGCCTCCCCTCCCAGTGTCAACCCCTTGTATTCCCAGCACTGCCACTGGTGTCTATTCCCTTCCAGTCCCCCTCCTTCTCCATCGTCCAGCCTCTTCTAATCCAAATACCATCCCGGGTGTCAGCAAACGTCCAGTCCCAGTTACCCTCTCCTCTGCCCATCCCCCTTCCAGTGCCATCCCCAGTTGTCAGCTCCCTTCCAGCCCCCTCATTCCCTTCTTTTCCGATCCTTTCTAACCCCCCATATGAGCTCCCTTCCATCCCCCACCTTCCCCCTGTCAGTTCTCTTCCAACTCCCCCCTATTACCTAGCCACCTTCCAGCCCCATCCCCAAGAGTCTGCTCTGTTCCAGCTCCCCCCAGTGACTTCTCCCTTGTAGCCCCCCATGTCTGCTTTCTTTCAGCTCCCCCTGTCTCTGCTCCCTTCTAGCTCCCCTCCATGTCTGCTCCCTTGTAGCCCAGTAGAGTCTGCTCTCTTCCAGCTCCCCCCATGTCTGCTCCCTTTCAGCTCCCCCCATGTCTGCTCACGTACAGCTCCCCCCATGTCTGCCCCCTTCCAGTTCCCCCGTGTCTGCTCCCTTCCAGCTCCCCCTCCATGTCTGCCCCCTTCCAGCTCCCCCGTGTCTGCTCCCTTCCAGCTCTCCGTGTCTGCTCCCTTGTAGTCCCCAATGTCTGCTCCCTTCCAGCCTCCCCATGTCTGCTCCCTTCCAGCTCCCCCAGTGTCTGATCCCTTGAAGCCCCCCATGTCTGCTCCCTTCCAGCTCCCCCACATGTCTGCACCCTTGTAGTCCCCCAGTGTCTGCTCCCTTCCAGCTCCCCCTCCATGTCTACTCCCTTCCAGCTCCCCCGTGTCTAATCCCTTCCAGCTCCCCCAGTGTCTGTTTCCTTGTAGTCCATGTCTGCTCCCTTCCAGCCCCCCATGTCTTCTCCCATCCAGCTCCCCCAGTGTCTGCTCCCATTGCCCCCGATGTCTGCTCCCTTCCAGCCCCCCGTCTCTGCTCCCTTCCAGCCCCCCATATCTGCTCCCTTGTAGCCCCCCAGCATCTGCTCCCTTCCAACTTCCCCCATGTCTGTCACTTCCAGTTCCTCCCCCCATGTCTGTTCCTTTCCAGCTCCCCCGTGTCTGCTTCCTTATAGCCCATGTCTGCTCCCTTGTAGCCCCCCATGTCTTCTCCCTTCCAGCTCCCCCCGTGTCTGCTCCCTTATAGCCCCCCATGTCTGCTCCCTTCCAGCCCCCCAGTGTCTGCTCCCTTGTAGCCCTCCATGTCTGCTTTCTTCCAGCTCCCCAGTGTCTGCTCCCTTGTAGCACCCCATGTCTGCTCCCTTCCAGCTCCCCAGGGTTTGCTCCCTTCCAGCTCCCCTCCCCCCCCCCCCCCATGTCTACTCCCTTCTGGACCCTTTTCTTCCCTCCCCTTCTCTCCTCTCCTCTCACTGATTCATCATTCAAGAAAAGACAGCCACCGTGGGAACATTTCTCTGTTCCCATGGCTCTGCTATCTTTTACACTGCTGGGTCGTGAAGTTTCTAAAGGCAGTAATAAGCATTTCCCTGTTTCTTACGAGAAATAGGAAATGCTTGTTACTGCTGGAAATGCCACGGTTCATCAGTTTAAAAAAGAGCAGAGACGCAGGAACAGAGAAGTGTTCCTGCGGCGGCTTTCTTTTTTGAAGCAGTGGGTGGTAGCGATAGCGCCCCCCCTGCTGCTGGCACCCTCCTGCCACGCTTACCTGGCTTACTGGGTGGCAGTGGCCCTGCTAATCACATCCACACCCTAAGAGCCATTTTATAAAGGATTGACTTTACACGTCTCCAGCGCAATCATGTCCAGGAACATTCCACGGTAGTAATAAAAAGATCCACATGCATCTCTGATTTCAGATAGATGCCGTTTGTTTGAAACTGCTGACGGACATGTTCATATTTATATCGGCTCCTTTGGCATGAATAGGAATTTGAAAAGTGCTTGTTTCGGCCGACTTTCAACAAAAAGGATAACAGAGCAAGAAGGTGCCTATTTCTAGCCTATTTCATAAAAACATATAAACGCCTATGGGCATTTATAAAATATTAGGAGTAAACCAGCAAATCTCATGGCTAATTTGAAGCTGCAGACATTTAACCAAGCCATACTGTGTGCATTTTATAAAGAATGAGTGTACTCCACCCAGAACATGTGTTTAAAAGTATATGCCTTCATGTCACAGTGTGCATGTTTACTGCAGAACCCCCTAAGGTAAGTTTATAAAAGCCCTTGTATGTGCATAAAACTGTGTTTTACATGCAGGAAAAGTTCACAACATTACCTCCACAGTGTGCATGTTAAAAACTGGTGGCATCTTTAGTGATCGTGCACTCTCTGGCATTACTCCTTGTACATAGTTATCTACAGTTCCATGTATGTTATATAGTTGCACATTGTTCTATGTACTTTAACATTGTTCGATGTAAACCGCCACTGATCCTGGGAATTGGCGGTATATAAAAGTTTTGCAAATAAATAAATAAATTAGTGAGCAGCTTGCTCAATGTCATATTTGTCTGTGATGGTTTGTGAAATGGCCCCTTTTGGTTTTCTGTCATTTCTCCATTTTGTGCTCTCACCTTTCCTCTATCTCTAGGTTTCTCCCAGGATATTTTTTCTCCCTCTCTGCAGTTTCTTTCAGACCGCTGTCAGAATTGTTTATAGGGAGCACAGGTCAGGGGCACAATACAATGAGATTTGTTCATGATGAACGCTGCATGGGAGCGCCTCACTCATGTTGCTTTTGTAAGTGACAACAGGAGAATGTGACCTCATCTTCACTCACAGAAAGCGTTCCTCTCCGATATCTGCTTTGCTCTCTCCTTCCACATAAAAATAAGGAGTGTTCTAAAGAATCTGCTATGTCAAGGACAAGCCATGTAGCTGACATGGCTTGGAGAGGAGGCTGATGCAGACAGTATACTTTGGGCTCTTGGTCAGGCCGGTTGTGTGTATATGTGTGGAAGCTTAAACTTTAAGTGTCATGGTTCAGCTGCCAAACTAAAAATGTCAATGAGAGATTAAATTGCTATTGCGTTCATGTGCCAAGTTCCTTCCCACAGCTCCATCCACCTCCCTGGCCAACAGCTTCAGCAACACAACAGCTTCTTACCTACAATAGAAAACAAAGCACTGGGATCTCACAAAATCTCAATGTTTCCATTTTCAAGAAATAAGCTTTGGGAGCCACCAAGCAAAGAGCTAGCAGTCCCTTCCTTACCATCTCTTCTGCTGCCTGACACATACACCATGGATGGCACCTGTCCCTGGCAACTCCTCCCTCCATCATGGGAAACCTGTAATTCTCTTTTGCATGAAAGCTAAGAATAGGCTGACCTTTGAAGTCGGCATGTTTCATACTGGCTCCTGGGACTGGCATGGTACATAGTGATTTGAGTGTATGTGTGTTTATATGTGTGTCACTGTTAACGGAGAATGATTTAAAAGACCTTAATATTATCCTTCAAGATAAAGTGTTTTCTCTCCTCTTCTTCTTACTTTAAGCCCCTTAATATATCTTTTAGAATGTGCACAACCAGAAAAAAAATACAGTTCATGCTCGTTCAAAACTAACTTTTCCTGATTTTGGGCGTTTTTTCATGTCTGTTTCACATATTCATTCTTTAGGAGCACATTGTGCATGTTAGAACATTTTTCAATGCTCAAATCAGCCATAAATGGTTTCATTCATCAATATACTTGTGAATAAACAATTTGTGCACACTTTAAATTTTTAGGCACTCAGAGGTACTGAATGTGTGCACACGAATGCACATCTTTAATCTCATTTCTTTCCCTTTCCTTCTCACCCCTCTTCTTCTTTCCCTTTCTTGTTTGCTTTCTCTACTAGCAATCTCACCTTCTTCAGCCTCTCTTCCTGCCTCTCCATCTCTGTACCTCTTTTTTCCTGACCTTTCCTTGTATTATTTTTCTGTTTATTTTTTTTATCAGTAAACATATAAGACAAAACCAATCCATCCTATTTTCCTTTTTACAGAAACAGGTCTGCCTTTCACATCCACCCATCCCCCACCCCTAAACCCTCAACCCCCAGCAACCAAGAAGCAGAATCCAAAATCTACATTAGATATACATTATTTATCCTGTAAACTATTCCACTCTGAAAACGTCCCCCATGTCTGTACAAAACTGTGCAGCCAATAATACTTCTTTGCTGTGAATTTGTGCATTAACTACAAATGAACCACCCGCTGTTTGAATTCCCTCTTCTCTGGGGACTCTCCCTACTTCCATCTTTGGGCCACAGTCAGCCAAGTCACTATACACCCCACTCTAACAAAGGTAACATCCTCCGTTGGTAAGTTGCTTGGGGCTATATTTAACAACAACACCTCCAGAATAGGAGACAATGACACTCCCAGAATTTTCCCCAGCCACACAAAGACTTTAACCCAATAAACTCAAATAAATTTCACACTCTCACCAAAATGGTAGAATGCCCCTCTCTCCCCACATTGTCACCAGCAATGGTCAGACCCTCTTCCATATAAGTGTACTATTTTTGTGGAGGTGATATACCATCTATAGAGCATCTTATAATTATGCTCCAACAAGTTAGCAGCCAACACACCCTTATAAAGGCCCTCATAGGCCCATCCCCAATAGGACAAATCCCAATCCCTCCCCAAGTCTGTTTCCCATTGATGTTGAAATCTACTTTTCCCCATCCCCCTCCTCTATCATATGGTAAAACTGAGAGACAGCCCCTTTGACTTACCCGCTCTGAAACAGTTCTTTCACTGCTGTAGGTGATGGGTGCAAGGACTTAAGTACTTTTGTCTTTATATAATGAGTCACCTATAAATAGTGGAAATAATCTGCCTCCACTAGTCCATATTCTTCCCATACAGACTCAAAGCTAAGTATTTCTCTGCTTCCCGAGATCTGTCCATGACAGAATCCAAAACTATCCCACCCATTTCAAACCCCAAGAGGCTCATGTAACTAAATGTCCCCCCAGATAGCCTTGGGATAAACTCCTTATTCCCCCCCCCCCAAAGGAGTACATCTGGAATACTCTTGACCAATGTTCCCTCTAATTTTCTGTAGGCTGTGTGCGCATAAAATATCAGCTGTGTGCAGGTTTTGAAGGAAGATTAAATTTTTGTGCGCCACTTAATGACACTTGAAGTTATATACTTTAAAATTTCACTACACGTCAGAATACAGTATGTACACCACATTGATTTTAATCAAATTAAATGAAAATAGACAATTATTAAATGAAGTGGGACATTTCTAGTAATTACAATCATAACTTTTAAATTTTAAGACGTCTGTGTTGTTTTCTATCAGAATCAGAGCCGTAGTTTTTGTGCGCTCTGTTGTAAAGTATGTGCGCTCGCTCAGCGAGGTGTGTGCGCGCGCACACGCGCACAGCTTAGAGGGAACAGTGCTCTTGACCACTCAGCCATACTTCTTGCTTTTTTTGCCAAAATTTCATGGTTAATACTACAAAGGGATTTGGTTCCTGTCCAAAACTTTTTCTCCCTCCTGGTTCCCACACTCGAACCCTAGGGACCCTATCCTCTCTATCCCCTCTTTTAATACGACCTCCTCTCCCCTCTTATCCACCACTGTAGAGCAGCTCGGACCCAAGCAGCCTCGAAGTATCAAGAGAACTGAGGAACTGCTAGACCACCCTTTTCCTTCCTATGCCACAACACCACCCGAGCCACCCTAGGCCTCTTATTATCCCAGATCATCTATTTCTGGACTCTATCAAGAAAAATCACTGGCACTGAATTGGTAAGGTCATAAACAGGTAAAGCAAGTGTGGTGAAACCACCATCTTTCACCACGGCCATTTGTCTAACCCATGAAATCCACACCTTGCTCCTCTTTGCCAGATCAGCATTGATTTTATTCCAGATGGGAGGATAATTAGCACCAAACAGGTCCTCCAAATGTGGCATAAGGTTAATACCTAAATACTTAATCCTCCCCTCCCCCCGCCCAGTCCATCTAAAGGTAACTTCTCCCACTGATTCCTACATCTCTTCTCTGAAAGGGAAACATTCAGGATTTCTGACTTTGAAGCATTCATTCGGAAACCTGCCACATGCCCTTACTCCTTCATTTCTTATATTGAGAAGTACCCGCCCTAAGTCTCTGTATTCCCTCGCACTCCTGAACCCTCTGTGCTAAAGGCTCCATAGCCAGGAAAAACAACAGGGGTGAGAGAAGGCACCCCTGAGGTGTCCCTCTATATAACTCAAAAGGTCTAGAACAGTGATGGCTAACCTTTTTGAGCCCGAGTGCCCAAACTGCCGCACAAAACCAAAGAATTTCCTCAAAGTGCCAGCACGTCAATTTGCATAAATATTTGCATAATGCTAACATACACTAACTTTTAGTAAACATGTCTCTTAATGAGTGTATGGATAAAGACAGACTAAAAGATTTCTACATTACTATAATCCAGTGCCAACCGCCAGGCACATTAGGAACTACTACAAACACTGCCCATTTAGAACCAATAGCAAACCCGCCGTATCCTAACAGCACTACCAGGACTCACAAAGCACCACACCATACCTATCAAAAGGCAACACTGCAAATATTAAACCAATACATTTCAGACAATAACAATACATGACCTACTGGGGAAAGAGAACAAGTGGCAATGTCAAAAAGGAATTACATAAACAGAATACCTCAGCTCAGTTACACAGTTGCAATTGCTCCAGCCACTTTCTTCTGGTTTCTTCATGTTTTCTGCTAACTCTCCATCATCTGCTGTCCATTTGTCCTTTCTTCTCTCTTCTAGTTTTTTTTTCCATTCTCTCTCTCTACATCCGCTTTAACATACTAATCTTTCTCCTTTTGCTCTTTCCTCATTCCTATTTCATCCACTCAAATTTTACCCCTCCATCCTCAATCCCCACTTACTCTCCCAATACCCGGCCAATTGTAGATTTTTTATACCTCCAACACAAAATATTTTTCCCCTCTCCATTTTACTCACCCAGCCCCATCCCATTATAATACTCCCCCAACATCAGCTCCCTTCTAGTTCCAGCCTCACCCAGCATCCATTCCCTTCTAGTCCCTGCATCAGCCCATTTCCAGTCCTAGCCCCCCATCAGCCCATTTCCAGTCCTAGCAACCCCCCAACCCAATACCAGTCCTAGCCCCCCCCATCAACCCACTTCCAGTCCTAAACCCCCATCACCCCATTTTCAGTTTAAGCCCCCCTATAACCCATTACCAGTCCTAACCCCCATCACCCCATTTCCAGACAGCCCCCATCAGCCCACAGCCCATTAGCAGTCCTACCCCCCCAGCCCATTAGCAGTCCTACCCCCCCCCCGCCCGCCCATTAGCAGTCCTAACCCCCCCAGCCCATTAGCAGTCCTACCCCGCCCGCCCGCCCCCACCCTGCCCATTAGCAGTCCTAACTCCCCCCTCCCTCCCTGCCCATTAGCAGTCCTAACCCCCCCCCCTCCCTCCCTGCCCATTAGCAGTCCTAAACCCCCCCTCCCTCCCTCCCCGCCCATTAGCAGTCCTAACCCCCCCCTCCCTCCCTGCCCATTAGCAGTCCTAACCCCCCCCTCCCTGCCCATTAGCAGTCCTAACCCCCCCTCCCTCCCTCCCTGCCCATTAGCAGTCCTAACCTCCCCCCCTCCCTCCCTCCCTGCCTGCCCATTAGCAGTCCTAACCCCCCTTCCCTCCCTCCCTCCCTCCCTGCCCATTAGCAGTCCTAACCCCCCCCCTCCCTCCCTCCCTCCCTGCCCATTAGCAGTCCTAACCCCCCTCCCTCCCTCCCTGCCCATTAGCAGTCCTAACCTCCCTCCCTCCCTGCCCATTAGCAGTCCTAACCCCCCCTCCCTCCCTCCCTGCCCATTAGCAGTCCTAACCCCCCCTCCCTCCCTCCCTGCCCATTAGCAGTCCTAACCCCCCTCCCTCCCTCCCTGCCCATTAGCAGTCCTAACCCCCCTCCCTCCCCATTAGCAGTCCTAACCCCCCCCCTCCCTCCCTGCCCATTAGCAGTCCTAACCCCCCCTCCCTCCCTCCCTGCCCTGCCCATTAGCAGTCCTAACCCCCCCCCCCTCCCTGCCCATTAGCAGTCCTAACCCCCCCCTCCTCCTCCCTGCCCATTAGCAGTCCTAACCCCCCCTCCTCCTCCCTGCCCATTAGCAGTCCTAACCCCCCCCCCTCCTCCCTGCCCATTAGCAGTCCTAACCCCCCCTGGCAAATTTTAAAAAAAAAAAAAATGCAGGCGCTGGCTGCTGCCGCGGCAGATTGCAATGTCCCGCGGGGCCCCCTCCGCCCGCTAAGCCCCGCGGCAAGGGCTTTCAGATTCGCGAGGGAGAGCATCTCCCTCGCGCCTCTGTTAGGCCCGCAGGGGCTAATGGGAAATTTCCCATCAGTCCCTCGCGTCTAAAGGGGCTGATGGGAAATTTCCCATTAGCCCCTGCGGGCTTAACAGAGACGCGAGGGAGACGCTCTCCCTCGCGAATCTGAAAGCTCTTGCAGAGGGGCTTAACGGGCGGAGGGGGCCCCGCGGGACGCTGCATTCTGCCCTTGCCGCGTCCGCGGCAGCAGTCAGAGCCAGCTTTTTATTTTTCTGCGGACCTTCCCGCGTGCCAGCTGCAAGGCCTTCGCGTGCCACAGCTGGCACGCGTGCCATAGGTTCGCCATCGCTGGTCTAGAATATTTCCCATTGATGTTCACCCGAGCCATAGGCTGCCTATATAAAATCCGCACCCACTGTAAGAACATGCCCGAAATCACCAGTTTCTCCAGTGCCAATCAGAATGGGTCAGTACACTCCGTTAAAAGCTTTTTCAGCATCCACCACGAGCAGTTCCATCCCTTCCGCTCTCTTCCTCCCCTGCCACATAAGGTTCAGCACTTTACGAATACTGTCTGAGGCTTGATGGCCCAGGTCAAAGCCTGATTGGTTAACATGTACCAACTCTGGTAAAACACCCATAAGCCTGAGCCAGTATACTAGTGAAAACCTTAAAATCCATCCCCAGCAGGGAAATTGGATGAAACGATCCACATACACCTGGCTCCTTCCCTTCTTTCTGCAAAATTGTCATCCTCGCTACCCGCAGTGCTTTGGGGATCTTTTCCTCCCCACTGAATGAATTATACATCCTCGTTAGTAAATTCACAAGGGACTTCCCAAATGTTTTGTAAAATGTCTTTGAGAAACCATCTAACCCCAATGCCTTATGTGCCGGAAGCCCTTTAATTCCACTAAGGACCTCTTGTGAGCTGATAGGGAGGGATAATTTATTACTTTCTCCTTCCATCAAACTTGGCAATCTTACCCCCACAAGATATTGAGAAATCTGTTCCGTAGATGCCTCAACTTCTGGAGTGTATAATTCTTGAAAAAACTCCCAAACCTTTCAGTAATCCCTTTCTCCCCGTTCACCTCCTCCCTCTTCTTATATCGAATCTTAGTAATATGATTACGCAGTTGTTTTTTCCTTAACTTATGAGCCAACAGCCAGCTGACCTTATCACCAAAATGAAAATATTTTTTCTGAAACTGCTCCAGTTTGTACATAATCCCCCCTAACTGCAAATTCAAGAAAGCCCTCTTAGCTGCTTCCAATTTTCTCCTCCCTCCCTTATCCTGCTTCCCTTCCAAATCCACAATAGAGCTTTCCCCTCAACACTGCTTTCAATCCTTCCTACACCAACACCAGACCTGGTGTCATCATTCACCTCCAAATACTCCTCAATTTCTCTTTGCAGCTGAGCAACCACCCCTTGATCATCCAAAAGATCTTCATTTAACCACCACCACTGTCCTACTCACTCCCATCCCCCCTTTAAAGACTCCCCAAAATGAAGCACGGTTGCACCAGGTCCTCTCACCAACTCCAAAGCCCACATTGCTAGGGAGTTATCTATCCACAGCATATCATTGTAGGAGAAGGAATCATGTACCAAGGAGTAAAGGGAATATTCCCTCTTACGACCATGCAGTTCCCATCACATATCAACTAAGCCCAACTCCTTCAATAATAAGAACATAAGATATGCCATACTGGGTCAGACCAAAGTCCATCAAGCCCAGTATCCTGTTTCCAACAGTGGTCAATCCAGGTCATAAGTACCTAGCAGTTTCCCCAAAAGACACAGGTTCCTCAATGTTTGTATTGGATCAAGCAGTGATATCTTGGGTCCCTTTTAATAATGGTTTATGGACCTTTCCTCCAGGAACTTGTCCAAACCTTTTTTAAACCCAGCTATACTAACAGCTCTTACTTCATCCTCCGGTAACAAATTCCAGAATTTGATTACACGTTGAGTGAAAAAATATTTTCTCTTATTAGTCTTAAATAGGTTACCCTGTAGCTTCATTGCATGTCCCTAATCCTTTCAATTTCCTCCTGGCCAGGTTTGAACCCTTCTCTGCTCCCCGAGATCTGTCCAGGGCAGAATCCAAAACTAAATTAAAATCCCCCCTTATAATTATATACCCTTCAGCAAAATATCTTGGTAGAAGGAGGCCTGATCAGTATTTGGTGCATATAGACTTACCAATTTCGTAACATGCCCCTTCCATCTAATTTTAAGCCCTAAATATTTGCCCCCTTTATCTTTCTTAACCTCCAGAACTTGATACTGAATTGTGGCGGACAATAAAATTGCCACCCCCTTTTTTACATTCCAATCTATTTAACGCACAATACTTATATGGGCATTAGAGTAAGACAGTTTCCATTCCCCTACTGGTACCAGGTGGGTTTCGTGGATGAATCCTACATTACTTCTGAGGTGTATCAACTCTTTATATAGAAGCTGGCACTTAGTGGGAGTCCTTGTACATTCAGAGTGGCTACTTTAAGTTCCTCCATTGTTACTCCAACCCTGAGAAAAGCACCCCCATCCAGTCACTGATTGCCCTCTCCTTCCCTCACTTCTGTCCCCCCACCCCTTCACTCCCCCCTTCCCCCCACCTCCCCACCCCCAGCCTCCAGCCTTCTCCAGCTCTAGAAGCATGATGCCACTGCCTGGCCACCTTCACACACAATTGAACCCATACTGTACTATCCCCAACCAATATGACTTTCTACTGAAACTTAACTCCCCCATTCATCTTAAGACAATTCCCAAACCCATGAACATGTGAGACAAATTCTTATCACTGCCCATTTCCTACCTTAAAAAAACAGAACCTTGCACACTGCCCCCAAATCTTTTCCAACCATGAAACCACAAAGCAATAGTCCAGAATGAGTCCACTCAGCACTGGCCATCTCCTCCTGCCACTTTCTTCTACGTGCGCAGTCTTTTCTCACCGCTGATCACTCAGGTCCACCCAGCCTTGACAGCCATGTCCTTATTGCGATCTGGATGTACCACATCCCCACACTCCAGTAAGTTGTTCCATCCAGTTTGTTGCATCGTTTTGACCACTGCCTCCACAGTCTTTGCATATGGAGTATTTCCAGATAAAGTAAATAGTAGGCCCACCAGGAAAGCCATCTGAACTGAATCCTCTCCTTCCAGAGGCATGTGGTCACTCCTTGGTATGCCCTCCTTTTCTGAATAATCAGGGTGGATAAATCACTGAAAATCTCCACTTCATGGTCCTCTTACTTTATCTTGACAAGCTTCCTGACAGCAGACAAGATAGCTTCTTTGGTAGCATATTCATGCATACACGCTCTGATGTCCTGGGGGCCTGCTGTCTCTTTGGAACCCCAATATCTGATGTGTGCGCTGTACCTTAAAGCACATGGCTCCTTCATCCAGGCCCACTGCTCTTGCTACTTCCTTGCAGAATTGCTCTGTGAGGGCTCTATAGTCTATAGATTCCTCAGTTTCAGGGAGCCCTCTCAAACATAGATTCAGTCGTCTGGACAGATTCTCCAGGTACTCAACTTTAAAGGCCATTTCCTCCTTTGCAGCCTGCAGCACCAAATTGTCCTGCTGCAGGGCATTCAATGATCCCTCATAGCTGCCCAACCAACCTTCTGACTCCTCCACTCTATCCCAGCTCAGATAGGTAGCCTTTAATTTCAGTCATCCCGGTCTGTATCTCTTGCTTGAATCCACTTAGGTCTTGATGCAGTCAAGAACCACTTCCTCATCTCATCTCTGAATGTCTTTAAGCCACAGTGAGCTCCTGCCTCCAAATTGTGGCTTTCCCTCTGTTGCTCTGTCGGGCTCAAAATCGCTGCTGCCATCTTGGCTTTCCCCTTTGCTGCTCTGGCTGCCGCTTTAAAAGCAAATGTTCTTAAGTCTACTGCGGATTTTTTCCCTGCCATCATTTCCAAAGGTGAGAGCACACAATCTGCAGGTCTTGGGGCCTAACTATTGCAGGGGAAGACTGTGTATTTAGCAGGGGATCACAGCTTCAGGCCACGGAGTCACAGTCTATGCAGCCATTCTCACCTATGACATCACTTCCTTAGCCTTTCCTCACATTTTGATTATTGATAAATGTATTTTATATATCTTTTTCTGTTGTTTTACTCTTAAGATGCTCCATAAGAACATAAGATATGCCATACTGGGTCAGACCAAGGTCCACAAGCCCAGTATCCTGTTTCCAGTAGTGACCAATCCAGGTCACAAGTACCTGTCACGTTCCCAAAAAGGGTACACAGATTCCATGTTGCTTATCCCGGAGTAAGCAGTGGATTTCCCAGTCCTCTTTAATAATGGTTCATGGACGTTTCCTCCAGGAACTTGTCTAAACCTTTCTTAGGTGAAAAAATATTTTCTCCTATTAGTCTCAAATAGGTTACATTGTAGCTTCATGACATGTCTTCTAGTCATTCTGTTTTTTAATGGAGTAAACAAACGATCTACATTTATCCATTCTACTGCATTCATTATTTTATAGACTTCTATCATATCTCCTCTCAGCCATCTCTTTTTCAAGTTGAAGAGCCCTAATCTTTTAAGCCTTTCCTTATAGGGGTATCCTTCCATCCTCTTTCCATTTCGATAGCTCTTCTCTGTATATTTTCTAATTTTGCTATACCTTTTTAAGATATGGCGACCAGAATTGCACACAATATTCAAGGTGCATATAATATACTTGGTTTTATTCTCCATTCCTTTCCTTGTGATTCCTAGCATCCTATTTGCTTTCTTGGCTGCTGCTTCACACTGGGCAGAGGATGTCAACATATTATCTACTATGACGGCTAAATCCTTTTCCTGGGTGGTGGTTCCTAATGTGGAACCTTGCATTGTGTAACCTTAGAATGGGTTGTTCTTTCCTAAGTGCATAACTTTGCACTTGTCCACATTAAATTACATCTGCCATTTGGATGTCAAGTTTTCCAGTTTATCAAGGTCCTCTTGCACTTTTTCACAATCCTCTTGTGTTTTAACAACTTTGAATAATTTTGGGTCATCTATAAATTTGATCACCTCACTCGTTATTCCCATTTCCAGGTCATTTATAAATATGTTAAAAAAAAGCAGGTCCTGGTCTATTGAGAAAATTGACTATTTAGCCCTACTCTCTGCTTTCTATCTTTTAAGCAGTTCCTGATCCACAATACTACACTACCTCCTATCCCATGACGTTTTGATTTCTTCACAAGTCTCTCATGAGGGACCTTGTCAAAGGCTTGCTGAAAATCCACATATACTATATCAACCAGCTCACCTTTACCTATTTGTTTATTCACACCTTCAACAGACAGGGCTTTCGCGTACTACGCACCCAGATGCTGGAACAACCTCCCTACCAACATTAGAGCTATTACTGACCTCAAACAATTCAGAAAAGCCATAAAGCACCACCTCTTCATTCTACATTACCAAAGCACATCATCAACCCTCTAACATTTACAGATAAAGTGTAACCGCCCACTTACTCAAGATGATGAAAAGAAATTCTATACTGTGTATATAGGTTCTTTACATGCTACAAACATGTACATAGTTTCCCTAAGTTATAATCCCAGTTGTATATTTCCTGTTATATGTAAACTCACCACATTCTGTTGATTGAAATGAGTATTCCTGTTTAATGTAAACCGCGCTGATGAAAAAGAGTGCGGTATAGAAGAACTGCAAATAAATAAATAAATAATAAATAAAAAAACTATCAGGTTAGTAATGCAAGATCTTCCTTGGCTAAATCCATGTTGGCTTTCTCCCATTAAACCATGACTATCTACATGTTCAGTAATTTTATTCTTTATAATGGCTTCTACCATTTTGCCTGGTGCTGATGTCAGGCTCCCTGGTCTGTAGTTTCCCGGATCACTCTTGGAACTCTTTTTAAAAATTGGTGTTACACTTGTGATTCTCTAATCTTCAGGTACTACAGATTATTTTAATGATAGTTCACAGATTACTAATAGTAGGTCTGCAAGTTCATATTTCAGTTCTTTCAGCACCCTTGGATGTATACCATCTGGTTCAGGTGATTGGCTACTCTTTAGTTTATCAAATAGTTGTAAGACATCTTCCCGGTTTATCGAAATTTGTTTCACTTCTTTCAGTGCATCACCTTTAAATACCATTTCAGGCATGGGTAACTTCCCTACATCTTTTCACTAAAGAACAAAGCAAAGAATTCATTCAGTCTCTCTGCTATGGCCTTGTCCTCCCTTAGCTCCCCTTTCACCCCTCTATCATCTAATGGTTCAACTGACTTTCTCACATGTTTTTTGCTACGAATATACTTGAAAAGGTTTTTTTATGTGTTCTTGTTTCCACAGCAAGCTTTTTTTTCAAATTCTCTCTTTGCCTACCTTATCAATGCCTTGCATCTAGCTTGCCAGTGCTTATGATGTTTTCATAATTTGGCTCCTTTTTTCTATTTCCTGAAAGATGTTTTGTTGGCTACAACAGTCTCTCTGACCTCACCTTTAAACCATGCCAGCAGTTTTTTGGCCTTCCTTCCACCGTTCTTAAAGCATGGAATACAGCTGGTCTGGACTTCCAAGATAGTATTTTTAAACAGCACCCATGCTTGATGTAAATTTTCAACCTTTGCAGCTGTTCCTTTTAGTTTTTACTTAGCTATTTTCCTCATTTTATCAGTCTCCCTTTTGAAAGTTAAATGCTGGTGCTGTGGATTTCCTTGCCATCCTCCCTCCATTTATTAAATCAATTGTGATCATGTTATGATCACTATTGCCAAGCGGTCCTAACACTGTTATCTCTTGCACCAAATCCTGTGTTCCATTAAGGACTAGGTCTAGAATAGCTTCCCCTCTTGTCAGTTTGTGAACCAGCTGCTCCAAGACTCCATCATTTATTTCATCTAGAAACTTTATCTCCCTAGCATGTCCTGCTGTGACATTGACTCAGTCAATACTGGGGTAATTGAAATCTCCCGTTATTACTGTGTTGTAACTTTTGTTAGCTTTCCTGATTTCTTAAAGCATTTCATCATCCAACTGTTCATTCTGGCCAGGCGGATGGTAGTACTGTACTCCCCCACTTCCATTGCCTTCCCCTTTTTACATGGAATTTCTGTTCATAGAGATTCTACAGCATGTTTTGTTTCCTGTAAAACTTTTATGCTGTGTGACTCAATGCCCTCTCTAACATAGAGTGCAACTCCTCCACCAATTTGATTGACCCTACCATTGCAATATAGTTTGTTACCAGGTATCACAGTATCTCATTGGTTGCCCTCTTTCCACCAGGTATCTGAGATGCCAATTATATCTAACTTTTCATTTAGTGCTATATATTCTAGATTTCCCATCTTTTTTTTAGACTTCTAGTATTTGCACACAGGCATTTTAGAGGTTGTATTTTATCCTCTAGCACTACTTGTGGCCTTGGCAAGTCACTTAACCCTCCATTGCCTCAGAAGAAAGGCCTGGCAATCTACTTCTGGTCACACTGCCAAGAAAGCCCAGGAATGTCTGGGTCACCAGGAGTCAGCAATGATTTGAAGGCACACATTGCATTTGATTTTTATCCATATTAACAATCTGGTTATCTTTGACAAGGGTAATTTGGAATCTTTCAGCTTTGTCTGCTTTGTATCCCACTGCCTGTTCCTTTCCTACGGAACCCAATCAGCACATCTAAAATAAAAATACATAGAATAAATATCTTTTCCATCCATCTTGAGTGCTTGTCTGCTAATCTGCTGTGTCTAACTAATAATTTAATGGCTTTAGAGAGCTGGTACTCTTAATCTCTCACCCTCTACCTCTGAAATTCCATCGTGTTCTGTGTACACCAGCTGAAACACTAAGAGCTGTAAAAAGCAGCTGACTAGAAGGTTAAAAATGACAGTCATTGAAAATAAATAACAAGACCCTAGCCAAAGTCATGCGACTGGCAGGAAAATGTCTTCTAGGTCAGTCTTGGTTTTCAAGATCCTATTCACGGTATTAGGAGACATATAATGTAACCTAGTAGAAAATGTACTCATTTATTTACCTTGGATTTACAATACTGCCCTTAAACCTAGCAATCATCAGGGTGATCTACAGCCAGGCAAAACAGAGAGAAAATCTAGGAAGACACTTACAATTCTTGGTGTCCAAGTGAGGAAGAAATAAACAATAGTACAAGGGGTAGAAGGGGAGGAACAGCAGTAGTGAAGTGCTTGGAAGCCATTGCCAAGAGACCAGAGGTCAGAAAAAGACTAACTGACCAACTCCATCTGCGTAGTTATTCCTGGTCACACTGCCAAGGATATATCCCAGCTGTCAGCTATGGAGTATGACTGCCTGTAGGATCTCACGCCTTATCCAGGGTATTTCTGGATATCTTTCTCTGGACTCCGCCCTCCTAGGAGGCTGAACATGTAAGATCTCTTTTTTATTTCACACCCAACAACCCTCCCTTCCCATATCCAACCACAAGAATCCCTGCAGTAACCAACACTAGCATGGATATTATGCAAACATTCAGCCTCTTAAGATCCTGTGGTTTTTTCCCAACTGTTCTCCATACCATGTCCAATCTCCTGCATCAATCTGGTTAACACATGTTATGTGTAGGCTGCCAGACAAACTTGACTACATGACCGCTTATGTCTCCACTAGGACATCTAACTAATATAGAACTTGTAGTCAACCAGACCCAGCTACTAATTTGATTCAATCATCACAATATGATGTAAATAGCTTCTATTACTAGTGATGCTTCCAGATTCCTTGCATAGCCTGCCAAATAGACCTAGCTATGTGAGAGCCTGCATTTTTACTAGAATTTTTAGGTTTTTTTAAAGTTATATTTTTATTGCAGTTCAGAGCATTACATCAAAAAGTATCTTTACAATACAGAAGACACATTACCCAATAAGACAAGGAAGCAGACAATTAACATGAAAGAGGTAATTTTATAAACTATTTTCTGTATGTATGTGGCCAAAGGATCCCGTGGTTTAGTAAACGTGCCCCTTAATATAATCTGCCTTGAGCTGCCATTGAAAAGGGCATAAACTAATTCCAAAATACCTTCTCTACTAAAGAAAGATTTGACATAGCATAATTGCCTAAGGGTTGAAAGTAAGTGGAGAGTTAAAACAGACCCTTAAGGTCATGATGCAGTCACATAAAGTGATGGGTATTGACATGACTAAGGGGGCAAGACCCGATAGAGGAGTTGCTTTGGAGTCCAAAGGGCCTCATAGGTATGAGCATTTAGTATCAGGCCATGACTGAAAAGCCTCTCAGATGTATCATTGTTATATCTCTTTAAAGAACTGAGGTCAGGTAACTAGCGGTCAGTATAAATGACAATTTGCACATCATCAGCATAAAGAAAACAGCTTAGACTTGAACTCTGTATCAGGGTGGCAAGAGGTGCAAAAAAAAAAAAAAAGACCCGAGAGCAGAGGGGTGAGGAAGGATCCTTAAGGAATATCACTGGTGAGATGAATGGATGAGGACAGTTGAGAATACAGGAAACAGAACATCCACTCAAGAAGGAGGTAAACTAACTGAGCACATTACTTCAGAAACCAAGATCAAAGAGTTGAGAAACAAAGAAAGAGTGAAGGCAAAGGCAACTCATAAATCCAGAGACAACCAAGGCAGCTTTATAGTCATCCAATTTACACCTAATTTTGTTGGTGAGGGTGGTCAGTAAACATTGTGTACAATGACTGGGTGGAAGCCTGCCTGTCTCAGGTGTAAGGCATTGGTGTCCTCTAGAACAATGTGAATAATCTTCTTGAGAAATTTTGAGATAAGAGGAAGGTTGGAGATTGGACAGAAATTGGATAAGTAGGAAGGATCAAGAAGTTTCTTCAGAAGAGGTTGCATAATAGCATACTTCCAACATTGAGGGGGAAAAACAGGACCGAGATTATTGTTAAATAAGGAGAATAAGTGTGTAAAGAGACAAGATAAACTTACTCACTTGTATGTTAGGATAAATCCTAACATACGGGGTGATGTCATTGGATGGAATGCACGTGGGAACAGTTTCCGCTACTTCTGGAAGCTTTTGGAGGCACTCCACTGTGCATGTATGCTGTTTCTCACCCACTGCAGCCACACAGGACTGTCTTCATCTGATACTTTAGCTAAGCAGAATACAACTCCAAGGGCTAAGGGGAGGTGGGAAGGTTTTGTGAGGACTTATACTGCTGTCCATACAGAACAGATGCTACAGGTAAGTAAAGCGTAGTTACTCACCTGTAACAGGTGATCTCCGGGAACAGCAGGAATTTAGTCTTCACATATGGGTATCGTCGATACTGATGGAGCCTGTGCGGGAACGCTCCCCAGCATCCAATAGGAAAGCTTTGGGGAGCATCCCACAGCGCCTGCGTGCTGCCTTCCCGCCTTTCCAACTGTCCCTCTCCAGTTGAGTTTATAGCTGAGACAAAAGAGAGAGGGAGAGTGAGAGAGAGATACAACTCCTAGGGGAGGTGGGCGGGTTGTGAAGACTAAATTCCTGCTGTTCCTGGAGATCACCTGTTACAGGTGAGTAACTACGCTATCTCCAGGAACAAGCAGGAATGTAGTCTTCACATATGGGGACTCCCTAGCTGCAGATGCCAGGGAGATGGCCCCAGTAAGTTGTCAGCCCTTGCAAAAGAGCCCCACTTCCCCCCATGGATCTCTGGCATCCTACCAGGGATGGTGGGTAGGAGTTGATTAAGTCTGAAAAAGGTGTTGAAGAACAGCTTGGCCAAACAAGGCATCCCGGCGGGTTAAGACCCTTCTGCGAGCACCATATGGTAAACCTTTTCCACTTAAAGGCATACAAGTGTCTTGAGGGTTTCCTTAAAGCATGAAGGATATCCTTTACCTGTTGGGAAAGGTTAAGATCCTGAAGTTCTAGGCTTTCAGCAATCAGGCCCTGAGATGCAGAGACTGGGGACTGGGATGCCACAGTATCCCGTCCTCTTGGGAGAGAAGATCTGGAGCAGATCCCAACTCCAGAGGCGGAGCTTGAGAAAGATTTAGGAGCAAAGGGTACCATGTTTGCCGTGGCCAACGTGGAGCTATGAGGATCACATGATTTCTGTCTCTCTGAAGCTTGAATAGGGTTTTGGGGATGAGGGAAATGGGTGGAAAGGCATATAGGAAGTCCTGACCCTAGTGAAGGAGGAAGGCATCCCTTGCCTGACAACATCAAGCCGGAATCCTGGAACAGAACCCGGGGAAGTTTGGCATTCAGCAGACTTGCAAAGAGGTCTATGTCCGTGGTTCCCCAAATCTGAAATATTTGGGCAACCTGGTCTGCATCGAGAGACCATTCATGTGAAAGCAGAACTCGACTGAGTTTGTCTGCCCAAGAGTTTTGAATGCCTGGAAGATACACCGCAAGGAGATGAATCTGATGCTCTCTGGCGAGGGCCCATAGTCGCAAAGCTTCGTTGCATAGCGACAGAGAGCCTGTTCCACCCTGCTTGTTCACATAGAACATGGCTACCTGATTGTCCGTTTGAACTAGGACTGTCTTGTAGCTGAACTGTGCGTGAAATACTCAAAGAGCAAGGAAGATTGCTCTGAGCTCCAGGAGGTTGATGTGAAGACAGCCCTCCTGTGGCGTCCAGGTACCCTGGGTAGAGAGATCGTGCAGGTGGGCTCCCCATCTCACCTGTGAAGCATCTGTTGTTAGGGTGGCTTGGGATAGGGGTTGCTGGAAAGGAGACCCCACCAGAAGGTTTCTGGGTGATTGCCACCATTGGAGGGACGAAATAAGACGGTATGAGTTTGTTATTCTGTCCGACAGGCAACCTAAGGCCTGTTTCCACTGAGTGGATAAAGTCCACTGGGCTGCTCGCATATGGAGGCGAGCATAAGGAACCACATGCATGGTGGATGCCATGTGGCCTAGCAATTGCAGCATTTCCCGAGCAGTGAGACAAGGTTTGAGCACTGCTTGGGAAGCTAGTTGTACTATGCGAAGACAGCGGGGCTGCGGAAGGAAAGCCCTTGTCTGTCTGGTATCCAGATGAACTCCTATGAACTCTAGGGACTGAGTGGGATCAAGATTGGATTTTGGGAGGTTTATGACCAGTCCCAAATACTGAAGGAATCGCATTGTGCAAGACAGAGCAGAGCTGGGTTCTGGCACTGTAGGGACTAAAATGAGCCAGTCCTCTAAATAAGGGAAGACGAATATTCCCAGAGTGCGGAGAAATGCTTCTACCACAGCCATGCATTTTGTGAACACTCTTGGCACAGAAGCCAGGCCAAAGGGAAGAACCTTGTAATGGTAGTGCTTTCCTTGAAACAGGAATAGGAGGAATCTCCTGAGATTTGGATGGATGAGAATATAAGTATCCTTGAGATCTAGAGAACAAAGCCAATCCTGACTTTGAAGGTATGGCAGCAGAGTTCCTAGAAAGACCATTTTGAACTTCTCTCTGAATAGATATTTGTTCAATTCTCTGAGGTCTAAAGTGGGTCTGTGTCCTCCAGTTTTCTTTGGAATAAGGAAATAGGGGGAGTAGAAACCTATACCCTGATGGGGAATGGGTGCTTCCTCTATTGCTCCTTGAGCAAGGAGCATTGTGACTTCTTGACCTAAGAGATTGTCGAGAGAGGTCTGAGATTTGAACTGTCTTATAATTGTAGGAGGGGGCAGGCTGTGAAAACGAAGCTTGTACCTCTCTTGTACAATGGACAGAGTCCAATTTTCTGCTGTTATTTGGTACCATCTGTGGGCAAAATGACATAACCTGCCTGGGATGGTTAAGGGTTCTAGACCCTTCATGGGAAGGAAGGCGAAGTTCTCTAGAAAGGAGTCAAAGCCCCTGAGGAGGCTGAGCCTGCTGAGCTGGCTGAGGTTTTGCAGTTTTTGGCTTCTTTTGTTGTCTAGGTTGTTGCTGCTGTCCCTTTTGGGCAGTCTGACCTAGATGGTGTCCCTGTTGGGTATAGGAAGGATAAAACTTCTTTTTCTTATTGAAAAATGGTTTCTTAGAGGATCTTTTCCTTGCAGGATTGGCTGTAGATTTGGACAATCTATCCAAAGTGATATTGTCAGCATCTATCTCATTAGCCTTCTCCTGCCAATTCTTGCCAAAGAGATTTTCTCCCATGCAAGGAATGTTTCCTAATTTATCCTGTACCCAAATTTCCAGGTCAGATGCCTGAAGCCAGGCAATACGACGTGCAGCAATGGCAAAATAGCAGAGGTTCTGCTTATGCACTCAAAACAGTCAAAGGCTGCACGATTTACAAACTTGGAAACATCCTGAGCATGTTTGACAAGAGTAAGATAGTCTTGCCTTTTGTCATCAGGAAGGAGGGTGCTCATAAGCAAGTCTCCTGTGACCTCTTTAAGGAACATTCCCATATACAAAATATAGGAACTGATCCGAGCTGAGAGCATGGAAACTTGGAAGCATCGATGCCCAAAGGCATCGAGAGTCCTACATTCACGACCTGGAGGATTGGATACATGTCTCTTTGCACTTTTCATCCTTCTCATGGCTGATTACACCACCATTGAATGATGTAGTAATTGAGTTATTTGAAAGCCAGGACAAGGTGGAACTCTATACATGGTATTGAGTCTTCGAGAATGAGGAGATGTGGTTAAAGGTGTTTCCCACATCCTTAGCATAAGATCATGCAAGATCTCATGAATAGGCAGAGTAGCTGCCTCTTTGGGAGCCTTAGGATATTGGAGGATTTCCAACTCTTTTGCCCTAGGCTCTTTTTCAGGAGCTACTGTGATGGAAAGACCTCGGGCCACATCACAGATAAAGTCCTGAAAGACATATCTTCTGGCAGAGACATTCTGTGCTGAGGAGAAGAGGAATCCTCGGGGAGAAGTACTCTGGTATCAGCAGAGTCTTCGGAGTCTTCAGACTCATCCGAGGATTCAAAATATCTCCGATCCTGGTGATCGTGCAAAGCACGGTACCAATATCGATCGAAGTCGGTATCGGGTTTTCATGAAGCAGCACATAGCCAAAACAGTAAGAGCGATCTACTTCAAGATCAGATCCCTCAGACACCTACGCCCCTTACTCGAACCGACCGACTTCCGCACCATTTACCAAGCCCTCATCATCCCTCATTTTGATTATTCAAATGCCATCCTACAAGGACTCCCTCAGGCAACCTTACATCCCTTACAACTCGCCATGAACAGTGCTGCGCGAATCCTTTTCGGAGCACCAAGGAGAGAGCATATCACACCCCTCCTGAAGCAGCTGCACTGGCTCCCCATTCAAGCCAGAATTAGCTTCAAGACCTTAGTGATGGCATTCAAGGCCATCAAGGGGCTCTCCTCTTCTTCACTGTGTGACCTCATTCAACCACCCACAACCAACAGGCTAAGAAGAACCTCAGTTGCCAACATGCCAGCGATACCGAGAGACATGACAAAATGCTCCAAAGTAACATCAAACAGAGCCTTTAGTCTAAGCGCCCCAAGTCTCTGGAACTCCCTACCACCACACATCAGAGCCATCTCCAACCTGAGCCAGTTCAGGAAGGCCTTAAAACACCTCCTCTTTATTAAATACCTCACAGACTCCACCGAACCCCAGCCACCATGTATGATCAACGCACAATAACCTCATTTCATATGTATATAGTTATCTATTCAAAGTTCTGCACATGTAGATAGTTTCCCCTGTTATCCAAGTTAATTGCTCCTGTTCTTTGTAATGACCAGACTCTTGTTTATTGTCGGATACTGTTTGTTCTATGTAAACCGCGCTGATCGCAAATAGTGCGGTATATAAGAAATGTAAATAAATAAATAAATAAATTCCGGTACCAATCTGTCGATGCTGGAGAGAGACGCATGACTTGGTATGGGTGGCATACCCGCCGATGTCGATGCAGTCGGTATCGGTTGAGGTGTCTGAAGCAGTTTCAATGGTACCGAAGCCGTGAGAAGAGCCATTAGACTGTGTTCGATAGCAAGGAATCTCTGGTCTATCGACGCTTGGGTGTCAGTACCAGTAGAAGCGGCTGGAACCCCAGAGCATGGCGCCAGTAGTTCTGCCGAGTTTGAGGTCTCGAGAACATCCTAGAGCCCCGTTAATGCTTTGGAAGCCGGGGAGGAAAACAGCTGAACCTGGGAGCCGGCGCGGTCTTACAGCTTACCGCGGAGCAGTGCAGCAGGAGGGAGCTGATAGCCTGCTGGGTCAGCTGCAGGTGCGGGGTGGACGGCCCAGGCGTGGAGGACACCCCCGAACCCTGCAAAACCCAGCCGGTCTACACGCGGCCGTGTGGTTGTGGCCGGCGTGGTCGTGTCCTAAGGGGCATGTCACAAGGGGCAGGATACGCCCCTTTGACGCCCCTTTGACGCTACTGAGCTCGCTGGAAGTTGGTTTGCTTGCTCATGGGGAAGCGGAAAGCAAAATCTGCTGCTTCAACGACAACTCAAGGTGGTGTACATGGAGGTAAGGTCGGTCCCATGGACAAACATGTAACTTCTCTGCAGCCTACTATTCAATCACCGGATGGGGCTTCTTTGAGCCCCGAGGTCCGGTTACCACCTCCTCTCCATCACTTTCCATTATCGTCTACTTTATTGGATACTTCTGTGGTTGAAGCCCCCGATCTCTGTCCAGTAGATCCAATCCCGTCTGAGGACTTGGTTGCTCCTCCCTCCCGGGAGGTAACCCTTACAGACATTTGGACTGCAATTAAAAAAATTGATGTTCGTTTATCTGGTACTGTTTCATCATTATGTGAATTTTCCCATGCTGTCGTTGGCAAAATGAAAGTTGTTGATCAACAGTTTAATGTATAATGAGTTCAACGGCCCGCACTGATTCTCAGCTCCGGGCGTGTTCCGATAGTAATGTTGCTTTAGTTAAAGAACTTTCTGCAGTTTCTTACCGTCTTGAGCTTGTTGAGAATCAGTTTCGGGCCCGGAACTTACGGTTTCTTAATTTTCCTTCTACTCATCTGTTATCGTTTGATTTGTTACTTAAAAAATATTTTGCCGAGATATTACAGTTGAAAGAAACTTTAGAAATTGCCCAGATGTATTCCTTTTCAACTGCCCTTCGAGTGGTGCCCAATCCGGAAGGGGATTTGCCTCCCCCTGAGGATTCGGTTGCCCAGAATTTAACTGCATTTTTGGAAGACTCCTTAGATGTTATCCCCAAGCGTTGCACCTTGGTGGTAACATTCTGCTCCGAGTCTGATAAATTAAGGGTACTTCGTGCTTATTTTAAGCACAAGGATGTGGTGTTTTGTGGGTGTAAGCTTCGAGTTTTCCCAGATGTAGGTAAGATCACTCAGTTGCGTCGCAAACAGTTTCTGGATTTGAAATCTAGGGTTATAGTGTTGGGGGCTTCCTTTTTCCTCAAATTCCCTTGTCGATGTCTAATAGTGTTCGAGGAGCAGAGCTATTCCTTTACGGATGTGTCTCAGCTTCAAAAGTTTTTGAATTCTAAGGAAAATGTAGGGAGTTAAGTGGTGGGATGTTTTATAGTGCTCCCTTATGTGGAGATTGGGTTTTTTCCTGTTTCCTTTATCCCTGTAAATTTGTTTTGGTCTATGGGGTTATTTTCCTCCCTAGATGTGGTTTTGAATTATGTGATTGATTTAATTCTTGATGTTTTCAATTGACTTGTAACTTTAGTGTTTCCTGTTATTGATTATTGTACTCAAGAAAATGCAAAATAAAATATTTAAAAAAAAAAATGCTTTGGAAGCCGAAGCCTCCTGCCGGGACAGTTTTGCCGGTGCAAATTCCTCAAGGGCAACTTAGAAGGAGATCTACCCTTTGAGGACCAGCCAGATTTATGTTTAGTTACCTGAGATCCATGGGAGGAAGATGAAGCCCTGGAGGATGTCGATGCAACAGACGCTGCGTCTGAGGGAAAAAGGGTGCTATGTTTAGCAGCTCGGTTCTGCCGCCCCCTTTTTGACATCATTCCACAGGAGAGGCACTCTGAAGTAGAGTGGTCAAGACCTAAACATTTGAGACACCAATCATGGGTGTCAGTGATGGAAATGGTACCGCCACATTTAGAACATTTCTTAAAACTTGAAGTAGGTTTTTCCATTTTTAAGGAAAAATTGGGCCTAGTGCCCAAAATGGCATCTAGCACCAAGGAAAAAAAGTTCCTGAAGTGAATCACTTCAGAAACTATAGTTTTTCTTTTTTTTTTTTTTAGAAGAAGGAAGAAAGAACCGGCGGTACCGATATAGCATCGAGGGAAGGCAGATGCGACCACAAAAACAAAGATTAAAGATTAAATTTTCTGCGGTGACAGGGTATGCAACCTGTCAGCTCCACGGAAAACAAAGAACTGGAGAGGGACAGTTGGAAAGGCGGGAAGGCAGCACGCAGACGCTGTGGGATGCTCCCAAAAGCTTTCCTATTGGACGCTGGGGAGCGTTCTCGCGCAGGCTCCGTCGGTACCGACGATACCCATATGCTTGTTCCTGGAGATCTTTGTTTTCTCCATGGACAAGTAGGATAATGTCCTCACATATGGGACTCCCTAGTTACAGGCATCCTCTAATAAAAAAGGGGATACGCTATAACACATGTTTCAATAAGCAGACATAAACATTTTTTTTTTTGGCAATGGCCCATTTGTATAAATGTCTTCTTTTTCTTTTTTTTTAAGAGGCAGCCTGGAAAGAAAAATAACTTGACCTAAGGGTGATGGAATTGGATTCTTAACCCAGAGCAAAGTTTAGAGAACGACTAGCCAAACCTACTATCAGGTTGGGAGTCCCTATCCAGACAGTAGTGGGATGTGAATGTGTTAACAGAAGCCCACACTTTGGCTTTGCAAATCTCTTCCATGAAGGCTGACTTCAAGTGGGCTGCCGACATAGCCATGGCTCTGATGTTATAAACCATGACATGGTCCTCAAGAGTGAAACCTGCCTGGGCATAAATGAAGGAGATGCAATCTGCTGGCCAAATGGATAGAGTGCATTTGTTGATGGCAGCCCGCAGTTGCTCAGGCTAAAACAAACAAAAAACTGGGTGGACTTTCTAAGGGCTTTAATCTGCTCCAAATAGAAGTTCACTTTCCCCTTTGTGAGCATGAGTTCTGGGTAGGGCCGGTGCAAGAATTGGAGGCACTCTAGGTGGGCCTTCCATCCTGCTGCTCCCCCATGGGCCTCAACCCCCTTTTCTGCCACTGCCAACCCTCTCTGGGGCTTGCAGTGGTGGCAATGGCTCACAAACTGCGACATGGTGCTTACTAATACAGTCCATTTCTGCATCATAGTTCCGTTCTGTTACTATGTGCCATTTCCACCCCCTCTGATGCAGCTTCCGGTTTGCATAAACTAGAAATCAGCATCAGAGAGGGGCAAAAATGGCACATAGTAACAGAAAGGATGTGCAACGCAGCGCCGGAGTGTATTGGTAAATGCTGTGTTACAGTTCAGTAGCCATTGCCACAGTTCCTGAAGAGGGGCAACAGTGGTGGCAATGGGAATCCATGGAAGGCCGATGCTCTAGGTGACCTTCTAGTTTTCCTAATGGTAATGCCAGCCCTGGCTCTGGGGAAAAATGTTGATAGGACAATTGACTGGTTAAGGTGGAAGTCTGATATCACCTTAGGATGGAACTTAGGATGTGCATGAAGAACTACCCTATTGTGGTAAAGCTTGGCATAGGGTGGATCAGTTACTAGAGCCTGGAGCTCACTATCTGTATGCTGAAGTTAGTGTCACACCTAGATAGTTGAGTGAATGGATTCCCGAGCTCTTTCCTGAATTGTGCTTTTGATCAGTCAATTGTCCAGATATGGAAAACCATGCATGCCCTGCATAGACATGCTGCGTAGATATGCTGCACTTACTATGAGACATTGTGTAAACACACAAAGAGCTGTTGCAAGACCAAAGGGCATCTAGGAATCACAGATTCCCTATTGTGACAGGTATGCATCTGTATATGGGTGTAAGTATCCTTTATCCAGAGAACACAGCCATTCTCATTTTTGTAGTAAGGGAAAGAGGGTGAAACCATTCTAAACTTTTCTCCAACTAGAAACTTATTCAAATCCTTCAGGTCTAGGATGGGACAGAATCCCCCCTGTCTTCTTTGTGACCAGGAAATGCCTGGAGTAGAATCCATTCCCTTCTTACCCTGGTGGAACGAGATTGCCTGCTTTGGACTTGAGAAAAGAAGAGAACTCCTTTTTGAGCACTTCCAGGTGCTGAAAGCTGTGGAAAGACACTTTTAATGTGCAATTTGTTGGGCTGTTGAATAGATGCAATTCGTACCTGCACTGGACAATGCTTAGCATCCTTGATGATGGTTAGCAGCCAAATGTCAGAGGTTACAAAGGACAAATGCTTAGAGAAGAATCTTAGTCTGCATCCTACTAGAAAGTTATTTGGTACTACTACTGGAACACTGGCTATGTTTTACCTGGGTGGTGTCAAAGGCAAGAGGGTATCTATACCTATGAGAATAATAGGTACTCTGACATTTCCTGGATGATGAGGAGGTTGGGTTGAAACTGAGCCCTGGCAGGATTTTAACAGTGTCACCATGCTGCTTTATAAGAGTAGAAGCCTCCAGCACCTTATCTCCAAATACATTTTATCCATGACAGAGCATGCCAGCAAACTTCTCCTGAACATAAAACAGTACCAACTACTCAAGGAGGAGGCTTTCAGTGCTACATAAAAAAATATCATAAGTTCTTTGGACTATGGAGGTCTTCCCGAAAGCAGGTTATGGGGCTGTATGTCCCGGCAGTGCCGATTCCACCTCCAGCTCTCCTTGTACATCCTGTGCATCAGGACAGGAAGAGCCGGGGGGGGGGGGGGGAGGGGGCAGGAATGGGGCGGAGCAGGGGTGGGCCAGCCTGGCAGCATGTTCAGGGCCGATTCAGGTCACAGCCCTGTACATGTTGCTGGGCCAATGGGGTCGTGCTGCTTATATCACCTCAAAGGTGGTATAAGCAGCACTTTGTGGATGATCGGGCTCAGGGAGTCCCCCCCGGGGCCGGGGCTGGTTACATGTGGGTCCCCACTGCCTAATCCAGGCCAGCCATGGGTCGGGCGGTGGGGATATTGGGGGCCAGAGCCGCAGATGTTGGGGGCACCTTCAGGGAGGATATCCCTGCAGGTAGAAGAGACATGCTGGTCTGCCCATGGGTCAGATTCTAGCAAACACAGGAATGTTTTGTTCCCATGGACCAGAATCGGATCCTAAGATCCCTGTCTTCATCAGCGACATCTGCATGGCCTGGACGTCCTCCTCCCAGCATTGGGCTCTACATGTTTTCCACACTTCTTCCCTCTGCTCATTAGAGACCTGAGTTGTTCAGCTTTCTCTAGAGGGACAGAGTCAGCACTCTCCTGCATACTGCACATGATGTTTCTCTAGAACATGGCCATGAAGAACTTGTAGGATGCTATGCAAGATATTAGCATAGAGTTCTGAAAAAATGCTCCCCTAAAAGACTCCAGTGTCTGAGCACAGGGGCACTGCAGAATGAGTCTTGGAGCTTTTGACTCTTTTGAGAGCAGATTTGATGACCATGGAGTGCTGTGGCAGCTGTAGCTTTTTGAATCATGGAGCCTTCTGGATTCCATATATCAGGTCAACTTTCTTACTCACAGACTACACAGAGAGAGGGTCTCTCACATCTTCATCTATATAGCATGCAGGATTCTGTGAATGAACACTGTCACAACCTCCTTGGGGGTTGAGGGATTGAAGGATTTCCAGTGTTCCTGTCCTGGGCTCCTCCTCCATCTCTAACTTAAATGGGACTATCTCCCTTACGAAATCAATGAAGAGCAGCTCCTCTGGAGGTAGCTTTCATCGTTCATGAAGACGTAAAGAATATGAGAGTTAGGCTGACCTTTCCTCTGAGAAATACTCTGAGACATTCTCATATTCCCAGGAGCAGTCTGATTCAGACCCAGAATCATATCAAAAGATGTCTGGGTCACTGCCTGGATCAATGTCTGCCCTTTTAGGGATGTGGGTCTGCAAACAGAGTGTCAATGCACAAATGTTTGCTGATGCCTAGGGGAGTCCAATGCACTGGAGATGGATACCAGCCAAGCATTCACTGGAGTTGAGACCCTTTGATGCCTTGATGATGATGAATCATCTGCAGTTAGTTGGTGAGTTTCAAAAATAGACTTGATGCCTCAATGTATCAACATCAAAGTGGTAAAAGCAGTCAGCTCACACCAGGCAAAGAAAGCTTTGCTTTCTTCCTATCCTAGAATCCCTTCAGAAGGTGCTCCTCAAGGGCTGCCATCAACAAAGGTGGTGAGGCTGAAGTAGGCTAGTAGTTCCCAAGGCTGCTGAGGAATATCGGTAGGATGGGCCAGGCACCTTGGAGACTGGCATGGCCCCTCCAATACCAAGGAGGATGAGCAATTTTCATGTTGGGGCAGCTTTGAAGCTACCAGTTTCTCTGATACCTCAACAGGCTCTGATGCCAATGCAACGAGCTTCTGCCTAGAGCTTGGTGTCATGGGTCCTTGATGTAGATGAAGCTGAGGACAAACTTTTCCTCTTCTTCAGGGAGTAATCGGTGGATGACTGCTCCCATTGGACCCTATCAATGCTTAATGCAGGAGGTAGAAGAGACAAGGACAGTATCTGAATTCAAGAAAGCATGGAACAAACACAGAGGATCTCTAAAGGAAAAAAGGGGACTATTTTAGTTGATATGGATGGGCAGACTAGATAAACCATAAGGTCTTTTTCTGCCATCATGTTTCTATGTTTCTTCTATGCTTTCAGAAGGTAGTAGAGAAGCTATTCCATTGTGGGCTCCTTCTGATGAAATCACCTCCTATTGCAAAAACTGTACAAGCAGGGGCTGCTACAGATCTTATAGAACAAGTAACACTGGCAGAATGCCACAACTCAGAGTCATACAAGCAAAACACAGATAGCACCTTGCCAAATACAAAACAAGGGACCACTAATAAGAAATACATTTCCTCTTATAGTGTGCAAAATGCAAAGATATCAGAGATGCATATTTCCCGAAGCTGGCAAACTCCAAATAAAAAATTCAAAATATAATACTTTTCCTACCTTTATTACCAGGGTATTTTATTTTCTGGCTTTTCTCTATTTTCTTCTAATCCTTCCCATGGTCTACTATCCAATTGCTAGATCTCCTCTCTTCTACTGCTTTTGTTTATTTCTCCCTTACAACTGTTTTACAGTGATCTTTCCTTTTCAGCCTTTTCCTCCACTTTTCTTTTCTGTCTAGACAGTCAAACTGTATCCTCCTTCTCATCTTCCAATCCTCAAATCCCCTTCTTTTTATCTTTCATTTATCAACTTTCCATTGCCTTCTCTGTCCAATTTCACACTCTTACCCTCTCTGTAGCTCTCCTGTTCCCCATCTTATACACTCACTCCTTCCCAAGCCTCCTATTCCCCTCTTTCACCCATTTCCTTTCCTCATCCCACATCCACCCTCCAAACTCACTCCTTTAACAGCCCTCTTCTACTTTTCTCTGTCTCCCATTCTCTTACCATCTTCAGCTCCTTCTCTGTCATTCGTTCTCTTCAGCCCCTTTATTCTGTCTCTTATCCCCCCTTAGTCTTTGACTGCCCCCTTTACCACATCCCCAGCATTATTTCCATCTTCCTCTTACACATCTCTTTGCTAAGCCTCCCCCCCCCCATGGCCCTTGCCACTTGGTTCCACCATACCAAACATCTTCCCTTCTTTCTCTTTCTCCCCCACACCAGTATCCAGCACCTTCCTCTAACACTCCAGCATCTCCCCTCCTTCCCTTCCAGTGGTCCTGTATTTTTCCTCTTCCCTTCCACCGCCAACAGTCCAGCTCCTCCCCTCTCTTGTTTCCCCCAACAGTTTAGATTTCTCCTCTCCCTTTCCCCTCCAACAGTCCAGCGCCTCCTTTCTCCCCTTCTACCACAATAGTCCAGTGTCTCCTTTCCTTTCTTCACCCCAACAATCCATCATTTCCCCTCCCCCCATTTTCTACCAACAGTCCAGCATCTCCCCTTCCCCCACAACAGTCCAGCAATTGAACAGAAAGGCAAAAATAGAGAAGCATTACAGATCCAACGACTAGTTACTGCTGGGGTAAACGTTTGGGTGAGGCTAGGACCTGGCAGGTGTCTTCTTCACTTTTGCCTTTCATTACTTTATTTTCTTTTTCATTCATCATTTGCTTTTTCATTTTAAAGAAAAAACGAAACACAATAAAACTACAAAAATAAAAGAAAATGAAATGAAAAAAATGTTCAGCATACAGCCTTAATGATCAGCTATAAGAAAAATAGACTAAAAGAATGTATTTCGGTCTAAAGAACAAGATGGCGGCGGTCACGGACAGCTGCTGACACTGCTCTGGTGCTCCTCTGTCTCTAATTTTTCCATCATTACCTGCTTACTGTTTGCGTGAGTAAGCCCTCCTGATGCCGTATGCAGGCAGAAAGAGGAAAGTTAAGCTGGCGGCTATGTCGACAGAGGAGATTCTGGTAGCAGAAAAGTCAGCGGTTAGCGGGCCTATGGATGTGTTCATCAAGCCCGCTGGGAGGGCTGCAGGGCCGGATTTACCTTGAGTGAGGCCCTACGCCAACAAAAATTGTGGGCCCCCAGCAGGGGCGGCCCAAGGGGGGTGCGGGGCCTCATTTGCATAAGGGGGCCTCATTTGCATAAATATTTGCATAATGTTACCATATACTAACTTTTAGTAAACGTGCCTCTTAATGAGTGTATGGATAAAGAAAGACTAAAAGATTTCTACATTACTATAATCCAGTGCCAACTGCCAGACACATTAGGAACTACTACAAACACTGCCCATTTAGAACCCATAGCAAACCCGCCGTATCCTAACAGCACTACCAGGACTCACAAAGCACCATACCCTACCAATCAAAAGGCAACACTGCAAATATTAAACCAATACATTTCAGAGAACAACAATACATGACCTACTGGGGAAAGAGAACAAGTGGCAATGTCAAATAGGAATTATATAAACAGAACACCTCAGCTCAGTTACACATGCAGAACATAGACCATCACCAAACAAGTAATCACAATTTAGAAACAGGAAGACAATAATTAAACTGGGAATCCCAAAAGCCAAACTTGGAATGTACAACACTGTAGAAATAAAACTATACATTAATTTGCTCTTGTACTAAACAAAGCGCAGACGTTAATGATGCACATTTACCAGAACTGACATATTCCAATTAATAAATTCAAAATAAAGAGATATTTTTCTACCTTTTGTGCATTTTTTTCAGCTGCAATTGCTCCAGCCACTTTCTTCTGGTTTCTTTGTGTCTTCTGCTAACTCTTCATCGTCTGCTGTCCATTTGTCCTTTCTTCTCTCTTCTAGTTTTTTTCCATTCTCTCTCTACATCTGCTTTAACATACTAATCTTTCTCCTTTTGCTCTTTCCTCATTCCTATTTCATCCACTCAAATTTTACCCCTCCATCCTCAATCCCCACTTACTCTCACAATACCCGGCCAATTGTAGATTTTTTATCCCTCCCACACAAAATATTTTTCCCTTCTCCATTTTACTCTTCCAGCCCCATCCCATTCTAATCCTCCCCCAACATCAGCTCCCTTCTAGTTCCAGCCTCACCCAGCATCCATTCCCTTCTAGTCCCTGCATCAGCCCATTTCCAGTCCTAGCCACCCATCAGCCCATTTCCAGTCCTAGCAACCCCCAACCCAATACCAGTCCTAGCCCCCCATCAACCCACTTACAGTCCTAACCCCCCATCACCCCATTTTCAGTTTAAGCCCCCCCTATAACCCATTACCAGTCCTAACCCCCCATCAGCCCACTTCCAGTCCTAACCCCATCAACCCATTTCCAGTCAGCCCCCCATAGCCCATTGCCAGTCCTAACCCCCCCATCAGCCCACAGCCCATTACCAGTCCTAACCCCATCAGCCCACCTCCAGTCTTAACCCCCCCAGCCCCTTTCCAGTCCTAGCCCCCCCATAGCCCATTACCAGACAGCCCCCATCAGCCCACAGCCCATTACCAGTCTTAACTCCCCCAAAGCCCATTACCAGTTCTAACCCCCCCAACCTGCCTCATCCCATTACGAGTCCTTTCACCATCATCCCACCTGCAGTATTAACCCCCCAGCCCATTTCCAGTCCTAGCCCCCCTATAGCCCATTACCAGACAGCCCCAATCAGCCCACAGCCCATTACCAGTCTTAACCCCCCAAAGCCCATTACCAGTTCTAACCCCCCAACAGCCCACAGCCCATTACCAGTCCTAACCTCATCAGCCCATCTCCAGCCTTAACCCCCCCAGCCCATTTCCAGGCCCAGCCCCAGCCCCCCAAATAGCCCATTACCAGTCCTACCCCCCCCCCCCGTCGGCCTAAAGCAAAATTTAATTTAAAAAAGAAACCTGCTGGCTGCTGCCGCGGGGCCCCCTCTGCTGCCGCGGCAGCATGGTCTGACCCACGGGGGCCCCCTCTGCAAGCTCGTTCCATCGATCCGTCCCTCCGTGCAAGCTGTGAGAGGCGCAAAGGGAGCGTGTCTCCCTCGCGTCTCTGTTAAGCCCGCAGGGGCTGATGGGAAATTTCCCATCAGCCCCTGCGGGCTTAACAGTGACGCGAGGGAGACACGCTCCCTTCGCGTCTCTCACTTCCTGCACGGAGGGATGGAGGGACGGATCGACGGATCGAGCTTGCAGAGGGGGCCCCCGCGGGTCAGTCCTTGCTGCCGCGGCAGCAGAGGGGGCCCCACGACGGCAGCCAGGAGGGTTTTTATAAAATTTTATTTTAAAAAAAAAAAGCGCTAACTTGTTCCATTTTTGTGGGCCCTTGCCAGCTGTGGGCCCTACGCCATGGCATACATGGCGTATAGGTAAATCCGGCCCTGGAGGGCTGAGTCAGCTCCTGGGCGCCCGTTGTGCACCGGTGGGGCGGAAGGAAGGTCTTCCAGCGCCGAAGGGCTAGAGGTTTCCCTCAGCCCGGAGCTCCAAATACCGCCGGTGCAGCCGGAAGTGAAGTCCTTGCCTGGGACGCTGGTTGTGGCGTGAGTGAGGTGGGAAGCCCGCTTCAGAGGTCCCTGGTGCAGCCATCCAGCCACGGAGGAAGCCAACCGGTGCTGGTGTCTCTGGCTTTACTTTCTGGCGTCGAGGAAGGAAAAAAGAGGGGCTGATTTCATCTCTACACGCTGTGGGAGAACTGCCTCCGATATCCTTGGATTACTTATCTCAGTTTGGTGGGAGAGGTCCTGAGCACATTTTGGTGAGACCTGACGTTGTTTCTCTTGATAGTTTGTGGGATGCCTTTTCGTCCACGCACCTTAATATTACAGCACAGCTTCAGTCTATATTGCAGCAGTTTCAAATGTTTGGGCAGAAATTGAAATTATATGAATTGGGAGAGAATGAGTTGACAGCCAAAATGGCCTCTTTTGAGGACCGGTTGGGGCAGATTCAGGACGCTTCCCAAGCCTTTATTAAAGATGCTGTGGTTATGCACTGGAGGTTGGAATACTTAGAAAACACAGCAAGGAGTCGAAACCTAAGAATACTGAACTTTCCTAAGGTTCCTCGGTGTCTCCTCTGGAACTTTATAAGAAGTTTCTAGTAACCACTTTAAAGGTGTCGGCAGATTTGGTTCCACCAATATCTAAGGCCTTCTATTTGCCAACTGCAAAGACTGGACTGTCATTAAAGAAGACCATCTCTTGTTATCATCGGATAGCCTTGATTTATCTACCTTTTTGGAACGGTCCCCTACGGATGTCGGGATGACTGCTACACTGTTGGTCATCTTTGCCTTAAAGGTGGACAGAGATTAACTCTTGCGATTATTTTTTAGGTCCACATGTAAAGTGTTTTTGGACTCCCATCTAAGAATATTCCCTGATGTTTCTAGGGCAACCCAAAAGAGAAGGAAGCAGTTTCTTCTGTATCGTTCTGGGGTGCTCCAGTTGGGAGGGCTCTTTTTCCTCCGTTTTCCATGTAAGTGCCTGGTGAAGTTAGCTGGGCACAGTTACCTGTTTTTCGAACCCTCCCAACTGGCGGCCTTTATTACCTCCAAGTTACATGATGTTCAGGGTCCCCCTTCTAATCTTCCTCAGAGTAGTTCTCCTAGTAAGGAGGGCTAGTTCGGAATGTGTTGTATTCCTTCCACGTCTGTGCATTTCTTGTATTAGCATTGTAACACATTTTCTTCTTTATTTGGTGACCTATCTTGCTTTTCAATTGAGGACTTGTGGGCTTTGTTCAGTTATTTTATCTCTAGTGTGGAGATTTTTTTCTTATGTTAAATATGTGCCCTTTCTGTACAAGTTTTTCTTGTAATTATGGTAAAATTGCATAAATAAAAAAAAAAAAAAAAAAAAAGAATGTATTTCATTACATCCTGCACTAATAGAGCACATCACGTTCATCATGAAAATGTGGAAAACTAAACTCCATCTGAACTCTGAAGATTATCATTATATTATTCCCAACAGCAGGATCAAGCAGGGAGATTCGTTGTCCCCACTCTTGTTTTGTGCAACAATAAATCCTCCTTCCTCCCTTCCCCCTCCCCCCAGGTTTTCTGATTAATTTCTTCAGTCTTAATCCCAGGGACACAAATGATCCACAGGAAACATCACATCTACATTTGGTAGATGGATTGAGGCTTTACAGCTCCTGAAATCTTAATATATTTGCCTCAGTTATTAATTTCATGTCTGGTGACTGCAGGGGTACCGCTAGTCCTGACAGACATATAATACAGTATATACAGAGAGTGTATATGGAGATGGCTTCCCCACTGGGAGAATTTGGAATTGTGTTGTAAGGCAATAGTAGAAAAGTCCTAGTTTAGGAAGGAAAAGCGTAGTTACTCACCTGTAACAGGTGTTCTCCAGGAGCAGCAGGAATCAGTCCTCACATATGGGTGACGTCGGCGCCGAAGGAGCCCTCGCGGAGCAATTTTCCCCAGCTTTCAAAGAAAGCCTTTGGAAATTGCAGCGCGCATGCGCGGTCCCCTTCCCGCCCAAGGGTGCCATCTTAGCCAGTCAGATGACATAGCTAAAAGACAGCATAAAAATTTGCAAAAAAGCTAAAGCAGATGATTGCAACTCCAAGGGGAGGAGGGAGGGTTGTGAGGACTGATTCCTGCTGCTCCTGGAGAACACCTGTTACAGGTGAGTAACTACGCTTTCTCCAGGACCAAGCAGGAAGTCAGTCCTCACATATGGGACTCCCAAGCTTAAGGCTACTGGAGACCCTAAGCACAAAAATGAGCTCCCTCTAGCTCAGCAGTACAGAAGGAAGGAATCTTCACTGAATTATTACCCACCGGTAGCCCTCATCCGGGATGGAGGGTAGGAGTTGCTCAAACCTCGAAGAGATTTCGGAGGACTGCCTGTCCGAAAGCACTGTCCCTGCGGGACTCCCTCTCGAGGCAGTAATGGACCGCAAAAGTCTGGCTCGAAGACCAAGTAGCGGCCCGGCAGATGTCTGCCAATGGAACAGAGCGGAGGTAAGCCACTGACGTAGCCTTCGCCCGAACACAATGAGCCGTGACCCGACTTTCTAACGAGAGTCCGGCTGCCCCATAAGCCCAAGCGATACAGTCAGCAACCCAGATGGACAGAGTACGCTTGGAGACCGGGAGCCCCAATTTATTGGGGTCAAAAGACACAAAAAGCTGAGCAGCTTTACGGTGCTCCCGCGTACGGTCAAGGTAGAAGTTCAATGCCCTTCTACATTCCAGGGTATGCAGGACCATTTCAGCTCGGCTGGAGTGAGGCCTGGGAAAGAAGGTCGGAAGTACCACCACCTGATTGATGTGAAAAGGGGAGACCACTTTTGGAAGAAATTTAGGGTGAGTCCGTAGGACTACCCTATTTTTGTAGAACCGAGTGTAAGGGGGATCAGACACGAGGGCCTGCAATTCACTTACGCGTCTAGTGGAAGTGAGGGCTATCAGGAATAAGGTTTTCCAAGAAAGAAAACGGAGAGAACAGGTAGCCATAGGCTCAAAAGGCGGACAGGTGATCCGCTGTAAAACCACATTCAGATCCCAGTCAGGTGCTGGCGGGCGCAGAGGTGGTTTAAGTAGAAGGAGACCTCGGAGAAACCTTGCCACGAGAGGGTCGCTGGAAAGAGGTCTGCCGTCCACCGGCACATGATGTGCTGAAAGAGCACTGAGGTGAACTTTAACGGAGTTGGACTTAAGTCCCAGATTAGAGAGGTAGAGCAAGTACTGCAAGATCACCGACACCGAGCAGGAGAAGGGATCCTGAGACTGCTGGGCACACCAAGCGGAAAAGCGACGCCATTTAAGGGCGTAGCATTTGCGGGTAGAAGGTCGCCGGGAAGCTAGGACGACCTCTTCCACCTCTGCCGGCAGTAGAAGGGGAGCAAGGACTACCCTTTCAGCAGCCAGGCCATCAGATGTAGAGATCTGAGGTTGGGGTGCAGTAGGGACCCCTGATCCTGTGTTAGGAGAGCTGGTTGAAACCCCAGAGGGGACGGATCCTCCACCGCTACTTGCAGCAGGAGTGGAAACCACGGCTGTCTGGGCCACCGAGGAGCTATGAGGATCATGGAAGCTTTGTCTCGGAGAACCTTGAAAAGGGTTCGAGAGACTAGCGGTATGGGAGGAAAGGCATAGAGAAGGCCCTTCGACCATGAGAGCAGAAAAGCATCCGCCGCAACTCGAAGGGGATGCGGCTGTCGAGAGCAGAAGCGAGGAAGTTGCCGGTTGAGAGGACTGGCAAAGAGATCCATCGTGGGGAGGCCCCACTTCAGAAAAAGTTTCTGAACTACCAAGGGATCCAATCACCACTCGTGCGGCTGGAGGATTCTGCTGAGTTTGTCCGCCAGGCAATTTTCTTGGCCGGGGAGATAAACTGCCTTGAGAAGAATGCCGTGGCTTACGGCCCAAGAGCAGAGTCTCTGTGCTTCTCGACAGAGAAGGAAGGAGACCGTGCCCCCCTGTTTGTTCACAAAGAACATGGCAACTTGATTGTCCGTCTGGACAAGGATGGACCGGTGAGAAGTCAGGTGGGAGAAAGCCTTGAGAGCCAGACGGATCGCTCTGAGCTCCAGGAAGTTGATCTGCTGCGCAGACTCCCACGTGGTCCAGAGACCTTGAGTACACGCCCCTTGGCAATGCGCTCCCCATCCTAGGAGAGAAGCATCGGTCGTCAGCACTTGAGCCGGCGGAGGAGCCTGAAAAGGCATTCCGAGTACCAGGTTCGGCCGATGAAGCCACCACTGTAGAGAAGAGGCCAGCGGGCCGGAGATCCGCACTAAGTCGGCTAAGCCGCCCGTGGCCTGTTGCCACTGCTGGCGAAGGCACCACTGAGCAGGCCGCATATTCAGGCGGGCATTGGGGGTCACGTGGACGGTGGAAGCCATATGGCCGAGTAGTCTCAGGAAGCGCCTGGCCGAGACCAGGGACTGGCTGCGAAAACGGCCGGCTGGGTCCATGAGCCATTGAGCCCTGTCGAGAGGCAGGAAAGCTCGCGCCTGAAGAGTGTGCAATCTTGCGCCGATGAACTCGAGATCTTGCGAGGGGAGCAAAGTGGACTTTGCGAAGTTTATGACAAAGCCCAAGTACTGCAGAAGAGTCACAGTGCGGTGTGTGGCTTTTGTGACTTCTGGAGAAGACGATGCTCTGATGAGCCAGTCGTCTAGGTACGGAAAGACATAGAGGCCGTGAAGCCGGAGATAAGCCGCCACCACCGCGAGACATTTTGTGAAGACTCGTGGTGCGGAGGATAGGCCAAAGGGCAGTACTCTGTACTGGTAATGATTTCCTGCCACCACAAACCTTAGGTATTGGCGGTGGCTTGGGTGGATGAGGATGTGCGTGTAGGCATCCTTTAGATCCAAGGAGCATAGCCAATCTCCCTGCTGGAGGTAGGGCAGAAGGATTCCAAGGGTAAGCATCTTGAACTTCTCCCTCACGAGGAACTTGTTGAGGTTGCGCAAGTCCAGGATGGGTCGGAGGCCTCCCGTTCTTTTTGGTATTAGGAAATACCTGGAATAGAAGCCTTGACCCCTCAGGTGGTGGGGCACCGGTTCCACAGTCTGTTCCTGAAGAAGACTTGCTAACTCTTGAAGGAGTAAGTCCCTGTGTAGAGGGAGTCGTGGAGGCTCTCCCGGGAAATAGGAGGGAGGGACCTGGTGGAAGTGGAGAAGATAGCCTTCTCTCACAACATGAAGCACCCAGGCATCTGACATGATGTTGGACCACCTGTGGGCAAAGTGGACCAGCCGGCCTCCTGTGCTGGGAGGAACCAGCTGAGGGGGAGAGGCTATGCCGATGAAGTCAAAAACCCCCACCCTGCTGAGCAGGGGCCGGTGGTGCAGGCTTGGGGGCTTGCTGCCTACGGGACCCGTTACCCCGTCCCTTGGCCTGCTGACCCTGTTGGGGAGCTGCGGAGGCCTGATATTGAGGGTAGTGTTTATAGGCAGCCGCCTTTCTCGGGTAAAAGGACTTCTTTCCTGAGCCCTTCTTCTTCTGGGAAGGGGCAGAGGTCTTCCTAGAAAGCCTAGTTCTGGTGAGAGTCTCCGTCTCGAGTTGTGCAGCCTTCTCAGCCATGGGCTTGCCAAAGAGGTTCTCACCTTGGCAGGGGACATCGACCAACTTGTCCTGCACCCAGGGTTCAAGGTCAGACGACTGAAGCCAAGCCTGTCGGCGGGCACCGATGCCGGCTGCGGCCACTCGAGCCGATGCTTCAAAGCCATCATAGGCTGCTCGAGAAATGAATTTGGAGCATTCTCGAATTCCAGTGGACAAGGCTAGGAACCTCCGCAAAGGTTCCTCGGAAAGTCCAGCAGAGAATCCGGCTATTTCCTTAGCCAGGTCTCTAAGGTACATGCCCATGTAGAGCTGGTAGGTCTGGACCCGACAAGCAAGCATAGAGCCCTGGAAACACTTCTTACCGAGGCCATCCAGGTTGCGGGCCTCCCTGCCAGGAGGCACCGAGGAGTGCATCTTCTGGCTCTTAAGCCTATGCATGGCCGATTCCACCACCATGGAATGGTGCGGTAGCTGTGCTTTTTGGAAGCCAGGGCTCTTGCGGACTCGATAGATGGAATCGACCCGCTTGCTTAATACCGGCGATGATGCCGGACTCTCCCACATGCGGAAGAGTAGTCGTTCCAGCATGGGAGGAACCGGTACAGTAAAGTGCTCCCTGGCGGGAGAGTCGTACTGAAGGGCGTCGAGCTCTTCGGCTCGAGGCTCCTCCTCGGGATCCGCAGGGAAGGCCAAAGCCTTGGCCATATCCCTGACGAAGTCCGAGAACCGGGCATCCTCCGGGGGGGACTGTTTCCGAGGTTCGGACTCAGGGGAGTCCGAGGGGACACACCGAGTCCGAAAAGAATCAGGTGACTCTTCCACTTCAGACTCCCAGGCCGACTCCGAGGAGGAATCGGTGGGGTCAGCTCGGACGGGCGGAGGCGTCGGCCGCCCCGACGCCGAGGGAGTCGGCGTCGACGACCTCGGTCCCGAACGGGAGGCCGAGGGTGACCTCGACCGAGGATCGGCTCGGTCTCCAGGGTCGACTTAGACGTCGACGTCCCGGCGGTCGGGGCAGAGGCGCCAGCGAGGCTAGCGATCAGTGCCCGCTGCTGGTCCATGAAGGCAGATAATCTGCTCTCCAAGGCCGTCAACCTGAGTCCGACCTCAGGTGACCCAGCAGCTCCCGACTCGGGCCCCGATGGCGTCGGGCCCGACGTCGGACCCCTCGGAGGCGAGTCCAGGAGGACTACAGGACTTACCCGAGCAGGCATCTCCGATTCCAAACGAGGTCGCTTCGGGAGATGTTCCTTCTCCAAAGACCCGGGACGGCTATCGGGGCTATGCGACCTGGCCCTCGCGGAACCAGGAGCATCCACCGACGCCGCCCTCGCGGGTTTCGCCTTCCGACGATGATCCCCGGAGGGAGAACCTCTGTCGGAGGAACTCCGGCGATGCTCAGAGCTGGAGCCTCTGGACGCCGAGGCCTCCGACGAGGTCCGGGTACGGGTGGGATCAGCGAAGATTCTTTCCCGCTGATGCCGCCGACTCCGTAACGCTTTGGAGGACATTTTGCTGCAGGCCCCACAGATCAGTTCCTCATGATCTGGGCCAAGGCAGCGGAGGCAATTATCGTGTGTGTCAGTGAGTGACATATTTCTGTCACACTGAACACACCTTTTGAAACCACTGGCAGCCATCGGGGGAAAAAGGGCCCCTGCAAGGTCAAAGGACCGGGCTGCCAGCGAAAAAACCGAAAAACGAAACTGACAGAAAAATCAGAAAAACCGAAAAATAAGAGAAGGACTCGCAACGGCGTCGCGAGTCCGGGCAGGAAAGAGACCGGCGTCGAACCGAAGAAAAAAGAGAAATAAATCACGAAAAATCAACTTTTTCAGCGGGGACAAGAAGACCACGTCTGTAGGGCTCCGCGGAAAAAAAGAAGACTGGCTAAGATGGCACCCTTGGGCGGGAAGGGGACCGCGCATGCGCGCTGCAATTCCCAAAGGCTTTCTTTGAAAGCTGGGGAAAATTGCTCCGCGAGGGCTCCGTCGGCGCCGACGTCACCCATATGTGAGGACTGACTTCCTGCTTGGTCCTGGAGAAATTTTATTTTACCTCTTCTGCCATCTAGATGCAAGCTCAATACGCTGCTGTTTGGAGTCTCAGGCCTTGTGTGTATGTTGAGCCCTGAAGAAATGAGTTGGGGTCATGGAAGTCAACTTTTCAAAACAATTGAGGATGCTCAAGTTCAACTCAACACAGATTACTTCTCCCTGAACATATTGATAGGCTTTTCTTAATATTGGGGTGTTGAAGCACTCATAGCGCTCACAAAGCTGGCATCTATGGTTGGGGGGTAAAGAAAAAAGGGAATCATTCCTTCATCTGTAGCAGAGAGGCCCATAGGGAAGAAGTCACAGGAATTGGAAAAAGCAAGTCCTAATTTTGAGAACCTACCAGTACATGGACTACAAGTGTGCATCCTGCAGGACTGAAGCAACTAGATGAGAAGGACCCACTTGAAAAAACGTATTTATCTCTGTGGGATTATGTCTATTCGGTTTTCCCATTGCATGCAGGGAGCCCTAAGGAGTGAGGACAGGCTTTGAGGTGTCTTACAGGACAGATGGGCGCATTCCTGGTTTTAAGAGAAAAGAAAGGGATCTACTGAGGTGTCTTGCAAGTCAAAGGAGTGAATTTCTGACTGTGAGGCTGGACTGTTGGAGAAGATTCCTAGCACTTGGCGTAACAGCAGGACTGATCCAACTATTATGCAAGATTAGGGGGCATGTTTTCTAAATGCACATTAAGTAAGATTAATGCACGTTATGTGCTGCAATGGCCCATAGAAATGAATGGGCAGGGCAGCATTTAACATGAATTAACTTTAGTTAGCGTGTGTTAGCCTTTAGTAAAAATGCCCCGTGGTGGTCACTTAGGGCAGCAGCTTCTGAGGGTGGCAAAGAACAGCAGCAGTCAAAGCAAAACAATAGATCCTGACAGCCCCACCAACTCAAAGAGCCATCAGTGCTCTCTTTTACCTGCAGGGAGACTGAGCACTCACATGCATACAATGCAAAGTATACGATTTAAAAGTATGATGTCCAATTATGCATTTTACAGGGCTGTTGTGGGAAGCAAGGTTTTGGTACGATCACAATTGTTGAGCTTAATTATCAAAAACTTAGGGAAGGGGGAGTGGGCAGCAGGCTGAAGCTTTGCCTAGAGTACCCAATATCTTTGCTCTGTCAGCCTCCTTACCTGCTTTCACCTCTTCACCAGCAGGGTCTAAGGAACTTCATCAGCTGCTGCTCCTTAATATCTTTAAGTTCCCAATTGCTGAGGCCCCAGTTTGTGAAACAAAGGGCTCTTTGTGTTTTGCCCACACAGTTATCTGTTTGTTTTTTTAAGTGCCATCAAGTCAATGCTGACCCAGCAGCTCCTGAGTTTTCTTGGCAAGGTATGACCACAGATTGCCAGGCCTTTTCTTCTGGGGTAATGGAGGGTAAAGTGACTTTCCCGAGGTCAGAAAGAGTGCTAATGGGAATCAAACCCTGATCAGTTGGCTATTAGGCTGTTACTCTGGCTACTGGGCTACTCCTCCACTCCATGCATGGGTGTATGTACTTCTATTACGTTTCTGTAAGCTTGATTGCATAGAGCAAACTAGTTTACTGCATGAGCCATGTAATCTTGATTCTTATAGGCTGAATGCTGCATGTGACACTTTCCCTCTAGTCTCATTGAGACATTCTGGCTTCATGTCTAGCACAAGGAGTAACTTTAATTCTATTGATATCTTTAGAGAAATCTAGTGATTATGGAATCAATTGCACACCTCCACACAGACACAGACACAGAAAGCGCCACTCCAGAGCCTTTCTTCCCCTCTCTGTCCTTGGAATTCATATTAACTTTTTAGCGGTCATTTCACTCACCCATTCATTCAGGTATCTGTATTGAACTGAAATACCTACAGGAAGAATCATTACACTTGTACTGAACCAGGATAAGTGCAGCACTCTTGAGTTCAATCATTTACAGTAAGTTTCTTATTTGCTTATTTGTAATAACTAGCTGGAGTTCAATTTTCCCTGATGTTGCCAGAGAAACTCAGAAGAGAAGTAAAGCTTTTTTACTTTTACGCCCTGGGGTGATTCAGATGGGTGCATCCTTTGTATTAAGATTTCCTTGTAAATGTATCGTTGTTTTCCAATTACATAAGTATGTTTTCTTTCAGCCTGAAGATCTGTCCTCCTTCATTAGCACTCATATTGTTACATCTGCTCCTTCCCGAGCGGATCCTCATCTGTTTGTAAGATGTTCTCGGGCCTCTGCTGTCCTTTTTTTTTGTGGGTTGGAGTTGTTTCCTTGAGAGTACTGGGGGGTCTCCTGCCCTCAGTATGTTTTATTTTTGTTGCTCCCCCTTCACAGAGGACTATTGATACTCTTGTAAATTTGTTTCCTATTTTGTCTCTCGTATTCCTTTTCTGTGCAAGTTTGTATCTTTGCTGTACAAGCAGTGTTGCTTGATATTTTGTAAAAAAATAAAATAAAAAAATAACTAGCTGGAAATTAAGAAAATGAGCGTTCTCATCTGCCACTACATGGCAAGTCACAGCGCAAGTCCAGAGAGAAGGGGAAATGGCCATGTTTCTGCGACCCTATCCACTGATGATGTGACCCCATTTGGGGTCACAACCCCAGGTTTGGGAACCACTGGGTTAGTTCAAAGTCTGACATCAATGCTGGTGAATAATTTCTGCCTGTTTCTTTAGGGTACAGCTCCTGCAACGTCTTACTAGCTTTGCTGAAGAGACTGCTGAAAACATAACAGCAGGGGAAGCATGCGGGATGCAATGTTATGTGCATGTGCTAGAATGCTATCAGGCACATAAAGAGCAATATCTGCTCAGAATAATATTGCTGTGCACCAGATAGCCACTGAGCACATACACACAAGTGTCTTTTTGTACATAGGATATAGGTGTAGCCATCGCAGACACTGTGTGCATGTGCCTCGTTTGCTGTCCTGGTTTAGTGTAAAATTTTTGTGCAAAGCTAATTTTAATGCAGTTTGCTTATAGTTTTCCTGTGCAAAACGTCTGTGCTAACCCTGCTTGAAGAAACCCTGCATTAGACCATGGCTGGCCCAAGGGTTTCTGCTGTCCCAGACAGAAGTCCCGGCCATACTGCCCCCTCCTTCTCAGCTGAGCCCCCAAAGCTCCTTCTGCCACCTCCTCTTCCATATCAAGTCCCCCCCCACACACTGCTGTCACTGATTCCATCAGAGGGATCGGTGGAGAGGGGAAGGCAGTGGCAGCGTGATTTGGCACACATGGCCTGCCATTTCTGACCCCCCTCCAACACAACTTCCTGGCCTACCGCAGGCACCATGCCATAACACCCACAGAGGTCTGCCTCCTTTTTGGACTGACTAGCCCTGATTAGACCTTTAGCACAGGGTTCCTGCACTGAGCAGTCAATTTGCCAAACAAAAGAGAACTTTTTAAGGAGATGGACAAGCAAGCGGTAAATGCACAAATATAACAGGAAATGTAAAGAGTTGCTGCAACAGCTACATGTAAAAAGGGTGAATGTGAACAAAAATATGAAAAATTGATAATTGCAGCCTAGAACAGTGGTCTATGAACAAGGTGTCATAGATGAAGATGAATTTGGGTAAGACATATCATTAAGCTTAGTGATATACAAATGAAAGTAGCAAAGAAAAGGAAATATTTATTTAAAATGTAACCAATTTTTCCCTCACTTGGTTTGCAGCTTGTCGTGCTGTGAGGGCTTGTGTGCATCAGTGATGCTGAGAGCTAAACTATCGGTAGAACTAGGGTTTTTGTTGTTTTTGTTTTTCTTGTAAGTGTTTTCTTGACTCTGAGTTAGAAAAAGGAGACTTTTGTTTAATTATTCGGGGCCATTCAAGCTGCTTAATATTTAATACCGCACCCCTCCTTGATGTGGACTATTTTGGATATGTACTTGTGTGGGATATTAGATGTGTATATTCTTTTTGCTTGTATTTTTCTTCATTGATGTATATAAATTTTATAAATAAAAAACAAAACAAAAAATAAAATAAAATAAAAAAACTGTCGGTAGTTTAACTACTGGTAGGGTCTCCCAAGATGGACAGGTCTCAGCTAAGGTGCCAGACCAAGACAAACCACCCATCTGGGCAGCAGTAGAATGGGATAGTGTTGACGGCGGAGGATCACATTTCTGTGACAACGGCAACAACACCAAACTTAAACTGCACGGAAGAAAGGCCCAGCAATCTACTTTTGTATCTTGCCATGAAAACCCAATGGATAGTTACAACAAAGCAAATTGTGCTATAGTGCTGGAAGATGAGACCCCCAGGTCGGAAGGCACTCAACTAGCTACTGGGGAAGAGCTGAAGACTTTTCAGAGTAAAGCTAGCATTTATGATGTGGTTGGATCAAAGCCCTTGGGACGTCTGACTGCTGATGTAGCTGCGCATGAAATGAGAGTCAGAAGCTGTAAAGATGTCTTACGCATTGGAACATGGAACGTACGAAGCATGAACCAAGGGAAGTTGGAGGTGGTCAAGAATGAAATGGAACGTGTACAACTTGATCTGTTGGGTGTTAGTGAACTGAAATGGACTGGCATCGGGCACTTTGCATCAGATGATCACATGGTCTACTATGCTGGAAATGAAAGACAAAGAAGAAATGGTGTTGCATTTATAATAAAGAAGAAACTTGCAAGAACTGTAATGAAATACAATGCAGTCAGCGAATGCTTAATCTCTTCGTCTACGAGGAATGCCTATCAACACAACTATAATTCAAGTATATGCCCCAACAACAGCTGCAGAAGAGAATGAAATTGAAGGGTTCTATGAACAAGTACAAGCTGAAATTGACAGAACATGCAAACAGGATATCCTGATAGTCATGGGTGACTGAAACGCAAAAGTTGGCAACAAAGAAGAAGGCAAAGTAGTTGGAAAATATGGACTTGGCAACAGAAATGAAGCTGGAGAAAGACTGATAGAATTCTGCAAGACCAACGATCTATTCATCTCAAACACCTTCTTCCATCAACACAAGCGGCAACTGTACACATGGACTTCACTCAATGGAATGTATAAAAATCAAATTGACTACATCTGTGGAAGTCAACGATGGAAAAGTTCTATAACATCAACAAAGACAAAGCCTGGAGCTGACTGTGGTACAGATCATCAACTACTAGTATGCAAACTCAAGCTAAAGTTGAAAAAGAGCAAACCACTCATGAATGCAGCAAAATATGACCTTGAGAATATACCACTGGAATTTAAAGACTGCCTGCAAAATCGATTTGCTGCTTTAGATACAAATGACAGAGCTCCAGAAGAGTTATGGAATGACATCAAGAAGGATGTGTTGGAAGAAAGTGAGAAGTCTCTACAAAAGGTGAAAAAGCAAAAACGGCCAAAATGGATGTCGGAAGAAACTCTGAAAATTGCCCAGAAACGCAGAGAAGCTAAAGTTCATCGTTGAAGGTGAAGAAATTGAAATCGTGAACAACTTTAACCTACTTGGATCAACTATCAATAAAGAAGCAACAAGCAGTCAAGAAATCAGACGACACATTGCTCTTGGCAGAATGGCTATGAAAGACATAGATAAGATTCTCAAGAGCAGAGAAGTCTCTCTCCATACAAAGATTTGACTTGTTCAAGCCATGGTATTTTCAATAACATCATATGGATGTGAAAGCTGGACAGTGAAAAAGATAAGCAGGAAGAAAATTGATGCCTTTGAATTATGGTGCTGGCGGCGAATACTGTGTATACCATGGACTGCCTGAAGAACAAACCAGTCGGTACTAGAGGAGATCAAACCTAAGCTTTCTTTAGAAGCTCAGATGACAAGACTTCGACTTTCATACTTTCGACACATCATGCGAAGAGAGAGATCATTAGAGAAAGACATCATGTTTGGCAAGATAGAAGGTCAGCGCAAAAGAGGAAGGCCAGCAATGAGATGGATCAATACAATAACAACAGTTACGGGTACCAGTCTGTCAACAATGAGCCGTCTGACTCAAGACAGAACACAATTTAGGATAGCTATCCAGAGGGTCGCCATGAGTCGACTCCGACTTGACGGCACTTAACAACAACTTAACAACAACAACAACCAATTTTTACTGTAGGAGGGGTTGGCTTCCCTGATGTGAAACTAAAAAAAACCCCGGCTCACTTTGGCCTTTTGCTCTCCATATCTGAAACAACTAAAGGGAAGCCTTTGTGAATAATGTATAAAGATTTGATACATTTATAATCAATATCTTAAGAATTGTCTTTACTCTTTCAGTTTTGGAATTTAAGAACAACCAAAAAAGCTTGCTTGTAAGAACTTCGGAGAGATTATTTTAAGCAGTCAGTGGATATATGAAAAGGATGGCTTTATATCACTTTTTGAAATTTTTTTCATTTTAACACTGGACAAACTGTGTTGAAAAATCAAGAAGTAAAATGATTACAATATTGGGGATGTAATGAGAAGCCAGAGATAATGTGATAGTGGCTTCAGTAGTAATCCAAAGTGGTAGACCTGCTTTTGAGATCTAGCATCCTTAAAATACATTTTAAAAAAATCCGCCTCCACCAACCCCCCCAGTGATGGGCTTTTAAATAATCAGCATAGATACAGCTGAATCGGTAGGTCCTTCAGTATGCCTGCAGTACCATGCTGTGGCTTGTGGGCCAGACAAATGGACTGCCCGTCATCTGTGTGCACTGGCATCCCTTCCACTAGGAGTCAGGCATAGCCACAGGGTATAACTGAGGAAAAACACATGTCTCGTTCCAGTCCCCTCAGTGCAGACCACCACCCTTTATGTGCTACAATGCACTGTACATCTACACCCGTGCAGGTTCCCCTCCCAGGGCCCATGATAGCAGTGAATGCTTCTCCTGTGCTCCAAAGCATTCAAGGTGATGGTAAGTCACTCTGTTATTTTCATGATAGCATTATATATATTTTGCCAGTACCAGCTTTGAGTATGGCCATGCCACCCTGAATGAGTCTGATCTCATATCATCTCATGTTGGAAAATAAGCAGGGTCAGGGCTGGTTAGTATTTGGATGGGAGACCACTTTGGAATACCAGGTGCTGTAAACTTAGGGTGGAAGTAAGGCCTAGCAATGTAATTCCATTTGCACCTTGCCAAGAAAACCCAGGAGATGGGTTCCAGGAGTCAACATTGACTCAATGACAACAACAACCAGCTTTGAACACAGTGAAAAAAAATTCAGTGCTGTTCACATCATTGCTGGTGCTGCTGAGAGGGCATGCTGGCTGGGATTTGGGAAAGAGGAGGGTTAGATGAGGCAGTCTTGGACTGGTTAGGTAATGAGAGGGGCTTTGGAAAGAGAGTGTGCTTGGGATGAGTGGCTGGGTTTTAGAGATGATAGAGTGAGTGGCTGGTTGAGGGGGTGGGGAGTTTTTGACATTTTTGAATTTTCAGTTTCTGTATTTGAGCACTTTAGAAAGTTGTTAAAGAAAGAAAATTGATAAAAAAGAAAACATCACATGTTTTGATTTTAATGTTCATTCTTTAATGATATTTATTTAAAAACCATTTACTGCCTGCACTATCTACAACCAGGACCAGTGCTACCTATTTTGCTGCCCTATGCAAGTGATTCTTGTGCTGCTCCCCCCACTCCCCACCACCATCAGTTCTAATGGAGCCCTTCACAAGCCTCTAGTTTGTCCCAACAAGTGTATGGGTGTTTGAACATTATTTACATGCACAGCAGAGAATATCCTCCAGTGCCAACTACGAGGACTATTTGGAGGTACTACAAATCCTTGTCAAAAGACCACTAAGAGCCTATAGTAAACCTGCCATACCATAACTGTACTAATTCCAACAGTCACATACAGTAGCAAGGACCCTGCCTATGAAAAGACAGCACAGCAAATATTCTAATGGGCACCAGACCACCAATATACCTCCTACAGAGACACAAAACAAGTTGGACTGGTGCAAGTCATGTGTGGACAAATGTTCAGATCAAGGCTTTGCAAATCACTTCCATGTAGACTGACCACAGATGGGCTACCGACGCAGCCATGACTTGAACATATGAGCTGTCACATGGCCTTCCAATGTCAGTTCTGCCTGGGCATAAGTGAAAGAGATGCAATCTGCTAGCCAAATCAAAACAGTGCATTTGCTGATAGCAGCCCCTAACCTATTGGGATCAAAAGAAACAAAATGTTGGATGGACTTTCTATGGGCTTTAGCCTGCTCCAGGGAGAAGGCCAAGGCTCTCTTGCAGTCCAACGTGGGCAGAGCTGGAGGCATCCTAGGCAGACCCTCAATCCTGCTGCTCCCCACTGCCTCCCCCATGCCCATTGTTGCTGCTTCCACCCCCCTCCAACTCTGACTTCTGGTTTTGTATAAACTGGAAATCTGCTTTGGAGAGGGCAGAAGTAGCAGATCATGCAAGAGAGAAACCACACCTCAGCCCCAGAAATGGTAGGTAAGTACTGCATTACGGTTTCGGAGACATTGCCACCACTGTCAGCCCTGGAGAGGAGTGGCAGTGATGGCAATGGGAAGCAGTGGGCACCCCAAAATGGCTAGCGCTCTAGGCAACCACTTAGTTTGCCTAATGGTAGCACCAGCCCTGAACATGTGCAATGCACTTTCCCCTTTGTGAGCATTGAGTCTTGGGAAAAATATTGGAAGGACTATTGAATAGTTAAGGTGGAAGTTTGACATCTCTTTTGGCAGGAACTTAGGATAAGTGCGCAAAGCCATGCTATTGCTGAAAAACTTCATATAGGGCAGATCAACTACTACCGTCTGGAGCTTACTGACTACAAACTGAATTAACTGTCACCAAAAGCAAGACCTTCCAGGTCAAGAACTTCAATGCACAGGTATTCAATGGTTCAAAAGGTACTTGCCTAAACTGAGTTAAGATCCCAAGACACTGTAGGAGGTTTGAGGAAAGGTTTCATAAGGAGCAAGTCTTGTATGAAGCGAACTACAGGCTGTAGAGAGATGGATTTACTTTCTGCATGACAGTGGTAAGTACTAGTTGCACCGAGATGAAATTTCATAGAGTTGGCCTTCAGTCCAGACTTTGATAGATATAGAAGGTACTTAATCAGATTTTGTGTGGAGCAAGAGAAGGAATCTAAGGCCTTTCCCTTAGCAGATGGCAAATCTCTTCCATTTAAAACTATAGGACCCCTTTGTAGAATCTCTCCTTGTAGAAGCCAAAAAGATAGTGGTTACACCAATCAGCAGCTTCAAGGAAGAAAGAATTAGCTGCTAGGCATCCAAGTTGTGAATGCTAAGGACTTGATGTTGGGAAGCAACAGAGTTCTGTGATGCGGCGTAACCAGATCGGTGAATCACCCAGACAATGCAGTTCCCTGCAGGAGAGCTCTAGGAGCAGAGGGAATCAAGGCTGTCTGGGCCAGTAAGGTGCATTAAAATTACTATATCCTTGTACTATAGTAAATAGTGGAAGATAAAGGCCAGCATGGTCCATCTAGTCTGCCCAGTAAAGTGGTTAGAGCTGTAGAGTTGCACTTGACACTCTGAACAGTTACTCCTTCTCTATGGCTTTGCTTAAAGTTGTACCTGCCACTCCCAGCAGGCTACCCTTCTCTGTTCATGAAGTTATTTATTTATTTAACAGGTGTATATACAGTTTCTCCAAAGGTCAAGTTGGTTTACCTGGAACAAAAACTTCAACCTTACAGAGAACATGGTTTACATAGAACAATAACTTAACTTTAACGTTTAGGATAACAAGGGAAGGGGGAGTGCCTAAATACAAGGGAGAAGGTTTGTTAAAGAGGGAGGAGGGAAGTTGGCAGGTTAGGTATCGTGTGATTTGCAATGTAAGCCAAATAGAACAGTAGGAAATCTGGAATGGATTGAGAGGCTCATGTCCTTAAAGAATGGTAAGAGACTTAATGTCAAGTTATATCTTCAAAGTGCTCTTTAAACATAAAGGTTTTTAGGAGCTTATGGAAGGTTGTGAGGTCAGGAGAGTTACGGAGGTTTGTGGGAGCGAGTTCCAGATGCTAGGGGGGAATATAGAGAAAAAATGCATGCACATGTTTGGCTTCTTGTGGTTAACTCCTGTGGAAGTGCAAGAATGTCAATTGCAGAGCTTCTTCTGGGCCTGTTCTCCTGAGGCTTTTGTAGAAAGTTCTGTAGGTACTGGGCCTGATTTATGGAAAGGTTTGAAGGTGATTACAAGGATTTTATATTTGATTTGGGATAGGAAAGGTAGCCAATGAAGATACTTTAAAATAGGGGTGACATGGCTAGACCTTGGTGCACTATAGTGAGTATTTGGGCGGCAGTGTTTTGGTCAAGTTGTAGAGGGTGAAGGGAGCTTTTGGGTATTTCTTGTAAAATGGCATTACAAAAGTCAAAGTGGGAAAGTAATAAGGCTTGGAATATGGTTTTATACTGTGGGGCATGTTTACTAAAACCCCGTTAAAGTGCAGGCCCCGGTAGTGTGCGGGTGCCATATAAGGAGTGGGCGTTCTGTCCTGAAAAAGGAAAGGCGGAATTTACATATGCGCTAAGGTGCGCGGTACCCATGTGCGCCCTGCACCTTAGCGCATGAGATAGCTGCGCGGGAGGCATAAGCAGCGCACTGAAGTGCAAGAAATAGAGCTGAGCCACAGCACAATGGTTAAGACACTGACTAACAGTGCAGGGATCAGGAGTTCAATCTCCCACAGTGTCCAATGAAGACCTCTGGCTGAGGTGTTAATTTATGAGGCGCAGAAATACTGGGCGGCATAAGGCGGCACGCTAATGTTTTTGGCGGCATATTAATACTGGGCGGCTTAAGGCAGCGCGCTGATGTTTATGGAGGCATTATAATACTGGGTGGTATAAGTGGCGCGCTGATGTGCAGGAAGAAGAGCAGAGTCACAGCACAATGGTTAAGACACTGACCAACAGTGCAGGGATCAGAGCTTCAATCCCCCACAGTGCCCAATGAAGACAGCTAGCTGAGGCATTACTTTAGGAGCCAGTGTAATATTGGGTGGCAGAAGGTGGTGCGCTGATGGCCATAAGGCGGTACACTAATGATTTTGGAGGCATTTTAATGTTGGCAGGCATATGGTGGTGCGCTGATGTGCAAGCATAGGAACAGAACCACAGCACAATGGTTAAAATACTGACCAATGGTGCAGGGATCAGGGGTTCAATCCCCCAAAGTGCCCAATGAACAAGGCTGGCTGAAGCATGACATATTATGGGGAAGATTGCTTTAGGAGGCATTTTATTCATATTTTAATTATCACTACTAGCAAACGCACTCTCAAAGCGTGTTAACATAAGGCGCCCTATAAGGCACATTTTAAAGTGCACTGTCAGCCAAGGCACCCTAGAATGTTGCCTATAGGGCGCTTTAGAGGGTGCCATATGAGGTACCGCAAGGTCAGTGTACTGTTTTTTATGGCAGCACTGTGCAGTTTAAGGAATGAAAAGCATAAGTAGGTGCGCTGACAGGCAAGGAGGAGCAGCAGTGGAGCACAATGGTTAAGGCACTGACTGCTGATACAGGGGTCATGAGTTTGCTCCCCAGTGTGCCTAATACGTAAGGCTGGCTGTGGCATCAGCTTTGCATTGTACATATTTTGTCCTGCAGCACTTTATTTTTATGTTATTAATTGCTGCCAGCAAACACGCCCTCACGTGCCGTAATTGAAGGTGCCGTATAAGGCACCCTATAAGGCACTCCATAGGGCACATTAGAAATTGCACTGTCCGCCACAGCACCCTAAAATGTTCCCTATAGGGCACCCTATAGGTTGCATCACAGGATATTGTATAGTGCACCTTATATGGACGGGAACCATAAGGTGCCCTATAGGGCGCCCTATAAAGCACCCTCAGAGGCACCTTATGGGTACAGTACGCTGAGGGTGTTTTTGCTGGCATCAAAATATGTACATTAAAAAAAATAATGTGTTGGATAACCCTATCAAATAACCCCACTGTGGGTTTGAACCCATGACCTCTGGCTTCAAAAGCAGTGAAGTAACCATTGGGCTACAGCTCTACAGCTGCTAGCATGCCCCTGGCTGGCTGCAGAGAGCATGCACATCACCACCCAGACAGTCTGCTGTGGTCACCAGGATAGGGTTAGCCCACCCATACCCATGATGCACTGCACATGCAAATCAGCTGTCCACAGATCAACACAAGATGGCCAATGCACCCCCACAGCACCTCGGCCCGGTAGAGGGAAGTGACCATGTGCACCCACACACCACCTCGGCCTGGTAGGGGGTACTGACCATGTGTTTTACTGGCACAGAGTAGCTACACACCATCACATTGTGCGGGTACTGTGCTCACCCTGAGGGTGCAATGAGACGCCCAGGACCAGGTCCACAACACCTGCCATAGCTGAAAGAGGCCATGCCAGAGGTCCAAAACAGTGTTAATGTGTGAGATAGGTAGTTCCTGCACAAACACCTTGGATACCTTTGTCTGACTCAGTTAGGTGTAGCTCACATGGACCCCCAGGTGGGCCCTGCCCCCCCCCCCCCCCCCCCCCCGGGCCAAGGGTGACAACCAGGGTCTCTTATCAATAGATCCACATACTACCTCCCTGCAAAGGTGGCAGTAGAGGGGTCCATCAACCCCGGTCCTGCTGAGGAGCAGACACCCCACAGGGCAGTCAATGCAGCTCTATACACATCCATAACACAATAGCAGACAGATATTAGGCCTGGATATGGTGAGCTGCACCCCACCACTATCTGATATTCTCCTGCAGCAAGTCATCAGCCACTGCACCCTGCAAGCTGCTCCATCACAACACATACCAGCTGCAAACAATGTGCTAGTTCAGTGGTTCTGAACCAGTCCTCCTTGAACCCCCTAGGCCAGTAGGGTGTTCAGGATAGCCCTAATGAATATGCATGAGATATATATGCATTGGAGATATCCTGCCAACCTGACTGGTTTGTGGCCCTCTAGGGCTGGATTTGGAGACCCCTGCCTTACACCTCTGTCAGTTACGATTGTGAGTGGGCAAGGTGAAGATGTCCTAGACATGAAAAGGGTAGATAGAATGTGTCACATGTCTCCCCAATTCTCACCACCACCAAAAAGTTGTCTAATAGACAATATTTTGGTGGTGGTGAGAAGCAAAGAGGCATGTGACAAATTTTATCTAACCTTTTTGATGTCTTGGGGATCTGCACCTTGCCCACTCACATTCATAAATGACAGAGATGTAAGGCAGGGGCCCCCAAATCCAGCCCTAGAGGGCCACAAACCAGTCATGTTGGCAGGATATCTCCAATGCATATATATCCCATGCATATTCATTAGGGCTATCCTGAACGCCCAACTGGCCTAGGGGTTCAAGGAGGACTGGTTCAGAACCACTGTGCTAGTTAGTCCACAGTGCATGTTCCCAGTGGAGATGCATGCACCCAGAACTGGGATGCCAGCATACACAGCAAGCAGATAAATCAGTGACTGGCCCCCAAAATAAAACCCATATCTATCACATGAGAGAAATACTATATAGCACTATGGGGATACCTAGCCATGCTGTGGTCACTGCACAGTCAGGGTGAGAGTGATCTCTCAGCAGGACATACTGAGGTCACCCTGTCTGTGTAGGTGGTGGCCGGGCACCAAAATGTCCCAGTCAGTGCCCTATGCCCTGTGCAGATGCACCCTGGCCAGGCCACCCTGTCCGGCCTATACCCATGGTACCTTGCTCCTCATTATGCACATTGGCAGCCCAATACTGGCAACATTGCTGGCAGTGTGGGCTGTGGAAGGTGTTTGCAGCCACCACACACTGGATAGGCAGACAGCCACCCCCACACCTATGCCAGCATTGTGCTACTATAGAGGAGTCCAGCAGCCATACCCACCACACCAGTCCTGGGCACAGTACAGGCATTGATATGGTACGCACTACTGTTGGGGGTCACTCCCCAGGGTGGTAAACACTGTCAGAGACTAGACCTGCAGCGCACACCGCAGACATCACAATGATTGTTATGGTGGAGATCAATGAGCAAACTGTGGTTAACGTAGGAATTGATATCTGCCAGTTATCATGGGCAACGTTTGATAGCTGTGTACCATATACCCAGGTGTAGGGTAGCAGTGCTAAGGTATGCAACTGCTAGTATTGGGAGATACAGGCAGGGCCCAATGTCCTGCCTCTCCAGGAGGCATTGGCCAATGGGGCCTGTGGGGGGGGGGGGGGGTGTGGGTGTGTCTGGCCCTGTTGGCTGCTGCTTTACGGCAGAGTGTCCGAACTCCAGTCCTGGTGTTCCAACCACTGTTCGGGTTTTCATGCTGTCCCTCATAGATATGCATGAGCTACATCAGCATACCATGGGGGTGGTGCATAGATATGCAGCACAGGCATCTTTCGTAGAGGCAGCATGGATCCTGAATTGTGTGGGGCCCTCCAGGACTGCATTTGGGAGACTCTGCTCTAGGTAATGCGGCTGTTTATGGTGTCTGTGTTTGGTGTGGTAAAATATAGGCGTAAGAACCATGCGTATGTTCTCAGCAATAAAGGTTTGTCCGCACTATCACGGTTTAGTTGTGGAATGGATTGGCAGTAGCCCCTGCTGGGCTTTGAACCTGTGACACACTGTCTGTGTGCACTGCACCACCATGTTGCCACAGATATGCTGCGTTCCCTGGGGAGTCCATGACTGTACATCCGACAGAGCTTGTCTGTTGTGGTGGATGGTGCCAGCCTGCACAGGCCTAGGCCACTGTCTGCTGTGGTTTGCAGCCACTGCCCCCTCCACCTCCTGTACCCTTTCGCCAACATGCAGACATGTCCCTATCTGGGAAAAAGCATATGACCTGATTGAGTTGTAGCACTCCAGGACTGAATTTGGGGACTTGGCTGTAGGTAATGCCCATTGTTATGGTTTGTGTGCGGTGTAGGGTAAAATATAGGTGTTGGAACCATGCTTATGTTCTCTGCCATAAAGGAGTGTCTGTACTATCACTGTTTGGTGGTGGGTAAAGCTGTGGGAACTGGGTTGGCAGAAGCCCCAGCTGGGATTTGAACCTGTGATCCTTTGGTCTTACAGGCACTGGCTGTGTCCACTGCACCACACTGTGGCCACAGAAGCAGTGCAGTCTCTGGAGATGGGAAACCTGGCCGCACGAGTCAGACACCCTGCTCTGCACAATTTTACTATGGGCTCGTTTACCTTGTATGGGGACAAAGGTGCAATTAAACCTCAAAAATGACCTCCAAAAAAGGGGAAAAAAAACAAAATCAAGCTGGGCAACAGTGATATCAATGGGCAACATGACAAACACTCCCAGGAAAGCTCCATTAAAATGCAGTGCTTTTTGAACGAGTCTACGGAGCGTAGACCCTTCCAAAAATCATTTCTTTTTTTTGGAGCTTTCATGGGAGTGTTTTTTATGGTTGCCCATTAATATCACTGTTGCCCAGCTGGATTATAATTTATTTGGAATTTGTTGTGGTCATTTTCAATTTATATTTGCTATTTTGTTCTGTGCACATTTATCACACTGCTCACGTTTTGCAGGTTTCCCCGGTTTTGCTGTACATTGCTGACGGAAATGGTTTCTCTTTCCTTTAAATCGGCTCTAACGTGAGGGTTTCACTTGTGGTATTTTTATTGCCGAAATTCAGCCCCGCTCCTGTGCGGGGAGCCTCTCCCCTCCCACTCTCCACCCATTGACCCCGTCCCTCCGCCCCTCGGGGGCCTTCCTCCGCCCTCCGTACGCCTTTCCCCGCCTCTATCGCACATCAGCGCCCTGCACACGTGCGCCGGCCCGTTAATGTGACGTGCACGCGTGCGCGGCACTGAAGAGCACTTAAGTGCATCATTATCATACGCTATTGTGCGCCACGCACGTGTGCGCGGTTTAGTAAACATACCCCTGTATGTTTGCTTCAATTCCATCCTCTAAGATGTTAGTACTTTGATGAAAGAAAGACATGCCATCTTAAGTGGGATTTGAACCTGAGTCAATTAATTGGGAAGTAGGTATATTCACCATTAAACCACCAAAGATTCTCTTTGTTTTAGGAGAGTTTTTGCTATAGAGGTATAGAAGGATATGTTTACAGAAGACCCTCCACTCAACTGAGAAGGAAGGCATCCAATGCTAGTTTGCCATGTGTCCCCATCCTGGAACAGGACTGATACAGTTGCCTATTCTGGGGAGTGTCAAACAGATCTATCAATGGGGTGCTCCACTCCCAAAATATATTCAGAGCGACATTTTTATAGGTCTCTATTATCTCTGATATTTTTGCATTTTATATGTTCCTCCATGGTGTTTGTTGTCCTGCTCTTTGTGTTCTCTGCTGTCGCTACAGGAAGGGTGGTTTACTTTTCTTGTTATCCAGTACTGTATTGAACATTAATACAGCCGATGGGGCATTTGCTTATGCTCCCACGACTGTGCTGAACATTACAGTAATACAGCCGTGAGAGCAAATGCTAATGCAAAAGCAAATGCTCCCGCAGCTGTATTAATATTTAAAACAGCTGTGGCCCTGGAGGCAGAGCAGTGAGCCAGTGTGGCAGGCTTCCTGTGCCCCTATTGTGGTGTGCTCTGAACCAGTGCCTCCCTGGCTCACCTCTTAAGCCAGCTCTGCATCTATGTTTCTAAAATTGGGCCGAAATATTGATGCCCCTTACATTTTTATCCACATTTTGCCCTTCTATGTTCCATATTGCACTAGGACGCCATTTCTAAAGTTCCACTTTTAGTCTTTATGCTATGGTCTTGTGCTCCCTTAATGTCCATTTTACTCTTCTATCCTCTAAAGGTCCAACTAACTCTAACAGGCTTTATGCTTTTGATGTACTTGAAAAAGCTTTTATTATGAGTTTTTGCTTCCAAGGCAGGTGACTTTTCAAATTCTCTCTTTGCCTGCCTTATCAATGCTTTGCATCTAACTTGCCAGTACTTATGCTGTTTCCTGTTTTCTTCATTTGGATTCTTTTCCCATTTTTGAAAGATTTTTTGTTTTGGCTATAATAGCCTCTCTTGCTACATCTTTCAACCATGCTAGCAATCGATTGACTTTCCTTCCACATTTTTTGAAGCATGGAATACATCTGATCTAGGCTTCCAAAATGGTATTTGTAAGCAATGTACAGACCTTTCATAAACTCTTAACCTTTGCAGCTGCTTCTTTTAGTTTTTTCTTAACCATTTTTCTCATTTTTTCAGTCTCTCCTTTATTAGTCAAATGCTAGTGCAGTAGGTTTCATTGCTTTTCTGCCTCCATTTATTAAATCAAATCTGATCATGTTATGATCACTATTGCAAAGTGCTCCCAACACTGATGCTTCTTGTACCAGATCTTGTGTTCCACTAAAGATTAAGTCCGAAATAACTCCCCCTTGTATTGTTTCCTGAACCAGTGGATCCATAAAGCAGTCACTTATTTCATCTAGAAACTTTATCTTCCTAGCATATCCAGAAGACTACAGGACAATATACCAAGCATTAATTCTACCACATTTCGACTTTGCTAACGCTATCCTACAAGGCCTTCCTCAATCCACTATTAACCCTCTACAACTTGCTATGAACACCGCAGCTAGGGTCCTTCAGGGAGTTGCCAGATTCGAGCACGTGACTCCTATACTAAAACAACTCCACTGGCTTCCCATACATGGTAGGCTCACTTACAAGACCATACTGCTGACCTTTAAGGCCATCCACGGACTTTCATCCTCTTCACTCTCAAATCTCATCCATGTAACTCCATCTACTAGATCCAGAAGACCGACGGCTATAAACACACTAACACTTCCTAAGGCTGTAACAAAATGCACCCAGATAACGGCAAGCAGATCTTTTATATTCTACGCCCCAAGATGCTGGAACGCCTTACCACCAAGCGTTCGTGCCATTACCAACTTAACCCAATTTAAGAAAGCACTTAAATATCACCTTTTCCTCATATACTACCCACCAAACATTACCCCCAGCAAAAGCCCCCCCAAATAAGAGACACGCCTTATCTTCAAATAGCCTCTCCCACTTTCTCAGTAAGATTACTAGGATTTTTGTGTTGTCATGATACCTTTTATATAATCATGTTTGTAATAAGTTAACCTTATGTTACCCAAGTTTATATACCTGTTTGCTGTAAACACGGAATAGCCTGTTATTCTGTTGATGTTGTTGTATGTGAACCGCGCTGATATCAAATAGCGCGGTATATAAAAGATTGTAATAAATAAATAAATAAATAAAATATCCTGATGTTACATTCATTCAGTCAATACCGGAGTAATTGAAATTACTCATTATTACTATGTTGCCAATTTTGTTAGCTTCCCTAATTTCTCTTAGCATTTCAGCATTTATCTGTTCATTCTGGCCAAGCAGATAGTAACACCCCCTTACCCCCCCCCCCCGCTATTCCCTTCCCCTTCTCACATGGAATTTCCATCTATAAAGATTCTTCCAGGAAGTGCTGGATTGATTTTTAGTTAGTGACATGGGGATTGGCTCTTGCATCAGACTGCAGCCTTCTGTGATTGGATGAAACCTATTTAGCTTTTTGAATTGAGTCAGTTGGTTACTGGTCAGCTTCTGGCTAAAAAGAATCAGGAGGCTGCCCCTAGCTTTGGGAGAGACACAACTTGGGAGATGGGATTCAACTCTCCTCCAGAGGACTCAGACTTAAAAAAAAAACAGCAAGGATTTATTCTGCCCCAGCTCTGGGTCAGAGTTCATAAGAAAAAGATTCTGTAACTGCCAGAGACCAAATAGAACTGCCATCCAAATGATGAGATCTAACTATAAAAAAAACTAAAAAAAGATGGATTTTTTTCCTTTCAGGAAAAGGCACCAAGGATTTGGATGGGATTGTATCCCAACAGAATTTCTAGTACTTGTACAACTTTCTCAAAAATCATTGGGTTTTAATTACCAAATTTGACTACTTTAGCTGGGTTAAAAATCAAACTGCCCGGGCAACCATTGCTGTTGTCAGCCAGCAATGGAAACCTTTAATTTACATATTCTGCCAATTTACCTTAATTGCTGATTTCTGTTGGAAGATACTGTTATTTAATAATTCTATTTCTGTCTTTAGAGTGATTTGGTAATATCTGTATTATTTTTTCTTTGTGAACTGTTTCTTGTTCATGAGAGTAAAAGAAAAGGCTTGGTTCAAGTATTTTTTTTATCTGCTTTTATTCTGAATACAGCACATTACAAAACAGGGTTTAGTACCCACTATTTCATTTAGAATTAACAAGTCTCACTACATCTATACATTTTTCCAGGGGCTGGAGTACATATCTAAGCACCAAATATTTCCAGCCTCCTGAAGTCCTGAAGGTAACTGAGGGTTTGTTCCTTGTGGGCTTTAAGCAACTATAGGGCAGAAAAGGCAGCCCTAGGTTACATATATAAACAATGGCCCTCCCCTGGGGGGGGAAAATCAGGGTTAGAAGGAAGAGATGTTACATAGAAAATCTAATCTTTCCCCACCAGCCACCCTCCTAGTTTTAATCACAGCTTCAAGGTCAATCATAAGTAGAGATTCTGAGAAGCTAAGCCACTAATCCTGCCCAGTGCTAGCCACATCAAACAGTTCTACTTACCTTCTTCCAACAATTCACTTTCAATGTCCATCCATGCTTTGACCTCCTATGGAAATCTCAAATTGCCCATAATTGTGCAGCTAATTTTTCTTTAAATCAGGGATTACCAGCTCTCCCAACTTCTTAGACCCAATAGGTCACCTGAGGTGGTCAGTGCTTCCAAACAAACCTATATAGTTTCTTACACAAACAGTTAATTATTCTGGAAATTCCACTAGCAAAGTCTTAACTAGATAAAGAAATTGAGGAAGAGTGACAATTTTTAAGCAAGGAATCCTACCCAACCAAGATATGTTCTGTCTACTCCATTTCTCTAAATCCTTATCTACAGCATGCGGGCCAACAAGGGTTTATAATTTTCATTATACAAATGTATTGGATTCATCCCCAAGTACTTGATATATTTTTTCACCCATCTGAAGGGAAAGCTCTACTTCAGTTGACCTTCCAAGTCTTTATCCAAAAACTATTGCTAGAGTATCCGATTTGTTCATATTCAACTTAAAACTGGCTGAGCATCTGTACTCTTGCTTTTCCAAAACTAAAATCAGCAGTGAAGAGAATATCAACCACAAAAACAGATATCCTATAATCCACCCTCCTCAATGACCATACCTCACAAATTGGCACTTATCTGGATCCGAGCTGCAAAAGGCTCTATAGAAAGAGCAAAAAATAGAGGAGATAGAGAGCAGCCCTGCCTGGGACTCCGCTCAAGCTGAAACATACTGGAGTATCCCTCATTGACTTTGACACAGGTCTTTGGATACTTATAGAGGGCCCACATCCAATTTATAAAGTTCAGACTTATTTCCATCCTCTTCATAGTATGAAACATAAATATCCAATAATCCTGATCTAAAGCCTTTTTGGCATCAGTGAAAAGAAGCAAAGATGGCTTTTCATGTTTCCATGCTGCCCAAATAGGATGCAGAGCCTTCTGAATGTTATCTCCCGCCTGCCTCCCAGCCTACTCAGCCTGGTAGCTAGTACCATGACCAAGAGGTCTGCATCCAAGCTGAGCAAAAAAACTGAACGGTATGACTCACAATCTGTGGGATCATTCCTCTACTTATGTAACACTGTTATCTCTGCCCAACTCATCATCTCATCATCAGTCAAAGTCTCCCCCTGCAGGACCCTACTGAAGGGCACAACTGTAGGGCCCAGCAAAACTTTCCCAAAGATTTACATAAGTGGAGTTTATAAAAGCAGATTTATAAAATTTTGCCGTCAGCCAATTCAAGCCATGTGATTTTTCTACTTTAAGATGCTTGATAGCTCCCCAAACCTTTTCCACGATTATCTCCTCCTGTAATAACTCCACATCTTCGCTCACTAAGATATGTAATGGGATGGAATTTAAATAGCTCTCTATCTTCTTTGGGGTTGGCCTCAGCTAAGCTCTGTATAGAGTTTCATATAAACCTCCTGATGCATCTCAGGATATCCTCTCCAATGTTATAAACTTGACCATTAAAATCCCTGATCACCTCAACATGCTGATGATCCCGTTGCTTTCTTAAATTGGCTGCTAAAATTTCCATACCTTCTGCTAGTCTGTACATTTATCCACCTCCTTAAGTTCCCGAATACCTGCAAATATTATTTTGTTGATTTGCTTTTCTCTCTTCAACCTAGACCTCCACATTATAAGCCTCCCTCTATTAAGTGCTTTGAACCTGTCCCGCACTGTGATCATGGTAACGTCCTTTTTAAGGTTAATTGGAAAGTACTCTACTGTATCTCGTTTTAGAGATTTTGCAACCATGTCACCATCCAATAAGCTGTTGTTAAGTCTCCAGAAATGTGTCCCACCTTCTACCCCTCCTTGTAGCAGATCTAATAGCACGGAAGCATAGTTAGACCAAGGTATAATGTTGATTACAATGTCACATAATCACGCCATAGTGCACTTTCCAATTAAGGAGAGATTGATTCATGGATTACGAATAAAAAGTAAAATTCTTTTATCCTAGATTCATGGCCTGCCAAGAGTTCACCAAGTCAAGCTTGCCCACAAAATTTCTGAAATTTTGCCTATCCTTCCACTGACCTATCCCTCCCCCAGTTTTGTCCAAGCCTGGCTGCAAAGTAATATTCATATCCCCCCTATTATCAGTAAACCTCCCAAGCTAAGAATTCCTTTCTCTATCTTCTGAAAAAAAAAATCCTTTGTGCCCCACTGGAAGCATGGATACAAACTGCTATGAATAACTTTTGATTAATTTCTACTTAAGTGATCAAATATCTATCCTCATCATCTCGAAGCATCCTTCACTCCCCCACCTAATCTATGAGAAAATAATACCCCCACTCCAGTAGTTTTATTTCCCCTTCTATTAGATGCCCACAATACATGAGCGAATTTACGATGTTTAACTAAACCCTCAAAACTCCACTTTAAATCAGTCTCCTGTATAAAGCAGATATCTGCTTGTTGCTTTTCCAGCACTTTCAACATCAATTCTCTTTTGAATGGGGATTTCTGACCTTTCATGTTCGATGTTAATAAATGCAACTTACTACTCATTCACACTAGAAGTATTCATGACAACATCCCACTCGTCCCTGTCAACCAAAACCACCTTCCTCCCACCCAAAAATGCCTACCATCACTCAATACACCATCTACTCAACCCTCCATCCCCCCACACCATCCCCTCCAAGCCACCTAATTGCCTAATGTTTCTTTCTGACCCCATCAGGCATACCCAAGAGAGTTCCATATTTCACTAATCCAGCAGGTCCCCAGCCCGCACAAGATCACATATCTCTAAAATAATGGGATATCCCAATCCAAGTTACTCAGAAAGCCCAAAAATAGATCATAACAATTTTTAACTTTAACAAATAGACCCAACAGGCACTAGGAAACCCTTCCCTGATCCCTTGCCTTAGGTGGACCACAGCACCTTCCTCCACCCCATTACTGGAGGTAAGGCCAGGGTCGGGCTGCGGGGAATGTCCTCGGGCCCCCCTGCCCCATCTGCACCACGGGCCCAAAAAAACCCCATCCAGGGACATTATTCCACCTCGGAGGTGGAATAACTTTCTCACACAAATCACTGGCCCTGGACATACAGGGCCGACATTAGAATCGGCCCTGTACGTTGTGATAAGGAAGCTTATCATAGCTCAGGAAGGGGCTATAGAAAAGGTGAAGTGTCTCTGAACAAGCAACCTGTCAGTGCTGGTAGAAATGAGAAAACAGAATTTTGCCATAAAAGACTACCAGTCCCAGAATGCACCAGGTTTCCAACAGCCATGAGAGGAGCTGAAGTGAGAAAACGTGTGTTCAATCAAAAGGGCTATGAGGGAATCCCCAAGCACTCATTGCAAAGGGCAGGGCTTGATTCATCACAGCTGCGCTGTGCTAGGATGGAACACTCATCTCAAAGGGCAAGGCCTGATTCAGCACAGCTGCGCTGTGTTAGGGAGGAGCACGCATCTAAGCAGAATAAGAGTAGAGTTTATTCTACAGATGACCATCTTCATGATCACCTTGGATATCCAGAGTATTGTCCTCAGTATCCTGAGAATCAGCTTGAGTTTGATCATCAGTTTCATCTGAAGGATCATCAGAAGCAGAAGCCAAACCGGACGGACAGAGAGGGAAAGAGACCCTTTGGAAGAAGGAAGAGAAAAGCCTTTGAGAGGTCTAGAAGAGTCCAAAGCAGTACGTATACTGGGAGGTATTCCAAGGGCCAGCATACACCATTGGACTGGGGAAAGCCAGAGGAATGGTGCTGCAGAGCTAGGAATCACCAGAGGCTACCTGTGAGGGAGACAGCTGCACGTGGAAGGGACCCTAAGACCTGTGCCAGAAGGTATGTGAAGAGAGATCCAGTGTCCAGGGATCTGGATTGGAAGGCTGGACATAAGAACTGGACTACATACTGGCCAGGCTATATAGAGAGGAACTCTAGCAGCAATGGAAGCTCAGGTATGAACACTGATCTATGCCCTAGCTATAACCTTGAAAGACAGGGCGTATTCTCCTGAAAATGCTCCATTGAGAGATTCATCTGTGCCAATCCATGATATTGAACCCATGCTTGTTGAACAAGGGGGAATAATAGCAGATGAGGATCCTGTTTATATGGACTGCTCTCTATCTAAACTCCGTTGGTAACTTTCTGTTATAAAGTACAGCAACCATCACAAAGAAATACAAATTTGTTCTTTAATCTACTCAGAAAAGCTCCTGAAGCAGGATTTGACCCACACAGTGGAAGGCAAGCCAGCTAAGGGGTTTCAGCTGGTGACTGCTAGCAATTAAGCCTTACCTAATTGCTTGTGAGCTAGGAGAGAATCATTTCTGAATTTATGTGGGAAGTAATCAGAAGTTAACCTGAAAAGAACAGTTTGTTTCTTGCTTTGTAGCTTTTCATTTGTTGTTTTCCTGATTTTGACTTTGTTTTTCCAAGTTAACACTGAAAGCAAGTTACCTAATTTATGTGCTACCAAGCATATCTGTGTTGGGAGAAAAAACCCCATAAATAAATATCTTATTGGCTTTACCCAAGAGCACAACTAAATTATTGTCAGCAGCTGTGTCTGGTGTGAATGAACTACATTGCCCACAATACCTTGCAAATCATATAGAAATATGCACTTGCCAAAGAGTGTGAAGATTCTCACCCAGGCAGCCGTCTGACAAATGGCGTAGTTTTTCGGATTGCTTTTGCACAAAAGGGATTTACTTGCTGAGGATTACAACTAAAGTTCAAGTTTAAAGCTGGAAAAAAAAGATATTTCCCTCAACTGCACTTTGGAGGAGAAGTGGTTGTTCCAGGAAGCTGTCCCAGAAGGAAAAGACCCTGTGCAGAGCTGGATTCATCACTGACACAAGGTAATAAGTACCTGGGCATGTCTAGTGGTGGATGGGAGTAAGCACAGGGGTAATTGAAAAAAAAAATAGAAAAAAACCACACCTGTTTGGAAGGTGGTGCACTTTGGGTTTTTTTTTCTTTGTTTCTTGCAGGGATCAAGATGGATCCAAGGGAACTAGCTGATTGGATGGCAGCCCAGTTTAGCAGGCAACAGGAGCTAGCACAGCAGGCTCAGGACACTGCTATGAAAGCCATAATGGAGCAGCAGAGGCTAGTGCTTGATTTGGTGCAAGCCCTAGTTCAGCTGCAGAACCAAAGTGGAACAGATGCAAGACCAGCAGTAAATACTGGTACACCACATGTGGACAGTGTGGGACTCAATCAAGGGATTGGGGCATTTAGTTTTGGGAAGCTAACTCCAGATGATAATGTTTATGATTTTCTAGAGTCTTTTGAAAGAGTGGCACAAGCTTTAGCATGGCCAGAGTCCCAGTGGGCAGTAAGGCTGGCAGCCTCATTAACTGGAGAGGCGCTTGCAGCTTACAGAGCAATACCAGCAGCCCAGGCTTTGAATTATAAGGATGTAAAGGCTGCTATTAGAGATCGCCTAGGGTTGTCTATTTCAGAGTATAGGCGAATGTTTAGAGCTACTACATTGAGAGTGGGTGAAACACCCAGGGCTCTGAGTCAGAGAATCAGAGGTTTAGCTGTAAAATGGTTGGAGCCTGAGCAAAAGACGGTAGAAATGTTATTAGATATTATAATGCTTGAGCAATTTATGTCTGGGGTGTCTAAAGATTTGCACACTTTCCTTATACAGCAAAATTGCCAAAATCTTGGAGAGGCAACCATGCTAGCAGAGAGATTCTTGGGAGCCACGCAGGCTTGCCATAGAATGGGTGGCCCTCTGAAGATAGGTGCTGAGGCAAGATGTGCTGTATCAGAAAAGAAAATAGTTAAAAATATTTCTGAAAATAAATGTACTGTGCCAAACCAGATGACACAGGGGAGTGAAAAGAAATGTTTCAAGTGTGGAAAATGGGGACACTTAGAAAAAGGATGCCAGTCACACACTAGCTTAATGGGTGTGGAGTTAGAACAGCCCAAGGAAGGATTTCTTTTGATGGTTGATGTGCAAGGAATTACCATAAATGCTTTGTTAGACTCTGGGGCAGACCAGAGTATGATATCAGAAAGGCTTTGGCAGAAAATAGAGGCCCAAGAAGGATTTGTGCCTAGAACCCCTGAAAGCCAAGTTCACATCGGGTGCATTCATGGTGCTGCAACATCATATCCCACCTATAGGCTAAAGGTTAAGTGCCTGGGGGAACAAGAGGAAGTCCTGTTAGCAGTGGTGCCTAGGATACCCTTTGATTTGGTTCTAGGAAGAGACTGGCCAAGATTTAAGCAGGGGCTAGTGGAAGGGCTAGGAAAGAAGGAGGTAGAAGGAATAATGGAAATAGCTCCCGGGCCTTTCTTTGGAAGTCCTCAGTCCCTAGCTAAAAAGATGGTTAAGCTTCCAGAAGGCCAAACTATGGGTAATAAGAGGGGCCTTGTATCCACCCGCTCGCAGGCTAAGGTAGAGAGCCAGCAAAAGGAGGAGGGGGAGCAGGCAGAGTTATTAGGAGACTTACCCTCTCATGATGATTTAATAACTCCATCATCTGGTAAAGTAAGAAAGTTGAAAGCACAAAAGCGGCGTGAGAGACTTTGCAGAGCACAAGGTAGGGCTGAGATATTAGCTGGTCAAAGTTTACCCTGGGTGCCAGCTGAGTTAGTGGCAAAGTTTCCTAACTTTCCACAAGAGCAGCGAGCTGATCAAGCTCTCACCCGAGCTTTTAAGTATGCTCAGGAGGTCAGGGAGGAATTGCCCAGATTCAGACTAGATAATGACATATTATATAGAGAGAGTCAGGACCCCAGGAATGGGACCATACGTAAACAATTGGTGGTACCCACAACTTTCAAAGGGCTAGTACTTAGATTAGCACATGATCATCCAGTTGGAGGTCATAAAGGGATGCAAGGAACGCTGGATCAAATACTTAAGCATTTTTACTGGCCAGGTATTTTCAAAGAAACTGCCCAGTTTTGTGCTGCGTGTCAGCGAGTTACAGCGGCTCACCCACCGGTGGTGCCATTGATTCCCATGCCAATTATTACAGACCCAATTGGTCGCATTGCCATGGATATTGTAGGCCCATTAGTCAAAACGCCCCGAGGTTTCCAATACATCCTAGTTATGGTAGATCAGGCAACAAGGTTTCCCTGGGCCATACCATTGAGGAATGTTTCTGCAAAAACAATAGCTTTAGAGCTAGTAAAATTGTTTTGTGAAGTGGGATTCCCAAGAGAGGTGTTGACTGACCGAGGGTCCAATTTTGTATCCAAATATTTGGCCCAGGTCTGGGATGCCTTTGGCATTCATCACGTAAAAACCTCAGCCTACCATCCACAATCAAACGGTTTGGTGGAGAGATTCAACCAAACTCTCAAACAAATGTTGAGAAGGGGGTTAGCAGGAGAGGTAAAAGAATGGGATATGTTATTGCCTTTTGCCTTGTATGCCTGCAGGGAAAGAATTCAGGTGTCCCTAGGTGTAACCCCATATGAATTGATGTATGGTAGGGCTCCACGGGGTTTGTTAGACATTTTGAGGGAACAATGGATTGATCCTGAACCAGGAAGTCAGGAGGTGCCACTGTTTCTACGTGACTTGAGAGCACGTTTGAAAAGGACGTCGCAGGTTGCTGAGAGGAACCTGCAGGACAGTCAAGTGCGCCAGAAAGGGTGGTATGATAGGAAGGCCAAAAGCCGCCAATTAAGCATTGGTGGAAAGGTTTTGGTTCAAGTAGCAGGTACAGCTCCAAAATTTGAAGTACAGTGGAAAGGGCCATGGAAGGCTGTTAAACAAGTGAGCCCAGTATCTTATGTGGTAGAAAATGCAAGAGGGTGTAGGCAGACCTACCATATTAATGTACTTAAGTCTTGGAAGGAGAGGCCTGTAAATAATAATGTCCCTGAAGCCAGTCAGGAAGTAAGTGAGCTTCAAAATGATAACACTCTCGTAGGTATTACGGACTGTAGGAAAGAAGTTTCACCAGTTAAACCAGTCCGTAATAACTTAAGCAGGGGGGTATGTGATAAGGAAGCTTATCATAGCTCAGGAAGGGGCTATAGAAAAGGTGAAGTGTCTCTGAACAAGCAACCTGTCAGTGCTGGTAGAAATGAGAAAACAGAATTTTGCCATAAAAGACTACCAGTCCCAGAATGCACCAGGTTTCCAACAGCCATGAGAGGAGCTGAAGTGAGAAAACGTGTGTTCAATCAAAAGGGCTATGAGGTAATCCCCAAGCACTCATTGCAAAGGGCAGGGCTTGATTCATCACAGCTGCGCTGTGCTAGGATGGAACACTCATCTCAAAGGGCAAGGCCTGATTCAGCACAGCTGCGTTGTGTTAGGGAGGAGCACGCATCTAAGCAGAATAAGAGTAGAGTTTATTCTACAGATGACCATCTTCATGATCACCTTGGATATCCAGAGTATTGTCCTCAGTATCCTGAGAATCAGCTTGAGTTTGATCATCAGTTTCATCTGAAGGATCATCAGAAGCAGAAGCCAAACCGGACGGACAGAGAGGGAAAGAGACCCTTTGGAAGAAGGAAGAGAAAAGCCTTTGAGAGGTCTAGAAGAGTCCAAAGCAGTACATATACTGGGAGGTATTCCAAGGGCCAGCATACACCATTGGACTGGGGAAAGCCAGAGGAATGGTGCTGCAGAGCTAGGAATCACCAGAGGCTACCTGTGAGGGAGACGGCTGCACGTGGAAGGGACCCTAAGACCTGTGCCAGAAGGTATGTGAAGAGAGATCCAGTGTCCAGGGATCTGGATTGGAAGGCTGGACATAAGAACTGGACTACATACTGGCCAGGCTATATAGAGAGGAACTCTAGCAGCAATGGAAGCTCAGGTATGAACACTGATCTATGCCCTAGCTATAACCTTGAAAGACAGCAGGGAAACAAGTATTCTCCTGAAAATGCTCCATTGAGAGATTCATCTGTGCCAATCCATGATATTGAACCCATGCTTGTTGAACAAGGGGGAATAATAGCGGATGAGGATCCTGTTTATATGGACTGCTCTCTATCTAAACTCCGTTGGTAACTTTCTGTTATAAAGTACAGCAACCATCACAAAGAAATACAAATTTGTTCTTTAATCTACTCAGAAAAGCTCCTGAAGCAGGATTTGACCCACACAGTGGAAGGCAAGCCAGCTAAGGGGTTCAGCTGGTGACTGCTAGCAATTAAGCCTTACCTAATTGCTTGTGAGCTAGGAGAGAATCATTTCTGAATTTATGTGGGAAGTAATCAGAAGTTAACCTGAAAAGAACAGTTTGTTTCTTGCTTTGTAGCTTTTCATTTGTTGTTTTCCTGATTTTGACTTTGTTTTTCCAAGTTAACACTGAAAGCAAGTTACCTAATTTATGTGCTACCAAGCATATCTGTGTTGGGAGAAATAACCCCATAAATAAATATCTTATTGGCTTTACCCAAGAGCACAACTAAATTATTGTCAGCAGCTGTGTCTGGTGTGAATGAACTACATTGCCCACAATACCTTGCAAATCATATAGAAATATGCACTTGCCAAAGAGTGTGAAGATTCTCACCCAGGCAGCCGTCTGACAACGTCCAGGGCCGGCGACTGTCCACCGCCCACCCCGACTCTGCCCCTGAGCCACCCCTTCCCCGCCCCCATCTAACCTCCCCAGACAACCGGCGTGGAGGTTAGATGCCAGCGTTAAGGCACGGATTCTTGTGACAGAATAACCCCAATAGTACTTAATAAAAGAAACTAGCATCCTGTAGGGAAGGAGGAGAGAGGAAAACAGAAAGAAGAGATAACAGAAGGAAGAGAACAATATAAATATAAGATGAAGTTAGCAGTAGAAAAGAAAGAGGGGCCACTGACCAACTCTAGTGTTGCTATTCCCAACAATCATGATTTAATGCCAGATTTAAAGTGAGGTATTCAGGTAATGAGAGCCATAATGGAGTGGAATATTAAGATGACTGTGAGAGAACTTTAGGGTTTGACAAGGGGAGTAAGGAATGAGGAAATAGGCAATGTAAACCATTTTCTAAAGCACTATGAACAAGCACTATTATTTTATTTATTTATTTATTTGTTTGTTTAGCTGTGCTTTTATACCGCTGTTTGCCAGGTCAAAGCGGTTTACAAACAACTGAGGGATACAGTAAAATGAGGAATGAATGTAACATAACTATGTACAAATAACTTATTTATAAGCTGGTATATACGAATACTTAACTATATACATTGGTATGCTTTAGTTGGGATATGTGGGTGGGTAGGGTTATGTTCCAGGTCCATAATGTTCAATGAAAAGATGAGTTTTCAGGTGTTTCCTGAATGATGAGAGGTCTTTGATGCATCTGATGCTGGCAGGGAGAGAATTCCATAGAGTGGGTGTGTAAAGTTCAAATGTTCTTGGGCAGGCTTGCTGGGTGATTTTGGTTTTCGAGTGGGGGATGATCATGGTGCTGCTGGTGGATTGGCAGCTGGCTCTGTTTGGTTGGAAGGGGTGGAGGAGGCTGAGGAGGTGTGCGGAAGAGAGTCCTAGAAGTGTTTTGTAGGTCATCATCAAAGTTTTATATTTAATGCGACTGTTGAGGGAAGTCAATGGAGTTGCTTGAGGATGGGGGTTATGTGATCTTGTTTAGGAGCTGCCAGAATGATGCATGTGGCAGTATGAAGGGCTGTGCGTAGTGGAAGGATGATTGATTGCAGGAGACCTTGGTAAATGGAGATGTAGTAGTCAAGGATTGGCAGGATGACTGCTTATAGTGCTGATCTGAAGTCTGCAGGGTCTAGGATTGGGCGGAGGTGCTGGAGGGTGTGGATCTTGTAGAAGATTGTGTTTGCTGTTTTCTTCACTTGCTGTTTGAAGGAGAGGTTGTGGTCCAAAGTGATGTTGAGATATTTTATTTCTTGTTGTACTTTGATGTAAGTGTTGTTTAGGATTATGGTAGCAGGGGGGTATTTACTGTCTTTGGTGATGAAGAAGGCCTCAGTTCTTTTGTAGTTGATGGAGAGGTGATTATTTGTGAACCAGAGAGATTTCAGAGAAGAAGAGCTGTAACTTTGTGAAAATGGGTTGATTAGTGTCGAAGAGGGTGTAGATGAGGATGTCATCAGCATAGAGGTGGCATAGTAGGTTGTGGGACTTAATAATCGAGCAGAGTGACTGTAGATATATGTTGAAAAAGGGCAGAGAGGGTGGAGCCTTATGGAATGCCTTGGGTTTGAGTGAATGAGGTGGAAGAGACAACACCTATTTTGATTTGCTGCTGGTGGTTGGACAGGAAGAAATGGAACCAGTTCAGAACTGTGTTCTGGATGTCAATGGATTGGAGGCATCGGAGGAGGATTGGGTGGCTTATTGAGTTGAGTGTTGCTGAAAGATCGAGGAAACAAGGATAAATCTTGATGTGCTGACTGGATGCTTGGATGAGCTTGTTTATGAGGGAGAAGAGGAGGGTTTCAACTCTGTGGTGAGAATCAAGTGGGACATTGGTTTCAATTGATCCCGGAGTTGTCGGTATAATACTTTTTCCATAATCTAGGCTAGGAGAGGGAGGGTGGTGATAGGTCTGTATGAGGTGGGGACCATTGATTTGAGGTTGGGCTTTTTGAGGATTGGGCATAAAGTGGCAGACTTGAGGGTACTGGGCATGAGTCTTTGGTTAAGGGATGTTTGGATGAATTTAGTGATGATGGGGCTAAGCTCTGCTTTCACTACCTTGATCCAGGTTACTGGACATGGGTCAAGGGCAGAGGTGGTGGTGTTGAGTGAAGAGATGATGGTTTCAATGTGGGTTGTGCTTATTGCGTGGAAGGTTGACCAGGGTGGCGTAGTGGTGGTTGCATGGAGTGGGGGAAGCTCTTGCATCTGAGGTTGTCATTGAAGTTGTTTGAGGTAGTCTGCTAATTGTTGAGGGTTGATTGAGTTTCCTGAGGTAGGCTTGGTTGGAAGCTTGGATAGTTTTTACAATACTGAAGAGTTCTCTAGGGTGGTTGAGGGATGAGTTGATTAGTTTTGAGTAGTATTGTTTTATTGGTTGTCCCTTAAGGTTTTGTAGTTATTTAGTAGATTCATGTAGAGATCGTGGTCTGAGGGGTCTTGGATTTACGCCATTTTCTTTCCAGTTTCCATAGGTGAGTTTTGATTTTCTGGAGTTCTGGTGTGTATCAGTAGGGGTGATATCTCAACAAATAGGGGTGACCTACATAGAGCGGTGGGTACACCCTAAACAAAGGCATGGGGAGATGTGACCTACATGGAGTAGTAGGTGCACCTACTCTTGCTGGGCAGACTAGATGGACCATACTGGTCTTCATATGTCGTCATATACTATGTTACTATGTTACTATGTTACCAAGGGTTTTTGGAGTTTTGTTGGGTTTGTGATGTAGGCTAGTTTGGGCTGCTGAGGCTGTGTGGATGGTCCAGATCTATGGAACAAGGAAAGCTTCAGGGTCATTGGTTTTGTTGTCGAACTGGGGTAATATGTTGTCCAGGAAGTCATTTTTGTTGAATTGCTTAAATCTTCTTTTTGCTTGGTTTTATTGGGTTTATGGGGGGTTTATGGAGGAGTGAGAGATTGAAGTGGATGAGGCAGTGGTTGGACCAGGGTACTGGTTGTATTTGTGAGTGCAGAGGTTGTGTGATGTGTGAAGGGGTGGTGAGGATGTTGATGAAGATCAGATCAAGGGCATTGCCTTTATCATGGGTGGGGGAATGTACTATCTGGTTGAATTCCATGGCTTTCACGGCATTCAGGAAGATGGTGGCTTGATTTTGTTGGATGGAGGTTAGGTTGAAGTCTCCTAGGAGTATGGAGATCTTGTTTATAAGTTATATAAGTTAATAGTATTTATATACATAGTTAATGGTATAACCATGCAAACTGTTATATGTATAGTTATGATGTAAATAGTTAAATGCCTAATCTTACTATTCCGTTCCATGTAACTTGCTATTACATATAAACCGCACCTGATCTCTGGAAGGGGCAGTATAGAAAAAGTGTCCAAATAAAAATAAAAATAAATTAAAATTGTTTGTCTTGGTGATCGAGAGAGCGTGTTCTAGTACACTGGTTAAGTCAGAAGCAGAGGCGGACGGTGGTCAATAGACAAGACATAGCATAATGTGTTTATGAGAGATGGTGAGGGTGTCGGAGCTGCTCATGTTGTTGGAGGCTTGGGTGCAGAAGTTGTGATGTAGCTTTGAGAGGATGAGTACTCCACCTCCTTGATGATGGAGACAGGGGTTGTGATGTAGTTGCTATCCTTGGGGGGTGAGGTGATTTAGATGAACTGAGTTTGTTTCTTGTGTCCAGGTTTCAGTGAGACAAAGGATGTCTACGTCCTTGATTGTGGTGAGGTCTCAGATCAGTTAGATCGTTTTCTTGATTGAACGTACAATAATTAATGCACATTTTAGTGTGAGAGGGGTGAGAGTGGGAGGGGGGAGTGTTTGTAGGGAGCGGGAGGATGGGGATATGTATGAGGTGAGGGGTTTTCCTTGGATGGAAATATGCATAGAGTGTAAGAATGAAGTGGCTGTGGGGGAGAAGTTATTCATTGGAGATTAAAGTTATGAGGTTGATCAGGGCAAAGATCAGGGCGTATATGGAGGGCATAGTGGGGCTGTGCGTTGAGCTCTTCTAACAAATTACTTCTATCTAGACCCTCCACTCGCACCGCTAACTCCCGACTGTGCTCCTTTCACCCTGCTGCACTGTATGCCTGGAACAACCTACCTGTGTCTATATGCCAGGTACCCTCCCTGGACCTCTTCAAGTCCAGGTTGAAAACGCACCTCTTCACTGTTGCTTTCAGATCCTGACTTCTACCCTTTGTCCTAACCTGACTCCCGTCCTTTGTCATGTCTAAAACTGTAAATGCCATACTTGGCATTTGTAAATGCCATACTTGCTTTGCCCGAATTGTAATTGCCATACTTTGTTTTACTCCATACTTTGCTTTATCCCGAATTAACTATTGCTCCGTGTCACCATAATTGTTTTCCCGATCTGTCTATTGTTCTGTGTTGTCTTGACTAGACAGTAAGCTCTGACGAGCAGGGACTGTCTTTTTGCTTATATTTCTGTACAGCGCTGCATGCGTAGCGCTATATAAATGCTAAATAGTAGTAGTAGTAGCTCTGTGTTAGACAGGAGAGTGTTGCTTAGCTGGGAGGAGAGGGGGGTTGCTAGTTTTGTTCTAAGGATTACTTGGATGAGATTTCTGTTGTGGTTGGTGGTTCCCTAATGTGATGTTGGTTGTGGCGGTGCGTTGGGGTGTTTTTTTCAGTTGGGTGCAGAAGAAGTAGCTGAGAAGTGGCTGGTTTAGCTGTTGTTTATTGTGCAAGCGGTTTGGTGTGGGGTAGAAGGGAGGATCTGGTCTAAGTGTTTTCCTACCTTAGAGGTATGAGTGAGTTGTCTTGCTCTGGAGATATCCTTTGGGTTGTGCCTTTGGTAATTCTGGAAGCAATGGGTAGCTAATATTTGAGAAGAGGAATGACGTGATTGAGCATTTTTACGTCAGGCTTTGAATAAGCTGTAAGCAAATTAGAAATAAGCTTTTCACAATGGCATAAAGGGTTGAGATGACCAACCTCCCCCCTCGCTCCAGTGGCCCCATGTGGCAAACTTGCTTTAATCTGTTTGCCACACTGCCTCCATTCCAGGGCCAGAGGTGTTCCTCCTGGGCCTGGAACAAAGGCAATGCAGCAAACAGATAAAAGTAACTTTGCCGCGCTGCCATGTGGGCCCCCTTCCTGCCTGGGCCCCCTGCCCCTGCTTGGGTGGAAGTTATGCCGCTGGTCCCTGGGAATGTTTTACCATGCCACCAGATTCCTGGGAATGCCACAGCCATGCCCCCACCAAGTCCCTGTTCAGATTCAAATATCCTCATACTAGGGACGTCCCCAGAGCCAGCTTCTAAAATGGCTCTGGAGACATCTTTATGCTTTGGATGTCTCCAAGCCCATTTGCAGTCATCCAAAGCACAAAGAAGGCTTCTAAAATGACCCCCATAGTGGAACTGGAAAAGGTACAGAGAAGGGTGACCAAAATAACACAGGCATAGAAGGATACCCCTATGAGGAAAGGCTTAAAAGGATGGGGCTCTTCAGCTTGGAGATGACTGCAAGGAGATATGACAGAAGTCTATAAAATAATTAATGAGTGGAGCAAAATGAGTAAATGTGAAGAGGTTTCTTACTCCTTCAAAAAGTTTAAAAACTAGGGGACATGCAATGAAACTACAAAGTAGTACATTTAAGACTGATTGATTGGATAACATACTTTTTCACTCAACGCATAAGCTCTGAAATGTGTTGTCAGAAGATGCATTAAAAGCTTTTATCTTTATCTTTATTTCAAGATTTGATTAATCACCCTTCGCAACATCAGAGTGGTGTACAAAGTGCAAATAGCAGAGGCCAAAGCTAAAATGGAAAGGAACTACAATTTTGACAGGACAGAGAAGCAGTCACACTAGAAAGAAGTACAGGGGAGAGAGTAGAGGCACACTACAAACCAGAGGGAGGGAGATTGAAGGCCTGGCAAAAAAGGTGTGTCTTGAGGAAGGCTTTGAACTTATGGTAGGATTGTTCCTGCTAAAAGGTAGGGGGAAGAGAGTTCTAAAGGGAGGGAGCGAGAAAGAAAAAGGCAGTCTGTTCTAAGTGGGACAAGTTGGGGAATGAAAGGTGCAGACCGTGATTGTGTACTGACTGGAGGGTGTGAGGTACAGAACGGCAGTGTAAGACGTCAGACAAGTACTGTGGAGTGTGGGTGTGAATGGTCCTATGGGCAAGAATCAGAACCTTATACATAATGTGAGATGATACTGGCAACCAATGCAACAATGAGGTGGGGCATGATATGCTCATAACAGGTGGTATGGGATAGTTTCTGGCTGCGGCATTCTGGATTAGCTCAAGACAATGGAGTTGATGGTGGGGGAGACCATAACATTACAATAAACCAGCCTGAAAATGACAATGGAGAGCGAGAGAGTGGTGAGAACAGAGAAGGGCAGTGAGAACAGAGGAGGGCAGAATATCACGGACTATCCGAATCTGGCAGAGAAAAAATAGAAACACTGAGACAAGGCAAAAATGTGGTCTGAAAGGAAAGAGTGGAGTCCAGGATTACCCCTAGATACCGGAGAGAGGAAGCCAAGGGAACCTGTACAACAAGCAGAAGGGGAGAAAGGGTTGGGATAGAGGTACCAAACGAAAACCATAATGCTGAGGTTTTGGCAGGATTAAGGCATAGAAGATTAGTGCTCAACCAGTCCGTGACAGTGCAAAGGCAGGTATTAAGTGTTGAGAGCTCTGGATGCAGAGGGGAGGTATGGTGAACCAGGAGGACATCATCAGCGTAATAGTACGCCGATATGCCATGTTGCTGTATTAACAGAGTGAGCGGGGCCAGAAAAACATTCAAGAGCAGGGATGCAAGGACAGAGCCCTGAGGAATCCCACAGTGTAAGGGAGAAGGTTCAGAGGTAGAAGAATTCATGGAAAGAGAAAAAATCTGGGAGGCAAGAAAGGAGTGAAACCACTGAAAAACAGAACCCCGAAGACTCGCTTCCCAGAGACAAGAGAGGAGGACAGGGTGATCAACGAGGTCGAAAGCTGCAGAAAGATCCAGAGAGATAGCCATAGAGACATCACCATGGTCATGGGAGGCGTGTTGCTCATTGAGGAGGGAAAGGAGAATGGTTTCGGTGCTATGGCCATGGCGGAACCTGGACTGCCATGGATGAAGGAAATGGGTGGAGTCCAGGAAAGAGGGAATTTTGAAAAGACTGCCTTCTTGAGGATTTTTGACAGAAAGGGGAGATTGGAGACTGGACGGTAGTGGGAGGGTACACTGGGGTCTAGGGATGGCTGCTTAAGAAGGGGGCGGACCAACGTATGCTTCCAGATGTTAGGGAAGGTGCCGGAATGAAGACAGGAGTTAAGCATTGTGAGCAGAGGAGGGAGGAGGGCGAGGGAAGCTTCCAAGAACCATCTGTATGGAATGGGATCCAGGGGGCAGGTAGTCTTGTGAGATGTCGAGATGGACTTGAGGAGTTCAGCGGGGGTGATGGGCTGGAAGGTAGACCAGGTGTGGGACAGAGAGGGAGGGAGAGGCTGGGGGTGACGGAGGTGGGGAGGATGGGGTGACAGGGGAGGAGGAATGAGGGCAAAGAAGGAACAAAGACTGTCAATCTTAGAAACAAAATGGGTGACCAACTGCGAGGCACTGGGGGTGGCAGACTGGATGTGGCATGAAGGGACCTGATGCAGGGTAGTCAGAGATCAGAGGATGGAATAGAGTTGGCGAGTGGAATTGGGGGCTGAGGAAATTAGAGTGGAGTAGTAAGAATGTTTAGTATCAGAAACGAGAGAATGGTATTGTAAATGGCAGAGGTTAAAGCGGTGAAGGGAATCAGGGGAGAGGGCCTTCCTCCATTGTCGCTCTGTCCGGTAAGCTGCATCTATGGGAGACGGAGACTGGGGTGAAACCAAGGGTGATGGGAGGGGGACTGGGGAGGCCAGAGCTGAAGGGGAGCTAATTGATTAAGGAAAGAGGAAAGGCAAGGGGTCCATAGTGAAGCCTGGGCATCAGTATCAAGGGAAGGGAAATGAGGAGGAAAGAGCTGATCAGACGAGGTAAACTGCTGAAGGGTGGCAGGGGTATGCGACGAGTCAGACGAGGTAAACTCGCAGCGGAGCAGGAAGAGGGGGTGGACTGGGGGGTAGGGGGGAAGGAAAGGTAAATGAGATGCAAAAGTGATCAAGTTGAAGGAAGGTGTTGTGTAGCAATGTTCAGGGGAGCAAATGGGGAGCGCTGTGGAGTGATATGAAGATCAAGGGTCTGATGTGCTATGTGGGTGGGAATGAGAACATGTTGCTGGAGCTTGAGATCACTCAGGAGGTTGCAAAATGAGCAGTCGCGAGTTGAGATAGGGGACTGATAGTGAATGTTGAAATCACCAAGAGTGAGAAGGTGCTGAAATTGCTAGGCAAGTTCAATGATAGTGAGAGTGAGCGAGTCCCAGAGGGAGGGGTGGAGGGCAGGAGGCGAAAATGGACTGGAGAGGCCATGTTCAGGTGCAGAAGAAGGGATTCTGGATAGTGCAGAGGAGGATATGGGCTGAATAATGGGCAGCGAGGAGCGGAAGAGGACTGCCATACCACCCCCAGCGTGCCCCAGATGCGGAGTGGCAGCAGCCGAAAAGTCAGCAGGAGACAGTGAGCTAGAAGGGGGTTTTCCCCTTCACGCAGCCAGGTCTCGGTCAGGAAGAGGAGATCCAGCTGGGCCTGGAGGAGGAGGTCAGAGAGTAAGACGGTCTTAGTCCTGTGAGCTCTGCAATTAAGGAGAGCCATATTCGGTGAGCATTTGACCCCAGCCAAAGGGGCAGCGGGGGTGGGTGGGGGGAGGCCAGACGCGTAAGTCGACAGTAGCTCAAATTAGCGTGGACTCGACAAAGATTACTAGAAGGTCGCGGAGCAGCAAACCATGGGCGCCACCCCTAAATAGGGGGAATTGAAGAAATAGCAGAGACGGAAAGCAGCAGTTAGTGTAGTGTTAGTGTAGCTGCGTTGAAAAACAGTTTGGATAAGTTTTTGGAGGAAAAGTCTATAAACCATTATTAAAGTGGACAGGGGGTGGATCACAGAATCTGTCTACCTTCTGGGATTATGCTAGGTACTTGTGACCTGGATTGGCCACTGCTGGAAACAGGATGTTAGGCTTGATGGCAGGGCTGGCCTGTCCACTAGGCAAACTAGGCAGTCACCTAGGGCGGAAGACCCTGCTGGATGGTATTGCTAACCGAACCCACCCCAGGAAGTAGCAGTGGCCAATCCAGGTCACAAGTACCTGGCAGGTTCCCAAAAAGCACACAGGTTCCACAATGCTTGTCCTGGAGCAAGCAGTGAATTTCCTGGGTCTTCTTTAATAATGGTTTATGGACCTTTTCTCCAGGAACTTGTCCAAAACTTTTTTAAACCCAGCTACACTAAGAATTTTCACTATATCCTCCGGTAACGAATTCCAAAGTTATATTACGCGTTGAGTGAAAAAATATTTTCTCTTATAGTCTTAAATGGGTTACACTGTAGTTTCATTGCATGTCCCCTAGTCTTTCTCCTTTTTTTTTTAAATTGAAATTTTTAGATCTGTTACATCAAAATCACAAATCAAGAAATGTAAGCTCATAAGAGCAACAATTATAAGAAAAAGAAAATAAATTTCAGGTAATGATAAACGAGCAAACCCTAGTCCATATCACTGGAAGACAAATAAGCAAGGAAAGAAGAACAGAATTTGCTAAGAGGCCAATTCCGTACTGGCCGTCCAGCCCCTGTACGGCCAATCAGAATTGGAACATACAGAGGTAGACCTAACTCTGATCCTGCGGGAACTAGATGTGCCCGCGGGATCAGAATCGGGTCTATGGCCTGGACGTACAGGCTAGACCCCGATTCTGATTAGCCACTTGCCAGCCCACATACCCAGATAACTCAGCCAGGCTCCTGAATGGAGCCACAGTGCCATGGCTTCCCGTCACATGGTACTGTGGCACCATTCAGGAGCTGCGATTCCCAGCTGACAGTGACACCATCCTTTCCCTGCAGCATGATCCCCTATCTGGCCTCCCATGGCTAGGGTCAGGCTGCAGGGATCCCCCTGCACCCCTTCACTTTCCGTCTCTGCTAGGCACTGCGGTCCCCCAAAAACCAGGGGGACTTATTCCACCTCTGAGGTGGAATAAGTCCCCTGTCTCCATGGCCAACCCCAGACGTACAGGGCCGACCTCAAAATTGGCTCTGTATGTCCAGGGTTGCTCTCCGCCCACCGCCTGTCCTCACTCCGCCTCTGTCCCATCCCCTCCCTTCCACAAACAGAGCTCCCCATGCAAATCACCTGTTTGAATGGGGAGCTCTGTCTCTGGCAGGCTGCTCAGCTGTTTAGCGGGTCTGAACATCCGGATTGGATTGGATGTTCAGACCCACTAAACGGAATTCAGAATGACCCCCTAAGTATCCCTTTTACATCCTCAAACCATATCACAATACAAATTTAAAATGCAGAAGGTTTATCTAACAAAAACCTTTTTAAGCGAGATACCTCAATAAATACATACTTCTTGTTGGAATATGTAACTAAACATTTACAAGGAAATTTTAAGTCAAAAGTTCCTTCTGTGCCTAGAACCTTAGGCTTCAATTGCAAAACAGCTTTGCGCCGAAGTTGCGTAGCATGCGCCATATCCAGGAAAGCCATCAAGGGCTGACCACAGAACGGGACTGCCTTTTTCGAAAAATATAGCTTCAAAATAATATTTTTAGCCATCTCAGAGCCAAAAGAAACCAATAAAGTTGCCCTACGTAGAACATTGTCCAACGAGGACTCCAAAAACTGTGTAAGATCCAAATTATCTACATTCACTAGTTCATTTAAATCATCTCTCGGAGAACTTAGGGAAACAGTAAGAGGTAAATAATATATATTTGAGACCAACGCCTCTTGAACCGTAGTTAACAACAAAACTTCTTTTACATATTTTTTAAACAACTTCAAGGGAGATAAAAGAAACCACAGGAAAATTTAGAAACCTGAGGTTCCAAGCTCTAAACTATTTTCCAAAAATTCCAATCATTTGTGGAGAAACAAGTTGTCATTAATGAAGGATTTACTCACAGACTGAACAGTACCCGTGCTGCTGTCCAACACGGAGAGCTACCTTTGAACCTTTGAGAGCATATCTCCATGCTGGCGCCACGCCTGAACAGTTTCCTGCGAAAAATAACATAATTGTGTTAAAGTGATGTTTAATACGCTCTCTATCCTATTGACCGCTAACCAGATATCCTTTAAGGAAATGTCCCAAGTTAGTGCCCTCCGCTCCCACCAAATTATCCACCACAGGGAACATCACAGGGGTTGGATACATCTGAATCTCCCCAGGGTTACTCTCCAATGGACCTGTTGACATCAAGAGCAGAGGAATAGAACAGGACAGGAGAACACCTTGCCCAGAGGCGCCCCTTTACATAGTAACATCTATAGCCTTGGTTGAGGGGGAGGGGTATGAAACCCAGATCCCAAGGAAGTGTCCAAAGACAATGAACCCCCCACAGTCTGAATCACAGATGGCCCAGGAGCAGTCACACTCACCACGTGATGGTCTAATGGGCCCTTTATTCCTAATCTTCCTCTTTCCCATTCTTGCAACGTGAGGGAGTACATGGTCCAGACACTCCACAGTGCTCCTAAGGGGCTCACAAGGGGCCAAACATGTCCTTGGAAACATGCCCCTTAGATCACACCTGTGGCCGCGTCCTACGGTGCTTGGCAGACATTATGTCCCTGATGGTGAGGAGGGAGGAGCTCAGGACCCAAGCCCGCCTCGCTGCTCTTCGGTGCTCTGGTTGTTTGCACCAAATTCCTTCCCCTTTCTACTTTTTGATGGCATAAACAACCAGTCTACGTTTACTCTTTCCACTCTATTCATTATTTTATAGTCCTCTGTCATATCTCCCCTCAGCCATCTCTTTTCCAAGATGAAGATCCCTAACCTTTTAAGCCTTTTCTAATAGGGATATCCTTCCATCCCCTTTACCATTTTGGTCACTCTTCTCTGTACCAATTCTGCTATATCTTTTTTAAGATATGGCTACCAGAATTGCACACAATATTCAAGGTGCTGTCGCACCATGGAGCCCATGAGGGAAGGGTTAGGACAGCCGTTATAGTTGGTGATTCGATCATTAGGCATGTAGATAGCTGGGTGGCTGGTGGACGTGAGGATCGCCTGGTAACATGCCTGCCTGGTGCGAAGATAGCGAACCTCACGTGCCACCTAGATAAGGTCTTAGATAGTGCTGGGGAGGAGTCTGCTGTCTTGGTACATGTCGGTACCAATGACATAGGAAAATGTGGTAGGGAGGTTCTGGAGGCTAAATTTAGGCTTTTAGGTAGGAAGTTGAAATCCAGAACTTCCAGGGTAGCTTTCTCTGAAATGCTTCCTGTTCCACGTGCAGGACCCAAAAGGCAGGCAGAGCTCCGGAGTCTCAATGCGTGGATGAGACAATGGTGCAGAGATGAGGGTTTTGAATTTGTTAGGAACTGGGGAACATTCTGGGGAAAGGAGGGGCCCTTCCGAAGGGATGGGCTTCACCTTAACCAGGATGGAACCAGGCTGCTGGCATTAACCTTTAAAAAGAAAATAGAGCAGCTTTTAAACTAGATAATAGGGGAAAGACGACAGTCGCCCAAGAGCGGATGGTACGGAAGAATGATTCCTTGAAGGATACTACCAAAAGCAGAGAGGTTCCAAAAAAGAGTAAAGTAGCCCAAATGCCCTCGAGTATGGAATAGACAGAGCTTAAAGATCCCAAATTACCCATGTCTACCAATAGCCAAATTAATATGAATAAAATACAGTCTCTAAAATGCATGTATGCAAATGCTAGAAGTCTAAAAAATAAGATGGGAGAGTTGGAATATATAGCACTAAATGAGAGGTTAGATATGATTGGAATATCAGAGACATGGTGGAAGGAGGACAACCAGTGGGACACTGTGATACCTGGGTACAAACTATATCGTAATGACAGAGCTGATCAAATTGGTGGAGGGGTTGCACTCTATGTTAGAGAGCGCATCGAGTCAGAAAGGATTAAAGTTTTGCAGGAAACAAAATTTGCTGTAGAATCTCTATCGATTGAAATTCCATGAAAAAAGGGGAAGGCGATGGCAGTGGGGGTGTACTATCGACCGCCTGGCCAGAATGAACAAATGGATGATGAAATGCTCAAAGAAATCAAGGAAGCTAACAAACGTTACAGCGCAGTAATAATAATGGGTGATTTCAATTACCCCTGTATCGACTGGGTCAGTGTCACGGCAGGACATGCTAGGGAGATAAAGTTCCTTGGAGTGGAGGAGTGGCCTAGTGGTTGGGGCAAGGTACTTCAGGCCGGAAGGTCAGGGGTTCAAATCCCACTAGAGGACAGCAACCTTGGGCTGGAAGAACTGGGGTTTCTAGTCCCACAGGTGCTCCTTGTGGTCTTGGGCAAGCCACTTAACCCTCCATAGCCCATGTTCCCTGTAAAATAGTTATCTCCAAGTTTATAATGCCCTGTTCAATGTAATTTCAGTTTGTTCAATGTAAACCGCACTGATGCAGAATAGCACGGTATATAAGAGAATGAAAATAAATAAATAAATAGATGACATAAATGCTTCTTGGAGCAGTTGGTTCATGAACCGACCAGAGGGGAAGCCATATTAGACCTAGTCCTTAGTGGAACACCAGATCAAGTGCAAGAGATAAGGGTGTTGGGGCCACTTGGCAACAGTGACCATAGCATGATTGCCTTCAATTTAATTAGTGGAGGAGAGATAGTAAGGAAATCCACAGTACTACCTTTTAACTTTTGAAAGGGAGACTATGATAAAATGAGGAAAATAGTTAAGAAAAAACTAAAAGGAGCAGTTGCAAAGGTTAAAGACTTACATCAAGCTTGGGTGTTGTTGAAAAATACTACTATCTTGGAAGCCCAGACCAGCTGTATTCCACGCTTTAAGAAAAGTGGAAGGAAGTCCAAAAAACTGCCAGCATGGTTTAAAGGTGAGGTCAGAGAGGCTGTTGTTGCCAAAAAAAGCATCTTTCAGGAAATGGAAAAAAGAGCCAAATGACGAAACCTGGAAACAGCACAAGCACTGGCAAGTCAAATGCAAGGCATTGATAAAGCAGGCAAAGGGAGAATTTGAGAAGAAGCGTGCTGCGGAAGCAAAAACACGAAATAAAGATGTTTTCAAGTACATTCGTAACAAAAAACCTGTGAGAGAGTCAGTTGGTCCATTAGATGATAGAGCAGTTAAAGGGGCACTAAGAGGCGACAAGGCGATAGCACAGAGACTGAATGAATTCTTTGCTTCGGTCTTTACTGAGGAAGATGTAGGGATGTTACCCATGACTGAAGTGTTATTTAAAGGTGCGGAAGAATTGAAGGAAATATCGATACATCGGGAAGATGTATTACAACTATTAGATAAACTGAAGAGTAGCAAATCACCTGGGCCAGATGGCATACATCCAAGGGTGTTGAAAGAACTGAAATATGAGATTGCAGACCTGCTATTAGTAATCTGTGAACTATCATTAAAATCATCTCTAATACATGAAGATTGGAGGATCGCCATTGTAACACCAATTTTTAAAAAGGGTTCCAGGGGTGATACGGGAAACTACAGACCGGTGAGCCTCACGTCAGTACCGGGAAAAATGGTAGAAACCATCATAAAGAATAAAGTTACTCAGCATGTAGATAGTCATGGCCTAATGGGAGGCAGTCAACATGCCTTTGGACAAGGAAGATCTTGTCTTACTAATCTGTTATGTTTTTTTGAAAGTGTGAATAAACAGATGGACAAAGGTGAGTCGGCTGATATAGTGTATCTGGACTTTCAGAAAGCCTTTGACAAGGTCCCTCATCAGAGACTTTTGGCAAAACTAAAGAGTCATGGGATAGGAGGGTACTACTGTGGATCAAGAACTGGTTAAAAATAGAAAGCAGAGGGTTGGGCTAAATGGCCAATTTTCCCAATGGAGAAAGATGAATATTGGTGTATCCCAGGGATCTGTGCTGGGTCCGCTGCTTTTTGACATATTCATAAATGACCTGGAAAGTGGAATAACGAGTGAGGTTATCAAATTTGCAGATGACAGAAAACTATTTAAAGTTGTTAAAACCCAAGAGGATTGTGGAAAATTGCAAGAGGATCTTGATAAATTGGAAGACTGGGCATCAAAATGGCAGATGAAATTTAATGTGGACAAGTGCAAAGTTATGCACCTAGGGAAGAACAACCCAAACTATGGTTACACGATGTAAGGTTCCATATTAGGAACCACCACCCAGGAAAATGATTTAGGCGTCATTGTGGATAGCATGTTAAAACCCTTGGCCCAGTGTGCAGTGTCAGCCAAGAGAGCAAATAGAATGCTAGGTATCATAAGGAAAGGAATGGAAAATAAAACAAAAGATATTATAATGCCTCTATATCGTTCCATGGTGAGACCGCACCTTGAATATTGTGTGCAATTCTGGTCGCCGTATCTTAAAAAGGATATAGCGTTATTAGAAAAGGTTCAGAGAAGAGCCACCAAAATGGTAAAGGGGATGGAAGGATACTCCTATGAAGAAAGGCTAAAAAGGTTAGGGCTCTATAACCTGGAAAAGAGACGGCTGAGGGGAGATATGATAGAAGTCTATAAATTAATGAACGGAGTGGAACGGGTAAATGTAGATTAATTGTTTACGTTATCAGAATATAGAAAGACTAGGGGACATGCAATGAAGCTACAGGGTAAACTATTTAAGACTAATAAATGAAAGTATTGTTTCATTCAACGTGTAATCAAACTCTGGAATTTGTTACCGGAGGTTGTAGTAAAGGCTGTTAGTGTAGCTGGGTTTAAAAAAGGTTTGGACAAGTTCCTGGAGGAAAGGTCCATAAACCATTATTAAGAAGGGACCCAGGATATCAATGCTTGACCCAGTACAAGCACTGTGGAACCTGTGTGTTTTGGGGAAACTGCTAGGTACGTATGACCTAGATTGGCCACTGCTGGAAACAGGATACTAGGCTTGATAGACCTTGGTCTGACCCAGTATGGCATTTCTTATGTTCTTATGATACAGAGGTGTTATAATATCTTTGGTTTTATTCTTCATTTTTTTCCTTTTGGTTCCTAGCATTCTATTTGCTTTCTTGGCTGCTGCAGCACACTGGAGGCTTTGAAATTATCCATGATGATGCCCAGATCCTTTTCCTGGGTGATGATTCTTAATGTGGAAACCTGCATCATATAACTAATTTATTTATTTTATTTATTTAAAAGGATTTATATACCGCTTTATCCTGAAATCAATTTGGGTTCTTCTTCCTCTCTTGTAATTTTTCACAATCCTCTTGTGCTTTGACAACTTTGAATAATTTTGTGTCATCTGTAAATTTGATCACCTCACTTGTTGTTTCCATTTCCTGGTCATTTATAAATATGTTAAAAAGCAGTGGGTCTAGCACAGATCCTTGGGATACACCACTACTCAGCTTTCTCCATTAAGAAAATTGGCCATTTAGCCCTACTCTCGGTTGTCTCTCTTTTAACCAGTTCCTAATCCACAACAGTACACTGTCTCCTATCCCATGACATTTTAATTTTGCCAAGACTCTCATGAGGGACTTTGTCAAAGGCTTTCTGAAAATCAAGAAACACTAAATCAACTGGCTTACCTTTATCTACCTGTATATTAACAACTTCAAAAAAATATATAACAGATTAGTAAAACAGGACTTTCTTTGGCTAAATCCATGTTGGTTTTCTTCCATTGAACCATGACTATCGTTCAGTAATTTTATTGTTTATAATGGTTTCTACTATTTTGCCTTGTTCCAATGTCAGGCTCACCAGTCTGTAGTTTCCCGGATCACAACTGGAACCCTTTTAATAAATTGGCCATTCTCCAGGTATTACAGATGATTTTAATGATAGTTCACAGATTACTAATAATAGGTCTACAATCTCATCTTTCAACACCCTCAGATGTTTTACCATCTAGTTGATTTACTACCCACACTTTGATTATGCAAATATAATCCTTAATGGCATCACAAAGCAAAATATGAAAAAGATACAACTAACCCAGAACATAGCAGCAAGGATAATAATGAATATAAAATCAACAGAACATATCACACCGATCCTGGCCGAACTTCATTGGCTACCCATTTACTGCAGAATAAAATATAAAATTATTTTAACCACATTTAAACTAATAAATAACTTAGCACCATCTGTACTCAATACGCTCATTAACATAGAATCAGATAAACGATCACAAAGGAACAGAAACACAAACACTATAGCAGTTCCAAAAGATTACACAAAAGCAAGAAAACAAACCAACAAGAGGGCCTTTTCCCATTCGGCACCTTTTCTATGGAATACGCTGCCTGACAACATTCGCCAACTATCAGACTTAAAAGAATTTAGAAAAAAACTAAAAACCCACTTATTCTCTCTACACTACAATACACTACCTAATCAGAATACACAAAGAGACACAGGTTAGCAACCATACCACAATATTACAAAACACACAAAATATATTTACCCATCACAATTTTGATGATATAATTTGTAAGTACCCATAATGTAAATACGTTCTAACTTTTTACCGTTCAAATGTTATATTGTTACTTGTAAATAGTTCTACCTGTTTTTTGTAAAACGACTAGGTATGTACTTCCACATACCATATAATTTACTGTTCATTGTAAACCGCACTTGATACTTGGGAAAGTGCGGTATAGAAATAAGTGTTAAATAAATAAATAAAAATACTCTTCAATTTATCATATACTTGTAATACAATTTCCTAGTTTATTTATTTAGTTTTTTATACTGCTTTATTATTTTAGTCAAAGTAATTTACATTGTAACTTAAACTTGGTAATGTATATTAAACAGGGACATTGACAACTGGGATTTTTCTGAGGCAATGGAGAGTTAAGTGACCTGCCCAAGATCACAGGGAGTGCTAGTGGGAATCAAACCCTGGTTGCTTGGTTTCTAAACCAGTGCTCTAACTGTTAGGCTACTCCTCTATTCAATAGTTCTTTCAATTCTTCCAATACATCATCTTTAAATACCATTTCAGGCATGGGTAACTTCCCTACATTTTCTTCAATAAACACCGAAGCAAAGGGGCATGTTTACTAAACATTCCTAACGTGCGGGGCCGCGGTAGTGTGCGTGTACCATATAAGGAGTGGGCGGTTCAGGCAGAAAGAAGAAAAAACCCCTACCGTACGTGTGCGCGTCGCGCTAATTTGCGGGGCCCACATTAGCGCGTGGGAAGGCTAAGTGGGGCGCTGCTGAGCACATATCAGAACAGAGCTGTAGCACAATGGTGAACACACTAACCAATGGTGCAGGGGCCACAGGTTCAACCCCCCAGTGTGCGCAACAAAAAGGCCAGCTGAGGCAACACCTTGAATGTGTAAAAGTGGTTCAGGAGGCAAAGTACTTTTGGACGGCATAAGGCGGCACACTGTTCGTTTTGTACGGCATAAGGCAGCGCACTGTACTATCTGGGCGGCACAAGGCAGCGCACTGTTCATTTTGGGCGGCACAAGGCAGCGCACTGTTCATTTTGGGCGGCACAAGGCGGCGCACTAATTGTGGGCAGCAGGAGGTGGCGCACTGATGGGCATAAGGCGGCGCGCTGATGCCAAAGCAAAGGAACACAGCCACAGCACAATGGTTAAGACACTGACCAATGGTGCAGGGACCAGGGGTTTGATCTCTCATAATGCCCAGTGAAAAAGGCTAGCTGAGGCAGTATGTTATATGTTGTGGAGTGCTGTAGGAGGCTTTCTAATTTTATTTTGTGATAACCACTAGCAAACGCACTCTCACAGCATATTAATATAAGGCGGCCCATAAGGCACATGTTACAGTGCACCGTCCGCCAAGGCACCCTAGAATGTCCCCTATAGGGCAGCATGTATGTTGCGACACAGGATAATGTATAGTGCACCTTATATGGCTGGCAACCGTAACGTGCCCTATAGGGCGCCCCATAAAGCACCCTCAGAGGCACCTTATGGGTACAGTACGCTGAGGGTGGTATTGCTGGCAGCAACATATGTACAGTAAATTAAAACAAATCTGTGGACACCCCTATTACATAACCCCACTGTGGGTTTGAACCCATGACATCTGGTTGCACAGGCAGTGACGTAACCATTGGGCTACAGCTCTATAACTGAAAGCAGCCCCTGGCTGGCTGCAGATAGCTTGTACGTCACCTCACTGACAGTCTGCTGTTGTGAACCACTCGTACCCATGATGCACTGCACATGCAAATCAGCTGTCCACGATTGAACACAGGATGGGAAATGCACCCCTAAAGCTCCCCGGCCTGGTAGGGGGAAGTGTCCGTGTGCACCCACACAGCACCTCGGCCTGGTAGGGTGTCCTGAGTGGGTGGACAAACGGCAAAGAGTAGCTAAACACCATCACATTGTGCGGTTACTGTGCTCACCCTGAGTGTGAGATGTTGCGCCCAGGACCAGGTCCACAACACCAGGCATGGCTGAATGCGGCCATGTCAGAGCTCCAAAGCAGCAATAACCTGTGGAATAGGTAGGTGCTGCATAAACATTTTGGAGATCTCTGTCTGGCTCAGTTAGTGGGGACCCCCACCCCATGGACCCCCAGGTGGATAAAACAGGGCTTCCCCTCAACAGATCCCCACCCCAATGGCAGTAGAGTGGACCATCAACCCCCAGTCCTGCTAGGGAACAGACACCCTACAGGGCAGTCCAAGCAGCTCCACCCACACATCATCAGACAGACATTAGGCCTGGATATTCAAAGATGCACCCCACCACTGTCTGATTATCACCTGCAGCAAGCCATCAGCCACTGCACAGCACTCCATCACAACACATATCAGCTGTGAACAGTCTGCTGGCTGGTCCTGATGGACATGCATGCACCCACAACTGGGGTGGCAGCACACACAGACAGATAAGTCCATAAAGAGACCCCCACAGGACACCCATACATATCACATGAGAGTATCACAATATAGCACTATGGGGGTGCCTAGCCATGCTGCCGTCACTGCACACTCAGGGTGAGAGTGATCCCCCAGCAGCACATACAGAGGTCACCCTGTCTGTGTAGGTGGTGTCCGGGCACTACGATGCCCCTGCCAGTGCCCTATGCCCTGTGCAGCTGCATCCTGGTCAGTCCACTCTGTCTGAGATATACCCATGGTCCCTTGCTACTCATTATGCACATTGGCAGGCCAATACTGGCAACAGTGTTGGCAGTGTGGGCTGTGGAAGGGGCATGCAGCCAACACCCACTGTATAGACAGACACACAATTCCACACCTATGCCATCATGGTGCTACTATTGAGGAGGTAATTAGCCTTGCCCACCAAACCGGTGCTGGGCACGGCAAGGCATGGATATGCTACGCAGTACTGCTGGGGGTCACTCCCCAGGGTGGTAAACACCATCAGAGGCAAGGGCTGGAGCACGCACCGCAAACACCAAACAGATTGTTCGGATGGGGTCAACTAGCAGTATGTGCGTAACGTATGGATATCTATCTGCCAGTACTCCTAGCAAGCGTCTCAGAGCTGTGTACCGTATACCTCAGGTGTAGGGTTCCATTGCTAGGGTATGCAGGTGCTAGTATTGGGAGATGCACGCAGGGTCCAATGTTCTGCCTCTCCAGGAGACATTGGCCAATGGGGCCTGTGGGTGTGGGTGTGTCTGCCCCTGTTGGCTGCTGCTTTACGGCAGAGATTCCCAACTCCAGTCCAGGTGTGCATCACACTGATCGGGTTTACCTGCTGTTCCTCATGAATATGCATGAGCTACATCTACATGCCATGGGGGTGGTGCATAGATATACAGCACAGGCATTTGTATGAGTGGCAGCATGGACCCTGACTGGTGTGTGGCCCACCAGGACTGCATTTGGGAGATTCTGCTCTAGGTACTGCCCCTGTACATGGTGTCTGTGCTCAGTGGGGTAAAAGATAGACGTAGTACCATTGCATATGTCCTCGCCACGAAAGGTTTGTCCTTACTATCACTGTGTAGCTGTGGGAAAAATATGTGGGAAGGATTGGCAGTAGCCCCAGCTGGGCTTTGAACCTGTGACCTTCTGTTTTTGTATGCACTGTCTGTGTGCACTGCACCACCTTGTAGCCACAGATTGGTTGGATTCCCTGGAACATCCATGCCTGTGGATCTGGCAGGGCCTGTGTGTTGCAGTGGACTGTGCCAGCCTGCACATGGCTTGGCCTCTGTCCTCTGTGGCTAGCTGCCACTGCCCCCTGCACCACATGTACTCGTGCGCCAACATGCTGGCATGAGCCTCTCTCAGAAAAAGCAGATGACCTGATTGCAATGTGGCAGTACGGGACTGCATTTGTGGGACTTGGCTGTAGGTATGCCCATTGTTGTGGTGTGTGTGCGGTGTTGGGTAACATATGGGTGTTTCCCCCATGCTTATGTTCCCTGCAATACAGGGGTGTCTGCTCTATCTTTGTTTAGTGGTGGGTAAAATATATGGATGGGGCTGGCAAGTGCCCCAGCTGGGATTTGAACCTCTGGCCTTCTAGTCCTAGAGGTCATGGCTATGTCCTCTGCACCACACTATGGCACAGAGACAGTGCAGCCCCTGGAGGTAGTAAACCTGGCAGGATGGAGTCACAAACCCTGCTGTATGCATTTTTACTGTGGGCTCCTTCACCCTGTGTGGTGACAAACGTGCAAATAAAACCCGGGAATGACCACGGAACAAAGGGGGAAAACATATACCCAAGCTGGGCAACAGTGATATTAATGGGCAACCCTAGATAACACTCCCAGGACAGCTCCAGAAAAAGGGAAATGTTTTTTGGACGAGTCTCCGCTCCGTACACCTTTCCATAAATCATTTCCTTTTTTTTGGAGCTTTCCTGGGTGTGTTATCTAGTTTTGCCCATCACTATAACTGTTCCCCAACTGAATTACTATTTTTCATATTTTTGTGGTGGTCATTTTCTATTTATAATTGCACTTTTGTGCTGTGCACATGTATCACACTGCTCACGTTTTGCAGGTTTCCCCGGTTTTGCTGTACATTGCTGACGGAAATGGTTTCTCTTCCCTTTAAATGCATTCTAACGCGAGTGATTCACTCGCGCTATTTTTTTTTGGAAATTCAGCCCCGATAATGTGCGGGGCGCCTCTCTCCCCTCCCCTTCCCCGCCCATTAACCCCTTCTCTCCGCCCCTCCGGGCCTTCCTCCGCCCTCCGTTAGCCTTTCCACGCCTCTATCGGACATTTGCGGGCACGTACTTGTGCGGCACCCGTTACTGTGACGCGCAAGTGTGCGGGGCTTCATCGCACGTTTGCGGGGCGTTTAAGCGCTCTTAAATACCGCTTTTAGTGCGCTATTTTGCGGCGCGCTAATTAGCGGTTTTTAGTAAACATGCCCCAAAGAATTCAATCAATCTCTCTGCCATGGCCTTGTCCTCCCTTAGTGCCTCTTTTACTCCTCTATCATCCAATGGTCCAACTGACTCTCTCACAGGTTCTTTGCTACTAATGTATGTGAAAACATTTTTATTATGCATTTTGCTTCCATAGCAAGCTTTTTTTCAAATTCTCTCTTTGCCTGCCTTATCAATGCCTTGCATCTAACTTGCCAATGCTTATGTTGTTTCTAGTTTTCGTCATTCGGCTCCATTTTACATTTCCTGAAAGATGCTTTTTTTGCTACAACAGACTCTTTGACCTCACCTTTAAACCATGCTGCAGTTTTTTGGCCTTCCTTCCACTTTTCTTAAAGCATGGAATACATCTGGTCTGGGCTTCCAAGATGGTATTTTTAAAAAATGCCCATGCTTGATGTACATCTATAGCCTTTGCAGCTGCTCCTCTTATTTTTTTTTCTTAACTATTTTCCTCATTTTATCATAGTCTCCCTTTTCGGAAAGTTAAAAGGCATTACTGTGGATTTCCTTGCTGTCCCTCTTCCATTTATTAAATCAAATGTGATCACGCTATGATCACTATTGCCAAGTGGCCCCTTATCCCTTGCACCAAATCCTGTGTTTCACTAAGGACCAAGTTCAACATAATGTCCCCTCTTGTCAGTTCATGAACCAGCTGCTCCAAGAATCAGTCATTTATTTCATCTAGAAACTTTATTTCCCTAGCATGTCCTGCCGTGACACTGACCCAGTCGATATCGGGGTAATTGAAATCACCCATTATTATTATGTTGTAACTTTTGTTAGCTTCCCTGATTTCTCTTGGCATTTCATCATCCATCTGTTCATTCTGGCCAGGCAGTCTCTAGTACACCCATGACTGCCATCGCCTTCCCCTTTTTACATGGGATTTTTATCCATAGAGATTCTACAGTGTATTTTGTTTCATGCAAAACTTTAATCCTGTGTGACTCAATGCTCCCTCTAATAGTGGAGTGGTGGAGTGGCCTAGTGGTTGGGGCAAGGTACTTCAGGCCGTGAAAGTCAGGGGTTCAAATCCCATTAGAGAACAGCAACCTTGGGCTGGAAGGACTGGGGTTTCTAGTCCCACAGGTGCTCCTTGTGGTCTTGGGCAAGCCATTTAACCCTCCATAGCCCAAGTTCCCTGTAAAATAGTTATCTCCAAGTTATAATGCCCTGTTCAATGTAATTTCAGTTTGTTCAATGTAAACCACACTGATGCAGAATAGCACAGTATATAAGAGAATGTAAATAAATAAATATAGAGCACAACCCCTCCACCAATTTGTTCTACCCTTTCATTGCAATTTAGTTTGTATCCAGGTATCACAGTGTCTCATTGATTGTCCTCCTTCCACCAGGTCTCTGAGATGCCAATCATATCTAACCTTTCATTTAGTGCTATATATTCTAGCTCTCCCATCTTATTTTTTAGACTTCTAGCATTTTCATACAAGCATTTTAGAGATTGTATTTTATTCATATTAATCTGGTTATAAGTTGATAGGGGTAATTTGGAATCTTTTAGGCTGGAGTCAGTACAGAGGTGGCTACTAAAATGGTTAGTGGTCTTCATTATAAAGCATATGAGGACAGACAAGGATCTTAATATGTACACCTTAAAGGAAAGGCAGGATAGAGATGATATGATTGAGACGTTTAAATACCCCCATGGCATAAATGCACAGGAGGAGAGCCTCCTTCGATTGAAAGCAAGCTCTGCTACGAGGGGACATGGGATGAGGGTGAAAGGGGATAGATTCAGGAGTGATATGCGGAAATATTTCTTTACAGAAAGAGTGGTGGATCCGTGGAATAGTCTCCCAGTGGAGGTAGTAGAGATCAGGACAGTATCTGAATTCAAAGAAGTATGGGACAGACACAGAGGATCTCTGGAGGAAAAAGGAGACTGTTGTAGTTGTTGATATGGAGGGGCAGACTAGATAGGCCATGTGGTCTTTTTCTGTCGTCATGTTTCTATGTTTCTACTTAAGGGCATCTGGGTTACTTTTATCTTTATTGGAACCTCTCTGTCGAGATGCCGTAACTTCCCTCTTCCACTAGTATCCTTCAAGGATACATCCATCCGAACCATGCACTCTTGGGCGACTGTCAGCTTTCCCCTATTATCTAGTTTAAAAGTTGGTCTCTCTCTTTTTTAACGGTTAATGTCAGCAGCCTGGTACCAACCCAGTTAAGGTGGAGCCCATCCCTTCAGAAAAGCCTCCCCTTCCCCAGAATATTGTACCATTGTCTCATCCATGCATTAAGACTCTGGAGCTCTGCCTGTCTTTTGAGTCCTGGGCGTGGAACAGGAAACATTTTGGAAAATGTCTCCCTGAAAGTTCTGGATTTCAACTTCCTAACTAAAAGCCTAAATTTGCCAGAACCTCCCTCCCACACCTTCCTATGTCGTTGGTACCAGACTCTTCCCCACCACTATCTAAAACCTTGTCTAGGTAGCATATGAGGTTTGCTACCTTCACCCCAGGCAGGCATGTTACCAGCTGATCCTCACATCCACCAGCCATCCAGCTACCTACATGTCTAATGATCAAATTGCCAACTATAACAGCCATCTTAACTCTTCTCTTATGGGAATATGGTCCAGGAGAAACCTCCTTGGTGCACAAGGGTTTTATATCATTTGGACAGGTCCTAGCTATAGGATTGCTTCCTGCCACAGCAAAATGATGCTTTCCTTTCATGCGACCTCTCTCCTCTATAGCAACTTAGAGGCTGCCAGACTGCAGGTGAGATTTCAGTACTAAGTCCCTGTAGGTCTTGTCTATATACCTGTTTGTCTTCCTTATGTCCTTCAAGTCTGCCAGTCTAGCATCCAGAGATCAGAATCATTCCCTGGGGGCAAAGCTCCTTGCACCTAGTGCACACATAAGACCCCTCACCAACATCGTACATGTGATACTCAATGCAAAAGACTGGATAGCCCCCATCTTGCTGCTGGACTGTTGTCTGCATCTTAGTTTTAAGGTTTTGTTTAGCTATTTAAGTTGTCTGCTTACTTAAAGTTGCTAGGGATACTTGTACTGATACAACTGTATCCAATAAGTTTAAGGGACTTAGTTTGTCTCAAGATTAATCAATCTATTCCTGGTGAGGATAAGCTGCTGAACCTGAAATTAATTTTACCTCCTCTTCCTCTTTAATAGGTTTAAGAGGCTATAAAACTAATATTACGCCTGGGGTGGGTGGCAGGGAAAGAACACCTAGTAAAAGTTGATTTGCTACACAGTGCCCTGACCTGCACTTTATTTTATTTTATTTATTTTATTTACATTCTCTTATATACCGCGCTATTCTGCATCAGTGCGGTTTACATTGAACAAACTGAAATTACATTGAATAGGGCATTATAACTTGGAGATAACTATTTTACAGGGAACATGGGCTATGGAGGGTTAAGTGGCTTGCCCAAGACCACAAGGAGCATCTGTGGGACTAGAAACCTTCTAAAGTAATCTCTTTACAATTTACTGGGAGATTCCTACAGCCCTTGGTTTGATTGAGGGAGCCTTTCAAATTGCCCCTTTGACCTGTCACTTGGTTTTAACACCAATTTAAAACAGTTTCATGGGTCTTTCGCCCCCTAACTGGAAGGCATCTTTGTAAAGGTCTCTAGAAACAATTTCTTTCTTTCTACTCAAAGAATATTTACCCTATTCTTCCTTCTAGGCTAAGTTATATTCTAATTTGATTTAAATTAAAAGCTCTGGGGTTACTGACCAAGGTTTAAATTTAAATTAAAAGTTCTCTTGGGCTACTACCAAGGTTTAAATTTAAGCTACAAGCTCTCTGGGGTAACTGACTGAGGTTTAAATTTAAATTAAAAGCTCTCTGGGGCTGCTGACTGAGGTTTAAATTTATATTAAAGCTCTCTGGAGTTTCTGACCAGGGTTTAAATCTAAATTAAAAGCTCTCTAGAACTACTGACTGAGGTTTCAATTTAAGCTAAAAGTTCTCTGGTGCTACTGAGCCCTGAGTGAGTTAGCAAATACACTTTGATTTTAATACACAGATTTATCAACTTTAAACCAAAGAATTCCCTTTTCCCAAGATTTAAAAAATTTTCCAGAAGTAAAGAAATACTTACAAGTATAGATTTCTTTCTAGCAGTAGCAGTCCCTTTTGGTAGTCCTTCAAGACTGAGAATCACAGAGCTCTGGTTGACCTATTTATGCCTATGTTTTTAAGGTAATCTCTTAACAATTTCCTGAGTGATTCACACAGCCCTATGTTTGATAGAGGGAGCCTTTCAAATTGCCCCTTTGACCTGTCACTTGGCTTTAACACCTAGTTAAAATAGTTTCATAGGTCTTTTGCCACCTAACTAAAAGGCCTCTTTCTAGAGGTCTCTAGAAACACTTTCTTTCTTTCTACGCAAGGAATATTTATCCTATTTGTCCTTCTGCACTAAGCTATACTCTAATTTGATTTAAATTAAAAGTTCTCTGGGGCTACTGCTACTCCTGCCTGCCCTCTACGAAAATTGCATCAGAGGGGAGGGCAGGAGCGGTAGGCCGTGAGTGTGCATTTGCGCATGCACTTTAAGGCCTGACGCAGTGCTGAAGTGGCAGTTCAGCCACCACCGTTTCAGCGCAAGGTAGGGGTGGCATGGCAAGCTGGATGGAGGCGTAGTCTTTTGTGGGTGGGCAGTGGCATGGAGGGTCTGCCTAGGTTGGCAGAAACCCTCATGCCACCACTTCTTGATGGCCTCTTGGTCTGATCCAGTATGGCCAATTTTATGTTCTTATGAGACAAGGAAAACTAGAGAGAGCTTGAGAGTAGAAAGAGATGGGTCTATGAAAGGGGTAAGAGAGGGTGGAAATAGAGCTGGATGTTGAAAGGAGACTAATGAAAGGCTGAGTAAGAGAAAAAAGGGACTGGAGATGGGGGAGTGATTGAGTGACAGAGAAGGAAATGAAGTTGGTGAGAGGATGAGAGGCAGAAGAAAGTAGATAAGAACTGGGAAGGAAGTGAGCATACTGTAGAAGAGGAAAATGGGGGACTAGAGAATGAGTGAAAGGTATGGTGAATAAGAAGCAAAGGAATGTGCATGGGAAAAATGTTTTGTTTGTTGTTTGGACCATTTTGGGGTTCTTTTACTGATTTTTGGACATTTTTACAGTTCATTTCAGGAAGTAAAATGTATAAAATTCAATTTAGAGGGCCAGTTTACTAAGCCCTATGCTAGCCATGTGGATTTGTGCTACATTATTAGTGCAGGGGGGTGGGGATAGCTATCCCCCTGAATTCTGTACAGCTCACTGCGGTAGTAATGCTACAGAGAGCAACTAGCCATTGTGCCGTGGTAGTTGCTCCCCGCCAGCAGCCTGCAGCATAGGCTTTTAAAGCCCATGCTAGTGGCACCAAGATGGGAACATTTACATCCCACTCAAGCACCACCCAGACGCACACTGCTCAGGTAGCACAGGTTTTTTAGGGCAGGGCATCATGCTACTTTTTAGTACAGCATCAAAAATGCACACTACTCCGTGCTATTTAGGTAGCCCACTTTAGTAAATCAACCCTTAAGTATGTAAAAAGGTTTTTATTTGCAGATACACATTAATTTCTAAGTTTTACAGTATGTGCATAGGATTGTTTTAGTCTGCATTCTTTCTGCACATAACATTTTTTGAATCAAAAGCACAAATGACATGCGCATCCCCAGCAAAGAAGCAAAGGGGGGTTTGGGAGCAGGGCCGGCCCGTCCATTGAGCAAGAATGTTTTTTGCACAGGGCCCCGCGTTTCAGGGGGCCCCGTGCAAAGAACATTCTGCTTTTTTTTTTACTTACATTTAAAAAAAAAAAAACTGTCTCTGGCTGCTGCCGCGTCCGTCGCAGCAGCGGCAGAATGGCGTGTCCCGCGGGGCCCCTTCTCCTCGTCGAGCCCTCTGCAAGGGCTTTCAGATTCGCGAAGGGAGAGTGCTCCCTCGCGTCTCTGTAAAGCCCGCAGGGGCTAATGGGAAATTTCCCATCTGCCCCTTTAGACGCGAGGGGCTGATGGGAAATTTCCCATTAGCCCCTGCGGGCTTTACAGAGACGCGAGGGAGCACTCTCCCTTCGCGAATCTGAAAGCCCTTGCAGAGGGCTCGACGAGGAGAGGGGGCCCCGCGGGACACGCCATTCTGCCACTGCTGCGACGGACGCGGCAGCGGCAGCAGCTAGAGCCAGGTTTTTGTTTTGTTTTTTTAATTTGCCGGAAGGGAAGGGAAGGGAAGGGGGGGGGCTGATGGAGGCTGTCTGGAAATGGGGTGATGGGGGGTTAGGACTGGAAATGTGCAAGGGGGGGTGGGTTAGGACTGAAAATGTGCAAGGGGGGGGAGTTAGGACTGGAAATGTGCAAGGGGGGGTTAGGACTGGAAATGGGCTGGAGGGGGGGTTAGGACTGGAAATGGGCTAGGGGGGGTTAAGACTGCTAATGGGCTGGGGCTGATGGAGGCTGACTGGAAATGGGCTGGGGGGGGTTAAGACTGCTAATGGGCTGGGGCTGATGGAGGCTGACTGGAAATGGGGGGAGGGGGGGTTAGGACTGGAAATGGGCTGGGGGGGGTTAGGACTCGAAATGGGCTAGGGGGGGTCAAGACTGCTAATGGGCTGGGGCTGATGGAGGCTGACTGGAAATGGGCTGGGGGGGGGTTTAGGACTGGAAATGGGCTGGGGGGGTTAAGACTGGTAATGGGCTGGGGGGGTTAAGACTGGTAATGGGCTGGGGGCTGATGGAGGCTGTCTGGAAATGGGGTGATGGGGGGGTTAGGACTGGAAATGGGCTGGGGGGGTTAAGACTGGTAATGGGCTGGGGGTTGATGGAGGCTGACTGGAAATGGGGTGATGGGGGGTTAGGACTGGAAATGGGCTGGGGGGGGGTTAAGACTGGTAATGGGCTGTGGGCTGATGGGGGCTGTCTGGAAATAGGGTGATGGGGGTTAGGATTGCTAATGGGCTATGGGGGGGGTTAGGACTGCTAATGGGCTATGGGGGCGCTAGGACAGGAAAAGGGCTGATGGGGAGGGGTTAGGACTTGAGGTGGGCTGATGTGGTTAGGACTAGTAATGGGCTGTGGGCTGATGGGGGGGGGTTAGGACTGGCAATGGGCTATGGGGGGCTGACTGGAAATGGGCTGATGGGGTTAAGACTGGAAGTGGGCTGATGGGGGGTTAGGACTGGTAATGGGTTATAGGGGGGGCTTAAACTGAAAATGGGTTGATGGGGGGCTAGGACTGGTAATGGGTTGGGGGATTGCTATGACTGGAAATGGACTGAGTGGACGGGGAGGCTTGAACTGCAAATAGCTGATGGGGAGGGAGCTTGGAATGGAAATGGGCTGTGAGGGAAGGGAGCTAGAACTGAAAATGGGCTGATGGAGCAGCTAGGATAGGACTGGAAATGGGCTGTTGGGGGGAGCTAAGATTGGAAATGGGCTGTGGTGGGGGCTTGAATTGAAATGGACTCATGGAGGGGCTAGAACTGGAAGTAGGCTCATGGGGGGCTTGGACTGGAATTGGGCTGAGTGGAGGGGAGCTAGGATTTGACATGGGCTGATGGTGGGGCTAGGAAATGACTAGAAATGGGCTGATGGGGGGCTAGGATTGGAAATGAGCTGATGAAGGGACTCAGACTGAAAATGGATGGGGGAGCTAGGACTGGAAATGGGTTGATGGGGGGCTAGGACTGGAAATGGGCTGATGCAGGGACTAGAAGGGAATGGATGCTGGGTGAGACTGGAACTAGAAGGGAGCTGATGTTGGGGGAGGACTAGAATGGGATGGGGCTGGGAGAGTAAAATGGAGAGGGGAAAAATATTTTGTGTGGGAGGGATGAAAAATCTACAATTGGCCGGGTATTGGGAGAGTAAGTGGGGATTGAGGATGGAGGGGTAAAATTTGTGTGGATGAAATAAGAATGAGGAAAGAGCAAAAGGATAAAGATTAGTATGTGAAAGCAGATGTAGAGAGAGAGGATGGAAAGAAAACTAGAAGAGAGAAGAAAGGACAAATGGACAGCAGACGATGGAGAGTTAGCAGAAAACATGAAGAAACCAGAAGAAAGTGGCTGGAGCAATTGCAACTGAAAAAAAATGCACAAAAGGTAGAAATATATCTCTTTATTTTGAATTTATTAACTGGAATATGAAAGCTCTGGGAAATGTGCATCATTAACGTCTGCGCTTTGTTTGGTACAAGAGGAAATTGATTTATAGTTTTATTTCTACAGTGTTGTTGTACATTCCAAGTTTGGCTTTTGGGGTTCCCAGTTTAATTATTGCCTTCCTGTTTCTAAATTGCGATTCCTTGTTTGGTGATGGTCTATGTTCTGCATGTGTAACTGAGCTGAGGTATTCTGTTTATGTAATTCCTATTTGACATTGCCACTTGCTCTCTTTCCCCAGTATTCTCTGAAATGTACTGGTTTAATATTTGCAGTGTTTCCTTTTGATAGGTAGGGTCTGGTGCTTTGTGAGTCCTGGTAATGCTGTCAGGATACAGCGGGTTTGCTATGGGTTCTAAATGGGCAGCGTTTGTAGTAGTTCCTAATGTGCCTGGCGGTTGGCACTGGATTATAGTAATGTAGAAATCTTTTAGTCTTTCTTTATCCATACACTCATTAAGAGACATGTTTACTAAAAGTTAGTGTATGGTAACATTATGCAAATATTTATGCAAATAAGGCCACTTATGCAAATGAGGCCCCGCACCGAGTCTTCGCACATGGCCCCGCACCCCCCTTGGGCCGCCCCTGTTTGGGAGGGCTGAGAAAATGTAAGAAATTGGGAAGATGAGCTGGGAACAATATAGAACCATTATTAGGAATTTTAGTAATTGGGGCAGGCAAGCATATTTGTACCCCTTTTCCCCCACCCTGATCCCTGCTTCTTTCTCCCTCTGCCCTTTCATTTTGATCCCCCATCCTTTTCCACTTTTTCCCCTCTTCCCTAACAAGTTAGATGATAGGAGAACAGTAACACAGGAGGGGGATAACCTACAGAGTGGCAGGTATAGTTCTAACCATTTTACTAGGCAGACTAGATAGGCCATGCTGGTCTTTATTTGCCATCCTTTACTTTGGTATTATGCTACTAAGTAACACTTCCTGGCTTTCATCCATTGTCAGCTCACACTTGCATTTCAGCCATTTTTATCTTTATCTTTATTCGCTCATTTGATATACTGCCCAGGCCATAGCATCAGGGCGGTTTACAATAATAATAATCTGCCCTGGGTGGTTGCCCCTCTCACACACCCCTAATTATGACCCTGGAAGAGGGTGAGAGAAGGGGATAGAAAGATGGTAGGTAGATAAAAAGTAAAAAGAGGGATATTGAAGATTGGAAGGTGGGAAGGAAGGGTGAAATCTGAGTGATTAGAGAGGCAGAAAAGACAAAAATGGAAGAGAAATTTTGGTGGTGGAGCTTAAAGATATAGCCATCCAGTTATCTTATTTCACTTAAGCAGAACTGCATGGCCATCCCAAATTTAAGCGGATAATTTATTCACTAAAGTTTAGAACTGCATATTCCACTTACATGGATAAGTCATCTGAAAATCTGTTTAAAATAATCAGGATAAATAATCTAGTTAAGTTTATGCAGATTTGTTCCCACTGACTGAATACCAGGCCCAAAATGCCCAGAAAACAGAGGTGGAGAAAAGCATTTTATTTTCAGTTTAATATTTGGAATATATTCATTTTGGGTGTGTGTATATCTGATGGGTCCAATATTCATTTGCCCAGATCTTCGAAGGGCTATGTGCCGAGGGGCGCATACCCATCCCCACCATCCTCCAAAGTGGATATTCAGTACCACGGTGACGGCATTGAATATCTAGTGATTGCCGCCAAAGCTAACTGTGCAGCAGCGATATTGGCTGCTACACGGTTAGTGATCAGCACCTTAAAGATAGGTGAGGAACCCAATATCGCTGCTGCATGGTTAGCGCCATTCCCCGCCTCCACTCTGCCCCGCCCTGGTACGCCCCCAAAACCCCCCGATATTAACCGGATAGCATCGGGACATGAAGGGGACTTAGATGGGGATATTCAATGGCACTAACTGTGTAGGTGTCATTAAATACCCCCATCTAAGGCATTTACATAGTTTACTGAGCTGTAAACTGTGTAAATGCCTTTTGAATATCGTGATGATGACGCCATGGCGCCACGGCTCCATTTAAAAGCCCTGACTGACTTAGCCGGGGACAGGCCTGCATGTGCAGGCTGGACTGAATCACGGTCCTGGCCTGCACGTGCAGGACTGTTCACGATTCTGATCCCATTGGGCTAGACGTGCCCCGCGGTATCAGAATCGCAATCTCCTCTATGCATCCGGTTCAGATGGGACGCACAGAGGGGATCTACGTCCGGGACGGTATCAGAACCAAAAGAAATAAGAGTTGAGAAAATCATAGAATATAATTGTGCCCTAAGAAATTTTTTATGCTTCCTGTGGATCTAGTAAAACTCTGAGATAAGGAGAGAAGGGAGTATCATGTGAGCACTAAAAACAAAACAACCAGGAAGTAAGGAATAGTACACTGTAGACCTGATATAATGCAGTTTTGCTTATAATGCTGTGAAGGGTTGGATCCCGGTCTTTAAAATTGCATATTACACTTTCAATCTGATATGATGTGGATTCACTTATAATAGGGTCAGATATCTTGGACCCTAAAATCTGCATTATATTGGGTTTACAGTACACTGATAACACTTCAGTGAAAAGCATATATTATTAAGACAAAAAGTGTTTTTAAAAAAATCCCGACACGATTGTGTTTTGACATCACAAAAGCAATGTCTGTCTCGAGGGCCACATATTGAAAATGAATCTGTGTGTGCTTCTGTAGGGAAGGGAGATCTGGGGCATGAAATTCTTTTCTCAGCAGCAGGAGGAGCTCTGGGGCCAGGGATGGGAGGACAGAAGGACACTTGAGTTATTCAGGAAATGGCCCTTTCCTTTACTTACTAGGTGCTGTAGCTGAGAGTCTGGGCTTGCAGGGAGGTGGTGGAGAGGATGGGATAAGGAACAGAAAGGAGGAGGTACAGAGACAAAATGAGAGGTAAATAAAGTGGTTGAGCGCTCTGCTTTACACAGGAGAGTTCTGTATGTTAAGAAATTGTCTTATGTTCTGTTTAACCAAGAACGGGACACATGACTGTCTTCTTTTTCAATCTGGTCATACTAGAAAAAGAAATTAGAATGAATGTCACAAGTGACATATATTATTTTATTTTAACCAGCTTTCTATACCCCCTTATCCTTCAATCAAAGCAGTTTACATTATGTAACCACTACAAACAGGTACTGGATACATTCCCTTGTCCCCAAAGGGCTCACAATATATATGTACCAGAGGCAAGGGAGGGTTAAGTGGCTTGCCCGAAGCCAGAAGGAGTGCCTATAGGACTAGAAACGCCAGTCCCTCTGGATTAAGATTGCTGTCCCCAGGTGGGATTTGAACCCCTGACCCTCTTGCCTGAGGTACCCACTAGGCCACTGCTCCCTAGAATGTATAAATCCAAACTGTTAAAAGAGTGGGGGGATGTGCAGATGGCGTACTGTCCACCTTCCTCTTCCCTTCCCCTATCCTTCCCATTTCTCTCTATCACTTTTCTGAGTTTTTTTTTTTTTAATTCTCTCTGTCTCTCAGCTCCTTAAATTTATTTATTTATTTTTTTATTTATTTGTGTGCTTTTCTATACCGCCCCTTCCAGAGATCAGGGGCGGTTTACAAGGAACTTTAAAACAACAATATAGCAAAACAGTGCAATATTGCATTACATTAAACATTAGGTGAACATAAAACTAGATTACATAAGAACTAGGTTACATGGAAAACAATGTGTGGGTTATTAACATAAAAGGAAACATAAAACTATGTTACAAAGAACCAAAAAGTAGCTTTACATGGTTAGCAAGAGATTATAATAGTTATTTGTGATCATAAGTACAGTGTTGGGAGTAGACTAACTTGGGTGGATATGAAAATGGAATTAGGTGGGGTAGACTTGTGTTTGGTTTGTTGCATGTTTTTGTGTAGTAAATTTGATTTCAGGTTGTATGTTGCTATAGTGTTGACTAAATAGGTAGGTTTTAAGTTCCTCCTGAAAGTTGTAAGATCTTTAATCTCTCTGAGGTTTAGTGGCAGTTTATTCCATTGGCTGGGAGCATAATATGAAAAAGCAGTGTTGGTGGTTATTTGTTTTGATTTTGTCACTGCAATGGGAATTAATAGCATGTTGAGGTTACTTTTTCTTCTGGTTCTGTTTTCTAGTGGGGTTTGGAGTAGAGTGGCCAACTGTGATGGGGCTAGGTCATTAATGAGTTTAAAAGTGGTGACAAGTGTTTTATATTGAATCCTACTATAGATAGGAAGCCAGTGGAGAGCGTATAGGATAGGAGAGATGTGATCGAATATTTTAGCTTTCATAATGATTCGAGCAGTGACATTCTGAGCTCTTTGAAGGATGTGTAAATTCTTTTTGGATGTTCCTTGGAGTATGCCATTGCAGAAGTCTAAATGTGGCATAATGAGAGCCTGGACAACTGTTCTGAAATCGTTGATGTCGATGAGGGGTCTGAGTTGCTGTATGGTTCTCAGTTTGAAAAATATAGTTTTGGCAGTCTGTTTTATGTGGTTGGTCATGCTTAGGGTTTTGTCTAGTGTAACTCCAAGGTATTTAATTTCAGACTTGACTGGGAGAGTAATGTTCATAAGGTTGATGGAAGTTGGAGGGGTGAAGGTGGTACTTCTGGTTACGAAGAGTGCTTCGGTCTTTTTGAAATTGATATCCATATGGATTGAGTGGAGCCATTTTTCAGCTTCAAAGAGGCAGGTGGCGATTTTGTTGAAATTAAGGTTAGCTATGTCTAACGGGGCGAACAGCATGATGTCGTCTGCATAGATAAAATATTTTAGATTGTGGCGTTGAAAGATTGTACAGATAGGTTGTATATAAAGGTTAAAAAGTAATGCAGAGAGTGAGGATCCTTGTGGGATACCACGTTCTTGGGGGAATGGTAGTGAGGGGGAATGGTCTAAATGGACATATTGGAAGCGATTAGAAATGTAGGACTTAAACCAGTTAAGAGTGGTATCTTTTAAACCTAGTTGGGATAGTCTAGATAAGAGCGTATTATGATCAACGCTGTCAAAGGCTGAGGAAATGTCAAGGAAGATGAGCAAGAAGGTCTGTTTTATATTATCCATACCTCGGATAAGTGAATCAAGAAGGGATATGAGTAGGGTTTCTACTCCGTGATATGAGCGAAACCATACTGGTACTCATCTAAAGGGAAGTTGGTATCAATATGATCCTGAAGTTGTGTCTGAGCTACCTTTTCAATAATTTTGGCCAAGAAAGGTATGCTGGCAATGGGGCGGTATGAGGAAGGGTCAGAACTGTTAAGGGTTTTATTTTTTAGTAAAGGGCGAATCACCGAGTATTTCAGATCATCTGGCATGAAGCCTTGAAGTAGCGATTGGTTTACCAGCTTCAAAATGTATGGGGCTAGTTCGGATTTTGTTGTTTTAATCCAAGACACCGGGCAAGGATCAAGTAATGACGTGGTGGTATTGAGGTTTGATATAATCTCTATCAGTTGTTTGTTGGTGATTGTATGGAATGAGCTCCACTCCGTGATGGAATTTGGTGTGGGAGAGGTCAAGATAATGCTTGGACGGGCGCTTAGTTTAAGCTTATTAGCAAAATGGTTTGCAAGGAGTTGTGGATCTATTGGTGTTTTGTTAGAGGTGTTATTGGGAACCTTAGTTAGAGATTTAATAATCTCAAATCTTAAATTCAAATCTTAAATCTCAAATCTTAAATTCAGCTCCATTGCAATCCTTGAGTTCCTTTCCATCTTCTCCATGCCAGGTCCTCTCCATTTTTCTTATACTTGGATTTGTTATCTCCCCCTCCTTTTCCTTAAGTTCTTGCCGTTCCTCCCTCTCCCTTCTCCCATCTTTTCTCTCCAGATTTGCTTCTATCGCTCCCCTCATATAAGCTAAATCTGGGATATTTGTTATCCAAAGCCAGGAAAAGGAGGGGGGCACATTAGTTCCAGATTTCAGCAAAAAGGTGTGGAAGAAAGGAAGATGAGTCATTACCCTGACCCCTTATCCATCCCATGACAGTAACAATTTCACTTACCAGTAGTCAAATCACAAGAGAACTAGAAACAGTGATGTATTTCACCTGTAATGGGCAAAATACTATAAAAATAATGGATGTAAATTCTAAAAACGGACATATTCCAATCTCTCTAAATTGAAAATAATGTTTTTTTCTAGCTTTGCTGTTTTGCCATTTTACTTTTCTAATCATCTGACTCCTAATTACTGGTTTCTGCTTTCCTTTGTTCATTTTAATGCTGTTCCCAATGGTCTCCTGTCCATTTGCCATTTTTTGCCTCTTTTTGCTTACTTCCTTTCCTACATCTGTCTCTGAAATGATTTTTCACTTTCAGCTTTCTTCTATTTATTTTTCTGCTTCTCCATCCTCACAGATTTCTTCCTTCCTCACCATTCAGATCTTGATTTACTTCTTTTATTACTGCATTTACCTACAACGAACGGAACAAGGAGAAACAGAATGGTTTAAAATAAGCAAAGGTGTAAGACAAGGCTGCATACTTTCCCCCTACCTGTTTAATTTATATGCAGAACAAATCATCAGAGAAGCAGGATTGTATGAAGACAACAGAGGTGTGAAGATTGGTGGAAGACTCATCAACAACCTTCGCTATGCTGATGATACCACATTACTGGCTGAAAGTGAAGATGATCTGAAACATTTGCTTCTCACAAAGAACATAGTCTCAAAATGGGCCTGCACCTTAATGTAAAGAAGACAAAGATCATGACAACTGGCATAATCAACAGGTTCATCATTGAAGAAGAAATTGAAATTGTGAACAACTTTAACCTACTTGGATCAACTATCAATAAAGAAGCAACAAGCAGTCAAGAAATCAGACGACGCATTGCTCTTGGCAAAATGGCTATGAAAGACCTAGATAAGATTCTCAAGAGCAGAGATGTCTCTCTCCATACAAAGATTCGACTTGTTCAAGCCATGGTATTTTCAATAACATCATATGGATGTGAAAGCTGGACAGTGAAAAAGATAGACAGGAAGAAAATTGATGCCTTTGAATTATGGTGCTGGTGGCGAATACTGTGTATACCATGGACTGCCCGAAGAACAAACCAGTCGGTACTAGAGGAGATCAAACCTAAGATTTCTTTAGAAGCTCAGATGACAAGACTTCGACTTTCATACTTTGGACACATCATGCGAAGAGAGAGATCATTAGAGAAAGATATTATGCTTGGCAAGATAGAAGGTCAACGCAAAAGAGGAAGGCCAGCAATGAGATGGATCGATACAATAACAGCAGCCACGGGTACCAGTCTGTCAACAATGAGCCGCCTGACTGAAGACCGAACACAATTTAGGATAGCTATCCAGAGGGTCGCCATGAGTCGACTCCGACTCGACGGCCCTTAACAACAACAACTACCTACAACTTTCCAATCTTCCTTACTCCAGCGGTCCCATTCACTATCTCTCTCTCTCTCCTTTCCCAGGCTCTCACTAACTGCCTCTCTCTCTCTCCCACTGCCGATGTTCAATATATTCAATATCTCACTCTCTCCTTCTACGCCCCTGCTCTCTGTTCTTCATGTCCCCTTATCTTGCCCACCTCACGCTGTAATGAAACATCTTCTCTCTGTGTCCAGCATCTCTCCCATCCTCTCTGTCCAATGTCCAGCATTTCTCTTTCTTTTCCCTTCCTCACCCACCTGTAGACCTGCATCTTCCCTTCTTTACCTCCCATTATTCCAGTATATCCCCTTTTCTTCTCCAAGTATCTAGCATGTCCAATTCCCCCACCACCAAACTTTCTTTTCCCTTTCACACTCTCCCTACCCTCCCTTAGTCCTGCAGCTTCCCTTTTCTATCCCCCTTCCCAGCTGACCAGCATCTCCTCTTTCCTTCTCTTCTCTACTCCTCATGTCTAGCATCTCCCCTTCTCTTCCTCTCTCCCATAACTATTTGGCATCTTCCCTTCCCATCTCTATACCCCAAGCCCAGCATCTCCCCTTTCCTTTTCTTCCTGCTCCCCACAGATGTCCAACATCTTTCTTTCCCTACCAATTTCCCATGCCCAGCATGTCCCCTTCCCTTAAATTCCTAACCCCACCTCCTGGTTGTGTCCAGCATCTCTCCTTCTTCCTTTCCAAGTCTGTTCCCTCCCCCTGCCTGCTGCATGCACCCTACCTCCACTGAAGTTGTCCCGCATTCAGAAAAGCAGTGCAGTAGACAGTGCGGCCACAGGGACTTTCGATATGTATGTACTCAAGCCTGCGAATCCCGCTCTCTCTGATCTAGACTTCCTGTCAGGAGCGGGGGGGGGGGGGGGCATGACAAATCTTAAGCATGTGCATATGCTCCAAAGCTCTGAGCAACCTACTGCATGAAGAGCTTTTAAAAGCCCTGTTCAGGAATAACTAGTGCACTGCCCGTCACCGCCTACCCAAATGGAACTTCTGTCAACACTGCTGGAATCAGGACAGGAGGCTGCCAAATACATGGGAATCAGGGACACAGCTCTAAAATTTGGTCAATCCCTGAAAATCAGAGATGCCTAATAACCTTATCTTCAAAGGTTCATCTCCGTCTTTTCCTCCCCCACCATAGGCCTCTTGATCTCACCCTGACCTTGGATTCCTCTCTGTCATACTCTTCCTTTCCCTCACATTCCTTTGTTTTTTGACCCAGGGGTTCTTCCTGTTCCTTTGGGCTTCCAGTTCAGTCTGGTGCAATCAGCCTTCATGCACAATCATATGGGGAATTTCCCCTTATTATATATCCCCTCCCATCTCATCTTAGGCCAGTCATCACAGTTAAGCCTTTGGCTCAGGGCCGTAATCAAAGCTCCTTCCTGAACCTTGCAATCATGAGCACTAAATCTGCAGGTATCATTATTGCACAATGATTTGGGCTTCCTCCTGCTCAAAGGTTGTAAATGCTGCTGACATGGGGACAGAAGAGCTGAAACTCCTTCTTGGTGTAATATTTACAGTGTACAGAGCAGCCACTGAGACACTGGACTAGCCTCACTACCGTAGGCTCATTTCCATCATTCCTCTCCTTCATCTCCCTCAGCTCTCCTGCAAGCTCCTCTCTGTTTTTGAGGCAGAGAACACAGGCAGAGTAGTGGCAAAGTAGGAATATGGTGACTGGCTGCTCAGCTCCCAGAGTGTGTGCTTCCTTTGTAATCAGGATACATAGCAGTGGAGAAGAAGCAGCCACTGAGATTGGGAGTGTGTGCTTACTTTGTCCATTCATCATGGAAACATGAAGGCAGAAAAAGACCACATGGCTTATCTAGTCTGCCCTTCCATATCAACTACAATAGTCCCCTTTTTTCCTTTAGAGATCTTCTGTGTTTGTTCCATGCTTTTTTTAAAGTCAGATACTGTTCTCGTCTCTACTACCTCCACTGGGAGACTATTCCATGCATCTATCATTCTTTTTGTAAAGAAATATTTCCGCATATTACTCCTGAGGCTATCCCCTTTGACTCTCATCCTGTCCCCTCGTAGCAGAGCTTGTTTTATTTATTTATTTATATTCTCTTATATAGCGCGCTATTCTGCATCAGTACGGTTTACATTGAACAAACTGAAATTACATTGAACAGGGCATTATAACTTGGAGATAACTATTTTACAGGGAACATGGGCTATGGAGGGTTAAGTGGCTTGCCCAAGACCACAAGGAGCACCTGTGGAACTAGAAACCCCAGTCCTTCCGGCCCAAGGTTGCTGTCCTCTAGTGGGAGTTGAAAGAGGCTTTCCACTTATCTATTTATGCCACAGAGGTATTTAAACATCTCTATTATATCTCCTTTCCTCTAACGTACGAGGTGTGACAAAAAAGAAATGAGACTGTGGCAGCCACGCCCATGACTCAATGCCAATTAGCTAACCGCTTATGTCACTGTGTTGTGCAACATCTCGCCACTATTCTGCTATAATATTTTTCATCTCTCTCACTCTGTTTTTCTTTTTCAGTTTTTTTTTGTAGCACACTGCTCCATTGCTTTGTCATGCAACTGAAGGTAGCAGAAATATGGAGCAAAGAATCAACTTGAAATTTCTGGTTAAGTTGGAGAAGGGCCCAACTTCTCCAAAAGGCTTATGGAGAAGATGCAATGTCAAGGCTGCGAATCTTCGAGTGGCACAAACGCTTCAAGACTGGCCACGAGGAGGTGGAGGATGACCCCAAGTCAGGACACCTTCCACGACAAGGACGGCTGAGAACATTGGCAGAGTAAACCAGCTGGTGAGGAGTAATCACAGATTGACGGTGCAGATGATAGCTGAGGAGCTCAACCTGAACAGGGAGTCAGTGCGGACCATCTTGGTGCAGGAGCTGGAGATGCGGAAGGTGTGCGTCAAGATGGTGCCCAAGCTTTTATCGGATGACCAGAAGGAGCATCGGGTCAATGTTTGTCGAGACTTGCTAGAGAAGATCGGAGAAGATCCAGAGTTCATTGGCTGAGTCATCACAGGAGACGAGATTTGGGTCTTCCAGTACGATCCTGAAAGCAAGAGACAGAGACTGCAGTGGAAGACTCGACTGTCACCCAGACCCAAGAAGGCACACATGTCCAAATCAAGGATCAAGGTCATACTGATCGCATTCTTCAACCAGAAAGGAGTGGTCCATCATGAGTTTGTGCCTGAGGGTCAGACAATCAACCAGCACTTCTACCAGCAGGTCCTTAATCGCCTCCATGACGAAGTTCGGTGCAGCAGGTGGGCTCGGTGTGGAGACAAGTCATGGCTGCTCCACCATGACAATGTGCCTGCACACACCGCGCTTAGTGTGAGACAGTTCTTGCCAACAAACAGACCACAGCTCTCGACCACCCTCCTTATTCCCCAGATCTCACACTGGGCGACTTCTGGTTCTTCCCCAAGCTGAAGACTGTGCTCAAAGGAACTCATTTTGCCTCTGTAGATGAGATCAAGGACACTGTGACGAGGGAGCTGAGGACCTCAAGGAGGAGGACTTTACTGAGTGCTTCTGTACGTGGCAGAAGCGATTACTTTGAAGGGGACAATGCATAATTTCTCTGTAGATTTTGTAATAAAACATTTATGGGACAGTCTCGTTTCTTTTTTGTTACACCTCATATACATATTAAGATCTTTAAGTCTGTCCTCATATGCTTTATAACAAAGACCACTAACCATTTTAGTAGCCAACCTCTGCACCGACTCCAAATAAGGTAGCACAAGAGACTTACACAGAAGCACTATCACCTCTTTTTTTTCTGCTGGCCATTCATCTCTCTATGCATCCAAGCATCCTTCTGGTTTTTGTCATTACCTTGTCTACCTGTTTAGCCACAATAAGATCATCAGAAACAATCACGCTCAGGTCCTTCTCTTTTTTGTAGACAGAAGTACTTTGCTACCTACACTATACTGCTCCCTTGGATTTTCGCAGACCAAATGCATGACCTTGCATTTTTTAGCATCAAATTTCAGCTGCCAAATTCTTGACCATTCTTCCTTAATTAGATCCCGCCTCATGTTATCTACTCCTTCCTGGGTGTCTACTCTATTGCAGATTTTGGTAGCATCTGCAAAGAGGCAAACCTTACCTGACAGCCCTTCCGCAATATCACCAACAAAAATGTTAAAAAGAATCGGACTAAGAGCAGATCCCTGCGGCACACCACTGGTAACCTCCTTCTCCTCAGAGTGAGCTCCATTTACCTGTACTCTTTGGCGCCTCCCACTCAATTGATTTCTAACCCAGTCAGTCACTTTAAGGTCCATCCCTAGGATGCTCAGTTTGTTTATAAGTTGCCTGTTGGAATGGTGTCAAAGGCTTTACTGAAATCTAAATACACCACAACTAGGGCTCTCCCTCAGTCCAATTCCCTGGTCACCCAATCAAAGAAATCAATCAGATTTGTCTGACAAGACCTGCCTGTGGTAAACCCATGCTGCCTCGGATCCTGCAATCCATTGGATTCGGAAACCTCACTATTCTTTCTTTCAGCAGCATTTCCAATAATTTACTCACCACAGAGGTTAGACTAACCGGCCTGTAGCTTTCAACCTCATCCTTACTTCTGCTTTTGTGTAAAGGGATCATATGTTCCTTTCTCCAGTCCTCTGGCACCACTCCCGACTCCAAAGAAACATTAAAAAGGTAGCCGCTAGAATGTCCCCAAGTTCCTTCAATATCCTCGGATTTATCCCATCTGGTCCCATCGCTTTATCTACTTTTAGTTTAGCTAGTTCCTCACAAACACAGTTTTCTGAAAATCGTTCAAGATCCTTGTCACTTCTGTTCCTATCTGTTGGTATTTTTGAGGTCCTGTTCATCTGCTGATCTGAATGCCAAAGAAGAGGGCAGGTAGAGGAAGGCTGGCCTTTAAATGTGGGAATATTTGGTACAACCTGTAGCAAGAGAACCTCTTATTTTAGGGATGCAGCAGTGGCTACTCTGTAGGGAAGAGGCAAAGAAGCTTAGAGAAAAATAGATGAGGAAGGTCAGAATATGGAAAACAAAGAATAGAGGGGATAGGGAAGAGATATAAAGAACAAGAAGCAAGGAGGAAATAGATTCACATTTAGGTAACTTTAATTGGGAATGAAGGGGAACGGAAAGACAGCAAGAAGGGAAGAGGGAACAGAACGTAATATCACTGCTCTCAGGAATGAGAATAAAACCAAAGATATTAATGTCTCTGTATTGTTCCATGTTGTGACCGCACCTTGAATATTGTGTGAAATTCTAGTCACAGTATTTTAAAAAAGATATAGCAGAATTACAAAAGGTACAGAGAAAAGCCACCAAAATGGTAAAGAGGATGGAAGGATACCCCTATGAGGAAAGGTTTAAAAGATTAGGGTTCTTCAACTTGGAAAAGAGATAGCTGAGGGGAGATATGAGAGTAGTCTATAAATTAATGAATGGAGTAGAACAGGTAAACTTAGATTGGTTGTTTAGTCCATCAAAAAATAGAAAGACTAGGGGATACGCAATGAAGCTACAATGTAACCCATTTAAGAGTAATGAGAAAATATAATCAAACTCTGGAAATTGTTATCCGCAGATGTAGTAAAAGCTGTTAGTGTAGACGGGTTTAAAAAAGGTTTGGACAAGTTCCTACTGGAAAGATCCATGAACTATTATTTAAAAGGACCAGGGAAATCCACTGTTTATCCTGGGAAAAGCATTGTGGAATCTATGTACCTTTTTGGGAACCTGATAGGTACATGTGACCTGGATTGGCCACTGTTGGAAACGGGATATTGGGCTTGATGGACCTTGGTTTGACACAGTATGGCATTTCTTATATTCTTTTGTCTGTACTGATAAGAGATATGATTGACTAATGGTTTCCTTATCAAACTAGCAGTGGTCCACTAGGCACAAGCAAGGAAGTATGCCTTTTTTTCTATTCAGCTTTGAAAAATTTACTTTTCCAGCAAAAGCAAGAAAAAAGTGCATCACATTAAGGAAAAAAAGACAAAACATAAACATTCCAATAAAGAATGTAGAACAGAAATGCACAATAGCCCACATCAAGGGGCGATACATCAGTACATCAGGAAACCAAAAAGAAATAGCAAGGCATATGCCTAACAAAACCAGTGACTAATACTCTAACATCTCCTAACACCCAACCATCTACTGTTTCCTATCCAAGATAAATTTCTCCAAATGCAAAGATTCTTGAAATATGTATATATCTCCATGCAGGGAAACAATACATTTGCATGGAAAATGCAGATAGAAAGATACCCCTAGGGCCAATACTTGGGGCCTCATGGCCAGAAATTGCTTTAGTTTATCACCACAGAAAGCAATATCCTTGTTCTTAAAATAGGCCCTGAGCAATGTTCCCTCTAAGCTGCGCTGGGTCCTCTGCCGGCATTCCTGCCAGTGGGGGGGGGGGGGGTGGGGGCGGCAGCACGATCGACGCTCTGCCCCTCTCCCCACTGGCAGGAATGCCGGTGGAGGACCCAGCGCGGCTTAAAGAGAACAGCGGCTTTGGCGTGTGTTAGACCGAACAGTAGAGTTGTTGGGTCTAACACACGCCGCAGCCACTGTTCTCTTTAAGCCATGCCGGGTCCTCCGCCGGCATTTCCGCCAGTGGGGGGAGGGGTGGCACGTTGATCGTGTTACATTCCCCCCCCCCGGCAGGAATGCCGGTGGAGGACCCAGCGCAGTTTAGAGGGAACATTGGCCCTGAGTACACTTACTTTGTCAATTTCAGACAGAAAAGACACCACCAAGGTGGCCCTGCATGAGATCCTGTCCATGGAATCCTCCAAGAAAGCATAAGGTTATGATTCTCATTAGCCTGTAAGCAATCAAAATCACCCTCTAGACCACTTTGAGATATAACCTTAACAGGCAAATAAAAACACTTTGTAATAGAAATATCACAAGTTAGCTTTAACACTTCAATAAAATACTCCTTAAGGAGAATCTCAGGAGAAAGGAGATGTGTAAAAGGAAAAGTAAGCAAATACAAGTTTCTAGATCTAACAACATTTTGTAAATTCTCCAACTTATTATCGAGGATCATGAAATCCTTAATAGTGGATAGATTTGTAGCCTGCAAAACGTACAGCTGAGAATCCATCCTTCTAATAGATTGCCTTAATTCAGATATTTTAGAGTGCACATTCTCCAATTTAGCAACAGTTCTTGATTAAACAAACATAATCCAGAAACAGATGATGAAAGATGTCTTTCTATACGTGAAAGAATCCCCCATAAGTCTTTCAAAGTAATATCTTGGGCAGGAGAGACAGAATCCCCCTCTGGAGCTTGAGGTAATAAAACTGAAGAAGGTAAAGGAACCACATTCAAGCCCAGAGTGGCCGAAACCTCACAGTCACAATCCACTAAGACAGTAGACGACATAGGGGCTGGCAGAGGGGGTGGGGGGGGTGGGAGGGGGAGGAGAATGTTCAACAGAGCTTAACAAAGCTTCCTCTGCAGATAGTTGTAGCACAGTTTTGGTGGCAATAACATGCTTGTCTGTAAGTCCGGATAGAGTACTCACGGTCTTAACAATTCCCGATTGACACTTGTTCTTCCGTTTGCAATGTCCCATAGCAGAATCTCACTACAGGGACTTCCACAATCCACATGTCCGGGCAATACCTGGCATTCAACAATGCTCCAATAGTTCTCTGAAGAGGTTCCAAAGGGCCATGACCTACCCCTTTGGGCACATCCCTGTAGGCTGTGCTTTGCTACAAACACTGGCTTTTAACCTGGTAGGGGCCCTTCACAGCAGCAGCTTGCTCAATCGCTGCCTATACCTGCAACTCTCCAAACAGGTCAGATGGCAAGACCCGCAGCAACACCATCTCTGCACATTTATTTATTTAAATTGTTTTTATACCACGTAAAATCAGCATGGTTTACAGGTAACAACAACTTGTGCAAAGCGGCGAAGCACGCAGTGCACATTACAGAGAACAGGTATTATACTGTAATTTGGGTTAACAGGGGAATTATTACAACTATTTACAGGTTTTTGCAGCAGTATTGGTGTCATTGGTGTCATTGTGGTGTGTGAGGGTATGCTGGGTTGTGATGTTTCACTGGACTGATAGTAGTGTTGGAGGAACAGATGGTGCTTATTGCCTTCCTGAATTGGGCGAGGTCAGATATAGCTCGAATGGTGGTTGAAAGGGCATTCCAGAGTGTAGGTGCGTAAAATACAAATACTCTGCTCTTTGCTGCTTGGGAGCATTTTGCTATTGCGCTGGGGATTACGAGTGTGTTTGCTGCGAATGCTCTTCTGGACCTGTTTGGCAGGGTGGGGAGGATGAGGTCCGTAAGGGAGGTGGAGGATTGTTTGTTGAGGGCCTTGAAGGTCATTAGTAATACTTTAAAGGTGAGCCTGCAGTGGATCGGCAGCCAGTGGAGGTGTTTTAGGATTGGGATTATGTGGTCTCTTCTGGAGGCCCCGTGCAGGGTGCAGGCGGCAGCATTCATTGCTAGTTGCAGGGGGCTTAGAGTGCTCTTGGGTAGTCCATGCAGGATAGAGTTGGCGTAGTCGAAATGGGGTGTTACTAATGATTGAAAAACCGTCCGGAAATCGTCTGGTTCCAGTAGGGGTCGTAGGTGGCAGATTGTTCGTATCTTGTGATAAATTGCTTTGGTGGTGTTGCCTACATGTGCTTTCATGTCGAGCTGCTGGTTACGGGTGATACCCAAGTAGCAGATGGTGGGCTTGCTCATGAGCTCAGCGTCTTATACCCTTACATTAGATCTCCCAAGGAACCACATTACGAATAACAGCTTTTAACCTGACAGAAGCCCTTCACAACAGCAGCTGGCTCAATCGCTGCCTGTATCTGTCACTCTCCAAACAGATCAGATGACAAGATCTGATGCAACACCACCTTCACATACCAGATTTCCCCGAAGTATGCTTTTCTGTGCCAGCTGTACATGTTCTTCTCTTCCAACTATGCTAGAACTTTCTCCTTTTGTTTGATGTGCACGATTTATCCCCTTTTCCTTTCTACATGTCTATTACAAAATTTGTAAATCATCTTGATACATAATGGAAAGTGGGGTATAGAAAAAAAAAGTACAATAAAACAGGCTAAATTAATGGTAGAGACAGAGTTGAGAGATCAGGTAAAAGACATGATGAGGAAATGGTGCTGTTTTAAGTGTAGGAAATGAATATAAGAACATAAAACATAAGAAATGCCACACTGGGTGAGACCAAGGTCAATCAAGCCCAGTATCCTGTTTCCACCAGTAGCCAATCCAGGTCACAAGTACCTGTCATGTTCCCAAAAGGTATATAGATTCCATGCTGCTTGTCCCAGGGGTAAGCAGTAGATTTTTCCTGTCTACTTTAATAATGGTTTATTGACATTTCCTCCAGGAACTCGGCCAAACCTCTTTAAACCTAGCTACACTAACAGCTTTTACTACATCCTCTGGTAATGAATTCCAGAGTTTAACTATTCATTGAGTGAAAAAATATTTTCTCTTGTCTTAAATGTGCTATATTGTAGATTCATTGTGTGTTCCCTAGTCTTTCTACACTTTGAAGAAGTAAACAACCAATCTACCTTGACTGGTTCGACTCTATTCATTATTTTATATTCCTCTATCATATCTCCTCTCAGCCGTCTCTTTTCCAAGACAAAGAGCTCTAACCTTTTAAGCCTTTCCTCAGAGGGATATTCTTCCATTCCCTTTATCATTTTGGTCACTCTTCTCTGTATCAATTCTGCTATATCCTTTTTAAGATATGGCAACCTGAATTGCACACAATATCCAAGGTGCTGTTCCACCATGGAGCAATACAGAGGTATTATAATAGCTTTGGTTTTATTCTTCATTCCTTTCCTTTTGATTCCTAGCATTCTGTTTGCTTTTTTGACCATGGCTACACACTGGGCAAAGGCTTTGAAATTAGTACTGCAATAATGCTCAGATCTTTCCTGGGTGGTGATTCCTAATGTGAAACCCTAAATCATGTAACCGTAATTTGGGTTCTTCTTCCCTAAGGGGGTCATTCTGTACAGCATTTAGTGGGGATGTACATCCAGTCTGGAGGTACATCCCCGCCAAATGCTTGTGCCTGATGCCAAACCCAAAGCTCCCCCGCATGTACAGAGGAGATGTGTGGTGAACTCTGGATGGCGGGCGAGGAGGGGCCGAAGGAGGCATGTGGGAAGGACGGAGGCAGGACCCTGATCCTGGACATACAGGGTCAATTCCAGTCATAGCTCTGTACATCCGGGCATGATGAGGTAGATGGGGGACATATTCCACCTGGGGGGTGGAATAAGACCCCTCAACATCAGCAACCATCGTGGCGGGACCTCCCAAGACCAGGTGAACAGGGCAGGAGGTTCCTCACAGCCCGATCCCAGCCTTGGTAGGCCCTTTCAGGAGTCAGGCAATGGGGAAAAGTGATCCTTAAAGTCTGCGGGGTAGCAGGGCTCCTGCATAGCGTCCCAGTGCCATGGTGATAGGACGCCATGGGACCAGGGCTCCAAGTAGGAGCATTGGGAGGGTTGTACAGAAAGGGAGACGGACATGCAGCAGCACAGAATAAGGGCACATCCTGCCCGCCCAGGCCCTATGCACTTGATTCTGCTCCCACAGGAACGTCCAGTTCCCGAGGGTGCAGAATTAGGTGCAAATCCGGCCCATCCAGCTTTTGGACATCTGAACAGGCCAGATGTGCCCCGATCAGAATGGGGCTCTAAGTGGTTATGACATGGTACTTCAGGCTGGAGGGCCAGGGGTTCAAGTCCCACCTGGGGATAGCAATCTCAGGCCGGAGGGACTGGGGTTTCTAGTCATATAGGCACTCCTTGTGGCCTTGGGCAAGCCACTTAACCCTCAGTTGCCTCAGGTACACATAGATTGTGAGCCCTGTGGGGACAAGGGAATGTATCCAGTACCTGCTTGTAACAATTACATAATCTAAACTGCTTTGATTGAAGGATAAGGTGGTATAGAAAACTGGTTAAATAAAATATTAAATTGCATATGCTATTTAGACACGTGGAGGCACATTCTATGTGTGCGTCCAGGTCCCTATGCGTCCGATCGGAATCAGGATGCCCAGGGGTAGACCCGATTCCTATCCCACGAGGGCTAGACATGCCCTGTGGAATCAGAATTAGGTCTAGGGTCTGTAAGTGCAGGCTGGGACCCGATTCCAATTGGCCTGCATGTACAGTCACCTGCCCAGATATCTCAGTGAGGTTCCTGAATGGAGCTGCGGTGCCATGGTGTCCCTTTGCAATGACACCATGGCTCCTAAATGGAGCCACGATCCCTGGCCGCTGACCACAATCTTCTTTCTCTGCAGCCTGACCCCTAATCTGGCCTTCCAAGAAGACATCCATCCCCGCTATTTGCGGGATAGAATAGACCTCATAGGCTCCTAATTTTTCATGGTCCTCTTGTAATTTTTCACAATCCTCTTGTGTTTTAACAACTTTGATTAATTTTGTGTCATCTGCAAATGTGATCACCTCATTCATTATTTCCATTTCCAGGTAATTTATAAATATGTTAAAAAGCAATGGGTCCAGCACAGATCCCTGGGATACTCCACTATTCATCTTTCTCAATAAAGAAAATTGGCCATTTAGCCTTACTCTCTGTTTTCTCTCTTTTAACTAGTTCCTAATTCACAACAGTACACTGTCTCCTATCCCAATACTTTTTAATTTCGCCAAGACTCTCTTATGAAGGGCCTTGTCAAAGGTTTTATGAAAATCCAGATGCATTATATCAACTAGCTTACTTTTTTCTACTTGTATATTCACACATTCAAAAAACTATGGGCCTAATTTTCATCTAGGCAGGCTATGCGCTGTGTTGGCACATAGCCTGCCTGCTGACCCCCTTAACCCAGATTTTCACTTCCGCAGTGATGGAAGTGAAAATCTGGGTTTGGCTGGATGCACCGGGAGCTGCCGAGGCTAAACAGGTAGCAGCGATTTTTGATGCTACCCGCTTAGCCACTGCACCTTAAGGATAGGCGAGGAAAACCTCACCTATTTTTAAGGCGCAGAGGGCTAAGCAGGTAGCATAAAAAATCGCTGCTATCTGTTTAGCCCTTTTCGCCACCCCCCGCTCTGTTCCGAAATGCCCCCAACACGTCCTGATGCTAACCACATAGCATCTTGGCGCGTTAGGGACTTATATGGGATTTTCCAAAGACACTACTCATGTATGTGCCTTTGGAAAATCCGGGATAAGGCATTTACACAGGTAATTAGGGCAGTTACCCATGTAAATGCCTTCGAAAATGTCGCCCTATGAGATTAGTAAGAAAAGACTTTCCTTGGGAACGTCCATGTTGACTTTCTGCCATTAAACCATGACTATCTATATGTTTAATAATTTTGTTCTTTATAATATTTAGGAACATATGAAGATAATGTAGCCCCCCTCCCCCCTTATCCCAAAGAGCTTACTGTCAGACTCACTTGCAACAGCAGCAATAATGTTTAAATGTAGTCAGATGGGTCTGGTGGTTTCTTCAGGTGGAAGCTGACAGATTTCACTAACCTTGTCTTACTCTCCTTTTACTATAAGGCAAGTGGAGAGCAAAAGTTAAAATAAACTAACGTGGATAAACCACTATCAAGGTGATGTTACAGGTATTAATAGTAGCTAGGTGGTGGTTTGTAATAATGGACTACATGTTGTTGTTAAGTGCCGTCGAGTCGGAGTCGACTCATGGCGACCCTCTGGATAGCTATCCTAAATTGTGTTCGGTCTTCAGTCAGGCGGCTCATGGTTGACAGACTGGTACCCGTAGTTGCTGTTATTGTATCGATCCATCTCATTGCTCGCCTTCCTCTTTTGCGTTGACCTTCTATCTTGCCAAGCATGATGTCTTTCTCTAATGATCCCTCTCTTCGCATGATGTGTCCAAAGTATGAAAGTCGAAGTCTTGTCATCTGAGCTTTTAAAGAAAGCTTAGGTTTGATCTCCTCTAGTACCGACTGGTTTGTTCTTCGGGCAGTCCATGGTATACACAGTATTCGCCGCCAGCACCATAATTCAAAGGCATCAATTTTCTTCCTGTCTGTCTTTTTCACTGTCCAGCTTTCACATCCATATGATGTTATTGAAAATACCATGGCTTGAACAAGTCGAATCTTTGTATGGAGAGAGACATCTCTGCTCTTGAGAATCTTATCTAGGTCTTTCATAGCCATTCTGCCAAGAGCAATGCGTCGTTTGATTTCTTGACTGCTTGTTGCTTCTTTATTGATAGTTGATCCAAGTAGGTTAAAGTTGTTCACAATTTCAATTTCTTCTCCTTCAACGATGAACCTGTTGATTATGCCAGTTGTCATGATCTTTGTCTTCTTTACATTAAGGTGCAGGCCCATTTTGAGACTATGTTCTTTGATTGTGAGAAGCAAATGTTTCAGATCATCTTCACTTTCAGCCAGTAATGTAGTATCATCAGCATAGCGAAGGTTGTTGATGAGTCTTCCACCAATCTTCACACCTCTGTTGTCTTCATACAATCCTGCTTCTCTGATGATTTGTTCTGCATATAAATTAAACAGGTAGGGGGAAAGTATGCAGCCTTGTCTTACACCTTTGCTTATTCTAAACCATTCTGTTCCTCCTTGTTCCGTTCGAACTGTTGCTTCTTGATCAATGTACAGATTGCGCAAGAGAACGATCAGGTGTTCTGGTATACCCATGCTTCTTAATGTGGCCCAGAGTTTCTCATGGTTTACACAGTCAAAAGCCTTGCTATAGTCGATAAAGCACAAATAGATATCCTTTTGGTATTCTTTAGTCTTTTCAAGGATCCATCTCACATCCGCAATGATGTCTCTCATTCCTCGCCCTTTCCTGAACCCTGCTTGCACTTCAGGTAGTTTTTGTTCCAGGTATGGTTGTAGTCTCTTTTGAATAATCTTCAGTAGAATCTTGCTGGCATGTGGGATCAGAGCGATTGTTCGATAATTTCCACAGTCAGTTGGATCACCTTTCTTTAGTATTGGTATAAACACAGATCTTTTCCAGTCAGTTGGCCATGATGTTGTCTTCCATATTTCTTGGCAGAGCCTTGTAAGTATGGTAACAGCTGCATCAGATTGCTGCAATACATCTATAGGAATGCTATCAATGCCTGGTGCTTTGTTCTTTGATAAGGCTTTCAATGCTGCTTCAACTTCTTCTTTCATCACCAATGGTTCCCGATCATAAGGTACAGGTTGAAACGGCTGTTGGTCCACTTGATCTTTATCAAATAAAACTCTGCATATACAATAGTGTAGCCATTCAAAATATTCTTAATTCACAGTAACATTTTGCTCACATCAACATAACTATAACTCAGGTAAGTGTATTCAGTCACAAGTAACAGGCAAGCCAATTTATTTTTAGATCTTCTGGTGAACCTTTTACACAAAATTTTCCAGGCCAATTCCTACTAAGGAATTCTTATTTTCCTTTTCAAAATCTTCAAACTTTTTCTCCTCTAATAGGTAAGATTCCTTTTTGGAATTTGTTATTATTTCCCAGTGTCTGCTTATTTGATCTCAAATATAGTTTGCTGTTTGTCTCTGTGTAGGGTCCACCCGTATCTCTTCCAGTTCTCTTTCTTACAAAGGGACCCAGGACTCCAGATCCTTCTGCCTCTGGATTGAAGATCTTCCCAGGTTCTTCAGATGTCCTCTTCTGCACTGGATCCTACAGTTCAGTCACAGCTTAGGACTGAATTTCCCCTTCTTTTCTCAGGGAACTTGCCAGTCACTTTTGCACACAAACAGTTTAGTCACTTCAGCCAGAAATTACCCACTTCTAGTAATTCAGTTTTTTTCTCTAGTCCAAGAGGATATCTCTTATAAAACTAATCCTCTCATCCACTCTCAAGAGCTTAAAGTAAGATTCAGAATTACATTTCCAGTTCTGAGTAAGAGTAGTTACTCAACTGTAACAGGTGTTCTCCAGGAGCAGCAGGAATCAGTCCTCACATATGGGTGACGTCGGCGTCGACGGAGCCCTCGTGCAGAGCATTTCCCCAGCTTTCACAGAAAGCCTTTGGGAATTGCAGCGCGCATGCGCGGTCCCCTTCCCGCCCAAGGGTGCCATCTTGCTCAGTCTGATGACATAGCTAAAAGACAGCAAAAAATTAGCAAAAACAAATCATATGACTGCAACTCCAAGGGGAGGAGGGAGGGTTGTGAGGACTGATTCCTGCTGCTCCTGGAGAACACCTGTTACAGGTGAGTAACTACTCTTTCTCCAGGACCAAGCAGGAAGTCAGTCCTCACATATGGGACTCCCCAGCTTAAGGCTACCGGAGACCCCAAGCGGAAAAATGAGCTCCCTCTAGCTCGTCAGCACAGAAGGAAGGAATCTCCTCTGAGAACGCCCCCAACCGGTAGCCCAACACCAGGGCCGGAGGGTAGGAGTTGCCTAAACCCCAAAGAGATTATGGAGTACTGCCTGTCTGAAAGCAATGTCCCTCAAGGCAGTAATGGGCCGCAAAAGTCTGGCTTGAAGACAAAGTAGCGGCCCGGCAGATGTCTGCCAACGGAACAGAGCGGAGATGAGCCACTGACGCAGCCTTCGCCCTGACATGGTGAGCTGTGACTCAACCCTCCAACGAGAGGCCGGCTGCCCCATAAGCCCAGGCGATACAGTCAGCGACCCATATGGACAACGTACGCTTGGAGACAGGGAGCCCCAACTTATTGGGGTCATAAGAAACGAAAAGCTGAACAGCCTTTCGATGCTCCCGCGTACGGTCAAGGTAGAAGGATAATGCCCTCCTACAGTCCAGGGTATGCAAGACCATCTCAGCCCGGTTGGCATGCGGCCTGGGAAAGAAGGTCGGAAGAACCACCTCCTGATTGTGGTGAAAAGGTGAGACAACTTTAGGAAGAAACTTAGGGTGAGTCCGTAGGACTACCCTATTCCGGTAGAACCTAGTGTAAGGAGGATCAGACACTAGTGCCTGCAGTTCACTCACTCGCCTAGCAGAGATGAGAGCTACCAGAAATAAAGTTTTCCAGGAGAGAAAACGGAGAGGGCAGGTAGCCATAGGTTCAAAAGGCGGACAAGTAAGCCGCTGCAAGACCACATTCAGATCCCACTCAGGGGCCGGTGGACGCAAAGGAGGCTTAAGCAGAAGAAGGCCTCTGAGGAAACGAGCCACCAAAGGGTGGCTGGAAAGAGGCCTGCAGTCCACCGGCGAGTGGTGTGCTGATAGAGCACTAAGGTGAACTCGGACAGAGTTAGACTTAAGGCCCAGATTGGAAAGGTAGAGCAAATAATGCAACACTACTGCAACCAAGCACGAGAAGGGATTCTCACTGTGCTGAGCACACCATGCGGAGAATCTACGCCACTTATGAGCGTAGGACTTCCTGGTGGATTGACGCCGAGAGGCCAAGACTACATCTTCCACCTCTCGAGGCAGTAGTAGGGGAGCTAGGACTACCCTTTCAGCAGCCAGGCCATCAGATGAAGGGACTGGAGGTTGGGGTGCAAGAGAGTCCCCTGATCCCGTGACAGGAGATCGTGTTGAAACCCCAGAGGAAGAGGAGTGTCCACCGCCAGTTGTAGCAGAAGTGGGAACCACGGTTGCCTCGGCCACCTGGGGGCTATGAGAATCAATGAAGCCCCGTCCTGGAGGACTTTGAACAGCGTTCTGCACACTAGTGGTGTGGGAGGAAACACATACAGTAAGCCCGTGGACCACGAGATCAGAAACGGATCCGTTGCTACTCTGAGAGGATGCGGTTGTCTGGAGCAAAATCTTGGGAGTTGCCGGTTCAGAGGACTGGCGAAAAGATCCAAGGTGGGGAGTCCCCACTTGAGAAAGACCTGCTGAACCACCAATGGGTTCAGTCTCCATTTGTGTGGTTGCAGGATCCTGCTCAGTCTGTCTGCCAGGCAATTTTCCTGACCTGGGAGGTAGACAGCCTTGAGAAGGATTCCGTGATGGACAGCCCAAGAGCACAGTCGTTGTGCCTCCTGACAAAGAAGGAAGGAGCCTGTGCCTCCTTGTTTGTCTACATAGAACTGGACCAGTACAGACTGGTGAGAGGCGAGGTGGGAGAAGGCTCTCAGAGCTAGGCATATCGCCCGTAGCTCCAGGAAGTTTATCTGCTGAGTAGCCTCCCAAGGGGTCCAGAGACCCTGAGTGCATGCCCCTTGGCAATGTGCTCCCCAACCGAGAAGAGAGGCATCGGTTGTCAGCACCTGAGTATGCGGAGGGGATTGGAAAACCACTCCGAGCACTAGATTTGGAAGATGAAGCCACCATTGCAGGGAGGAGATCAGGAGGTCGGAAATCCTCACTGAGTCCGTTAGGCCTCCAGTGGCTTGATGCCACTGAGTGCGAAGGCTCCTCTGAGCAGAACGCATGTGCAGGTGGGCATTGGGGGTGACATGGACCGTGGAAGCCATATGGCCGAGTAGTCTCAGGAATTGCCTGGCAGAGACCAGGGAATTGCTGCGAAACTGGCTGGCCAGATCCATTAGCCTGTGAGCCCTGTCCAGAGGCAGGAAAGCCTTTGCTTGAAGAGTGTCTAGTCTGGCCCCTATGAACTCTAAGTTCTGGGACGGGAGCAAAGTGGACTTTGCGAAGTTTATGACAAACCCCAAGTGCTGAAGCAGAGCCACAGTGCGAAGGGTGGCCTGGTTGGCCTCCTGGGAAGATTGGCCCCTTATCAGCCAGTCGTCCAGGTACGGAAACACAAAGAGACCTTGAAGCCTCAGGTAGGCCGCCACCACTGCCAGGCACTTGGTGAACACCCTGGGAGCGGATGAGAGGCCAAAGGGAAGCACTCTGTACTGATAGTGGTTTCCTCCCACAACAAACCTGAGATATTGTCGGTGGTCTGGATGGATAAGGATGTGAGTATACACATCCTTTAGATCTAAGGAGCATAGCCAATCTCCCTGCTGGAGATAGGGCAGCAGGATTCCAAGGGTAAGCATCTTGAACTTTTCCCCCTGCAGGAACTTGTTGAGGTTTCGCAAGTCTAGGATGGGTCTGAGGCCTCCTGTTCTTTTTGGTACCAGAAAGTACCTGGAATAAAAGCCTTGACCTCTCAGGTGGTGGGGCACCAGTTCCACAGCCTGATCCTTTAGTAGACCTGTCAACTCCTGAAGGAGTAGGTCCCGGTGCAGAGGGAGTCTTGGAGGCTCCCCTGGAAAATAGGAGGGAGGTACCTGGTGAAAATGGAGAAGATAGCCCTTTTGGACTATATGAAGAACCCAGGTATCTGATGTGACGGCTGACCACCTGTGGGCAAAGTGGGCCAGCCGGCCTCCTGTGCTGAGAGAAGCCAGCTGAGGAGAAGAGGCTATGCTGTTTGAGTCAAAAACCCCACCCTGCTGAGCAGGGGCCGGTGTTGGTGGCTTGGGGGTCTTCGGCCTACGGGGCCCTTGACCCTGCCCCTTGGCCTGCTGACCCTGTTGGGGAGCTGCAGAGGCCTGATAATGAGGGTACTGTTTTTAGGCAGATGACTTCCTCGGGTAAAAGGTCTTTTTTCCCGAGCCCTTCTTTTTCTGAGAAGGGGCAGAGGTTTTCCTGGAAAGCCTAGTCCTGATCAGAGTCTTGGTCTCGAGTTCTGCAGCCTTTTCAGCCATGGGTTTGCCAAAGAGGTTTTCACCTCAGCAGGGGACATCGACCAACTTGTCCTGGACCCATGGCTCGAGGTTGGATGACTGTAGCCAAGCCTGTCGTCGGGCACCGATGCCGGTCCCGGCTTCTCGGGTTGAAGCCTCGAAGCCATCGTAGGCTGCTTGAGAGATAAACTTCGAGCACTCTCGAATACCGGTGGACAAGGCCTGGAACCTCTGCAAGGTTCCTCGGAGAGACCAGCAGAGAACCTGGCAATCTCCTTTGCCAGGTCTCGGAGGTACATGCCCATGTAGAGCTGGTAAGTCTGGACACGGCAAGCAAGCATAGAGCCCTGGAAGCACTTCTTACCGAGGGCATCCAGGTTCTGGGCCTCCCGGCCGGGAGGCACCGAGAAGTGCATCTTCTGACTTTTCAGTCGATGCATGGCCGATTCCACAAGCATGGAGTGGTGCGGTAATTGTGCTTTTTGGAACCCGGGGCTCTTGCGGACTCGATAAATGGAATCGACCCGCTTGCTTAACACCGGCGTCGAAGCCGGGGTCTCCCACATGCGGAAGAGTAGCCGTTCCAGCATCGGAGGAACCGGAACAGTAAAGGCCTCCTTCGGAGGAGAGTCATACTGGAAGGCCTCGAGCTCCTCGGCTCAAGGCTCCTCCTCGGGATCCGCGGGGAAGGCCAAGGCCTTGGCCATATCCCGCACGAAGTCCGAGAACCGGGTATCCTCTGTTGGGGACCGTCTCCGAGGTTCGGACTCGGGTGAGTCCGAGGGGACACACCGAGTCCGATGGGTGTCGGGTGACTCTTCGTCCTCCGTCTCCCAGCCCGACTCCTCGGAGGAGGAATCGAGCGGCTCCGGTCGGGCGGGCACCGATGCCCTCCGCCCCGACGCCGAGGGTATCAGCGACGACGACCTCGGTCCCGAACGGGAGGTCGAGGGAGACCGTGGCCGAGGATCGACTCGAGCCCGCATGGACTCGAGGATCGGCTCGGCCTCCGGTGTCGACTTGGACGTCGAGGTCCCGGTGGTCGGGGCAGATGCACCAGTGAGACCAGTGATCAATGCCCGCTGCTGTTCCATGAAGGAAGTGAAGCTGCCCTCCAAGGCCGTCAACCTGAGTCCGAGCTCAGGAGACCCAGCAGCCCCCGACTCGGGCCCCGACGGCGTCGGGCCCGACGTCGGCTCCCTCGGAGGAGAGTCAACGAGGACAACAGCACTTACGTGTCCAGGAGACTCCATCTCGACACGAGGATGCTTCGCAGGCCTCTCCGACTCCGAAGACCTGGGACGGCTATCAGGGTTATGCGACCTGGCCCTCGAGGAACCAGGAGCATCCACCGACACTGCCCTTGTGTTTTTCTTCTTCCTGTGATGTTCCCGCGAAGGAGACCCCCGCTCAGAGGAACCCCGACGCTGCTCGGGGCCGGAGTCCCGAGACGTCGAGGCCTCTGACGAGGTCCGGGAGCGGCCAGACGCGGAGTCAGAAAAAATTCTATCCCTCTGGTGCTGCCGACTCCTCAACGCCTTCGAGGACATTTTGCCACACGGACCACAGATCATCGGGTCATGATCGGGTCCGAGGCAACGGAGGCAGCAGTCATGCGTATCAGTAAGAGACATAAGTTTCTTACACCGATCACATTTCTTAAACCCGCTGGCAGCCATCGGGGGAAAAAGGGCCCCTGCTAGGTCAAAAGACCGGTCTGCCAGGGAAAAAAGAAAAAAGGCACGAACGCCAGTCACAAAGGACAAAAACCGAAAAAGAGAGAAAAGGACTCGATACCGGCGTATCGGTCCGAGCGGGAAAAGGATCCGGGGTCGAACCGGAGAAAAAATAGAAAAATAGAGAAAATCAACTTTTTCCTCGGGAAAAAATGAACTACGTCCATCGAGCTCCACGGAAAAAAGAAGACTGAGCAAGATGGCACCCTTGGGTGGGAAGGGGACCGCGCATGCGCGCTGCAATTCCCAAAGGCTTTCTGTGAAAGCTGGGGAAATGCTCCGCACGAGGGCTCCATCGACGCCGACGTCACCCATATGTGAGAACTGACTCCCTGCTTGGTCCTGGAGAATAAGTGACTTCTCCAGACCTTAGACAGGACGCCAAGGAGAATTTAATTTCTTTTAAGAAATATTCTTTACTCAGTAAGACTCTCAACCAGTCAGTCAATATTTCTCTCAGAGCCACTCACCCAAAGTTCCAAATGATCATCAAATTCCATTTCCAGAGAATTAAAAAAACACTTCCACAGTTGCCAATTACCAGTTCCACCCTTTTCTTTACTCAGCACCCTTCAAAAATTGGGGTTGCTTACCTGTAACAGGAGTTCTCCTTGGACAGCAGGATAAGTCATTCTCCGTGGACAGCAGGATAAGTCATCCACACCTGGTGTGGATGACTTCATCATGCTTGTCCTAGAAGAAACACTTCTTTCAGCCCTCTTTCCACTCAGAAATCTTTCAGACCTCGCACCTTTTCCATGAACAAATCCCAACTGCTGCTTTCAGTTTCAATTCCCTGTTTTCTGCCCCTGCTGTTTCCCTCCAGAAAGGCTGCTCACTCAAGGGATTCCTGCAGAAATCCCTGCACCTTCCCCACAAAAACACACAAATCTGGAGGTTGCCAAACTTCCCTGGAAGGGAAAGAAACATTTCTAGCTGCACATATAACCCTGGATAGCACTTCCCCAGCCACGTCAGGCAAATTTTATTTCATTTTAACCCTCAGGTTACAATAAGAAATGCCATACTGGGTCAGACCAAGGTCCACCAAGCCAAGTATCCTGTTTTTAACAGTGGCCAATCCAAGTCAGAAGTACTCGACAGATTCTCAAAAAGGCACACAGGTTCCACAATGGTTGTCCTGGGTCAAGCAGTGGATTAACCAGGTCCTCTTTAATAATGGTTTATTGGCCTTTCTACCAGGAACTTCTCCAAACCTTTTTTTAAACCCAGCTACACTAACAGTCCCTCACTTGGTTTGCAGCTTGTCGTGCTGTGAGTGCTTGTTTGTATCTGTGATGTTGAGGGCTAAGCTATCAGTAGCTTAACTACTGGCAGGGTCTCCCAAGATGGACAGGTCTCAGCTGAGGTGCCAGACCAAGACAGACCACCCATCTGGGCAGTGGAGGATCGCATTTCTGTGACAATGGCAAACAACACTAGAATTAAACTGCATGGAGAAAGGCCTGGCAATCTACTTCTATATCTTGCTGCGAAAACCCAATGGATAGCTACAACAAAACAAATTACACTATAGTGTTAGAAGATGAGACCCCCGGTTTGGAAGGCACTCAACTAGCTACTGGGGAGGAGCTGAAAACCTTTCATAATAAAGCCAGCATGTATGATGTGGTTGGTTCAAAGCCCTCTGGACTTCAGATTGCTAATGTAGTTGCACATGAAATGAGATTCAGAAGCTGCAAAGATGTCTTACATATTGGGTGGGACATGGAACATATGAAGCATGAACCAAGGGAAGTTGGAGCTGGTCAAGGATGAAATGGAACATGTACAACTTGATCAGTTGGGTGTCAGCAAACTGAAATGGACTGGCATTGGGCACTTTGGATCTGATGATCACATGGTCTACTATGCTGGAAATGAAAGACAAAGAAGAAATGATGTTGCATTTATAATTAAGAAGAAACTTGCAAGAACTGTAATGAAATACAATGCAATCAATAAATGCTTAATTTCTATTTGTCTACAAGGAATGCCCATGAACACAACTATAATTGTACACATGAACTTCACGCAGTGGATTGTATAAAAATCAAATTGACTACATCTGTGGAAGTCAACGATGGAAAAGCTCTATAACATCAACAAAGACAAAACCTGGAGCTGACTGTGGTACAGATCATTAACTCCTAGTATGCAAACTCAAGCTAAAGTTGAAAAAGAATAAGCCACTCATTAATGTAACAAAATATAACCATGAGAATATACCACTGGAATTTAAAGACTGCCTACAAAATCGATTTGCTGCTTTAGATACAAATGACAGAGCTCCAAAAGAGTTATGGGATGACATCAAGAAGGTTGTGTTGGAAGAAAGTAAGAAGTCTTTACAAAAGGTGAAAAAGAAAAATGACCAAAATGGATGACCGAAGAAACTCTGAAAATTGCCCAGAAACAAGGAGAAGCTAAAGCCAGAGGAGAAAGATAGGCAAGCACAGAATTCAACAAAGATTTCCAACATGCAGCAAGACAAGACAAGTAGAAGTACTACAATGATGCATGCAAGGAAATAGAATCAGAACTATTAGAGGAAGAACAAGATTGGCTTTCCTAAAGCTACGTGAGTTAAAAAAAATTCCAGCCTCAAATTGGAATGTTACAAGATGCTCAAGGATCCATGATGAATGATGCTAAGAAGATCAAGAAAACGTGGAAAGAATATACAGTCTTAATATGATAAAGATCAAGTGGACCAACAGCCATTTCAAACTGTACCTTATGATCTGGAATTATTGGTGGTGAAAGAAGAAGTCGAAGCAGCATTGAAAGCCTTATCAAAGAACAAAGCACCAGGCATTGATGGCATTCCCATTGAAGTATTACAGCAATCTGATGCAGGTGTTACCATACTTACAAGGCTCTGCCAAGAAATATGGAAGACAACATCATGGCCAACTGACTGGAAAAGATCTGTGTTTATACCAATACTAAAGAAAGGTGATCCAACTGACTGTGGAAATGATCGCACAATCGCTCTGATCCCACATGTCAGCAAGATTCGACTGAAGATTATTCAGCAGAGACTACAAACATTCCTGGAAGAATGAGAACTGCCTGAAGTGCAAGCAGGGTTCAGGAGAGGGCAAGGAACAAGAGACATCATTGCCGATGTGAGATGGATCCTTGAAAAGACTAAAGAATACCAAAAGGATATCTATATGTATTTTATTGACTACAGCAAGGCTTTTGACTGTGTAAACCATGAGAAACACTCGGCCACATTAAGAAGCCACCTGATTGTTCTCTTGCACAACCTTTACATTGATCAAGAAGTAACAGTTTGAATGGAACAAGGAGAAACAGAATGGTTTAAAATCAGCAAAGGCGTACAACAAGGCTGCATACTTTCCTCCTACCTGTTTAATTTATAGGCAGAACAAATCATCAGAGAAGCAGGACTGTATGAAGACAGCCGAGGTGTGAAGATTGGTGTTAGACTCATCAACAACCTTCCCTATGCTAATGATACCACATCATTAGCTGAAAGTGAAGGTGATCTGAAACATTTGCTTCTCAAGATCAAGGAATATAGTCTTAAAATGGGCTTGCACCTTAATGTAAAGAAGACAAAGATCCTGACTACTGGCAAAATCAATAAGTTCATTGTTGAAGGAGAACAAATCAAAATAGTGGACAACTTTAACCTACTTGGATCAACTATCAAGAAAGAAACAACAAGCAGTCAAGAAATTTGACAGCGCATTGCTCATGGCAGAATGGCTATGAAGGAACTAGATAAGATTTTCAAGAGCAGAGATGTCTCTTTTCATACAAAGATTCAACTTGTTCAAGCCATGGTATTTTCAGTAATGTCATATGGATGTGAAAGTTGGACAGTGAAAAAGATAGACAGGAAGAAAATTGATGCCTTTGAATTATGGTGCTGGCGATGAATACTGTATATACCATAGACTGCCTGAAGAACAAGCCAGTCAGTACTAGAGGAGATCAAACATAAGCTTTCTTTAGAAGCTCAGATGAAAAGACTTTGACTTTCATACTTTGGACACATCATGTGAAAAGAAAGATCATTAGAGAAAGACAACAATGCAAAAGAGAAAGGCCAGCAATGAAATGGATTGATAGAATAACAGCAGCTATCGGTGTCACTCTGTCAACAATGAGTCGCCTGACTGAAGACTGAACACAGTTTAGGATAATTATCCAGAGAGTTGCTATGAGTCGACACCGACTCGTCAGTACTTAACAACAACAACACTAACAGCCTTCACTACATCCTCCAATAATGTATTCCAGAGTTTGATTAACCATTGAGTTAAAAAATATTTTTGTTTATTAGTCTTAAAATGGTTATAGTGTAGCTTCATTATAAAATTATCACATAAGGTGACATAACTAATGTAATACCAACATTATACAAAATAAGTTAAAAACATAAAAAGGACCCACTTATGTGAAAACCAAAACATGCCAATGGGTATATAGACAATTAGGGGCATGTTTACTAAACCCCGTTAAAGTGCGGGCCCCGGTAGTGTGCGGGTGCCATATAAGGAGTGGGCGTTCCGTCCTGAAAAAGGAAAGGCGGAATTTACATATGCGCTAAGGTGCGCGGCGCCCATGTGCGCCCCGCACCTTAGCACATGGGATAGCTGCGCGAGAGGCATAAGTGGCGCGCTGAAGTACAAGAGATAGAGCAGAGCCATAGCACAATGGTTAAGACACTGACCAACGATGCAGGGATCAGGGGTTCAATCCCCCACAGTGCCCAATGAGAATGGCTGGCTGAGGCATTAATTTATGAGAAATACTGGGCAGCAGAAGGTGGCGCGCTAATGTTTTTGGCAGCATATTAATACTGGGTGGCATAAGGCTGCGCGCTGATGTTTATGGAGGCATTATAATACTGGGCGGTATAAGTGGCGCGCTGATGTGCAGGAAGAAGAATAGAGCCACAGCATAATGGTTAAGACACTAACCCATGGTGTAGAGATCATGGGCTCGGTCCCCCACAGTGCCCAATGAACAAGGTTGGCTGAGGCATAACATATTATGGGGAAGATTGCTTTAGGAGGCATTTTATTTTTATTGTAATTATCATTAATAGCAAACGCACTCTCAAATCGTGTTAACATAAGGCGCTCTATAAGGCACATTTTAAAGTGCACTGTCCGCCAAGGCACCCTAGAATGTTGCTTATAGGGCGCTTTAGAGGGTGCCGTATGAGGTACCGCAAGGTCAGAGTACTGTTTTTGATGGCAGCACTGTGCAGTTTAAGGAATGCAAAGCATAAGTAGGTGCGCTGACATGCAAGGAGGAGCAGCAGTGGAGCACAATGGTTAAGGCGCTGACTGCTGATACAGGGGTCATGAGTTTGCTCCCCAGGGTGCCTAATATGTAAGGCTGGCTGTGGCATCAGCTTTGCAATGTACATATTTTCTGCTCCAGCACCTTATGTTTATTTTATTAATTGCTGCCAGCAAACACGCCCTCACGTGCCGTAATTGAAGGTGCCGTATAAGGCACCCTATAAGGCACTCCATAGGGCACATGATAAAGTGCACTGTCCGCCACGGCACCTTAAAATGTACCCTATAGGGCACCCTATAAGTTGCATCACAGGAAAATGTACAGTGCCACTTATATGGACGGAAACCATAAGGTGCCCTATAGGGCATCCTATAAAGCGCCCTCATAGGCACCTTATGGGTACAGTACGCTGAGGGTGTATTTGCTGGAAGCAAAATATGTACAGTAATAAACAGATAATGCTTTGGACAACCCTATCAAATAGCCCCACTGTGGGTCGGAACCCATGCTCTCTGGCATCACAGGCAGTGACGTTACCATTGAGCTACAGCTACTAACAAGCCCCTGGCTGGCTGCAGAGAGCCTGCACGTCACCACACAGACAGTCTGCTGCAGTCACCAGGATAGGGTTAGCCCACCCATACCCATGATGCACTGCACATGCAAATCAGCTGTCCACAGATGAACACAAGATGGGCAATGCACCCCCACAGCACCTCGGCCTGGTAGAGGGAAGTGACCATGTGCACCCACACCACCGCGGCCTGGTAGGGGGTACTGACCATGTGTTTTACTGGCACAGAGTAGCTACACACCGTCACATTGTGCGGGTACTGTGCTCACCCTGAGGGTGCGGTGAGGCGCCCAGGACCAAGTCCACAACACTTTCCATGGCTGAATGAGGCCATGCCGGAGGTCCAAAGCAGTGTTAATGTGTGAGATAGGTAGTTTCTGCACAAACACTCTTGGATATCTCTGTCTGTTTCAGTCAGGTGTAGCTCCCATGGACCCCCAGGTGGGCTATGCACCACCACCACTCCCCCTCCAGGGCTGAGGGCAGCAAACAGGGCCTCCCATCAATAGGCCCACATTCTACCTCCCTGCAAAGGTGGCAGTAGAGGGGACCATCAACCCGGGTCCTGCTGAGGAACAGACACCCCACAGCGCAGTCAATGCAGCTCTATACACATCCATACCACAATAGCAGACAGACATTAGGCCTGCATATGGTGAGCTACACCCCCACCACTATCTGATAATTCTCCTGCAGCAAGTCATCAGCCACTGCACCCCACAAGCTGCTCCATCAAGACACATACCAGCTGCAAACAGTGTGCTAGTTAGTCCACAGTGCATGTGCCCAGTGGAGATGCATGCACCCAGAACTGGGAGGTCAGCATACACAGCAAGCAGTTAAATCAGTGACTGGGCCCCAAAAGGAAACCCATACCTATCACATGAGAAAAATACTACAATAGCACTATGGGTGTGCCTAGCCATTGCTGTGGTCACTGCACAGTCAGGGTGAGAGTGATCTCTCAGCAGGACATACTGAGGTCACCCTGCCTGTGTAGGTGGTGGCCGGGCACTAAAATGTCCCAGTCAGTGCCCTATGCCCTGTGCAGATGCACCCTGGCCAGGCCACCCTGTCCGGCCTATACCCATGGTACCTTGCTCCTCATTATGCATATTGGCAGCCCAATACTGGCAACATTGCTGGCAGTGTGGGCTGTGGAAGGTGTTTGCAGCCACCACACACTGGATAGACAGACAGCCACCCCCACACCTATGCCAGCATTGTGCTACTATAGAGGAGTCCAGCAGCCATACCCACCACACCAGTCCTGGGCACAGTACAGGCATGGATATGGTACGCAATACTGTTGGGGGTCACTCCCCAGGGTGGTAAACACTGTCAGAGACCAGACCTGCAGCGCACACCGCAGACATCACAATGATTGTTATGGTGGAGATCAATGAGCAAAATGTGCTTAACGTAGGAATTGATATCTGCCAGTTATCATGGGCAACGTTTGATAGCTGTGTACCATATACCCAGGTGTAGGGTGGCATTGCTAAGGTATGCAACTGCTAGTATTGGGAGATACAGGCAGGGCCCAATGTCCTGCCTCTCCAGGAGGCATTTGCCAATGGGGCCTGTGGGTGTGTGTGTGGGTGTGTCTGGCCCTGTTGGCTGCTGCTTTACGGCAGAGTGTCCCAACTCCAGTCCTGGTGTTCCAACCACTCTTCGGGTTTTCATGCTGTCCCTCATAAATATGCATGAGCTACATCAGCATACCATGGGGGTGGTGCATAGATATGCAGCACAGGCATCTTTATTAGAGGCAGCATGGATCCTGAATGGTGTGGGGCCCTCCAGGACTGCATTTGGGAGACTCTGCTCTAGGTAATGCGGCTGTTTATGGTGTCTGTGTTTAGTGTGGTAAAATATAGACGTGTGAACCATGCGTATGTTCTCAGAAATAAAGGTTTCTCCTTACTATCACTGTTTAGTTGTAGGAAAAATATGTGGACTGGATTGGCAGTAGCCCCAGCTGGGCTTTGAACCTGTGACCTTCTGTTCCTACACACGCTGTCTGTGTGCACTGCACCACCATGTTGCCACCGATATGCTGTGTCCCTGGGGAGTCCATGACTGTACATCCGACAGAGCCTGTCTGTTGCGGTGGACGGTGCAAGCCTGCACAGGCCTAGGCCACTGTCTGCTGTGGTTTGCAGCCACTGCCCCCTCCACCACCTGTACCCTTCCGCCAACATGCAGACATGTCCCTATCTGGGAAAAAGCATATGACCTGATTGAGTTGTGGCACTCCAGGACTGAATTTGGGGGACTCGGCTGTAGGTAATGCCCATTGTTATGGTTTGTGTGTGGTGTAGGTTAAAATATAGATGTTGGAACCATGCTTATGTTCTCTACCATAAAGGAGTATCTGTACTATCACTGTTTAGTGGTGGGTAAAACTATGGGGACTGGGTTGGCAGGAGCCCCAGCTGGGATTTGAACCTATGACCCTCTGGTCCTTCAGGCACTGGTTGTGTCTGCTGCACCACAGAAACAGTGCAGTCTCTGGAGATAGGAAACCTGGCCGCACGAGTCAGACACCCTGCTCTGCACAATTTTACTGTGGCCTCGTTTACCTTGTATGGGGACAACGGTGCAATTAAACCTCAAAACTGACCTCCAAAAAGGGGAAAAAAACAAAACCAAGCTGGGCAACAGTGATATCAATGGGCAACATGACAAACACTCCCAGGAAAGCTCCATTAAAATGCAGTGCTTTTTGAACGAGTCTACGGAGCGTAGACCCTTCCAAAAATCATTTCTTTTTTCTGGAGCTTTCCTGGGAGTGTTTTTCATGGTTGCCCATTAATATCACTGTTGCCCAGCTGGAGTATAATTTATTTGGAATTATTTGTTGTCATTTTCATTTTATTTCTGCTATTTTGCTCTGTGCACATGTATCACACTGCTCACGTTTTGCAGGTTTTGCTGTACATTGCTGACGGAAATGGTTTCTCTTCCCTTTAAATCGGCTCTAACGCGAGGGTTTCACTCGCGGTATTTTTTGGGCCGAAATTCAGCCTCGCTCCTGTGCGGGGAGCCTCTCCCCTCCCACTCTCCACCCATTGACCCCGTCCCTCCGCCCCTCGTGGGCCTTCCTCCGCCCTCCGTACGCCCTTCCCCGCCTCTATCGCACATCAGCGCCCCGCACACGTGCGCCGGCCCGTTAATGTAACGCGCACGCGTGCGCGGCGCTTAAGAGCACTTAAGTGCATCATTAGCATATGCTATTGTGCGCCGCGCACGTGTGCGCGGTTTAGTAAACATACCCCTTAATGTCAATAACAAACCAATGGAAAAAAACTCTATATAATGAAACCCCACGAAACCAGGTACTAGTAAAAAATACCACTACCTTCAGCAATAGCATAAAGAGCTGACCAGCCCCGGATGCGACGCTAAATTTGGCGCACTGGAGAGTAAGTTTAGCATATATACTTATTTTGTATAATGTTGGTATTACATTAGTTATGTCACCTTATGTGATAATTTTATAATTAGTTTATTTATTACCATTTTGGTTAGTTTATACCTTTCCTTATAATAGCACCACATTGCCTGAGCTTCAAATGGTGTCTTTTAAATGTTTTTAATTCTAATAATGTTATTAAGTATTTAGTGTTCTAGATTTGATGTATTTATGAGTTTTTACAATATTTATGATATTCTCTAATGTCTCATTTTAAATGTGTATATTATATATATAAATTTTTTTGGTCTGGGTTTCCCATTTTCCTTTTTATCAATTGAAGTCCCATGTGGTCTTGTGTTTTAATGTATTTATTGTTCTTTCAGCACTATCTATTGCATTATTGGTCACACACTTCTATGCGCTCCATTTAATGCATTACTATAGTACAACGTGTAAGTACAACTTATTTTACTTGTGATCATATACTTATGTTTACATTTATTATTGTTTTTATTATTCGTTTATTGAATTTTGTGTTATTGTTTTTATTTGGTTTGCAGTCCTTTAGCCCCCTGATGAAGGCACCTGCCGAAACGCGTCGGGGTTTGTTCAATCAATAAAGTGCAAGTGACCCTTATTCTGCTCGCTCTTTTGTTTGGTTGGACTCTTTGCGAGTCAGTGCTCTGTTTTGTGTCTTTTGTTCTCTTCTTTCTTACATATTTTTTGTCACTGTATTTCTGTCATGTATCAGCTTCGTAATGAGTACAATTAAGATTAAGATATGACATTTTGCTTTCAGCTTTGTATTACTGAATGATTCTATATGTTTTTATTTAATTTTAAATACTTGTTTTTTATGGATGTTTTAATTATTTATTTACTGTATATTTTATATTTGTTTTAATTTTTGAGGCTTGTACCTCCTGATGAAGGCCTAGACGGCCGAAACATGTTGGGGTCTCAATAAAGTCTGTTGACTGCCATCCACTGCACCAGCTCCTTTGTTTCTTCATAGGAATATCTATTCTGGATATTGAGGAAACAACCACCTTCAAGACACCTGCAGATCTGAGGGCTTCTGTCCAGGTCTGTGGCCTGCACCATATAACAAGTTTCAGTGACATACCAAGGGTGGGACTGGGGGCTAGGTGGGACCATTGGACTCTCATTCTGGGTTGGGTGGCTGAGTTTGTTTATATAATAATTTGCTATTAGTTGTGGGTGTAATGTTATGTTATCATCCTCGGGGGGGGGGGGGGCGTTCTTGTTAGAGATTTCACTATGGAAAATAGTTCCCTTGGTTTGTTAAGTGATTTTGTGATTATTGTTGTATGATCTTTCTTTTATTTATGGCTTCTTTATACTGCTTTAGTGTTTGCATGTATTGCCGGTTGTCATTTTCTGATTTTGTACGTCTCCATTTGTGTTCTATATTTCTTAATTTTTTGTTTCAATTTTTTTAGATCTGATGTGTACTATTTATTTGTGTTTCTTTTTTTCTTGTTTCTGTGAGAATTTGGAGCTAAAGCTGCGCTCCAGTTTTGTATGATGTCATCCAAGTTAGTGAGGGAGCTATCAATATGTGGATAATAAATGGAGTCATCAACATATGTACCATCCCTTTTGAATAAATGAAAAATTGAGACTATGAATCTTCTGAAGCCACTTTTCTAAGATGGAATGTATTGACTCCTTTACTTATTTATAGAAATAAAGCAATTTAAGGGGCAGATACCAGAAGCAGGATGTGAGCTCCATGTGTGCAGAGTTTTAATGAAGAAATGATTCTGATAGCTGCGAGGGAATCCATCTCTAATTATCCTGTGTGCTGTGCATGAAACATTGGTTTTAGCCCATAGCATCTGAACATTTGTAGATCCAATTATCTGAGAGGAGCAGGACTATAGAGTCATCAATACAATGAGGTAAAGCCAGGCTGACACCCAATCAAGGAGAAATACAGAGAAAGAAAACTGACCCATAATATCTCCAGCAGCCATTCTCCAGCTCATATTGAGACCCTCCACACAACTCCTCCAAATCTTAAATCACAGACCTTCGAAGTGCATGCTTTCCCCAAGCTCTCTCACTGAAGTGCCCTAGGAGTGGGTGGTGTAGCGGGGAATCAGATGACTAGTGATCTTTAGTAAGGGAGGATGCCAGCTATTCACTGGAGCTATATTAAGCTCTGTTCACGGTCTCCTGCTTCTCACTTGCCAGGGATCTAGTGTCCCTGATGTGGAAAACACACAGCACACAGTGTAGTCACAGAAAAAAGGCAGTGCTGGAAATATTACACAAGGCCCTAGAACACCAATGCACCTCCTACTAGGACAACAGAACAAGCCAGACTGCTACTCATCCATACGCAGAAACTATATGGGAGCTGAAACCCTTACCTTGGTCACACACGCAGAGCTCACATAGATCCTTATTTCTATAAAATAAAGGACTACATCACCAGGGCTGGTGTTAGAGGGTGCAAACAGGGCAGTTGTCCTATGCCCCAAGTCTGCCTTAAGATGAAGGAGGCATAGCCTGGAGGCAGACTTTGGGGCACTTCACCAATTAGAAAGACAAAAACTGAACTGGAAACCTGAAGAAGCCAAACTCTTCATGCAGTGCAACAGTGGAAAAATAGAAATGTTTTCCTCTTATACCACGTGAACTACAGACAGCCTGATATTCAAAAGAATGTGTATATTTAGCAGCAACTGGTAATTTCAGCAGCTCTATATGCCCGGTGCCCGGGCAGAGCGATGGTGGAGCATGATTCCTGCCAGCTATACAGATAGCCAGCAATATTCAGCTGCTGTGTGTATAGCAAAACTGTTTAATTTGGACCAGCAAAAGACTGTCCTAAATTCAATTGCTTAGCTACATGGAGAGTGGCTAAATCACCTCTAACGGGGTAATTTTATAATAGGTCACCTAGGTTAAGAGGGAAAGGTGTCTCCACATTTTAGCCTATTTTATAAAATACTAGTTGGGGGAGAACTCTTATTTATAGCTGACCACCTCCCCTATAATAGTGTTTTTTACGATAGTCCTCAAGGTTGTAAGACAGTTGTGATGTCTTGCAGCCTTTGGGGTATATGTTTGTTGCACAACACCTGGTTCCCATTCTCTTGATTTGAACTTGCTAACTGAAATTTTTAATGTCTTGTTGCTTAATATGATCAATTATGTTATTTTAGGAGATTTGAACATACCCATTGCCCCTCTGGCTCAAATTTCTGCACAATCTGATTTCTTAAATCTAATGCAAATTCTTGGTCATGACCAATTGAAAACAAATCCAGTTTCCTAGTGATGAGCGTGGCTGTACTCTTGATTTGATTTTCATGCCAACTAAGGCAATTGTGTTTCTGTGATAAGATCCTAGCATGTACCATGGTCGGACCATGTTGTTTTTATATTTTCTTGGAAACTTCCCATGGTAGAACTGAGGAATAATCTTGATTTGAAATAAAAAATGTAAGTAGATATGAATAAATTCTCTTAGGGGTATGTTTACTAAAACCCCATTAGGTGCGCGCCGCGCTAGTGTGTGGATGCCATATAAGGAGTGGGCGTTTCGGTCAGAAAAAAAGCAAAACCGGGATTAATCATGCGCTAATGTGCGCTGCGCTCATGTGCGCCATGCACATTAGCGCATGAGAAACTTGCGCGGGAAGCATAAGTGGCGCGCTGATGTGCAAGCACAAAAACAGAGCCACAGTACAATGGTTAAGACACTGACCGATGGTGCAGGGATCATGGGTTCAATCCCCCACTGTGCCGAATGAAGAAGGCTGGCTGAGGCATCACCTATTATGGAGAAGATTGCTTTAGGAGGCATTTTATTTATATTTTAATTACTTCTACTAGCAAACGCACTCTCAAAGCGTGTTAACATAAGGCGCCCCATAAGGCACATTTTAAAGTGCACTGTCCGCCAAGGCACCCTACAATGTTGCTGAAAGGGTGGCCAAAGGGCAGCATATAGGGCCCAATGAGGCACGGCAAGGCTACTGTGATGGCAGCACTGCACATGTTAAGGTGTGATAAGCTGACATAGGTGTGCTGACATACAAATAGCAACAGCAGTGTAGCACAATGGTTGAGACACTGACTGATGGTGCAGTGGTCATGGGTTCAATCCCCCACTGTGCCCAATAGAGAAGGCTGGCTGAAGCATTACCTGTTAAAGGTAATACTGCAGTCTGAGGCATGTTAAATTTATTTTAATTACTGCTACTAGCAAACGCACTCTGAAAGCACTGTAACATAAGGCGCCCCATAAGGTACCCCAGAGGGCACATTTTAAAGTGCACTGTCCGCCAAGGCACCTTAGAATGTTGCTTATAGGGTGCTTTATAGGGTGCCGTATGAGGTACCGCAAGGTCACAGCACTGTTTTTGATGGCAGCACTGTGCAGTTTAAGGAATGAAAATCATAAGTAGGTGTGCTGACATGCAAGGAGGAGCAGCAGTGTAGCACAATGGTTAAGAGTGACCTAGTGGTTAGAACAAGGTACTTCAGGCCAGAGGGCCAGGGGCTCAAGTCCCACCCAGGGACAGCAATCTCAGGCCAGAGGGTCAGGGATTTCTAGTCCTATAGGCACTCCTTGTGGTCTTGGGCAAGCCACTTAACCCTCCATTGCCCATGTTCCCTGTAAGTATTAGCATATGTGTCTCATATCCCCTCATGTTAAATGTATCCTCCAATTGACCACTTTGACCCAGTGAAACACAGGATATAAATACAGCTAAATAAATAAGACACTGACTAATAATGCAGGAGTCATGGGTTCAATCCCCCACTGTGCCTAATGAAGAAGGCTGGCTGAGGCGTTACCTGTTATACATAATATTGCTTCAGGAGGCATTTTATTTTTATTTTAATTAGTGCTGCCAGCAAACACACCCTCAAAGTATTGTAACATAAGTTGCTGCATAAGCCACCTCATAAGGTACCCCAGAGGGCACATTTTAAAGTGCACTGTCCGCCACGGCACTCTACAATGTTGCTGAAAGGGTGGCCTATAGGGCGCCATATAGGGTGCCCTATGAGGCACAGCAAGGTCATAGCACTGTTTTTGATGGCAGCACTGTGCATTATAACGCCTGGAAATCCTAAGTAGGTGCGCTGACATGCAAGGAGAAACAGCAGTGTAGCACAATGGATAAGACACTGACTGATGGTGCAGGGGTCACTGGTTCAATCCCCCACTGTGCCCAATGAATAAGGCTGGCTGAGGCATTAACTGTTATGTGTATATTGCATTCTGAGGCATTTTAATTTTATTTTAATTACTGCTACTAGGAAATGTACTCTCAAAGCACTGTAACATAAGGCACCCGATAAGGTACCCCAGAGGGCACATTTTAAAGTGCAGTATCCGCCACGGCACCTTACAATGTTGCTTAAAGAGTGGCCCATAGGGCGCCATATAGGGTGCCCTATGAGGCACGGCAAGGTCAGAGCACTGTTTTTGATGGCAGCACTGTGCATTTTAACGCATGGAAATCCTAAGTAGGTGCGCTGACATGCAAGGAGAAGCAGCAGTATAGCACAATGGTTAAGACACTGACTGATGGTGCATGGGTCACAGTGGTTCAATCCCCCACTGTGCCCAATGAATAAGGCTGGCTGAGGCACTGCCTGTTATGTGTAATATTGCATTATGAGGCAATTTAATATTGTTTTAATTAGTGCTGTTAGCAAACACACTCTCAAAGCGCTGTAACATAAGGTGCTGCATCAGCCACCCTATAAGGCACTCCAGAGGGCATACTATAAAGTGCACTGTGCACCCAGGCACCCTAGAATGTTCCTTATAGTGTGCTTTATAGGGTGCTGTATGAGGCGCCGCAAGGTCAGAGCACTGTTTCTGATGGCAGCACTGTGCATTGTAACGCATGGAAATCTTAAGTAGGTGTGCTGACATGCAAGGAGGAACAGCAGTGTAGCACATTGGTTAGGACGCTGGTGCAGGGGTCATGGGTTCAAATCCCCAGTGTACCTAATGAATAAGGTTGGCTGAGGTACATCCTGTTTTCTGCGTGCAACTGTACAGCAATCTGTGCTGCCATCTAAAAAGAACACCACCCTAGTGCCACAAATTAATGCACCTTTTTATTGTGCACCAGAAGGCACATCCTAAACAACCACATCATCAAAGGTGAGTTATAATGTTCCACAGAGTCCATGTTGAAAGGTTGTCAACTCACAAGGCACCCCATAAGCTGCCTGAATTGAAGGTGTGCCATAAGATGCCTTAAGGATGTATAGGTGAACTAAAAAATGTTTGCCAAGAGCAGTAAGATCCCCCAATTTGAAGGTCAAGAGAGGTATGTGCCAAACACACACGTAACCCAAACACTGCACAGAGCAGAAAGGAAAGACAATGCATGAGTAAAAGAAGGACGTAGATCAGAGCTGATGGACCACACAAATCAGCTCCAGCCCATGTGGCAGCTAGAAAAATGGACAAATATATCGGGGGCAGCTGTAGCCATGCACAGAGTGATGGTAATGTACCATGCTATAATGACAGTCTGTGACAGAGGATGGGAAGATGTGTGCAGCAGAGGAGCCTGAAATGGCAGGATAGGTGAAATATCAGGATGACAGTGGAGTAGCAGTGCTATGCAGAGCACACACAAGAGAGGCAACCAGGGAGAGCTGCAATGCAGGAATGTGTAGGAGTGCAGGACGTGGGGTAGCAGCATGCACATCAGGGTAGGATGGCACACAGCTGGCAGACAGAAGATGGACAGAAGGATGGTTCACAACTCCGATGAGGGTACAATTTGCTCACAGCACAGATCTGCACAGATATGACTGTCATACGAATGAAAACTACTTCTGCAGGACAAGCATACAAATCAAAGAGAACAGAGAGGAATCACACCTACGACCACTAACACAAATGACAATGCACAAACCGGTAGGCCACACCACCAACGTGAGCTCATTAGCAAAGGCTGCATACAAAAATACTGCAGGGCATCACACAAGAAGCCTTCTGGCTGTTAGGACAGGCAAATCCCCAAAAGTAATCATGACCAAATGCACATGCAGATCTGCTGTGTACAGATCAGATCCAAGTCTGTAATTGGGACCAGGGACACATGCACACACACAATGAAATGTTATGCAGTGGATACAGCATGCAAAAGAGGAAAGAAACTAAACCCCAAGGGCAGCAGAGGATGCTCTGTGGAGCTGGGAACAATCTGGAACAGGACAGGAGAGAACTCAACAAGCAAACAGGTGTACCACACACCAGCTGAACCACAGCAATACAAAACCCCTAGGTGCACTGCCATGTAAACACCATAAAGAAAGAGACCTATGTAACAGATAATATCTGATGGCTAGGCAGCACAGAGGGCACACCTTGGTGTACAGTGAAGAGAGGGAAGGGTGTGTGTAGAGTTGATGAACCTGCTGGTACCTAAAGGTCCAGGTAGCACAACAGAAAAGAAAATGATAAACCACATGTGGGGATCAAACCTGCAAACTACTGAGTTATAACACATGCCTCTAACCACTCCCACAAACAGCACACTGAGCACAATGCAAAACAAATACCCCAAAGGGAGGGTGTGTATGGGAACCTGTAATACCCAGTGATGTGGCAAATGGCTGGCAGATACACAGCTGCCACCGTACAAGGATGTGAGCACAGGTGGGCCATGTACATGACCAGCAAATCAGTAGATACAAGTGTCAATGTGCTCAAAGAGTGGAGGAGTAGCCTAGTGGTTAGAAAACTGGCTTGGACACCAAGCAACTAGGGCTCAATTCACACTAGCACTCCATGTGGCCTTGGGCAAGTCACGTAACCCTCCATTACCTTGGAAGAAAGACCTGACAATCTACATCCAGTGACATTGACAAGAAAACCCTGGAGTCTCTGGGTCACAAGGACTCATGACTGATTCAAAGGCACACATTGCATTGCATGTTTGTCACCATGATCAAGCAGCAAAAGAGACAAATGTTTGTCAAATACATATCTTTATTTGGGTTATTCATCACAGATAGTGTAGACACTGCCATCATAATATCAAGGTGAGTGCATCCCTGGTGAAAGACGGAAACACATTTAGCAGGGCAGCAACCCACATCCTACAGAAAGGTCACTGGCTTGACCACAAATGAAGGGCAGGAGATATAATGTGCATCAGGTGCATGTTATGCACTGGGCAGCAGGCTCCCACCCCCCACCTGCTGCTGCATGCCTCAAATGTGTTACGCACATATGAGTGCATGTAGACAGTAGGCGCTGCATGATGAGGACCCAACACACATCACCTGTCCCTCAAAACATATCCATCTGGCAACAAAGGAGGCACACAAATGAAAACAGCATATGTTGCCACAATGTTTTAATGTTAAAAACACATTCTGAAAGTAATGTTTCATCTCTCACCTAATGCCTGATCTAGAAATCAAAGCTGCAACAATGTAGACCCAAACAATCATCAAAAGCACAATGAGCATATGCTAACAGGTAGCAGAGGCACATGAACACAGAGAGAATACAAACTAAACTACCTGCAGAAACCTGCAGAGATAACACCATGAAGGAGGTCCCCCTGCACTGTTTGTTGGGTAGACAGTGTTTGGCCACATATAGCACGGTACATGGAATGCAAGATTGAAGGAGGACAACGGACACCCACACTGCCACACTCCAAATATAATGGGGCAATGTGAGTGTCGTTACCGCAGGGGATAAACAGGACCGTGCAGACGTGCAATGCAAGGTGTGTACTGTCATGAGGTAGACAGCACTAAGCCAGAAATATTGAAGAGTAATGCAAAGGAAGAGCTTACCTGTCATGAGCTAGACAGCACTAAGCCTGAAACATTAAAGAGTAACATGAAAGAAGAGCTTATCTGTCATGAGGTAGATAGTACAGACCTTGAAATATTAGAGAGTAATATAAAAGAAGAGCTAACCTTACAGCCACGTGGGCAGTTGCAGCATTCACAGTGCAGAGAGGCAGGGAAAAGGGAAACAAACTTTCCTCATGGCTTTAGTGACGCAGTAAGAATTCAGGGTTCCAATCAGGCTCACCTGGAGCCAGACTCACGTTCTACGTTTGATGAGCAGAGAGATAAAAACAGGTGGGAAAGCCCACAGAGCAGGCTGGAAACCGAGCAAGAGCTCAGGCTAGAAACCGAGCAAGAGCTCAGGCTGGAAACCGAGCAAGAGCTCAGGCTGGAAATTGAGCGAGAGCTCAAGCTGGAACTTGAGAGAGACGGAGAGTTCAAGCAGGAGCCTGGACTAGGGCTGGAGCAGGAGTTTGAGTTTGAGGAGGAAAGCAGAGACCAAAGGAAGTCTGACTGCAGTTCCAGGCAGGCTTGGAGAGCTAGGACTGAAGTGCAGCCCAGGAGTTTGAGAGGTCAGTCTCAGAGAGAAGGTGAGACAAGAACTCCAAAGCAGTTACAGAAAGACACGTTGCCTTGGAGAACCAGGGCTGAAGAAAGGCAGGCTGATAAACCCGGGAGAGCTAAGAAAGACAGTGACAAAGTCTTCCCAGCCAGAGGGGTCCTCGTACTGAGGCAAACAGCCAAGCCAACAGAGAGCAAAGGTCATATCCAGGGAAGCTCACTGAAGGCAGGAAGTGAGTTGTATTCAGCTAAACACAATAACCGATGTTCACAGAGGAAAGCAGTGTGCAAGGCAGAAAGGAAGCCTTGGCTGGAAGCAGAAGGGCTTGAAACCATCTTCTCAACGGAAAGAGATAAGTACCCTGTCTTTGGTAAAGGGAGAGAAGTGGGTCCCTGGGGGAGAAGCCAGGCTTACAACAGGTAGAGAATCCTTACTGGCAGAAGACGTGGGAGGCAATCCCCAGCACAGCCCCTGCTATCTGTGACACCCAAAAGCAGCTCCAACTCACAGCAGCTGAAGTTTCCCAAGGGCAAGGCTCGGAGAGCAGCTTCATAGGGGCTCAGTGCCCATACACAGGACCAGGTCCTGGCCCTATGCAGTGGGAAAGCTATAGCCCAGAAAACATCCCTGAGCCCATGGAATGTGCTTTAGGTATAGCTGATGACATAGAGTCTCTCTGTTAAGAAAGGAGAAAGAAAAGAATTGTGTTTTACACATTTTGAATGTGATGGACTTTATTTGCTGGAAAGAAGCATAATTATTATTGGTTAAAAATCCTTTGCACCGGTGAAGCAACCATTTCTTTTGTATTGTCCTTATTTGAAGACATCCTCAAGGGAAAGGGAATAAAACCCAACCTTAATTTTCACTCTGGACACAACTGCAGTGTCTTTATTTCCACAACTTCAGGCTATGCCCAGGTCTAGGCAACCGCCTAAGACCGGCATAGTCTCACAGTACATACATGCAGACTGTCACGTCTGCACAGTAAACAAACACAAGAACCAGCATGTGAAGATGGAAATGATGGGCAAACATCTTACAGTGAACCACACAGAAGCCATAGGTCCACATGCTGTGGTTCACAAACATAGTCAGTCATATGCACAAGCACCATCCACATACCAACATGATACAGTGATGCCACACATGCACGTAAACACCCTTGGCCATTGCAAACATCAATCCAGGATGGTGTTGTGCATGAAAGCGTTGTTCTGGCAAAATCTGTATCATGTCCAGGTGGAGAGCAGGTGGACATAGACAATAGGACCGCTCCATCGTTGCCCCTATGCCACAAACATGGCTGTATGCTTGTGTTGAAACAAACAGATGAGCGTATCCTGTGTGCCATGTCACACACATGGCCAAAACACAACAATAACACAACTGTGGAGGAATGTACAAGATACAGTGACAATGTCAGTCCCTGCTGCACACGTGGGGATCAGTACACAGCGTCCAAAGTGCAAAGTGTATCTGCAATCCAACAGGTCAGGTTAAAACTGTCCTTGCAACCCTGGGCATGCATAGTCAAGTGTCACATTCCAATATGCCACAGTCCTTGAAAGTTCATGTGTGTCCCCTGCAATGAGCAGGAATCCCAGCCTGAGCATGGCAGCAACAGTGTGTTGGACAGGTCTGTCATGGGCAAAGCAGCAGTCCAAGAGTAATACTGTCCATCCCAGGCATGTGTCCCACTCTCAGAGGTCAAACATACAATGGCACAATTCTCCACAAAAGGTTCCATGGTGTTGTATCCCCCAACAGGTGGGTGATGGCGATGCCAAATGCACTGTAAGAGATGTGTCCGGTATGTCCTCTGCCCTTTGTCAGGAGAGGATAAGTATTGTATTGTTAGACACCTTGCAAAAACAGCACAAATTGCAGAGAGTCACACCTTAGGAAATACAGAAGAAAGGGATGCAAAGGCAAACATGACATGATATCAACACAAAACACACTGCATATTGGTGACATCATGAATCGTAAACTCAGACACGGGTGTCACATGGATATGGTCATGTCCATGCTCATGTCACACAGGCATCTCACAGCTACACACTATATGCATCTGTTTCTGTGAACAGAGAGGCAACATGACATGTACATGAGACAAACAGTAAATCATCAACAGGTAAAGGCAGATGTAATCCCCCAAATAACAAAGGTGCAACCTACCTTGTGTGTGCATCAGGTGTACGTCATCGATCCCTTGAGCTACTCAACAGCCATATCAGGTCACAGTGAAGGGAGACAATGTCAGCAAAACATGTAGAATCACCATGTCAAGCCACTGTTGATGCATGTCCACATTATGCCGATATCTGAGATAAAAAAAAACTGCTCAACGGTGGTCCCTCAAAACACAAGAGACAGTTCTGCTCACAGCACACAACACATGTCGAGAATGTTCACAAGGTAAACAGCACAGTCACCACCGCCCCCCAGGTGCACAGACCCCTCACAGCACATGATAATGTACTATGCCTGAACACTACATCATCACACATCCGACCCATAAACACACATCCACACAGTATGCTAAGGTCAGCGTGCCAGCTATAACACATGGCCTGTATGTGCACAAGTGGAGATTTGTAGACATAAAGGCCCAGTGACATGCAGTGATACCCTGGTGTTGGCTGATGGTACAATGTTGGGGTAGGGAGCAAGTGTAAGCCACCACCAAAAAAGAAAAGACCTCCACACACATGCAGCTCTGTTGTACATGTCCCAGAGACAGTGTTGCAGAGGACATACTGGACACAAACACATGGGGATATGTGTGACAACAGCAAGATATGGGTTAGGGAGACGTAAGGAAAAAAGTGAACCACTACATCTGCCCAATATGACACATCACTGAGGACATGTTTTCCCCCTGACTGCAGGCACAGACAATGTAGCTGTAGATCCACCTACCCCGGACCACAGCATTTTGGCTGATGTACAGTCACGTGCCAATGCACCACAGCAACAGCATCCTCACGAAGTATGTCCTGTGCAGTGGGAAACACAAGAGAAACAAACATATGTCATGTTCTAGCTGTGCAACACACACTGCACCTTCCTATCCCCAGTTGTCAGACCCCACAACATCACATACTGACTGACTGTTCACTATCACACTGTACAGATCTCTCACATGTGAGAGGCAGCACGGAGGTGTCGGAGGCTAACTACAGGTGTCCGTAATCTCTCTGTCCCCTCCCTTACCTCTCTGTTGTTGTACACACTGGTCAATAGAGGTGTCTTCTCCCACCATGTTTCTGCCTCACCCCAAGGTCACAATATTAGCCCGGGTCCCCCATATTTCCACCAATGCCCCCTCTCCGTGTGTACTGGTGTCCCAATGTTGTCTGTTACCCCACTGTCAATTGCTGTAACACACGGAAATATGCAGGCACACCTCCTGTATCCACTGGCCAAATACATATCCTGGTGTGTACATCTCATACCCTGAATAATATTGACAGCTGTGTGCTGATGATGTGCACAAATACTATGGAGGAGTTTCGGATTCATGCGAAGGACTTATGTCAGCGTTTATCCTCTTGGGGTTACCCTGCTAGTGTCATTCATAGAGCTTATAAAAAAGCTAAATATGCACATCGGGATTGGCTGTTACACCCGACTGGCTGTTCTGCTGCTGATATCGATAATCCCTCTGCGGGAGGGTCTATAATGACCCAGTTGACTGATAAACCCCCTCAAGTCTGGACTGATCAAAGAATAGTCAGGGTTTTACCATATATGATTGGGGCATCTCAAGTGGTTCAGATATTACGAAAGCATTGGCATATTTTACAATTGAGTCCTATTTTTCACCATGAACTTTTAATTGCCTATCAACGTGGCACAAATATTAGAGATATGGTGGTGCATTCTACTGTTGGAGCGGATCGCCAATTACAACAACATTCAGCTCCGGGACTCTTTTCTTGTCTTTCCCCCAGATGTAGTCACTGTACACAATCACAAATTGGTCTTACATGGACCCATGAGACTACTCATCGGATTTATTCTTTGAAATGGCGCACGGATTGTTCTTCCTCCTATGTTGTGTATGTGCTGACTTGCCCTTGTGGTCTTCATTATATCGGCCGCATGATTCGTCCTATAAAGAAGCGCTTATCGGAACATAAATCCCGGATACACACCAAGACAATTACGGCTCCTTTGGTGTCTCATTGTCTTCAGACCAACCATACTTTTTTGGATTTTGTTTGGTGTGTTCTGGATCATGTACCTGCTGGACCGCGTGTGGGGGATCGTGAACAACAATTGCAACTCTTGGAGCAGCGTTGGATTTTTTCATTGAAGACTGTGATTCCTGATGGTCTCAGCCAGGAATTGGATTGGTGGAGCATTTTACCCACCTGATGTCATCAGTTGTCTTTTACACTTTTTCAGCTCTACGATTGGCTATAAAACTTTCAGCTGGTAGGGCTGACGTCAGACGCCTTCAAAGAGGAGACTGTTTTCTCTGAAGTATGCAACGTCGTTTTTGAGCAGGAAAGGACATATAATATCTTGATATTTCCATCTGAGGCAGGATCGATAGATCCGAAACACAGCGCTGGGTCATGGTTTTTTGAAAGCTTTATGATAAGCACTTTCCTTTCTATATTGAGAACTGTGTTTCTTTATTTTACTATCGCAGAAGAGTGGAGACGTCCTCCCGTTTGACCTGCTGGACTCTAACACGGGACCCAACTGCCAGCTAAGTAGAGAATTGTTTGTCAAATTCATGAAGTTGATTTTGATACTTGGCACTGCGGCTTTGGGGGTCTTTTTATTGATTTTGATTTTGGACTGTTGCATATTGTGAATTAAAAAGATTAAAGGGAGAGGTCCGTTATTCGACGGGGTTTTTGGTCCCCTGACCTGGCGGACATTCCTACATTTAACATTATTTTTTTTTTTTGTTTGTCTATGCATTTGTCCCCCTTTTTTCTGTGGTCTGACTGACTTTTTGAATTTTTGTGTGCGGATCACGATTTTGGCATTTATTTTTATATATTGTGTGCACAAATAGATGGCAATGTCTGTGTCACGTCAGCAAAACCATACCCCCATGTCTGTTTGTGACCTGACCATGATGGCTGCATGTCATCCCACTGTGTGACAGTGAGAATGTCAAAGCATGGATAGCCTATATGTGCACCTTAAAAAAATAACTCTCACCTAAGTCTCTGTGTGTATGCGGACATAACCTCCCTCGCTAGGGTCCGCAAGGTAGTTGTTGATGTGGACTGTACTCTCCTGCCCTACACACATACACAGCCTGTAGCTGAGGCATGTGCCATATGTTGAGATAGCATCAGCTAGATATGCCATGTCCCCCCTGAAAAACCTCGTAAAACACAATCCACCCACACATTCAGTGCTCAACTTGCCTACTGTAACCCACACCTTGCTGATCTGGCCCGGATCATCTCTGTTTGTGTGTACATATGCAACACTGCACTGCAGGGCTATTCTCCAACAACAAAATGTAGCAATGATACTCCCCCTGGCTGCACACTGCACAGGTCCCCATCCTTCACCATATCCATGTCAGGGCTACGTGATGACCTATACATTCCGGCACACTGTGGGGTTGCATGAACACCCCTCACGAATAGTTAATACCATCATGAAAAACTAGTACTGAGCATGTGTATTGTACTATGTATGACATGTGGCGCCACATATAAGAAATAGACACACATAGCCAGCTGACAGGAGCATAACACCCACACAAGCAGCTCTAAATTGTACAACATACCCACACCCCGCTGGACAACTGTCCCCAAACATGGTCTGCTCTCCCACTGTGAATACCGCACCATATGCCTGCCACCGTGCTGCACCCATAGCATCAAACCAACTAACTGTGGTTGCACAGCAGCTGCTATCACAACCAGACACCAACTGGGAAGGTGACCCCCAAAACCTCCCACAGGCATAGAAACACCCACCCACATAATCCACCACCACCTGCTGTTATGCCCTGCCCACATTGTTTGTCGCACACTAATGCCGATATGTGACGTTGGGATTGTCTATAAAATGTCAATGCAGTGTGGCATCCGAATGATATCTTTACAGAAACATCAAGCTTTATAACCATCACACACATATAATAACACATGTAGGTGGGAATATATGCAATACGTACATGAGAAGATCTCTGCGATCAACCTCCGCCTGACCGCTGTGCCCTCCCGTGTGTCACCACTGGCACGTACAGGGGGGCACGTTGGATCATCCTCCAGATCCTCATTAATCTCTGCAGAGATATCGTGCCTGAGAGAAATGTTGTGCAGGATGCAACAGGCTATGACTATCTCTGCCACAGTCATTGGCCTATATTGTAAGGCCCCGCCTGTCCTATCCAGACACCTGAAGCGACTCTTCAACACACCAAAAGTGTGCTCTATGACAGAGCGGCTGGAGGCATGGGCCTCATTGTACCTACGCTCTGCAGGTTTCCGTGGCTGACGCACAGGGGTCAGCAGCCAGGGGCGACACCCATATCCTGCATCACCTGCAGAAAGAAATGTTGCATGTGAATGCATGAGTTCATGTTCACCCAAATTGACACATGTATAGACGTGAGAAACAAATGCAGAACACATCCTGACAGAAACATATGACAGCACAACTATGCAGTTGAGAAAAATAGACATATGATGACAGAAAAGGACCACATGGCCTATGGAGTCTGTACATCCATGGCAAAAACTACAACAGTCCCATTTATACCTCTAGAGATCCTCTGTGTGTGGCACATGCGTATTGTACTGCAGTTACTGTCCTCATCTCTACCACCTCCACTGTGAGACTATAGCACCGATCCACTGATCACATGTTCAAAGTATATGTCAGAAAAGTACCCACGAAAATACGTGATGTCATTTGAAGGAGGCTCACACCCAGAACATGTATGCCATGGAGGTCTTGCAAAGTCTAAACCATATCACCTCTATTCCCCCTGTCCTCTAAGGTCTACATATCAAGATTGAGCAGTCTGTCTCCATATGCTGCATACTGCTGACCACCAATCGTTTTAGTATCCGTCCTCTGCACTGTCTCCATCCTGTTCACAGCCTTTTGAAGCTGCGGCCTACAGAATTGCACACTGTAGCTCACATGAGTTTGCACCAATCACATATACAGAGGCAGAGTAATTTCCTGTGTATCTGCTACCAATACTTCTCTGTATGCACCCAAGTAGCCCCCTAGCTTTTGCTGTCACCTTTCCATAATGGTCAGCTACATTAGGATCGGCAGATACAACGATGCCTAGGTCCCGCTCATCTACAGTGGCCAAAGGTAATGCATCTCCTATACTGTGTTGGTCCCCTGGTTAGACACAGCCAAAATGCGTGACCATACATATGCAAACATGTACTCCCAGCTGCAAAGGTCCAGAACATCCATCATACTTAGCTAGACCCCTGCTCATGTTATCTAGTGCTTCCTGGGTGACTACTCCAGTACTGAGTGAGTGTGTGAAGCTAAGACACACATGACAAGGGTTAGTTGTATGGATTGGCAATAACATAAACGTTACATAACATACAAAAACTAGCAGACAATTAACCGGCATCACAGGTGGATGTGAAGGGCACCAACCCCCCCCCCCCTTCACATGTGGGCAGTTGGCACACACACACACTAGGAGGGATCCACCACCAGGACAGACATATGCACACGTGCGTAGTCACATGAACACCATGTGCAGGTTATGATCATATAATGTTATCATCCTGATGATCCTGTTTCAATCAGGTCCCCTGTTACTCTATGTTTAGAGTCCTGTAACAATGTAAACTCAGAACAGTCGTCTGTCTGTTTAACTTATCTTATTTGTAAACCACACTGATAACAAACAGCGCGCTATATAAGAGATGTTACAGAAATAAATAAATACATACATAAATAAATAACTAATCTGGAAATACTCACCCAGCAATATACAGTCCCCATACTGGCCTGCCTCAAATTGTCTGAATAGTGCCGAGTGATGCAGGATATAGGAGTCATGGGTGGACCCTGCAAACCTAGGAATATGCAGATTAGCATCACATACAACCTGAACATTCAGGGAATGGTAGTGTTTGCGGTTGCGGAACGCTACCTCCCTGTCTCTAGGTGGGACCAGGGCAACATGTGTGCAATCAATAGCTCCCATCACGTGTGGTATCCCGGCTAGCGCCTCAAAGGCCTGGTTCAGGGTCCACCACTGTTGCCTAGTTTGGGGAATGGCAATATAATTCTGCACCCGGCTGACCATGGCATGCAGTACTTGGTGGAGACAGCATGAGAAGGTGGGGCGGCTCATGCCACCCACTGCGGCCACAGATGACTGGAAACAGCCAGAGGCAAAGAAATGTAAGGCAGCAAGGAGCTTGACTAAACCTGGTATGGCATGGGACCGATCAGTCAGGGGCTCGAGGTCAGGTCTTAGATCCTCATAGAGCTCCCTAATAGCCCTTGTGCTCAGTCGGTACAGGGAGATGACCTGGTCCTCAAGCATGCCCTGGAACTGGGCCCTGGGCCTGTAGAGGTGAGGCTGCCGAGCCTGCACCTCAGCACGCCTTCTGCGCCGTGCACGCACAGCACCTGCCTGGACCACCCCCACAGCTGCAGGTCTGATTTGCTGCGGGACTACACCCATGCCCTGTGCCTCAGCCCCATGGACACCATATCCCCTGTCCTGCAACCGCAGCATCTGCCCACGTCTCAGGGCACATGCAGCAACATAAATAGCCGCCATAAACTCCTCCCGTCCGGCTACACAAACATACTCAAACACACACACAAACCTCCCTAAACAGTGTACACCTTACAAACCACACAACACAATACACACACAATACAACACAATACAACCAACACACACAATACAGCAATACAATCCACACCAACACCTGCCATGCTCTTTCCATTCCTCTCTGCAATCACACACCTCGCCTACGAAACAACCCTCAACGTGGACCAGGTGTGCAGGGTGATTTATACATGTTTCTAAGGTTGCGGCTGTTGCGCATGCACAGTTGTGCGAGCACGCTACTTGTGCGTGGCGCGCATGTGCACGTCTTTGCGCATGGGCGTCTGTGTGTGCGCGGTGCGCATGTGCATGTCTTTGCGCATGGGCGTGCACATGCGTGCCACGTGCACACAGATGCCCATGCGCAAAGACATGCACATGCGCGCCGTGCACACACAGACGCCCATGCGCAGAGTTGCACATGCGCGCTGCACACACACAGACGCCCATGTGCAAAGACGTGCACATGCGTGCCATGCACAAGCAGCGCGCTCACACAACTGCACATGCGCAATAGCCGCAACCTTAGAAACATGTATAAATCACCCTGCACACCTGGTCCACATTGAGGGTTGTTTGAGGAGTTCTAGGTAGTGTGTCAGAGGTAGAGGTAGTGTGTCAGAGGCTGTGGTGGGAGTAGTGGAGTTAGTGTGGAGGTAGTGCAGGTAGTGTGGAGGTAGTGGAGGTAGTGTGGAGGTTGTGACATCTGTATTGTGGTGTGTAGTGTGTCCTGTATTGTGGTTTGTGGTTTGTAGTGTAGTCCTCATTGTGGTTTGTAGTGTGGTCTGTGTTGCATGGTCTGAGTTGTGTTTTGTGTAGGTGAGGGTAGTCAAGGAGCAAGTGAGGGAGAAAGGGAGAAGTGAGGTGAGGTGAGGTGAGGTGGGGTGTGGTGAGAGGAGAGGGTGAAGGAGAGGGAGATGGAGAGGGAGAGGGAGGGTGAGGGTGAGGGTGAGGGGGTGGAAGAGGTGGGCCCACCTGTTGCTGGGGAGGCAGGGACTGCAGGGCCTATGGAGGCAGAGCCAGCAGCAGGCCCATCGGGTAGGCCACAGGCTGCACAGTGCAGCCACACAGGCAAACATAAAAGAATACCGGTGCCTGCACCACAGAGGAGGAGGGCCACACGGTCAAATGATAGGGAGAACCACAACCTCCTGGCAATGGTCCTCGAGAACTACGAGGTACTATACAGGTGGCTTAGTAGCCGTACAACTGTGGCTGCACGGAATGCGGTGTGGGAGGAGGTTCGTGGGTCAGTGGCCGAGGCAGGGGGCTCCCCCCGAGACATTGAAAGCCTGAAAAAGCGTTTTTCTGATATAAAAAGAGGGGTGAGGCAGCACATGGCCGTGGAGCGCCAACATGCTCAGGGCACAGGTGGCAGTGGTCCCCTCATCCCAACGCTCACACCCCTGAAACAGGAGCTGGCGGCACAATTGGGGCCGATATACATTTCTGGTCTGCCTGAGGCCCTAGACACTGCGCATCCGCAGGCAGGTATGTATGCTACATACACCTTTTAGCTCTCAGGCCATGCCTGAAATCCCCATTGTGTAGACTTCAGCCATCTGCAAACAACCTCCCATACCTGTATCCCAAGCCCCACCATGTACCTATCCTGGCGGCACATGTGTGTGCTGTACCCCTGCACACCCTGTTGTGTTGCCATGTTCCCGAGCCACATTCAACATGTGTCCCTCATCCCATCCCTCTCCCCACTTGTCCCAAACATGTCCACGCACACCAGCCAGTACCCTACCCCCACAACAGTGATTGCCATCCCCTGTATGATTGTGAGGGCCTTTGATCAGGGCATGATTGTATGACATACTATCTGCACAGTGCTGCGTGTGCTTGGCAGTGTCACAGAGGTGATGAATAGTCATAGTCCGCTACATAGTGGATCACTGCCAAGCACATGTAGCACTGTGAAGATAGTATGTCCAAACAAAATATCCCCTGATCAAAGGCCTGCACAGTCATACAGGGGATGGCAATAACAGGTGTAAGGGTAGGGTATTAGCAGGTGTGTGTGGACATATTTGGGGCAGATGGGGAGAGGAATGGGATGGGGGCTACATGCACAATCAGACCAGGAACAGGAACATGGCAACCAAACAAGGCGTGCAGGGGTACAGCACACACATGTACCACCGGTATAGGCACATGGTGGGGACAGACAGCTATGGGAGGGTGTAGGGGATCCTGTATGCAGCACACATGCAGGGCCCCCCCCCCCATCATGTCTGTGGTGTCTGTAGCACACACGTATACATAGGTGGAGTGTTTAAACATATGTGTGCTGTCTCTGATTGCTCACAATGCAAGTGACTACAGTATAATGGGGGCCCATGAGGAGGAGGAATAGGAGGAGGAAGAGGAGGAGGAGGGGGAGGTGGAAGTGTCCGTGCCTCACAGTGTCGAGGAGCCCGAGGCTGCTGTCTCAGGGGGCAGCACAAGTGCGGCCGAGGAGCCCCTGGAGCCACCCATCACCAGCGGCCCAACACTGGGGGCTGCAGCAATGGGGGACAGCCAACACCCCAGGCAGGCACCAGGCACCGATCCAGCCGACATAGGTGTAATGATGGCGGAGCTGAGGGCACACAGTGCATCAGCACGGCGCGATGTCGAAGGTGGGTGACAACAGACTGTCACAACCACAATGCACAAACCACTAGTCTCTGGTTGGTGTGTGTGTGGTGGATGTGGCAACATACCTTCCACAGCTGTTACATGTATGGCTCACATAGACGGGATGTAGTGGAGAAAACAAAAGGGTATGGCGTATGATACATGATGTTAATGTGACACACACCAGAACAGCCAAGGGTCAGGTAACACCTACAGATGCAGACATAAGAGGAATGTTGTTTAAGGTCCAGCACGTTGTCAGCCTAAAAATAAATACAAGCATTGCCCTTGCAACAGTCTGCCTCATTGCAGACGCCCAGCCGTCTCGTAGAGAACAGGATGCCACCTGTCCCATAGTCATCGGACAATCAGAGCAGACATAAACAAACCTAAGCATCTTATGTCATGTAACGTCACACAGCCCCCATTCCCTCCAGTCTGCATCTCCAGGTGTAAAACAATCATAGGATATGAAATTAGCTGTCAAAATGTGTTAAGACACCCATATACCAGGATTTACAGAGATGACAGGGTCAAAGATCATGTAAAGATGGTTTGGGAGAGATACAGGTCCCTCATGGCTGCCTGTACGTCAACAACTAAGATCGACTGCTTGGCATACAGACAAAGCCATCAACATGTCCCCTTCCTGTAGCTCTGACACTGAGTCCCCCGATTGCATAGGTTGGGACTCACCCACTCGATCACACTTGTCAGCTTACGACCTCTGTTGTGTTGTGATAGACTCGCTACCTCCCAGCTGCCACCCCTGTTGCCAACCTGAATCAGGAAAACACCCCCCCCCCCCAGCTCTGGGTATCGCAGCCCTTCCCCAGGGGTTATCACCAGCTGTGGATTCCTCAGCATTACGCTGTGCGTGCATTCCTGGGATCTGTCCACCTCTGCTGCACCCTCTGTTGCCCCCCCTGCTCTGTCCATACCCTCCATATGTCTACCAAGGTGTACACACACTGGTATCCAACCCCTCCTCTTTTGCCCCAAGGTGTATGTGAACCCCTCTGCTGTCAGAAACATGAAGCAGCAGTGCACTTGCGCACGTAAGGGTTGATATCCCTGTGCTACAACTCCACCCCTCTGAGTCAATAGCGCATCTCCTGTAACCTGTCCAAGCTGCGTTTATCCCTCCAACTGTGCCCCCACTTGGCGTGGCTTTCCACGACCTTCCTCTAATCGACACTGCTGCTCTGCAGCTGTGTTTGCTGTCCCTGGTTCATGCTCCACCTCCCGTACCCGATGGACATGTGTCTGTTATCGGTCCCCAAGTCTGTTGCTATGTCTGCAGTACGTGGGTGTGTCAGTGCAGCCTGTGTATCTTTGTGTTTGCCTTCCACATCAAACTACTGGACCGTTTCCTGTGCGTGACTGTGACCTATCCTACTGTGAGAATGATGGCTCTCACCCTTATCCATGTGTCTACTAGAGTCTTACCTATCACAATAACGATCTTGTGGGATATGCGTGACATGTTTGTGTGTGACGGTTGATTATTGGAGAGGTATCTCACAGACCACCCTGTGTCCCACCCACAGGCAATCGTCAGGCGCTGGAAAACATATACAGGGCAGTGTCCGATAATACGAGGGAGCTGAGGCAGCTCAGGGAGGAGGTGCGAGCCATGCCGTTCAACAGAATTGCTGATGCCCTGGAGGGCATGCTGGCGGTGATGCATCACTTAGCACCACAACTACCACCAGAGGCACCAGGACAGGGTGTAGCACCACGGGGGGTGCCACATGGCAGGCGGGGATGGCCACATCGAAGATAAATGTGTGGCGAATAAAGATCTGTCACAGACTACATGCAACGTGTGTTTCCAATGTGTGTCCCTGTGGTCCCCTATGTAGTGTGCAAATGCATGTCTTGTCCCTGACCATATGATCTGCACCGAGGCCCCTCGCTGGTGGGGTGTTTGCACTGCCAGCTATTACTGCACAGATGCCATCACATGCCATGTGTGACATGCACAGTGTGTGTTCACTGCCCCTGGACTGTAGCGTGGCGGTTTACATAGACACCCAGGTTGCGACAGGGGGAATGTTCTGAGGTCACATGTTCAGTGTTCTGATCCATCACTGTTTCCTCACCCTCATACCCCCAACATTTGACGCATATGTGTGACCATTGCCCCTGCCAGCAACACTGCTTACGTGCCTGCCCCCCCCCCTCTTGCATGCATGTGGCACAGGCAGACATGGGTGGCATGCGTATGTGGGCTGCTGATTTCTGCAAACACATTTGGTTACACTACGCCCATCCCTGTGACATGGATGTTCCCGGGACGCCCGTTACATTGCAACATCTCATGCGCCTACCCTGGTCTCACACCCCTACACACATGTTTAGCCCCCATGACTGCATGTGGAACCAGTCCACGTATGATACCCATGTCTTCCTTTACTGCACATCCAAGTCCACGCACATATCCCATGCTTGCATCCATAGTGAGTCGGTAAGGACAACACGTGACCATTGTGTCTATCAACAAAAACGTTTTAATGTTTTAACAAAACAAGTGGCAACATGCCATACAACCCCCTCTGCATGTCCGTTGTTGGAACACAGGACAGCACAGGGCACATGTGTGGACGTCACAGGTGCCATCACTAACTCCTGTGACACCCTTCAGCGGATGGCCGACGACAGGGCAGCTGCTCCACCTCGTTGGCCATCCGCTGAACGGCTGCCGTCAGCCACTGGCAGGTGTGCAACAGGAGATGGACGTTGCGCTGCACGCCATCCAGTGCCACAGACACATCATGCATGCACATGCCACCACACACACACATAGTGGCCGTGGTTTGTGTGCTGGCATGTGCATGCAATATGTCTGTGGCCCTGGATGGCACATCGACACGCCGCCGCCCATCCCCTGCCGACACCTGCAGTGGCTGACGGGAGCCCACAGTGCCCTGTGCTGTGCTGTGTTCCCCAACGCCCTCCACCCACCCTGCTCCCCTCTCCACCCCCCTTCCACCACCCTCCTGCCCTCACAAACAACCCCCACATGACCCACATTCCCCCACAACCATGACCCCCCCTCCCCCAAATTCCCCATTGCCACATCATCATCCTCTTCCTCGGGGGAGAAATGCAGCTCCTCCTCCTCCTCCTCCTCCTCCGCCGCCTCAACCACATCCACCTCCACCTCCTTTGCACAGTGGGTGTTGGGGCACCTCAGGGAGTACGCGGAGGTATGTGGCTCTTCACCGTTGTCATCACCCTCTGTGGAAGATGACAGACATTAGGACACTATCATGTGTGTCACATAACACATGTACATATGCAGGCAACACACAGGCTGGTGGGCCAATGTGACATTTGTACCTGGGCAGCATGCCTGGCAATACTCACCATCATGGTGTGACACCGCCCCTCTCCCATAACGGGCCAGGAATGCACCATGGTACTGGCGCAGCTTACGCCCCTTCTTCCTCAGATCCTCCACCTGTGGATATGCAAACAATGGGTGGGATCATCACTGACTGGTTATCTCAGGTGGGTGGACAACATAAACAAACCCCTGTGTGGGCAGCATCTTGCTGCTCCTGCTCCACTGCTGTGTGTGGCATATACAGCATAGTTACCCACCAGTAACAGTTGGTCTCTGGGAAATGTGGGGATAGGTCTGCACATGTGTGTCGTGGTGGTAACAACGGAGCCTGTGTGGGACCGACAGGCATCGTCCAATAGGACAGCAGCTAGCAGCATCGCACAGCGCCTGCATGCTGCCCTCCCCCATATCACCAATGTCTCTCTACACATGAGTGAAATGGTGGGACGAACAGAGACAGACAGAGAGAGAGAGAGAGGGAGAGAGACGAAGAGTGAGAGAGACAGGGAGGGTGAGAGAGGGAGACACATCCCCTAGAGGAGATGGTTTGTTTGTGAGGACCTATCCCTGCTGTTCCGTGACATCAACTGGTACAGGTGGGTAAGTATGCGATCCCCAGAAACAAGCAGGACATAGTCCTCACTGGTGGGGACCCCCTAGTCATAGATGCCAGGGAAGGGTCCCCAGAGTGTTGGGGCCCTGTGGAGGGGTTACACTACCTACCATGTATCTCTGGCATCCCCTATGGGGGGCGTTTTTGAGTTGGGTATGTATGGGAGAGGTGTTGTACAGTGGCCTGAACAAACATAGCATCCCTGTGGGAGCCTCTATCTGAGCAGTAGTGGGCCGTGAAGGTGTGAACCGAGGACCAGGTAACTGCTCGTCAGATGTCGTTCACACAGGCGGGATGGTGGTCAGCCCTAGAGGCTGCCATGGCTCTCACATTGTGAGCAGTGACATGGGCATGCAGTGCAAGTGGTTTGCCATGATAGATGTATGTGAGACAGTTAGCAAACCAGTAGGATACAGCTCTCTGTGAAACTGCTGTACTCACATGGGAAGGATCAGAGTGTATGGATAGCTGAGGGGACCTTAGGTGTTGCTGGGTCCCCTGCAGATAGAAAGCCAGGGCTCTTCCACATTTCACAATATAATGATTCTTCCCTGCATCTTGGGCATGGGGCTATGGGACAGATACAGATAGCTGAAGCTGTTTGTGCAAATGAATGTACGCAACCACCGTAGGCATGACATGTGTCTGTGTCCGTAGGAGGACCTTATCATGCTGAGACACTGTGTATGGTGGATCAGCCACTACAGCTTGCACTTCACTGATACGCCTTGCTGATGTGATTGCACTAATGAGTATTACCGTCAAGGACACAAACATTATGGACGTAGTGCCTAGGGGCTCTGAAAGCTGCTGCATAAGCTGGCCCACAACCAGATTGCAACCCCATGCCACTTGGGGTGGTTCCAGGGGAGGTGTCAGTAGAGGCAAGCCCTCCACAACGCATGGTTTGAGCGGATGGGAGGAACTGGTTTGTCCATCGATGGGTGTAGATGGTGCAGCAACGGCATTTCAATGGTCTCTGACTGACTTAAGTTGTAGACAGTGTTTGATAGGTTACGGTAGTAACCTACCAATGCTTCTCGAGGGATGGCACGGGGGTTTACGCCCTTTTGTGGACACCAGCTGGAGACTCTTTTCCACTTGAACGCATGGGAACGCCTTGTGGAAGGTTTCCTGGGAGTATAAAGGACATTTCACACATCCTGGGTGAGGGGGGGGGGATAACCTTTTCAGCCATCCATAACCAGGCTCTGTGGTTTACAGACTGGTGGTTTGGATGCCATAGTGTCCCCTCCCCCTGCGACAGTAGGTCTGTGGCAGACAAAATGTCCAGGTATGAAACCTGTGACAGAAGTGGTTGCAGAGGGTACCACATCACCTGGGCCGGATGGTATACATCCAAGGGTGTTGAAAGAACTGAAATATGAGATTGCAGACCTGCTATCAGTAATCTGTGAACTATCATTAAAATCATCTCTAATACCTGAAGATTGGAGGAGAGCCAATGTAACACCAATTTTTAAAAAGGGTTCCAGGGGTGATCCGGGAAACTACAGACCGGTGAGCCTGACGTCAGTACCGGGAAAAATGGTAGAAACCATCATAAAGAATAAAATTACTCAGCATGTAGATAGTCACAACCTAATGGGAGACAGCCAACATGGCTTTAGACAAGGAAGATCTTGTCTTACTAATCTGTTATGTTTTTTTGAAGGAGTGAATAAACGGTGGACAAAGGTGAGTTGGTTGATATTGTGTATCTGGACTTTCAGAAATCCTTTGACAAGGTCCCTCATCAGAGACTTTTGGCAAAACTAAAGAGTCATGGATAGGAGGCAGTGTACTATTGTGGATCAGGAACTGGTTAAAAGATAGAAAGCAGAGGGTAGGGCTAAATGGCCAATTTTCCCAATGGAGAAAGGTGAATAGTGGTGTACCCCAGGGATCTGTGCTGGGTCTGCTGCTTTTTGACATATTCATAAATGACCTGGAAAATGGAATAACGAGTGAGGTTATCAAATTTGCAGATGACACAAAACTATTTAAAGTTGTTAAAACCCAAGAGGATTGTGAAAAATTGCAAGAGGATCTTGATAAATTGGAAGACTGGGCATCAAAATGGCAGATGAAATTTAATGTGGACAAGTGCAAGGTTATGCACCTAGGGAAGAACAACTCAAACTATGGTTACACGATGCAAGGTTCCACATTAGGAACCACCACCCAGGAAAAAGATTTAGACGTCATTGTGGATACCATGTTAAAACCCTCGGCCCAGTGTGCAGTGGCGGCCAAGAGAGCAAATAGAATGCTAGGTATGATAAGGAAAGGAATGGAAAATAAAACAAAAGATATTATAATACCTCTAAATCGTTCCATGGTGAGACCGCACCTTGAATATTGTATGCAATTCTGGTCACCGTATCTTATAAAGGATATAGCGATTTTAGAAAAGGTTCAGAGAAGAGCCACCAAAATGGTAAAGGGGATGGAAGGATACTCCTATGAAGAAAGGCTAAAAAGGTTAGGGCTCTTTAACCTGGAAAAGAGACGGCTGAGGGGAGATATGATAGAAGTCTATAAATTAAGGAACGGAGTGGAACGGGTAAACGTAGATCGATTGTTTACCTTATCAGAATATAGAAAGGACTAGGGGACATGCCAATGAAGCTACAGGGTAAACTATTTAAGACTAATAAAAGAAAATATTTTTTCACTCAACGTGTAATCAAACTCTGGAATTTGTTACCGGAGGATGTAGTAAAGGCTGTTAGTGTAGCTGGGTTTAAAAAAGGTTTGGACAAGTTTCTGGAGGAAAGGTCCATAAACCATTATTAAGAAGTGACCGAAGATATCAATGCTTGACCCAGTACAAGCATTGTGGAACTTGTGTCTCTTGGGGAAACTGCTAGGTACATATGACCTAGATTGGCCACTGTTGGAAACAGAATACTGGGCTTGATGGACCTTGGTCTGACCCAGTATGGCCATATCTTATGTCTTATGTTCACACCTAGTGTTGCCAGCATGGGGCTATGTGGATCATGTTGCCTCTGTCCCCCTGGAGCTTGCATAGTGTCTTGGCAATCCAGGGAATGTCAGAAGGGGCATATAGGGAGTCATGCTCCCAGGTGTGGAGAAGGCATCCCTCGCTTGGCAGCCATGAGCCGGAATGAGTGAACAGAACCATGTACTTGTGGCATTTGACAAACCTGCAAAGCGGTCTATATCTGAGGTTCCCAGAGTTCAGATATTCTGGAGAGGTGGTCCATGTATAGGAACCATTTGTGCCGAAGTAGAGCACTACTGATTCTGTCTCGACAATATTTGAGATTGCCAGGGAGATAGCCCGCCAGGAGATGGGTCTGATGCTCTCTG